>OY998180.1:131604235-132964235 GCA_963921935.1 Galeruca laticollis
AGATTGACTACAATATTTTGTGGTCAAGGGTGCCAGTTCCCACGATAAATCGTGAGATCTTACGATTTCATATGTAATCTCACGATCTTACGATTTTTGCTCAAAATCTCACGATATTTTGGTCCTTTTACTTTTTTATTAGCTTATAAGCAAAAATACAGAGATGATTGGGAGAAAGATTTTTTTTAAGTAAATTTAAATAAAAGAAAATTAAGAACTAGCCTGCAAAGTGGATCGACTTCAATATTTTGGAATATTTTTTGGGGTATAATTTAGTCATAATAGAAACGAAATCCATATTATGTTTTTCAAGAAATTTTGAAATTATTGAAGAATAATGGGTTTGCTATTGAATTTATTGAAACAGGGGTTGTTTAAGGGGGTTGACGTTAATCTTTTTTGCAGTAAAAATTAGTACAATTTCAGTTTTTCAATGTTCTGCATTAATTTTCATTTTATAAATTATTTTTAATTTGGGCTTTCCAGGTGAGCATGAAGCTGGCAGCGCAATGTTTTTTTTCTTTAATGGGTAAAGGTACAAAATTGTTTTTTGTGGTACACATTAGTAAAAAATCATAACAGGTTTGATTTGATTCTGATGAAATGGTTCTGCCAGCTGCACAGAAGTCATCTTACGAACTCCTCTGATGGAATGTTCAAATCTTTGCCCGACAGTGAAAAATATCGATCGAATGTTAGAATAATAGTTTTCACAGAAGTTCTCATAACTGTTTGGCAAATCTTCACACTTATGTTGCCAAATGTCACAGGAATCTCTTTCATTTGACATAGTAGAAAGAATTCATCATGAATATTTACATCTGTCCTTTCTGGAGGCTCACTTGTAAGTCTGTCTTCAAATAAATGCATTAAAGGGGACTTTTGCTTTTTACATATAGAACCATCCATGTGACAAAGGGGTAGCGGAACTGCTATTAGCGGCTAAGATAGTGCTTTATCTATGTTCAACGTGTTTTCCAGTGAAATTCGCAGTAGCTGCCCAAATAGATCTCTCTGTACCTGTAACTGTCTGACTTTGCTATTGGATTTTTTCATTTCGTTCATGTCAGAAAAATTTTGATACTTGTTTCATGAAATAGGTTGCACAAATCCATTTTCATCTGAAGAATATTCATAAATTTCATGTGTAATTCTCCTCCTTTATTTTGTATATTTAACATGCAAACAGCTATATTTTCTGTCGCAGATGTTCCAGTTGAAATGTTAAACAATTCATTCTGATCTAGCTTGTTGGAGAAAGGATTAATGGTGTCATGGATAGCAGAAAGAAGTTTTCGTATATGAGTTGAGCTATTATTAATCCTATGTTTCTTCAGACTGTTCAATACATCCTGTTTGTCGACTAAGCCACATTCATTCATTATATACCCAATGATTTTTCTGCTCAGACTGTGATTAAGAACCAAACGTTGTCTCACTGCGATAAAGTTACTGGAATGAACTATCCCAGTGAATTTACTTGCAGTATCTGCATTTATGACTGCGAACTAAGCAACAAAATTTTTATGATGAATACAGAAAAATAAGAAAAAAAAGCGCCAAGTTGATAAAAGCAAAAAGAATAAAATGGTTAAATGAAAGCATGGACATATTAGAGAATGATAATAAAAATAATGTAAAATTATATCAATATATAAAGAGACAAAGCAGAAAATCAACTGCAATAAATATCAAGGAAAAAGAGTGGAGTCAATATTTCAAGAATTTATTAACGGAAGAAGATGGGGAGTATGAAGAAGATGATATGACTGATAATGATACAGGGATAGAATACGAAGAAAAACCGACCGAAGAGGAATGCAACGACATAATTAAGAAATTGAAACACAACAAAGCAGGAGGGTCAGACGAAATAATAAATGAGCTGATAAAATATGGAGGAGATGATCTAAGACATAAAATACTTAAAATCATGAAAAGAATATGGGAATCAGAAACAATGCCAAAAGAATGGTCTACTGGTATGATTATACCAATAATGAAGAAAGGAAATCGTAATATTTGTAGCAATTATAGAGGAATTAGTTTACTCAATACCATATATAAAATACTAACTACGATAATAAATGAAAGGCTAAAAAAGGTAATGGAATCAAATATAGGAGAGTATCAAAAAGGTTTTCGGAAAGGAAAATCAACAGTAGATGCCATACATACTATAAATCAAGTAATTGAAAAATGTTATGAACACAATGTTGGAGTCCAAATGCTATTTATTGACTTCAAGCAAGCTTTCGACAGCTTGAAACGGAGGACAATCATAAAGGATATGGAACAACTAAATGTACCACAAAAGATCATACGGTTGGTGAAACTGACGATGAAAGATTCTAGGGCAAAAGTAATGACAAGGGAAGGTCCATCAGAGGAATTTGAGATAAATGCTGGAGTAAGGCAAGGAGATGGGCTGTCAGCGGTATTGTTTAACATAGCAGTGGATGGCATAAGTAAGACTTGTAATATCAATGGAAGCATAATTAATAAATCAAAACAAATAATGGCATATGCTGATGATTTAACCATAATAGCGAGAGACCGAAAGAGCCTTGAAGAAACATTAGAGAAAATTGTGAAGGAAGCGGGAAAAAGAGGATTAAAAATAAATCAGGAGAAAACAAAATATATGGAAATGAAAAGAAAGAAGGAAGTCTACCAACCAGAAGCAGTAAAGTTAAATGAATTCACTTTTGAAGTTGTTAACACCTTTAAGTATCTGGGAACAATTATTAGTAACAAAAACGACACAAAAATCGAGATAAGGCAAAGAATTCAAGCAGGGTATAGAGCATATAATAAATTTAAAAACATCATGCAGAGTAAGAGAATAAGCTGAGCAACAAAATTAATAGTCTGCAGGACGGCGATTAAACCGGTAGTTACATATGCGGCAGAAACTATGAGACTGACAAATGAGGACGAAGAGCAACTAAGGATATATGAAAGAAGAATAATTAGAAATATTTATGGACCGGTCAAACTATAGGGTATAACGAGTACCGAAGACTTATGAATTATGAAATTAGAAATATATTAGAAAATGAGGACATAGTAAACACAATTAAATCAAAAAGGATTCGTTGGTACGGACATGTTAAAAGAATGGAGAAAGGACAGGAGGTGAGGAGAATTACAGAATGGAGACCGAATGAGGAAAGATTACCAGGAAGACCAAAAATTAGATGGGAAGATCAGGTTGTGAAAGATATAAAAATTTTGGGAGCACATGCGGGGAGAGACAGATGCAGGACAGAAAGGAGTGGAGAATAATTGTCGAAACTGCAAAAACCTCTAATAAATTGTAGATAAACAACAAGAAAAACGTGGGCTGACCCCCCACAAGATACAGGGTCAAAAGAGCTTAATCTCAGCGGCTACAACTCCAACTGGAGTGTATAGCCTTATATATATATATATATATATATATATATATATATATATATATATATATATATATATATATGTTATATACGAAAAAACGCTAAGTAATGTTACGCAATGTCAAACATCAGATTACGATTTCCGTATTTTCATGAGAACGATGCTACGTTGCGTTTTTATAAAATAAACACATTAAGTAACACAAATATTATGTCACAGAAAAATAATGATTTCTGCACTTTCATGGGAGCGACGCTACATCGAATTCTCCATGAAAATAAACGCTGACGTTGATTTAACAAATTCTATAAATTCTTTGACTTTATGTAAAATAGTTAGTTACAATTATAATTTCAACCTATTATTTCTTTTTTATATAACATAAAACTGTGTAACTCAATAAAAATTGTTTTTAAAAAGTTTAATGTGAATTTGTGAATATAACAGTGGCGCAGTCAGTAGGATTCCTAAACACATTTAGAACAAGGATTGCCTAACTAAGTGTGGTGGTTCCTAAACCTTTAAGGAATTTTCAAGTACCAGCTCCAGATCTTCAAGAAGCAGACGGTCTCTCCGACACCAGGAACACGCAAACTGCTAACCAGGTGTAGCAAAGCTCACGGATAAGGATTTCAGCTGCCAAGAAAGGAATGAAAATATTTACGTAAGAATCATCTCGTTTTATTTTTATTTAATATTTTGCAATTTATTTTTTTATTTTTACCAAGTTCTATTGTCATAATTTACTTTTATTTTGAATACAATCATTTTAATATAAAGCAAAATGCCTGAAACACGTAGTGCAACAAACGCTAATGCCAATGCTAATACTCCAGTTGCTCAAACCGATCAAGCGTCGAATCTAGAACCTTACAGATTATCCGAAATATTTTCAATAATTCCGGAATATGACGGTAATCAAATTTTCTTAAATACTTTTATAAATGCTTGTAAAACAGCTTACAGAATGGCCGGCAACGACCAAAAAGTACTTTTAACTCTTCATATTAAAAACAAACTTAAAGGAAGAGCCGCTGAATTAGTTAATTCACGCGACCCTTCAAATTGGGAAGAAATTAAAACTTTATTAAATACTCACTTTGGAGATTCTCGCGACTTAAATTCATTGATTCAAAACCTTCAAAGAATGAAACAACTACCAAACGAATCGCCTTTAATTTTTGTTTCGAGATTACAAACTCTGGAAGCAAAAATGTATTCAGCTATAAGTAAACAACAGCATTTTACAACAGATCAAAAAGTAGCACAAACACGTCTAATAGAATCATTAACTTTAAATACTTTATTAACCGGTCTAGATCCAAAAATCGGTCAAACTGTTAGAGCTAGTAATCCAATAAGTGTTTTATTAGCTATTTCACGAATCAGAAGAGAACTTCAATTAACTTACTATGAAAACCACAAACCTCAGACTAATCGTAATACAAATAATATACCTACTCGTAGATTTAGCCAAAATTCACCAAAACAATGTAATTTTTGTCACAGAATAGGACATACTATAAATGAGTGTCTCACACGTCAAAGACAATCTCAAAATTTAGCTCAGGGTTCCTTTAGACCAAATCAAACTCCTAATTCACATAACCAAATAGGCCAAAATTTTCAACAAAGGCCACAATTTCAAAATAACCAACAAAATCAAAATCGCCCATCTGTAATTAGACCAAATCCAAGTTTTAGACCTCAAGGACCACCGGGAAATCGACCCAACACAAATTTTAATCAACAAAGAACTTTTCATTTCAATCGAAATCGCGATTTTAACAAACACTCTCATAACAGTTATGACTATTATACAGATGATAGTCAAAATTATTATGAAAATCAAGAACAATACTCCGATAATTCACTTGATTATCAAGAATATTACCAAGAAATTAACCCCAGTGCTCCTGACTATTATACTGTTAGTAGTGAAATAGAGGAAAACTATTATACTGCTGATAGTGATCCTAACTCTGATAATGGTGTACCAGTTTGCAATACGAATGAAGACGAAACTTTCGATTATAGCCATATCGAACAAGACAATTTTAATTATAATAATGAAAATGTTTATAACTTTGATTCTGATAACCTCCTAAATCCAAATTATGATTATTATCAGGATTTTCGACAATGCCCTTTACAAACGAAACCCCCAGATCCGCTAAGCGACCAAACTTCAAATTTGTCGATCCCAGGCCTCAGTTCACAAATTCAAACCATGAGTTTGAACAGTCCAGAATCGGACTGCCTCGAACAGATGTTCATGTAAAAAATACCTTACCGGTAAATTCTAAAAACTTATATACTATATTAAAGACAGAACAAACACTTATAAAATTCTAATTGATACAGGTGCTGGATTATCAATTTTCAAACCCAAAACTTGCGAAAATTATAGAAATCGATCCCCTGAAAATGTAATTATTCAAGGTATAACGAACCAAAAAATAAGAGTTAACGAATCAACCCTTATTCCATTTAAACCTAACGATCCACACAGAGTATTCATTTGTAATTTAGATATTGATTTTGATGGATTATTAGGCATGGATTTTTTAGAACATTATAATTGTATAGTTGATCTAAAAAATAAACAACTTATTACTGATTTCAAAATTGTACCATTATGTAAAGTAACAGATAATGAAACTACCAATATTTCAATCGAAAACCAATTTCCACAAATTTACAAAAATACAATTTCCATTGAACCTAGGACTGAACAAATATTTAAACTAAAATGCGATTTAGTTAATACTGATGCTATACTGGTAGGTCAAGAAGTAGAGAAAGTTAAACTACCAAACGCATTAGTTAAAATAAATGAAAAAGGAGAATTTTTTGTTTCAGTATTAAATGTTAATTGTATACCTAAAACTGTAACATTTTCAAAACTTAACTTAGAACCATATGAAATAAATACTGTAAATAATATTCAACTAACTACCCAAGAAATGTGCACCGATAGAACATCGGAATTAAAAAATCAACTAAGACTTGATCATCTTAATGAAGAAGAACGAGACTTAATTTCCCAACTTTGTCATGATTTTTCTGACATTTTTTATTTAGAAGGAGACATACTTACTTTCACCAACGAAATAAAACATTCCATAGATACGCAAAATTCTAAGCCCACTTATGTAAAATCATATCGCTATCCCCAAATTCATAAACAAGAGGTGAAAGATCAGATCAATAAAATGCTTTCACAAAACATTATACAACCCAGCAATTCTCCATGGTCGTCGCCCGTGTGGTTGTGCCCAAGAAGCTCGACGCATCAGGTAAACAAAAATGGCGTGTTGTCGTAGACTACAGAAAACTGAATGAGGTTACTGTAGACGACAAATATCCGTTACCAAACATTGGAGATTTCTTGGACCAGCTTGGTAAGTGTCAATATTTCACAACACTAGATCTTGCATCAGGCTTTCATCAAATTGAAATAATGCCTGAAGATATACCAAAGACCGCCTTCACAGTTGAAAACGGACATTTCGAATTCCTCAGAATGCCGTACGGTCTAAAAAATGCACCTTCAACATTCCAGAGGGTCATGGACAATGTCCTTGCTGGAATTCAAAACGAGCGATGTCTTGTCTATATGGACGACATCATCGTCTATTCACCGACAATTCAAGAACATATTACCCGCTTAACAGAAGTATTCAAGAGACTTCAAAAAGCTAACTTAAAACTTCAGCCAGACAAGTGCGAATTCTTGAGAAAAGAAGTCGCCTACCTTGGACATTTAATCACGGAAGATGGCGTTAAGTCATTTCCGGCCAAAAATGGAATGCGTCCAAAAATTCCCTCAACCTACGAACCAAAAGGAAATAAAATCCTTTTTGGGACTCGCTGGTTACTACAGAAGATTTATACCGAACTTCGCTAAAATTTCCAAACCAATGACAAAACTTTTACAAAAAGATGTCCCATTTAATTTTGACTCCGAATGTCAAAAGTCATTCCAAGAATTAAAAAATGCTCTTACTTCTACTCCGATATTGATATACCCAAACTTTGAAGAACGATTTCTTTTAACTACCGATGCTAGCGCATTTGCAATCGGTGCGGTTTTGTCACAAGGCCCAATAGGTAAGGATTTACCGATAGCCTATGCGTCCAGGACATTGTGCAAAGCAGAAACCAAATACTCTACGATAGAGAGAGAACTTTTGGCAATTGTGTGGGCAGTTAAACACTTTAGACCCTATTTATATGGCCGAAAATTTACCCTTATAACTGACCACCGTCCACTTACTTGGTTATTCTCTATAAAAGACCCCAGTAGTCGTCTAGCACGATGGCGCCTCAAATTAGAGGAATACGACTATCAAATTGAATTCAAATCTGGCAAATCCAATAAAAATGCCGATGCCCTTTCTCGAATAAAAATTAACCACATAAATGACTTTGATTCATTTCGCTCAAAATTAGGAAACTTTAAATATTTACCTTACCCAATTTATCCCGCTCTTGAAGATGCAGGGCCATCCCAACAAACTGAAAATAAACCTGAAATTGACTGGGATGCCGCTGCAGAAGAATTTTTGTCTTTTGAGGAACTTTATAAAACAAAATCACTGATTGACTATTCTAAAATAGAATATTCCAATAATCATCTACTAGACAAACAAAATAAAAACATTTTAACCTTTTTTCAACAAAACAATTTACAAGATTTTCATGAAAAAATAATTGAGGATATATTTGAGGAAAACCCCGACTTTTCTTATGCAAAAATTAATGTACTTAGCAGTAAAACTCAAAAATAGAAAACACCTTATTATTGCTATACCATGGGATCCAGACAGTATTAGTGAATACTTATTTGCTGCAATTTACAGAAATCGAGATTTATTTAAACCTTCAGAAAAATATTTTATCGAAAATAATCCTGACCTACCAATACTAGAAACACTATCATTTCTACTTTCGGAAGTTGACGTAAAATTCACTATTTGTCACAATATTACTAAAGAGCCAGAACAAAATCAAATACCTATCATCTTAGATCAATTCCATAATGGCAAAAGCCACCTTCACCGCGGAATTAATGAAACTATTAGGCGAATACGACAAAAATATAATTGGACCGGCCTCAATCGAGATGTCGAAAATTATATTAAGTCATGCCGGGCATGCCAAGAGACAAAAATATGTCGCAAAAATTTGGACAGTCCCCTCGTTATAACAGAAACGCCTAAAACACCTTTTGAACGTATTAATATTGATATTTTAGAGGTACCTCAAAAGAATTACGCTCTTACAATAAGAGACGAACTAACAAAATTTTCTCAAGCATATCCGCTTGAAGATAAAAGTGCCAAATCCGTTGTCACTTCATTATTAGCTTATTTTCAGCATTTTGGTGCACCACTTCGCATTCATTGCGATGCCGGTCGCGAATTCAATAATGCGTTAATGAAAGACCTTTGTAATATGTTCGATATTAAGTTAACATATTCAAGTGTCGGTCATCCGCAAAGTAACGGATCTCTAGAAAGATTACATGCTACTCTGTTAGAAATGATTCGATTACATTTAGCAGACCACCCCAATGAACACCCCTTCAGTATTTTACCATTTGCTATTATCGCTTATAATGACTCTATAAACAAAACACACGGATTCACACCATACGAACTTGTATTTGGACACACGTCCAGTAGACCTCCCGAAAAATTATACAATGAACAAGAATTAATTACTAAATATATTAGAGATCTAAATAACCGCATATCCTATTATTATAAAATAGCGAGAGAAAAAATCATAAAGCAAAAAGAAAAAGCTAAAAACCGATTTGACAAACATGTCTCCGAAAACAAACCAAATTATGAAGTAGGTGACAAAGTTTACGTAAAAGAAACTCAAATAAAAAAACAAGTTAGAAAATAAGTTTAATGGCCCTTTCGAAATACTAGATACACAGAAATTCCGCAACAGTATTAAATTTAGAAACAAATAACAAATCAAAAATAAATTTCGATCTTATGAAACCCTATGTTGAAAATTAACTTATTTTCAGGTTTCTGCTGCTGATCGGAACAGCAACATGTCAATATAAAATCGAACCCATAAACAATACAGTTGGAATCTACTACCACGACGAAACCAAAATAATGGTTTCGAACGACGAATGGACTTTATTAGTGCATAAAAATATATCAGCTTTTAAACAAACTTTTGAAAGAAATAATAGAATTCTTGACACAATTCAAAATACCTTTACTTCAAACTACTCCAGTATGAAGTCCTTCCGATCCGAAGTAAAATCACATTTGGCATTATTGCAACAAATTACAAAATCTATTGGCGATAAATTTAGTGAAATATCTTTCGATGTTAAAAGACAAAAACGAAGGTTAATTAATGGTATTGGCACCATATTTAAATCAATAACCGGAAATCTCGATGCGTCTGATAGTGAATATTATATGGACTGCATTAATAAATTAAAAACTGATCAAAACCAGATAGAAAACTTATTAAAAAATCAAATGTCAATCACAAGCTCAGTCATAACAAATCTCAACAGTACTATAGGACAATTAAAATTAAATGAGAAAATATTTAACTCAGATATAGAAAAAATTGAAACCACCATTCGACAATCAACAAACGAAATTGCGCTTATCGAAGCCAAATTAAATTTCTTTGAAATTTGCGAACAACTAATGGAGAGTTATTCGTATCTTGAAAATACTATTAATGATATTCTAAACTCTATCACTTTTGCACAGCTTCAAATAATTCATACTTCTATTATTGAACCAGAAAATTTGATCACTACTCTTAAGAAAATATCAGAAAATACAGTAAGAAAAGGTTTACCGCTACCAATAAAATATTCTGAAATTTCACAGCATTTGGAAATAATCGATCTCGAAGCATATCAAACAAATTCAGATCTTGTTTTCGTTCTTAAAATACCTTTGATTGAACCACAAGTATTTACTTTATTCCACCTATACCCAATACCAATTTATGATAATAGAACTGGATTTCACCACATTTTATCATTTTCACAAAAATATTTAGCGCGAGATGATGATTCTTTATTCTACATTCCAATCCACGATTTACAAAAGTGTAAGCAGTTATCTATGCATCAAAAGTTGTGTCGCGATGTTTACGCGTACCCTATAGACGATAACGCGATATGTGAAGCCCGTTTGTTAAGACAATATAAGACATTTCCTGCGAATTGTAAAAGTGCGGTAGTCAACGGACAAGGTTATAATGTGCAAAAACTCGAAGAAAACGTGTGGCTAGTGTCGATTGCCGAACCGGTACACGTGACCATAAGTCTTCCAGACACAAAAACGAAAACATTAACCGTAAATGAAAATTCTATTTTACAGCTATACTCAGGATGCTCCCCTTTGGTTGGCATTACTAAAATACAAGCTAGTACCAGAAAAACTATAAACATTCCTCATGTACTTCATCCCGTAATGGTTGATTACAACTGTTGCCTAGACATTCCAAACAAAGTAGAAGTACCCAAAATAGAACCACTAGATCTTAATAATATTAACTTGAATGATCTACATGTAACAAAACACAAACTGGACCAATACTCAAAAAGTTTGGATGAACTCATAAACAAACCGTTTGTTGAGAAAAATATTTCGTGGTTCACATATACTACGATCTCACTCATCGTTGCCTTGATCGTCCTCTACACCTGTTATAAGTGTAGAAATATTAAATTCAACAAATCGCCAGGAAAGCCTGTTCCGGACCAACCAAATGATGTTTTTATCAAAATTCATAACATTCTGCCAAAAAGAAGACCCAAACTTGACACCGAAGCCTCTGAGGAAGTGGAAATCGAAAATTGACAATTTCATGGTTTAATGTATACCTTTATATTTTTTGTATTTTGCGTATTTTCCTTTTAATCTTGAAATCTCTGTATATATTGTATTGTCTATTTTATATTTTATGTATTTTGGTTTTTATTCTCAAAATTGTTGTTTATTAAACAACAATTTTAATTAAGGGGGGAGTTGTTATATACGAAAAAACGCTTATGTTTAAGTAATGTTACGCAATGTCAAACATCAGATTAGGATTTCCGTATTGTCATGAGAACGATGCTACGTTGCGTTTTTATAAAATAAACACATTAAGTAACACAAATATTATGTTACAGAAAAATAATGATTTCTGCACTTTCATGGGAGCGACGCTACATCGAATTCTCCATGAAAATAAACGCTGACGTTGATTTAACAAATTCTATAAATTCTTTGACTTTATGTAAAATAGTTAGTTACAATTATAATTTCAACCTATTATTTCTTTTTTATGTAACATAAAACTGTGTAACTCAATAAAAATTGTTTTTAAAAAGTTTAATGTGAATTTGTGAATATAACATATATATATATATATATATATATATATATATATATATATATATATATATATATATATATATCTGCATTTATAGCCTGTTCGAGAGTCAGATTGATTGGCTGGTGAGAAAATGGCTTATCCATATGCTTAATGCCAAAATAACCCCTCTCTACAGTAAATCCAAAAAATATAGAAAGTGTAACGATCTTCACACGTAAATATCAAGAGAAAAGCGTTGTCATATTTAATTCTACAGTTTCTTAATATTTGTGAATAATTCGGAAATACTTTAAAACATAATTTCAACATTTACTCTTGAATTTTTCAAAATTCAGTTATATATCGTCCCCTTAAAGCCAAAAGGTCGTATGTAACTTTTCAATAAAATAGAGTAATCGCTAAATTCAATTTTTTGTAGTTTGTTTTGGCATGTATTATATTCAAATCTTCACAAAATTTCGATATGAGGGTTCAAAAATATGTGTTTATAGTTTTTTAAATGTATTAAAAACACAACTTCTATCATTTTATCAAAATGAAGTTATTTAAATTGAATTATTTAAGATTAAAAGCTAAATATGACCTTTTGCCTTTCATTATTTCGCAAATGATTGTACATAGATGAGATAGAAAATTTTATTAATTATAATTTGAAACATAAAAGAAAAATTGGTGAAAAAGTATTCTACAGAAGTTGAGTTTCTTCTTGATCGGGTTCTGGAATTCGATCTACTACGTTGGAACTACACGGAAGAGATGTATAAAAATTATGGTACATGGCTGGTATAGCATCTACTCTGCAAAGGTTCACAAGACTTTTCTTTTTTTTCAGATATTGGCAAATGTTTATTATATTTCTTTTTCAATTCTGGTTCCAAGGCAGTTCTTCTATTAATTTTTGGCGCTACTATGGGCATTTCAGTAAAATTGTCTTGGGAATGATCTTCTTTTACAAAAATAATCATTGGCTAGTTTTTCTGAATTTGAGCATCTTAATGTTCATCCAGTTGATGATATTCCCGTCTTTATCTTCAGACATTTTTTAACTAGTTAAAGAAAGTTTCAGTGCTTTTAGATCTAAAATATCATTGTAAGAAAGCTCCTGAACAAGATACGGTTTCTTTCGGCGAGCAGTTCTGATTACAAACAGGCCATTCATGTGGAGTATAAATTCTCAACTGTTTTTCGCTAGTCTCTATGGCACTATGCACAGAGTCTACTTCCATATCAGTATGATCCGTTTCTAGAAAATTTTGGTCGATAATTTCAATTGGCAGTTTTAATACAGCATACAATAGCAGGGAGGCAATAAACCGGTTACGATTTTGACCACCACATGAGTCTGAATATGAAGAAACATGTTTGACTGTATCAGGTAGCGATTTGAGATAAGTGAAGAGGGCCGTTCCAATCTCATCTGATCCTCTTTTACCATCCGTCTCAGTCCAAAAATAGGAAAATCCATCCTTGGTGCCTTGATCATACACACATAAATTGTATGAACAGAATTTCAATGCATAGTAAAAATGCGATACTTCCGAGCAAGGAGTATACAAAACCGACTGCAAATCAAATGTTACCGATTTAAATCTGTTGTCTATTTCCGCTCTTTTCTTGTCGTCTTCTTTCTTCTTCCGGGACAATTCTTCATTTCTTAAGTGCCTGTCGTAGCTTTCCTTCATATCCTGCTTCTTATCATCATCACTTTGTTTATATTTTTCACATGTGGAGCAGCTATCTTTTTTTGGCCTATGGAATCTCAGGTTATATTCTGTACAAAATATCTTCCTATATACTGCAGAAGAAACTGGATCTGGTATATTTTCCTCAGTGCATTTTTCTACATATAATTCTTACATTTTAGTTATGTTCAGCTCAGATGATAAGTACTGTCTCTTTGTTTTGGATCGGTAATAGTGACTTTCCATCACTGGAAAGGATTTAATGTGCTTCTTGACAAAAATTTGTCTAGGTTCATATGTCTTATTTTTTGGTGAATGTTTTCCTCTTCCGATTTTCAAAACAACTGATGATCCACGGATTTCTTTTATTTTCGCCAATCGTACTGTTTTATCAGATATGTCTAAACAATGCAAAAATGTCTTTTTGCAAACCTGAATATCTCCAGGAAAATAGTACATGTATGTATTGTTTCTTCTAGGATTTGCGGAACTTGTATCTTTCCTTCGTCTACTTACCATTTTCTTTTTCACATATTTACATAAGAAATCTCTCTGTCTTTCATATGAACCTGTTTCCCAATAACTTTCGTGAATTCTCTATATATCTTCTTTAGTTACTTTATTATTACATTTTAGTTTACACTTACAACAATCTACCAATTTTGCTTTTTTCTTAGGAAATATTTTTCCTGTCCAATTTTTATATTCGTTTCCAAGATTCTTTTCCTTTTTTGCTACTGATTTCTTCTATTTCCTTTATTTTCCTCAACTCTCTCTTGTTCTTCCTCTAATTGTTCTTCATTATTGCAATTAATTTCCTCAAAAAACACTTCCTCAGTCTCATTAATTTCATCAGCTGATAGTTCGTATGTGACATAATTTATAAAATCATCTTCGTCGAGTTCTACATTTATTTTTTGGTCTTTTTCTTTGTTTATGCATATCGGATTATTTGGATCATTATTTTCATCGTTACATACCGTATTGCCAATTTCATCTGGAGTCAGTTTATTATTTACACAGTAGCCTATTTTATTATAATCTAGCTGATTTATATATTTTACAGTTTGTTCTGGGCACTAAAAAGTGACTGATACATTTATCTGCATTTGGATATCCTCATTTAACAGAATACCATATTCAGTGTCTACCACATAATTTTGAATATCAATTACATTACCAGCAGGGATATCTATTACATTTTCTTCAGTCGTTAGAGGTTCAGTTTCACATCTTAAAATTTCATATTCCAAGATTTTAACACCATGAGTTACATCATTTTCATCAGAAGTTTTCAAAGCCATATTTAATATATTTCTCGATCTGGATGACATTGCTAAAAAAACAATTGTACAATCTAAGACCGTTATTCCCATATAACTATTTTATTTAATTTTATTTATTTATAATCGTTTATCAAGAACTAATTGTGTGTAGTAATGAACATAAAGAATATGTGCTGTGTTATAAACTATTATAGTAATATAATTTTAAACAGCAACCAACTCATCAATTTATTAGTCTCTAGAATGAGCCTGCCAAATTTAAAAGATTTATGTAAAATAAACAGTGAGTTGTATCACATTACATACAAACACAGACACAAAGAAATATGTTTAGTAAATTTTTTTTATTCAGCCACAGTTCAAAATTAATTAATTCGTTAAGAAATGCAACAGTTCAATTTTTACAAATAAACTTTTCTCATTAGTTGGGATACCAAAATCTAATAAGCCTAAAAATAATCTAAATAAATGGCCCTGCAAAAATCTGTAAGTAATAATCATGTTCATTACAGTTTCTGCTACAATAGTTTGAGCGGGCAAAATATTTAGGTTATGTGAAGTAATGTTAATGAATTTAATGTTATTAAAACAGCTGATATGCCTAATAATCACTACAACATAACGACTTACTTACCGTTTGTATTTCTATTATATTATTATTATATTTCTACCACTGACAGTAGCAAATAGTAAACCAACGAAACATAAAGGTACTTTGGACTAATGTTATTATTTGGAAACAGAAAATAGTCGCACGTGCTTTTTCGCGCACATATGACCTTATGTTAAGAAGTGAAGCTGATTTATTTTATTCTTTATCGACAAATAGTGTCGCATGTGAAACAAATGTCCAAGTGATATATAGCGACCTTTTTCTTACTATTGGTTTGTTTTCCACGACACATACGTATTTTTATAATCCTTATTATCTTATTAATACAATATTGTTTACATACAACCTTTTTCCATTTAATAGTACTTGATAAAATTGTCACATACGTGCAAAAATATAATTTTCTAAAAATTTGTCACATACGACCTTCTGGCTTTATGAGGACGATATGTAATACTACGATTCTCTACATGTCAAGCTCTCGGAGGTCATTCCACTTTCTATACTTTTTGGTTTTATTGTAACTCTTCACGTAAGTCTGGGTGTGTGTCATCTATTTTTAATAAGTTGTCCAAATATTTAACAACATAGCGAGCAGTTTTGCTGATTAAAGAAGAAAAATCAGTTGGGGATTATTGGCATTCATATACATGAACAATTTAATGTCGGTTCTCCTTATACCTTCATTCATTATAATGTAATTATCTATAGCTTCAATGTTTAGTGCATAGTACTGTAGTGTTTTTCCATGAAGGCCTGAGAGTTTTTTTTCTTATTGATCGCATTTGTTGATAATTTTAATTGAATTTTTATCAGCCATAGAACTCTCCGATTTGCCAGTGGTGACGTCGATCATGAATTTTTGAATATTATCAGAAATTTCAAGATTTGCATTAGTTAAAAATAGTAAAAAGTATAATTCTACCCATTTGATTTTTCAAATTCGTTGAAATATTCTTAAAGAACACAATTAGGTAAAACGAATTTGCATCCTTATCATAAATAGATATGTTGATGCAATTTTCAATCATTTTACTTTTCCGCCCAACGTATCTAATATGCGAGAAAAGTATTTGTTTAGTCCAATAAAAGTTGAATGTTGGAAAAAATGTTTGAGTACGTTTTTCAACAATCACAACATGAAAAAACGGTTTTCAGAAAAAAAATCCTGTGTGTATGTCGTCGTCGGCCACTTTTCATTACATGTCTTGTTAGCATGATACAGCATACGGAGTGCAAAAAGTTATCAATTTTATGATTGAATATTGTTCAGGACATCTCACAGATGAACCCCATTCATTTGCAGCTCACCAGAGCCAGTACAACGGGTACTGTAGTACTTGAAGTACGACATTTTTGTTATTTTTTGAGAAATTTCAGTTTGTTAGCACGATACAGCCTCCAGAGTGCAACAAGTCATCAATTTTATGATTAAATACTATTCAGGACATCACACAGATGAACCCTATTGATTTTCAGCTCACCAGAGCCAGTACAACAGGTGCAGTATGAAGACTGAAGAACCATTAATGGAAGCTATCCATGGTAAGTCACATTTCATCAATCAAATTTACTAAATACCCTTTTGTAGTCGATTCCAACTAAGAATATATTTTTCATAGCAAATTCAATCTAAAATAGAAAATGTCATATATCTATCCTTACTTACTTTAGGTTTAACAGTATCTAATTCTCCATTCTGAATTCTCCACAATACATTTTCGATTTTATCTCTATGAATGCCAAAATTTAAACAATGTAATGGGACAAATAATTCATTCCAAATATCAGTATGTTGTAATGCTTGTACTATTGAATCTCCTATAAAAATAACATCAGCATCTTTTTCTTTGCTTTCAGAGAGAAACCGGTTATGCTAAAATATTCAGTATAAAATATATTTGGTTTTTCAATAACAAAAAATCATACAATACTTAACCACCTATTATCACCATCTCCATCATCCACGGGCATTGGGACCTTGCAAGTATTCATAGATATAATTTAAAATGTAAATAAATATTTAAATAACAAAACAAATTCTTTGTTCAAACAAACATAAATTATGAACAGGACGACGGCTATATACAAAGTGAGTAGTAGTAAAACTAGAAACAACCAGAGATAAGTATCTCTGGTAACAACCGTGGTAGCAAATAATACACCAATTCTTTGGTGGTAGTAACAAAGAATACACCAATGTATTCTTTGGTATAGTAACAAAACAAAATCATAGACAGATAATCAAATAAGATTACTCTGTGAACAAAATTTTGTTGTCGTTTTCTGTGATTTAATCACTGTTCACATCTGTCAAAAGAACAGTTTCTTAAAAATGATTCACATATTAAGGCGATTTCGTCCCGCTTTAGTTGGTTGGGACTTTGGTTAACCAAATGGTAGGTCTACGTCACCGGTATGACGTAAAGTACCAATTATAGGTGAAATCGTTTGGTTCTCAATGGATGATTCCAGTCTTAGAATATAAAGTAGTACTACTTTATATTCTAAGATTCCAGTAGTCTATTCAGCGCTGCTACTACAAAATTTTCGGTTCTAAAATGACTGACATTTTCTAGGCCTTTTTGGATACGATTCAATGTCGAGGAATAAATAATTTTTGATTTCAATCATTTCTAGATGTTCTGATTGATGAAATTTACATTTACGTTTTGTATTGCGATCGGAAAAGTTGTTAATTGAGTTTTACTATATTTTCTTGGAGTTTATAATAAAATCAACAGATTCCATTTTTACTAGACAAAAAAATAAAAAACAGACAAAACTTAGAGAATTTTAGAATATTGGCCAAAAATTCAATTCGTTTCAACGACATAGTACAAGTTCCGTTAATCAACAAGTTACCAAAACTTTCAGGAACGGTAAAATTAATTTGGTGTCTATGCAGTGTACCGCAAATAAATAAAATTAACTGCGCCTAGCGGTCAGGGAAGCATATTTCAAAACCGCACATGGAAACCAGTAGCTAAATGCAGCGCTGTCATTTACTGGATTTCCACTGTCATTTCCTATGCGACTGCGACCGTTTTTATTCGAATGCGATACATTAATTGGTTTTATGCTGTCGCTGCCATTATGCCATGACAATTACTAAATTAACTATTAATTTACATCTAAGTAAAATTTCTATCAATATTTTTTATGCAGGGTGATCCCATGGTATTAGAAATTTTTTTTGCAAAATGCTATTATGAAAAGTAAAATCTAATTGAAGAAAATTGACATCCCTTAGTTGTAAACAACAGCAAGGAACATTTTAAATTCGACTTTAAAAGACGGTAACTACACAATACAGCCAATGGCAGCGCAGCATTTAGCTACTGGGCCTGAACTACGTTCATAATAAAAGCGATAGATTACCGGCGATGTGGATTGGCGACCGTTGGGTTCAATCGCACTATGTTCATACATCGCTGGATGGATTCAGGTGCTATCTGGTGAAACGACAAATTACTGGTAAAAACTGGGGTGTTTTGTTTTTTCTTTGCTGCCTAAACTGAAATGAGCTATCAATTTCATTTCTAACCTAGATTTTATTATTTGAGTCTGTTGTTGTTCTTATTCCTTTCGTAAACGTAAAAAAATGAGATTAAATAAGGCACGTTTTTTTTTACATCATATATTCAGTATTGGTTGACTCACGTCAGTCTACGCTGCACCGACATGTTGGAATCACCAATGGCACATAAAAAAACGCAGTTTTTATTTACATCATTGTATCTAACAACTGACAATCGATTTTAAAATTGATTGCAAAAATTACGGAAACGAATGAAAATACTTGAAAAGTATTGCAATTATTTTAGCCTCCAGGCCCCCTATTCTGTAACTCAAGCGAGAGCTCGTGCACGAGTTCTCTCTCGCAATTTAGCGTTACTGCGCATGCCACTCTCCTAAAAATTATAAATCCGTATTCTCTAAGATAGGAGAGTGCTCACATACTCCTATGCGACTACTCTACTGGGTGAAAGCAGGAGAGTAAGAGAACGGACTTGCGCATAATGTGTGTGCTGTGCTGCTTTAATTGTAAAATTTGGCGTAAATTTTCCATTACGCAGTTCTGGATGATTGTGCATAAACTCTATTAACAATGTTTTTTGTGCTTTACACAACATTATTATTGTCTTTTTTTAATATAGTAAATAACTAATACACACAAAACTGAAATATACACACAATCTCAAATCACCCACAATAACAACATATATAATATGTGAATAACAACATAATCTAAAAATATTTCTTTGTTTCTTATCCTCATATAACCTAAAGTACATTTAAACTACTAAATAGTAGGTCAAAACTGGCAGTTCCATTTGGCAACGCTGAGCCAAATGTAGTGGAGTCGCCGATTCATCGTGAATACGGTTTTAAGAATTATGTGAGTGAGGAGTGAGAGAGTACTCATACCAATGAATAGTCGTGCACGAGCTCTCGCTTGAGTTACAGAATAGGGGTCTAGATCTCGGAATAGCAGTTCATATAGTTGCGAGGATTAAATAATATGTATGTTTTTTGAGGTTAAGCTGTCATTTTCTAAACCACCAAATTGATCCACCACCTCGAAACAGCGGTGGAATGGTTTGCAATTTTGGTTGATGCAACAGTAATAAATGAACGCGTCATTTCTTCAATATGAAATCCACCAATGAATATAAAAACGTAGTTGGTGAATTGGTGGATCTACCGGTGAATAAAAAAACGTGCCTATAATGAACATTACGAAGTAATTGTTAATTACGCAGAAAAATATCCTGTGATAATAACAAACAAATTTGTTGGGCTAAATTCTAAAGAAAAAACACACAAACTCTGGGAAACTAGTAAACCAATTGAATTATTTAGGGTATGGAGCCTTATCAATAGGAGAGTACAAAAGGGTAAGTAAAAAACGTAATTTAATATAAAAAAACTATTTGATTATATTATCTATTATTTTAAGAAAACTAATTGATTTAAAATTCATACATTAACTAAAACAACAGTTTGTAACAGTTGCTTAATTTCGAATGGTATATGTTTTGTTTTCTAAAAATATATATAAAAATACCAACTTATATGTATTTTGGTAAATATATTATGGCCTATTTAACAGTAAAAGTTGCCTTATTAACTGTACCATAACAGATTAAGTTTTTTCTTGTGAATAATTCTAAACGGATATGAAGCTGTGGGGTGAATTTCTAAATCCCTTGATAAAGTTACAGTAAGTAATGCTAAAACATTTTTTGGTAACTTTTAGAGAATCACGGACTGGAAGTCAAAAATTAAAGCAAAAACTTCCACCAATATAAAAGATATAACAAAAACTGGAGGTGGTGAAGGGACATCATTAGTGATAACAATGTTTGCTGTCATTAATGGGAGATAGAGCTATTGTTGGTGACAAACTACCACCACTCCTTTCAAATGCATTAAATAAGAAAAATATTAAAGGTAGGTATAATCACAGACGTAACAAAATTACACAGATAGTCAAGACAAGACAAGTTTAGAACACTTATGCTAATAAAAAGTTATCTATCTTCATCAATTATTGTGTAATTATTAATATTTGACTAAAAGCAATACCATATATTTTAATGCTTGGGATGTATTCATCAGATATATCACTTGAGTGACACATAAAGCAATTTTTCAAAAGCTACTGCTTCAGATGATATCCTGGCCTTATTCTCTGCTTTTAAAAATTTAGTACTACTTGTCCTTCCACCCCAATAGATAAAAGTGCTTTCCCTATGACTTAGCTTATATAATAATCAATACATACATCTTCATACTTTCAGAGGAAACTAGCTACAATATAGAAGAAATCATTATTGAATACTCAGACACTGTTTCCGATGAAGAACCATTAAAGGACACCCACCCAGCAACAGTAGTTGCCATGGAAGGTAGTTTTGTTGAAACTAACTGTGAACCAGAAGTTACCCACTTGAACATAGAAAACACAAGTTACAAGACTCCTTCAACTTCAAGAAGAAGAAACATACACAACTTAGCAGAATCAGTTCAGGAAATGAACCAAGAAAATATTGCAATTCTAAAAAATATTAACAAAAATTTGGAGGGCATAAATAATAATTTATTCTTGATAAATACAAATTTTTTTTTTTTTTTTTTTTTTTTCCTGAGTAGATGGCACTGGATCAAGCCAACAGACCAGTCAATTGTTTTATGTGATCAATGTGATACGGTTTTTCGATTTTGTTGCTTTAATTATGTTATCGTTTGTTGATAATGTTTGACATGCATTTGTTGGTTGTACAATATTGTTAGTGATTAGTTTGAGAACCTGATCATTATTTTTTTTTTTTTTTTTTTTCCTTTCTTTTTTTTTTTTCCTTTCTTTTTTTTTCCTTTCTTGTTCTTTCCTTTTTTTTTCCATGTCTCCCTTATTTTTTATTTTTTTTCCCTTTCTTTTCTTATTATTCTTCCCCCTTCTTTTCTTTTTCTTTTTTCTTTTTTTTTTTTTCCTTTTTCTTTTTTTCCTTTCTTTTTTTTCCTTTTTTTTTTTCGTCTCAGGTGTACATCTTTTAAGTAAAGTTTGCTTGATCGCTTACAAAGTTGTGTTAGTAGTTTTTATATAATGATATAAAATATTATATATCGAATTGTCCTCCAGTGTCAGTAGATTTGTTAAGTTTATTGGAAATTGTACTTGTTGTATAATAAGTTGTTGGTATAACTTGTTAATTGCTATAATTTGGAGTGGACATTCCAATATAATATGTTGCGAATCAGCGATTTCATCACATAAGCAGAATTCGTTATCTAATAAACCAATTTTTTTCCTGTATGATGGATAAAGGGCATGATTACTTCTCAGCCGGCAGATTGTTCTGATTAATTGTCTATTTGAGTTATTGATAAACCATGGATTTTTTCTTACTGTTGGTTGTATGGCCATATAATATTTGCCTTTATCGCTTTGTGAATAAGCTTGTTGCCAATTTTGTCTTAGGTTCTGTTTCAGAATTGTATACATATCAGATACAGGAATTTTTTCTTCAATGATAAGCCCAGATTCTGCAGCTTCTTTTGCTAGGCGGTCCACTTCTTCGTTATGTGAAATTCCAGCATGTGCCTTAACCCATGTAAAATGAATGTCTTTCCCTGTAGTAACTGCTTTAAAATTGAGCTCAAGAATTTCTAAAATTATGTGGTGAGACTTTGCATTGATTTTAAACTTTTTTAAGGATTCTAAGGCACTTTTGCTATCTGTAAATATAACAAATTTATTTTCGGATTGCTCTAAACATAGTAATAATGCTTGTTTTATAGCTATTAGTTCTGCAGTATAAATAGACATTAATTGATCTAGACAAAATGTTTGTTTAATGTTCTTTTCAGGGTACAGAACAGCGCAACCTACTTTTCCATACATTTTCGATCCATCTGTAAAAATATGCTGATATTGTTTCCATGTTGTATTTATTTCATTTGTAAATAAGTTTCTTATAACAATTAGATTCTTGGTGCTTAGGATATTACTGATATGAATTTTTAAAGGGATGAAAAGAGCTTTGTACTGTGTAATCCATATTGGGTTTTTATCTATTACTTTTATATTTGATATGTAGGGTGCTGAATATATGAAGCTTTCTACAAGTATTGGTAACTTTTTCTTTTCCCAGTATTTTGTTGTGAGACCAAGGTTTGTTAGTAAGCTGATTTTGTTAATTACATTTGCTTGTTTGGCTCTTGATTTAAAGACAAATATGTCACTTAGGAATTGTCTTCTTAAGCGTAGTGGAGGTTCACATGTCTCTATTTCCAGGACAGTAATAGGGGTGCTTGGCAGATATCCTATACTCATCCTAAGACATTTATTTTTTAATTGTTCGATTTTTTTTAAGTGTATATCTGCAGCTGTAGCGTAAAATAATGATCCATAATCTATAATTGATCGTATTAGGCTTCTGTAGAACAGCAATATTATGTTTGGATCGGAACCCCAGTTATGTTTGCTAAAAGTCTTAAGTACATTTACAGCGTTTTCTGTTCTTGCCTGAATATAATGGATATGTTCTTTCCAGTTTAGCTTACTGTCTAAAATTACACCTAAATATTTAAAACTAGTTTTGTGATGTATCGTATAATGTAAAAGTTGTATACTCTTCGGGTGAGTATATCTTTTCCTTGTAAAGGTGACGGATGCCGATTTGGATTCTGATATTGTCAATCCGTTTTTTTCTGTCCACGAATGTACCGTCTGCATAGCTTTAGAAAGTTGGGCGTGACACTGTGGAATGATTTGATTTTGCGAATACAGTACGATGTCGTCTGCATATTGAAGGATATTTATTTCCTTAGGAATTATTGCTTGCAGATCATGTGTATATATTATATACAATAAAGGACTTAAAATGCTTCCTTGTGGTAAACCGATCGATGTTTCCCTGGTGTCAGATATTTCGTTGTTTATTTTTATAGCTATCTTCCTGTTAGAGTAGAGATTAAATATATGTTTAGCTAGTGTGACTGGAATGTCCAGTTGACATATTTTTGTAGATAAAATTTCCAAATTTACATTGTCGTAGGCTCCTTTAATGTCCAAGAATAAAGCGGAGGTCGATTTGTTTTGGGTAAATGAGATTTGTATGTCCGTTACCAAGCTAGCTATATTTTCTTGAGTAGAGCTACCTCTTCGATACCCATATTGTGAGATTGGAATTAAGGAATTTTTTTCCAGATAGTATTCGAGACGGACTTTTATGAGTCTTTCATACGTTTTTAGTACGCAGGATGCAAGGGATATTGCTCTATATGATTCGGCCAAAGTATGATCTTTCCCTGGTTTAATGATCGGTATAATTAAGTACTGTTTCCACGCTTTCGGTATTTCAGCTTGAAGACACCAAATACTGTTCAAAATTGATAGTAAACTGCTCTTTGCGGTAAGAGGTAAATTGTTAATCATGGAGTAGTGTATATTATCATATCCTGGGGCAGAATTATTATTACTTTTTAAAGCCATTTGTAACTCACTCATAGAAAATGGAAGTAATGAAAATTGGGTGGTTACCTTTGGTGTCATTTCTGGTATTCTATCGAAAATGGATGTATCAAAATACACGCTTGGAGGTGATAGACTTTCATGAAATTTTGAAACCCATTCGCTCTCTAGGTTTATTGCTTGTCTGTTTTGGGATTTTCGGTTTTTAAAATGATTCACTTTATTCCACACCTCTTTTAGGGGCATTGATCTATTAAGACTGGAACAATACCTCTTCCAATTTTCTCTCTTAACTGTTTTTAAGGTTTTGTTGGCTATGGCATTATTTTGTTTATATTCCAGCAAGTTTTGTAAGTTTGGATTGTTGAGGTACTTGTACATACTTCTTTTCCTAGCTGTTATTGCTTGCTGACACGCGTCATTCCACCATGGTTTGTTTTTTGTGGTTGCATGATTTCCTTTTGATTTTGGGATAGAGTGTTCTGATGCATATTCAATTTTTTTAATAAATTCTTCGTACTCTAATAACTCTAATTTCTGGAATTGATGACTGGATTCTAGAGAGTAGCTGTCCCAATTTGCCTTTTTACAGTTCCATTTACTATTTGTGGGCGGAGTGCATGTATTTGTACAAATTGATAATTGCGTTATTGAAGGTAGGTGATCGGATCCATATAGGTCGTTCAGTAATGACCAATTGAGTAAATGGACAATGTCTGGAGAACAAATTGTTAGGTCAATAGCAGAATGTGTTTGTATCGAATTGCCAATGTAAGTTGGTGACCCATCATTTAGATAAACAAAATTATGCATATCCAACGCCTTGAGCAAAGCTTTTCCGTTAGTATCTGTATTAGGTCCACCCCATGCGATATTATGCGAATTAAAATCTCCCGTTATTATCAATGGTTTAGAATAACTCTCGAATAGCGCTTCCCATTGTTTATAGGTGATTGTTATTTTTGGTGGAATGTAGACAGATACCAGCGTTACATAAGTTTTATTATTACCTTTTATTTCTATCGCCTTTTGATTTACGTTTGATATATTATATTTATTAGTTAATTCTTTATAAATGATGTTTGTTCTAACAAGAATTGCAGTACCTCCTCCAGATCTATCTTGTCTATCATCTCTCACTATATTATATCCACTGAAATTAACATATTTATTAGACGGAAATCGTGTTTCTGAGAGGCATGCTATATCAACTTTTTGTTCATTTAATAAATATAATATATTGTGTTTGTTTGAAATCGCTGATCTGCAATTCCACTGACACAAGGTTAAATTCTTATACATTGGATTTTAATTGATTAAGATTAAAATTACTTTTTATCATTGCTTTAATATCAGATTCTTGTAATTCAAAATTTTTATTTTTTATGGAATCAACAACCGATAATATAATGTTTAGTATTGTACTAAGAAGATCATTTGATTCTACTGTATCATCTGAATGATGAACATTATTGTTAATGCTTGATTGATACTGTTGACTTGACAAAATACCTCCCCTTTGGTGGGATATATTAATTGGGGATACTATTTGATTACGTTGTTGTGTAATGGGGTCCGTAGAATTAGATCTTATCCTTTTATGTCCCTGTTGCGGTGTTTGTTGTATGAGTGATGATTTCTTTAGAACAGTATTATAGTAAGATGGTATTGGTAATCTAGTTGGTTGGGATACAGGTGAAAAATAGGAGTTTTGGGATAGATTTGCCGAAGTTAGGGGAGGGAAATTGAAACTTGATATACTATTGTTTGCCGTTGTTTGGTTGCATGCTGAAGGTTGAGATCCCGAAGTTAGTATGTCTGAATACCTTGTTTCTGGAATTTGGAGACTTGCGTCTCTATATGAGCAGTTTGTATTTGTCATTATATTTTTTATTTCTTTCTGTCTAGTGAACTCCCTACATTCTTTTAAATCATTTGCATAATGGTTTCCCCTACATGTCAGACATTTAACCTCGGTTTCTGTACATATGTCGGCGGAATGATTATCTCCGCATTTAAGACATCTTTGCTTGCCCCTACACTGACGTCCTATATGTCCGTATCGGAAACAATTGTTACATAAGACAACTTTTTGTTGATATGCTTGAACTTCATATAATACTTTGTTTATTATTATATATTTTGGCAAATTTTGACATTTGAAGGAGACCATAATGGTGCTGGTTGGTTTTAGTATTGTTTCTCCATTTGCGTCTTTGATTCTTCTGTTCATTCTTTTAACAAAGTCAACTTCAAATTTGATATGGTGATCGTAAGCTGTAATTCTTTTTTTAATGTACTCTTCTGTTAAATCTAAATCTATTTGTTTCACTATACCCTGTCTAAAAATCAGAAATTTGGGGATATACGCGATCAAATCATATTTTACCAATGCTGTCGATTTTAATAAAATATTTGAACTAGAGTAATCTTTCATTATAACTCGAATTCTATTTTTACCAATTGACTGAATCTGTTTAATTTTTTTATCCAAATCTCCGTGTTCACTTAGTACAATTTCGCCTACTTTAATAGCATTTAATTTACCTTCAAATCCTGGCCTATTATTTTCAATGTAAACATGAAATGGGCCCATATCAGTTTGTTGATAGTAATAAGTTGTACGTACCTGTTTTTGTCCGGATTCTTGGGTTTGATTGTTTTCAAATGTGGAAGTTGACGTAGTATCTCTACTTACCGAAACATAAATATTATTTTTCATGGTTTTATTTTTTGATTTTTCCATATCTTTGCATAGGGCATTCACATCCATTATTAAATTTAGGGGATTAATGCTGGGTTGCGGAGGTATTATTCTGCTTGGATTGTCGAAGTCTGGGGGCTCGCCCCCGCTATCCACGTCCATCTTAATGGACTAACTTGATGTTCAGATTAGATATATTTATATATTTATTTATAAATTATCACTTAGTATTATAACTTATAACACACACGGAGAGACCGATTTTAATAGGAACCTATTTGCACGGTAGCTAAGTGTGAACTGAAATACAAATTTGGAAAAAGCTTTAAATTTTTTGGAACAATAATTTAGAGATATTTATAATTTTCTTTCTATACTTTGTTCCACCAGTTAAAATTTTATTCAACCAGCTGAACTATTTTTCTCACCTACAATAGCAGATGTGATTAATACTAATTTTCTTTTAGTTCTCTTTCACTACACAGAAAAATTATTTTACTTTTTATCTTGGCTTGTGGAACAAAATATAGATACATGTTTAAAGTAGAGTTTTAGTTTTGTTACAAGTCCTGTTTTCTAAATACGTTCATTTTTTGTTATGAAATATTTTTTATTTATTATTATAGATTTATTTTTTAACACAAATTGTGTTTAAAGTAAAATTTAATTACAATGATTGCTTTATTTGTTTAAATCTTACCTTAATATTCTTATAAATAAAACAAAAAAATATATGTAATGTATTTTTATTTCAAATTAATTTAAAAATAATTAGGAATGGGTATATTCTTGATTACTATCAGGAATACACACAGAAAAACATATCCACAATAACATCCCTTTTTGACAAATATTTTACATGTGGTGAGTACAATACAACTAAAATAGATACACAGTTAAAAATAAAAACATCAAAGTGTTGGTGATTTTAAAAAAGCATTGTTGTGGGGAAAAAACTAAGTTATAATTTGAAATTTTATTCTTTTAAATATAGAATACCCTGTTACATATTGTTATTTTTTTGAAATCGGCTTATTTTGAAATTTTT
This sequence comes from Galeruca laticollis, assembly GCA_963921935.1. Lineage (NCBI taxonomy): Eukaryota > Metazoa > Arthropoda > Insecta > Coleoptera > Chrysomelidae > Galeruca > Galeruca laticollis. The sequence continues at coordinate 131,632,336 of OY998180.1, forward strand.
TTAAAAAACTATACCTATTCATATCATAATACTATTTATTTATAACATACTTACAATTTGAACGTTTTTGGAGTGATAGCCCTTTCGGTTCAAGTAATTATGTTCCTGGGTGCCAATATCGGAACATGAGTACAGTCTATTGCACCCAAAACTCCAGGAAAGCGAGTACGCTCCATAAACTTGGCTTTTATTCCGTTAATATCATTTCTTTGTGTTGGGAACTGGGTCCACCTGTTTCCTAATTCATTTACTATAAGGGGTGTGACTTCATTAATTATATTAGACATCATTTGTTGGCTTACAGGAAATTTCCAGTCCAAGCCCAAACGGTTTTGATATGTTCCTGTGGCATAAAAATTTAAAGCTAGTAAGATTTTTTGCTCAGCTGGTACTGCCAGAGGACTATATTTCTGTAAGTGGAAATATTATTTCATTGACCATTTGTTTTGTTAGCCGAAACAAAACTACAAACTGCTCATCAGTCATATAAAAAGGATCACTTGCACTTCGGATCATTCTTTTTTCCTGATTAAGAACTCTCCTTACTTCCTTTCCTCGTCGTCTATAATAATATTATTTAAAATAATAATAGGTAACATCTAAAAGGATAAAGATTTTTTTTAAATGTTTGAAGATATATTGAATATCAATGCCTAAGAAATACAAGTACTTCGATAAATCAAAATATTCAAAATGTAACAGTAAAGTAAAAATTATTCTATGGTAAAAAATTAAAGCCGAGATTATGAGTAAAAGTTAAAAGTAAGGTTAAAGAGTGATGATAAACATAAGCAAGCACAACAAAATATCGCCATCCTCCTCTAACACATATAGTTTACATTCATTGTCATTTTGGCGATACTTCGGGGACACCTTAAAACTAGTCGCTGATATTCCATATAAGATATCGCTCAAAAGCCAGGAATTCTGTAAACATAGTACGCATGGTCGCATAATGGCGACATGGTCGCCAATAAATGTGAACATAGTAGCACCCCTGGTTTCGTATTATGATACTATAACTGGTTTCGTATCAATGTGCGGTTTTGAAATATGCGTCAGGGAAGCGTGGCGATCATCAGAGTGCCGACATATACATACATGTCTGCACCGTCGGTGGCCAAGATCAATACGCGCATGCGTGTCACGAGACGTTGCATTGTTTAATATCATTGGCTGTATCATTCCCGCTTTGACGATTTTAGACCTTCAGGGGAGTGGCAAAGGTTGTTAGCATAGACAAATAATATATTTTATTTTCTCTATGGTTGTTTGTTTGAACACAGCATGGTAAAATTAGGATGTGGTTTTGATGTTTAGTGATTTTGTTATTTGTTTTACCATTGTGTTGTGATTTTTACGTATTTCTTTTATTTAGATTTTTATTAAAAACTATGTCTCCACAACGGTGCTTTTTATGTAATGAGATTGGTCCTAATTTAAATTTTCATAGGTCTACAGGTATATAATAGTTATTTGTAAAACAAGTGTCACAATGACTCCTCTTGTAGTACAAGTGAAGTTTGCACAACGAACCGCGAAGCGGTGAGTTGTGCTAATCATGAGTACTACAGAAAGTCATTGTGGCACAAGTTTTACACAATATTTTTTATAATTCGCATTTATTTAATTATTTAAATAAAATAGAATTTCATATAATCCTTGTTTTTAAACTAGGAGTGGTTTGAATTTAAGTTGGCAATTCTGTAGATTCTTAATTGGTCAGATCACAGATGGTTTTATTCAGCACTTCTGACATTTGACATATTATAACCGAATAATTGTGTAAATTGTAAACAAACTTTCATTTAAGCAAAAAGAGGACAGCTTCTTCGTATATGCTCTTGCGATCTATTTATATTATATCATGAACAGAATTATTTCTGTAATACATCTTCACATAGATATCTGGTAATTTATCCCAAAAATCGAACGTTTTGTATACCTATATATTGATCATATACAATATAAAAATAAACAATTGACATATCATTGATAAATAAACGTTAACGTACTTTATTCATTAATATTTTTAATATATAAATCATTCTAATTTACCTTTAATATAATAGTTTGCTAGCTAGAACAACGCTAGACCATTTTATTTATGATTTGTGTCAAGGTTAAAGTCAAATGTCAAATAAAAATATAACTAAATTCAATAACTAACTGTACACTAAAAATAACTATAACAGTGTTCAAAGAGCTTCATTGTGACCAGAGACAACACACTTGTGACACTGTAAACAATGTTATAATGAAGTCTCTTTTATACGCGAATTATAAAAAAATATGTTCCGTTTGAAAACAAATCATCCTATGAGATACTCCATCGTCATTTAATTTGTCAATATGATTGGTTATATTAGTGTGTAGATATCGAAGAAATGATTTATAAAAATAATAACTCTAATTGGTTATGTGCTCAGTATATATTTCATGTTTATCTACTTCATTTCTATTCCTTTTGAAGTAACCTAGACAACTATTGTAGGATTAGGTTATTTAGAGGTACGTCTGTACGTTATGTAGTCACTGCCACTAATGTAAAGTTGGCAATGGCAGCTGTCATGGGCAGTGACAGTCAAGCGATGTTCTCGAACCCTGGGGTAGGATCACGACTAATAGAATTCTATTTTAGTGACGTCACGTTACCTAGCAACCGTTTCAAATCGTTCGCAAGCGATAAATTGGTATCATGACATAAAATTTAAACCTGCGTAGAATCGACTTCATTCTACAAGTCTTAAGTGATAGAAAAAATGGTTTTTCTCTATTTTCTTAATTCTCCCGACAAAGACGGGATTTTTATTTGTTTGACTTGATGTTAGGTCCGAATCGTTTTCGACTTTTCGTATGTATTTTCAAATTTTCAACCAATAGTACCTAATTCCAAATATATTAATCGGTACACATAATAAAAAAACCTAATTATCAACAAATATGAGGGTTCAGTCCCATCACTGGACAGTCATTTTGGACTTTACAGAGGAAAACCCCGAAATTATAACAAATAAATCAAAAAGTATAAAATGGCGAGAGGTTCTCCAACAGCATTGGTATAGGGGAAAAGACAGAAGAATGAAAAAAAAACATAATATACAATAAAATAAAAGCAAAACCAAAGCTAAAGCAGTTTCAATCAGCCCTCACCTAGGAGGTAAAGGAGGTGGGGGCCACCGCCAAATATAATGTTGACTTCCTTTGAGGAAAGGCTTTCAGCCTTTTAGCCATAATGGGCAAGATAGCTGTTGAGGGAAATTCCAAAGCTGTGGAAATAGGCTTAAAAAGATCCATCAGCTCTTCGCTGTCATTTTGTAACTCATAAATAATTCATATCTTCAGTTAATCGAAACAAATCAGTAAATTGTGTATCTCTCTTTCAATATTATATTGTTGAATTTCTTGTAGATGTTCATCATTTTCAACCAAAATTGCACCCAAGATTTGGGCAGGCAGCATCTACAATAAGTATAGTTACTGTTAATAATTTACCTTATATTGAGGAGCACAAAAGTGCCCGTAATTTTGGAAACTTATTTAATTTTAGTATTGTCACTTCTATTTTAAGTTAGAGACTGTTGAAAATGTCAAAAAACAAAGATGTTTTCTGAATAGATACTATTATGCCTAATATTGCCTAACCTAGATTTCTATAATCGCAAGAGGTGTGACATGATACCAAATTTCAAGATTATCGTCTGTTTTTGGCTGACGTCACTAAAATAGAATTATATTTGTCATGATCCCACCCCTGAGCGCGTATTCTGTATCGTCATAGAGAGGAAATTTCTTTCTATAAATTCTCTATACCACTTTACCTTATTCTGTAAGCAACATCGGCAGTGGTCGTGCTTCACGAAAGCTTCGTTCGGTATAAAGGTATAGAAAAACCATTTTAGGTCTTTCTATGATACCTGTCTCTTTTTAACACACAATCATTTAGATTTATCTTTGTTGGCATGTTTACATTTTTCAAAGGAAAGGTGCATATCGTTATGTTATGATTATGGTGTTTCGTGGTTTATATATACAAGTTTATATATGCTGGAAAAATAATTTTTGGATAATTACGTATTATTAATATTATTGCAATTTCATATGTAAACAACTGCAAAGGGTACCTAAATAATACGTATTTATGGCCATTTACGGTGTTACCTGTAAATGTGAAATATTTCTGTGTTGAACGTTGTGTAAAATTAAATACTAAACTTCTTAATTTTTGTCATTAATCCAATTCTTAAGAAGTTCAATATATTTAACATTGGAGATTTTAAGGATTAATAAATTCTTCTCTCTAAACGTAATTGGTTTTGTCGTACCTACTTCATCTTCTTCTTGTAGCAAATTAATTGTTTCCAAACTTTATAATGTACTCGCAATAAAGATTAAAAAACGAAAACTAACAACAGATAATATGCTATGCTATAGTTTATAATATTTACACCACCTACTATAATAACAGTTATAATAATAATTGACTCCCACAATGAAATATGAAATAATTCTCGTAACTATTATTATCCTCCTGAGAAATAAACAAACAAATGTTGCTATTGTTGCCGACTTAATCAAGAGATATCCCAAATTCCCCTAAAAAAAGGTCAATGTTTTTACATCCAATAATTATCAGTTCTCTATAGCCGAGCATTACCGAATAGATATAGAAAGAATCGTACAGAATAGGTTCACGAAATAGAAAGAAATTTCCTCTCTATACTCATAGAAAGAAATTTCTTTCTACAAGACGATACAGAATACGCGCCCTGGGCTCACGTGTATGTACTCAATAAAGAACAATATAAAATCAAGTGTTAATGTTTAATTAATAAATCCTAAAGTAAAGAAACAAACATTAACATAACATGGCGCAGTCAGAATAGTTAGACAAAGAAAGTTAAAACCAGCGGTGTAAAATTGTTGCAATATAAAGAAAAATGGGAGACAGCCGAGGAGTAGCACCCATGCAAATGGCGGGAAACTTAGCAGAAAATTGGAAGCTATGGAGGTACCGTTTTGAAAACTATTTAGTTGCGAGTGAAATTAATAAAAAAGATGAGGCCATTCAGTGTGCACAAGTTCTTCATTTCATTGGGGAAGAAGGCTTCAAAATGTATACTACATTTCAGTTTACTGACGCTGAAAAACATAAACTTAATACTTTACTCGATAAGTTTGAAGCACATTTTGTGCCTAGAGAAAATTTAACCTACGAACGATACAAATTTTTCTCATCTAAGCAAACTCAGGGACAATCTCTAGACCAGTTTATAACCGAAGCAAAGAAAATGGCAATGAAATGTAAACTAGGAAGAAGATTCCACTAGTTTGGAAAAGATTATTGAAAAATGTGCAATTCTGGAAATGTCCAAAGAAAGAAGTGAAGCAATGAATGAGATACATCATGAGGCGGCAGTGGATTATGTTCAGAAGGAGAAATTCAATGGAAAAATCAATCGTGGAAAGAAAAATGTAAATCCAGAAAGTAAGAAATTTATTAATAATTGTAGGAGGTGTGGTTTAAATCATCCAGTAAATAAATGTCCTGCTCATGGTAAGATGTGCAATTTTTGTAAATTTCAAAATCATTTTGAAAGTAAGTGCTACAAGAAAAAGAATAAAAGAAGAGTGAATGAGATAGTAGAAGTAGAAGAAGTAATTAATGAAAATGCTGAAAATTCTTTGTTTATAGGCTCTATAGACAGTGTAAATACAAATGACAATGTGAATGAATGAGTAACTACACTAGAAATAAATAATAAAATAATTAAATTAAAAATTGACACAGGTGCAATGGCTAATATATTGTCATTTGATCTCTTCAAAAGTCTAGGATTATCTCCTAAAATTATTAAGAAATCTGATTACAAATTAAAATCATATACTGGTGATGAATTAAAAGTTTGCGGAAAATGTAATTTAAGTTGTTTTAAAAATAATAATGCATATGCTTTGGAATTTTTTATTGTAAATAGTAATACTTCTGCAATTCTAGGGTTGATTGCTTCTCAAAAGTTAAATTTAATTAAAAGAATTGAGTGTTTTAAATGAAACTCAAGGTCTCTAGTTAATTCCACAATATAATACATGTATTATATTGTGGAATTAACTAGAGACCTTGAGTTTCATTTAAAAACACTAATATGAGCATATTCCACGAAGTAAGGGTCGAGACAGTCAATTTCATTAAAAGAATTGAATCAGTTTACACACAAAATGAGTACACAGAAGTAATAAATAAATATCAAGATGTATTTTCTGGCATAGGATGTATTAGTCAAAAATGTAGCATTAGTCTATAAGCAAATGCAAAACCTGTCGTTAATCCAATAAGAAGGGTAGCCTTTCCTTTGTTGGAACCCCTAAAGCAAAGTCTAGAGGAGCTAAAAAGGGAGAAAATCATTGAAAAGGTTGAGGGTCCGTCTGACTGGGTGAATGCTCTTGTATTAGTACGTAAACCAAATGGTAAATTAAGAATATGTCTGGATCCTAAGGATCTAAATAATGTAATTAAAAGAGAATATTGTAGAATTCCTACATTTGAAGAAGTGTCCAGTAAATTAGCTGGAGCAACTATTTTTAGTACTTTAGATGCTACAAGTGGTTTCTATCAGATCCCATTAGATGACGAGAGTTCAAAGCTCTGTACATTTGGAACCCCATATGGTAGGTACAAATTCTTACGATTACCTTACGGTATAAAGTGTGCTCCTGAAATTTTTCAAGAACGCTTTAGAAGTATTTTTGATAAAATTGAAGGTTCTGATATTTATATAGATGATTTAATCATCTGGGGTAGAAATAAACAAGAACATGATCTGAGATTAGAAAAAGTTTTGGATACTGCTAGGAAAAATAATGTTAAATTCAATTTAAACAAATGCAAGTTTGGACAAAAAGAAATTAAGTGCATGGGTCATATAATAAATAATAAAGGTATTAGTCCAGACAATTCTAAAATTAAAGCAATTTCAGAAATGCCATGTCCTAAAAATAAACAGGACATACAAAGACTTTTAGGTATGCTTACTTATGTGAGTAGGTTTATAAAAAACTTTTCAGATAAAACTGAGCCCCTTAGAAGTTTATTAAAAAAGGAAAATGAATTCATTTGGGATGAGGACAAAGAAAAAGCTTTTGTAGATTTAAAAGAAACTCTCACAACAAATCCGGTTTTACAATTTTTTGATATAAATAAACAGTCAGTTATTTCAGTAGACTCCTGAAAATCAGGAGTAGGAGCTTGTCTTCTGCAGAATAATCTTCCATGTGCGTATGCCTCAAAGGCATTAACAGACACTCAGACGAGGTACGCACAAATCGAAAAAGAGTTGTATGCTGTTTATTTTGGATTAACTAAATTTTATCAGTATATTTTTGGTCGTAGGGTAATTGTTGAAACAGATCATCAACCACTTATTTCCATTTTCAAAAAGCCGTTGAATAAATGTCCTGCAAGGTTGCAGAGAATGTTGTTACAACTTCAAAAATTTGATTTTGAGTTGCGCTATAAGCCCGGAAAAGACTTGCTTTTAGCAGATGCTTTGTCTCGTGCATATCTTGTAGAGAAGGAAGTGGATTTGTTGGATGATGACATTGAGGGTCATGTATGTATGGTTAAATTAGAATTGAATGCAACACCTGAAAAAATAAATGAATTTGTGATTGAAACGAATAAAGACACAGTTTTGAATGATCTTAAAGAACTAATTAAAAACGGTTGGCCTAATTCAAATAAAAAAAGTTAAAAATCAAGTTAAAATATTTTGTCCTTATAAATCAGAATTAACTGTCATTGACGGATTAATTTTTAGAAACAATTGTCTGGTAGTTCCAAAGCCACTTCAAAAAGAAATGTTAGATCGTATTCATTATAGTCATTTAGGGGTAAACAAATGCATAAAATTGGCACAAGATTCTTTATTCTGGCCTGGTATGGTTGATCAAATAAGACAGAAAATTTCAAATTGTCACCAGTGCCTTACTTATGCCAATTCTCAGAATAAGGAACCTTTAAAGCCACATGAGATACCAGCTTTACCATGGAATAAAATAGGCTGCGATATTTTCGAAATAAAAAGAAAAAAATACCTTTTAGTCATTGACTATTTTTCAAAATATGTAGAAGTAGCAGAATTATTGAATAATCCAACAAGCCATATGGTCATAACAAATCTTAAGTCAATTTTTGCTAGGCATGGGATTCCAGTAACCTTGGTAAGTGATGGCGGCCCACAATTTACATCACAAGAATTCAAAACTTTTAGCAGACAATGGGAATTTAAGCATATAGTTTCGTCTCCAACCTATGCTCAGTCTAACGGCATGGCAGAGAGACATATACAAACTATAAAAAAAATGTTTAAGAAAATATTTAATGAAAAGAAAGATTTATATATGGCTCTTTTACATTATCGTACTACACCCATTTTTGAAAACATATCACCATCTGAAATTTTGATGTCGAGAAAATTAAGAACAAATTTAATAATTACAAAAAATCAGTCAAAACCTAGAATTGCAAAAGAATATAATAAAACAATTATTAAGGAAAAACAAGAACTACAACAAAAATATTATAATAAAAATGCAACTAAAAACTTACCTGAATTGTACACAAATCAGTCAGTTTATGTTCAAACAAAACCAAATGGTAATTGGTTTCTTGGTAAAGTTGTTAGTAAACTAAGAGATAGAACATATAGATTGCAAATGAATAATGGTTCTATGCTAATAAGAAATCGGAAATTCATTAAACCGGTAGGAAATAAACATTTTCTAAATAATTCAGAAAACCATTATTCATCAGCAAAGGAGGAAAATCATAATGAAATTAAGTATTTTATAGAATTAAAGGATGATGATAATATTAGTAATGATAAGGAAAGTGTGAGGAAAGAGAGAGTGGTTGTAAATTTTGAAAATAGACTTGAAAATGAACAATGTGAAACTACCGAAGATGATAATCATAATGAAGAAAGTGTTAATGATGGAGATTCGGAATCAAACAGTGATGCAAGTAGTGTTTATGAAGAAAGCATTACTATAGTTGTAGATGAAAATAAAATGAAGGACAGTTCAGAAAGTGATTCGGATTTGGAGGCTAAATTTATAAAAAAAAACTTGTATCACATCATCAGGTCGAATTTCGCGACCTCCTCCAAAACTGAATCAGTTTTGATTATCTTACTTAAGAAAGGGGGATGTAGGATTAGGTTATTTAGAGGTACGTCTGTACGTTATGTAGTCACTGCCACTAATGTAAAGTTGGCAATGGCAGCTGTCATGGGCAGTGACAGTCAAGCGATGTTCTCGAACCTGGGCTCACGTGTATGTACTCAATAAAGAACAATATAAAATCAAGTGTTAATGTTTAATTAATAAATCCTAAAGTAAAGAAACAAACATTAACATAACAACTATAATAGACGTTATTTGAGATTTATGTTAGAAGTGAAAAAAAATGTAATTACATATAATTGCACTTTATTTGGTCAAATCAAAAATCAGACACGAAGTTTTTGTTGACTCAAATATCTTCGTTTAAAAATATTACAGGCGGCAAATACAGCACTTGCGCATAACTAACATGGCCACACAGAGCGTAGTCGGACCTCTCACTCTTAGTAGAACGCATTTCGCTTATTGGAGATATAGGTAGTATAGTTAGCAGTATATTTTATTTATTACGTATATGGTGTACCGTATGTTTGCCTGTTTGTTATTTTGGTTATGGCTGTTAATTGTTATTGAATTGTTGTGTATTGCTCTATTTGCTTTTCATTTTCATGTTTTTTTTAACATACATATTTGTTTTTAATCAATGAAGTTCTGAATTATAATATATGTAATATATAATTATTCTTTCTCAGTCAACGAATCCACCGCAGTCCCAAATTATAATGAAAAATGTTTAAAATTGCCTTGTGAATATAGCCTAAAACGTACACGTCAAATAATAAATAAACCGAAGTTACCGTATAAAATCGACGGTCGTTCGTGTGCTCTATTCTGCAACATAAGACAGTGCTCGTGCACGAATACTCATCGAAAGGAGTACTCTCTCACTCATAGCTCACATAATTCTTAAAACCGTAGTCACGATCGGTGACTCCCAAAACGTTTATAAACGTTGGGCGACTCCACTACATTTGGCTCAGCGTTGCCAAATGGAACGGCCAGTTTTGACCTACTATTTAGTAGTTTAGGTGATATGAGGATAAGAAACAAAGAAATATTTTTAGATTATGTTGTTATTCACATATTATATTAATATGTTGTTATTGTGGGCGATTTGAGATTGTGTGTATATTTCAGTTTTGTGTGTATTAGTTATTTACTATATTAAAAAAAGACAATAATAATATTGTGTAAAGCACAAAAAACATTGCTAATAGAGTTTATGAACAATCATCCAGAATTGCGTAATGGAAAATTTACGCCAAATTTTACAATTAAAGCAGCACAGCACAGACATTATGCGCAAGTCCGTTGTCTTACTCTCCTGCTTTCACCCAGTAGAGTAGTCACTCACATAGGAGTATGTGAGCACTCTCCTACCTTAGAGAATACGGGTTTATAATTTTTAGGAGAAGGGCATGCACAGTAACGCTAAATTGCGAGAGAGAACTCGTGCACGAGCTCTCGCTTGAGTTACAGAATAGAGGTCCTGGTGACAGAAAATCTACCGCTTTTTCAGCAACCAAGTTCCGTAAATAACCTTTGTTTCAGGAACCAACCGAACATTTCATATTTACGGGACGGAAAACTAGTAACCTAAATAACCAAGTTAATATACGGAATGTATACTTTTAGTTTGTTTACAAATAAAAAGCAAGACAAAAAACAAAAAATACTTAGACAATAATAGAAAGCTACCAATTTCAGTAACCGTGCTGCAGATCTCGGTATGTGATTTGACAGACCAAAATGGGTACCAAAGTAAGCTTGACGTCATCGTTTTTCGAAACGAAATCGATTGGTATGTATTTGACAGACCAAAGTGGGGTAACAAAGCGGGCCGAAATCGCTATTATAAATATTTTTATTTTTAAGTTGTCAGATTAAATACCTCTCAAAAGAAACGTCAGATTTTTTGTCACTGTGGCTGGGACATTATGATAAACATTCAGTACGCTAATCTGACGCGCTCTAGTATTTCAATATGGCGATTTTTTTACATTTTCAAGAATTCGCGGCGTGCTTGCGTCAGTCGTCAGTCTAAGAAATGGGAGCATCTGACACGCTCAAGTAATTTTTTGTCCTTCTCTCCCGCATGGTCACCCCCACCACGCAAATCGGCAGATTATTATATATTTCATATCAGAGACATGTTGGAGTATGATCCGTGGTTGGAGCTTAAACTAGGAAAGAGAGGGGACTCGTAACGCTGTCAACTATTGTGATACTTCATTGTCGTTATATGAGGTGCGTTCTTTTTGACTGAGATCTCAGATCACTTCAGTTAAGGTGATCTGAGATAAAGTGATGTGAGTAAGCACCAAAAAGAACGACATCTCAATTGAAGCGCGCGATCTGTCGATAGATTTAAACTATACGACAGATTCGTATCAGCATCTAATAATGTTAATTAATGTATCCATAATTTGTAACAAAAGAAAAATAGATTATGTGTGTTTATTATTTATATGTCAATGGTTAAAACTTTAGATAACCTTGGTTACAACTTACAACTACATATAAAACAAGCAAATCAAATATTTCTTCATCCCCTCCACTCTATTTCCGACTCAATTCCAACTGATACCCCCCTTACAACACATTCAGCATCGGTGAAGGGGGAGGAAAAATCTCAGCTCACTTAAAGTGAGTAAAACAAAAAGAACGCTCACATTACTGATGTGAGCTGAGATTAACTGAGATCTCAGTCAAAAAGAACGCACCTATGATAGTTCTAAAGGACTAAAATTTTCATTTTATAAATTAATCTTTATACATGGGAAATTTAAAAATAAAACTATGTTTATTTATTTAACTTATACCAAAATTGTAGGCATTAGTAATTATGATCTTTTGGGGTTAGGAATTCCGAGAAACTGAACAATAAATTCGTTAATTTTCAATGAAAAAGTTTCGTAATGTCTTTTCTACTAACATAATTGAATTTATTATGAAATACGTTTTAACTCACTAGTGGGGTTTTATGATTAAAAGTTTATTTTTTAAGATATAAAGAAAAAAGTAGCTACCATAAAAATAAGTTAGAAATAACTTACCTATGAAACGAAATTTCAGGTTCTTTCTTTCTGATAGAACTCTTACACTGGTAAGCACAACAATTAACCATCTTAACAAAATCAAAAGTCCACTTTAAAATCACTTTAATCGATCAATAATCGCAAAAAACTCTCTGGTGTTCCCTACAACGTTGCCCACCAAAAAATGGCGTCGGTTTTAAAATAGGTATTCAAACTGACTACACAGCTTGCATAGAGAGTTACGCGTCCCCTCTCTTTCCTAGTCTAAGGGTTGGAGTATGAAAAAGATCATTATTTAAGTATTTATATGGCATTGTTTTTTTTACAATTTTGAAAATCTGTAGACGCTTCCCACACCGCTGAAAGCAGAAACATTATAGGACCGTTTATTGTTCCTATCATCTAATCTACCAAATCTAATATAGGTTTCCCCGACGCTCGAGTAAATCCACATTTAGTATAATCGGCTCCCCTACTAAAAATAAAATAGTGTCTAACTCTAGGAAATTGACGAGAGCACGGATTCAGAAAACAAGAAGGAATGTAGTCAAAAACGTTTTTGGGTTCACCCATTGTATAAATTACGAATGGAACATTGCTTTTTTGAAGCAGTTTCTCTACATTCTTCTCGTACCTAGATAAATTTGAAAATTATTTGCAGATGTCACCGAGTCAATTCGAACAGCTTCTACTTTTAATTTATGTTATATTTTAAAAGTTTGCTCATCTGATAATATTATGTATAAATAAATATATATAATTTTTTTTATTTTAAATTATATTGGAATATTATTATTAAACCAAGCACTACCCCATGGACAGGCTTTGTATTTATGGGAACACATTTGGAGTGTTAAATTCTTAATATTGTATGAATATTGCGTGTGTATTGTTATTGTATTCTATTGTCTAAATGCATTATGATATTGAGTTGTCTGGAGCTGGTACTATAAAAATAAAATCTTGTATTTTTGTTTATATGGCTAATTTATTTCTGCATTTGAAAGAAACCCAGATCCCAAGAAGTCCACAAACTCAAATGAACCCAGTAGATTCTAGAAAACTCCAAATGTTCAATATTGCATGTGCACAAATACTCTCACTTAACCCTGGAGTAGTCGCGTCTGATAATCTATCAACACTAGTCGCGCGGAGTCTGTCAAACTCCGTATCCGAAAAGGTCCTCTTTTAAACTATTATTCTAATTTTTTTTATAATTAATTGAAAAAACCCCAGGACATGTAAACAAAACTTTATTCAAGTATAATGAACAAAATAAAAACAAATCTTTTTGTATATATAAAAACACCTCATAGCGAATGAGTCTACGACCTAACAAAAACTAAAGCAACTAACTGATTTCAAACAAAACTCAAATTACTTTAAGAGGAAAAATCTGTTCCAAGACTCACGCTTCTGCACAAGAAAAGCACAACATCTTTGCATGTGTTAGACAAATGAAGGATTTACATTTCTGGCAATAAAACAGAGACTTATTTTTGTTTTTGCATCCGACGCAGTATTTTCTGGTGCCTTCTGGTATTTGTTCTACATTAGATCCAGATGCAGTAGATGTTCCCGCTATTGTCTTCTTTGACGGACGGTTTCTGGTACATTCTTCTGATGAGAACGTCTCTGCAAATGTGGTTTAATCAACGACAATGCTATTTGTTTCAGGTACACTCTCCGTTTCAAATCGTCTCTTGGATCGGGGTCATTGGAGACATGAATAACTTGACTGTTCACTCCAGCGAGATTCAATAAAGAGAAGAAAATCACCATGGGCCTGCGCCTGCTAATTCGTGCTACATCATATAGTGAACAAAGCTGGTCTACAGAATCCACATCTCCTTTTGTGCCATTGTAAAACGTTATCATTTCGGGTTTATTTTTATCACCAGTGTCAGGGTCATTTAAGTCACTGTTGTGTAAACTGGAAATCATAAGAACATTCTTTCCTTTTTTCGAAACGTAAGACACAATTGTCATATGCTCTCCAAATCCGAACATGCTTGAGTTTATTGGACGATGTTTCACTACAGTAAATTCCTTAGGTATTTGCTTCTTATTCTTCCGAATCGTTCCGACCAGTGTAAGTTTATGATCGCTTAGCAATTTTTCGACCAAGGGCACCGAGGTAAACCTATTATCTGTGGTAAGATTTCTTGACGTTTTGGAAATAGGCGATACAAGACGTTCAACAATACTCATAGCGTCATTGTTTGTTTTAAGCGGATCTTCAATGTCCAACATATACTTCTAGATTCAACGTGTAAGACATCTTCGAATCGACCAACGAAAAAAGTTTCAGACCATATTTGTTTGGTTTTGAAGGTATATACTGTCGAAAGCCGCATCTGCCACGGAAACCTAGTAGCATTTCATCTATAGTTGCATTTTGTGAGATGAAATAATACTTTTGACAGTTACTCACAAACATATCGAAAACTTCTCGGACTGGCGCCAGTTTATCTATTTTCTTCCTCTCTTCCCTCGTATAGCCGGGTCGTCAAAACGAAAACACATCAAAAGAAAAAGAAACCGTTGTTTACTCATTGTGAGTCAGAATACGTCCACTCCGGTTCCCTTTCTGTCCCATATTTCATCAACACTTAACTTGGAACTTTTTAGCCACCCTGACAAATAAAGCAAACCAATCAGGGCTTTGATTTCAGTTTTATCTGTTTCTTTGCAGTCTCGATCTCTTTTGTAGTTCTGCATTTTCATTGCTATGTAGATATTTGTATGTTCTACGATAATTTCGTCATTCACAAAAAGATTCCAGCACTCGATCGGACTTTTTGCTTTTTTTGCTTCACCTTTTGTACTAGGAAGTTGGCTTATTATGTTCCAGGATCGAGTTCTCACTGTCTGATTCGGAATATGTTTTTCCCATTTTGTTTTATTGTCTTTGCAAAGCAACTCTTGGCATTTTTGCTGGTGGTGTAGTGAGATCATAGTCATCGGAATAAAAGCTATCTTCTTGGACGGTATCGCTGTTATCAGATCTACATTCCACGACATCATCTTCTACATATGATTCATCATCAATTGGCGCCTCGTCAGAGTAAACTTCCTCCCATAGGCGCAACAATCTTTGCTGCTCTTTTTCATAGTCCATTTTTGTCTATAAATAACTGATTTCAAAGTCTGGTCGCAATAAATATCAAAATGATTAAATTATCACAGAAAAAAAATACAACACAACTGATCGCGCGGAGTCTAGTAGACTTCTGATCACATTTGACAGAAAACGACTTGCACAACCGCCCACAAACACCTAATTTATTCAACTACACCGTAATTCAAGAAGCTTTATGGACGCACCAAGCTCTCGGCGGCAAAATGCGTAAATAGCCGAGCAATTCTGGAACGACGCGGAGTCTGTCAGGCCTAACGCGACTACTCCAGGGTTAAAGAAAGAAAATTGAAACAAAACACTTGATTAAAATATATCTATTTTAAACTAGGATACACAGCGATTTTTTTCATTTCAGTATAAAAATGTTTCATTTATTGATTTAACAATATTATATTATGAAACTAGTCAACATGAATAGTTTCTTTCTTTTCAGTTCTTTCAAATATCACAATTAATGTTTAAAAAAATGTACTTTTTCTCTTAATAATAAAGGAACATGAATTTATAAAAATATACGGAACAAGTACTTAATTATCACAACAAAACATTAATATCTGTCACCTAAAAACTGTTTCACAAATCAAAGTGTAGTTAAAAGTCACATCATTTTTTTTCTTGATAAAAATGTACCATGAAGAAACAAAATTATCGGTTTAAACATATATTTTCACACTTTACTAAAATAAATTACATCTTTTAAAATATCTTATCGTTTTAAGGCTCGGCTCCACCTGCGATATATCGCAATTTTTTCACCTGCGATAGATCGCACTTTTTTCACCTGCGATATATGGCAAGATCATAAACTCCAAAATTGATCAATGCCCATCTGCGTCAAAATTTGGCGAGAAAGATAGTTAATTTTCATTTATCCATAGACATATCAAATAATATATTACTTTCTCTATGCATTTATCATTAAACTAATGGGTGAAACTCTGCCTTAAGTTGTGTATATTATATAATCTTTGCGAAGTCAAAAGAAATAACATAAAAATAATTCATGATATATTTGTTTGAACGTTTTTATTTATATATTGTTGTGAATTTTCAGTGTTTTTTATGGTTCCTTACCTTGTAATATGAGGTTCCTGTGTCTCGTTCCCTGTCTTACCATAGAGAAAGTAAGTATTGGTCTATGGGTCTTGCGTCAGTCAGTGTGGAGGTTATTTAGCAAGTACCCCTCGTATCTACCTCTTAAACCAACGAACCATTCATCTTCGGGCAACACTTACCATTTATTCATTAGGGTTAAATAAATACCATCGTTTATCAAAACTCACTGGGACGATATATTTAAAACTACGTATACAATTTACTGACCAAGTATTACATAGGTACACTATAAACATTTGTACTATTAATAATAATCTTAAAAGAGAAATGAACTTCTGTATAGGTTTTTGGTGCGTTCTTTTTGACTGAGATCTCAGATCACTTCAGTTTAGGTTCAGGTGATCTGAGATAAAGTATGATGTGAGTAAGCACCAAAAAGAACGACATCTCAATTGAAGCGCGCGATCTGTCGATAGATTTAAACTATACGACAGATTCGTATCAGCATCTAATAATGTTAATTAATGTATCCATAATTTGTAACAAAAGAAAAATAGATTATGTGTGTTTATTGTTTATATGTCAATGGTTAAAACCTTAGATAACCTTGGTTAAAACTACAAATAAACCAAGCAAATAAAATATTTCTTCATCCCCTCCACTTTATTTCCGACTCAATTCGAACTGATACCCTCTTACAACACATTCAGCATCGGTGAAGGGGGAGGAAAAATCTCAGCTCACTTAAAGTGAGTAAAACAAAAAGAAAGCTCACATTACTGATGTGAGCTGAGATGAACTGAGATCTTAGTTAAAAAGAACGCGCCTATTGTTATACCAACACAGTCAACGATCTTTCCGCCGACCTTGTTGACACATTATTTATTTATAAAACAGTCATGATTCCTTAATATGCTACTAACCTTACTACACCTTGTCAGTGACCTTCAATTTCACTGGCCGCTAGCAATGTTTGAAATTAATATCTAATTAAATCTAATAGTGTCTTTTGGGATCATCACAAGTTACGTCTCTACAAAATGTCATCAAACTGGCAAATATTCGCAAAAGTTCACATTTACGCGCCAAAATATGATTTAAATTTTGCGATATATCGCTAAAAAATTGCGATATATCGCAGGTGGGGCTGAGCTTTTAAACGTATATTTCCATACTTTACCAATTAATAATCTTTTAAAATATTTACCTCAACTGAATCCATTGTTTACACCAATCAAACATAGAACCAGAGAAGTGGTCTGTGCATAGAACAAAGAAGTTGCATGTCGCCCACTTTCCAGCGACAAAACTCAACATTTTCAGTTTTATCGCTACTTTTTTAAACCGCGAGAAATTTAAAATACGTTCACGTGACCAGATTTATCGCTGGATACAAGAAACGAGCGACTACATGAGGTTACACCTTTAAGATTATCTGTCAGCTTTCGAAATAGCTGCAGGCAGCCATGTTGCCGCTGCTTTTCGTCGCGGCGACTTCACGTCTTGTCGCTGCTTTTCGCCTAGGCGATTTGTGACTTGTCGCTACTTTTTTTGAGTCGCGGGAAATTCGAAATGGGATCACGTGACCTTAAATAGACAAAAGTGAGGCAAATCGAAAATGTAGATCATAAAATTGGCGACTTGTTGCACTACAGGGGCTGTATCGTGTTAACAAGACCATGTTACGAAAAGTGGCCGACGACAACGACGACGACATACACATAGGTTTTTTTTTCTAAAACACGTTTTTTCGTGTTGTTCTTTGTGAAAAACGTAAAAATAGTTAAAAAACACTTTTCTCGTATATTAAATAGGTTAGATAGGTTGGGCGGAAAAGTAAAGAGGTAAATAATTATCTATAATTATGCTTACATTGGACAACGGTTGGTTCCTTTCCAGGTACGTAAGTTCATTGGTTTATACTGTTTGTCACATACCACTAACCCGGGTTAGTTATCACTGCTGTTTATTGGCGATGTTTTAAATTGAATGAGTATTGCTGCGTTTACCAGTGTTCATCTTGGATCAAGCGAAATATTAATTTAATTTTTCATCTTTTCCCGAAAGCAGGAAAATCGAAGGTGTTATGTTAATGTTTGTTTCTTTACTTTAGGATTTATTAATTAAACATTAACACTTGATTTTATATTGTTCTTTATTGAGTACATACACGTGAGCCAAGGTTCGAGAACATCGCTTGACTGTCACTGCCCATGACAGCTGCCATTGCCAACTTTACATTAGTGGCCGTGACTACATAACGTACAGACGTACCTCTAAATAACCTAATCCTACATCCCCCTTTCTTAAGTAAGATAATCAAAACTGATTCAGTTTTGCAGGAGGTCGCGAAATTCGACCTGATGATGTGATACAAGTTTTTTTAATAAATTTAGCCTCCAAATCCGAATCACTTTCTGAACTGTCCTTCATTTTATTTTCATCTACAACTATAGTAATGCTTTCTTCATAAACACTACTTGCGTCACTGTTCGATTCCGAATCTCCATCATTAACACTTTCTTCATTATGATTATCATCGGTAGTTTCACATTGTTCATTTTCAAGTCTATTTTCAAAACTTACAACTACTCTCTCTTCTCTCACACTTTCCTTATCATTACTAATATTATCATCATCCTTTAATTCTATAAAATACTTAATTTCATTATGATTTTCCTCCTTTGCTGATGAATAATGGTTTTCTGAATTATTTAGAAAATGTTTATTTCCTACCGGTTTAATGAATTTCCGATTTCTTATTAGCATAGAACCATTATTCATTTGCAATCTATATGTTCTATCTCTTAGTTTACTAACAACTTTACCAAGAAACCAATTACCATTTGGTTTTGTTTGAACATAAACTGACTGATTTGTATACAATTCAGGTAAGTTTTTAGTTGCATTTTTATTATAATATTTTTGTTGCAGTTCTTGTTTTTCCTTAATAATTGTTTTATTATATTCTTTTGCAATTCTAGGTTTTGACTGATTTTTTGTAATTATTAAATTTGTTCTTAATTTTCTCGACATCAAAATTTCAGATGGTGATATGTTTTCAAAAATGGGTGTAGTACGATAATGTAAAAGAGCCATATATAAATCTTTCTTTTCATTAAATATTTTCTTAAACATTTTTTTATAGTTTGTATATGTCTCTCTGCCATGCCGTTAGACTGAGCATAGGTTGGAGACGAAACTATATGCTTAAATTCCCATTGTCTGCTAAAAGTTTTGAATTCTTGTGATGTAAATTGTGGGCCGCCATCACTTACAAAGGTTACTGGAATCCCATGCCTAGCAAAAATTGACTTAAGATTTGTTATGACCATATGGCTTGTTGGATTATTCAACAATTCTGCTACTTCTACATATTTTGAAAAATAGTCAATGACTAAAAGGTATTTTTTCCCTTTTATTTCAAAAATATCGCAGCCTATTTTATTCCATGGTAAAGCTGGTATCTCATGTGGCTTTAAAGGTTCTTTATTCTGAGAATTGGCATAAGTAAGGCACTGGTGACAATTTGAAATTTTCTGTCTTATTTGATCAACCATACCAGGCCAGAATAAAGAATCTTGTGCCAATTTTATGCATTTGTTTACCCCTAAATGACTATAATGAATACGATCTAACATTTCTTTTTGAAGTGACTTTGGAACTACTAGACAATTGTTTCTAAAAATTAATCCATCAATGACAGTTAATTCTGATTTATAAGGGCAAAATATTTTAACTTGATTTTTAACTTTTTTATTTGAATTAGGCCAACCGTTTTTAATTAGTTCTTTAAGATCATTCAAAACTGTGTCTTTATTCGTTTCAATCACAAATTCATTTATTTTTTCAGGTGTCGCATTCAATTCTAATTTAACCATACATACATGACCCTCAATGTCATCATCCAACAAATCCACTTCCTTCTCTACAAGATATGCACGAGACAAAGCATCTGCTAAAAGCAAGTCTTTTCCGGGCTTATAGCGCAACTCAAAATCAAATTTTTGAAGTTGTAACAACATTCTCTGCAACCTTGCAGGACATTTATTCAACGGCTTTTTGAAAATGGAAATAAGTGGTTGATGATCTGTTTCAACAATTACCCTACGACCAAAAATATACTGATAAAATTTAGTTAATCCAAAACAAACAGCATACAACTCTTTTTCGATTTGTGCGTACCTCGTCTGAGTGTCTGTTAATGCCTTTGAGGCATACGCACATGGAAGATTATTCTGCAGAAGACAAGCTCCTACTCCTGATTTTGAGGAGTCTACTGAAATAACTGACTGTTTATTTATATCAAAAAATTGTAAAACCGGATTTGTTGTGAGAGTTTCTTTTAAATCTACAAAAGCTTTTTCTTTGTCCTCATCCCAAATGAATTCATTTTCCTTTTTTAATAAACTTCTAAGGGGCTCAGTTTTATCTGAAAAGTTTTTTATAAACCTGCTCACATAAGTAAGCATACCTAAAAGTCTTTGTATGTCCTGTTTATTTTTAGGACATGGCATTTCTGAAATTGCTTTAATTTTAGAATTGTCTGGACTAATACCTTTATTATTTATTATATGACCCATGTACTTAATTTCTTTTTGTCCAAACTTGCATTTGTTTAAATTGAATTTAACATTATTTTTCCTAGCAGTATCCAAAACTTTTTTAATCTCAGATCATGTTCTTGTTTATTTCTACCCCAGATGATTAAATCATCTATATAAATATCAGAACCTTCAATTTTATCAAAAATACTTTTAAAGCGTTCTTGAAAAATTTCAGGAGCACACTTTATACCGTAAGGCAATCGTAAGAATTTGTACCTACCATATGGGGTTCCAAATGTACAGAGCTTTGAACTCTCGTCATCTAATGGGATCTGATAGAAACCACTTGTAGCATCTAAAGTACTAAAAATAGTTGCTCCAGCTAATTTACTGGACACTTCTTCAAATGTAGGAATTCTACAATATTCTCTTTTAATTACATTATTTAGATCCTTAGGATCCAGACATATTCTTAATTTACCATTTGGTTTACGTACTAATACAAGAGCATTCACCCAGTCAGACGGACCCTCAACCTTTTCAATGATTTTCTCCCTTTTTAGCTCCTCTAGACTTTGCTTTAGGGGTTCCAACAAAGGAAAGGCTACCCTTCTTATTGGATTAACGACAGGTTTTGCATCTGCTTCTAGACTAATGCTACATTTTTTGACTAATACAACCTATGCCAGAAAATACATCTTGATATTTATTTATTACTTCTGTGTACTCATTTTGTGTGTAAACTGATTCAATTCTTTTAATTAAATTTAACTTTTGAGAAGCAATCAACCCTAGAATTGCAGAAGTATTACTATTTACAATAAAAAATTCCAAATCATAAGCATTATTATTTTTAAAAAAACTTAAACTACATTTTCCGCAAACTTTTAATTCATCACCAGTATATGATTTTAATTTGTAATCAGATTTCTTAATACTTTTAGGAGATAATCCTAGACTTTTGAAGAGATCAAATGACAATATATTAGCCATTGCACCTGTGTCAATTTTTAATTTAATTGTTTTATTATTTATTTCTAGTGTAGATACCCATTCATTCACATTGTCATTTGTATTTACACTGTCTATAGAGCCTATAAACAAAGAATTTTCAGCATTTTCATTAATTACTTCTTCTACTTCTACTATCTCATTCACTCTTCTTTTATTCTTTTTCTTGTAGCACTTACTTTCAAAATGATTTTGAAATTTACAAAAATTGCACATCTTACCATGAGCAGGACATTTATTTACTGGATGATTTAAACCACACCTCGTACAATTATTAATAAATTTCTTACTTTCTGGATTTACATTTTTCTTTCCACGATTGATTTTTCCATTGAATTTCTCCTTCTGAACATAATCCACTGCCGCCTCATGATGTATCTCATTCATTGCTTCACTTCTTTCTTTGGACATTTCCAGAATTGCACATTTTTCAATAATCTTTTCCAAACTAGTGGAATCTTCTTCTTGTAATAATTTTTCTCTAATTGATGAATTCTTGACCCCACAAATAATAACTGTTTTTGTAAGATCTTCTTGCAAAGTTCCTAGTTTACATTTCATTGCCATTTTCTTTAAATTTTCTCTAGGCAAAAAATGTGCTTCAAACTTATCGAGTAAAGTATTAAGTTTATCTTTTTCAGCGTCAGTAAACTGAAATGTAGTATAAATTTTGAAGCCTTCTTCCCCAATGAAATGAAGAACTTGTGCACACTGAATGGCCTCATCTTTTTTATTAATTTCACTCGCAACTAAATAGTTTTCAAAACGGTACCTCCATAGCTTCCAATTTTCTGCTAAGTTTCCCGCCATTTACATGGGTGCTACTCCTCGGCTGTCTCCCATTTTTCTTTATATTGCAAAAATTTTACACCGCTGGTTTTAACTTTTTGTGTCTAACTATTCTGACTGCGCCATGTTATGTTAATGTTTGTTTCTTTACTTTAGGATTTATTAATTAAACATTAACACTTGATTTTATATTGTTCTTTATTGAGTACATACACGTGAGCCAAGGTTCGAGAACATCGCTTGACTGTCACTGCCCATGACAGCTGCCATTGCCAACTTTACATTAGTGGCAGTGACTACATAACGTACAGACGTACCTCTAAATAACCTAATCCTACAGAAGGTTTTTGTGGAAACTAAGCTTTGAACCAAGGAACTAATTGAGAGAAGATTGTTATGGATAAAAACATTAAAAATCTGAAAAAGTGAGTCAAATACGATGAAAGTGTGTTCATTACATTTTCTCGAAAGTGATTTTTTACAGGAAGATGCAATCCTTTTTATTCCATTCTTCTCTTTTTAGTTAGACTAAAACGTGGAACATTAAAATAATTTGCTGTGCCGTCCCAGAATCTTCCACTACGGTCATGTGGTACATCGCAAGCAGGACCATCATCCAGAGCTATTCGGCTGTGATGTATGCCGTTCTATAATGATAAGGAGTTTTTCTGCTACCACTTTTTTGTTTTTAGTCACTTTCGAGGGGTTCTTGCTTGACTGGAAGTGACAACTGGAGCTTCCAAAGTATTATTATTTTCCTGCATTGAAAATTCCATGTCTTCACATTGATTTGATACATCTGGCTCACTTTGTTCATTTGCTTTGTTATCATTATAGTTACCTTCTGATCTGAAATAGTATATTACATTACGATTGCGGTAAGTGACACTTTTCACACGAGTGGGAAATATTGTAGCACGAGAGTGAACAGTCACTTTCGCACAAGTAATGTACAATATTTTTCCTACGACCACCCATTTTATTAAACAATATGTAAATATCAGATCGTGTATAGTGAGTTGCCTGACTAATCTTACGTTTATTTGTGACAGTATATGTTTGAATATTGTTCCTATAAAAAGTGCACATGTATTTACAATTACTTTCATAGTGAAATAAAGAAATAACGATAATTAATGTTTATTTGAAAAATTACAATAAGTAAGTACTTATTAAATACAACTGAGGAACAACTTGAATTATATACATTTTATAACCGGCTCGATTACTGTTTAGCTCAAAACGGGGGTTTATTCAAACATTTGATTTAAGTTAATTGAAGAATTAAGAAGTTTTTTTTATTTCATGACCTATCAGAATATTACTTCTATTTAAAAATAATAGGTATTTTCATTAGAATTCGATTTTATTTAAGTTTATTATCGAAAGCGTTTTTTAATTTGTACTGTGTGTATTTACACAAAGAATTCGTTTCTCATTTGAAAACAAACATGAAAACAGTGAAATCATTTTTATTGATTCAAAAAAGCAATACAAGTGTTCGGCCGACATATTTCCACGTTACCAAATCTCAAAAACTGAAGGTTTTAACCGCTTTCAAACTGAAAATTAGAACAATTTCCAGCGTTACAATAAATTGTTCAACAAATTGATCGGATTAGTTATCTTCATCTGTTACAACCTCTCGAATTATCATAATTAAAAACTTCTTATAACTTGTTCTCGTGTTAGAACAATTTTACATTAATATAATTGTATAATCGAAAGTGTGCAACGAATAAATTTACTTCAAATCGCTCAGTGAATAATTCTTTCACTGTTTCTGATATCCTGTTAATACCTACAATGAATTTATACTTGTTTTGTAAGACATTGTCGTCGCTTGCGGACATGTACTTGCCACGTGCCTTTTCCCGCTGACTATGAGGAGATTATTGTTTTACGTTAGAATTAAATGAGGAATGATTTCTGTTATTATTAAAGAGGAATATTGTATGGGTACTTACATTTTAACATGTAGATTGAAAATGAAGGGAGGGGATAGAGAAAAATAGAAGAATTACTGCTCTAGACGAAATCGTTTTATCAGGAGCGTAAAAATTACAGGCAGTTTACGCTAATCGTTCAGAATTGAATATTTACCATTTTATAATATGTACAGTATTTAATTATTGAGTTGCAATAATAAATTATTTCAAAAAGTAGCCAATTCAATGTCAATATCTTTATTGTTTTTCATATCATCACCATTAAAATTATTAAATTTTCAACATATTAATAGAATATTTATAAAGATAGGAGTGATATTTGAATAACAATTCAACAGTTTGTGCAATGATACTTCTTTCGCATGTTATGATACCCTGTTAAAGAAGATAGGTAATACACTGAATCTACTTGTTTCTTTCTAACACATTGTCGCTTATAGACTCTGTGTTAAACCCCATGTTACCAAAGAATATTCCTAGCACTGTGGATCGCATCGTACATGCGTAAATTCCGTACGGAACACGCTTCGTGTGTGTTTATTTGGAGAAGTTTTGGATTTTGTAGCTCCGGCGCATGTCTACACGTTAATGTGGGCACCATAGACAAATAATTAATATATGTTTATTTCTCTATGGTGCGCACACGATGTCTGATATAAAACAGCTTATTATAGCCGTAGAAAGTTACCCATGCTTGTGAACACTATCATGAAGATTATAACAGAGATCTTAAGGAACTGGCATGGCAAGCGATTGCTAAATAAATATACAGAGACTGGGACAGTTTCGAAGGAATAAAAAAACAAGCACATGTAAGTTGATACTTTTTTATTTTTAAATACAGTTTAAGGCACATTTTCAATTAATTTGATCACCTATTATTCTTGCGTGATATTGGAATGCTGCTTCTCCTGCTGGCGAAATAAAATACTCGGCAAAATTATCTCTAATATCCCGTCCAAGTTTGTTTGATCTGGGTGGTGTATTGAATGGTAGTTCATAAAAGTAATGTGACAACGTATCTTCAAAATTATAACTGTCTCTTCTTCTTACAAAATTATGTAAAACACAGTATGTTTCATGAATAGTCATAGAAATATGAAAAACTCTTCATTTGTTTGAAAGGTTTCCAAATGCACATTCGACTAGTCTTCTAGCTGAAGAAAGTCTGTAGTTAAAAATCAGATTTTTTTTGGATTCAGGTTACTTCTAGGATATGTTCTTAAGAAGAAATGATTATCTATTGGAAACGCTTCATCGCTCACCAACACGAATGGCATTGCGGAACCATTAGTACCTGGTAATTCTTGATGTTGTGGTAAATGCGAGGGGTTCTCGGTCAGTTTTTTAGCAAACGTCCAGTTTCTAAAGACATTTCTATCACTGTCTCTGACGTATGATCCCACATCAATAATACAATATTCACATACGGCCATTGATACTATTGAGTAGTATTTTTTATAATTAAAATATGCAGAACCATTATGTAATGGTGAAGTCAATCGTACATGTTTTCCATCGCATGCACCAACGCACTGTTAGGACGGTTGGCAGATGTCAGAAAGTTTAACAACTTTCAACAGGCAGATGGTCAAACTATAGAAATTTTTTTGACTTAATTAAGAAATTAACAAGCGAAAATTTGTGATTTTCATTGTAAAAAAGAGGGTTGTAATGAAGGTTTTGAAGAAAGAATGATCAGAGACGGGATAGTAGTAGGATTGTCAGAAAAATAATTACAAGCCAGACTCATCTGAGAGCAAGAACTAACTGTAAACAAAATAATTGACTATTGCAATGCTATGAACCTAAGCCGAGAGCATTTAAAAACTTTAAACCCTGAAGAGCAAGTTCTAGCTATAAATAAAAGTGACAGACAAGCTGAAAAAATATATAATGTTCAAAGTGTTTGTATGAACACTATAAAGGCAAGTATACCCAGCATTCAACAAAAGTTGTGCAGCTTGCCATAAACGAGGCCATTTTGCAAAGGCCTGTGAAAACAATAATCCAGTGATGTACAAAAATAATGAGGTTGGAAATTCACGAGAAAGAAACACACAGAAGAAAGTAAGAAAAGTAAAACAAGAGGATGAGAGTTATTTATATGTAAATGAATGTGGTACTATATAGTAGTAAGGCGTCATGGACTGAAAATTTGCTAATTGAAGGCTGCCAAGTAAGTTTTAAGCTCGATACTGGCTCTGATTGTAGTATTTTGCCAGTGAACATTTTAAACAAAATAAAAAAATTGATATTAAGCCCTGTAAAATAACTTTAATTTGTTTTTGGGATTTTAAATTAAAACCAGTTGGGCAACTTACTTTAGATACTACATATAAAAATGAAACATTGAAAATTAACTTTATAATTGTAGATAATAGTAATAGTAAACCTCTTCTAGGTCTCTCAGAATGTCTAAAGTTTGGAATGGTAAAGCGGGTTAATCATCTGGATGTGTTACCAGATAAAGAACAGATTTATGAATTGTATAAAAATGTTTGTGAGGGAATAGGCCAAATTCCTGGCTTGTGATCTATTAAACTCACTGATGATGCAAAACCTACCATACAATGTCAGAGAAAAGTGTCATTGTCTCTACATGAGAGGCTTAAACAAGCTTTAGACAGTCTAGAAAAAAAAGTATCATTCAAAAAGTTAATTACCCTACTAATTGGTTTAATAGCCTTAGGATAGTTGAAAAACCAAACAAGTCACGTAGACTATGTGTAAGCCCTAAACCTCTTAACAAATACATCCGTGAGAACATTTTCCTATACCTATAGCCAATGATATTATTTCGAGACTTACAGGGAAAACCATATTTAGTGTGGTTGATATGAAATATGGATTCCATCAGCTGCAGCTTGATAATGAAAGTGCGGACATGTGTGTATTTAATACACCTTTTGGAAGGTACCGCTTTAATAGAGTCCCTTTT
This sequence comes from Galeruca laticollis, assembly GCA_963921935.1. Classification (NCBI taxonomy): domain Eukaryota; kingdom Metazoa; phylum Arthropoda; class Insecta; order Coleoptera; family Chrysomelidae; genus Galeruca; species Galeruca laticollis. Next base: position 131,659,992 of record OY998180.1, read on the forward strand.
GGAATTTGCAGTGCTCCAGAAATCTTCGAACGAAAAAATTATGAAATATTTGGTAATATTCCAGGAGTAGAAATATATTTTGATGACCTCATTATATCTGGGATAAATGAGATAAAGTAGTATTTTTAGGCAAAGTCGTATCAAAAGAAGGTGTAAAACCAGACAGTTACAATGTTAAGGCAATAGAATCCGTAAAATCGCCAAAATATAAGTCTGAAGTGTTAATAATTTTGGGATTACTTAAATTTTCTTCAAATTTTTGTCAAATTTATCTCAGTTAACGTCAAATATGCGCAATCTTACTAAAAATAATGTTTCTTTTGATTGGGCAAGTGATCATGAAAGTTAACTGAAGCACTTGAAAGAATTGATTTCAAAAGAGCCCATTTTGCAAATTTTTGATCCATCAAAACCAATATTAATTCAAACTGATGCATCCAGTGAAGCTTTTGGAAGTTGTCTTTTGCAAAATGAATATCCAATAGTTTTTGCATCAAGGAGCATGTCAAAATCAGAAAGACTCTGGGCTCAAATAGAGAAAGAGCTAGGTGCTATTGTTTTTGCTTGCGAGAAGCTCCACTATTTCATTTATGGTTATGAGGTAACAATTCAAATTGATCATAAGCCTCTTATATCTATTTTCAGTAAAGATCTTGATAATGTGTCTTGGAGACTTCAGCGAATGCTACTGAGGCTCTTGAAATACAGCTTCAAAATTGTATACTTACCTGGTAAGGTTATGGTAATTGCCGACACACTTTCAAGATCCTATAGTTATGAATTTATTGTAGATGACCCTGAGATGACCTACGCGGTGCACACATTAAGTAATAATGTACCTATGTCAGAGGAAAAGAAAGAACTATTTAAAAAGGCAATTGATGATGATCCAATGTTATCCAAAGTGAAATCATTTTGTACAAATTCATGGCTTAAACTTGATAAAAATGTGTTACCATATTTGAAACAATTTTTCTAACTTAAGGATATTTACTTGTCTAATGATCTCTTGTTTTTTGGTTCGAAAATTATAGTACCCCAATCATTACAACTTGATATGCTTAAGTTAATTCACGAGTCACATTTTGGACTAGAGAAATCTAATTTACGGGCCCGTCAAATATTTTACTGACCTAACATGTATCAACACATTGAAGAGTTTATAAACAAATGTGAAGTGTGTCAGTTAAATCAAAAATCTCTTCAGAAAGAGACCCTGATACCTCATGAGTCACCTACACCTGTGTGGCAATATATCCATTCAGACTTCTTACGAGTATAAAGGACAGAATTACCTTCTAATTGTCGATGCATACTCTAATGGGATTGAGGTTGATAAAACAAAAACTGCGGATTAACTTATTTCAATTTGTAAGAGTAAGTTTCAGCAGTTTGACGTACCAGATAAATTTTTTGCAGATAATAACCCATATAATTCAAAGCTATTTAAGACATTTGCAGATGGATGGAATTTTCAGTTAGTTTTTAGTAGTTCATATCATCACAAATCCAATGGTCTCACTGAAAGATATGTAGGTATCGTTAAAGATATGTTCAAAAAAGCTAAACATACCAGGGACTTGCCTCATTTACTAACGGAATATCACACTACACCGTTACCTATGCTTACATATTCACCAAGTCAAATATTTTTAAACCGATCTTTGAAAACAAAAATACCAATCTCTGAAAAAGCTCTTGTACCTACCTTTATAAACAAACAAGAAATGGAGAGTAAATTAAATCATAAGCAGAAAGTTGAATCCAAATTTTATGACAATAATGCTATAGACTTGTCAAAGTTAATATTAGGTGATAAAGTACTAATACAGTTTAATGTAATCTGGAAAAAGGGAAAAATAATTGGTATTGTCAATGATAGGTTATATATTGTGGTAGATGAGTACGGTAGTCAGTATAGAAGAAACAGAAAGTTTTTGAGAAAAACTCCACTATCATTTAAAATTAGACAGAATGAAAGTATATTGTATAGTTTTGATTACAATTTCTCTGAAATTATGCAAGAAAATACTGAGCAAGTATCTTCTAGTAGCTTCAATCCATCAATAAATACTGAAGTTAACAATATGTCTCAAATTCATTCCGACTCTTCCATTAGTTTCAATATAAGTGCTAGTAATAGTTTAGGTGATGAGGATAGTGTATGTGCCAGTACACCACTTAAAAACTCGGGTGATACCATAAGAAATGGAGGTGTTTATAGTTTCAATATTGACGACCCCCTTGAAACCGTAAAGTCATAGTCGACCAGTTCCAAAAAATCAAAGCGTAAAGTAACCAAGCCAAAGAGATTTAACGGTTATGTTTTAGATGTAAGTTTATCTGACAAAACGCATGTACTTGTCAGTTGTTAATGAACAATAAAAGCCCTAAAACTTTAGTGTTAACACTTTATTTAGTTAACAAAGAACCCACAAAACACGTGGTATTCCTTTAAAATGGTTTGAATCTTAGCTAGAATGTAGAAAACAACTGGTACGAGCAAATGGTGTAGAAATTCTAAAAATTCCTACAATAGTTTGAATATCAACCCTGCCCAATCGTCGATCTTCGTTCATTCTCGTAAGCCGGCTATGCCTTATTTAAGGGCAGTTCGCGCTCATCTCATTCTCATTCCTCAACAATGACCGACCTGAACAGACGAAAAAGGTTTAGTGTATAGTTCTTTCAAATTTACACCCGATAAAATGGGTATTTTGCAAACTAACAATTTAGTGAAAAGTAACCATCCTAAATTGAGTGCTATTTAAACTGTGAGTACATTTATTGTATAAAAATTCAACCATCTCCGAAGTTAGAATAACTGGGTAGATATTTCTACATCCACGTGCTGAATCAACTTTAATATCACCATCAGCCCCATTAATTGCAGGGTTGCCGGTTTTATTTGTTCTACCATAAGTTTGAATTTAATTTACCTATTTGTAATTATTTAGCTGAATGTATATTGTGTATATATATTTACATTGTTGTCCAAGAACCACTGTATGTGAACGTTTCAGATTACATGTGTTTGTAACGGTAGTTTATAGTTGCAATTCCTGCCTGCTCCACGTGTTCAATTAAATTAAAGTATTTCTAAAGGAAAGGTTCTTTCATTATTTGTATCTTGCTCCACAGTTTTGTGACATGAGTCACTGGTCCTTCGAAGCTTTCATTACACATTTAATAACTTACTTTAAGAGTTCTCACTAGATACTTCTAGTCGCTACCAAATGTAGAGAGGTGATAATTTGACAACACATTACTTTCATAAAACCAGCGATCCTACCCTACACCTTCTTCTACAAATGGAAAAATTTACCAGAGTTACTCCAGGGTTCAGTATTAGGTCCAATTCTTTTTTTGGTATTCATTAATGATGTCACAGACTTACGAATTAATGGTAAATTCACATTATTTGCTGATGACCCTAGTGCAACCTGGACTAGTTCAGATAAACGAACTTTACATTCTACCATGGGAAACGATCTCATTACTAGTCCTAGTCTGACTCGAACGGGCTTTGTTTTAACACTAAGAAAACTTTATTATTATCTTACAAAGGTGTTTTGCAACCTCTCAAACGTAATAAGATCTTCAAATTCGATTAAGTGTCTTGGTCTCCATATTGAGGGTGCCCTTAAATGGTCTGTACATGTAGACACTTTAGCGAAAAAAAATTCCTCTGCTTATTTTTCCATTAAATCTGTGTCTAAGCAGCTTGATTCTTGTACTGCTTTAACAACTTACTACTCTTTGTTCGAATCGCACCTTCGCTGGTTTGTCTCTCTGGGGCTCTTGTAGTTTGTACCTCTTCGCATCTATCTTCAAACTACAAAAAAGAGCTACTCGTTACATTTATAGTTTGAGTAGTAGGACGCATTGCGAATTCTATTTTAAAAAATACCATATTTTAAGTCTTCCCACTCTATTCATTTTGGAATTCGTGTGTTTGGTTCGCAAATACTTTCACAATTTAACTGAGAGACCAACTCATAGTTACCCTACTAGAAGAAAAAATTTCGATATTTACTTAACAATACCCACCTTTGATCTGGTAAAAAACTCCATCACCTTCAATGCCAAAAAACTATTCAATCAGCTACCTTTAGAATTAAAAGTGACAAATATATTTAATAGGTTCCGGAGATTGACAACGGCGTTTCTGCTTGAGAGACCTTATTATTCAGTGGCAGAATTCTGCAATCTACCCTAGACTTTTGAGTTACATTGGCGTAGTTAAATATTTGGTATGATGTACGATGCTAACATTGAATTATAATTATTAATTTAAATTTTTATATATTATATTTTGTATTGTTAGTATAGTCAATATTTTTGATATTATTTTTTATATACTTTTTTTATATACTTTTTTTATATCCTTATCTATTTTTAAATTATGTCGCTTTGTCGATAAAATTGTAAAATTTTTCATGACAATAAAGCTTATGTGTCTGTCTCTCTCACACATATTGTTCATCTTGTAAGAATGTTCATTTCATCAAGTAGGTTTTGGTAATGTTAGCATAGAAAAGAAAACAAAGCCTGTGTCACCTGTCAGAATTATTTTTACGACGTAACGTATTGTTGACAAAAAGATGAATTTTGAACATTATCAAAAAAATGATATACATTTGGCATATATTGAATGCCAAAAGAATGTTGCTGCATCTGAATTATATTTTCAACGATATCCAGAAAGAAAGCAACCGGACAAGAGAATGTTTAAAAAGCTTGATTTAAATTTATTGGAGTATGGACGTTTTGTAAAAGCACGGCATCGGTATGAAAAAAATAATGAATAGTTGTAAATACGTTGGGTTATATACAAGTATACCATAAAACTTCTTCACGCAAAATTCAGAAGGCCTTATCAAACATCTGCCCGACAAAAATTATACCCAAACGATTATTTGAGAATGATACAATTTGTAGAGTGGTATACAGGACAATGTAACGAAAATCCAAATTTTTACTCAAAGGTAATATTTAGTGATGAAGCTCGCATATTCAGTGCAGGAATATTTAACCAACACAATGAATTGTATTGGGAAGACTCAAATCCCCACTTAGTTCAGGGGATCAAGAGGTGTTAACGTCAGTTGTTTTGTCAACTATAATAAATTAGTTTATCTTTTATTTGATGATAAACTAACTGCTGACGGATATATAGATATCTTAGATACAAATTTAAATGAAATTTTTGACGAAGAATATTTGGTTCCAACAAAGTTGAGCACCTGCTCATAATGCTGAGTTCGTTGGAAATTATTTAATGGAAACATATTATAATCGGTGGATTGGAACTTACGGTCCTGTTAGGTGGCCTCCTCGTTCGCCAGAATTAAATCCTCCTGATTTTTTAATTTGGAGATTTTAAAAAAATCATATTTATAAAACAAATTTAGGCAGTAGGGAAGAATTATTACAAAGCATTCATCAAACATTTACAAAAATAATGCCACTGCACATACTCAATTCTGTAAGATCTGTAAGGAAAAGATGTCAAATATTATTAGAGCAAAACATTTATTATAATTCCTTTGTTAAATGAATCCTAGTTGTTACGTTGTTTACTGTTGTTTGTGAGTTTTTTATTCCTATTTTTTTAATTGATTGATTTTATTTTTGGAAATAAAACTGTCACGGTTTAGTTTCTGGTAATAAAATGTTAAATTGCGTTACTGGGTGTTTCATTTTTAAGTGTCTTTAACGTGACGTCAACTACAAACATATTATATTTCCTTAGCGAGACCACCTAAAAAAATTTTTGGTACGCCAATGAACTCTTCCATATCAAAAGTTCCAATAAAGTTTTTCTTAATAAAGAAGTTCTAGAACCCTGTCGTTTTCGACACTTTTCAACAATCGTCCTGTATCTCTCTAATGAAGGAACCTATTGAAGATTTGATTGGGCAATCGTTACTTTAACAAAATAAATAAGTCATAACATCTTAAGTACTTGTTGGAATTTACTCAACGTAATTCCAACCGTGTGGATGATATATTTCGAGACACCCTGTACATATGTCTTGGAACCGGTGCAGACGGCTAGAGCACCTACCAGCGACGAATGTTTACGCGCGCGAACCCATTTTAAGTAGTACTCAAGCAGCCTTCAAAGTGTACTGAAGTAGCTTTTGCCTGAAGCACACCTATTGTGTGTGCCGTGTCTACACGCTGTAGACAAAAACTGACCCCATGTCAGAAGTTAGAGCGATCTTGTGAATTTAGTGCGTTGTTGGTTAATTTGTGCGTGTTTTAGTTATGTAACCCAACGCGATTGTTATCCGCCATGCCCTTTCGTAAGAAAACCGGTGGTTCTTTCTATTTCTAACTCGTTTTACTCGCCGTAGCCTTTCGTAACAAAGCCGGTAGTCCTTTCTATTTCTAACTCGTTTTACTCGCCGTAGTCTTTCGTAAAAAAGCCGGTAGTTCTTTCTATTTCTAACCCGTCTTACTCGCCGTGGTCTTTTCTAAGAAAGCCGGTAGTTCGTTCTCGCTCTAACACGTTTTGATTACCGTGTTCTTTGCACAATATGCCGGAATATATATATATATATATATATATATATATATATATATCTACATCGAATTACAATTAATTACATTACAAGTTATTAATTGTCTCTTGTCTCTATTGAAAGATACTCAACATCTATTTATGTAACTACTCCTGTAAAGTGCATTACATTTACTAAGTTCTCTGCTACATTTTTTCATGTAATAATATTTTATATTAAGCGCGAAGCGCTAACATTACAGTGTTGCCAAGTATTGGCATGAGCAATTTCAAGTTATAACGTTTTCACATGTTTATTTTGTTTTTGTTAAGATCTTTTGAAGTTACTCTCATTAAAGATCAATTGAAAATAAACTGGCTATTTTATTGACATCGTAGTAGTTAGTTTACCTTTTCATGGTAAGCGAAGACAGGGTAGTTTGTGTTTAGATGTCATCAATCACCTCCCCAACAATTGTATAGTCCGCTTAAGTAACTGCCTGTGTTCGCTCCCCGACACTACTTGTTTTCTATCTCCTCTAATTTGTGGTATATCCTGCAAAACATACCAATTTGGGATACACTGTAAATGCTTCTGACACTTCTCTTCTTTTGACCGGCATACAAACACATGCCTATTTATCAAAAAATCTGAGGACATTTTACTATTGATCGATTGTTCAAGTTTCTTCCCGCATTTGTCCATTCTCTTTTTTTTTCTCAAATTGTTGGTTTTGGGTTTTTAGTAGTGATCGACCGATATGACTTTTTTAGCCGATACCGGTAATCGGCCGATACCGATAATGTCTTGACCGATAACGATATATATCGGCATATCGGCCTTTTTTGATTGATAACATTATTATTGTCTAAAATCTGAATATTCTGTAATATAATTTATAATTCTTTAACGTTCAATTTAAAATCATAAAAATAAAAACAAAAATTGCACTTTGGCAACACAGCAATAAGCGGTAATTTATGCGGCTCAGCGCTAAGTCATTGGTGAATCCCCTTAATTTCTCGGTGAATCCCGTGCGTTTATTGCCGTGCATTCAGTATTGCATTCTTAAAGCAGATCGTTTTAAGTTCGATTATTTCTTGGCGTAATTTAGTTAATCTTTAACAAAGACATAATATTAATAGTTAATAATAATCCTATTGGAGTTTGGTGGAGTGCAAAGTAGCGAAATGGATGGAAAAAGTATTTATTGGAAATATTTCATAAAGAATAAATTATCCCCAGCAGATAAGAAATCCACCGGAAAATGTAAATTGTGTGACATAACCATTTCATTGGGGGGAGTGGGAAAATTGGAGAATACCTCAAACATGAAATACCATTTAGAGAAAAAACATCCTCAAGAATATTATAAATTGAAAGGGACTGATTCAAGCTCAGGTTAGTACTAAATTTTTATTTTCCAGTTCGCATTATAAAAATATTTACCAACAATAGGACTGCTCATTCAGGATTATATTATTATATAGGATTGAGGGGCAAACCACCCAGGAATTTTTTGCAAAAATTCTAGGGATTTATTAGGAATTTAGGGAATTTGTGTTAAAAAATTACCCCCAGGGGCAAACCACCTAAAGATTTTTTGCTAAAAATCTGAAGAATTAAGTAATTTGTTGGAAATTTGGGGAAATTAAAGGAATTTGTGTAGGAGGGACATTTTTCTTTTTCATCACTTTAAATCGTTTCATTAACACCTACGATATGATTCTATTTTTTTTTAGAAACGGCTGGACCTTCTTCTAGTAGTACTTCTAACTCTAAGCTATTGTAAGTCTCACTGGCTGACTCTTTCAAGCAAATCCAAAAGTGGGACATTGATTCATCCAGAGCGAAGGAGTTTCACTACCTTATAGGTGAAATGATATGTTTAGATAATCAGCCATTCAACATTGTATCAGATGATGGCTTTACTCGGCTACTAAAGAGAGCTATTCCAAATTCCTTCTGACAAATACTTCAGAGAAAAAGTTGTACCAGATATTTACTCAAGATGTAAAGCACAAGTGACTCAAAAAATTTCAAATATGTTGGGAAAAGCATCTTTTACTACAGATATTTGGACGTGCAAATATACAAACAGTTCTTTTTTGTCCCACAATCCATTTTTTTGAAAAAACATGTTTAAGTTTAAATCAGAGATCCCATTTTTCACTTGCCCACAAGAAGTTCCCAGGATCTCATACAGGAGACGCCATAGCTGAAGCATTTAATTCTTTGTTACAAGAATGGAATATAAAAAGGGAACATATTCACTTAGTATTAGCAGACAATGCTGCCAATATGAGGAATGGTTTTGTTAAGGCAAAAGTAAATTATGAAGCATGCTTCATTCATTCTTTACAACTTGTAATACAGGATGCTATAGGAAGTCAACGTTCACTCAAACTGCTTTGCAATAAACTACATAAACTACAAGAACAACTAAACCTTCCCAAACACAAACTTTTCCAAGATGTACAAACACGTTTGAATTCCTCATTTTATCTACTCTCTCGCCTACTTGAACAAAAACAAGCAGTAAATTTATATATTTTGGATCATGGGACTCTTACAGACTTGACATTTTCCGAATGGGAATTAGTTGGAAGCATTTTAAATGTGTTAAAGCCATTTGAAGACATAACAAAAATTACAAGTTCTTCAGACTGCTTCATATCTGAAGTCATTCCATTTGTTTCGACTATCACTGCCTATCATAACAAAGAAAACGCTAATTTTGCCGGAGTAGGTACAATGAAAGAAGAATTGAAAAACAGCTTGAATAAACGATTTCAGAATATATTTATAAAAAAACATTATACCATCGCGACTTTCTTGGATCCTCGCTTCAAAGACAATTTTTTTACAAAAGACCGTGATTTTATATGCGAATACATAATTACAAATTTAAAGTCCCAAATAAAAGAAAACAATACATTTGTAGAACATTCCAGTTCCCCTGACATTTCGGATTACATTCAAGATCAAGACCATACAATAAATGCAACTATAGAAATTGATAGTGATGACAACGAACCACTTGCTAAGTATGTTCGAACTTCTGAACCTGAGACTAGTCGATCATCTGGCCAAAATCTGTTTTGGGAAATCTACGAAGACTTTGCCGGAGAAGGGATGAGCTCCACAAAAACAAAAACCATTCCAACAACATCTTCTTGTGACACAAAATCATCTTCTAGAGCATCCATTTGTGAAAAAGTGAATGCTGAAATTCAGAATATAAGAAACATCCTCTTCTTGAAAGAAAAGCGAATCCCATTTCTTGGTGGCAAGAAAAAAGAGAAGTTCTACCATTATTATATAATCAAGCTCTTATATATTTATCTGCACCAGTTGGCAGTGTTGCAAGTGAGCAAATGTTTTCAGAAGCTGGAGCAGTAAATTCGGCGAAAAGGAATCCAGAAACAACCGACACTTATTTTTTTACATGATAATTTGCCAAAACTACAGTATTCATATTAAATGCCTATTTCATGTTATATCTACCATAATTTCTTGAGATTACCTTATTTCAAATATTACTTTAAATTTAAATATAAAAAAAATCTTTTAAGCTGCTATGGTTGTTTTTATACATCGGCCGATATAGCCGATATATATTTACATCTATCGGCCGATATAGCCGATGTATCGGTATCGGTCGATCACTAGTTTTTAGCATTAACACATTTTCTTAGTCCCCAGACAATATTTACAGTTGATACTGAAAGTTCTCGCATCATTCACAACTGAGATCATTTGTGGTGCAGGTAAGAGTTAATTGCAGATAACTCTTATGCCCTTTCTGCTATTTGAGGTTTACTGTATATTTACAGCATCCTTCCTCGCTTAGAGTACAAATAGCGCTTCAAGCATAATTTGCTTGCGTTTTGCAATTTGGTCAAGCAATAGTCGAAATTTATTGCTAAGATCCAAAAAATGTAAAACAAACATTATTTTATAATGATCACACTACAGCCTAAAAAAGATTGAGTCATAAAGCAAGTGTTTTGTCAAAATTAAGGAATTTGCTGCACTTTACTTCCTAATGTGAGAGAGGAATAAAATGCGAATTTTCAACGACAGAACCTATTAAACAGGGTGGACAACTTGAAAGTTTGTATTGTAAACTTGCAATTATATATATCGTTGTTGGGGTATAGAGAAATAATACAAGGCAATATAGTATTTTTAGCTTCCTACATTCTTTATTCGATTCCAATCACATGTTTGTAAACCACTGTCGGTATAGTATAGTGAATGAGCTAGTTTCATGGGTATGAAATAAACAAGTGAAATCATGTCAAAAGGATTAAGAATGACATATATTTTTCTATGATAATGATATTTATCTCAAAAAGGTATAAATATCTTCGAAAATTAGAATTAACATTTTTATTAGATTTAAATAAACATCTCGACCAATGGCAGATGCCCTTGTTGTCATATTCAAAGTACGTTCTGTTGACTATCCAAGTTGATTAATACAAAGTTTAACTCGACTAGAAGAATTTGACAATTGAAATCAATATCCACAACCAACATCAAACAAATATCACTTTTTAGTTGTTTGAGTTATATTATTTTATATGCTTCTGTTTGATTGCCTTTTAAAATACATCTTTAAAATGGATCCAGATTTCACCTAAGCTAATTCGACAAATCTTCCTCAAGCGGATGTGGATCTTCATTCTTAGAGATTTGTGCACGTTTGAACATATTATTTTTTCTGTTAAGTATTACTCAGTAAATTTTTCGATCTTTCTAGAGCAAATTGACGCAGTCTACATTCCACAGAGGAGCCTGCAAATAATGGCCAGAATATTGACATAGCAGGAAATTTCAAGGTTAATACCAGTCCAGATGATCTAGATGAGGAATCTGATAATCAAGATTTAGCAAGACAACATCAACAAGTCTTAGAAGCAACGACAGGAAGTTTCAAACCGATTTGGAGAACTGGACAATTCGTGCACCAAAATCTACCTGTATCCAAAGAAGAGGAAGATGAATTCAAGAATTGAAAGGCAAGTTACAGGCCCTGCCACTATTGGATATTTTTTTCAAGTTTATTGATGAGGACATAATGGATTTGTTATTCAATTTTAGGAAAAATAATCGGGGAATCATACTTTTGTCGGGTTACCATACATCAGTCACTCGAACTCCCCTAAACAGAAGAAGAAGAATAAGCGGTCCGGTACTAAATCGAGTTCGGAATTCTGGGGTAACGCAATTTGTGTATGTGTGTTACATCATATGTAACAAACAACTCAACCTACACGGAGAACATTTAATTTTCATTATACATACATTTTACATTATATTTTCTATTTTGAAAGCATCATCACTGCAGTTTAAAATATATATTTCCAAATTTCTTTGATTATGCGAGAGTTATCTTTTTTAATAAGAGGCACCCGATTAGGAGAACATTATTTGAAAGAGTACGTTTTGACAGTACTTTGCATTTCTCTTTAACAGGTGTTAAAGAAAAAAGATAACTAGTCTACTTATAAAGTTTTCCCTTGTGACAACAGCGCAAAATTTCTTTGTTTGACATTGTCTCTAGCCTACCATAGTCTACCACAAAAATTCAAATTTCAATAGTTTTTTTCATTTTTAATTGAAATCGTAGAATGGCGTTATTAGTTGCAAATACTTAGTTCAGACCCAATATATAATCTGACATTTTCATTGAAATTCATGAAACTAGCTCATTATCTAATTAAAGCTAAATCACAAAAAACTTTTATATTTAAGATACAATAGCACATCTCCATCATATATTAATTGGACTTATTTTAGTCATTACTTTGTGCTTACCCTCATTTCTATAGGTGCCTGAGCACTTGGTGCATAGTATGTTACAGGCTGCGAGTAAATAGCATCAGGTTCTCCAGTAGCTACTTTGATCTCATATAAACCTCCATTTAGTATTGTAAAAACGTAACTATTAGTAAGAGAACCATTTACTTTGCGATGAAAAGTACGAGTAGTACTATTTTCTCGGATAAGTATCTAAAAAAAATGTGGAAATCAATGAACAATGATGTTTGTAAATGTTTTATTTGGAAAAACTTGAAGTTACCATAAATCATTAATATTAACATTAATAACATTATTTATTAGTGATTCTTAATATACTTTTATCCAGTGGTGATTTTTGCTTAGCTTTCTTATTTCTTGTATCTTTTCATGCAGGCCCTTGCTTTGCACTTGAATTTTTAATTACTGGTTTATATGTAATATTTTTAATTAAAATAGGGGATATTGATTATTATTACAAAGAATTTGAACAGTATAATGTAGAGAGTGAACCAACTTAATTTTCTAAGTCATATGTTTCGCTACATTTTTAATTAATTATAACTGAATTAATTACTTGTTCCATTTTTAAACCACTTTTATTTTCCTACTATTTTATAGTCCTCTTTTGCATAGTTTTCAAGCAGAGCCTGGGAAGAAACTTTTTCCATGTATTGAATCCATGGTGCTTGGTAATTAATGGGAACATAATTCAATTTTATATTTTTTCAACTTAACTCCTCTCTATTTAAATTCTCGGTTGCCACTGTGTTATTTTTTTTTTATTTCAGGTTCAATTGCTCAGCAGCTTTTTTCACTGTCTTCAATATCTAATTTCTTTCCATATGCAACTTTTCTCTGTTCGATAAAGTTCGAAAAAACTTTAATTCGTTTTTAATTTCAATCTGGTAATTAAATTTTTGTTTTTAATAGAAAAACGAACGTTTTAGTATTAAATAATTATAGAAATGTGCATACAGTCGCAAATATACTTCAAAGGGGTCTATCAGTACATTAGAACAATGGTCAAAAATAACAGAACTAAAAATTTTCACTAGTAAAACTAGAGTTGTTCTTCACTTGGAAAAATCAAACTGTATCCAGTGAATCAATGCGTTTTTAACAAATCTGGAAAGGTTGGTGTTACTTCGAGTTATAATTTATATTGGATCTTTGTTTAACATATTCCCATATATTATTTTCATAAATAAATATTAATGAAAGTGTTATAATACTTGACATCTAGTTTTAGAAGATACAAAGACATTTTCTTAGAAATTGTGTACGTGTATATTATGTTAATAGAAGTATAATGGTTGCTTCAGTACAGCATTTTGAATAATAAGACTTCTAATCTGAATTATATATACGATTTTTCTCTTTAATCATTAAAATTAAAAAATATATGGAAAAAGTTGAATTGATAATTATTTATTTATAGTGAAATATGAAAACTAAAGTTCTTGAAAGTTTATCTCTATTAGAATTAGTTATTACATTTATCACATCTGAGCGAATGTTAGTTATTCAATAAGCAGTGGTATGACTGTATTACTTGTCTAATGCACTTAATAAAAACATCTCCAGGATGCAAGTAGATTTTCGTATACATACAAATAATATTTTTGATCTTAGGGCCAAATAATGCCTAGAAATAGAAGAAGTGAATAATGTCGATAGTTTGTGTTGAAGCTTTAAATATTAGTATTCATAGTGTGACACACAAGAAAATGTAGACAAAAGAAACATTTCAACAACTATTATAAAGATTGACGTGTGTATAGCAAACAGTAGGGCCCCAAGATAGAACCATGAGTGACTCTATATGGAACATATCCGTTGTATAACAAATAATATAAGACGAACATATTTAATTTCTACTTATACTAATAACTAATTCAAAGTACCTTATATAATTCTGGCTGGATTGACGGACATGGTGGAATCCATGATAGCTTCATCTTAACAGGATCATCTCCATCTGCTTCCACTTGAAGTCTTTTTGGTGGCGATTTCGAATTTCCAGATGTCGTGATCTGTTTAATATCTCCCGATAAAGGACCATAACCCAAAGGACCCACCAGACCAATAGAAAATATGTAACTTTCACAAGGTTGTAGATTTGATATCATAATATTTTCATTGTTGGTCGTTAATCTGGGTTCTGGAAATATTTTAGAATATCACTGATAATTCACTTACATAATGCAAGAAGAGAAATTTTCTTCAAGTGTTACATATATCTTGAATTGATCACACTCTGTGTGCTGTGTGTCAAACTTATTTGGAATCCAATAATTACGCTCTGAATAACTTTAGAAAAGAAGACTAAAGAAATTCAAGTAAGAAGCAGTATTTTAATCCATTGTTTCGAGCTATGACAGAATACAATTTTTACTTAAATAGTATAATAGATTGAAATATCACATATATTCATTTTCCATACAAAAATTAATACTACTATTGACTGTACAAAGATTGGATGTGCTATAATTTAATACAAAAATGAAATATTGAAATGACACAAGCTATATGTTGGGTAACAAATAACTAACAGCCTGACATAAACTGGAAACCATACTGGAAAATGTTATTTTCCCTTTATTTTCATAAAAAATATTCGATGTAACGAGAAAATGGAAAGAAAGATTAAATAAATATAGATTATTTCTAATTCACATTAATGATACTTACTCTCAAATAGTTCATCGTGATTTATACCATAATATATTCCATATAACCAACTCGACATATTCAGGTATTTCGGTCTTTCCCACCTCATTTGAACGCTAGTACCAACATCTTTCATTAAAGTAACCTGCAAACTGTCTATTGCTGGTAAAGGATGGCCTGATTTCTTAACGGCAATGGATTTTGTAGCGCCAATAAGGTCTTTTTTGAAGGCATTGATCTGAAATGTGGAAAAAGAAGGTGTAGCACCCCCTTCAATGAATATTGATGCTGGAATTGTGATTTTCGGGGAATCTTCCCTATAGGCCTCACAGGTTTGAAATATTTTTAGAGCCCCCCAGCAGTGGACTAGAATTGAACATGGAAGTTCGAGATGATGGTTTTAGGCATAAGCGCTTTTAGTATATTAGCTGCAGTGGTCGAAAAAAAATGTTAACATCAAAATTTAGTGTGTCTTAGGGCGCCCTGTTATTCTCGATACAATTATTAAACTATTACACCAATCGATAGAGAAAAAAATTAGAATTTGCCTGAGTAGGGGAGGGTTGGACAAAACCGGGACCAGTACAAAAACTGACTACTTCTTCTGCTATGTTAGAGTAGCAAATGTTTGCTACAGATAGAAATATTCTCAAATGACTTAAGGTTGATATACCAATGTCAATTTTTATAAATATTCTTAAATTTTTTATTTTTTTTATTTTTAAGAAAATATTGCAAAATACCCGGTTTTGTCCAACCGGTATGATAAAACCAGGTAGTAACTTAATTACCATGTAAAAAGACTGATAGGCAGAAAATAAAATATTTATTGAAAATATGTGAACAAAAATCGAAAATCTATGAACAGAAGTCGCAAATAAAAACTTCATCTACATCATCATAGGCACTACAGGCTTCATGAGCCCATTTGTTGCAAGACACACATTTTATCCAGCCTTCCTTTGCCTTAGAGTTTGAATATAATTCATTGCAATACAGACACGCATCGTCATTATTATCTTCTTCCTCCGAACTATCAGAATCTGCAATCTTTAATTTCGGAACCGATTTTGTTTTTGGTGCAACCTTTTTTACCACATTTTTTCCTTTTTTGTCCGGTTCATTTAGCTTTAATTTTTTTACGACTGGAGATTTTTTAAAATTTGCCTCTAGCTCAGACTTATAAGGAGATGATGTTATTGCAGCAGCCTTTCCTCTTCTCCTGTTATCGTTGGATGGCTTCCTGGTTGCCTTAGGGATTGGAAAAACCTCTTTTGGAGAGACTGAAAAATCACATATTGGTTTTGGTAATGTTGCTTGTAAACTATCAGATTTAGTGATGGCTTGTTTAGAAGATGAAGAGATGTTAGTATGATTTGCAGTGTGAGAGTTTAAGGAGCTACAGCTTGGATGGGGAGAATCGATACGGCTACAGCTTGGTTGGGGGGAATCGATACGGCTACAGCTTGGTTGGGGAGAATCGATACGGCTACAGCTTGGTTGGGGAGAATCGATAGGTGGAGGTAACGGAGCTAATAATTGTGTAGCTGTCAGCTTTGTAGTTGAAGTAGAATCTTTATCGAGTTATTTGCCTAAATCCTTGTTCAAATTGGGTATCGTAGATTCATCTTCTTGTATATTTAGTTCTCCCTCTGTAGTTTCTGAGGGAGCAAACATCCACTCAGGAAAAACTTCAGGATTAAGCGGATAAATTCCAGACTTCCTGAAACCATTTATTGCAGTTTGCATAACTGCCGATTTAACAAAAGCCTCACCAAAGAGTTCTCCCACTTCATAAATTGTAACACGTCTTCCATTTTCTTACTTCTTCTCCATAATATGTGTTCAAGGGAGCCATAAATGACACGTTAAGTGGTTGTAACCGGTGCGTAGTATGCGGTGGAAAGCATATGATAATAACGTGATTTTCTCTGGCCAGATTTATCAACTCCAGGCTTTTTGTATGGGTCACGTGTCCATCAAGAAGCAATAGAACAGGATTTTCTGGTGTCGGGTGAATAAACTCGATGAACTTTTTAAACCACTTAATAAAAATATGTTTGGATCCATCCACTTGGGTGGAACTCATCAAATGTTCCAGGAGGAGCGTGGTCTAGAAGCTGCGCATTTGGAAGTTTTCTAGGAAAAATCAGCATTGTAGGCATATAGGAACCACTTGCGCTCATACAGATTTCGGCGGCAACCAAGGTTCCTCTTTCAGCGGAAACCAGAGCACCAATTTGTCGTTTTCCTCTCATAGAAATAACTTTAGATTGCTTGTTGGGGACAGTTGTAATTCCCGTTTCATCAACATTCCATATGCACTCCATATAAACTTGTGTTAACAGAGTGAAAAACTTCCCTACTGCTGCTCGGTTAAATCCTATAGCTCGTCCAATTGAAGTAGCTTCTGGAGTCCTTAATCGAAGATTTGGATGCCGTGACAAAAACGAATAAAGCCAACATTTACCAGCCATTTTCTTTTCTGTATTAAAATTGTGGTTGATGTTATTCTGCACGGCTAGTTCGTAAGCAAGAATTCTTAGTTCAGATAAAGTAAATCCGAATAGTCTGCTTTTCATTTGTAAGATATGCGAAGCTAGCTCATCCTCTTGGGCAGCGCTAAACACAGGCTTGTACCGACCCAGACCTAAAATTATTTTTATTTTAAATAAGAAAACAGAAATAAATTAAAGGTAATTCCTACCTTTCTTACTAGCTTCTTCAACAGAGTTACCATTTCTTACTTTTTTCACACGATCTTCTAAAGTGGATTGAGGAACATTAAAACTTTAGGCTCTTTTGTATCCCATCCTATGTTCTAGCACTTCAACTATTGCATTTTGCATGCTTTCTTGATCCCATGACTGACGAGTAGTTTTTCTTTTATAATGTGACATGTTGTAGTTAACTAAAAGCAAAAGAACAGCTGTAGAAACTGGAAGTAACAAAAGGTCTGATAAAATCGGGTACCCGGTTTTGTCGATTTTCGGATTACCCGGCTTTGTCCAACTCGTAAACAAGACATTAAATATTATTTAAATTTTTAGGTTATGAAATGATATTCAAAATTTTTGGCCAAATTAAAGGTAATATATAAGTTACATGTATTAAATTATGAAATGGTCATTAGTTATTCAGTAGAGGAAAAAAAACTATAAACTTACCTTAAAAATCGAGTTTGCTACCCCAAAAACAGGCGAGGTCCTACTGTTCCGGCACAGGTTACTCCAATGATGTAGAAATGCATGATACAAATAAAAAGAAGATATGATACTTAATAATCCCAATTCGGTCAACTTCGCGCAACTGACGTCACAGGTGAGTGTACATTTAAATTTATAACAGATTTGTACCTGTAAAATGTATTTTAACACTTAAATATATTATTATATTACATTTTTAAGTATGTATTTATATTGTGTTATATATTTCTTTAAATTTAAGCACATACAGTAGAGAATTGATTAATGTAGGTGTATACTTATGTTGCTCAAATGATATATATTTAGTTTATATAATAACAGTGTGAATATTTTATGATTCAATTTTTTTTATAGATACATGAAAGTAATGAAATATATCAGTTTGTTGGATGAAGTTATATTAAAAAAGTAGAATTTGTGAATAAAACTCAGAAATATAACACTGAATAACATTTAATTTAAATGAAGTAATTACAAATTTTATTATACTCGTAATTGGTTTTGTTACTGAAAGCGTTGAATTATACTATTTGAAATAAATATCGAGCATCTATTGAAAAATCTATTTATTAGATTCATTTGAGAAAAAATAAAACAACATTTATAATAAGTCACTTTATTAAACAGGAACAAAATAAATATTTTATATATTGCTCTCGATTTTGTATGGGAAAAGAGCTTTGTCGCATATTTGACTTTTTGTCTATCTGCACCTTTTATATTAATACTTTCCAACGATATTTTATTAGTAATGTTGAGGTCAGTTTGATTCGTCAATACCAATTATAAGTTTATCAATTATTTCTTTATTTATTTCCTTTCCATTAATAATAAATCCTTGTTCTATGAAATGATTTCTGATCAGTTTGACCAGATGAACAGTGTTTTATCTGACTACTATTAGCCCCATCACCTTCCTTCTTACTGTTGGAAAATATACAATAACAAATGAATAAACACTTACAAAAACTAAACAACTAACTACATTCCCCAAACTATAACATTTTTACCACTCAATTACTTTCTAACGACCAAATAACTGTTTACTTACTTTTTTTGGAGAATATCTTTAACAAGTTTTGACATATTTCTTTGTGCTAATCGTAGTTTTCTATTTTGTATAAAAGTATTAAATGATTTCAGCAAATTTAATGTTGGTATTGCGTCAGCCTTCAATTCTCTTTGATTTCTTGCTGAGTATAAATTACCACAAATTTCAGATTTCAAGTTTCTTTCATAATTCTCTTTTAAGCAGTGTTTACTACAAACCCTGGCATATTTTACACTAAATTTGTCGTTGCGTTTACAGGTATTTATCCAAGCTTTTTGTGAATTTTGGCATCCATTGGAAATCGAAAGAACCTGGTGCCTTTAGTGAAATATTTACATTGATTATACGTTTTACATAACGACACTGCACACCTCATTGTTCGTTTAGATAACACAAAAAACTACTGTGAACTTAAATAGCACCTAATAACACCAGCTTAACAATAAAATAATATAACGATTTACTTCAACAAAAGTAACAATATAAATGAAAGTCGAAGGGTTTTAATGGTTACTTCTCACCTGTGACGTCATCCACGTGAGCGTCGGATGCGCAATATCATATCTCTTTATTATTGTATCATGGTAGAAATGGATACACGCGACTGTTGGCAGTTTAGGGACACTAATTTTAACATTGTCTGATAGATGGCAGCAGTTAGATGAATTAAGGGGTACCCGGTTTTATCAACCTACCCGGTTTTGTCCAACTCTCCCCTATATACAGGGTTGTAAAAAAGTTTATTTCGAAATTTTTGAATATCGTATTTTCGGAATTATTAGGCAAATTATACTTCTTTTAAAAGGACTAAAAAATTTCTATGTACGTGTCTAAGCGCCCTCTATATTTTAGTCTCTAGAATTTTTTCGATAACTCGCAAAAAAAATTGTTTGTCAATTAATTTTATTGTAGTTAAGCGGGCAAGCTTTGTCCATAGGGGGGCATATTTTTCTTGTGAGGTACCTATTATGGACTATCCACTATCCAGTACACGGCTAAAAATTTTTTTATTAATATTTACCCCCCTGACCTCCCCTCAAATTATTTAGAGGCCCAATTTTTACGTCAATGTTCATAATTTTTGATTCTCTACACGACAGTTTATTTTTCTACTATTTTTTCTTCCTCTTCAAAAACCCAGCTCATGTTGCCTTTTAACAAGATGTCAGGACCGGCTTTAAAGGGCAAATTTTCAAAATGCGGTGATACGAAATTTGGTACGGGGATGTAAAATGGGCCCAGGATTATGGTCAGACATTGAAAATTCTCCAAAACGAATTATTAGCTGTCAAAACGTAACTTGAAATTTTCGCCAGGACCCAATAAGGGGGGAGGGGGGGGTTCGGTAACTTTTATACTGCGATTTGGATGAAAATCTAGTGAAAGGGGTTTTCGGGAACGAGAAAGATAATAAGCAAATCAGATTCTCTGTAAGACATATAAATAATCGTTATATTTGCGAGTTTTAAAAATAGTAGTTATGATACGATTTTCAAAAGAATTTGTAATTAGAGGTTTTCGATCATGACGAATCGAGTGAGACTATAAGTTTTTAACCGTCATTTTTTTCAATTAGTTTATTTGAAAAAATTTCGGAAAATATTTTTCAATTTCTTTAATAATGAGAATTTCTAGAAACAGATAGCAATATTGGAATCCCCGGGTCTAAATACATGGTATTCGATCACTTTTCCCATACGTTTGTGATGGAAAATTACAGTAATGTTTACAAATACTTTTAAGTCATAATAAAACTAATAAAATATCAAATCGAGTATCAAATATTTGCAATTGTTTAAATATAAAATGTTCAACACAGCTTTCTTCAAATTGTTTTAATATTAAGTAATTAGGTTAGTTATTTGCAAGGCATCAAACATTCTTTTAAATTGTAAATTGGATTTGTTTTCAAAATGATTGTTAATAAAGAATTCTATCATGAGCCGTCGAACTGAATAGCAAAAGTGATTACATGGCGATCCTGCCTGTCAACTTAAAATTGTGGAAAAAGTTACAGTTACAATAATTACAGTTATAATAATTACTATAAAGAAGATTTTATATTATAACAAGATGGCTAGATCTAACCAATCGAAAGAAGTAAAAGAATAGGTAATAATTGCACAATCGGGTAATAGTGGAGGTTCAACAACGAGTGCAAGTATATCATATACAGAAGTTCTTGGTTTGGTTGTCACAGTTGTGATGGCTGTAATTTGTGGTTTCTGCTACTTTTACTTAAAGAAAAAAATTGACAAGAAAATCAGGCGAGAAATTGTAAGAATTGAAGAGTTGGTGTAAGAAGTTCTTCAAGTACCGTCAACTAGTCGTCACACCGAGGGAACATACTAGAGGAGCGCAATGCCACTAGCATGAAACGCGCCTAAAGAGGATTCCACTATTATAAAAGATAAGAAGATATGAGGCACCATAAATAGAAAAGTAGAATATATAAAGGTACATATCAATTCACCCAATAAAGGCTCTAAAAATACGTTTTTAAGAGTATAAATTTCCCAGACCCCCCGTCCTTCAACATTTATCACCCCCCAGATTCCAATCCGATTTACGCTACTGTACTATATATATATATATATATATATATATATATATATATATATTATAATATATACTATATTCTTTTATAGTTGCCCCCCACGTTTGGGTGACAAATTATTATATATCTAATGTTTTAATAATTATAATTGAATGGATGTATGATATATAACAATATAAAATATTAATTGTCGACGTTTTCACAATTTGTGATTGTAGCTACACTATTGTGAACACACCTTTACCGCTGAATATAACCTATTTGAATTTTGACAGCAGTTGTCAAATTAATATGCCCGGCTCAGATGAATATTAAATTTTGTACTTTGAAAGATAAATCAATACACAATCGACTCACTCACTCTTATCTCAGGGAGGGATCAAAGATTTTAAATAATAATTCAAATTTATAAATTTCAATGAACTCTCCAAATTAAGTATTACGCTATTCCAAATCTAGAGTAACTGTTTGTTCAATATAGTACAAAACACTTAAATTATCTTATGACATATGATTTTACTGTCACTGGAAATTAACCAAATGTCACTTATTATATCAAATTTTCTATAGCATCATGGAGACTAGATAAGGAGCACGAGCTCTAACGGGTCAATTGCCAAAGTTTGCCCACTAAAATTGTGGGTATTAAGCTTTTTTTTTCTACCACTGGCGTCGCTCATGTTCTTTGTGTACCGCTCTGAAACTAGCATCATAAATATATGTGAAGTAAGCTAGTAAATACTAACCTTTAATTTGTACTTAAATAATAAATATTGGTAAATGCTAAAAATTGACAAAATAAAAATTTTGAAAAATCAAAAATGGGTAGAGTTTGTGTGGTTAAAAATTGCAATAGTGGGAGTGCAGCTGATATGAAACGAAGACGTGAATTGAATTTAAGAAAACCAACATTTTTCAAAGTGCCCAGGGTAAGTTTAAGTATTTAATGATGAGTTAGCAGAGAAGTATGCTACCACAATTATCGTTTGTTGGATGTGGGATCCATCAGCTCGAAATAACGAAAGATATCATCGATTTTTATATAACTATGCGACTATATTTTCTGGGTAAAACTTTCAACAAAAGGAATCAATTAAAAAGAGAAAAGATGAAAACTTTAAAAAAAACTTCGAAGTTAGTGACCTAAAAAATCTTATTGAAATAAACCTGAGAAACCCATCTTGAATTTTAATTGATAAGATTAACATTTTCTATCTGATAAATCAAATAATAACTACTTGTATTTGTATTTTAATTATAGTTTTTTATTTTTGTATTATAATAAATTATTGAAAGAATACAAAAATCATTCTCTTTACCTGACTCAATTTTATTATAAATTAATTTTAAATTTGATACTATTTCTTCACACAAATCTGTATTTAATTTCATTTATTACTATCATTTAAATATTGATTTTTTACTATTATTAATTTATAATTAATTTGATTTTAATTATTTTCATTTAAACAACTAGAATGTTTTACTTTATAATTTCGAATTATTATTTCTATTTGAAACTGCCGCCTCATTCCCCCACCGCTTTGGTACATGTCGAGCACCAGCGCCCTCTTATTTTAGTAGCCCTATTTGCATACATGGAGTTCGTGCTCCTTATCTAGTCTCCATGTATAGCATGAAAATTATCAAACACAATAAGAATAGATATGAAATGAGTACCAAAGTGAGTTGGAATCAAATTTATATAATATATGATCAGATAACAAATTACAAAAAAATTATAACTTTTCAAAAATATCATAAACGAAAAACAAAGATAGAATTTTCTATCAACCTTAATATTAAAACAACCTATATTAGAAATCCACTAGCTAAATATTTTTATCAAAAGTTCAAAATGTCTGATTTTATACTTGATGTATATCAATGTCAAATACGCAAATTTCCGTGCAAATTGTCTATTCCAAAAATTTTCTTCACTTGACGTTGAATTTTATATGTGTAACGTTACTGTGATTTAGATCAAATTTATTATCATAAGATGTATCTATTTTTGAAATATATTTAAGAAAGGCATATTAATTCTCGAGAAATAATGTAAATAAACTGGACAGGACCCACCAACTAGGTACTGGTTAACTCGTTCGTATTCTAAAACGTATTTAGAATTCAGCAATACTTTCTAAATTTATAATTTAGAAACCGGAAACCACTTGCACTTTAACGATGAAATTCTTCTGCGAAATATACACGCACTGGCTTTACAATGCAAGGTTTTATGATCTGATAATATATTCATATAATTACTATTATAATCTTAAATAAATTTGAGACAACTCTTATTTTGATGTTGTCTCGTGGGGATTTCAAATTCAACTGCCTAAACTTTTTACATAAATAAATCTCTTCAACTTTGGTTACGAAAAATTCTTTTTTTTAAAAAAAATACAAATTTATGTTTTCGTATAACAAAGAGAGATTTGCATTATTTTATTATAATTGCAGCTTTGCTAGCAGAGACATCTGTATTTTGAAACTTCAAATATTTGTTTTCAAATCTATCTGTCATTAAGTATATTCTGCATTAATGTCATCCGAAATTGAAATGTCAAATTTTATTTGTATATTGAATCTTTCAAATTATTGATTATACAGTGTGTATCACAAGTATTACATACAAATATACATATTTTTCCTTATTTTAATGTTTTCTTTAGAATTTAGATAGAGGAACTGTATATATACATATATATATATATATATATATATATATATATATATATATATATATATATATAGTAAAGAACAGACAGTTCAGTGTGGTGTTCCACAAGGTACGGTTCTGGGCCCAGTTTTGTTTAATATATATTTGAATAACTTATTTATGATTGAAAGCAACAGTAAAATTATAAGTTTTGCAGACGATACAGTTCTGGTATACAGTGATCAAAATTGGTACGATTTAAAGTTGAAAATTGAAAATGATCTATATTGTATAAAACAGTGGTTTGACTATAGGCTTCTTTCAATCAATTATAAAAAAACTGTTTACCTGCCTTTTGCATCCTTAGAACCGGATCTTCCGAACTACGCCATCAATGTACAAAAAAATATCAATATTCAACCTGCAAAACAAATAAAATATTTAGGAATTATGATAGACCCACATCTTAGATGGGATAACCATATTAATTATCTAGTTCAAAAATTGAGGTGTGTATTATATAAATTCAAACATATCTCATATCACCTACAATATAAACAAAAACTAATAGTTTATAAAAGTTTGATTGAATCTCACCTAATTTACGGTCTGGTCAGCTGGGGTGGAGTGGCGAAGACTTACTATAATATTCTCGAGGTTTCGCAAAAAAGATTCCTCAAAATCCTTCTTGGAAAAACAAGAAGATATAGCAGTGAACTTCTATATACTGAAACGAAAATATTAGACGTTAGACAATTATACTTAAAAAAAGCGGTATTAAGACAACATAAACTTAAATCAAATCTACAAATTCAAACTCACAATTATATGACAAGAAATAAACATACTTACCTGAATACAACAATGAAAAAAACAGCTGGACAAAGAAGCTTTATGTTTCTAGGACCTAAGCTATATAATGCTATACCCCAACAAATTAAATCTGAATCTTCTGTAAAGGTGCTAACTTTGAAACTTCATGAGTATATCACCAATACAAGTAGGCGCTCTATTCACAACCTTATCGAAATTAATTACTGATAATGTTTCTATCAATTTCTATTTCTACTTTATTAATCCTTAATTATAGTATACATTTTTTATTAATTACCTATACTTATTATTATTTGTTACCTAGTATAAGTTTTATATTATTATTATTTTATCCTTGCAAACAAGCCTCATGGGCTTCGCAAGTGTATATATTTATTTCGCATAATGTCGTTTGTTTTGTTTGTTTGTATTTCTGAGTTATGTGTAAATAAATATTATTATATTATATATATATATATATATATATATATATATATATATATATATATATATATATATATATATATATTATAATTGTATCTTTAATTAATTTATTTATTTATAATTTTAATTATTTATTAGGTTTATAAGGTTTATATTATTATAATTTTAGTTGTTGAGCACCAGATGAAATTAGTCTATCAATTTAGGTGTTATTATAGTGAGCCAGCTACACTCAGTCTATAAGGATGAATGTCTTAACCATAAACAAGGAATTATGGTGGTTGAGGATACGTCTTTTAATTTATAAATTCATACTCGAGATAATTTAAATTGTAATATAATTAGTAAATAAAATAATACACTCTCAGATTGTTATTTTCTAATCATTTTACAAACAATTAAATAGCTAATAAAACCCTGCATTTTCTGGTTAACTTATAGAAATAGAGATGGCAACATGATGTAAAATCAACTAATATCGATAAGAAAGATCTCTTTCTCTATAGTTATTTGGTTTTATTTGTCATGTTGTATTCTCAGATTATTTATTATTATATCATTGCAAGTGATTTTCATTCACTCCAGTACTCTTTATATTTTATTCTCCCACTATATATTTATAAATTGAATTATGTGTAAATATTGTCTTAAAAAGACTTACCTCAAATCTATAGTTTGTTCCCGATGCTAATTTTATTGTAATATTTTTGGTCTGCGTTATTTTGGATGGTAAATCAGGATATGGTCTATCAGCAAAAGTTCTTACATTGAAACCATCTGCTTCGCCGTCATAAATCCATTTAAGAGAGATAGAATCTTCCGATTCTATTACAGATATATTCTTTACCATAGACACATTCGTTTCTCCATCAAATATCAGATGAGCGGGATCTGACTTTACACTTTCGTATTTTCTGTTATGAACAATAACCTGAAATTTTGACGATTCTAATATTTATTTGGCTAATAAAAGCAACTATTAAATATTAATTCATAAATTTGAAGCTCTGTTTACCAGTACCGGTTCTAACTATAGTTTGTTCCCTATTAAAAACTTTGAATAAATCATTCGTAGATGCCAGTGATGATGCGATTTGCTTCTGTTTGCTTGTAGAATTCACACTTGATGTATTATATCAAAGAGATAGGTACTTGTTGTTATATAATAATTTTACTCTCCTGATTTTGAATAAAAGTTTATCAAAAATGAGATTGTTCATTTTATTAAGATACTGGCAATTTCCAACAGACTTTCATCTATATTATGAACCTCAGTTCCGTATTTCTACTTCGTTTCAATTCTAGAGCAGGAAAAGATCATTAATGTATCAAATCAATAATTTGCATCATCAAGATCTATTTCAATGCATAATGAAGTTAATAGTTAATAAATGGTAGGATTTTACAGTCTGCAATTGGCATTAGCTAAACCAACCGGCAACAGCATACAGAATGGTAACAAGTTTGTTACTGGCCCTTAAGAGGGAGCAGAAAATTATATAAGAGAGAAAGCTAAAAATTGAAGGTTTATCGGAGAATCTGGCCATCATTCCATATGAATTAACATTTTTTGCGGAGGTTTCTCAGCGATAATTTTTGATACCTGGTCTTGAGCTCAAATTGAATTGACATAAACAGTTCAGTAGTTTCATGACCCATGAAGATTGTCATTGAATACAAACTTGAAATTAACTTACCCAGAAGGTGTAATTGAGACCATGCTCAAAATCTTGTGTAAGTAGATGTGCAGTTTCATTACTCAATAGCTTAAGCCTGACTTCAGCAGATTTAGGAGAAATCCAACATAGTTCGTAAGAAACTACAATACCATTTGGAGTACGTGGCTTATTCCAAGACACCAAAATATGAGATCCATTTTGTTGTTTTACAGTAACATTCCAGGGTTCACTTGGAACTCCTTCTGCAGTTGAAGAAACATTATACATGGCTGGTGGGAATATGACGCTTGTGTTTTGTATTTTAACGTACACTGTTAGATTGTATTTTGTAAAAGGTTGAAGATTAGTAAAATTGAAGAAGTTTTGGCTGGTCCAAGTTTCATTTTTCCAATCATCATCACCGATTTTCTTAATGGAAGGAAGATATTCAAATTCAATTTCAGGTGCTTGCGGAGTCCGCCATTGAAGATAGAAAGAGTTGCTAGTTGTTAATCTAAAAATGTACAAGTTAATAATTAATACCATTTAATACTGATTTAAATACGAATGCATGGACAGGTTTTTTAGTAAATTTTTTGTATATTATACATCAAAGAAAAAGTGTTATTATTAAGATGTCAATTTCATTTCAAGGCAATAACTCTAGCAAATATTGTATACTATTTTAATCACATATAGCACTTTCAGAAAATATCAAAATCATTTGATTTTTCGCGATTTAACTCTATGGATTGTTGACGACATAATTATATTTTGTTGCTTTGCCAATCATTATAATGAACAAGTTTGATACTTTATTTATGAGCATTACCTTTCATCAACCTCCATCACCACTTGATATACTCGAGATTTCTTGGAACAATTTCTCTCATCATAACCATCCTTACAGTCAATTTTTCCATCACAGTATAATGATAATGGATAACAGGTTTCATTACAGAGAAAAAGTCCAAAGCTGCAGCTAAATGCTCCTGGACCGTCAGGCAAATTTTGTTCACAATATTGTTCATCAGACTTATCCGCACAATCAAAGTGATTATCGCAAACAGCTGATTTCTGAAAACAGTATGTATAAAATGTATAAAATTAAAAAATATTTAATATAGCCAATTAATAAGGCGTCAGTTCTGATAAATCATATAAAAACATAGTGTGCTGCGATGTTGCTCATGTATTTGATATATTTGGCCTACTAGTCATTAGTCGACGCAATTAAACATCCGTCGTCGTCACATACTTATGTCTATTTGCGTCAGTAAGATAGAGTAATGATTCAAACGAAAACAATTTGTGACTACAATCCGCTGTTGTCAAAGTCAATTGTTCTCGTGCGGCAGACCAGTAGCTCTAAATAGCAAGAGGAAGTGAAGATGAAAAGAAGAAATCAAAAAGCGACCATCCCTAACTGTTGTAGTTCTGCCTTGTACTGTCTAACCCACTTTTCTGACTTTGCGCTCAGGGGTCGATCAGAGCGACTCCAACAAACAATAGGACAACGGATTGACTGGGATACACAATAGGGATGTAGATACATTTATGGATATAATTTATAATGTACATAATATAAGTATTCTAGTATTTATCTATTTAAATTTTAAGTCCGATTTTACATATATGCGAATATACTTTTTTGTATAATTCAATGTTATTTGATCTAATTAATTCTGTTAAATTATAAGGATCCATTATTTGATTGTTCTTATTATAAATAAATTTATTCAGCTCTTTAACTTGATTTTGAATCAATATGCATCCTAAAATTTTATGTTCTGAGTTTCCTTCCTCTCTGCAATCGCACATCGGTGAATCTTCTAGATTAATTTTAAATAGATGTGACTGAACTAATGTGTGATTGAATCTGAGTCCACAAATTTTAGATATTACTACCTTATTCAATTGTGATTTTTGGAACCATGGTATATCTGGTTGAATACTTTTATAAAAGTGTCCTTTCATTGAATTTTTATAATCTTCGTTCCAACTGCTTAAAACCTTAGTTTTCGCCCACGCAGTTAGTTCCAAATCATGTAACGTTTTTACTATTGCCCAATGGTGTTATTGATTTTTGTTTTGTCTAGTATATTGTTTATATTGTAGATTTTTTCTAAGGCACTTCTACAATCGGAGATAATAACGAACTTGTTGTTATCTAATTTTTGAATGTACTGTAGGGCTTTCAGTATGGCTATTAATTCAGCTGAGTATGTAGAAAATGTGTCATTCAAACTGCATTGTCTTCTGATTTGGTTGACCGGATCCCAGTGAGCGATGCGATCTAATTTTTGAAGCATCAGTATAGCTGATGAAGATGTGGAAAAAGTGTTTGTATACCACCTCCAAATATCAAATTTCTTACCTTTTCTGGATATTCTGTGTAGTTTCTTAGATAATAAACCTTGGGATCTGTATCTAGCTCTACGTAATTTCTGGTTTTTATTTCTATTTCATTGGAAACAGGTAAGTATTGTGCATAAACTTCTAGTATTGTCCGGTTCTGGCAAATAATATAACAAGTTGTTTTAACCTCGCTCTTATATTTTGTTAATTTTCTAGTAAAAACACAGTGTAGTTAAATTTCGCTTTATTGCCATAGTGTTTTTAATTAGTTACTTCCTATTGTTCACCTGTAAGTACCCAAAATTTAAGATTTTTCTCGAAGAAAATAAGAAATTTACCATTAGTATAAACTTAAAATACGAAGTAAATATCAAGTCAAGATTTTTTCCGTACCTAGGTACTGGGATGGACAGGTTCAAACCTGCCCAATACGACCTAGTATAATTAATTAAACATATTCTAATATGCCACTGTTAATTCCCACGCAGACCACTTCTGACTACAGGAGCTCTGAAACTGATCAACTACCAACACATTCCAATACCAACAACACAATGATCAATAACATACCATTATATTCCTCTTCTCAAATCCTATCCAACCAAACAAAATCCTATTCTAACGTTGCGAAACAAACAAGATATCCTAATAAAGAACAAGCTATTATTTTTAACGCATTAGAAGGAATTCCTATTCAAGACTATTTAATTCCTTTGGGAACTGTTATACAACCAAAACATATCACACATATCTCTAAAATAACTAATAACAGAATCTGCGTATATTTAGCCGACAAAAATATAGTCAATAAATTCCTCGGTGATATTGGAGAAATAACGGTAAATGGTGAAATACTTAAGGCCAGAAAACTTGTTACACCAGCAGAAAGACTTGTATTATCGAATGTATGTCCTACAATACCGAATGAACTTTTAATAAATGAATTACAAAATATAGGTCTAAATCCAATGTCACCTATGTCAGTACTAAGAATCAGTACAGCTCTTCCGGAATTTAGTCATATTCTTAGTTTTAGAAGACAAATTTTCGTTACGCCTCACAATATCCAAATTCCTGATTCTATATTGATCAATCATGATAATACATCATACAGAGTATTTGTAGCACAAGACGGAATTACTTGTTTCAAATGTCGCCAGACAGGACATCTTGCAGCACACTGTTCAGTTTCTATCTCAGCTAATTTAACTCAACAACAGACTGACACAACTCCTGCACCTAGTACATTATCAACCAATAACGCCACAAACTGCACACCTACTCCTATTATCGATATAATAAAATCCTCCACCATTGGAGCGATCAACAATCCCAACACACCAATTCCATCAGCAACCAATACTCCAAAAAGACCCGCATCTGAGAGCCCCACTATAGAAGAAACAAGCTCAGAATCAATTTTGCAAAAACCTAATCATCTTAAAAAACAATAAAAAAAGTTAAGACAACCTCAGCAGTGGTACCAGCAATTCCTGTAAAAATTTTACTTCAACCAGCCAAAGCATATATAACAAACAATTCTGAAGGACTGCCATTAAACTACGACCAACTTGTAGACCTATTTGAAAATACTCTTGGCTCTCATAATACCCTGGAAGTAGTTAAGGACTACACAACTGACTATGGATCTCTAGTGATCATGTTAAACAAAATTTACCCTCTGCTACAGAAAGACGAATTAAAAGCCGTATCACTAAACTTAAACAAAAAATATACAGACACATAGGAGACGAAATCAATTATGAATCGATGGCTACAGAAAGTGACTCGTCCTCTCATGAACAGAACTCCACTTTCATTTATTTATTATTATTTATTTTCAATCCAATGCTATTTAAATCAATAATTCAGTGGAACCTGAATGGATACTACGAGCGTCTACCTATGCTACAAAAAATCTTATCAGAACACCTTCCTGACATTTTATGCCTTCAAGAGACACATTTTAAACTAGATCATTATCATTCACTAAAAAGTTATCAGTGCTTCTTTAGGAACAGAACAAATTGTCAACATGCCAATGGCGGAGTTGCGATTTATGTATCAAACACATTAGAAGCAGAAATTATTCCAATTCATTCCAACCTGGAAGTCGTTGCCGCAAAAATTAAGAGCTCGCACCCAATACACATATGTAATATGTACCTACGGGCAGGTCCATTGGACATGCAAGATATTTGTGATGTTATTAATCAAATACCAACACCAAGATTAATTAAAGGTGATTTTAACGGTAACCATATATTTTGGGGCTCCGAATCTAATGATAATCGAGGTCGAACAATTGCGAATGTTATTGACCATTTTAATTTTAATATATTAAATGATGGTACTAAAACTCGCTTCAATTCTGCAACAGGAGAATCATCTGCAATAGATCTATCCTTTTGTGATCCTACGGTCTCGTTATCGGTATCTTGGGAAGTAGATCCTTACTTATATGATAGTGATCATTATCCGATTATTATACGAAATACCAACTTCGAAACTAAAACTACTTCACCATCTTACATTTGGAGATTAAAGAATGCAAACTGGGATGCCTTTTCTGAAAATATTCAAAAGAAAATAGAAAACCTTACTACGACCGAGAATATTGATAAGGATTTAAGAAATCTTGAAAATATTATCATATCTGCCGCAGAATCTAGTATTGGTAGAACAAAGCTTGTTACAGGTAGAATTCCAGTTCCATGGTGGAGTAAAACATGCGAAGACGCCATAAAAACTAGTAAGCATGCCTTCAACGTTTACAAAAGACACAAAACCACAGAAAACCTCGTTGAATTCAAACGACTAAGAGCAATTTCTAGACACATAATAAAAACTGCAAAAAAGGAATCATGGAGACAATTTGTATCTTCAATTAAAAGATCCACTCCAATATCAGATGTATGGAAAAAAATCAAGAAGATTTCTGGTAAAAGCTCCACTCAAAAAATAACATCTCTAGATCTCAATGGAATAACGGTTACAGACGACAAACATATTGCAGATATACTCTCTGATACATATGCTAGTCACTCCAACAACAATAATTATGATAACGCCTTTATTACCAAAAAAGTCTCACAGGAAGCAAATGATATTGAAATTTTTGACATACTCGATCCATTAAATCATAATATAACTGAAAATGAATTAAATGAAGCACTAGAAGATACATGCGGAGGACCAGATGACATTCCTGTAGTATTCTTGAAGCACTTACCTCAAAATTCCAAAGATTACTTGTTACACCTATACAATAAAATCTGGACTAAACACCTCTTTCCAGAAAACTGGGGTGAAGCTATTGTCATACCAATACTAAAGCCTAGAAAACCTAAAACAATCGCTGCATCTTATAGACCTATCACACTAACTTGTTCAATGTGCAAGCTACTCGAGAAAATCATTAACAAACGACTTTTATGGACACTTGAAAGCAGAAACCTTCTGATCCCGGAACAAAGTAGCTTCAGAAAACATAGATCAACTTTAGATAACATTGTTGAATTAGAAAGCTTTATTCATGAGGGTTTCGCATTGAACCAGACGAGGATGGCCATATTTTTCGATATTAACCGGGCATTCGACACGGTCTGGCGATATCATATATTGAGAACGTTGAGTGAATAGAACATACAAGGCCACTGTTTAGCTTTTATCAAAAACTTCCTCCAAAAAAGAACTTTTGTTGTCAGAACAAATACAGATATCTAAAAATAAATTACAAGAGAATGGGACACCGCAAGGCTCCGTAATAAGCCCAACATTATTTATTGTAGCCTTGAATAGCATCTTGGAGAATATAAAAGCACCCCTTAGAGCAAGAATATACGCTGACGATCTAGTTGTTTTCTTAAAAGGTACAAATATGACCACAATGAATCATTTTCTCCAAGATTTTCTTACAAACCTGGAAATTTGGTGTTCGCAAACAGGAGTTCGTTTTTCAACCTCCAAAACTCACTGCATGTTATTTAGCAAAACAAATGAACTATTTCAACCTAACTTGATACTACATGGTGAAAATCTAAAGATCCTACCTTCTGTAAAATTTTTAGGTATGCACTTAGACAGCAAATTAAATTGGAAAATACACATCAACAATCTAGCTTTAGAATGCCAAAAGAGATTAAACATTCTAAAAGTGGTAGCTAACCAGAAATGGGGTGTTGATGGACCAACTTTATTGTTACTGTATAAATCTCTCATCAGATCAGTATGGCTCTATAGCATATGATACAGCAAACAAAACTGACACCGACCAACTCGAAATAATCCAAAATTCCGCTTTCCGGATTATACTTGGAGCTTTTAGAACTACACCGGTAAAAAGTCTACAGTGGGAATTAGGAGAACCAGCCTTAAGCCTAAGGCGAAAATTTCTTAGCAGCTATTATGCAGTTACTATTCTTGCCAATATGTCAAATCCAACATATCAGTACACACACTCAAATAAATTAGAAGGATTTTTTGCTGGGAAATCGAGGACAACAAAACCGTTTTACGAGAGAATTAGAACATACTTTCAAGAAATTGACTTCTGTCTACCAAAAGTTTACCCAATTGCCACTTATTATAACATAGAACCCTGGATGGTAAAGATACCAAATTGCGACAAAAGCTTAACTAAATATGATAAACAAAATACAAACCCAACTGTTATAAAAGCCAAGCTGTTCGACACTTTGGGAAAGTATCCAAATTACCAAAATATATATACAGATGCCTCGAAATCGACCATAGGCGTAGGAGCAGCTGTAGTAACTGATTCGCAGAAACTCCTATATAAACTTCCATCCTACACGAATATCCTCTCGGCAGAACTATTCGCTATATATCAAGCTTTAACACATATCAACGAAAGCAGCCACCACAACTCTTTCCTTGTCCTTACAGACTCTCTTACTTCCTTACACTCTATACAAACGATTTACATATTCTAAACATCCTTTGGTTCATCTCATTAAGAAAGAACTCCACGTTGCCAGATAACGAAACAATGATGTCATCTTTATATGGATCCCATCCCATATTGGTATTAATGGAAATGAAGAAGCGGACAGATGTGCTCGTAATTCCATCACAGATGAAAGTGCGGTATCGATTTCAAAGGTGGTTAGTTCGGATCTAAAGTGCGTATTAAATAGGAAAGTGATCGCTTTATGGCAATCTCAGCGGACTGAAAGTGACTCAAAACTTCGTGAAATTAAACCTCTATATAAAAAGTGGTTTCCATTTTCTAACAACAGGCAACACCAAGTGATTATTTCACGTCTACGGTTGGGGCATACTAGACTAACTCACACTTACCTAATAAAACGTGAAGAACATCCAGTATGTGATCTCTGTAATGTAAATGTAACAGTGAAACATATCCTCACAGAATGTCCTAAACACTATAATCAAAGAAAAATTTCTAAACTACCCAACACATTTGACGCCTTATTTCAGGATAATAATTATGATGAACTAATAATATTTTTAAAATTAATTAATATGTATAATTCAGTGTAATTATGTTATTATCTATTGTACCGTCGCTAATAACCTACTACGGTTGATGCGACTTTCTGTCGAAAAAAAAAAGTTGCTTTTTTCTGTCAATAATTTGTAGTTAAATCTAATATTTATATATATATATATATATATATATATATATATATATATATATATATACATGTATAATTCATGAATCTTAATTTAGCAGTTTACTTTGTTTTTTGTGCCATTTGAAAATGATTTTGAATGTTAGATATTGTCTTATATACGTTAGTGACATTTCTGGCATTTCTACCGCTTCTACATATAAATTACTAATTGGTGTAGTTTTCATTGCTCCTAGTGATAGACGCACACACTTATTTGTTACTATTTCCAATTTTTTTTAGATGGGTTTGTGCTGCTTGTGAATAAAATACATACCCATAATCTAAAATTGATCTGATGAAGGATCTATAAAATAAGAGAGATGTACTCGGATCTGCTCCCCAATTCGTATGGCTTACTGCTTTCAAGACATTTACTCCTTTTTCCGCCTTATTTATTAAGTATTCAATGTGATTTTTCCAAAGCATTTTCCTACCCAGTATAATTCCCAGATATTTAATTTGTGACTTTGAATTCTACTTCGTTAATTATTAAATTAGATGGTAAAATACATAGCTGAGTTTTCTTTGTAGATATATGTAAACCCTTCGGATGACACTATTTCTCCAGAGAAGTGTAACTCTTTGATAGTTCTGTTGGCTGTAGAGTGGTATTTGAAATATTTTCTTGATATATGCATACGTCATCGGCAAATTCCAGTACTTTAGTATTATTTCCTGCTATCTTATTCAAATCTGCCGTATAAATTATTTATAGCAAGGGACTTAGTATTCTCCCCTGCGGCAACCCAACGTTAGATAACCTAGGCTCTAACAATTCATTCTGTATCCTTACATAGATATTTCTATTTGAGTATAATGAAACAGATTCTCGACGAATTTTGATGATAATCCTATATGTATCATTTGGTCGTGCAAAATGTCTAATTTGACGTTATCGTAGGTCCCTTATTCTATATCCACAAATATAGCAGTTAGACATTTCTCGTTCGAGAAAGAAATATTTATATCTGAAACCAGTTGTCCTATGTTCTCATTTATCGAATACCCTTTTCTAAACCCAAATTGTGTTTCTTGAATTTTTTTATTTTCATCCATCCATTTTTCTAATCTTGTTTTAATAATTCTTTCAAATGTTTTGAATACGCATGATGCTAAAGATATCGCCCTGTACGATTCCGGATATTTGGGAGGCTTCTTAGGTTTAAGAATGGGAATAACAATATAATCTTTCCAACTAGGAGGCAATTTTCCGCTTTTCCAAATGTTATTAAAAATATTCAATAAACATTGTTTTGCTATTTCAGGTAGGTTAAATAACATTATATAATGCACGTTATCGAGACATGGAGCCGAATTATATTATTTTTAATACTAATTTTTAATTCCCTTAGAGAGAATGGTTTTAATAGTGGATGATTTCATTAACTAATTCTTCTGAAATATAAGACATAGAATTTACTTGAACCCATGGAGGAGTTAATTTCGTTTGAAATATTAAAGCCCAATCATTTTTTATTATCTTGTTATTAGGTTCACAATTATAATATACATTTTTTATTTGCTTAACTTCTCTCAAATCTCTTTAACTGGTGAATTTTTGTTCAGTTTGTTACAACAAGGTTACCAAGATTCTTTCTTGTATTTTTTTATTATTCTTTTGGTGTTAGCTGCTGCTTTTTTATAAATGATATATTTTTGTAAATTGGAGTTATTCTTAAAATCCAAGAAAGCCTCTTTTTGAGCTTTAATAGCTTCCTCACATTCATTATTCCACCACGTGTTGTTAAAATTTGGATTGGTCACTTTTTTCTTTTCTGAAATAGCATTTTTAATTGTTATATTTATAATATTTAAAAGTACTTCATATTCTGCTTCCTGCAGCTCATTAACATTAAATTCTGTTTCTATTAAATGTGAGAAAAGTGTCCAATCCGCTTTGTTAATATTATATTTTTGACAATTTTTATATTGCGTCCTATAATTTACATTTAGTGTAATGATCAGAGGATAATGATCTGAAGTTCCTAAAGGATAATCAACCAATTCCCAATTAGAAGACGTAGTTATATCCGTTGAGCAAATTGTTAAGTCTACGGCTGATTTATTTTGTTCGTGAGGATGTAAAATTCGAGTCTCCAAACCGTTATTTAAAAAATTTAGATTATTTTCCTCTATAGCTTCTAACAGCTCTACTCGCAACGTCTGTTAGGTCGTATCCCCAAGCTCCATTGTGACAATTGTCAATTGAAATCCCCTCCGACTATAAATGGTTTCTTTAGATTTTGAAGAAAATCTTTCCATGTCCTCCCCGAAACTTTATTTTTGGGTTCATTGTATAAAGAATAAAAGTTTATTATATTACTGCTTGTATTTCAGCGCCTATGCACATCACTCCTATCGTTTTTGTCAATATTATCTCTTTGAAACAAGAACTTTTCTTTATTAAAATAGCAACTCCTGCATACCCATCATCTCTATCACTCCTTATCATATTAAAACCCATGAAATTAATAATGAACTTGGTTTGAACCAAGTTTCATTAAGCAAAGCTATCTGAATGTTTTTATCAATTATACATTTTTCCAGAACTCCCTTATTTGAAACTACCGATCTGCCGTTCCACTGGACCAACTATACATTTTCAATTTCAGTAACGTATTTTAATAGATCGTTTCTAAGATTATCACAAATTGAATTTTCATTTTTATTTACTGAATTTTTTTCTAAAAAGCTATTAATCTTATATCTTTAAATGAGCAATTCTTGTATATATATATATATATATATATATATTATATATATATATATATATATATATATATATATATATATATATATATATATATATATATATATATATATATATATATATATATATATATATATATATATATATATATATATATATATATATATATATATATATATATATATATATAACAACAACAAAGATATTCATGGGTAATTCACGCAAAATAAAGGGCTACTGAAATAGAGTGGTAACCGCGGACATGCATGTTTCTGGCTCATTTTGCCTCATCAGCACGGCATAACCAAATAAGGATGTGAAATTTGGGAGCAAAGATGTTAATCGAAACATTGGAAAACACAAAATAACGGATTTCAGCAGGGAAACCAAACGCTCATTTGTGTCTTCAATTGGAAGATCCCTAGTTTTCAGGACATCAACCAACATCGACACGGAGGCGCATATAGCCCCCCCGCCATGAACCTTCCGACCCATAGTAAATAACAAAGAAGATGTAGGAATATCGCGTGATATGTTAACAACAACAACAAAGATATTCATGGGTAATTCACGCAAAATAAAGGGCTACTGAAATAGAGTGGTAACCGCGGACATGCATGTTTCTGGCTCATTTTGCCTCATCAGCACGGCATAACCAAATAAGGATGTGAAATTTGGGAGCAAAGATGTTAATCGAAACATTGGAAAACACAAAATAACGGATTTCAGCAGGGAAACCAAACGCTCATTTGTGTCTTCAATTGGAAGATCCCGAGTTTTCAGGACATCAACCAACATCGACACGGAGGCGCATCTTCTTTGTTATTTACTATGGGTCGGAAGGTTCATGGCGGGGGGGCTATATGCGCCTCCGTGTCGATGTTGGTTGATGTCCTGAAAACTCGGGATCTTCCAATTGAAGACACAAATGAGCGTTTGGTTTCCCTGCTGAAATCCGTTATTTTGTGTTTTCCAATGTTTCGATTAACATCTTTGCTCCCAAATTTCACATCCTTATTTGGTTATGCCGTGCTGATGAGGCAAAATGAGCCAGAAACATGCATGTCCGCGGTTACCACTCTATTTCAGTAGCCCTTTATTTTGCGTGAATTACCCATGAATATCTTTGTTGTTGTTGTTAACATATCACGCGATATTCCTACATCTTCTTTTATATATATATATATATATATATATATATATATATATATATATATATATATATATATATATATATATATATAATTGAAATCTCGGAATCGGCTCCAACGATGTTCATAAAATTTAGTATATAGGGGGTTTCGGGGGCGATAAATCGATCTAGCTAGGAATCATTTTTAGAAAATGTCATTTTATTCGTGTTTTATCGATAATCAACTTAAACATAAACTTGGAAGAAAAATAACAAAAAGGAGGCGTTTGAGTAGTCTCAACTGAAAAATATGACTCTTCCTGACATCTATTGGCGAATAATACTATTTTTTGTGAGCAACTAATTGCTTTAACGACACGACAGCAGATGGCGTTGTTAAGTAACACGAAGTCAATGAGTGTTTGCTTTGAGGTTAGACTAAAATCAATTGTTTATTTATGTTATTTGTGTCTTCTTAATGCACGTGTTCACTTAAAAATGCCTAAACGATCTTGGAAAAAAACGCTTATAAACAATCTAACTTCACGAAGCCGCAACTCGTCTCAAGAACACCTAGAAGAGCATCGTCATCAAACTGATCAGGATTCTCAAACTTCTCACAGTGAAGACTCATTAAATACAGAACATAATCAAGTTTCTGCTCGTCCCACACGTGCTGCTAAAGTGAGAAGCTTGCAAAATTTGACTGAAATTACACGAGCAGAAAGGTCTTATGATTTAGATGTTTCACGATAGCGTGCGGCCCAACGTGTAGCTAATGAAAATAACGAACAACGAGAGCGACGTCTACAAGATTTGCGGCAGCGTGCGGCAGAGCGTGTAGCTTCTGAGAATGACGAACAACGAGAGCGTCGTCTGCGAGATTTGCGGCAGCGTGCGGCACATCGTGTAGCTACTGAAAATGACGAACAACGAGATCAACGTCTGCAAGATTTGCGGCAGCGTGCGGCACAACGTGTAGCTAATGAAAATGAGGAACAACGAAAGCACCGATTAGAAGAACAAAGACGTCGAGACGGAAGACGACGTAGGGCTTTAGAACTTAATAATTGTTTGCCGACTTATAAATGTGCCGTTACTGCAGCTGTGCAATATCACGCCTTAGGACCATTTGAAATTTTGTGTATCCATTGTGGTGCATTGCATTTCGCTGCGGAACGCGTTTCTAATCGTATAAATAGAAATTCTTTTGGTGACTGTTGTTTGCATGGACGAATTGTAATGGAGCAACCAAACTTTTCAAATGAATTAGTACGTCTCTTTTTAAACCGTAACCCATATTCGGAAGAATTTCATAAAAAAATAAGAAAGATAAACGCATCTTTTGCTCTAGCATCCTTCAACGTAGAAGATGATAGAACAATAAATAGCCATGGAATTTATAGTTTTATATAATGATGCGAGAAGTAGAGGATGATGCGAGAAGTAGAGGATGAAATGAATCGGTTAACGAGCAAAGCTCGGTCCTCCAGGTACTTATATTTAATATTTCATTAACAAAGCTAATTTTATGATTTTCATTTTTTAACATATTATGATAAGACTGTACGTTTCTAAACGACTCATATGCCGTCTGAGACGCTACATTTGGAATTTCCAAAATTTCCCGGTGTTCTTCTGATAGTACGCTTTTTCTAGATATATACTCGTTCGGTTTTGATTTTTTTGTTAACGTGTATCGAGATTCTACTGCTTAGTTTTTTATTACCGTTGCATAACTGTTTTTATTTCGCCTCATTATATGATATATTTTCAACTACCATCGTTTCTTTAATAGATTTTTGATTATTGTATTCCTCACATTTATTTCTCTCCATAGCGTTGTGTTCGACCCCTCACATTATACAATTTTGGATTATTTTTTAATTCGCATGCTTCCTGATCGTGATTTTCACCGCAAAGAAAATTCACAAATTTACCAGAAATGTTTTCTTTGGTTTTTTTGAACATCTCAAAATATTCTATTACTTTTGTATCTAATTTTTTATTTTGGGTTTTATGCAAAAATGTTACTGGGATTTTTTATATTTCCAAGTTTTTATATTATTATAAATTTTACTAAGATTTTTTGTGTCAGTCTTTAAATTTACGGAACTAGTTTTTCTTTGGATTTCTATCATTTCTAGAACTTCGCGTTTTTTTGTGTGGTTTTCACTTCGAAGAATTTTTGTATTTTCGAAATCAAATTCGTGTTGGTTTTCTGAAAGATGGATAGTGAATGCAGTTTTGTTTCGTTTGTCATATTTGTGACTATTTATTCTGTTCTTTAAATACTGATTTGTTTGTCCGATGTAGACCCCTTCACAGTTTTTACATGGTATTTCATGGACTATATTGCTCTTTTTTCCTTTGAGATTGAACTTTTTAGATAGGTGTAATTGGTTTTTATGAGCAACATGTATGTTGTGGTGTGAAAATGTCTTTTATAGGTTTTCTGATAAATTTGGTATGTATGGTAAAGTGAGAAATTGGTTTGTTTTGTTGTCTATCATAGTTTTTGTATTATTGTGGTTATAAAATATATGTAAAGTTTTTTAAATATCTTGTTCATCAGATTTGTAGGATAGTTGTTGAGTGTAAGGGCATCCTTAGCTTTTATTATTGCATTTTCTCTTAATTCGGGGTCGATTTATTGACCGATCTGCAAGGCTTATAATAACAGATTTTTTGTGTGTTAGAGGATGTTGTGATTTGAAGTTTAAATATAGGGAAGACCAGGTATCTTTTGTGAGCCATTCTGTTTTTATAGTATTTTGTATGTGATGCAGGGTAAGGTCCAAAAAGCTAATTTGGTAATTTTTTTCTAGTTCAATGGTAAACTGTAGTCTGTCATAACTGTTGAAATTTTGTAAGACCAAATGTTCTGCATTTTTTGGTATTGCTAATATGCAGTCGTCAACATAGCTGTTAAAATAGTGTTTGAATTGGGTTTTTGACCAATATATTGTTTCAAGGTCTTCCATAACTAATTGGGCAATGACGCTAGAAATAGAGGTCCCCATGGCACACTCTTCTATTTGTTGATACTATGCCTATTCATACAAAAAATAAGTGGAATTCAGAGTGGGTTGTATAGCTTCTAAGAAATCACTCATATGTATATCAGTGT
Source organism: Galeruca laticollis (assembly GCA_963921935.1). Taxonomy (NCBI): domain Eukaryota; kingdom Metazoa; phylum Arthropoda; class Insecta; order Coleoptera; family Chrysomelidae; genus Galeruca; species Galeruca laticollis. The sequence continues at coordinate 131,702,366 of OY998180.1, forward strand.
ATGTTTTAATGTGATCACACTTTTTTATTTTTCTAAGTTTATAGGAATACTTGTATATAATGATTTAACATCTAAGGATGCTAGTATATAATTTTCTGGCAAGGTGATGTTTTTAATCTCATTTTTGAAATCCATCGAGTCCTTAATGTAATACTTATTCTGGTAAACAATGTTTTCAAGAATTTTTTTAAGATGTTTGGATAGTTTTTCGAAAGGCGATTGGATACATGAAACAATCAGTCGAAGTGGTATTCCTTCTTTGTGTAGTTTTGGTAGACCATAGATTCTAGGTGGAAGTGAATTTTGTATTTTCAAATTTTTTGCTGTTTGGAGAAATATACGTTTTATTTTCCCAATTCGTTATTAATGCATTGTTTTTCTTCTGGTAGATATTTGTAGGATCACTTTTCAGTTGTTTGTAAGTGGTTTGATCTCTGAGTAAATTATACGTTTTTTCTTGGTAGTCGTGTTTAAACATTATCACAGTTTTGTTAGTTTCATCGGGTTTAAATACCATTATATTTTTATTCTGCCTTAGAAAGGATTTTTTTTTATTTTGTTGGTAAATTTTTTATTTTGTTTATTTTGAATGTTAGATTTTTTCTTAAAGTTATTTTTATGATTTGTTATGATGTTGCAACATTGGAAACGCAAATTATCTTTAGTTTCGGAATTAAGATTTACGAGAGAAGTCTCGATGTTGCTTATTATTTCCGGGATAGGTATATCGTTCGCATTTTCCAAAGGAGCAGCAAAATTTGGCCCTAGACTAAGTATTTCGTGTACATATTCTGGAATATCTATATCAGTGAATTTTCTATCCACGAATCATTATAATTTTGTCTGTTATGAGTTCTATTCTTCAAATTTTCAATTTTATTTATGTTTTTATTTTTTATTTTTCGGAAAAGAGTTTCATTTTTTCTTGATTCATTATTTAAAAATTTCATTAATTTATTTTCTGGTAAAATAGTACTGAGTTTGATTTTCAATTCTGAAATTTCGTTCTTTATATTAATAAGATTCTTTGTTGTGTCTGTAATTAATAAGTTGATAGTTTTTTGAGTTAAACTGGTTATGTCTTTTGCGAACTTCTGTTCAAGGTTTATACAATTGAAAGTAATGTGATTAATTTTAAATTTATGAAAATTTGGTGTTATATTATCATTTTTATATTTTTTTATTTAAGAAAAATAAAGCGCATCAACCCTTTAGGTTATTAGCGCTACCAAATGTTACAATAATACGTATTAAATAGTACTACAGGTATAAGAACACAAACGATTATAATATTAAATTTTCAAATTTTGTGCAAAACTGAATAGTTCGTAGATAAGCTATCAAGTTTTCCATATTGACTTCTTCTCCGAGCAAATGGTACATAGTAGGTGGGATGTTAAATGACACTCTTTGCTGTGAAAACTTTGGACAGTCTATTAATACATGTTTGACTGTTAAAGGGCATTAACACACTGTACATCGGGATTGTTCGGATTTTGACATTAAGTGTTCATGGGAAAATTGGGTGTGACCTATTCGAGGACGGGTCAAGATAACTTGTTCCTTCCTATTTTCTGGAACGCTCCTCCACGGTTTAACTGTTCTTTTCACTTCTCTAAGTTTATCGTGAGATTGAGACCACTGAAGTTGCCAGGCGTTGTTAACCGATGCCTTAATATGTATTTTGATGTCTGACATCGTAGCTCTCGTGACTTCGGTGGCATTAGGATCCTGAATTGCAGTTTTGGCTGCTGTATCGGCTCGCTCATTTCCCTCTATTCCTGTGTGTGAAGGCACCCATAAAAACTGTATAACTGCTCCTGAATTGTATAGCTGGGATAGTTTTTGCTTAATTAGTATCAGTATTGGATTTGATGGATATGTCTGGCGCAAACTTTCAATTGAGTTCAATGAATCCGTTACTATGAGCAAGTGTTTTAAATTTTCTCTATTGGCATGGACTAGAGCTTGCAATATCGCATACAGTTCTCCAACTAGAGTGGTTGTAATATGAGGTAGTCTAAATTTGATTATTGCATTTGGTGTTACAAGTGCGGCTCCAACTCCAGTATCCATTTTAGAGGCATCAGTGTAGATATGGGTATATTGTTGGAAATAAGATATTTTCCTCTAATTAGGGTATGGTTTGTTTCGTTCTTATCGAAGCTTGTCAACGATGTATCGCATAGTGGTGGTTTTATTATCCATGGAGGAGGGGAGGAAATGAATTGAGGAATCGTTGGAGAAATAGATATATTTAGAAGGTTGAGGGATCTGTTAATTCTTTCATAAAGTGGTGGATCTGTTCTTTTCCTCTTTTCATAGTCAGCCGTATAACGATTGGAGAAGGTGTTGTCATAAACTGGGTGATTGGGATTTGCAGATATACTGATCGCATAAGAGAGGCTAAGGTAAATCCGTCGGAGGTGGAGGGGGGTTTCGGATGCTTCACTGAGAAGGCTCTCAGGGGGACTTGAACGAAATGCACCCAGAAAAATTCTGATCGCAGTATTCTGGACTGGATTTAGAAGATTCAGTACTGTTTTTTTCGCTGACGAGTAGGCTACGCATCCGTAATTAAGACGTGATCTAATTAGTAAACGATATATACGTATTAAAGACGTTGAATCAGCGCCCAAATTTCTATTAGATAGTATTTTGAGCAGATTAGAGCTTTTGTGAGTTTTACAAATCAGGTCGTTAATGTGAATTGTCCAAGTCAGCTTGTAATCCCAAATCATACCGAGATATTTTATATGATCACAAAGATTCAAATTATTGTTGTATAACTTGAGTGTAGGGTTGAAGAAAAATGGATTTTTTGAAAAAATTATGTATTTGGTTTTCTCTGTGGAGAATTGGAATCCTGTAGACTCAGACCAGGTTTCAAGATGTCGAATATGTTGTTTTTACCCTTAATATATAAAACTAAATCATCTGCGTATAATTTCCCCTTCAATGGCTTTTCAAAATTGTTTAAAATATCGTCCATTGCGATTAAAAATAGTGTTACGCTGATTATCGAGCCTTAAGAGGTGCCATTTTCTAATTCTTTGTTATTCGAGAAATGCCCGTTCAATTTCACACGAAAGGATCGTTTATGTAAATAGTTTTTAATGAATGCGAGCATATTTCCATTTATTCCCCAATCGTCTAATTTTAATAAAATTGTATGCTTCCAAGCTGTATCATATGCATGTTTGATGTCAAAAAATACGGCTAGAACTTTTTGCTTGTTAAGTAATGCTTCATGAATGTTGGATTCTAAGTCAATTATATTATCAATTGTTGAGCGTCCTTTTCTAAAACCGTTTTGTTCCCTGATTAGTGAGGAGTTGGGTTCCAGGAACCCAACGAGTCGGTTATTAATTATTTTTCTAATAATTTGCAGTCACAAGAGGTAAGGGAGATAGGCCTATAGGAATTAGCAGTATTTTTGGGGCAGTTTGGTTTTAAGATCGGTACTATTGTCGCTTCCTTCCAAGTATCAGGGAATTGTTGTTGAAGCCAGTAATAATTGAAAATATTTAATAAGAATATTGACGCTTGGGTGTAAAGGGTCCTTATGAATGCTGTAGGAATATTATCTGGACCGGGGGGCAACTATCTTTGACCTTTTTCAGGGCTTCGTAGAACTCATCCAACGAAATGGAAGTGTTAAGGGGAGAATTATTGTTGGAATCGGTACGAATGGGATTGAGTTTTTCAGTGAGATGTTTATACTCAAGGAATTTACTGTCATAATTAGTATTACTGGAAAATTGTTCAAAAGTGTTTGCTAATGTATCGGAAATTTCCTGAGTACTCGTTAGATCTTGTCCTCGTTCCGTCAGTATGTTAATATTAAAATTGGAGTAGATACCAGATATTCGTCTGATTGTATTCCAAATTTCTGTGGGAGGCGTAGAGATGTTTATGCGAGATACAAAGTTTATCCAAGAATCTTTCTTAGATCTTTTTATTATGTACCGCGCTCTAGCTCTGAGATTTTTGAATTGTTGTTGATTTTGTGGGGTATTATGTTTTTTATGCTTATTAAATGCTTGTTTACTCAATTTTATCGCTTCTTTACATGTATTATTCCACCATGGTACGGTGGGACCATTGTGAGATAGAGAAGATTTACCTATCGCTATATCCGCGGCTTTTGTGATGATGGACATAAATTTATTCAATAATTCACTATTTTCAATTTCGTTAAAGTTAGTTTGATTTAAAAGGTTATCTACAAGGTTTTTATACAATGCCCAGTTTGCAGATTTTAACTTCCATTTACTAGTAGGGTGATGTGATGTCTGGTTATATCAGTTATTTGTCAAAATTATTGGAAAATGGTCGCTTCCGTGAAGATCTGAAGGTACGTTCCAAGTAAGGTTAAGTGCTGTGTTGGAATCGGAAAAGCTTAAATCTATGTGTGACAAGTTACCATTATAACTGTTGAAGCGTGTGGGACGGCCATCGTTTAGGATTGATAAGTTATTTTGTTCAATTGCGTCGTATATTATTTTACCACGTGGGTCATTATAAGTGGAACCCCAATATACATTATAACCATTGAAATCTCCGACAATTAGTCTAGGAAGAGGAATCTGATCAGTAAGATTGGTTAAGCTCTCAATGTTAATATCCTTACTGGAAGGAAGATATATGTTACATATATTTAATTTGGTTATGCCTTGTATGCGAACTGCGATTGCTTCTAAATTAGTTACTAATGGAATTAAACATGATTCTATCTCTTTTTTAACATAAATTGATACGCCGCCGCTGGCACGTCCCCTGTTTTGTCTATTCAGAAAAAACCCGTTGAAGTTTTTAGGTGTAGTGTATAAGTCTTATTATTTGTGAAATTTGTTTCTTGTAAACATATTATTGATGGGTTTTGCTCTGATATTAATATTTGTAGCATTTCTAGATGTGAGTATACGCCGTTGATGTTCCACTGCACTATATTATTGAACGCAATGAAAAAAAAATAGAATTAAAATATTTGATTCTCAATAAGTTTCCTGTAATGAATCGCTTTCAGTGTCAGTAGATTGAGGATTACAAGCATGCTTACATTTTTTCCAAATTTTAGTGCATCTGGTTTTAATACTGCGATCAGAAATATGTGGATATATTTCCTCAAGCATTTTACACAGTGCTGGCAAGTCATTGGTGTAATTTTGAGCAATCAATTCGGGATTGGGTGTACCATAGCAGTTATCAAATATATCAATGAGTTGGTCGAAGTTAAGAGGAAAACGAGAGTCGGTATCATCGATAAGAGACTTAGTGGGCTTAAGTAGTTCTTGTATGGGTTTTTTTTATTTGTTTTTTTTTGGAGGCTGGGTAACAGGTTTTGCAAATTGAGGTTCTGTGTTATTGTCAATTTCTGGAGATTGTCGATCTGATGATTTTCTTTTAACTTGACTCGAAGTGAGTGGTACAGATATTTGTTGAATTGGATTAGAGGAGAATGTTGGATGAGATACAGTACTATTTTCCTGTGAATTTGGTAATGTTTCGGGTTCTGATGGCAATGTTGATAAATTTGAGTTATGAATATCAGTAGTTGGGGCATGTGATTCAATTGGAGTAGTGGAGATTATTGTGCATTGAGATGCTATATGACCAGGCTGTTTACATTTAAAACAGGACATTTCGTCGATGGACAAGAAGATACAGTAGAAAATGTTCTCATGGGTGACTAGGAATGAATCTGGGATATTTGTATCGTCTTGTAGAGGAGTCGAGTATACTTGACGTCGGAATCTACCGATATGGCCATATTCTGTTTTAGAAAAACCCGCTCTTACGGAACTTACAAGTGATAGCAAATTGAAGCCCATATTTTTTAATTCTGTCTATAGCTTTTCATCGGGAATAGAGGGATAAACAATTGATAGTAAAATTCGACTTGATGGGGTAATCAATCAATTTCGTTATTTATAGATATTTTACCATCATTTGTTAAATAATCTTCTAATGTAGATTTACTTGATAAATATATGCAAATTCGGTTGTTTGAAATTCTTGATGCAAACGTTATATTTTTTGGTTGAACTTTGGGGCCTAGTGCATATACGTATTCTTCTAATTTCACACCGTCTAAAGATGGAAATATGAGGTCCAGTGCTTTTGATGGGTAAAATTTCTTAGACGCTGCTTGTGAGTAGGTAGGTTGAGAGATGGGATGAGTTATAGTTTGAGTACTTCTGCAGTCAGAAGACTCAATCGTTTCTACGTTCATTGTTGTTGATAATATATTAATGGACATTTGTTTAAATGCGGCCCTGTTCGCTATTGAACAGTCGGACTATTAAAACCGGCTGCCCAAGCGATAAGATATTTAAAAACTATCCTATATGATTGTGTTTATGTATGGATTTGAATATATCATCAAAGTTGATAACGTTGTTGGTTCACTTACACAAACTAAATACAAATTTTGATAAATGTTCACTACTAAATTATTAAAATAATAGGAGCTGATATCAACACACCAGTATGGTATAGGTATCAGGATCGAAGTCATTTCTTTTTATATCTTAAAAGGAAGATTTTTCTGTTTTTCTGTTGACATTGTTGACGACAGGCCTTTGAATATAACTTCATATATACCATATCTTCTTTTTCGTACTCATTATTAATGTTGGTGTATGTTAGCATATTTTCGCCCATGCTAAATATATTTTATTGAACAGTGTATACTGCAGATAATTTATTTATACAAGCTAGAACAAATTTTCGGTACAAAAACAATTTTACATCTCAAACTCAAAAATGGAACAATTCAAAAAGACTAGATCATCCGCTAAAGCTTAAATCACGCGGTCTGAAAATTGGTTACAATTAAATAGTACCGCACCTAATTTAAATGTTACAGAAATTGCATATCGCATTAACAATTTAAAGAAACAATTTGAGAAATATTGTTCTGTTCAGGACGAAATAGATTATTTAAACAAGATGACCTCTATGACAACGAGGATCGTGATGCATTCGAAAATTTATATATTCAATAATTAGTACAATTTCAAGAATTAAAACAAAACTTTCAACTCGCAACGTCGCAAATTTCTGAACAAACTAATCATAATCACGTTTCGCGAAATATTAAATTGCCAGAAGTCAATATCAATAAATTTTCTGGTAATCCTTCAGAATACAAAAGTTTTATAGATCTATTCGATGCATTAATTATAAAAAAAAAACAATCCACTATCCAATTCCGAAAAATTGTTCTACCTTGAATCATTTTAACAGACGAACCCTTACAGCTAGTACAAAGATTAGCTGTCACAAACTAAAAAATTTCCATTGCACTTGATTTACTCAATAAACGATTTAATAACAAAAGACAAATATTCTTCTTCTTCGAATGCCGTCCCCATTTAACGGAGGTTGGCGACCACTCTCTTAAAAGCATCTCTGTCCGTAGCAATATGAAAAAGATCCTCAACGCCCATGTCTGTCCATTCTCGGATATTCCTCAGCCATGATTTCTTCTTTCTCCCAATTCCCTTCTTTCCTTCAACTCTGCCCTGCATAATCACTTGTAACAGAGAGTATTTATCATGTCGTAATACGTGACCGAGATATGCTGTCTTACGTATTTTTATTATTTTTAGTAGTTTTCGTTCACGACCAATTCTATGTAGTATTTCCTCGTTAGTAATTCGGACTGTCCATGGTACTTTCAGCATACGTCATACAAATATTAAATAATCATTTTACACAGCTGTTAGAGATTTCACCAATTGAAAAACAAAATTCGCAATTGCTCAGAAAATTTATCACTCTATCAAAAACAATCGTAGATTCTCTGGAAAGTCTCGAAATGACACCAGAGGAAATTTTTTATTCATTTTTAATCCACATTTCAGAAGGTAAATTGGATTTTTTTACAAAACAAGCCTTTGAACAATCTATTGACAAAAATCAAACTTTAAATGTTGCACAACCTTTCGAATTTCTAGAGGGTAGGTGCGTCGCCTTCGAAAACTCAGCGAGCTCGAATTTCACGCAAAATAAAAATACTATTCGAAACAATTCAAATTCAAACAACAAAAATTTTACAAAAAATCAAAAGACATTTTTACAAACTAACCATGATCCAAAAGCAAATAATCGTAACAAATTTTTTACTTTTTATGTTCAATGCGTTTATTGTAATAACTCTGAACACACAATCTTCCAATGCAAATGATTTTCGACTCTAGCAGTCAAAGATACATTTAATTACAAAAAGACAATTAACGGATATACAAATTGCCTTTCAAAATCTCATGTTTCGAAAGATTGCCAATCCTAAGCCACATGTCGTACTTGCAACCTCAGACATCACACTTTTTTGCACTTTCCTACAAATCAAAATGAACGCAAACCCCATTTCACACAAAACAAAAACTCATTGCCAAGTACGTGTTATCAAACCAGACTTCAATATACCTTTTCAAACGATAATGACACAACTAATTCAAATATTTCGAACCAAACATCATCAAATCCGTCAACTTCGTCACATAATGCTGGGGCATTGTCGTTGTCGGCAGTCGTTTCAAAAACTCATCAAATACTCTTAGCAACTACCAAAGTACAAATCAAAACCAAACATGGTATACCTGTTACAATTAAAATGCTTTTGGACAATGGTAGTCCAACCTCCTTTATTACTCACTCGCCAGCTCATCGAATAGGATATAAGTTAGTAGCTCAAGCTCAAGAACATTTCGAAAACGAAAAAAACCATATTATTTCGACTCTTATAAAACTGAGTTTTCTTCCAGCTCCGAATCAGAGTAATTAAACTGACTAAAGTCATGTTATATTTCATAACTTTTATTCCAGTAGTGTTTGTATAAATGGGTGATGTTTGACAAATTAAGGCAGCAGACTTGTCTTTGTTTTATTAAAAATTTGTGATATTTAAATTTTTAATGTGTATTGTTTGTTAAATTTTTTTTATGCTTAGGGTATTTTATATCAAGTGTATTAAATATGTAAATAAATTTTTCGACAAAGGCTTATTGTAGTGTTGTTGACTAGGTGGCGACTGGCAACTATTGTAAATTGTAAGTAAAATAAATGGCATTGCCGACTGCAAAGGTAAAATGAAAATTGCACTCATTGTTATAAAGTTTTAAATTTTATTATAAATATTTTATACACAAAACATATACATATATGTGCATTATTGTAATGATAAATTGAAGTGTGATAAATTAATGTGATTTTTCTGCGATACTACAATGTAAAAGTGTAATTTTAGATATTCATAGTTGTGTATAAAAGTGTGTTATGGTTGCATGAATGAAATGAATGATAGATCATGATAAATTTTTAGATTTTAAATTGCACAGAAACATTGATTGAGTACAGATAATTTTTGGGCTATAAATTAATCTTAGTGAGGGGGTGTCGTGGGGGAACCCCAGCATAAGCAATTTAACTGAGGCACAGGTGCAGAACTGAATTGAGTGTATCAAATCATGACAGCCCAGCTGGCACCAGCAAGTCTGCAATAGCATAACCATGTAAGAAAAACGTCGTCGTATCTCTCTAAAATGTAAGTGAATAAAGCCGTAACAATTAAATATGTTTTATTAAAAAGACTCCCGACATCACACCAACCATTTGCACATTTAGAGAGAAGAAAATTTTCCGGTTATGATATATTTCTGCATTTGGTCCACCAGGTCTCATCATTTTAACAAGAGTACAATCTAGTGCACCTACGCATCTAGGGAATTTTGCTATATTATAAAAGCCTTCTCGTACACTTTGACTTTCAGTTATGGACATTTTAATAAATTGTGGTTTCAAATTTGCAATTGCACTTAGCACTTTAGCTATTATTCTGCTTCCTGTAGATTTATCTATACCGCAAAAATCGGTTACTACTTGTATGAAAGAACCTGATGCCAAGAAGCGTAATATTAGTAAAATCATATTTTTGTAGGACACTGCTTGATTCCTAAAAATTTTTTTGCATTCAACCTATTTTATCAAAAACTATTTTGTACATTATTGGGTAATGAATACAAATTTTATAAAATAATTGTCAATTGCTAAATTACTTATGATTTCTGAACTCTAACTTTAATCACAATTTACATACTTATTTGTATTTGGAGCAATTGCAACACGTAATTCAGCAATTAAAAATTGAACAGTTCATTTTGACATTCAAAACCTGCTTTTAAAATCTGTGTAATTCCATATTAAAAAAATGATCTATTTTTTCTCGATAAGTTTTCGGTAATCTTAGGGTATTAACTTGCTCAATTAACTCCAAAAAGAATTCATCGTCTGTTAACTCATGTAATAAATCCATTTTTTTTAATTATAATTTCTCTTTAAGGAAATTCTTGTTTATTTGCAAAGATTATAATACACGTTTATTTATCACTACTACCCAAGAAGTTAGGTTATATTTCCACGTTCAATTACTTGATTTGTCAAACCCGATGGTTCATGTGAACCGACTTTTGATCTGTAGTTCAGTGCTGATCCAGTTTTATACAACGCGTTTAAAACCGTGAACGGAGTTCAACGTTGAACTGCTGTTGTACTTCGTTGGTACAACCGATCCTTAGTCGAGAGATTGAAGAATTCCTACACCAACTGCGACAAAATGGGATAGACCTACCCACCAATTTAGACAGTATTTTGAGTACAAGGAATGATAATATATATTATGTAGTTTACCAACATTTGAAAAAAATGAAAATAGATATATGAAAAAATGAAAAAAAAAGAAAAAAATAGAAATTAAAAAAAAATTAAAAAAAAAAATAAATAAAAATATAATAATAATAATAAAACAACAATAAAAAAATATATATAAAAAAGAAAAAAAAGGAGAAAAAAATGTTATCCCACCCTATAACAGATTATAAGAGATGGTTGTTTATTTAAAAAAAAACATGTATGTATATATATATATATATATATATATATATATATATATATATATATATATATATATATATATGAGATAGTCTTAGCCGACTAATTAGGTATAAAACCACGAATATTGGGGTAACGGCAAGTTAATTTAAAGAAAACTCTTGTTACTGTTTTTCTTCCAAGCTTTCGGAAACGTTTATTTCCATTATCAAGGATAAGTAAATTGAGATTGTTATAAATTGGTAAATATAATTATATTTGAATTTTTTTAAAAAATTTTTTTCAATCATAAATAATTTTGACATTTTGACAGATTCATGAATGTAAACATTTTCTTTATATGCTAAAATGTTTTTGAAAACAAAAGAAGAAAATTGGTTATATTTGTAATATAGGTTATTAGTTATTCAAATATTCTTCTTTTATTATATAAAATTCAACCTCAAATTATTATAGATGTCATCATTTCATCTTAATAATTTAAAAGTATTGAAAACATTTTTAAAATCATTTACCTAAAATAAAATTATTTCTAGAAATCATCAAATAAGAATTTGAAATTTAGTTATTTTTATTATCAATTGTTAGTAGATAATAATAAATATCACTTAGATTATTATGGTCACTTTTTTTGTTGATAGTATTAGGTTCTTGAAATATATGAGCCATTTCTAAGAAAAGTCTTTTTTTGGTATTTGGTTGTATGTCCAAAATATTAACAGATTCAAAATCCATAAAGTGATCATTATCAATTACATGTTCAGATAAAGCACATCTTTCAGGATGTAACTTACAATCGCTCTTATGGAGACTTATAGGGTTCTTTAATTTCTGACCAGTGTGACCAACATATTTTTTATCACAATTTTTGCATGGAATAGAATATATTACATTTGAAAGATTAAGAATTGAAGTTTTGTCTTTCAAATTAGTGAAAATAGATTTTATGGTTAAGCATGTTTATTGGCAATTCTAATGTTGTCCATTGGTTTAAAAATCCTACTCAACTGTGGTGTTATTTCTTTAATATATGGTAAAGATACATAATAATTTATATTATCTGATTGGTCGTTTCTAATATTAATGTCTGCAATGTCTATAGTTGGAGAATAATTAAATAGTATGTTTTTAACTAATTTATTTGGATAACCATCATCCAAAAATAGATGATATAAAGTTTTTAAGTTATTTTCATGAAAAATAGGATCTGATATTTTGGTTATTCTATTTCTCATTTGTTTAATTAAGTTAATTTTCATTGAATATTTATGGTAAGACCAATAGTTCATGAATCTTCCTGAGCTAATTGGTTTTCTGTACCAATCAATAGACAATGTGTTATCATTATTTCTTATAAATTTTGTGTCTAGAAATGGTACACTTTGATTACTGTCTTCTTTTTCCATTGTAAATTTTATATATGGATCATAGTTATTGAATATTGAAAGAACTTCATCTAAATTAGTTTTTGGTAATGCTAAAATAATATCATCAACGTATTTTTTTAAGAAAATTATTTTAAATGGTAACAATGGTATAATTGTATCCAATAAATTATCCATTGCATAACAAGATATAATGGGAGAAATTGTAGCTCCCATTGGATTACCAAAAGTTTGTTTATATATTTTATCGTTAAATGTAAAATAGGTATTTTCAAACAGGAATGTAATAATTTCTTGGAAATATTTTTTAGATATTTTACAATATTCACTGATTTCATTCCATTTTTTATCAATTGCTCTTAAATCAAATTCTAAATATACATTACTGAATAAGGAAACAACATCTAAACTGCAAATTACATGATTATCAGGTAATTGAAATTTGTTAAATTGATTAAAAACTTCAAATGAATCTTTAATGTAATATTCTGTATTTAAATTATATGCCTTTGTTAAAATATCGGTGATATATGAACCTAATAAATTGGTTGGTGTACCTATAGAAGCTTCAATGGGTCTAATTGATAATATCGGTTTATGAATTTTGGGAAGGCCATAGAATTTAGCAGGAATTCCATTATAACAAGTAAGTCTATCTTTCGTAATTTTATCTATTTGTTTGGCATTAAACAATTTTTTAATTATATTATACTGTATTAGATATAGTACTAATAAAAAATATAGCGCTGGCCAATTAGTCCACGACTAAGGCCAATAACTAAAACACACACACACACACACACACACACACACACACACACCGATCCTTAGTGTGTTATTTCTACATTTTTAATGATTTTTTTGCTTAATCTATATATATAAAAATGAATTGCTGTTCGTTAGTCTCACTAAAACTCGAGAACGGCTGAACGGATTTATCTTATCTTAGTCTTGAAATGTTCGTGGAGGTCTAGGGAAGGTTTAAAAGGCGAGAAAAAATCGAATAATTTCCGGGAAAACCCTAAAAACAGCCCTTTTCTATTTCCCATACAAACATATATATAAAAATGAATTGATGTTCGTTAGTCTCACTAAAACTATCTTATCTTAGTCTTGAAATGTTCGTGGAGGTCTAGGGAAGGTTTAAAAGGCGAGAAAAAATCGAATAATTTCCGGGAAAACCCTAAAAACAGCCCTTTTCTATTTCCCATACAAACATATATATAAAAATGAACTGCTGTTCGTTAGTCTCACTAAAACTATCTTATATTGGTCTTGAAATGTTCGTGGAGGTCTAGGGAGGGTTTAAAAGGCGAGAAAAAATCGAATAATTTCCGGGATAACCCTAAAAACAGCCCGTTTCTATTTCCCATACAAACATATATATAAAAATGAATTGCTGTTCGTTAGTCTCACTAAAACTATCTTATCTTGGTCTTGAAATGTTCGTGGAGGTCTAAGGAAGGTTTAAAAGGCGAGAAAAAATCGAATAATTTCCGGGAAAACCCTAAAAACAGCCATTTTATAGAGTCAATTTGAACTTTATTGCTATTCAATAAAGTTCATATTAAATTATAATCACTCACTGTTGTCTAAGCAATTTAGGTGTGTTCCTAACGTCAAAGAGTCAATTTGCAATTTATTACCGCTGCATAAAGTTCAAATTCAATCATATCTATGAAAATAGTCTTGGAAATAATAAAGTTGCAATGGACACCTCGACCGGATTCATCACATTACCCACAGATTTCTGTCACATCACAGATTCAAAAGAGGAGCTTATTCAGCGTGTTTTCCCAGATATAGCGCAAAAGTTCAATAACCATAATTGGCTGGGTGAACGAGCAATATTGGCAGCGAAAAATAAAGATGTCGAGGATCTCAATGCGACCATTCAGAATTTTCTTCCAGGACAGTTGGTTTCCTTCAAATCAGTCGACACCGTTATGAACCAGGATGACGTAGTCAACTATCCCACGGAGTTTTTAAATTCACTGGAATTGTCTGGATTACCACCTCACAATTTGCAGTTAAAAGTAGGATCAGTTGTCATCATGCTGCGTAACATTAATCAACCTCGACTATGCAATGGAACAAGACTGGCTGTGAAAAAGCTGATGAATAACGTCATTGAGGCAACAATCATAAAAGGAAAATACAAAGGAGAGGATGTCTTGATCCCACGAATACCGATGATTCCAACGGATTTACCATTCGATTTTAAGCGCTTACAATTTCCAGTACGTCTGGCCTTTGCGATGACAATAAATAAATCGCAAGGACAGTCTTTAGAAGTTTACGGAATCAACTTGGAGTTTCCCTGTTTCGCGCATGGACAATTATACGTCGCGTGTTCGCGCGGAAAACCGTCTTCTTTGTTTATTTACGCACCACAAAACAAAACAAAAAATACAGTTTATGAGAAAGCTTTAAATTGATTAACAAACTGTATCATAACAGTGTGTGTCTGTTAATAAAAATTTAAACCTTATAAATAGCCAGTATTTCAGGAAAACTCTGTTTTTTTAAGTAAGCAACATGATGTGTCGAAAATAATAATAAAACTTCATGCTTCATTGAAAAATTGCTTTTTTATTCAATACGTTTTGTTTGTTTTGAAATTAATTTATACAAAAGTTTAGGTCTTTTATTTATCGATTACGGCAGTACGAAGTCTGCCGGGTCAGCTAGTTTTGAATAAAAATAAAGCCTCTATTGATAATATGCAGGCAGAGATCAATGAATTGAAGAAGAAAATCCATTCATCTCCAACTTCATGGTCCGAAGAGAGCATCATTGATGATATAAGTGAAAGGGAGAAAATGAAAAACAATGTCCTGGTGTATAATAATCTACCTGAAAATGGAAGCTCACAGGATGCTGATCTGAAAGAAATGAAGGCAATTGTTAGAGAAATAATTAATGAAAACTTGAGAGTGATTGGGACAAGAAAAATTGGAAAAAATAATAAAAATGGATCACGCGCCCTGAAAGTTGTATTATCCAATCCCGAGGATGCTATGAAGGTCATCAAGAACAAAAGGAGTCTAAAAGAAAAAAAGGTATCTATAAGAGCGGATTTAAGGCAGCGTCAAGTTAACACTTGAAAAAAGTTCAAGAGGAGATGCAAGAGAAAAAAGAAATAATTGAGATGTATTCATCTGATATATTAGTGGCACTCCTCAGTGATGATGATAAAATTTATCTTTATTATCAAAATATTGGTGGTATCAGGAATAAACTTAGCGAATTGAAACATTCGATTTTAGAGTCCAATTATATTATTATCCTTGTAGAATTACGGCCGAACAAAGATTTTTGTAATGAGGAATTAGGTTTAAATCGTTATAATATATTCAGATTTGATAGGGATGAAACAAACACTTGCCATAAAGTCTGAGATAAATGCTAAAAATGTTGAAATTCAAAGGAATATAGTAGAGCAGATTTTTGTCATTATTTATATAAAAAACCATAAAATAATAATTGGGAGAGTCTATATACCACCATCATCAACTGTTGAGATCAATGAACAACACACTCAGGATATTCATAATTATTCTGTATGGGGATTATAATTTGCCCGAGGCTGTTTGGTTTAATGATGATTTTGGTTTAGATGTAAACTGTCCAGCAAACTCTTTTGGTTATTATGGTCTCCATCAGATAAATACCATAACTAATAGTCGAAATGTCTTACTCGACTTAACTTTTTCATCAATGAAAGATATTTGTATCTCTGAACCATTGAATTTACTGTTACCAAACAGTGTACATCACACAGCAATTACCTGCCACTTAAAATTCAATAACGAGCAACAACTTCAATATAAAGAGTTGTATTATGATTTTACAAATGCAAATTATTTTGGCCAATGTCAATTGGAAATTGGAATGACATACTGGAAATTTAGAATTGGATCAGGTTCTTCAGATGTTTTACGAAATAGTTTACTTTGCAATTGATATGTTTGTACCAGTGAAAAAATTCAGAATCTCAAATTTTCCCGTATGGTATAGCACTCAACTTAGGAAATTAATAATTGAAAAAAAAGAGAGTGCATAAAAGATTTAAAGTCACTGGAGGCATAGATCATTATCAACAATTTAATAATCTCAGAACAAGATGTAAACAGCTTCAGGCCCATTGTCATCAAAATTATATTGGAAAAAATATTGCTCTTGATCCTCGTTGTTTTTGGAATTATATAAACAGTAAAAAAATTATACAACTTACCCTCCAACATGTTTTTCGAAGAGGCAGGCAGTAAAAAGAATGAGATTGTGAATCTTTTTTCCAACTATTTTTTCACAACTTACACTGATAAGAATTTTACCCAAATTCCGGAATATGGAAAAAGAAAGTGTTTGAGTGTTTGCAATTACAATATTGAAGTAACAGAAGTAATTGATCAATTGATGTTAGCCCCAGAAAAACTTTCTTCTGGCCCTGACGGAATTCCTTTACATTTCACGAAAAAAATGTGTATTCACGCTGGCAGAGCCTCTTTAAACAATTTTCAATATCTCCCTATCATCGGGAACATTTTCTAAGTTTTCGAAACAAAGTTTTCTCACTCCAATCCACAAATCTGGAGCTAGAAATGACATAAAGAATTATCGTACTGTGTGTAAGCAATCTGAAATCTCCAAATTTCTCGATTGTCGGATTACTAAGAAACTTACTCATGACACCAAGAACATAATTCACGAAAACCAACACGGCTTCACCTCAGGAAGATCCACCAACACAAATTTGCTTACTTATCAACATTTTCTTTTGAACAGTTTAGAGGAAAGGCACCAGGTTGACTCTATCTACACTGACTTTTCAAAATAATTTGATAGAGTCAATCATGACCTTCTAATTGTAAAACTCGCTGCATTAGGCATTGACAGTACCTTTTTGAAATGGATCGGATATTATTTGAGAGGATTCAATGTGTCAAATATGCTAGCTCTGTGTCATCAGAAATCTCGGTAACATCTGGGGTTCCCCAAGGATCCCATATGGGTCCACTACTTTTTTTGTTATTTATTAATGATATATCAGAAGTAATACAACATAGCTGCCACTTGATGTTTGCTGATGACTTCAAACTCTATAGGATCGTTGACAATATCTGGGATGCTGAACTGTTGCAAATGGATTTGAGTAGTTTGTCCAGTTGGTGCGATGTAAATATGCTTCATCTTAATATAAACAAATGTTATCAAATCCCATTTTCGAGAATTATGAATCCAATTCAATACTCTTACCAAGTGAAAAATGTTAATTTGTCGGTAGCTGATAGTGTTTGAGAATGGAGATCTTGGCATATTATTTGATTACAAAGTTACATTTAAGACACATATTGATAACATTGTTTCAAAATCATTTAAATTATTGGGCTTCATTGCAAGATCTTCAGATAAATTTTCCTTTTGCACTTCTAAAATATTATACTGCTGTCTCGTTCGATCAGTTATTGAATATAATTGTATGATCTGGTGTCCATTTTATCAGGCGGATATCAACAGAATTCGGAAAGTCCAAAATAAATTTTTGAGGTCATGTGTGCATTCAAACTTGGATATTCCGACATTTTGAACATTTTGAATTTATCAAGTTTGGAACATCGAAGGGCTGAGATTGATTTGAGATTTCTGCACAAAGATGTAAATGGAGCTATAAGTTGTCCAAATTTAATTGAACTCTCTAAACTAAGTGTTAATCCCAGAAGAACAAGAATTTCAGAACTGTTCATGGTTCCTCATCACAGTACGAACTATGGCCGAAATGAGTCAATTACAAGGGTAGTTAAATTGGCAAATAAAAATTGTGAAATAATTGATTTATTCGACGCGTCCTCATATTTATTCAAAAATCAAATGAGGCACATTAATTTGTAGTAATTTAGTTTTAGTTGATTATGATTGTATTGTTGATAGGGAAACTTAAACATTGTCACTTTTAAATATTTATGTTTTTTGTAAATTGGTATGTCCGTATATAAATAAATAAATAAAATAAATAAATAATCGTAAAATGACATAAGAGACAAGCAATTACTAAACGAAACTTTGTTTTATCTAATTGGTTACAATATTTAAAATGCTACTTACAGGTATGCAGCTTTCATCATTTCGGCATTGGAATTGTGTATAAGTGCAGTTCTTAAAGGTCTTACAGTTATTTTCGTCCTCTCCATGTAAACAGTTATCCATACCATCACATACATATGAAGCTGGAATGCAGACGCCTTGTTCACATTGGAATTGATTATTTTCGCAAATGGTGTTTGGTCGTTGAGAAGTGGGTTCCATCGGTGAATAAACTGGGGTATTACAACCTAATTCGTCACTACCGTCATCACAGTCATCAGCGCCATCACATTTCCACCAAAGCGGAATGCAACGCTGGTTTCTACATCTAAACATCCAATAATGACAAGTACCATTCTACAAAAATTAAACAATTATCTTAAAAACTGCAGTAATTATATATTTTGTTTTACATATGTAATGGAGTTTTGAGTTGCGTTGCTCCAAAAGAAACAATATAGCATGCACATGAATTTATGCATTGCTATTAGATGGAATTTGAAATATTTTATTATAAATTATCAAAGAAAAATCGTCGTTTTACTGTTGGATCGATTTTTTCTATTAATAAAATAAATTTAGCAAAATCCCACAAATCAACTTCAAATTTTTTTAATGCCTCTAAATTAACTTCAAAATTATCTAGCAACTGACTTAATTCACCAGAGGAATCATTATTACACTTTTTGGAATTAAATATTGCCTGCATATAATTAGTTATTAACAAACAATTGTTATGGTACTTCTTAATTAATTTATTATAAGCAATATGATAATTATCTGCTGTAATTTGCAAATTTTTAATAACACTAGCCGCTTGACCTTTTAATGATAGCATAAGAAATTGCATTTTTTCTATATTAGAGAGGTCTGTATTATTATGCACTAAACTGTTGAATTAATCTATAAAATTTGGCCACTTAAATAAAGTACTGTCAAATTTAGGAACTTCAATTTTAGGGAATTTTAAATTACATTCATTGTTAACAATACTACTACCAGTTTCCGACGTTGGGGAATATATTTTATTTTCACCATTCTCTATTTTAGCTTTTTCCAACATTCTATTGTACAATACTTGAACTGAGAACTGTAATTTATCAAACTCTTTTTGAATATTATCCTGCTCTGTCATTTCATTGTCACATTCAGAAACACACACGCTATTATTTCTAAATGTAATGAATCGAAAGCATTTATTAAATCATTCAAGTTAGAATATTGTATTTCGAACTCCTCTCTTGCAGTCTTATCTATAAGAGCTGTTGTACCCAGTTCATGCATAGCTTCTACATGCTTAACTACTTTGCACCCTAAATTTTGTTAACATATTATTCTCTTTGCTTTCAGGCATTTAATTAACTATTATGTAATGCCACACGCTACACAATAAAATGTACTGTATTTCCATAGAGCTTGCAACTAAATCCGGCTAGAAGGGCCAAAATGTTTCGTGATTTAATGTCTTTTAAAGAAAGGTTAATGCTACAACGAATAAACTCCCACCTAGATATAAGTAAACCACTTACCCACAAGTATCAGCCTTCTTATTTCAGAAAGCCGGTTAAACTACACGTTACTCTTCACACACACGAACGGCCATGACACCCCGTTCCGTCTTGGCGCATGCCTCCCGCGCAACATGCGCTTAACTTCTCGCAAGGACGGCCGTGTAATTGGTCGGCGACCGGCAAGTGGCACATAATCAAGAAGGGAGTATTTGGCGCATAATTCAAATATTAAACAACACAAAATTATACTAAAATAAAACAATTGACGTTAATAATAACTGGTTCAATTAGTTCATCAGAAATATTGTCAATCTTCCACACAGACGATTCTTCTTTGATGACATAGTTGATGCATTTCTTCCAGTTGTCGCTTTCATGTCACATGCAAACAATAGTTTTACGTCATTTGGTTTAAACAATATACGGGGGCAGTCGAAAAACGGATATGCCACTTAAAGTTACCATTTCGTCCACAACATACACTTTAAATCTGTCTTTGTGTATCTTCACAATTGAATAAAGTTCCTGTTTTAGTGCGTCATTAGAAATTGGTATATTTTTTTAATTAAGCCAATTATAAAGTTCTGATTTACGCCAACTGCTTGTTGGGAATGGTACTTGAATGGTAACTTGCATTGTCCATTACAATAATGGAACCTTTAGGAATAAGATCTAACATATTTGCTCAAACCATTCTTCAAAAACATCACCGGTCATATCCTCGTGGTAGTCACCTGTACGTAAGTTGAGAAACAAAAATCAGTAGTCCACCGTCAACTAAACCTTTTGAGCTTTCAATGTGCAAGATGATTAGTCTTTGTCCTTTACCTGATGGTAGATTTAGACCTGCAGATAAACCGTCCAAGGACGCTTGCCTACCGCTTGTAACTTCATCATCTTGCCAATATTTTGAATCCGTGTATCCCGCATTTATCCACGTTGTATCTAAATAAAATATTTGTCTGTTTGCGTTTCTGGCTTGCCGAATGTTTTGCGTTATCCAGGAAACTATCTCCGTGTTGTCTATTAAGATAGATTTTCTGATGTCTTGAATATCTAAATCCCACCTCTTTCAATAATTTCCACAATATCGTTCTGCCAAGTTGTGGATAATCCTTGTCTTCTTGAGCAGATTGCAGAATTTTGTCCAGAGTACGGATTTCTTTTTTTTAATTAAAAAGGGTCTTAGTGTCAATTTTAGTGACTAATCCAGTTCAATTTTTGGGCAACCTGAAGAAGTTTTAGGTGGTTGAAATGTTCCAGTTTTTTTTTCTTTAATAATTTGTAGACTGTCGATTTCGCAACACACTGCATATTGGCAGTTAATTCAACTAACTACATCATTCATACAACTCTACTCACAGATGTACTATACAGAACTGGTTGCAAAAAGTATAGGGAACCTACCTGTTACAAGCCCACAACTTTAATAGAAGCTTTTTGGATTAATTCAAAGTCAGACATCTACAGTATATCATACAGGGCATACGGTAGACAATAACAAAGTAATACTTGCACTGACACATATTTTAATTTTATGTGTATCCAAAAACGGAAGGTATTTTTAATTATTACTCTGGACTAGAGGATCTAATATTTCTTTGAGCAAAACACGCAATTTGAAATTTCAATCTGACATAACTAAAAATGCATAGATATGAAATTTTTTATAAAGAATACATTTTAAATCGGAACGATTAATTACTAAACTTGTGTAATAAGTTCGCTTATGAAATTTGGTCAAATGATTGATTTATTGCTCCACCGGATCTATGAATAAACTGAAAATAAATGGAATCCCATATGAGTAACTTACTTTACTTTCAAACTCTTCAGGTAGCTTTGGTACCTCCACGGTACTGAATGAACAATTTTTTTCATCTCTTCCATCAAAACAATCTTTATCTCCGTCACATATCCAAATTTTATAGATGCATCTGTTGTTTGGGGGACCACAAGCCATTTGAGCATCAGTGCAAGTGTTGTTCAAACATGAGAATTCGTCAGAACCATCTGTACAATCCGAATCTACGTCACATTTCCATGTTGTTGGTATACAAGTAACGCCACCAGACTTGCAAGTAAATTCGTCACCTAAAATACAATGTCGCGATAAGGAGACGCTAGTTGAATTAACAATTTGATTAATTTATTTTAATCGTACTTTTACAGCTGGAAGGTTTTCCTTCATTACAGTTTCGTTCATCTGATCCATCTCTGCAATCATTTTCTCCGTCACATCTCCATTTAGATGAAATGCACCTTCCGTTTTCACAACCAAATTGACCCGCAGTGCAATTTTGCCTTGGACAGTTAGCTTCGTCTGAACCGTCTGCACAATCAGTATCATAGTCACATCTGCAACAAATAAAAAGTGAATTGCCGTTGGAAGTTATTATACAGGATGGCCCATTGGTCTGTGAAAGTGCAATAACTTGCTTAGAATTAAAAATACAAATGTTCCAAATAAAAGTTGCTGTATTCGCGCCGATACACATTTCTAAAATATTTTGAGATATACTGGGTGTTCAGCCTAAGCGAGACAACATGAAGTTTACTTTTTTTGATAGGAAACCCTGTATTTTTGATTATCATCGATTTCACCGTTTAACTCTAGCATCCATCTTTTATTTTCCATAAACTACGACATTGCCAAGTTGGAGCAAAAAATATGAAAATTTGACGAAAATTGGAGGGCTATAAATGCTGCCTAGTAAACGTTATCAGTAATAAACAACAAAATTCATTTGGTAGGTACGAAGGCAAAGGATGGCTGAAATGTCTGAACAGAGTAGACGTTGCGTTTGGGGTTCGAGATATTTTTTGGATAAGCACTAATTCAGGAGATTTCGAATTAGCAAAAACTTCAATTTTTTTAAATGGAACACCCTGTATATTATTTCACCATCTTGTAAAACTATTTTATCCCTTCAAATTATGTGTATATAATGTACTCCCTAAAATGTATTGTTTTGAAGAAAATTGCATTTTTAGTTTATGATTTAAAAATGTTCATGTTTTTAACAAGTTTGCTCTTAATGTGAACTTTAAAATACTTCTATTTTCGTTAATTTTTGTGACAAAATCAAACTTGTCATTTTCTACCTTTAAAACCTGTAATAAAATAAATTCGGCATCTACAAAACTAAATTAAGCAAAAATATCCAGTTTTAACAAGTGTGATCACTGTAATACGTGCTAGACCCTAACGTAATACCTGGGCCCCAAATGTAATAGGTTTGACCCTGCTATACTGGGTCCGCTGTCACCACTGTAATGAAATTGCTCCGAAGTGTGATGAATGCTGTCACCAGGATATACAACTCTAACCTTCTTCAACTGAGTTGTTTATTAAAAAAACGCTGTCACCACTCCAATGCCTTTTCTTTAAACAATACCTTTTTACCTTTGTATTTGTAGCCGAGCGTGGTAAGGCAACCTCCAGTCCGATTTAAGCTGGGAACGCCTGGGCTTAAAACGGTTTGATTTCCTTCGCCAGGACAGGATAAATGACATTACTGTTGACATAATACGAAACGAAGAAAACAGTGACATTTTAACTACTAATATTACATCTCCAACTTATATTTCATTTCCATATATAAAATCTATCACACCTAAAATTTCTGGAGTATTCAAACCACATAATATCAAAATTGCGAATAAACAATGTGTTACAATAAAATCAATTTTCAGTAAGATCAAAGACAAGACTCCTACTACTAAATTAACTAATATAGTTTATGAGATTCCTTGCAATATCTGTAATAAGAAATACATTGGTCACAGTAAAAGATCACTAACCAATCGAATCGCCTCTCATAAAAGTGACAGTAGATTATATCCTGATAGATGTGCTTTAGCGGAACACGTGTTTTATGAAGGCCATTCTATGGATTATCAATCTGCCAAAGTCTTAGCAATAGAAAGTAATTATAGAAAACGCCTTTTTTTAGAAACAACATATATTGCAGAACAAAATTATGTAATAAATAAAAAAACAGATTTAAATAACCTTAGTGTTATCTATGCATATCTTTTAGATTATGAAAAAAGAACAGAAGATTCATAACAATCTTTAATTTTATGATAAAAAAAATAAAAAATTGTAGTAGTTCAAGATCAAATATTTTGTTTATTGTCATATTGTTTTTTGAGTTTTTCATTGATTTATGTTTAAAAGAGTTTATTATAAAAATTTACAACTATTCCAAAATTCGCTATAGATTTTATGTAAGTATTCATTATTTCATTTAATTATTATTAATGATAACATTGACCAATTATTTATAGCCCTTGATAATGAATGAAAATCATTCCAAAGCTCGGGAATAAATATCTGAAAGAATTTACTCTGGAGTCTTATTGCCACATCCCCACAAAAATATCCATTACAAAAAGTTGGCAAATATCTTTTTTCAAATTAAATATATATATATATATATATATATATATATATATATATATATATATATATATATACATCCTGCTATTCATCCGACGTCCCTTTCATAGGCAAGCACCGGACTTCCTCCTCAAAACACGGGATATTTTATACTTTTTTGCAAGTATACAGTTTTAAATGCTATCCTTGCCTATATATTTGTGTTATATTCTTGATAAAATTAGTTTTAATTTTTTGTCAAAATTTGATAATTAGGGAATATCACGTCCTTTCAAAAATGAGCTATTGGACGTCGAAATGTATAAAAATTGTACGTTCTGCAGTCATTGGGGTACCTACAGCGTTGCCACATTTTCATGAACTGGATACTACAGTTATATACTAATCTGGAATTGCAAACCCTGATATAACAATTTAATAAAATATTTTTACTCTACTAGAAGATAGGAAACCATATCAGAATCACTAACTGGATACATTTAAAAATTGTTTACTTTTAGGTACTTTACAATTTTGATTAATTTTTTTAATCTACTGTTTGTATATAAATAAATACATATATAGATAATTGAATAAATTTCTCAATTCTACTCTCAAATTTGTCCCCTTGCCTTTTTTGTAACTCCAGAAATCTAACATAACACATTCTTTTTTATTTTATTCATTCAACTTGCTTCAATATTCTTTTTAAATTCAGTGGTATTTTTTGTAACCATTATTTTACACTAATGCGGAAGGTTTAATGAAACACGGTAAAAATTTTGTTAGTATTTATTTAAAAATGCAATGATGCACCACATAAAATAGTTTGTTTAATATTTTAGTCAAAATAGCACCTACAAATAATAATAAAAATAACAAAAAAATAAAAGTATTATGTCTAACATTTACTTTTGTATACATTTTGTACGAAAACTTTAATTTTTAACCAGTTTTTGTTTGCGAGAAGTTTTCCAGTCAGAAAAATTAATTCTTCACATGCCCTTTGTTTAGGTGGCTTCTTATTTTTAATGTGATTTAAAAAAATCACTTAATCTTGTCGTTCTTGCATCCAAGGTTCTGTCTTTATTTGTTTAGGTAATAGTCTCTGTTCTCCTCCAGTCCTTTCTTGAACTTCGTTAACTTGAACATTATTATTTTCAGTAAATTCAGTAATTATCCAAACGTTTTCCTTTAAATGCTGCAGCACCTCCTTTTGGCATGAAGAGTAAAATTATTGCAACCTTCGCAGATTGATATACATCATCAGGCAAACGATAGTGACTCTTATGTGTTCGATAAACGTGTCACATAAAAGTAGACAGTTGTTCCAAATCAGTGTCAGTCATACTTAAAATTTGGGAAAGAGTGGCTAAATGTCTTTTTAGCCTTGTATAAGTTGAATCTTCACTATCGCGATGGGGATAGGGACGCGTTTTTCTCGATTTTCAACCGTTTGGTTACTCCAGCTTTCTAAACTCAAAAAAATGTGATTATCAGTTGGTGGTAGATCCTTTACTATACATAACAGACATCAAGTATGATACATCGTTGAAATAAGCTCGTCGAGAGAATTGAAAAATGTAAAAATATACAGGGGGCCCCATTTAAAATGAACATAAATTTGATATTTAACTATTTTTGGGACGACCCATTTAATTGAAAATAATTTTAAATTATGGCTTTTTTGAATATGCACAAAATAGTCGATACTTATGAAATGTTCATAAAATGGGGCATTATGGACTGTCTCTTATATGGTGAGATACCCTGTAAATCAATGAATGCACGAACTAGATAGAATACTGGTTTATACATTTCTACGATAATACGACTACTGTCTCAGTTAAGGAAAGAGTGTTACTTACTTCAGATGAAATAATTTTTCCTTCTGTTACAGGAACGTTACAGAAGTCTAAAATTTTTTGTTGGAAGTCTATCTAAAAATAATATTTAAGTATAAATTCTGTTGACTTCAAATTTTAACATGATTTAATAATACTCGCAATAATATTATAATAATTTCTAGTCAAAAATAATAAATTGATCAACTAAAACAATGTTCCATATTGTAATTTGATACCATTATTCCATTATTATTGGTAATACCGAAGACGAGTTGTCAAATCTAGCCTAGCTTGTTTTCTCATTGCTAAATGAAGTAATTGGAACACAATTGTTTCTGGCCGGAAAATTCTATTGCGTAAATTAAGCAGCACATTTTACTTCAGAAACAATTTTATGTTTCATTTGTTTTGACATGGGAAAACTGAGACGCGCTAGAAATCAGCAAGTATAAAGGAATTTTCTCCAAATTGTGGGACTGACCTTAGAATAGCGGCCTATGAGGGAAATTGCGCTACGTCGGAAATTCGGCCAAACCTGGCGCTAGACTAATTATCCATATAATGTAAATAAAACGTGTTGTTGCCGCGTGAAAAAAGAACCAACAACATAGTAACAAGTCGAATTGCAACCTGGAGAGCTGTACAAAAGTTTTGGAATAACTCTAACGGTTTGTTTTCCCTTTTAAAAGAAAAGATCCGTGTCGTATATTAAGATTTATAGAAACTGAGAATACTTAAAAATATACCTATCATTGCTGTACTTTTTCAGTTTCCCTCCAAAAAACCTTCTTTATTAATAACTTCAAATTATAATTTTGATTGGTTTGAAATTGTGAATCATCTCTTGTATGATGCTTTCTACTGCATATAGTACAAATTTAAAATCAAAATAAATAATTTGTTTTGAAATAAATATAGATTGTAGCCAGAAATAATTATAGATTGTAACCAGATATGTTTAGATATTATTGTGAGACATTTACTTCAAAAGTGTTTCACCTTTTTCTTTAAAATTTGCACAACGGGGTGCCTAAGAATGATGGGTACATAATTTAAAATCAATTAAATATTATTTTAATATAAAATGTATTTTAGCGGGAACAGAATGTATAGTATTTCTGAATGCTAATAAGAAACGTATAGAGGTTAGTCATATAATAGTAATTAAACTTATTAACTAAATAAGTAATATAAAGAAGGCAATTTAAAAAAATATTGAAATATGGATAAATTTAAAATCTATAACCAAATTGTATACTTAATATAAGCAGCTAGCAGCAATAATTTCTGTGACCTCTTCGTTGTTTAAGATGCACAAATGAAGAAAACAGAACTAAGTTGCGAAAGCGTTGTTGCCAAATCGAGGGACGTCCGATAACTTTAAGGTAAAAGTAACAACGAAATGTATATTTATATACAAAGTGATGGAAAATCGATAGTCGCGCTTGAAGCAGTAAATCGGTGAACTACGATATACGATTTAGTTCATAATACGATTTTTGGACGTCCTCCTT
Source organism: Galeruca laticollis (assembly GCA_963921935.1). Taxonomy (NCBI): domain Eukaryota; kingdom Metazoa; phylum Arthropoda; class Insecta; order Coleoptera; family Chrysomelidae; genus Galeruca; species Galeruca laticollis. Next base: position 131,729,987 of record OY998180.1, read on the forward strand.
GATATAGGTATGGTTCGACTCCGTTTTTTGTTCAGATTACGAAAAACTTAAAAGTATGGTTTTGCTATCGGACGTCCCTTATACGGACGTCCGATGCAAAACAGACGTCCAATTGATAGTAAAAGCGTAATGTATGGACGTCTGATGGCTGGATGATATATATATATATATATATATATATATATATATATATATATATATATATATATATAACCTTTGGAACGGAGGGTGATTTTGGCATCTAGGAACACCAAAACGAAAAACTGCATTGAAATTCCGAAGTCGTGTCATGCTACTCTCTACAATAGCCCTATTTCATTCTGAAATAAGCCTAAAAGAAGAAAACAGAAGAGGAACTGATGAACGAAACATACAGTAGTTATCTGTGGAAACAAAAATGACAAGCATGAAATGGCAGATGGTTTTCAGTTATGTGTTATATTTTATTTGCAGGAAGCACATATTTTGCAAGTAGTACTTGAATAAAGTGTTCTTCGTTTTCGTTAGTTCCTACTAAGCTACAGTTTCTATACTTAGTTATAATTCTTGTTATAATGGACGAACAACAATTGTTATCGTTAAGTACCTATTCCAAAATCATAATTATTAAAACTTAAAACTCATTCAATACTTTAATCGGCTATTATACATTGAAATTCCAGGTGGCGGAATTGTACACTAACATTATATAATAGAGTTTACAAAATAAGGGTTTTTTCAATTTTTAAAATATTTTAGTTACCTAGTAAGTATATTTTGAAAACGATTCACAATATTTCAAATCCTAGATATGCATTATACCCTACAAAAAACTTGATATTGCAATAGGGTAGATATTATTATTAATAATAAAACATGCTCATATGTTGGCAGATATATAAATCTAGAAGAAAATATTTTCAATGTTCAAGATGTTTCAGAAGCTACTTACACAAATAAAATAAAAAAGAAATAGTTGGTAATTATGTAATGAAAGGGGAGTAACTATTTCAGATAGTCTGATACAGACATTGTATTAAACAGTACAAAAAATATTGAATCAAGTATCTCTGGTTCTAGTTTTTTAGTAGTAGTCTTAGCCATCAATATAGTTTTGCAGGTTTAGAAAATTTTAACATTATTACTAACAATTCATGCGAACAAATAGATTGTTTAAGACTTTAAAAAAAAGAAATTTCTGTTAAAAGCTCATTTCCATTTGAAAATTCACTGAATACAATAAATAATGTCCCTTACAATGGTACCTATATTAATCTAGTTGAAGAATACCTATGTAACTTATGATACTGAATGCTCCAGTCAACAAACAGCATTCAATTATTTATTATTGTAGAAACACAGCTATTGGATACTCAATTGGATACAATTAATTATAAATTCATTTAACTTGATAATGTGTTCATATCTCTTCCTCATAAGTAGTTTTTTTATATACAGTGTATTAATAATGCAGTTACAATTCCACGATGTTAATATACAATTTGTTCCAGGATGAAAATAACAAGATGAAAATAGTATATTATTTTATACAGAAAAGAAGTATGAATTTTCATAGCACACCTGAATTTACCTGCCAAATGGAGTGAGGCATGGAATAGAAGGTAAATCATGAAAAGTCACTACTTGAAATAAAATATGTTATTATTCCTTTGAAGATCCCCGCATGTATCTTATGGAAAATTGGTCCCAGTCAATTGGCTGAAAATCAAGTTTGATGTAATTTATGATGATCGATCAAAGATCTCCATGGGCACAATTGGATCTAAAGTAATTGTTTTATTAGCTGTTGTTCAGAACACCTAAATGTTTCACAGATAAGGATTTTGAAGTGTACGTTATGGAATGGTTGAGGTACTCGAAACAGCGACTCTTGCGTGAGAAAAAGTAACCGTAAGTAAACGATAGAATTTTCTTAAATCAGATTGGATTTCTGTTGATGTAACGTAATGTTTCATTAAATCTTTATGGTGTAAAATTTTTATTAGTTTTAATATAATTAAAAAATTATTCTAATAAATTTTCTGTAAACTAGCTGTAATGTACGTGTATCCGTTAAACTTTATTAATTCAGTTTCAAAGTATGGTACGTTATGGTAACTACGGATTAATATATCCTTTTTTATTTCTTGCTTTCACTGAATGTGTTCAATAGTTTCCACTTTCCAGACTTGTTATGTAATATGCTTACACAATTTTTTTTTAGGTTGGATTGTTGGACAAGATATTTTTTTTTTCTAATTTTGTACCCGTTTTTTTCAAATTTACTGTACTGTTCATTAATAGTGAATAAACGTTTTAAATCCTTTATTGCTATTTTATTTTAAATGTACAGGATGAACAACTAAGAACGACTGTAGGCCATATCTCAGAAAAGAATCATGGTACAACTTTCAAAAAAATTACCTTTAGGTAAGGGATCCTGAAAAATTGCTGGAAAATATTTTGCAGTCTCTAAAATATCCGCTAGGTGTGCAACGAACACTCGAAAACCTAATCACTCCAAAAAAACATACTAAAGGTGTCCTAGAAATACAATTTTTGAAATCTTGATGAGATTATGAATAAATTTAATTAAGGAGATTTTTTACCATTATTCTTCAAATAATGGGTGGGGAAGGTTCAAACTTATGAACAAATGTATAACTTTTTCGTTTTTTAACCGATATTAATGATTTTAGCTGCATTTAAAAGTTTTTCTGTTTAATAAGATTGATAACAAAATTAGATAATTTTGTATCCACTCGGAAATTTCAAATGTAAATTGAAGCATTTTTTAAATTTTTATATCTGATATTGTAAATCTTATATCTATATCAGAATTTAAAAAATGCCTCATTACATTTGAAATTTCCGAAAAAATGGAAAAATTGTGGACTTTTTCACAAAGCGTTGACAAAATTGTCCAATTTTGTTATCTTTGTTAAGCATTTCTTATTAAAAAGATAAAACTTTTTCAAATGAAGCCAAAAAGATGGATTTCGATTAAAAAAAAGTGTGACGACATTTGTTGTTTCGGTTGAACCTTCCCCCACCCCTTACTTGAAGAATAAAGACAAAAAGTCCCTAACTACATTTTTTCATAATCTCAACAATATATCAAACATTGTATTTCTAGGATACGTTTAGTATGTCTTTTTTGGAGATAATCACAGTATTATGTTTTTAAGTGTTCATTCCACCCCATAGGAGATATTTTAGGAACTGAAAAATATTTTCCAGCGATTTTTCAGGGTCATTTTCCTGAAGGTATTTTTTTAAAGTTGTACTATGACTATTTTTTGAAATATGACCGACAGCCGGCGTTCTTAGTTGTTCACCATGTATTTGCTGATTAGGCACAGAAACATCTATAGGATGTCATCCAGAATGTTTGAGGTATATTATTTAGAGGTTTATGTAATGTCCATACAACATCTACGAGAATACACTGTATTGTTTTTGAAATGTCGCATTTAGATCATTGATAAGATGTTATTTTTTAGACATGGCATTAACATCGACAAGATGTTAAAAGGCATTTCAGAATGTAACAGAAATGTTGTTTTTAGTTCGTTATAAAGACTTGCTTTTGAGGAAGTTCTAGTAACATCACAGTAATGTAAAAAGACAGCGCTTTAACATCGCTGAAAAGTTATGTTGAAACATTACGAAAGTTAACAGCCACAAGCTGGGCATAAGCGGTTGTATAGATGTGCATGTGATGAAAACAAGAGGAAAAAAAGGAAGAACATTATCACAATGTGATGTTGAATTAACATAACTGTAATATTTATTTGCATAGTGGGAACGGAGAGAACTTTTTCCTCTGAAACCGCTAACACAAAAAAAACTGTTGCCCGTTACCGTGGCAGGGAAAGGACTTTTCCCTTCGCGTCTTCGCCCCGACACTGTCTGTCGCTCTTACTGCTCTGTCCTTGGTTTTTACTATCCCCCCGAATTAGGTTTGGGATTTTTTTGTTGAATTGCAAAATAAAATTTTTGTTTTGAAGCGGCCTAAATTTTACGTCATTAACTAGTTGTATACAAAACAATTATTTCATTTTGACCTAGTAAAATGTTTTATTTGTTTCAATACTGTTATGGTTTTGTATCATTTTTCTAAACAAAAAGTGGGTCGCATTCCACTTTTTAATTGTATTTGAAATAAAATATGTTTTACCGTGTGTTCTGAAATTTAGTACATTAAATTCTTCTCTTTGGTATTCGTATTTATTACATCACTACAGCTTGAAAATGGACTGTATTTGAACAATGTTATGCAGTTAGCCACCCGTCAACAAACACAACAACTTTAATTTGAAGGGACCAAAAGATGACGGTTTCTGCAACACACTTATCAACTTCAACTATCGATCATTTTGCTCCTAGTGTAATTCCTGCCCTTTGTGAGACGAAATAAAGTTGATGCAATGTCTATATTTGCGAATAAATACACTTTATAAGAATTGGCAGACATCGCGGTTTAACAAAGAAACATTAATCGACATGTATTTTGGAAACGAGTTGTTCCTTCAACGAAAGCGATAATGACAATAATAAAACTAGTCTCTCATCAGAGTGCACAAGAAAACTAGTATTAATTTTTTTTTTATTCAATAAATCAGCAATCAAAATACATGGTATTCTATAAGCTAATGTGCTGGCATATGACCTAGCTATGGGAAGAAGCTGAGGTCAACTAGCATGATGAGGTCCTCTCCAGCGAAGGGACCTTCTGCTTCCTGTTAATTTCACAGGTCAGTTGGCCATCGTCGTTTTAATCTTCTTATTACATCATTTTCAAGTAGCGGTTGTAGTAAAGGATTTGTATGGGCTTCTAGTTTCTTGTGGTGGCTAGCACTTCTTTCATGAATGACTTCTTTTACTGTTAAGATCTTCAGATCATTGTGGATCATTTTATTTGTTATATACCATGGGGCATTAACAATAGTTCTTAGTATTTTAGACTGGCTTCTTTGTACAATTGCTATGTTGGATTTACTGGCGCATCCCCATATTTCGATGGCATAGGTCCATATAGGTTTAATTATTGCCTTATATAATAGGAATTTATTTTCGATGGAAAGAGAAGACTTCCGTCCAATTAGCCAGTAAATACTCTACTTCTTAGGTCTATTTGTTTTCGTTTCTTCTTGATATGTTCCTTCCAGTTCAATTTTGCATCTAGATGTAAGCCCAGGTATTTCACTGATGTCGATTGTGGGATTTTTGTGTTATTTAACTGTATTGGAGGACATACGTCTTTTCTTAGAGTAAAGGTTATCTGTGTAGATTTTGTCTCATTTATTTCGATACTCCAATCTTTTAACCACTACTCTAATTTTTTAAGATATTCTTCGAGGATATGGCGGGCTTGCAGCACATTACTATGGGTAGTTAGAATGACAGTGTCGTCAGCAAATGTTCCTATTGTGATGTTTGGTGATAATGGGAGATCTGAAAGTAAACAAGATATATAATAGTGGACCAAGGACACTGCCTTGTGGTACACCCGAGTTGATAGGCAGCATAACAGATACGTTTCCTTTTATTCGTACTCTGAATTGTCGATTGTTTAGATAAGATTCCAATAGTTTGAAGAATGTTGGTAAATGTTTTTTAATCTTGTATAATAGTCCAACATGCCAAACCCTATCGAAGGCCTATCTAACGTCTAGAAATACTGAGGTACAATATTCTTTGCTGTTTAGAGAATTTAGTATTGTATGGGTTATGCGGTGACACTGTTGGATTGTGGAGTGGGCTCGTCGGAATCCAAACTGAAATTCAGGTATCCAATTGCTGGCATCAAAATCAGGATCAATTTTTCGAAGAATCAGTTTCTCTAATAATTTTGATATAGTTGAAAGCAGACTGATAGGTCGATAAGATTTTACTTCATGTGGGTCTTTCCCAGGTTTAAGTATTAGGATTATTTCAGCAATTTTGAGTTTTTCTGGCCAATATTGGATTCGAATATTTGCATTAAATAGGTAAGTGAGGAGTACTATACCCTTTCGCGGTAACTCTTTTAACATCTTTGGAGTTATTAAATCCATTCCTGGGGCTTTCTTAATGTTTACAAGTTTTATTTCATTTGCTATGTCTTTTGGTCTAATCAGGTCTATTGTTTGGTTTGTTTGGATAGGGAGTTCTAGAAATTCCGTAATGTGTATGTCTGGTATTGTGTTGTGAGGTTTGTAGATTTATGAGAGGTGCTTGGCGAATGCATCTGCCTTTTCTTTATCTGATTTGGCCCACTTTTCTTCAGCATGTGTCTGTGTTTCTAGTCGTAGTGGAGGAGATGTTAATATGGGTTTATTTTTAGACTTTACTGGCTTTCCAAATAGAGTTATCAAAACGATTTAAATTAGACATATAGGTTTTAAAGGACTCTTCTTTTATTGCTTTTAATTTAGTTTTCAATTCGTTGCTGAGTTTATTGAAGTTCCTTTTATCTGCAGGATTATGACTCCTTTGCCATTTTGCTCTCGCTCTTCTTTTTTTAGCTACTAGTGTCTTAATTTCTAGAGGTATATTCATAACGTCTTTTTTAACTACTATTTCAGGAGTTGTTTGTTGCGCTGTCTTTTGCAGTACATTTATGAAATAGTTTGTGGCTTTCTCGATTTCATTTGGGTTTTTGAGGCTTATGTTTAAGTGTATTTCTTAATTTAGTTTATGTTTATAGTAGGTCCAATTGGTTTTGAAGTTGTGTAGTCTAGGTGTAGTTTGAATGTGTATGGGGCCCGAACTGATAGTCAGAATTACTGGTGAATGATTCGAAGATAGATCATAGCTTGGAATAATATCTGTGTATGCTGGGGAGGTGCCATTAGTGACGAAAAAGTCTAGCAGGTCTGGCAGTTTATTTATATCGGTTGGCCAGTATGTTGGTGTTCCTGTGGACAAAAAGGAGTATCTTTTTTCCTGTATTACTTTAGATAGTTCTCTTCCTTTTGTGGTAGTTATTCGAGATCCCCACATCTGATGTTTACTATTGTAGTCTCCACCTGCTATAAATCTTGAACCAAGTGTGTTGAAAAATGATTCAAACTGATCTTTTTTTAGGTTATGCTTCGGGAGACAGTAAACTGCAGTAATCGTTATCTCGTATGGCATTCTATTTACTCGAATTGATGTGGCTTGTAGAAATTCCTCCTCATATTTTGGTAGCTCACAGTGTTTGATTGTTTGTTTAATTAAAATAGCTGTGCCCGCATGCGCGGTACCATCCGGATGATTTGTGTAGTAAATTTTATAGAATGGAATCCTAAAGTAAGATTTATTAGTAAAATGGGTTTCAGTGATTAGAAGAATGTCAATTGAGTTTTGTCTAAGAAATAACTGGACTTCATCCTTGTGCTGAACAAGGCCGTTAGCATTCCACAATGCAATTCTGAGAAACTTAGCAATTATTTAATTTGTTGATAAGCATTGTCAACAAGTTGAGAACCATACTATTCTGCTGTATTAACTGGTTAAACATAACTTGAAACTCATCTAAGAATTTATTTAATGTCATTGAAGATTCTTCACCATTAGCTCTATTATGTATTTCTACTCCTGCAGTTGCCTGCGCGTAGCTCCTATTAGTATGTCTGGGCTGATGTTGTTGGCCTTGATCAGTTGATTTTGTATTGTTTTGTGTCATAGTAATCCTATTATTATTTATCTTTACTTTATAGTTTTTTTGGTAGGATTCGCAGCCCCTGTAATTAGCTGGATGACCACCTCCACAAAGACCACATGTAGCTGGCGTATTTTTACTTTTTTTATAATTTGCTGTGCTGTGTTGGCTACCACATTTAACGCATAGGTATGGCCTATTACACTAGGTTTTCGTATGGCCATATAATTGACATCTTGTACATTGAGCTAATTTGTTGTCTTTTTTTGGTGGTTCTATTTGTATGGCACTATTTAGAAGCCTAGTTATTTCGTAAACTTTTTTATTGTTATCAGAAGGTTCCAAATCGACGTAAAACATGTTAAGAGGTTCCTTAGTTATTCGATGTTTAACATTGACTATATTTCTTACATTGTGGCCTTTTTTAATTAATTCATCCTTTATATCTTTCAAGTCTATTGAATGCTGCAAGTATTTATTTACGACATGATAGGATCTCTCTTCCTTGGGTTGGTACGTATGATGGATTATATTATTTTCTATCATGTAACTAGCCAGTTTTCTATATGTATCCGGATTTTGACAGCAAATTTTTATAGTGTCATTTGCCATGCTTCTTGTTGTGTATTCCTCGGCTTCAATTATATCGCTTAGTTTTTTTTCATCTCTGGTAAATTGACTACTCCATATACAAATATGGGAGGAGGTTTATTAACATTGTCAGTGTTTTCACCATCATTATTGTTATTATTGGAACCATCTGTTTGTGAATTTAGTACCGTGTACTTATTGTTAAGTGAAATTTCTTCTTCAGCATTTTTACTACTTCTGTATTTCCTTCTTTTCGTTGCTTTGAGCACTTGCCATGGATGTTCTTGAGCAGAATAAGTGTTATCTTCATCTTCGCTGGTAGAAGTCATTCTTGAATACGGCGTATTATGTATTTGAGTATTTGAATGATTACTAGATGATTGTTGCATATTTAAATATTGTTCTTGATTTGGCGGAAAGTAACACTGGTTTGATTGTGAAGGACACAGTGATTGCATTGGTTGAGAAGAAATCATTTGTGAAGGTATGCCATTGTTGAATATTGCATGACCCTGTATATTATTTGGTGTTTCCAACATCGGAATATATGTTTGACCTTGTACATTATTTTGTGTTGGTTGAACTTGTGGAAAGCTTAAAAAACCCGGCCCATTACCAGTTGGCATCATTTTTTGATTGTATTTAAATTATTGTTTGTACACAGTAATAATTCGATTTTTAGTCCAATTTGTTTTTACGCAAACTATTATCAGTAATATTCCGTCGCGATAAATGCTATTTATCAGAACATGTTTACTCAACGAAAGTAAAACCGATACTAGTATTAAATTTGAACGGAAATTAATCCATGTGCGGCTCGCCGAATTGTATGGAAAAATAAGAAGGCCGCGCGAACAAACAAGTAACCTGCGAATGTAAACAACCATTTACTAGATAAATATTCTCGAGAGAGAACTAGCATTAAAAATAAAACATTGGAACTAAAATCCAAAAATAAAGACTTACTAAAATTAGTCTACATTGACGAAGAGTCATTGATTGACGATAAAGTACCTATAACCACACAGTCTCGAAAATATTTCTGATAAAATTATAAACATCCCAAAACAGTGTCTAGACGCTCTAGATATCGATATTCTTTCAAAAAGCATCTAGTTAGCAGAAATCAACAAAGCCAAAAAAGTGTCTAGGAAAAGAAAAAGTGTCAAGAAACAACAAAAAGTGTATAGGAAACAACGAAAACTGAAGAGAAAGCGAACAAAACTGCGCCAATCAATACACAACAAAGAGGTTAGATAACATAATTAATACAGGTGTAGAACAGACATCCACAAACAATAAAAACGATATTTCAGATGGTGAATTTTTACACTCCAAATCAAATCACTCTGAATTATCTTTCCCAATTTGTCGCGGAAACAATACTCGACGCCGGATAAATCGACGATAAATAATAACAACACAGTAGAAATGGAGGAAGATACGATTGGTCCCAATTATAGTAGCACGTCAGATGAATCTGAAGACAGCCGAAAAATACCGCTATCGAAAACGGCAAAAACGATCATAAACGTTCAAATTCATAATTCGGCAAATTCCTCATGGTGTGGTGGTTACTTAGCAAGTGCCCCTCGTTTATACTTCTTTAATCATAGAGCCATTCATCTCCGGGAAACACTTACCTCGTAAACCATTCATTAGGGTTAAATAAATAATATCGTTTTAAAAACTCACTGGGATAACATATATTTATAAACTACAAATATAGATTATTGACACACACTACATACGTTTGTACTATTAAAAACAATAATAGTGAATCATTCCTCAAAGTATTGAACTCATCTATTTATAGGAAATATTAAAGCTAACACAGTCAGTGCCCCGTATTCTTGACCTTGTAGGTCGTGCGAATACGATATTTACAAAACGGACGTGTTTGTTATCTATTTCACTTGTCCTTATTAGTTCACTGGCCGCTATCAATATTTGAAATTATTATTTACCCAAATTTAATAATGTCTTTTTGGATAATATCGTTGATAAATTTTCGATACTACCTATAACGTTAATAGTTCTCACTAATTGTTTTGTTTATTAAACACTGTTTGTTTATTGTCACACTTCACTTATTTACTTTACAAATGTTTTCGTTATGGTATTTATACAACCGATTTTTATGAACGATTTGTTTTTTATTGTTTTGAGTTGTAATCTCGCAATTTACTCCTTTTACTTCCGTTATTTTAAACGGACCTAAATAATGTGGATCGAACTTATTTCTTTCCTCATTTCTTAAAATAAGTGACTTCCCTACCCTAAAGTTTACGGGTGAAGATTCCTTTCCCTATTATTCACTCTGATTAACTTATTTTTTATCAAAAACTGTTTGACTCTTTCATTTGCGTACTGTAACTTATATTTCAACTCTTTATCATATCTTTCAAGATTTCTACATTTAAAAATTCTGGTAAGTTGGGTTTTCTACCGTATAATAACTCAAAAGGAGTGTATCCGTGATACGTGTTTGGTGTTGTATTATAACAATATACAAACATTTTTAGAAATTCGCACCAGTTATCCCTAGAATCTTTGATAAAGTTTCTTATATACTCATTAAACGTTCTGTGTAATCTTTCACAACTGCCTATCGCTTCATGGTGGTATGCCGTTGAAAAATTATGTTTTATTTTTAAAAGTTCCGCTAAGTTCTTCATTATCTCATTCTTATATTCCGTTCCTTGATCTGTCCTTATCTCTTTCATCAATCCATAGTTTGGTATACAATTGTCAAATATAGCTTTTGCTATTGTGGTTGCCTCTTTGTTAATGACCGGTATCATAACCGCGTATTTTGTTAATTCGCATATTGTTATACAATAACGATTCCCGTTGTTACTTTCTACAAAAGGACCTATTGTGTCTATGTAAATAATATCAAACGGTTTTATAGATGTGTCCGTGATGACAAATTTTTCTTTATGACTAGGTTGTGCTTTATTCACTTGGCATTCATGGCAGTTTTTTACATACTTCCTTACATCTTTCTCCATGTTTTTCCACCTAAAATTTGCTCTCAGTTTCTTTAGTAATCCATTGTTTCCTACATGTCCTCAAAACATTGGATCATTGTGATATCTTTCTAGAATCTTTTGGATCTCTTCTTTCTGCTGTACCGTTTTTGGTACTTCGCATATACATACTTGTATGTTTTTTAACCTTTTATTCCCTTCTTCTATAAATTCTTCTATTGTGCACTTTTTGAATATATAATCATATGCGTATATCTTCATTCTTTTTACTTCAAATTTTACCGACAGCACCTCAAGCTTTTCCAACGTTCGTCCTAGGTCGAAGTTGTGCATTCCGGTAAATAATGCTTCACTAAACTTCAATTTATTTTTGATCCGAATGCTCATCCTTAGCGAGACACGGTTATTTTCAAAGTGTAAAATTGACAATTTATTCACCTCTTACTTGTTTAAAACATTGAATGTTGTATTAAAAGTTTTCCGATTAGTTTCGTTATTTTCCTTAAATGTTGATTTATTCCATCCTGTATGTATTTCTAATTGATTTTTCTTTTCTTCTAGTTCTTTTAGACTAAATACGTTGTCATTTATCATTAATATATTATCGATTATCTTAGCTTTGGCTCCACTTTCTCTCGCCTGTTTCATATATCTTATTAGCTGTTTTCTCTGTTCTAGTATATCTTTTGGGTAATCTTCATCAATATATATATATATATATATATATAAGATCTACGAATAGTGCGTGACATATGAACAAAAAACAACGAATAGATTGGTGGGTATTGCACGCAAATAGAAGAAGGGGCTACTGAAAAGAGTGGTAACCGCAGACATGCATGTTTCTGGCTCATTAGCCGTCATCGGTACGGTACAACCAAGAAAAGATGTAATATATGTCACGCACTATTCGTAGATCTTGTTGTTATTTCATTAATCTGGGTCGGAAGTTTCAGACGGGAGTGTTATATGCACCTCCGTGTCTATGTTGGTTGTTGTCTCGAATATTCGAGATCTTCTAATATTACTGACACAAATGTTGTGTTTGACTATCCTGCTGAATTCTGTTATATTTTCTCATGTTTCATTCAACACCTTTGTTCCCATGTTTTACATCTTTTCTTGGTTGTTCCGTACCGATGACAGCTAATGAGCCAGAAACATGCATGTCTGCGGTTACCACTCTTTTCAGTAGCCCCTTCTTCTATTTGCGTGCAATACCCACCAATATATTCGTTGTTTATTATATATATATATATATATATATATATATATATATATATATATATATATATATATATATATATATATATATATATCTTTGTTCCTTTTAATTTATTCATTCCTTCCAAAGTTTCTACTTTCTTATTCAAGTCTTTCATCATTATTAGTACTGGAATATTTTCGTTACTGTTTTTATTTCCTATTCTTTTACATTTCAAAATATCTGATTTAACATCTACTGTGTTATTAACCTTCTTCATTACATCTTCTAATTTATTTTCTAGTTGTTCCTGATCTTATTCATTGCCTTCTTCTATCCATGTATTATCAAATTCTATTCTCTAAAATTTTTCTGGGTCCGTGTCATGTTTCCTTGTTCCATATTTTCCATCCTTAAATCGTAGTTTTCTATCTTTAACTGCGCTATTTGTCTACTAATTTCTTCAATTTTATCTTCTATCTTGCATATTTTTTCGTTATGATTAGTATGGTTGTTGTAATTATTATTCCTGTTAAATTTCTTCTCCTTATTGAAATCTGGCGTATCTGACGTAACCATTTCCTTGATTATACTGTCGGAATGTCCTTCCTGAGGGGTTGCCGTTGTGAAATCCTCTGTTGTTTCCCCTCCTATGATTGTTCCTAAAGTCAAAATCTGATTTCCTGAAGAAAATCCTATTGTCCTTCATGTGTAAAACTTGTTGTTGGCTTACTATGCCTTCTACTGATACTAACTTGGATAATACTTCTTACGTGGTTTCAAAGCTTCCCGCTGCTATGATTGTTTTTGTTGCATCCGCTGTGGCGTTCGTTATTACTGCCTTAATCGTTGCTTCTTTGGTATATTTTTCAGCTAGACATTGTGGCATCCCTTCTGACACGTATGCTGCCTGTAGTTTATCTGCCAATTTCTCTATTTCCGTCGCGTATTGCGTTATGTCCTTTCCATTTTGTGTTACTTTATTAAGTTTCGCTAAGAGAAGGCTTGGGTTGTCTCCTCTTATTCCTGATTTTAGTTTATTCTTAATTTCTATAATGGAGTTTTCCGTCGTGATCAAGCTTCTAGCTTTTCCCGTTAATCTCTTCTTAATTAGTAAAATAGCATTTTCTTCGTTACCTGTCGCGTTTATTTGTAGCAAATCTAATGAGTCTAAAAATGATGGTTAGGTTAGGTTACGTTAGGTTAGCTTGCTTCTCCTTTGAATTCAGTAAGACCTTACTCGCGAAATTAAAAAAATCATTCATACTTGTCGCCATTTTCAATTGTTTGCTTATTGCTTGTAATACACCCGTATCGATTTCCTCAAATATCCCAAGTAGCATTCAATGTACACAGGATATTCCCAGTATGTCTATAATGTTCAAAATATATACCGAATATAGTGGGTACATTTCCAATATATGGTTTTAATTTTTGGATGGCATATTCCTTCCACAATGTACTAACAATATACCAGGAAAGTACTTCTTATTTAATTTATATACATGTGAACACTAACAGGGTATATCCATCTAAGGATATACCTGTGACATTCATAGAATATTGGAAAAGTACATAATATGTACACGTAAACACTAGAGTAGTGTATTCTGGTGTACATCCGTTTATGGATATACCTATGACATTCATGGAATATTGGATAATATACATGCAGTCATGCAGAGTTGTATTTTGTGTTGCCAACCAACAATATAGTCCGAAGTCGCGTCGGTTAAAATAAATTTTAGGTTATATGATCTGAAAGCAAAAATGTTTTAGGGGGTATTTGTTAAATTGTGATAAGAATACTGGAAAAGGCGGTAAGTATTATGTTATTTTAACCTATCAAGGGATTTTAATCTTGCACGTTTATGTTAACTATTAAATAGTTGCTTATTGCTTTTATTTCTGTGATATGTTGTATTCTGCACTGTTGTCTTAATAAAGGTTATAAATGTCATCTTCACAAAGGAGCCGCAGGTTCAATTTAAAAGTTGAAAAAAGGTTTAATGATATTGTTCAAATAATGCAGTCTAGTGTGAATAGTAATCCATTTACAACGACTGTATTTGTTAGTAGTGCAAATGGTTCTCAGCAAGAGCGAGTAGCACAAGACTCCCTCCAACAAGAATGTACTTTACCCCAGAATCACGAATGTCTCCCCTTGCCCCAACAGTTTCTACCAACTAATCTCCAACAACAGTTTTACAAAAATATATTTCATTGGAATCCAAATTAGCAGCTTGGTCAGTTGAAAACAATATTACTTTATCTGCATTTAAGTCGTTATTGACTATTTTAAATGAACATGATAAAACACTTAATTTGCCAAAGGATCCTAGGACTATTTTGTGTACTCCCAAAGTGACCACTCGTGAAATCTTGGCAAAGGCAGCTGCTACTACTTTGGTATTGCAAATGGCATTAATTTACAAGTTAATAAATATAATGTTGAGGTTACAAATAACACTGTATTTAATTTAGCTGTAAATATTGATGGTTTGCCTCTTACAAAGAGTACTAACAGTTCTTTTTGGCGAGGTATGGTTTATGAGCTAGCAAATTTTGTGAAATTGACAATACCATAGTGGCTGTTGGATATGAATTCAAAAAATGTGGTGATATTTTTCACAAACCATGTTCTTCGTCTATCATTAACATTAACTTTATTAAGAAATCCTCAAATAACTTGTAACTTATATTTATTGATGAAATAAAAAAAAAGCTTATGGTATTGCCATTTGAAAACAAGTTGGTTTCTTTTCCTCTAATACATATATAATACTTTATCCTGTTACAGGGGATAATGAATACATGTAAATTATTGTTTATGTTATGTATATAAAAGTTTAAAATGAAATTTTGTTTGAAAGTAACTAAACAGAACATTGTTTTATTTCATTTATGGATTTATTTTTCCAACAAACTGTAAATATTGAAATCTATATAAGTGACTATTTTTAACTAGGAAGGATATATTTCAGTTATTAATTTTTGTGTTAAAGCTAGGTACATATTTAACATTTATATTTTCATTCTTTATATAGATTATAAAATGACTTGGTTGATAGTACATTTTGTTGGTGATGAATCGGTAGAATATGTACCAGATGTATGGTACATGGAAAAAACTAAGGAATGCTTCTGGCCGCCCAGGAAAATCACAAGGGCGAAAATGCAACAGGCAATCAAATCGAAGTGTAAGCCAGATACAGACTGGCATGCTTATCCTGTGAGAATCCTTGGTAAATGTGGTAAGATTTGAATCAATAATAGTATGTGTTATAGCTATATATAACTTTCGATTCAGATACCTTGGAAGAGGCAAGGAAGAGGGCAAAGAAAGCTGAATATTCAAGCAATTTATCATCCTGTGATAATGAACTACGCCCAAAGAGGATTCCTATAAAGAACTTAAGATATAGAAATTCGTCGTCCTCGTCAGGACCTGAATCTTCGGATTCAAGTGAATATCCGCAATTTGGTAAATCGGGTATGTTTCTGTTTTTAAATACAGATACTGCCCAATAATTCAGGTAACTTTTAAGCTTAACAGTGTGCCAATAATTCTATTGTTTTAGGGTTACCTAATATAGGCAGAGATGAAGACAGTAATAAAA
Organism: Galeruca laticollis; assembly: GCA_963921935.1. NCBI lineage: Eukaryota > Metazoa > Arthropoda > Insecta > Coleoptera > Chrysomelidae > Galeruca > Galeruca laticollis. The sequence continues at coordinate 131,746,004 of OY998180.1, forward strand.
AAGCGAAAAATAAAGCTGAAATTCGCTCTCAGGAGATTGACACTGAAGGTAATAAAATAGGTAGAACACAAGATCTTCAAATGGTTATTTGATTTTACTATGTTTGTTCTAGAAATAACTATTTTATGTTTTAGGGGGTGCTACTACAAGTGCAGTACAATTTTCTGGTGGTTGTTTTCTGGAACCTGCTGTATTAATTCCAGGTAATAATACCAATAATTTAAATACGTACAGTAACTTACATTTAGGTATGTAATATACAGTAGTGGGGCGATGTCAATTATGTTAGTATCATTAAACCTCTTACTACTGCTTGATGTTTTTATTCTCTTTGTTATGAAACTGTATCTGTAAGTATTTCATATTTCAGAGAATGCTACTGTGAGTGCAGCCCAAATTCTCTTACACAACCTTTGGTAATTCCAGACAGTAATGATAAAAATTTAAATCCTTCCAATAACATAGTATACCATTACTACTACTCATGTACCATATTAATATTTAATTTTTATTTTCAGAATTCCGTGCAACTGTTCTAAAAGAACTAAATTTAATCAACTCAAAATTAAATTCTTTAATAGAATAGATGCAGCTGGTTCTAAATATTAATGATACCAAGCGAATAATTGGTACAAAATCAAAATTTTTAGAAACTGTCTTTTAAACATTCCCTCTATCTGAAGAGAGCCTGCAGAAGCTGGAACTAGAGCTATTACAAGATCAAAACATGGAAATAATGGTAATATATTTTTAAATAACTCACTCGTATAAATACTCATTAAATACATGTCCTACACTTTTCAAACTGCTTTAAAAACATTTTTAACTTTGGTTGGAAATAAATATTGACACTCATGGTAATTGAAGTATTTCACTTACTTGCACTAATTGGAAAATAATGTTTTCAATTATTTGACTGTATAATTTAAGTTACAAGATATGTTTACAATGACCATTCTTTCTACAGGCCGTGGAATTAAGCCATGTAGGTGCAGCAACCGTTAAAGAGGGAACAAGAAAATTAATGTATAAACTCCTAACGAATGAAGTAGGAATAAAGAATTCTTGGGTAGGTGCGAAAGGGAAAGCTCCATTCAAGTATCTCAACTTGGCCAAAGTTATAATAAGTAAGATTATGTTTCTAAATTTGTTAAAACTACTAAAATATTTAATATGCAACTTGGTTAATAATAAATATTAGCAGTTTCAAAAATAGGGATAATCTACTACTGAACCAAAATTCAATTTCAAATATATAATAAAAGTAGACTTTTAGCAGACACTATAAAAAAATTGTCCCATTTTTATTAGACTTTCATAGTCCTTTTAGAAGAGGGCTATCGATTTCTTATTTTATTTTTTGTTTCCGCAGGAAGTATGAGACTGATGTTTCTCATGTGCACGGAATTGGAGATAATTGCAGTGATTAAACTTTGGCTGGTAAGAGCCAAAGATAGAATGGTGAAAGCATCAAAGGAACCCGAAGAAATACCTGACAATTGAATGTAATTTTTGTCTGTTTTAGAGTTTATATTTTTCAGTTTTATATTTTGTTTGAAATAAACAAGAATATTATTATTAATATTGTTTTTTTTAGTAAGTGCAACACTGGATCAGATCATCACCTTTATAATTTTACTATTTTATTATAATTGAATGAAAACAAAAATATTATTCAATACATTTAAACAAACTTCAGTGTATTGATAATTATTATGCATATGACTCAATAATTATTACTACCTAATACAATAATATACATATTTCACTAATTACAATAAAATGGCGGATGCGACCATCGAGGGTACATCTTAGGAATGGATATACCTAGTATATATAATGCAGCAATTCTGGATATTTTTAGAATATGAAGGGAATGTTCATAAAGTATAATTTCTCCGGGATATTCCTGTTATATAACATATGTAAGGAATATTCCAAATATCCCTAAAACATTCCACACATATCCACTGCGGTACATTGGGACATATTAGGTACATGCTAGGTACTTGATGAGACATACAAAATGCGTAACCCTAGTAAGTCCTAGGAATATACATAATGCTATTTATGAACATCCTATGAATGTACCCTATACTAAGCCGAACATTCCCTGTATGTTCCTAGGATATCAAAATGTTACTTGGGATAGAGGTATATATTTTAATAATACAATTCAACGCTTGAAATGCCCTAGCAGTTTTATCTCTAATCCTATCTGAATAATTTTTACAACTTTCTTGTTGTACTAAACTTAAGTTTTTCCAATTTTTACCTATTAATTTAACAAAATTATTATAAAGAATTATTATACTATTAATTACTTCAAAGTGAATATCTTCCCACGTTATTGACATTTATGAGATTTACCATTCGTTCATAAAAATAGAGTGCATAAGAACTTACAATTTTATACAGTCAAAGTTCCTGACGTCTGCTTCGCTGCAAAGCCTCGGTTGATGTCTCTTTTCAACGCTCTTCGATGCGTTTTCCATAGGGACCATATGAATTTAATTTCAGAATAAAAGCTACCGTTATTATATACAATAAAACCATTATATGCGTTGTAAAACTGTCTTGTTGCACCATAAAATTATTGTTGACGGTACCAGTTTCTTGTATCTCTTGTTTAGTAGGTGAACCACCCATAGTTTTGCTTCTCCAGGGTCCCACATTTAAATAAAAGACCATATACCTTCACTCGTTTTAAATACCATCAATTAGCAGGATTATTTACCACTTTACCATTTTCCATTTAGTTTGCAGGATCATTTACCATTTAGTTTGCAGGATCGCCATGAAGTGGCGATGTACAGGGCAGAATCCATTTTACCATTACCATTTTGTTTGCAGGATCGCCATGTGGTGGTTACTTAGCAAGTGCCCCTCGTATATACTTCTTTAACCATAGAGCCATTCATCTCCGGGAAACACTTACCTCGTAAACCATTCTTTAGAGTTAAATAAATAATATCGTTTTAAAAACTCACTGGGATAACATATATTTATAAACTACAAATATAGATTATTGACACACACTACATACGTTTGTACTATTAAAAACAATAATAGTGAATCATTCCTCAAAGTATTGAACTCATCTATTTATAGGAAATATTAAAGCTAACACAGTCAGTGCCCCGTATTCTTGACCATGTAGGTCGTGCGAATACGATATTTACAAAACGGACGTGTCACTTGTCCTTATTAGTTCACTTGCCGTTATCAATATTTGAAATTATTATTTACACAAATCTAACAATGTCTTTTTGGGATCATCACAATGGGTGCAAGAAGTCGAAGAAGCGGAAAACATAAATGCGCAATCCGCAGATAAATTCATACCCCAGTATGAGAAATTATCAAATAAATACCAAAAAAACTGCCAGAAAACTAAAAATGACCACCAATGAGGGAAAAAACAACAAATAGAAGATATAAACGCGATAAACATAGTTCCACCAACAAATGGAAGTTGGTAAAATCACTCCACCAGGATTTGTTAAACAAAAAAAAGTCACGTCATTCAACACACTATTAAATCAAACCAAAAAATCATACTTGATAGAGACTCAAAATCAATTTGATTCCCTATCAGAGATATCTGACGACGAGGCACAGAAACAAAAAACCATGCAAAAAAAAACAAATTTCGCAAACTAAAAGCTTCCGACCTCAGTTCTGACGAAGAAATCAGTGATACACCAAATTTAAAAAGATCGAAACCAACTACCGCCAAAAAAGCCAATATGTGCCCTCCTATCGTCATAGAGGGTAACTGGAGGTGATCTGAGTGCCTCGGTAATTGTCACTTGCACAATTCAACATTTAAAGGACAAATGTTTACTTGAAAAACGAAAAACTATTCTCTATTCAGATGACTGCGGGTACCAAAGTAGAAACAAGAAAGCACGTTAAAAACCCTCCCCATTTAGATGTTTGCCAAATGTATCATGACCAATTTTTGGATTTTGACGACAAAACAACTTTTGTCTACAACTCAATTCGGCCAGGAAAAAGGACCAACGACCCCACAGTATCCAACTTCTTCTTCTTCCTCTTTAGAAGGCGAAATCGCCTGTTTAGTTCCGTTTTCCTCCTCGTCTTAGCAACTCTTGCGAGGTTGACTGCCAACTATCTCGTCAACGTTTAGGTGGACGGCCCGGTGGTCTTCTGCCATGGGGTACATTGTTGCGGATTATTATGGCCATTCTGTCGGGGCCCATTCTATTGACATGCTGGTTCCATTTTCTTCTTCTCTGCTGTATCCATCTGACAACGTCGTTTGTTTGGCACTTTTCTCTTATGTCTACATTTGTATATTCTCGACTTACACTCAAATGTTTGTTTTTCCATATGGGATATTTAAGGTGTCCTGATATTGCGGCAGCTTTATTGACTTGTTTCCTTACTTCTTCTTCCAGGAATCCTGAGCTTGTAATTTTGCATCCGAGGTATTTGTATGACATTATCTGATCAATAGTTTTGTTCTTTATTACCAATTTGCACCGTAGAGGCTCCTTTGTGATGGTCATGCATTTGGTCTTATTTGTAGAAATTTGCATGTTAAGTTTTTCTGCCTGTCTGTTAAAAGCTTGCAGCATTCTTTGGAGGTCGTCTTCTGACTCTGCAATAAGTACTGCGTCATCGGCATAGCATAGTATGCTTACTTTATGTATTCCCATTAGATATCCTAATCCAGTATTCTTGACGGTTTTTATTAATTGATCCAAGATTGTGTTGAATAACAGAGGGCTGAGACTGTCGCCTTGGCGAATACCAGTTGTAGTTCGGAGGTGCTGCGTTAAGGTAGAGTTTGTTCTTATTTGGGTTGTGTTTGTGTTTAAGTCCTTGATAAGTTCTGTGAGTTCTTTCGAGACATTACTGCTTTCCAAGATGGTGATGATGTCTTTTAGTTGGACTCTATCAAAGGTATTTGATAAATCTATAAAGCATAGATAGGCTGGAGAGTTATATTCTAAAGCTTTTTCAACTAGTTGCCTGAGTATGAATAATGCATCGGTAGTGGAGCGGTTTCTTCGGAATCCTTGCTGTTCCTCGCTTATTGGCACTGTTGAGGAGATTTTGTATCCAACTTAAGAGCTATAAAGTATAGCCCTGAGCGAAAAATGTTTTACAAGCTAAGTTTTGATGATGATTATAAAGAACTAGACCAAACAGCCAAATAATGTAATAAAAGCAATTTTACCAATAGACGGTTATTCAAAGAAAGATTGGGAGAATCAATTGCGACCTGAACGAGTTAAGTTGGCTCTGTGTCGATAAGTAAAATTTTCGTGTTTTACCGCAGTGTTAAATTTAAACTTTCAAACAACTGATTACATTGAACTTTGTGCATCTCATTCGTAATGTGCTTTTTGTGATAAGTGCACCGTGAGCGCAAAAACTACGTTAAATACAATAATCTAAACAACAACATTTTGTTTGGAAGTTTTTATAATCTGATAACGATAACGAGTATTCAATTATCACCTGGGGCTGCTACGTTATTCATTTTTCATTTTCGGCAACCAGTTTTACATTATGGTGTATAACTGGTTGTCTCCATTTAAAAGTAGAAAACTTCAATCATTGTTAATACATCTGTTGCTTTTGGCTACAAAGGCAACACAATGAATTCTCCTATAGTAATCAACACCACAACTTCAAGCAATAATGTTGCTTCTCCTAGTTCATACGTTGCTGCTGCTAGATCAACTCCAAAACCATATTTTCCAAAATAAAGAGCAAGCAATAGTTTTTCACTCAGTAGATAGTCTAAAAGTTCTCAACTACGCTAAATCTATTGGAGACATAGTAGGCCCAAAGAATATCATTTTCGCCTCTAGGATATCCAACGACAGGATTTGTATATATTTAAGTAGAATTGAGCTTGTGGACCAGCTGATTAAAAATAACTGTTATTCATATTGGAAACCTGGACCTACCTATAAGACGACTACTGACACGAGAAAAAAGGGTTTTGATCTCTAATGTGTGCTCTTCCATCTCTCACGACTTTATTCGAACATATCTAGAAGATTATGGTTTACAACTTACTTTGCAAATATCTTTTGTGAAAGCTGGGATCACAGGAGATGAATATAACCATTGTTCCATCTTCTGACAACCATGAAATACAAACTTCACGAGTTATTCCTTTTGATAATAATTCTTACAGAATATTTTTATCCACTGATAAAATGGAATACTTCATTTATAAGCAGTCCGGCCATATTGCAACTCTTTGTCCAAATACCCACTCAACCACTACTACCCAATTAACTCCTACTACCCAATAATCAGTTTTTTCCGCCGACACACCTCTCCCTTCGCCTACAACTAAACCAGATGCATCAAAAACTCCCACTCAAATTACATTCGTAACCATTTCTCCAAATTCAGTTATACCAACACTATATCTGAAATACCTGTAACCCAACACTCCAACTCAACACCCCCAGAAAAAAGAACTTATCCTAGTTCAGCAGATTCAAATGAGAGTATTTCTATAGCAGAAGAGCCTTTAAATCATCCCATCCCCCTCCAAACCAACCAACACAAGCAATCTCCAAACCTAGCAGAAAGAGATTGAAGAGGGACCTCTCCACTGATAAATCTAAGCTGTCAGAATCCATAAAGAAAGTTATTTTAGACGTCGATAGTAAATCAGAAGATCCATTCACTCTTACAGTAGAAAATTTTATAGCTTTTCTCGAAAAGTCTATTGGCAGCTCCAATCCCCTATTAGAAGCTGAAAGATTTACTACAGATGTTAAATCCCTGCTTAAAGATTTACACACTATATATCCTCTCTTAACTGAAACATCCATCAAGAACAGACTAACCAGTCTCAGCAAAAAGTTAAAAAATTAGTTAAATATAGAAGATTCAGAAGCTGAAAGCCTAGCATCTCAGTCATCCCTAGACCCTCTTGATGGTGACACGTCACAACTTTCACAAAACTCTGCATATTGATATTCACTCTTATCCAGTAGAATAGTGACGGCTTTTATCCCCGTCTCGAAGGTATTAAACAATTAACCTTGACCTTAAATGTAGATAGATATCTTATGTTTGGAAGAAACTAACTTTACTAAATCTCACAAATGCCACCTCAAAGGGTTTGAAGGCTATCACCATATCAGAGCTGTATTTAAGAGAGCTAGTGGCGGAGCTTCTGTCTTTGTTTCAAAAGACCTCTACTCATTAGCTCACCCCTTAAATACATGTTTAGAAGCTGTAGCAGCCACCATCTGGTGTCCATCCAAAATTACTATTTGTAGTATTTATATTACACCTAATGCTTCAATTTCAGAAGCATAACTGTCAAATTTAATTTCCCATCTAATTTGTGGTGGCTTCAATGCCCACAATTCTTTGTGGAGTTCACAAAAAACGTTTAGTAGAGGTAAAATCATAGAAAACGTTTATAAAAACTTTGACCTTGCTTCTAAACAATGGCACAAGCACTCACTTCAATCTTTCATCCCAAACCTTTTTTGCAATTGATCTAAAACTTTGTGACCCACAAATTTATCCCTTGCTCACATGGAACCCATTAGACGACCTCTATAACAGTAATCACTTCCTCATTTTGATCATGACAATATTCCCAAACCATCTGAAAATATAATGAAGTGGAAAATAGCTCATGTCAACTGAGGAGCCTTCAGATGCAGTGTAGAAAATCAAACCGATTAATTAAATCTTCCAGATAACATCGAAGCTGCCATCTCCGCTCCTGTATTATTTTTGCTGCTGAACAACATATTGGGAAGACTGTAATATGGCCCTCCCGAAAAATTGTTCCCTGGTGGAATAAGAACTGCAAATCTGCGATTCGAGAAAGTAAAAAGGCCGTAAACAGATATAGAAGAACGAGGAACAAATATGACTTCATTGAGTTCAAAAAAATAAGAGCCAGAGCCAAAAGAACAATAAAACAAAGTATAAAAGACAGTTGGAATAAATATGTTTCCTCCATAACTTCTGACTCTTCTCCTAACCAGGTCTGGACAAAGATTCGGCAAATACAAGGGAAAAGGACCTTCACAAAAATTTCAGCAATCACTCAACAAGATCGTATTATTACAGACAGCCAAGAAATAACTCGATATTTTGGCCTCTTCCTTTAAATATAAATCTAAACATACGCTTAAAGTTAATCCTCACAAACCAAACATTCACAGTCATCCCCTATCTCCTAACATCAGCCACGATAGTAATCTCTTATACTCTCTTTTTTCGTTTCAAGAACTCTCTGTAGCTCTTTCATCCACTAAAAACTCAGCAGCAAGATCTGACGATATACCTTCCATGTTCCTCAAAAAACTATCTAGTAATAGCTTTTATAAACTATTAGAATTATATAAATTGATCTGGACCAAAAAAAGACTTTCCTGAAATGTGGCAACTATCTTCCCCATAAAAAAACCTGATAAAACCCCTAGCAGTCCAAACTCCTATAGGCCTATCGCATTAACATGCAGCATGTGCAAACTAATGGGGAAAATGGTTAAAAACAAACTTATGCGGTATATTGAAAAGCATAATATTCTCTCTTCTTCTCAATCTGGATTTAGACCTCAGCTAAGCACAGTGCTTCAGACTCACATGATAAATGCTTTTAATGAGAACCAAGAAGTCATTGCAGCAGTATTTGACATAGAAAGTGCATTTGACTCCCTTCCTCGCTCACTTATATTCCAAACCTTAGATGATCTTCATATTAAAGGAAACATGTTCTCTTTCATCAAAAACTTTTTAACAGATCGACATTTCAGAGTGACAGCTAACGCAAAGATAGATATCTAACACATTTTTGCAGGATAATGGTGTACCTCAAGGCTCAGTGCTCAGCCTAACACTGTTCATCCATTCCATAAATGATATATGTAAAATAATTCAACCACCACCAGTACCTCAGTACCTGATGGTGTATTTATCTTCTCCTACGGGAGCTATACAGTTACTACAACCAATATACTGCAAAAAACAGTTAACAATCTTTACGAATATTCCATCAGAAAAGATCTTCAGTTTTCGGCTGCAAAGTCTAAAACTATTAAGTTCCCCAGAAGAAGAAATAATCAGAATGCTCCAAATATCACATTAAATAATAACGTAATTCCCACTTTTGACCAAGTTGTGATTCTAGGAATGCTATTTGATAAGTGGCTTAGCTGGAAAGAACACATCATACAACTCAAAGACAATTGTCTAGGTAGACTCAACATCCTAAGAAGTCTATCGCGCCATCATTGGGGAGCCGAGGACGAGATATTATTAAAGATCTGTAGATCACTCATTCGCTCTAGACTGGACTGCGGCAGCATTCTCTACATGTTGGCTACTAAAACAAATTTAAGACTTCTAAAAAGTGTACAAAATTCAGCTCTACGAACCTGTTTAGGAGCTTTCCAATCAAGTCCAATTGAAAATCTTTGTTGTGAAGCCAACGAACCTCATCTCTGGCCAAGAAGGCAACTTCTTCTGACACATTGCTCCAGGGTATCTGCACGCCCAGAAAATCCAGCCTATGTAGTTATACACAAAAGGAATATAAACCGTAACACATCAATCAACCATATCTTGCCATCACTAACTTTCAGATGTAGACCATAAATAACCACATCCATTAACAATTCCTTCATTCCTCCCTGGAACAAAACTTTTAGTTTAAAGTTTAAACTACCATTCAAAACATGACACTCCCAACAAACTTATAACACAAACCTTTCTAAATCTTTTGCATAACTACAAATTCGATAAAGTACTTGTTTCGCAATCTTACTTTTTGTAGTAAGAGTTTGAAATGCGGTACGAATAGTTATATACACATAAACCTCGAAGGGCCAGCCACTTTAATTTGGCAAAAGTTGCGTTTTCTACGTTGAGTTTATATATGTCGGATAAATTAAATACGTTTGCACTTTCACTGGTCTTTTTATTCAAGTTTTTGATATAAGTGTTGTTCGTTTGCGGAACAATTAAAAATGTAGCACTGATGATGATGAAGTTTAATATGATTACATTATTTGATTGTATTTAATGATTATTGGAGTTTTAATTATACTGGTCAATTTTGCCGGCTGAAGATGACTACCTTTTGGTACGATGAGTGACTTGTAAGGGTGAGATTGTTGGGTTGGATCCGTATTTATGTGATGCTCGGAGTGGGTGTAAGCAGGGGAAATCACGTGGGGAATTGGCCAATGAATTGTGTGATTTTAAACTCTAACCGTCATAAACGACAGTTGAATTATGCGTAGGCTACGGTCGTTTTTTGTCATGAAAAGGTTGTTTTTGTTATAGATAAGGGCAGTTTTTAAGAAAAATTTTTGTATGTGAAGATATGGTTGAAATTGATGTTTGTGGATTTTGGAGTGTTAAATAGATATTATGAAACAGAAATTATGTGTGTAGGTATAGAAATGTGTAATGCTTATTATACAGGGGTGGAATATAAATGTAATTAATGTATGATTTACAGGAAGAATTTAAGCTTGTATTGAATTCGTACAGTACTGTACACTGATGCCTCTAAAATTAATAACGGCGTAGGGTGCTCTGTTACTCTCTCCCAAACAACTGTCACTACAAATTTACTCCCCCCTCATGCAAGCAATACAAGAATGATACCAACAACTCTATCATAAAGGTGTAATTGTCACACTAATTTGAGTTCCCTCTCATGTCGGAATTGTCGGCAAGGAATTGGCAGACCGCACAGCAATATCCAATCTTCCGGTAGAAAAAGTTCAGCTGTACCAAGATTTAAACAACTTCTTTAAAAATAGCACTTACTCATTATGGCAAGAGCACTGCAACAGAATCCCTTCGAAATTACGGGAGATCTGTCAAATTGTCAAGCCATTCTACCTCCCCTCATTACCATAAAGAGATAAAATAATTATCAGAAAACTACGAACTGGACACACCAATGTCACACATAGCCATCTAATGACTTCAGAACCTCCTCCTTTAGGTCATCATTGCAACAACACCATTCTTTCCGACAAATATATCACCACTGATTGCCAGCAACATTGATTGTGTGCATTAATTATTATGTTTCACTAGGTTTAATGTTAAATTAAGCGTTCTGTTTCAATAAAAAGTAATAAAAACAAACTGGTGCTATTATGACGAAAGCCTCAAGAAAATATTAATTTAGGGAGAGAATAGGTCGTATCCCACAAAAACATTAAATTTTTTTTAAAAATTGTTTTGTTTTGTTACAAATGATGTTTAAGATAATTAAATAGAAAAGAAAAAAATAGTTTACAAAAATTAACTAACAATATATTCCGTAAATAACCTCGGTTGCTTTGGTTCCAATTTTGTTATTCCATAAATACACACCCACTGAAATATATTCGATTTATGGAATGCGGTTTCCTGAAAAATCGGTCATTTATATGTCACTAGTACAACCAACGATTCGAGTAGGTTGTTTTGGTATTTTTATGTAATTTCTCCATAGATAACCTTTATATACAGACATTTATCAGTTCAGCCAAGTTGATTTTTGTATAAGTTGCTTTCACAGAAAAATCACATTCGATTTTTATTTCAGAGATCGGTGCAGTAAGTACAAAACTGTTATGAAAATAACCGAAAAAGTCTTTGCAATATACTCAATTTTCATTTTGTTTTGTAGAGTGACGAAACTTTTTCATGTGGGCATTGCAAAACGAGATTAGGTACAATGGATCTAATTGTAAAAAAACAGATAATGTTTTACCATCTACCATATTTAAAAAGAAATGCCTAGCTGCTTCCCCCATTTCTTTTAAATGAATGGATCTTCATAAAATATACGAACAAATTCGAAACTTTATGTCAACTGACCATTGACATTTGACAATCGTTCCGTAACTCTTTGGAGGTCACCCACCAACCAAGAAAACCAGACTGAAACACGCTAATCAATTATGGTAAGTTCCAGGTATATACGGAATATATAGTGAAATTTCGTATAGTTATGCAGTTTTTTGTTCCTCCTGTAAAATTTGATAAACTTATTCAATTCAATTAATTAATTAGTTAAATAAAAGTTACAATAATTACGTCATTTACATGAATACATGTTAAATGGTACATAGTAAATGATTATCAAAGCTTCCAAAATCATAATCCTGTCCAGTTTAAAAAACACAAGTAACAAATATTTAGTTTTATTAAGAGTATATATGTTTATCCCAAGATTTTTATTATTATCAGCATGGTACTTTGTACTTTTAATGCTGTTTCTATTATAAGTAAAAGTGTGTACTTCAATTTTGTATTTAGAGATGTGAATGTGGGAAATATTTTTTGTCAAATTTAAGCTTTTGAATAAAGATGAAGAGGATAAAAAGGACACAAATTGCGAAAGCCTACATATAACGAAATGTTTAAGTAAGACAGTCATAGGGGTATTTATAGCATTTTGTAAGTTGGATCAAATGGATTTATTCAATTAATTATAGAGATTTGAGTGTTCTTTCAGAATTACTTGAAATATTTGTACCTACCTCCAATAGTTTGGCAAACAATTTCCATCTCCGCAAGTAAATAACGATGGAGGGCAAGTTTCATTTGTACACTGAAATTCATCAGAACCGTCTCCACAGTCATCTTCGCCATCACATTTCCATCTTTTAAGTATACACAAATGGTTGTTACAAGTAAAATGGTCAGGATTGCAACTATTTCCAACTGATGGACAAGTCAAATTAACTAGCGGTTCTACATTTCCCGGACACATACATTTACCATCTTGCATTATTAATCCATCGGGACACAGACAAGCATAGCCGCCTTTAGGCAAACCAACGCATATGTAGGAACAATTGGACTTTGTACACGCGTTTGTACCTATTTGTAAACCATGACCGAAAACTTTGAGATCCATAAGAACGGGCACTTGTTTTAAAATTATTTCTACACCTGTAAAGTTGTCTTTGTCAGCGGCAAATATAGATTTCCTAATCCAGTCGTCCCAGTACATGTTGTTTTTAAAAACGGAAATAGCAAACGGGTGAGAAACTACGTCAGTATTGTAGACCACCTTAATAAATCCATCACCATGTAAATCTGAGCTGCCTAATATAAACAAAAATTACATTATTTTTCATATCAAAATTGGAAAACATCAGTGATAACCAGAACTAAAGAAATGCATAGATTGATAAAGGTTTCCCAGGTCTCCTTACACCCTTAACATACATAACAACATGTAAAGAATGCATTACTTTTTTCAAAACAAAACTATGCATACCTATGTAGTCCAATCTAGCATCCACCCAATATAATCTATTGGCAATATAATCAATTGTTATTCCATTTGGCCATTCAACTTTATCCCTTCCAAACAAAGTTAAATTATTGGTACCATCCAAATTAGCCCTATTTACTGAAGGATTTTCAGCAGACCAATCCGTCCAGAACATATAGCCATTTTGAGGATGCAAGACAATACCTCTAGGTTTATGTAATACAGTAGAATTCAAAATTGTTCTTCTCATTCTTCCACTATGATGTATATCAGTTCTTATTAGTTCTATCTTGGCTCGAACGCCATCTACAAAATAGAGATTCTTTGAAATCCAATCGAAAGCCATCCCTTCTATAGACGCATTGGATACCAGTACTTCCACAGTGGTACCATTAGAGAAGCATTGCCTTGATATATTATGTTCAGTTATATCCGACCAATATACACAATTTTCAGCTGTATCGAAATCAATAGCTATGGCATTCTTCAAGTTAGAAATTGGTAGATTTTCTAATTTGTTTGTTACGAGATTATATCTCGAAATCTGTTTTCCTTGCGAAAAAAGAATGAAATCATTAACTTCTTTGAAAGGACAAGGAACTAAATCGGGAAGGTAGTGAGAATCAAAACCACCAATACACTTGTCTACTGCTATTTTACGATAACCTTTGGTACGATTGAATAATCCCCCCGGTTTACAAGAAGTAGGTACCTTGTAGACGTTTATAGGTAATGTCTTGTCCAGAATGCAGCGGGGTGGAGAACCAACTCGAGTAAATCCAAAATCACTGAAAATATAATATATTGATAACAAAATCTTTTATTGTTTCAATAACTACTGACTACAATTACTCATACATCTTCCTTTAATAAATACATTTGCGAAACTAATGGTAGCGTGAATAAAAGTGTTGCAATAATGCTAAAACATACAGTAAGTATGTATGAAAAAATAGCCTTAATAAGGGAAAAATATATAATCAGTATAATTTGACAAGCAATTAAGAAGAAACTGCTAGAGATCAGTATAAGGGTCGAAGATGGAAATATCAATGATATGATAAAAATTATTAAGCTCACAAAAATCAAGCAGAAAATTAACTCAGATACCTATAACAGATTGGAAAATAAAAACGAATAATAGTTTATTGAAAAGTTCACATGAGATGGCTGGTGAGATTATAAATATAAAACTGAGACAAATGATGGATTTTAAAAATGAAAAAAAAAATGGGAAAGGCTTATAATTGGTGTACTGGGAGTCCTAATAAAAATGTGTAGCAGGAAATTTTTATAGTACAGTTTAGGGGAAAAACTTTGATCACAAATATATAAACTGTTGAGATATGGCTGAGAGCATTTCTTATTACACCCAGTACACACTCTGAGTGAAAACAAAAAAGGAATTGACTGTTCTACTATACTTCTATAAAAGCTGCATTGGAAAAATATGTAGATGTTTTTTGAAGAAAATGAAACCTTTGTTAGTATTTTACTAGGATACAACTTTCTTAAATGACATAATATAATAATAGGTATGAAATTTGTTTTTCTTACCATTCAAAATCTAGAAGGTCACATTCACAGTTAACTACAGATGTTTGCTGAACATAATCCAAACCATTTAAACAATTAACAAGTGGTATTCTTCGCTGATAAGTAACTTGTTGTCCAAGGATACACGGGATATAATTACGGTTTTGTTCACTATAACTAGGATACCACATTTTATAATCGTCCTAAAAAAATTCTATTTTGGTATATTCGAAATACGCTCGCGTTTGTACTACAGCAACACTCAGTTTATAATATCTGTCGCATATCAATAACTGAACCTTCTGTATCGTTTTTATCATAAAATATCATAATAATAAATGGACGTATACAATTAATTGAACATGAATCAATTGACGATGAAATATCACTAATTATGAAGCCTGTAGCCTGTGACAACTAATGTAAAACATTAAAGTTAGGTAAGGTTAACATATCTTGTAACGATGTTACTATTTTTCGTTCCGATTTCCCACTGTATACATTTTAATTTCTCATTTTATTAGTATTATTATTAAGTTACGTTATTATTTACTTATACACCCCTCTTTCATCAAAAGCTGTAAATTTATTTGTTCTTAAAAATTTTTAAATATGTATATTGATACATCCGGTATATATTTAATATGTATTTCTTACTGCACCGTTCGCGCATATCAGTCGACGCCGTTCTTAAGATTGTTAAGTAGGGAACCTCCTGAGTGGGGTCGAGAAAAGAATGTATAAAACCGGCAAACGGGACGGAATAGCTCTCTTCTTTTGTGCTCCGTTAGCTCGATAGCTCTGTGCTCTGACAGTTCCTCCGTTATCCGCCGTAACCGAAACGCCGACTGATTTTCGCCAACGAGGTAAGCTAATTTAGAAATTATTTTATAAATCATTCTTCTGGTGTTAAAATTTATTTTGCTCCTAGCATTTTTAGTAACTGTATTAATAGACGCTACCATTTCCGAGAGTTCGGTGAAGTAAACCATCCCAAAAATCTGGCGCCCGAGAAAATCTGGTAGATAGTAAAGCCGCGGGTGTCATAGTGACGTCCGTAATTCTTCTGAGGAAAGGAAGTACGTCACAATCTAAACAAAGGTTACATTTTTCCAAAATACATATAAAATAGAAAGAAAATCAAGCAGATTCATAAGGCTCACGTTCTGGCATTTATATCTTATATATATATATATATATATATATATATATATATATATATATATATATCCTGTTCTAGCATAAATGTGGCTAAACTGCAGTAATTATTGAAGTTTCAAGTATATTCAGCAAATACGAGGCCTGCTAGAGTTCAATATAAAAAGCATTTAGCTGATTTGAAATGGGGCGTATGGAAAAACTAATAATTTCTGAGCTTGCTCCAGTCAGAATCATACAATTAGTTGAGATTATGTGAGTGAAACAAAAGTTTGTGGATATATTTGAAAATGCTTGACGAGTTTAGCTTATATTGCTGAAGAAGATAAAGTCGTTATTGGGTGTCGTTGTAGAGAAAGGGAACTTTTGTTTGGTAAGATATCACCAACAGACAAACAGATATTAATTTATAAATTTAATATTGATTAGGCAGAAGAATAAAGATTATGACAAATGATTTAGTAATTATCTAAGTTGACTTACCTTAGTACAAGTACGGGTGAACAATTTTGTAAAATCTACTTTAACTATAATCCACTGATGACGTTCAGGCAAAGATCCGAACATATTGAAGGCAGTTGTGTTTTCTCCTGGTTCAGTCATCAATCCATACAGTCTTAATTCTTCATTATGGAATTCTGTTTGGTTCCACGATCTACCTTCATCAATAGAGTATTCAATAAGTGTTGTTTCTCCTTTAGTTTTATAGTATTTAACAGCTGAGAGAATACCTCCATGGTCGCCCATATTAAAAAAGTATAAATCCGTAAGTGTATGGCGCCATGTTACACCAGCATCCAAGCTTATGTATATTCCGTAATGTCCTTTTAAATTTTTACCCAAAACGCCTGAAATCCAAATACTTGATGTTACAAAACATACATGCTACCAAATTAATATAATTATATTGCTTCAAAAAGTACTTCCATCTTTAAAATGTGAGTGCATCCAATACATTTTTGTTTAAGCATATTATAAATGGAAATTACCAGAATTATGGAAATGTGTTGAAAATGTTCATAGATTTCAAGTTAGAATGCTTTTGCAAAAGTTGGTTCAATCACTAGAGTCTCATAATTTCTCTGAAATATTCTTGCTTGTTACATCTCATGTCGATTTTTTTAATACTAGTATTATTAGTCCAACATACATAGATAAAAATATATACTAACCTGTAGCCATGATTATTCCAGGTGCTGATTTACTGGATAAGATTCCAACTGATCTTGTATCTGGTAACAATTGATTGAATTTCTGACTCAAATGTAAAGAGCAATTATTGGTGCTTACGCAACCAGTTGATTGACCATCTACGTAGAAGGCAGGGGATTGGATCAGCCTCCAAGTAGCTCCATGATCGAATGTTATAACAGATCCCAAATGCTGAGGTCCCAAGTGACCCCCAACTGGTTTAGAAATTACTTTTGATGCTATATAAATTCCATTGATACCCTCAACTTTATAAACGTCTGCAAAGGCTTCTTCTGACATATGGCTAGCGAAAAAATTATTAGAAATTACAATGAGTAAATATTTATAGTAACTTACTGTAACCACGTATCTTGCCAGGAGCTTAAAGGGAAGAAAACGAAAACATCTCCCAAAGACAGTGTAAATTTCACTTCTTGACCATCTCCCGCTAGGTTTTCTGATGCATACAAATGAGATGTTGTATTTGTGTGACCTGCGGCCACCAATGCTCTAGGATTGGTGACGTCAACGATAAAAAATCTTTGGAATTTTTCAGTAGAGTCGAAGACACACAACTGACGTTTACCGAATTTATAAGAAACATACAAATTCAGCTCTCCCTAAAAATGTTAGTATGATTGTATTATTTTATTCAGGATCACTTTAAATTTGATTTCTACAGATTCTTGAGCTATATTTAGAAATATTTATGCGCAGAACAATCCAATAGTAAATTTTAGAAAAGTAATAAATATTCTCCTCCTTTTCTGTTTTTATCTTTAGTCTTGACATCAAATCTGCGTATATGAAATCAAAGAAAATCCGTAACTATACAAATTTTTACTATTCTAGGGCGACGACTTTCCAAATTTACAAAACTTTTGTTATTAGCCAAGCTCCAAGAACTAGTAGAGACTAATCGACAAAGTTTAGGGAGCTAACCTAGAGCCTTTTTGTTCTAAGTAATTTACACAACATCTCACACAAAAAGAATTCTAAATTTCGTTGAAGTTTCAAACAAGCCGACTTTTTTCGTCAAATTGAAGAATATGGGCTCCCGTTTTTTCATATCCAAATTTTGAGTTGTCCAATGTGATGAGAGTAGATAAGGTAGTAGTCTTAAAAAATATCTATTGTCTGTTATTTGAGTCTCTATTTCTAGTACTTGGATTTAGTGGGGTAACTAAGATTAATTTCAAGGGGGGGGGGCGGGGTGTATGAACTATCGGGAGGTTTGGATACCGGAACATTTTTCAAATTTTTAACCTCTAAGACCTGCCGCATATTGAACCTAGCTCATGCACAGCCCACGCACAACCCACACACAACACACGCGCAACCCACGTCCACGTTTCTCTTATCTACCGCATATTGAACCCACGCCATACCCAACCCATACCAA
The DNA here is from genome assembly GCA_963921935.1 of Galeruca laticollis. Lineage (NCBI taxonomy): Eukaryota > Metazoa > Arthropoda > Insecta > Coleoptera > Chrysomelidae > Galeruca > Galeruca laticollis. Next base: position 131,764,555 of record OY998180.1, read on the forward strand.
GGTTCCACAATGACTGCGGACGATCATCGTCACTTATTGACATTGATTCTGGGTCTGAAGAAACAAATTTGACCTTAAATTACCTTAAACCTTCTACTTAAGGTTAAAAGTATTGGTGGCATCGAATATTTGCCTTTAATCTCTATAAATGTAATGTTCTTATTTTATTTCACCGGTCGGATTGAAATGGGACACCCTATATAATATGTTAGATTGAAACAAAGAAGTTTTATTCGTAACATAAGATACCTCTTAAATGGTCCACATTATACATACATCCTTATTTATACATGCCTACTTACAATATACGACATAAACCTACCATCTTTATAATTTATCTCCTTTTGGTCACCTGTGCCCATAACTCCTCATAAATGTGGATCTTATATAATCTTCAATACTGGTGTCATAAAGAACTGGGAAACTTCGAATTAACTCTATTAACTTCTCTATTTTTAATAAATCGACCCACGACAATTGTGCGACACACTCAAAACGACCCAAGCAAACGTGCGTTGGGATCAATGTGCGGTACCCTACTTTAAACCATTGTTTACAGAATAACACACGCATGGGTTGTGCGTGTGCTGGGTTCAATATGCGGTGGACCTAAAACTGCATTTTAGCTTTGTTTTTCTTATAAAATTGTAGCCTACCGTTTCTAACTTTTAGTACATTTCAATCAAGAAGGTTTGCTGTGATTATTTTTTATTATTTTTAGGGTTGGGGGGGTTATATTCCCCCGCAGTTACGCCGCAGCTTGGATTGGCAAAGTAATTGAAATGTCCTATGAAAAGGCAGGCAGTAAATTTTGAGCTAAATTATTTCTTCTTGTTCGAATAGGATGTATTAAAGATGTAGGAGACCTTGACATAGAAAGATGTCCTTTGCAGGGTTGGAGTGGGAAATAGAAGCTTTGATTGAGTGTCCTTGAAAATTTTGGAAGGAGCCATGTGATATGGCTTGTGAATGTTTTTGCCGAAAGAGCCGCATAAGATAGGAAGCATTTTTAGAACTTGAATGTTGCACAGCAAGTTTTAACTGCAGTTCAGGTAATATTTAATACTGAGAATTTAAATAAAGCAATTCATTTAATTATTTTCAACAGAATTAATCATATTATATTTATTAATCATATCCTATCAACAAATGAATTATAGACAATAATATCTTTATTATTATTTAAAAAATAGAAATACAAATTAATATAAATTTACTATTGGATAGTTGAACAGAAGATAAATTAAACTGAAAAATGGGTTTTATTATAATCTGGCTGCCTCTGCAGACTTGGTACACCATAGAAGCTTCTTATCATTTCGCTTTGTGTCAAGTTTCTAGAAATGTACCTAACTGATGTTTCCTTTTTGATAAAAATAGCATGATATATTTAGAACCTGCGACTAAAGAACATATGACAAATATTCAGATTTATTATTTTTCATGGCAACCTCACTAACTTTGTGTATCTCATCATCTGACTAAAGCAGATAAGTCTCTGTAGTGTATTTCATTAAACAATAAAATATGTGCATTTTCAACCTTCATTTTATTTTAAATTTAAGATCGTACTAAAGCACATAACTGGACTTATGTTAAAAGGAACACATAGAATATTTGCATATCCATACCAATAAATCTGACTTATGTTAAAAAGTACCTAACCTACGTTCTTAAAGAAAATCAAACACAATGCAAACAGCGTGATTAATGAGTGGACCGTAATGAAACTATTGGTTCTTAGGCTTTTAATTTCCGAACAGTAGGGGTGTGAAGAAGCCCTGGTGTGAACCAATCGTGGCAGCACTGGCGGCTTACCCCAAGACATAGAAAAATAAATAATTATTATTTATTTCTCTATGTCCCAATATATTATCTTTAAGTTCATCTGCGGCTTTCTATAAACGGCAGCTATGGACATTTAATTTAACAATTCATAACAATAAGACTGGCGGTGATGTGTACTATGTATGGTATGAGACGATCACAGGTCGAGGATTTATCCAAATTTCATCTTGCATTTATAAACATCTGTTAAATTACGTACGTGCAAATACAAAACATGTAATTTTCTACTCAAATACATGCGGAGGTCAAAACCGAAACTCCCATGTGAGTTCAATGTTTAATTGGGTATTACAACAAACAAGTGTTAATACAATAGATCACAAGTTCATGGTTCCTGGCCACAACCACCTAGAAGTTAACTCCGATCACGGAATAATAGAAAAGAAAACAGAATTAGAGATTTATCATCCACAAGATTGGATATAGTTAATAAACTAGTACCAAAAAATGTCAAGTTGTTGAAATGAAATCTATAGATTTTTTCGAATTTTCTTCTCTTTTACGGCGTCCCCTAATATTAAGGACAAAGGACACTGATGGTCGCCAGTTTAAGTGGTTGGAAAAGAGGTGGTTGCGATACGAAAAGGAGTTTGGGATAATCGCAAACAAAGATACTTTGGACAGAGATAGTCAGTTTCAATTTATCAACTTTAAAAGACGAGCGTCCACAGTGCCAATTGATATTCCTATTATATCAGCATATCCTTTGCCTATATCGAAACAATAAAACATATGATCTATCTTTAGTGCCGTTGATTCCAGATGTCTTTCATGATTTCTATTTACGTTTATCCACTACTGAGAATTTACGTAACACCAATCCCGATATTATAGAAAACGAGGAAGAGCCAGAGTTTTCAAAATAACAATAGTTTTAGTTGTCCAGATATCATTCTGTAATCATTTACCTATGTGTTTTTTTGTGTAGCTGCATACAATACTAGAATAAAGAATTAAGTTTGTTTATCCTTTGTTTTGTTTAAGGGGCCTTAGCAAATTCTGTATTTATGTTACCTAGCTCTTCAATACGAGAAATTCGGTTGGTAAGGTACTTAAATACGTAAGTCAAATTTAATTGGCGATCCTTATAATAACATAAGTCAGTTAAATACAAAAATACAAAATTTTAGAAAAGCCCCGGTAACTACTATAAATTTAATTTTGTTAGGCTACAATCAACTAATAATTAATTAGTAAGATTTGAATCGGTTTTTTATTACTCCTGCAAAGTAGCCATTTTTGACTTATGTTCTTTAGTCTACCGGTCCTAGATATTTAAGAGAGGAAAAATTTATAAACATTCTAATATTGAAATTAAAGCAGTTTATCATCTGTTGTAAATATAATAAGCACAATCTACTAAATGAGATTATAGAAGATGTACTTGGAATGAACTAGATTTAATTAATTAGTTTAAACGTTTCATTATGGAGCTTTTTGTCATGACTATCAATATTACTATCTAATATAGTATGTACTATCCTTCAAAACGTAGCTGTAACATTTTTATGATGTTCAGTTTCAATGGATAACATTTTATTATTTTCGTGACAATAAAAAAGTCGTGTTGATAAAATATTTTTGATGTGGAAAAACGCCGTTGAAACGGAAGCTTGGCTTGGTAGCTGTTTTTTAGACTCAGCACCAGGAATGTCGACTATTATTAACTGTTTGACTAAATTTAAACGTGGTTGTACGAACGCTGATGATGCACCACGCTCTCGTCGGTCAAAAGAGGTTATATCGAAAAATCATTTCAACAAATTGTGAAGTGATGTTACAGGTGCTCTCAGGAAAGCATAGGATTTATTTTGAATAATCATTTGTCTATGAGGAAGCTGTTTTGGAAGTGAGTGTCGCAGTTGACCAAAACAACGAGTATGTGATATCGGAGAGGTGTTTCGAGCTGTTCAAGAGAAATGAAAAAGACTTATTGTATCGATACATAACAATGGACAAAACTTGGATCCACCATTACACGCCAGAGTCAAAGCGGCAGTTAGCTGAGTGGACAGCAACTGGTTAACCTCACCTATAACAGTCATAAAAGTTCAACAGAATGCTGGAAATATTATGGCGTCCGTATTTAGGAACGCGTACATTATTTTCTTTATTGTATACATTCCAAAAGGTAAGACAGTCAAGAGTGATCGCTACATGGCCAAACTAGATAGTTTGAAATTTCGAAGGAACAACCATATATGCAAAGAAAAAAAGGATCTTTCACCAAGAAAATGCACATATCTTTAATTACCGCAGCAAAATTGAACGTATTATACTTCAAACTGCTTCCCCACTCGTTATATTCTCCACAACTGGCCTATTATGTGGCCAAAGATAAATCATTCTTCAATAAAGGAATCATAATGCTGGAGAAACACTTGAAATAGACAAGAGACTTATCGGGCAATAAACCTTTGCAGTATCGTACGAGGGTCTTCCAGGTTTCGGTATAAATACCACCTTGGAGATTTCCGAAATCGTAGGTATAACTCCTGTGGCTAAGCTTCGTCTGAACAGACTCGCAAGTCTTGGAATTATTATATCGGTGCTTTTTTGGAGTAGCACTGGGAAGATTCCATCCATTCCAGGCTCGTTGAAGGGATCAAAGGATTGGATAGTCCATATCACAGACCCATATGTGACTATGGACTTTGCGCAAGTCCAGTTATCATGAGTTGCCAAACCACGGGCAACTTACCGTTCTTCTCTGGCTTCGCTAGTTGCTTCGACTTGTATTTCGGTGGATCCCGGGAAGTACGTACTAAAGGATATATAGTTATGGTCCGACGCTAAGGCATCGTCCAGTACCTCCCAGTCCTTAATTTTGCTAGTCACAAAGTGGCTGGCCAAAGTAATGTCCAGGACCTCTTCCCTAAGCAAATTCCCCCTTCTTTGTTGGAAAGTTGGCTTACGGCCCTGATTCAATAAAGTTAAATTCCCCCGGTTATTGGTGTTGGAGTTCCCCCAGGCCACAATCCTCCACATTTCCATGGGCGGAGGTGCTTCTGTGGAGTCGTATGGCAGGTACAATGATGCAAGCAGGATTCTGATATTTCCATCACCTGCCTGCGGTGTCCCTTGAACAGAGATCCGTTGTTTTCAACGTTTTAATGTTACCTCTGATAAAAATACAAGCCCCTGGTTTGACATTATCAGTGTCGTAGATTAACTTACCCTTCGCAGTGCTCATCCCCACCACTCTGCCTTTGACGGTCCATGGTTCTTGAACAAGAACCACTTCTATGTCATCAGCCAGGATCTTCTGGCAGAGTGTCACCGTCGCCGCTCTACTGTGGTGCAAGTTGATTTGCAGCACTGCGGTCATCTTTGCTATCTTTGTTTGACCCCCCCCCCCCCCTTCAACTTGAAGAGAACTCTTTCTGCTCCCACGAATGGGCGCATCCCAAGATTCCTCAGCTTCTGCAGGGATTCGTCATCTATGTGTATGACCAGAAACCGTCCTTCTGGCGTGACATTGCCACCCACGACAGCCCAGTGCTCGGTATTTAATCCACTCTGGCTCTTCAGACCAAGCATCACATCTTGGTCTCCGCTCCCGTGGATCGTGGTAGAAAAGTTGTGACTTTGCACATCTTCACCAGGTTTTTGGATGGGCCTACTCTCAACTGTATCTCGTCAACCGGATTCAGCTGCTTGAACTGGGCCTCTAGCCACGCCTTGGTGGTACAGTTTGCGTAGCAAATTATCGCACCGTTCTCAGGATGGCAGCTGGATATTCTGACGTCTATGCCTCGGAGGGCACGTTTCCCCAGCTCCATTTTGATCTTTAAGGCTATCTCTTTGTCCAGCCTTGTCTCTTGATGGTTCACATGGACGATTGCCATCTTTTCGACCATCAGTTTCTCGACAAAGGACTCAGGTGCCTTTAAGGTTCTCACTGAGCTTTCCTCTGCCTTGGATCTTTTTGCCATCTTTGCAGTTTCCTCCGGGGTCCGCTGCGAGTGCAACCTCTTCCCTCCTGGAGTTTCCTGTTTGGATGATGATTGGAGATAAAACTGTTAATAAACAGAATAAATCTGCTTAGACATCCATCAACTGACTAATACGAATAATAAATTTCATTATATTTTAATATTCTATTCCATATAGGTGAAATAAAAATGGCACCTTTCCACTGAAATTGAAATTATTTGTGGTAGAGTCGTAATTTGTATTTTGAGTTGTTAATTCTTCTCCATTTTGTTATATTTTTTTATATGTGGTATTATTCCTTAATTTCTGAGCTATTTTAAAGAGTATCATCAAGTTATTGAAAATTAAAGTTTGTTTAACTCCAGTATAAAGAACCAAGGTCATCGATAAATTGCATGACACATGGGTTAGCCTGATAAAACTGTGAATAAACAAAAAAATTCAAAGTATCTTCAACTATTTTATCTTTTTAGTTATTGTATGTATTATTAGATGATTGAACACTACTTACCTTAGAATTGTATGATGAGGTGAAAAGATAATCGCCTTTGACGAAGAAGTCTTTTACGTTTGTGATATAAATTTGTGACGCCAAATTCTTAAATAAATTTGCAGAATGGATTATTGAACTTAAATTATTCGGTTCCGATCTTTGTATAATAACATGATAAGTTTCATCGACATCTTTCATCCAAAAATATGTTTTTACGAATTCGTGGGCTGGTCTAAAAGACTCTCCAAAGTCTTCAGTCACCCAAAGCTATAAAAGTAAACATAATGTATGTATATAAAATTGGATAAATAAAATTCTGCCTTAATAATTTTACATTTGTGTCACTGAGTTCACTATAGTAAAAATTCAATAGGATTGTGGAGAAAATTACTGGAGAGCCACTGGATACTCATTTATTTATCAAAAACACCAAAGATGAAAGGAATAGAATATTGTATGTGTCTTTTGGTAGTTTATATTGAAAAAATTATTTTTAATTTTTCTAAAAGAACTTTTAAATGATGCAATATGATGATAGCATGGTTTGATGGAACTAATGGTGATATACTGCAATGTAAACAAATGTTTTTTTCTACTGAAAACTGGTGCCTCAAAATGGTAACTTGAGTTTTGGTTTGGTTTTCAAAAATCTTATTCAAATATTCAATAGTCCCAATTGATAAACCATTCACTTATCCTATGAGAATAAAGAATATTGTACAATGGTATCCCTCAATTTAGTGGTAGTAGTTGGCCAACGACCAGAAATATTTTGTTTTAATGAAAGAAATAGAAAATATAACAAAATTGGTACAACATAAATTTTATGTTATCATTAATACAATTAGGATAATGAAAAACCCGACAGAGGATTGTCTTAAATCATGATATAATGATTAGACCGAGATGAATTGTTTAAAAATAAATAGTAGAGCATTTCCTTAGAGAGGAGGACGTATAAACATCTGAGGTTATACTCGTCAGATTTTTTGTTAATTGATTTTGAGTTTTAAAAATTAAAGCCATTTCCAAAGATATTTTTCCAAAAAAGAAAGAAGGAAAGCTATATTCATTTAACTATTCTCACAAATCAGTTTTAGATGCGAATTACTGCACTTACCTGATTTTTTGTGTCGTTTTTATCCAAAACCAACATTACCGATGGATATAATTCGTGAAACGAGACCTCGGAAGGTGTAAAGTTTAAATCTCTTCTGATAAATGTATTTCCATAATCAGTCGTTGTGTACATCACATTATGTTTGATATCGGTGACAACAAACTGAAAAAAAAATGCCAATTTAAATAAAGTTCTACTATGAAAATAATACAAATCGAGTGAATAATGTAACTGGTTTAATTGTTCTCATTGATATTTTCTCATTTGAATTAAAGCTCATTTGCAAATTGGTTAGTTACCAATGTAATCTCAGGTACTACATATAATAAATGAACTCAGACTAATTGAAATTATTTTGACCATATTTTTCCTTATTGACCATACTGGTCTTTAAAACTAATAAGGAAGAACATGTTTATTCTCGGAATGACAGTAGCTACAATTTGCAATGATATAACAAAAAACAAACGAGAAACTTTATTATACTGATTTTCTTTGTGTTTAGTTAACAATGCCTGATTCTGAAATGACTAATATGCATTTTTTTTAGGTACTAGCAAATGGCCTTAGAGGCTGGACACAATATGTATGCCCAGAGTTATTCCAGTATGTTCTGAGTTAGTTCTGCTTAGTATGTTCTGAAACGTTGACAAAGCTACACCTTTGAAAACAAGAAACTGGGACTTATAAAACTGTTGGAATATTCTAAAAGGCGTCAGTAAAGCTAGCACCCCCACTTTTTCAAATTTAAAAAAAACTTATATGTAATTTAGAACTAATTTGTACCCAAAAAATTAGAATTTGTACCCGCTTAGTTTTTCTGAAAAATCCCTATTTAATGTGGGGGTGTTAGCTTGAGCTCAAGCTAACACCCCCACATTGACGAAATCAAATTTTATTGGAATTAATCTAAACTTTGAATTAAGGACTAATTTGTACCCAAAAGATAATAATTTGTACCCACTCAGTTCTTCTGAAAAACCGTTATTTAAAGTGGGAGTGCTAGTTTAAGCTCAAGCTAGCACCCCCACTTTTACAAAATCAAATTTTAACAGCATACCTTTAAACTTTGAATTTAGGACTAATATGTACCCAAAAGCGTTTTTTCATTATCATATCATTTTGTTTATAAAAGATGATAGTAAATTAGACCATGTGTTTTATTAATTTCCAAGTGAATCGTTAAAAGATTTGAAATTATCAAAGATAACTAAATATTATTAATTTTCGAATATAGGACTAATTTGTACCCAAAAAATTAAAATTTGTACCCACACACAGTTTTCCCTGTAAAAGGAGTTTTAATGTGGGAGTGCTGGCTTGAACACATCCACCTTTAAAAATCCAATTTTAACAGCATACCTTTAAACTTTGCATTTAGGACTAATTAGTAACCAAAAGGGTTTTTTCATTATTAAGTATATCATTTTGTTTATAAAAGATGATAGTAAATTAGACTACGTGTTTTATTAATTTCCAAGTATATCGTTAAAGAATGTGAAATTACCAAAAGTAACTAAATATTATCGAATATAGGACCAATTTGTATATGTATATATGTTTTCCTTAAAAAAGGCTTTTAATGTGCTTCACCTCACAGCAGTTATCCTGATTAAAGTTCAAAATGGACGGAAAACTAGACAAACTCTTAGATGAAGTGTTTTATGAAACATGGCACTTACCTAACCAGGTACTCCCCAGAAATGTTTGTTTTCATATATTATATATTGTTTTGTCTCTAATAAAATACTATATAAATATAATTCTATATTTGTTATCAGAGGCGTAACTAAGGGGGGATGAGGGGGATAGGACCCCCCAGAACCCTAAAAATGAAAAAAATCTAATACATAACCACAGCAAACCTATACTTTATTGAAATGTGCTAAAAGCTATGAGCTGTAAGCTATAATTTTATAAGAAAAACAAAGCTAAAATTCAGTTTTAGGGGCTTAAAATTTGAAAAAATTTACGATACCCAGATCTCCCGGTAGCTTAAAGGTAAGCTGTTGAAATTTGATTTTGTAAAGGTGGAGGTGTTCAAGCCAGCACTCCCACATTAAAACTCCTTTTACAGGTAAAACTGTGTGGGTACAAAGTTTAATTTTTTGGGTAGAAATTAGTCCTATATTCGAAAATTAATAATATTTAGTGTTGATTACGTTGCTCTCAGTATTGTAGTTCGCGCTAGTTCTCAGGATGTTTATGCAATCATACATTTGGCTTGAACATTTATTATTATATAAAAACTACAATTCAAACTGATAAAAATGATCTTAAACGTCAGATTGACAATATTGACATTACATTTTTATTACGACATGCGATGCGTTAGTTCTCTCTGCTCTCTGTCAAAACTCACCACTGACAACCGTAAGAAGCTGCCACATATGCGTTATTTCAACAATCCATCACGTTTCGAGAAATTGTTTGTTTCAACATGAAGAGAGAGAACGCAACATAGCGGCCTCCCTTGAAATCTCGTAGTTTCAAGAAAAATAAAGGTAAACAGAATTTTCAACATATTACAACACAAATTAATAGTACATAAATCAGTTTATATATTGTAATCACTAAATTAAGATTTGTCATAAATAGGCAAAACACTAATTTTAGTGACAGGACGTTTAAATATAGCATTTTTCACTTTAACAGTTACCACTCGAATATGTTCGTCCGCACCAGCATGCACGTCGATGATTCTTCCAATCTTCCAGGCTAACGGAGCAGTATCATCATGTAACATAATGCATTGACCAACCTTGTAACTGTCATTTGCAACTTGCCATTTGGGGCGTTCTTGAAGGCTCTGCAAATAACCGCGAGACCAGCTTCTCCAAAACTGTTCAAATAAAGCTCGCAACTGTTTATAGCGACAACTTAACATAGAATGTTTAACGTCTAATGGATTTTCTGGTAAGGAAGTGGAGTGGAGTGGAGTCAGAGGGCGTGAGTTTACTATAGATTCAATTTGAACCAATAAAGAATAGAAATTCTCGTAAGTTAAAAGAGTATTCTGTAAAAACCGCTTTACATGATATTTTGTGAGCCGTACGGCGCTTTCCCACAATCCTCCATGATGTGGAGATCGTGGTGGTATGAAATGCCAAGTAATGCGATTGTCAATTAAAAATTTTTGGAATACATCATCTTTGATTTCGTTTATAAGGTTGGACGCACCAACAAAATTCGTCCCATTGTCCGAACAGATGTCAGAAGGAAAACCTCTGCGAGCGATTAGTCTTTTAAGAGCATTTAAAAAACTATTAGTTGATAGTTCAGTTACTAGTTCGATATGTACGGCTTTAGAAGCAAAACATACAAAAATACATATCCATGCTTTTATTGATTTGGTATTTCTCAAAAAACTATTTTTAAGCAAGAATGGACCTGTATAGTCTACTCCAAGTATAGAAAATATTCTAGAAGGTTGTATTCTGGTTGCCGGTAGATCAGCCATTTTTTTGAAGTCCCGGAAAAGGTGAGACTTTGAAGCAAATAACGCATTTTCTTAAAATCCTTCTAACTGAATTGCGACCTTGCATAAGCCAATAATTTTGTCGAATAATAGATAATAGAGTTTGTGGTCCGGCATGCAAGTATTTGAAATGAAAATGTCTCATAATAAGCGAGGTTAAGTAGCATTTTGCAGATAGAACAATTGGGTGCTTGTTATCAAAATTTAAATTGGCATTTTTCAATCGTCCCCCAACTCTAATTATACCTCTCTCGTCGAGAAAAACGCTCAATCGAAAGAGTTTACTCTTTTTTGAAACTTGTCCGTGTCTTAATAAATCTTTAATTTCAATGGCAAAATGTTCGCATTGAAAATGTTTAATTAAAGCTATTCTAGCTTCGTCTAATTCGGAAATTTTGAGGTTATCTGAATTTCTCCGTTCGAGCTTAAGCGCTAAGTTATTCTTAAATCGCAAAAGATAAGCAACTACGCGAATCCATTTATTAAACGAAGAATATCTGTAAAATACGTCGAATTTGTCACATTCTTTGGTTAGCAATATTTTGCTGCGTGGTTGTTTCAATTCAGGTAAATCGGTATTTGATTGAATTTCAATGTTATTAGGCCAATATTGATCATCACTTAAAAGGAATTGTGGACCAAAGAACCACGAATCTAATTGCTGAGTTTCCTCCGGGTCGACACCACGAGATATATAGTCAGCTGGATTCATGTCCGTAGGTATATAGCGCCACTGGTAGCTATGAGAAAAAGTCTGTATTTTAGATACGCGATTTGCGACGAACATTTTGAGTTTACTGGATTCTGATGATATCCAAGACAACACAATGGTCGAATCACACCAGTAAAATATATTATCAATTTTAATTTCATTCTCCGTAGCTTTGATTACTGTGTGTGCTAATTCAACACCTAACAATGCAGCACAAATCTCTAATCTAGGGATAGAAATTACCTTCAAAGGAGCAACTCTAGATTTGGAACATACTAGATTTACATCTACTATGTTCAATGAATTTACAGACCTAAAATAAATTGCAGTGCCATAAGCGTGCTGCGAAGCGTCGGTAAAGACATGCATTTCTATTGAAATAAAATATATTATTAAAATAGGTCGTGGAATTTTCAAATTATTATAAAACTGTAACCACGAAATTAGAAAGTTGTTGGGAACTGGATCATCCCAACCTATTTTTAACGTCCATAATTTTTGCATAAATAGTTTTGCTCCTATAATAACTGGACCTATAAGGCCTAGAATATCGAAAATTTGGCGGATAACGGATAAAATTCGTCTTTTTGTGAAGACCTTGTATTGATCTGAATCAGGTTCGGAATGTGTAACATATTTTAAAATATCCTTTGAGAAGTTCCAGACAGTACCTAAAGTTTTACTGCAACTTTGCTCGTCTTTAATAATATAATCTGTTTTAGTAGAAGAATCTAATTGTGAAACAAAATTCAAAACTTGTTCATTATTTGAAGACCATTGGCGTAAACGGAATCCGCCCGACAGTAAAATGTTATTTACATCTTTTATTAAAAAACATGCAGATTGAATATCTTTTACGGAGACTAAGTAGTCGTCTATATAAAAATCTTTTAGAATGGATTGGGCAGCTTCAGGATAATTAATTTCATTATCAAGGGATAACTGTTTTAAACAACGAGTAGCTAAAAAGGATGCAGGACTCATCCCATATGTTACAGTGAGTGACATAAATTTTCAAAGAAACTGTCGGATTATTGCGCCAGAGAATTAATTGAAACTTGGTATCATTTTCATGTATTTTAACGCATCGATACATCTTTGCGATGTCCGCGGAAATGACAATCGGAAATAATCGAAAGCGTAATAAGATAAAGAATAATGTATCTTGTATACGAGGTCCTGTTTTTAATATATCGTTTAAACTTAAACCGGAAGTGGATTTACTGAAGGCGTCAAAAACAACACGAAGTCGAGTGGTCATTGAGGACTCTTTTATTACAGCATGGTGAGGTAAGAAAAAGTTTGGCTGTAAATTGAAATTGAAATTATTAAGTTCAGACATATGTCCAACAAAGTTGCCGTAATTATCGCGACTATGAGTCTGTTGAAAATGAATCTCTACTTAATTTTCTTCCTCTGTATAATTATTTTTCAAAGAGGGAACCTCTTCGATTAACCAAAATTTCTCTATTATATTTTCAAGACTGTTAATTGACGTTGACAAGTTACACATCGAAAAATTTCGATTGTTTATATTCGGACAACTGATCGTACCCGCTACAATCCAACCGAGTTCTGTATTCTGTAAAATTGGACGACCCTTTCCCAAAGAAATTTGACCGGGTAATAATAAATGATAAAAAATACCGGCACCCAAAAGTATATCAACTTTACTGGATTCATTAAATCGCGGATCTGCTAGATTAATATTATCAGGTATTTTGAGATTAGACACATCAAAGTCCATGTGGGGTGTGTCAGTCGTTATTTGATCGGATACCAAAAATTGTAAATTAACATTATAATTCGAATTTATAGATTTAATTCGTGTTTTGATAATATGATTAACATAACTTATATTTCCGTGTATTCCTATAACCTTTATGTGAACATCGGTCCCTTGAATATTCAATCGTTCAAATAATTCTTGACTCATGAAATTTGACTGAGAACCGGCGGCATCTAAAAGTGCTCGACAAAGCACAGACTCACAGACTCTCCGTTTTTATTTATAATTCTTAAAAGTGCTGTTGTAAGTAAAACAAATGAGTCGTTATCGTACGCAGTTAATGTTAAAATATTTTGAGAACAAGTGACAACACTTAGTTCATTATTATCTCTTTTGGCCTGTATTTCATTATCATCAGATTTGATGGGCAGGCTCTGTGAAGCATTATTAACAGAAGCACGTACTCCATCGTTAGAAATATTATGTTTATCAGCAATGTTGGAATTTTGATTTGAGGTTTTATTTGTAGTGGATAAATGCAATAAACTATTATGTTTTTTATCACAAATTCTGCATGAACTACCTTGACAGTTCGAACCTTTATGCCCTAGTCGAAGGAAATTAGTGCAAGCTTTAAGTTTACGTATTGTATTGATACGATCTGAAATTGAAAGTTTTAAAAATTCATTGCAATAATAAATTGAGTGATCTCCTTTGCAAAAAATACAGGATAGAAGCCTTGTAGAAATATTACTCTGTATCTTTGTTGTAATGGATTTATGATGTGTATTATGATAATTTGAAGAAGATGATTTGTTTAAATATTTATTGTCGATAGATTCGAGAAGTTTACATCTATCGATCAAAAATTGAATGAATATTTCTGAAGTTGGTGACACTACGTCTTTTGTTTCAATCTCCCACTCTTTCCTAGAATTTGTATCTAATTTAGAAGACAAGAGATGAATTAAAATTGTACTCCACTGTTCTACCGGCTCTTTTAAATTACGCAGAGCTCGATAGTGTTTTTGTATTGTCCACAAAAAATCGCAGAGATTCAAATGAGTCTCTATTTACATTTGGCAAATCAAATATTTGTTTTATGTGGTTTTTTATTATAAATTTTGATATCTTTCCTTTAACAATTCCCATGCCACAGGATAATTTGAATCTGTTACCTCCAGAGAGTCTATTATTTTTATTGCTTCTTTTTTTAATGCTATTTGAAGATAGTAAAACTTTTGTATGTTACCGAAATTAAGATTATTATGAATGAGAGCCGAAAATGCATCGTAAAATGTTACCCATTTATCATAACTACCGTCAAATTCGGGTAGTGACAAAGGAGGCAATTTAACATTGAATGTCTCTATGCGAGAAGATTGAATATTGAAATCTGAATTATTTTGTTGCGGCATAAATAACGAATTTTGAGCCTGATTGCCAAATTGACCGACGAATTCTTTTGCTTTTGCTACAGTTTCATAATAATCGTCTTCAAAGGTGACTCGCTCGGAGAAATTTTGTTCGGATTCATCATATTGCTCAATTTTTTCTTCAACCTTATTAAATTCATCAAAGATGAGTTCCATTCTTTGCATACGAGTTGAAATTTCTGTGATTTTTGAGTTATTGCTTGAATCAGTAACAAATTTTTTAAATCGAGTTAGTTGCCCTTTTAATTGGCCGCGGCGAGAAACTAGACGAGAAATCATTAACTGAAATTCTTGTTCTTGATCATTTCGATCGGCTCCTTTGGCCATTTCTACTGATTAATTAAACAAAGAAAGTAAATGTGGAACGAATAGTATATTCGGAACGCCACTGGACGGCCGACACTTTTTTGCGCCGAAAACAACGCCGGCAATATATCCCAATGAGGGTAGATATGTTATCTTATTACCTACAACGGTAGGTGATATACTATGTACGTATTTTATTTTACCCACAACGGTAGGTTATATATTATTTGGATTATGAAGAAACGTTTATCTACACGATAGATAGACGAATAAGTGCATGTACGAGTATGTAGTTATAAAATTATTATTTTTCAACCAACACGATCTCAATGATGAAATCGGGGAAAGTAGAAAAGAGCGTGGTACGCTTCTTTCTAATGTAAACGATTGTAAAAACAATAATAATGAATTCGTATGAAATATATAATAAAATATGAAATGACGAAAATTCTACCACTACAAACTCAAAAAGAATGCACAGTAAATAGTAAATGGAACTGACTCACTCAATTATTTTGTCTCTTCTTGTCTTCAATGGCCAAATTGCTGGTCACATACACATCCGGCTCGAAGATCCAATTTTTGTTGATTACGTTGCTCTCAGTATTGTAGTTCGCGCTAGTTCTCAGGATGATTATGCAATCATACATTTGGCTTGGACATTTATTATTATATAAAAACTACAATTCAAACTGATAAAAATGATCTTAAACGTCAGATTGACAATATTGACATTACATTTTTATTACGACATGCGATGCGTTAGTTCTCTCTGCTCTCTGTCAAAACTCACCACTGACAACAGTAAGAAGCTGCCACATATGCGTTATTTCAACAATCCATCACGTTTCGAGAAATTGTTTGTTTCAACATGAAGAGAGAGAACGCAACATTTAGTTATCTTTGATAATTTCTTAGAAATTAATAAAACACGTGGTCTAATTTACTATTATCTTTTATAAACAAAATTATATGATAATCAAAAAACGCTTTTGGTTACAAATTAGTCCTAAATGCAAAGTTTAAAGGTATGCTGTTGAAATTGGATTTTATAAAGGTGGACGTATTCAAGCCAGCACTCCCACATTAAAACTCCTTTTACGTGGAGACCAGTGTGGGTACAAATTTCAATGTTTTGGGTACAAATTAGTCCTATATTCGAAAATTAATAATATTTAGTTATCTTTGACACTTTCTTGGAAATTAATAAAACACGTGGTCTAATTTGCTATTATCTTTAATAAACAAAATGATATGATAATGAAAAAACGCTTTTGGTTACAAATTAGTTCTAAATGCAAAGTTTAAAGGTATGCTATTGAAATTGGATTTTTAAAGGTGGACGTGTTCAAGCCAGCACTCTCACATTAACTATATTCGAAAATTAATAATATTTAGTTATCTTTGATAATTTCAAATCTTTTAACGATTCACTTGGAAATTAATAAAACACGTGGTCTAATTTACTATCATCTTTTATAAACAAAATGATATAATAATGAAAAAACGCTTTTGGGTACATATTAGTCCTAAATTCAAAGTTTAAAGTTATGCTGTTAAAATTTGATTTTGTAAAAGTGGGGGTGCTAGCTTGAGCTTAAACTAGCACCCCCACTTTAAATAACGGTTTTTCAGAAGAACTGAGTGGGTACAAATTATTATCTTTTGGGTACAAATTAGTCCTTAACTCAAAGATTAGATTTATGCCAATAAAATTTGATTTTGTCAATGTGGGGGTGTTAGCTTGAGCTCAAGCTAGCACCTCCACATTAAATAGTGATTTTTCAGAAAAACTAAGCGGGTACATATTCTAATTTTTTGGGTAAAAATTAGTCCTAAATTAGTTCTAAATTACACATAAGTTTTTTAAAATTTGAAAAAGTGGGGGTGCTAGCTTTACTGACGTTTCTAAAAGGAAATTTATGTTATCCATATTTAGTTCGATGTATTCAACATTTATTATCTAATTCCTATCGACTGTATTGCCAGTGAATGTTAAAGAAAAATCATGAACAATTCCAATTTTGTTTAACAGTATTCTGTTTCTCAAGACATGGCCTTATGAATTGTCACAATTATTACCTATTATATGCTCAGTGGTTAGACCCCTTGTGGTGTTGCGCCGCACAAATGATTCCTAGATCCGCTTTTTGGGGTGGATCCACGTAATATCAGTATTTACTCGCCCATTTTTTTCCATAGAGTCATATCCTTAGTTTTTTCTTTCCATCTAACGATTCCTATCATTCTTAAATCCTCCTCTACTTCTTTTTGGGCCTTACTTGTCTTTTTCTACCTCCTGGTTCCCACTATGGCATTGAGCAAACGATTGCACGCTTTCCTCCTCTCCATACATGGCCGAGCCAGTTTATTATTTGCCTCTTCATTCCCTTTACTATATATTCCCCTTTCATTTCTCTCAATATTTCATGGTTCATATGTTGCATGTATTCATTGTACAAAACTTTTATTGGCCCTAGAACTGTCCTAATTATTTTTCGTTCCACTATTCTCAATTTCTCCTCCTCTCTTTTTGTTATTGTCATCGCCTCTGCTCCATACATCGTGTTGAAAATTTTAAATATTGTGGCCCTTGTTAATATTTTGCTTTTTAATAATTTTTATTGGCATGGTACACCCTATTAGCTGCCATTATTTTTTCTATTTCTGATCTTCGTTCTCCATTACTGCTGATCGTAACTCCCAGATATTTGAACTTTTCCACTTCCTCAAATTCATATTTCCCTATTTTTATCATTCTGTTTTCACACTTTTTTCCACGTCTTATTATTTTTGTTCGCCTGTTTTCTTCTTTTATTATCTATCGGAACTTAAATTTTAGGTACGTGCGAAAAGTTAAAGCGAATCCCCACTCAAACATTGTATTTCGTCCTAAATATGATGTGAGGTTAATTTTTACACACGATGAAGAAAAAACCTTAGTTGACTATCTTTTAACATCTGCAAAAATGTGTTATGGGCTTACTCCACTAGAATGTCGAAAGCTAGCAATTGAGTCGGCAACAAAAAATAATAAGGATATTCCTAATAAATGGAAAGAACAAAAAATGGCAGAAAAAGAGTGGTAACTCGGCTTCAGGAAGAGGCATCCAGAATTAAGTTGTCGAAAACCAGAGTCTTGCAGTTTATCCCGTTCTACTTCAAGCTTTTTCAAAAATCTCGAAACCATGCGTGAACCACGTCTCAGTGATGGCAGTAGAATATTCAACTTAGATGAAACCGGAACCACCACAGTACAAGCTCCGCCCAAAATACTTGCAAAAAAGGGCATGAAACAGGTGTCCCAATGTACTAGTGGCGAAAGATTCTAGTAACAACTTGCAGTATAATTTGTCCCGCCGGTTATGCTTTACCCCCGGCGATGATATTTCCAAGGGTCCACTTTAAAGAAATTATGATTAAAGCGCCACCTGGTACGCTGGGATTAGCTACGCCCACAGGATGGATGAACAGGGAATTATTTCCGCGAGTGATGAATCATTTTATAAAACATTTTTCTAGTTCTCGTGACAACCCTAGCCTGCTAATCATGGACAATCACGAGAGCCATTTGTCCATGGAAACATTGGATCTTGCCAAATTGAATGGAGTCACAATATTGACGCTACCTCCGCATTGCTCTAATAAACTACAACCCTTAGATGTAGCAGTATTTTCGTATTTTAAAGAGCATTATAACTATGCCATACAAAGCTGACTTCTTCATCATCCCGGTATTCCAGTTAATATTTTTAACATCGGAGGTTTTGTTAAAGTTGCGCACAAAAGATCAATGACACCTACGAATATCAGTTCAGGATTTAAAAAAAAACCGGCATATTTCTCTTTGATTCGGAAATATTGAGATGACGATTTTCTAATGTCGGCTGTAACATACAGACCAGAAGTGAATTCTGAGCTAACAGTTTCTCAAAAATCTGGGCAAGAAATGGAAAAATACGAAGACACTGAAGAAACACTTGCACGAGACGAAACTGCTGGTCCGTCTTCATTTATTTCTCCACAAATCTTTCGTGGCTTTCCAAAGGCACAAAAAAGAAAGATTCTGAAATTGAGAAGACAAGGGAAAACAATTATTGCTACAGATACCCCTGAGAAAGACGAATTAGGTGAAAGAGAGTTGTCTAGAAAAAAAAAGAAACCAAACAGCAGTTAAAAAGGTGAAAAGAAACGTCACAGATGATAGCGACGAGGAAGAACCAGAACAAGAGTCGTCATCTGACAGTGAATGGTCACCCGAAGACTCGATTTCGGACCTTAAAGAGGAATTAACCAGACAACCAACTAAGGATGATTTCGTTTTGGTTCAGTTTAAAACTAAGAGTTTGATATATTTTGTTGGAAAAATATTGAACGTTTTGGAAAAAGATGAGTTTGAAATTTCATTTATGAGAAAAAACTCAAAAGTAATCGGAAAATTCTTTCATCCACCAATTCCAGATATTTCAGTTGTTAAGCTAGTAGATATTAAAATGATTCTATCTCAACCCATTCCATTAGGTTCGACGTCAAGACAGCAGTCCTACATAAGTTTTGAGATAAATTTTGAGTTATGATGTTCGTTAAAATATGTTTGTACAATTATTCAAGTCTGGGTGACTGATATTAACGATAATACTTTGTTTGCTTTTGTATTTAAAATATATTTGCTTAAAAAATATATGTTTCAATATACAGTGAAACAAATGGAATGATAATATAATATATTTAAAATCATATATTAATTATCACCAAACCCCTGTCATTGTGGGAGACAATGCTTACTTTTTATCATGGTAAATAATTTTTTACGTAAAACAAATTTTTACCAAAAAAATTTAATTTGATTAAAAGTTTATCGACTGTGGAACACTCTCCCCTACATCCAGTAATTCCTACAATAAATGTTTCTGGTAACAGTAGTTGCACCATTACTGTTAACAATGAAAAATTAGAATAAAAGTTTAGTTATTGATGTTAATTGATTTTTTATTTCTCATTATTTCAAACGGGATTGGGAGAATTTAAGAGTACTGTAAAGTGCAAGGATGCCGTAAAGTGCCATTTTCCGGACTCAAATTAGTACTGTAAAGTCGACTTTACAGTACAGTATGAAAAAAATATTATTTCTTAATACAATGACTTTTATATACAAAATAAAATACTGCTTGCTTCCTGAACATTTATTGAAAAATACTAGGTATATATAAGATGTACATAACTACCCAACACGAGCTCGAGATGACTTTTATGTTTCAACAGTCTCCACTAACTACAGTCAGAATGATCTTTTCCACAAAGGACTTATTCAATACAACAACTTGCCACATAATGTGAAGAATTCATACACAATCTGGAGTTTTAAGAGAAGTTGTACTTTATACTGTAAAGATAATATTAACATATAGTCATATATTTTTATTGTGCAATTATTTGATGTAATCTTTTAATTTACTGGCTGTTATTGTTACTCAATATTATTTGTAAATTGTTAGCATTATACTATTAAACATTCATAGTCTGTGAATTTTAACAGTGTTCCTTGTATGTTGTAATAATTGGGTCATTTTTAATAGTGGTCTGGGTATAAAAGGATTTATAATCTATTTCAACTGATGATTTACTAATCACAGATAATGTAACAAATAATAATAATAATTTATTCCATAAGTACACAATATGAAATTGATAAAAGCTTGTTTTTCTACATGTAGGTTTATTTTTAAATTAAAAAGACGTGTGGCACTAGGAGACTGCCGCGGTAAAGCTATTGCATACGAGTAGTTTTACACTTTAACGTTCACAATTTCTTTTTCTTTTTAGCTCTTTTTTTAGCATTAGAAGTTTCACTTTCACAGTCCTCGTATCAGCATAAAATAATCAAAACTTATTGGACAGTCCTCGTATAATCATACAAGTATCAAAATTTATTGTACAGTCCTGGTATCAGCATAAAATAATCAAAACTTATTGGGCAGTCCTTGTATAAGTATAAAAAATCAAAATTTATTGGACAGCCCTCGTATCAGCATAAAATAATCAAAACTTATTGGGCAGTCCTCGTATAATCATAAAAGTATCAACATTTATTGGGCAGTCCTCGTATAAGTATGAAATAATCGAAATTTATTGGACACTCCTCGTATAAGTATAAAAGAATCAAAATGTATTGGACAGTCCTCGTTTAATCATATCAGTATTAAAATTTATTGAGCAGTCCTCGTATCAGCATAAAATAATCAAAACTTATTGGACAGCCGTATAATCATAAAAGTATCAAAATTTATTGTGCAGTCCTCGTATAAGTATAAAACAATCAATTGTATTCGACAATCCTCGTATAAGCATAAAATAATCTAAACTTATTGGACAGTCCTCGTATAGTCATAAAAGTATCAAAATTTATTGGGCAGTCCTCGTATAAGTATAAAAGAATTAAAATTTATTGACAGTCCTCGTATAAGCATAAAATAATCAAAACTTATTGGACAGTCCTCGTATAGTCATAAAAGTATCAAAATTTATTAGGCAGTCCTCGTATAAGTATAAAAGAATTAAAATTTATTGACAGTCCTCGTATCATCATAAAATAATCAAAAATTATTGGACAGTCCTCGTACAAGTATGTAGGTATTAAAACTTATTGGACAGTCCTCGTATCAGCATAAAATAATCATAAAAGTATTAAAATTTATTGGGCAGTCCCCGTATAAGTATAAAAGAATCAAAGTTTATTGGACAGTCCTCGTATCATCGTCCTCGTATAAGTATAAAACAATCAAAATGTATTGGAAAGTCCTCGTATCATCATAAAATAATCAAAATTTATTGGATAGTCCTTGTATAGTCATAAAAGTAACAAAATTTATTGGACAGTCCTCGTATCATCATAAAAAAATCAAAATTTATTGGACAGTCCTCGTATAAGCATATGGGTATTAAAATTTACTGGACAGTCCTCGTATCGTGTCAGGTTATATTCGTTACGGAATTTCTGGATGCGGTCTCCACGCTCAAGGCCCGCGATAGAAGCTAATGCAATAGCTTAAAAAGTTAAAGATTCTTTAATGAAACAAATCTATATATATATATATATATATATATATATATATATAACAACAAAGAGATTCATGGGTAATTCACGCAAAATAAAGGGCTACTGAAATAGAGAGGTAACCGTGGACATGCATGTTTCTGGCTCATTTTGCCTCTTCAGCACGGCATAACCAAATAAGGATGTGAAATTTGGGAACAAAGATGTTAATCGAAACATAGGAAAACACAAAATAACGGATTTCAGCAGGGAAACCAAACGCTCATTTGTGTCTTCAATTGGAAGATCCCGAGTTTTCAGGACATCAACCAACATCGACACGGAGGCGCATATAGCCCCCCCCCGCCATGAACCTTCCGACCCATAGTAAATAACAAAGATGTAGGAATATCGCGTGATATGTTAACAACAACAACAAAGAGATTCATGGGTAATTCACGCAAAATAAAGGGCTACTGAAATAGAGTGGTAACCGTGGACATGCATGTTTCTGTCTCATTTTGCCTCTTCAGCACGGCATAACCAAATAAGGATGTGAAATTTGGGAGCAAATATGTTAATCGAAACATAGGAAAACACAAAATAACGGATTTCAGCAGGGAAACCAAACGCTCATTTGTGTCTTCAATTGGAAGATCCCGAGTTTTCAGGACATCAACCAACATCGACACGGAGGCGCATATAGCCCCCCCGCCATGAACCTTCCGACCCATAGTAAATAACAAAGAAGATGTAGGAATATCGCGTGATATGTTAACAACAACAACAAAGAGATTCATGGGTAATTCACGCAAAATAAAGGGCTACTGAAATAGAGTGGTAACCGTGGACATGCATGTTTCTGGCTCATTTTGCCTCTTCAGCACGGCATAACCAAATAAGGATGTGAAATTTGGGAGCAAAGATGTTAATCGAAACATAGGAAAACACAAAATAACGGATTTCAGCAGGGAAACCATTTGTGTCTTCAATTGGAAGATCCCGAGTTTTCAGGACATCAAACAACATCGACGCGGAGGCGCTGAAGAGGCAAAATGAGCCAGAAACATGCATGTCCACGGTTACCACTCTATTTCAGTAGCCCTTTATTTTGCGTGAATTACCCATGAATCTCTTTGTTGTTGTTGTTAACATATCACGCGATATTCCTACATCTTCTTTGTTATTTACTATGGGTCGGAAGGTTCATGGCGGGGGGGGGCTATATACGCCTCCGTGTCGATGTTGGTTGATGTCCTGAAAACTCGGGATCTTCCAACTGAAGACACAAATGAGCGTTTGGTTTCCCTGCTGAAATCCGTTATTTTGTGTTTTCCTATGTTTCGATTAACATCTTTGCTCCGAAATTTCACATCCTTATTTGGTTATGCCGTGCTGAAGAGGCAAAATGAGCCAGAAACATGCATGTCCACGGTTACCACTCTATTTCAGTAGCCCTTTATTTTGCGTGAATTACCCATGAATCTCTTTGTTGTTGTTGTTAACATATCACGCGATATTCCTACATCTTTTATATATATATATATATATATATATATATATAAAGCAAAATGGTATTCTTGACGGTAGATAAATAAAAAATCTCTCAATATCTTAGGGATTCCGTCGTAAGTAGGGCTGAATGAAACTCTTATTTACTACCCAACGTTTCGAAAAATTTTATTTTCTTTTTCAAGGCTGAAATATGGACATGTTGGTACATTTCATTAATTAACAATTTTTTATACTTACGTGTAAAGTGAGTTAATAAATATTAAAATAGTTCATACTCGGAACAACAAAAAAAAATATATTTTATGTATAGATACTTTTTAAGTACTAATTCAAAAGGATCTTTTTGATTTGAAGGAACATTATATGTCACAGTTTGAGTGACAGTTTTTTGGTTGAGACATAACCTAGTTGATGTGTTCAACTTTATGACTTAAGAGACAGTCTTCATTATTAGTAGCATGACTTGTCACTTAATCATGATCCTATGAACAAAGGAAGTCCTATATATCATATATTCTCCCTTGTCAACGAGCGAAAGTTGTAAGGTATAATACTCTCACTAATTACCCCACTCAATCTCACGATAACAAGAGTGAATGTAGTATATACACAACAACTCCGTTATAACTCATTAGTTAATCACACTTATGCGTATCTTCTTTCATTTAACCAACAACATAAGAACAATCAAATTGTAGATATTTCTAACTTATAAATATAAACATCTATATAACTAATGAGTTATAACGGAGTTGTTGTGTATATACTACATTCACTCTTGTTATCGTGAGATTGAGTGGGGTAATTAGTGAGAGTATTATACCTTACAACTTTCGCTCGTTGACAAGGGAGAATATATGATATATAGGACTTCCTTTGTTCATAGGATCATGATTAAGTGACAAGTCATGCTACTAATAATGAAGACTGTCTCTTAAGTCATAAAGTTGAACACATCAACTAGGTTATGTCTCAACCAAAAAACTGTCACTCAAACTGTGACATATAATGTTCCTTCAAATCAAAAAGATCCTTTTGAATTAGTACTTAAAAAGTATCTATACATAAAATATATTTTTTTTTGTTGTTCCGAGTATGAACTATTTTAATATTTATTAACTCACTTTACACGTAAGTATAAAAAATTGTTAATTAATGAAATGTACCAACATGTCCATATTTCAGCCTTGAAAAAGAAAATAAAATTTTTCGAAACGTTGGGTAGTAAATAAGAGTTTCATTCAGCCCTACTTACGACGGAATCCCTAAGATATATATATATATATATATATATATATATATATATATATATATATATATATATATTATATGACTTCCGAAACAGATACTCGATGTACGTTCTGACCTCATATATTACGTTCTGACTTCTGATTTCGGAGGGCACTACGTTCCCCCATGTAAATTATGTTTTTCATGATGCTGTTACATTGACTAGTCGAAATCCGAAAATTGGTTCTGAGGTCAGAACGCTCTTTCAGTTTCCTCAACGGAGGACGAACAGCTAACAGCAGTCGTGTCTCAAAACGTCTCGGTCCAATAGTAGCGAGCTATTTTCGCGCGCATTCGTTTAAATTTTGACATTTAAAAATTTAGAAAGTTAACCTATACGTATTTTTATTATTATGTTATTAGGATTATCTGTGATTAGAATTATCATTTACGATTAAGAAAATGGAAAACAATCAAATTATCTGTCGTGTGTGGTAAGGCGTTATCGTCTAAACAAGCTAATTTTCGACGACATTTAAAGGACAGACATGACATAATTGAAAATATCAATTATTCAGTTAATTGTGAAGAACCATCGTGTGATTATATGTGTTCGAAAGTTGGAGAATTACGAACACATATGCAATCCGTTCATAAACTATATCAACAAGTTGACGAATTGCATTTTGCTAATTTTGATGGTAAGCTATAAATTATTATATGGGTAACAATTTAATTTGATTTGCATATTTTTAACTTCTTGAAATTGATAGATTTCAATACATGGAAACATGCCGAAGAGGTTCGAACATCATCCAGGTGGGTGATACATAGTCGCAATACACCAAATACCACTCACTATTATTGTAACTGCAGTGGTAATAAGCGAACGATAGGTACTGAAGAGCGTAAGCGAATGCTAAAGGCGCAAGGGTCCTGCAAAATTAATTCAACTTGTACATCATACATGTCAGTAAAAGATATTAATAGAAGCCTTCAAGTCATGTTTTATAAATCACATTATGGCCACGAAGTGAAACTTGAACATATTCGGTTAGATCAGCATGATAAAAATTTAATAGGCACACAATTAGTACAAGGTAATTATAACGATACTGTTGCAAAAAAAGTATAATTTATTAATATGTATCTTAAATTTTTAGGTGCATCATCTACAAAAATTCTGGATAAAATTGGAGAAAGTGCGGGGGAAGATTTTCAGAGAATCCATTTAGTAAATAAGAAAGACATTCAAAATATTGCTCAAGCTTATAAAATAATTGATGGAGCTATAAGAGACCAAAATGATACAGTCAGGGAGAGATAGATACTGAAAATGTATTTAATAAGGAAGACTTTTTATTAGCTTTTATGACAACAGCATAAAAAGTTCTATTAAATAAATTTGGAAATGGGGGAATCAAAAACTTGGATGCAACGCACGGAACAAATCCATATGATTTCAAACTTATTACAATTTTGACGGTTGATGATTTTGAAGAAGGATTTCCAGTGGCGTTTTTGTTTTCCAACAGGGAAGACTACATCACTGTGTTAAAATATTTCATGTCGGCTGTTAAAGATAGAGCTGGAGATGTTGCTGCCAGAATGTTTATGAGTAACGATGGCGAGCAGTATTTTGCTGCTTGGAGTTCGATTATGAGCAGTAATCAGACGAAAAAACTTTTATGTGCTTGGCATATTGACAAAGTATGGCACAATAAAATTTCCATTATCAAGAATAAGGAAAAACAAGAACAGGTAAGATTTTGTAGTGTACTTTTTTCTACTAATAAAATTAATAATAAATTTTTGTAGGTGTACAATATGTTGTGTGTGCTGAGACAAGAAGTTGAAGTAATACAATTCGAAGAATTGTTGCTTCTTTCACACAGATTCTGGATTCAGATGAAGAGCTTGAAGCTATTGCTACTTATTTCACACAACATTATGAAAGTAGATCGAAAGTTTGGGCTACTGCGTACAGGGTCGGGGGTGGTAGAAATACCAATATGTATTAAGAAAGTATGCATAAAACTATCAAGAACATATACTTAGATGGAAAAGTTTGTCGAAGGCTTGACAAAACAATTCATGCTTTAGAGAAATTTGTAAAGGGATAAGCAATTTCAGCGAGTGTAGAAACTAACTAAGGGAAAAAATAAAGGCAAAAATTACAAATCAGAACAGAGACACGCACGTGCCATCGAAGACGATAAAATGTTTGTTGCTGAGGAAGATCAAAATCGATGGTCGGTTTCACATGACGACAATATTTACAATGTAGCTAAAAGTGTTATATCAGAACATATTTATCAAATTAACTGCACCACATGTGATGCTTGTACACATATGTACAGTTGCACCTGCAATGATTACATCATTATAAAGGTAACATATGTAAACATGTACATAAAGTTTGTATTATAATAAAAAGTGAAGGAATGGCACCCTTAATACATTCTGAATTACATAAAGAGAATGTGAATGAAGTTGAATTACAAATGCACTTAAGTATTCTTAGAAATCCGATAGCAAACAACGTGTCAAAATTAAAGGAAGACATTTTAAATAGGTTAGACAAATTAAAGAGTGAGTTATGTCAAATTCAAAACAATTTAGACGGTATTGAAGATGTTGATCTGTTAACAACTGTTACAAAACAGCTTACATGTATCGATTTAACCGGTACATTAAACGTAACTTTAGGTATAAACGAGTCTGTTCCATCGTTGGCAATGCAGTCTGTTGTTCCTGTGAATACCAATATAGTAATTCAAGATCGGTTTATTTCTACAAAGAAAAAATCAATTGCAAAACCGAAGTTAAGTAAACCAACTCCTGAAGAAAAACTTATTAAAGAAATTCTTCACAATAACACATAGGTTAATATATAATTTTAAAAGTATTATAATTTTGTTTTGTAAATTATTTTATTTCAATATATTGTGGAATTATTTAGAAACAGTTAGTTTCGTTTCACAAAATGGCGACTGGAAGTACATCCAAAAAGGTGATGCAGGAAAAGTATTGCAAAATGTGCAAAAAAAGTAATCAATTCGAAAAATTGTGTTATGTGTCGATCAACATTTCATCCCAGTTGTGCAGCACAGGGAAAGTTCTGGGGAAATCATATGTTGTAAGCAATGAGATAAAAGTGAGGTTAAAACACCAAAGACCAGTGAAACGTTTTTCAAAGATGAAACTGCAATGAAAAATATGCTAAAAACTGTCCTGAAAGAATACAACCCTTAAAACATAATTGGGAAGAGGAAATTCGTGAACTCAAAGAGTATGTCGATAGTTTGAGAAATGGCCTCAATCAACAAAACAAAATGTGTGAAGAAATAAATAACCATCTTAACACCCTCAGTGATGAAAATAAGGAACTCAGAAGTCGTGTTGAGAAACTAAAGACTGAAATGGACACAGAGACGATAATACAGGAAATGTTGGAATGGCAGAATAGGGCATCAAATGTTATATTACGTATTCAATGTAAATGAAGTGAATGAAATTAACAGCAGAACAAGAATTGTTGTTGGATGAAAATTTAAAAAACAATTAACAAAATTTCGAAAAAACTTTGTTTCAAAGCTGCTCAAATCAGTGAAAGCAAGAATAACAGTTTTCAATAGTATTATCCAACCACATTTTGAGTGTTGTGCTACCATACTCTTAGACTAAGACAACAACAGTAAAGCCTCTCTTCAAATACTCTAAAATCATGGTATGAGATTGACTCTAAAATGCAACCTACTTACACCAATAATTCATATGCAAGAAACTTTACAGTGGCAATCAGTAAATAAAAGACTAACATACTATGCAATGATATTTATTTTCAAAATAGTCAAAGGATTGATGCCAGCATATTTCAATCAGTTCATCATATTCAATCACGAAATTCACAAACACTATACAAGAAGTGCTAATAATTTACACATAGAGAAAGTCAATACTAGACAAGGTATGAACTCACTATTTGTAAAAGGATTCCAAATGAAGAAAAACCTTGTAAAATATCTGTGATTCTATTTATTTGTAGGTATTGTTAAATTTGTTTTCATATTTGTAATCTTTCATGTATGTAAGCTATAGTGGATAAATTTATTTTTATTAGTGTATATTTATGCATTATTTATTGTAAATTGTAAAACAATTATATCATGAATATTAGGATTTCCTATTTATCAATAAACTTTAATTTTTTTTCATTTAAGAAAGTAATATTATGGAATTAATTAAAAACAATTAGCTTTATTCAGAACAGTAAATACAGAATCTTTAATATAAGAGTAATTTAAAACAAAATTTAACTAAAAATTATACAACTACTTTAAATCAAAATGGTTTCATTAAACCAACTTCAACATTTAACCAGCAAAATGTGTTGCTGCAATGTGCATTTGCATTCTTCTGGTCAAAGCTAAATCTGGATTGATTCCACGAGGTAAATTTTGTCCCAACTTTTCATCTTTTGAAATACCAAAATCAACTTCTTCAATATCAGTATATTGGCCTCCAAGCACATATTGTGAAGAACAACACATGCAATGATTATCTTCGATGCTCAATTAGGAAGTCGATTTTTGAGGACACTATTACACCGTTCTGTTCCACATCTGATTGTTTTTAGTCTAATGTCTGCTGCAGTAGTTGGGGGTATATACTTAAACTCAAATAGTTTATTGTGCTGTGCTTATACTTGCATATAATTAACAATTTTAAAAAATATGAAAGTATATTTGAAAATGGAATGAAAATATGGTGTACACACTAGTTATCAACTGAATAAAACAACAACTTTGCAAATGTGTACGTAATTCTCCAACTTTCGAACACATATAATCACACCATGGTTCTTCACACTTAACTGAATAATTGACACTTTCAATTATGTCATGTCTGTCTTTTAAATGTCGTTGAAAATTAGCTTGTTTAGACAATAACGTCTTACCACACACGTAACAGATAATTTGATTTTTTTTCCATTTTCTTAATCGTAAGTGATAATCCTAATAACACAATAATAAAAATACGTATAGGTTAACTTTCAAAATTTTTAAACGTCAAAATTAAAACGAATGCGCGCGACGATAACTCGTTCCTATTGGACCGAGACGTTTTGAGACCCGACTGCTGTTAGCCATACGTCAACGGAGGTAGTGTAGTTCCACTGTATATCACTGGCGCTAGTGTCGCTCTTTTGGAGATACCACTGGCTTGCTGTGACTTCCAGCATGTTCCTATCCTCCTTCCACTTCAGTGAACCAGTTTACACACGTCTCTGTCGAACTATATCTCTATATATAGATGTCACAACGTCTTTTACGATTTGGCATCATCGCAGGTGGCTGTGAATTATTAGAATCAGATGTATTTCTCATGCACGGAGGGTACAACGGCGTATCTATCGAATTTTCATCTACAATAATAATGTTATAATAATGATTGGACGCACAGTTAGACCACTTTTTTAAATATCGACGGAGTATTTCACAATCATATCACAAATTCATTGGTTTATGGAACAAATAGAAGAAGTAACAATATATGATTTTCTTTATTTTCTTGGGAAATAAAACCACTACCTTTTTTCATATTTTGACTTCAATGTTATTGAGAATAATTGAGTTTTTTTTTAAATTTTAGACCCTACCTGACACAAAAAATTCGACAAGTAGACAATCAATAATATTTTGAAGTTAAAGACTGCAAAAAATGGTTTTAAAATTTTTAAGAATCATTCACAGTAGTATTTTTCTTGAAGATGATTGTGAATGAAAAATATTTTTTAAATCATAACATTCTGATAGAAATAAAGTCTACTATGGGATTCAGTATGCTCCAAGAACGTTTTTTTAAGATATAGCTCTTTTGCTTATTTTATTAATGTAGCTAATGAAACGCGTGTTATACCTTTTTTGTGAGAATGATTACTTTTGTTTTGTAATATGTGTTGCTTATTTTTGTGGTATAGTGTATTAAAGTTTGTATTGGTTAACAATAATTCCGATATTAAATCATAAGAAAACCTGGATATAAATTATGATACTATCCTGATAACGAGAGTAACTGATTATTGAAAATTTCTTTTTTTAACATTGGTGACCAAATTTGAGTACATTCTGCTGAAATGTTAGCTACTCTGCATTTAGTTGCATGTACTATGATTGAGTGTCAGGTAGAAAACAAAATTTTGAAACCCTCAATTATTCTTGATAATGGAACGCTACGGAAACGTTGAAGTGAAAATATAAAAGAAACTCTTTTTTTCTAAATTTAACCTGCTCACGACAAAATTTTCTATACAGTGTCCCAAAAATTCGTACAAAAAGATGGGTAGATGCATTTTTTATTGAAATAATAAAAAAACGGTTTCTATTTATTTTAGATTTTAACTTTTAATGAATTCATATGTATTAGATCGCTTTACTGTTTTCATACATTACCGTTTAAAAATGTAGACTATAGTGCGACACAACATTGTCCATATCCAGTCCAGTCGTTCATTTTATTCCATATGTCACCAAGGACGATTTTTCATCAAAATGTAATATTTATGTGTGGCATTCAGAAATGATAAAAACCAAATATGAAAATTAATTGCATCAACACCCATTAAACTTATTCCGAAAATAAATTCACAAGGAACGATGTTTATGAACGGTTAAATTTCGATTCATTTCCAATGATTATAAATAAAAAACAGTTTTTAATATCTAACTTTAGATGCTTATAGTTCATAAAAAATTGGAGTAAGACACACATTTTATATGAAATACTAAATATCATTATCTTCAGTCGCTCTTAACATCTCTCCAAAGTTTTTGGTACGAACACCTGGGACACCCGCCAGTATCTTTCTGCAAACAAATATAAAAAGATCCTCAGGTATTCTATTAATTATTTATAGCCCCTTAATCATACGATCGATAATACTTTTCACATCTATTTTGTTTAGCAGATCTTGGTTCATTGAAAAAATTGCCAAAAATTCAAATTTTCCCAAAGAAATATTGTTAATAGTAAATGTTTATTTTTTATGTTGCAATTTTAGAATTTTTCGTACAACCCTTACCGCCTGGTGCTAGTGTACTCAAAAACCTCTATTAAATCGACACTGTAACTAGTTACCCCATTAATGATCAATTTATCAATCAATAGAAAAGAAAAAGAACGAATACATTGGTTCCCGCAGACTTATCCATACAATACTTCTTGCACTTAACAATTTTTTATCCGTGTGAAGTTATCTACGAATTTTTTTACCATCCACGAATATTTTTTTTACAAAATAAACTGTACTTTTGCAAAAAATGTTAATATAGGAGACATATAATGACATTTTAATAGGCTACATAATTTTACTACCCAAAATTAAAGATTAAGTGAATAAAAAGTATACAAATAGTTGTTCTTGTAGATATTTCAATTTCAATTACGATTGAGCGCCGACGCGCATCGTTCGTCTTGAACTCGAAGCCCCAAAATTATTTCAAATTTCCTTCAAGTATTTCAAACGACACTAAATAAGGAACCTATTACCGAAAAATTGTCTATTTTTATAACGTCAAAAAAATTCAAAGATTACGATTGTGCGCCGACGCGCATCGTTCATTTTGAACTCGAAGCCCCAAAATTTCTTCAAATTTTCTTTAACTATTTCAAAAGACACATAATTAGGAGCTTATTAACGAAAAATTCTGATGTAAGTATTTTTTAAAACGTCAAAAGAATTCATAACGATTACAATTGTGCGCTGACGCCCATCGTTCATTTTGAACCCGAAGCCCCATTTTTGTTTAGAATTTTCTTCAACTATTCCAAATTACACTTAATCAGGAACCTACTAACGAAAAATTGTGATGTAAGTATTATTTATAACGCGAAAAAAAATTCATAAAAATTAGGATTGTGTGCCGACGCGCATCGTTCGTTTTGAACTCGAAGCCCCAAGATTTTTTCAAATTTTCTTCAACTATTTCAAAGGACACTTATTTTCAAACCTACTCACGAAAAATTGTGATGTATTTTCCAAATGACACCTAATCAGGAACCTATTAACGAAAAATTGTGATGTAAGTATTCTTTATAACGTAAAAAAAAATTAGAAAAATTAGGATTGTGCCCGACGCGCATCGTTCGTTTTGAACTCGAAGCCACAAAATTTTTCCAAATTTTCTTTAACTATTCCAAATGACACTTAATTAGGAACGTATTAATGAAAAATTGTGATGTAAGTATTTTTTATAACGTCAAAAAAATTCATAAAGATTTCGATTGAGCGCCGACGCGCATCGTTCGTTTTGAAATCGAATCCCCAATTTTTTTTCAAATTTACTTCAACTATTTGAAAGCACACTTAATTAGGAACCTGTTAAGGAAAAATTGTGTTGTAAGTATTCTTTATAACGTCAAGAAAATTCATAAAGATTACGATTGTGCACTGACGCCCATCGTTCGTTTTGAACCCGAAGCCCCAAAAATTGTTCAAATTTTCTCTAGCTATTCCAAAGGACACTTAGTTGGGAATCTAATAACGAAAAATTGTGATGTAAGTATCTTTTATAACGTCAAAAAAATTCATAATGAATCGAGTTCAAAACGAACGATGGGCATCACAATTTTTCGTTAATAGGTTCCGAATTAAGTGTCCTTTGAAATACTTGAAGGAAATTTGAAAACTTTTTGGGGCTTCGAGTTCAAAACGCACGATGCGCGTCGGCGCTCAATCGTAATTTTTAGGAATTTTTTTTGGCGTTATAAAAAATACTTTACAATTTTCCGTTAATTGGCTCCTAATTATGTGTACTTTGAAATAGTTGAACGAAATTTGAAAAAATTTTGGGGCTTCGAATTCAAAACGTACGATGCGGGTCGGCGCACAATTGTAATCTATATAAAAAAATTTTGACGGTATAAAAAATACTTACATCACAATTTTTTGTCAATTGGTTTCTAATTAGGTTTTATTTGTAATAGTTGGATAATTTGTTTTTTGTTTTTGGGTCTTCGATTCAGAATCCTGCAATATGTAGAAGAACAACTATTTGAAAACTTTTTACTCACTTAATCTTTAATTTTTGGTAGTACAATTATGTAGCCTATTAAAATCTCACCATATGTCTCCTATATTAGCTATACTAATTTTTTTGCAAAAGTACAGTTTATTTAGCAAAAAAATATTAGTGGATGGTTAAAAAAATCCGTGGATAATTTCACACGGGTCAATTGTTCCCAGTAAAGTCCAGAAATTGTAAAAAATTGTGTCCAGTTGAGATCTGAAGAGGAAACAATAAAAATAGAAAAAGTTAAGTTAAGACAAAAATTTATATTTTCAACTTTAACTAAGTGATTTATTTATATACCAGAAAAACTTCTATCCTTTCAACCCATACTCGAATGGCCATGATGCGACGTGAATAATATACGATAGTTACGCGCGTTGTTGCCAATTTTACCTCCGCGCGACGTTGTGGCCTCCATTTTTACGGAGGTCATTGCGCATGGGCTATATAAAATATCAATATAAATTTTTAGAGGAAATTGTTTCCCCCCTTTTGAAATTCTGATTCTAGGGGTTCCCCTCAACAAAAAACACTTTTTATATCTTCTTTAAACCCACGGGAATACCTGCACGTCAGGACATCTCACATGTGTATGGGAGGTCACAACTTAACAGGCACCAATATATATACATATATATGAAATTAACTGTCTCGACCCTTACTTCGTGGAATCTGCTCATAATAGTGTTTTAAATGAAACTCACGGTTTCTAGTTAATTCCACAATATAATAAAAGTTATTGAAAATTCTAAAAAATTGACAATTGTTTCGATAAATCAATAAATATCATATCATAGAAACCGTGAGTTTCATTTAAAACACTATTATATATATATATATATATATATATATATATATATATAAATAAATATAGGATTATTGGGGAAGCGGCAAATTAAAACGAGTACTATTCATACTTTTTCATGTCCAAGCTTTCAGTATTTATTTATTCCATTTTCAAGGATAAAGTATATGAGAATGTATATTATAATAGATGTAAATGGTAAATTGTATATAACATCAAAAGACTTTGAATTTTTTTAAAATAATTGTCAAAATGAAAGTAAATAAAATCGTTTTAAATAGTTATTTTTTTTTTATATTGGAACATAGAAATAACTAAAGACATTAAGGTTATGTTTGACTTAACCATATATCTAAATAATGTTGATGTATTTATGGTTATCTTCTTTCTTTTTTAATTATAAAAATGACATTTTATTAACTTAAAAATTGTTTTTTTAAATAAAAGAAGAATTTGAAATTGAAAGACATTTATGATTTTTATCAATAGATAATAAGTAATAATAAATATCACTTACATTATTATGATTACTTTTCTTATTAATGATATTAGTTTCTTGAGATATGTGAGCCATTTCTAAGAAAAGCCTTTTCTTAATATTTGATTGAATATCTAAAATACTTACAGAATCAAAGTCCATAACATGGTCATTATCAATCACATGTTTTGCCAAAGCACATCTATTGGGATATAATCTGCAATCGCTTTTATGTAGGGATATACGATTCTTTAATTTTTGACCAGTGTGACCTACATATTTATCCTCAAAATTTTTACAGGGAATACAATATACTACATTTGAAAGGTTAAGAATATTAGTTTTAAAAATAATGTGTGAGTACGTGATATTTTTTCACAATGTTACTTATTTTTGGAGAATGAATTTCAATAAAAAGGCTATAACTACTTTTATATAGCTAGTGGTTTGTTTATTCCTCTCATTGGCCACTTCTGGTACGGCGACCATATATGTTTTTGTTGAAAATTTCTTTTGGATGCCAAGACGAGAGGTCACGTGGCAGTGGATGACTGGTAATGGGAGATATATGTTGTACCGGTTCAATCAGCCTGAAGTTGTACTACTATACTGTACCATAAAACAAGACAAGCGGACAAGACACGGAAAAGATTATGCGGATCTCTCCTTTCTACCACCTTTCCTCTCACTTCTAGCAAAACCCCAGAGTCCCCTATATTATTCCTACTTTTTATTTCGCCATAAACTTCTGCACTTCTCAAAAACATCAACAAACCCCATTTCACTCATCAAGTTTTTATTGAACTACTGTATGAGGAAGGTATCAGTGAAATGCAAAATAAAATCCAATTAGAAAACAAAACATATTCTAAAGATATTATGTAATTCCAAATGTATTGTATATTTTATAAAAATAACACATTGATAGTAATGCCATATCTATTTCTAATATGACAGTACCAATTCTAACTTGACAAACATGAAAACAATCAAATAACATAAAATACTAAGTGACAAAAGTTTATATATAATAAGATGCAACCAAATTTCCCACATCTGTGTATCCATTACACCAATATAAACACAAAATTCAAACTTACCGCTCTACTCCATCTCACCTCTTACTCACAGGGTATCAAATCGGCGCAAAGCCAATAATAAAATACTACACAATACTCATGTGTTTTTTAAGTGCTTGCGGGCATTATGACCTATTGTAAGGTACTCGAGCACTTTTAAGAATCCGCCTTCAAAACGTGCTTAGAGAAAATTGAAGCATAGTGATTAATATCAGCTCAGTACGATAAGGAAATATATAAATATTGATCCTGAGATTCTTTTTTTTAATAGTAAAATCAAGTTTTATCTAAAACAACTACGTATTATTTACTTTATTTAAAAACTTACGTGGGTGTGAAATTTAGGATGATTATAAAATTTCTCCAATATAGCATATCCTCCATTATCCAATTTAAAATGATCAGTTTTATTTATGTAGCTGTCACCATCGTCATAAGATATGAAAACTGTTGATGATGACGGTAACGAGAACTCTGAAATGAATGGAGCTGGATCCCGAGCTAAGCATATTATTATTTTGCTGTTGTCTCCAACCCAATGTACCATCAGTTGCTTGTGGTTATCATTGAGATAATTAATCTGGAATGCAAAAGAAAGCGGGTTTAAAATATTATCGAAAATATAACTACTTTTTAATCGACTCATTTAATAAATGTGAAATTTAATATAACAATACACGGAATTGAGAAGTCGAAACTAATTTTGGAAGTCCTCTTATAACATACCCAATCAGCGACAGGATCTCCACATCTATATCTACTAGTGGGTTTTCTTATTGATAAAACAAGGATGTTTGTGTGAAGGTGTCGAGGACATATTGTTTTTATTTCGGGTTTTACAGAAATACTTTCCACGAAATATATAATTGTATGACTGCTTGAATAACGATGTATTTCGAAAAGGTCGATAACAAATTTGAAAAACCGTTATACTTATTATCATTATTATCTCAACCCACTCCTACTAATAAGTGCAGTGGAAGAAACTTCGTAACAATATAAGAAGGAACTTATTAACGGTATAAGAAGAGGAGTAACATGGAATTTTAAAAACATTTCAGTTTAGAGCAATTTTGGCAGTACTGCAACTCCGCCACTGATACCTATTTAACTTATGTGTATTTATTCATATAAATATGATTAAGTTGGAATTTCTGGAACCGTTGACGATATTCATACTGAACACACTTACCACCACTACTCCAACACTCACAATTACACTATCTGACGCGCGTTTTGATACAAGTTAAACTAAAACTTATCTTAAAATAGTTTTCTCCTACATATATACTAAATTTTAAGCCCGCGAGAAGAGTTGCATTGGAGCCTAGCCTAACTTTCGGTCTCTGAAGACGAAAACTTGATTATTGAAACGAGCGTCAGACAGTGTAATTGTGAGTGTGGTAAATAGTGTATTCAATATGAATATTACGACGTAAGGTTCAAAAACATTAAAAAATTCTTATCATATTGTTACGAAATCGCACACTGGTGTAGTCCCTGAATCCAACTCTGTCTAAGCTATGTATGAAAGTTAAAATTTTGAAGAATGGGCAGGGATTTCTCCGAAATGTTTATCGTTATTTTTTGTAACTATTCTTATCTAGAAATTACCAGTAAGGTCCATTGTTTTTGTGAGCCGCAATCTAGAAGGATCCAGAAAAAAGGCACTTAATATATAAGAAAGGCTACCTACCAACGGAGTTTAGTTTATAATTTGATCTCGTGAGATAAACAGTGAAAAAGTAAATAGTCTAAGTAAATAAACAGTAGTGAAGTGTTTATATAAATTAGTCTAAGTGAATATACAGGGTATCTAGTATAAATTAGTGAATAAATAAATCAAGTTAGTAGACAAACCGTATGTATAAATTTATCCCACCTTCGTAATGAAAACTTTTAAATAAATAAGAAAAACATTACATTGGTGCCAGAAGCGGGATAATATAAATAAAAAGTTACGTAAAAATGCTAAGAGACTAAGTGACCTGAAAGCGACAGAGCTAAAGGCAGAATTGGAAAACCGTGAGTTGGAAACGTTCGGTCAGAATAATGAATTAGTAGAAAGACTAAAAATGGCACTGGTAAGTGACGACTTAGATCCAGAAACATTTTTATTCAAAGACGATACTTTCACCTTAATCTCGTCAATTTCTGCTGATATTTCTACTATGAAGAACGATACTTCTGCTAATATGGACGAGAAGATTTCAACCATGAAAAATGATATTTCTGCTAACATGACATGACAAAATGACATTGTTGCTGACGTTGAAAATAAAATTTCGTCTCCAAAATCGGATATTGATGATAAGATGGCAACGATGGACGAGTAAATCGAGATTAAAATGACAACGATGAACGAGAAAATAAAAACAGACATTGAAAATAAGATGACAACGATAGACTAGAAAATCAAGGAGTAAGAAAGAAATATGGCAAATTTGAGGACACAAGACACGCAGAAGAAAAGAAGATTGAACATATAAAACCCTGCAAGCCAGAAATAAACTACGGGACAGAATATATTGGCAGTTTTACTCGAGTGAAGGCCCCAACGTTCGATGGAAAAATGTCGTTGACCAATTACGTAAAACAGTTTGAAGTAGCTGCTAGAGTCAATAATTGGTTCGGTATGGAGAAGGCAGTAAACTTAACTATCGCGCTTCGGGGAGATGCCTTATATGTACTGTGACGTGCTTCCTTTCCTCAAAAGAATTACGGACGTCACTATGACCCCCGCGGCTTTACTATCTACCAGATTTTCTCGGGCGCCAGATTTTTGGGATGGTTTACTCCATCGAACTGTCGAAAATGCAGCGTCAAGAGTTACCAGGGTAGCAACAGATGGAGGTTAAGTAATTCCAGGGGTCTGTTGTTTTAGACCTCTATGCCGTGCGAAGTGGGAAACAGGCTTTAATTGTTTACCACTGTCGGAAAATGAAACTACCTGTGCCTTATAAAATTTTACAATTTATTTCGACTTCGAAATAATTTGGGAAAAGGAAAATAAAACGAACCACGTAGCTATATATTTAAAATAACTAAATATTGATGAAAACCCTTCAGTATTTACGCACACTAAACAAGAAACATAACA
The DNA here is from genome assembly GCA_963921935.1 of Galeruca laticollis. Taxonomy (NCBI): domain Eukaryota; kingdom Metazoa; phylum Arthropoda; class Insecta; order Coleoptera; family Chrysomelidae; genus Galeruca; species Galeruca laticollis. The sequence continues at coordinate 131,803,927 of OY998180.1, forward strand.
AGTCTTTTTTGTGATGTTCTTTTTAGAGACTTTTCGTGATGTTTATTTAAAACGTTAATAATATATCTCCTAGATGTCTTAATATTATTACCAACTTTATTAACATCCATGTCATGTAAATAAAACATATTTTTGATGTACACAGTAATACTTGAATTCGCAGTTACATACACATCCTATGAACTTCTTTTCAGCAACTTCCTATAGGAAACATTCATACGATGTTAATTTGTATACTTCTCACTAATGTCACATACAGAACGTTACTGTAATATTACAAATTAACATGTTTCTAAGATGATCACATGTTGCAGTTACTTTTACATCTTTCGAAATAATTTTTATTAACATCGTACTTATTACGTCTGTACGACGTTAGTTCATAAAACTCTCAGTAATATCTCATATTAAACATCACAGTAACATAAAAAAATCCCAATGGCACAGGACCAATTGGACAGGCTTATTTCAGTTACATGTTTGCATACAATCCAAAATAAAAAATTAGATAAAAAAGTAATAGAATGTTTTGAGATGTACAAAAAAACAAAGTAACATTCTGGCATCAAATTAAAAACAAAAAAATAAAAAAAAAATCTGGTAAATTTGTGAATTTTCTTAAATAAATGTTTTAATGTACGATTTAGAGAAAAATGTTAAATACAAAAGTTATAGAACGTGTTAAGGTCTATAAAAAAGCTTAGTAACTTTTTGCGTCAAATGAAAAACAAAGGAAATACGTTTTTTTTTCAACTTTGACAGGCCGCCATTTTGTTTTTACTGGGCCGATTTGGCTCATTAACGAACTCGTTCAAGATTTTGGCCTAACCGATTTTTGTAGCGAGTTTGGTTTCGATCCGTCAAAAAATACGCCCTCTATCGTGCTTACAAATTCCGTTATAATTTGTGAATTTTCTTAAATAAATGTTTTAATGTACGATTTAGAGAAAAATGTTAAATACAAAAGTTGTAGAACGTGTGAAGGTCTATGAAAAATCTCAGTAACTTTTTTGCGTCAAATGAAAAAGAAAGGAAATACGATTTTTTTTCAACTTTGACAGGCCGCCATTTTGTTTTTACTGGGCCGATTTGGCTCATTAACGAACTCGTCCAAGATTTTGGCCTAAACGATTTTTGTAGCGAGTTTGGTTTCGATCCGTCAAAAAATACGCCCTCTATCGTGCTTACAAATTTCGTTATAACACATACATACATACATTATATATATATATATATATATATATATATATATATATAATATATATATATATATATATATATATATATATATATTATTGTGATTTGTTAGGTGTGTAATTTTAATGTTTTAAGATAAATATATTTTCTCTAATTTTCCCTACGTTGGGCCGACATTTTATTGTGGATAGAATTGGTATGAGAGAATATTTAAAATGTTATTATTATTATTGTTTAGTTTTTGTTTGCCCGGTATATTATAAAAATTTTAAAATAGTTTGTAAAGTAATTATACCCTTTGCATGAAAGACTCCACAATCTCAAAGTAGGGTTCAAATGTTAAAAAAAAATTTAATTTCAAATATGAGCGCCAAAGTTAAATAAAATCCTTACATTTTAATAAAGAAATTTTGTTAATCAAAAAATATACTTGCTTTTATTATTTCGAAATAAATTCTAGAGACCGTCCTGTCTGCTTAATTTCGAACCTCTCCACGATTCACAGACGTCAGGTCAATACTGCTAACTGTTGAACATAGATGGAGCAATCACCAAGAAATGAAAAGTCTCAACAATATAATTTCAAAATGTTTTTCAAAGGGAAAAACTCTATTTAATGTTGTGGAAACAAATACATCATTCTTTTACAAAAAAAAAAAACTTGTGAAAACCAACTATCTAGGATGATCATTCATTCAAACAAACCATACACTCAGGTGAAATATTATTTCTATGTGCGATTACAAAATAGGCAACATTTTATACAAATTTTAAAATACGAATTCCGTTATAAAACGTCAATGACAGAAAATGGCGAAAAACAATGCTGATGAGCGTCTATGTAATATCAAAGTTCAATTCTTTGCACAAAACCGGTAAGTTTGTTTAACCTTTTTTATATATAAATAAAATAGTTTTAAATACCTGTTCACTGTATTGTTCTAGTACACTTCAATGATTGGTTTTTTTTTATTTTATGTTACCTCTTGGAAAACCATACAATTTGTCCAGCTTGGATAATATCAAGAATTGATGCTATATTTCGTCCATATCAATACATTTTAGATGAATCCCATAATCCAGTGCTTTCTGAAAAGTATTGTGGATACACCATTTCCACAATACAACATTTTACTTGGTTATATTGATAAATTTTATGGTTAGTACTTTATTATATTTACCAATTTTCTTGTTAAAATATGTTTATCTACTTGATTAATTACATTACTGAGTTGCTTTTAAGGATAATGTATTTCTTTCTCTAATTACCATTCCAAACTGTTTCTCAAAAAAGTTTAAATAATTTTTCTCAAAAATTTTGCTTCTTATCCATTCACTGCTATCAAAAAGAAAACTACCTAGTGAATAGTGTCCATTATCAACAACTTGTTTCTATTCAAATTTTTTTTTATTATTAATCTGCTTGTCGCTGATGAGAATATTTTAAATGTGTTCCACCAATCAAAATTGGCTATAAAAATTCTTATTGAAAAGTTTCACTTCAAGTTGTAGATCGTCCATCTATCCTTTTAAAACATCATGTTTTAAGTTTTTAAATGATTAAAACCCAAATATTATTCCCTTTAAATTGTATTCCAAAATATTTATAAATTACAGTTCTTAATTTCAATAATATCTATACGGAATGACAATTCATTTCACAAATGTCATGCTCTATAAAATTAATGTTATTATTTGACTTCCTACCTTGACATATATTAAATAATTACATAATCTTATCAGAAAACTTCTTTCAATATCTAATATTTACTTTTTAAGACAAATCATAATATTATTTTACTTTTACAATGAGAAAAATGGATTGTTATTATTTATATGGAACAACGTTCAAAAATTCTCTCTCTCAAATATTAAAATCATGTTATTTTATTTCACATATGTATTTATAAAGCGTATTTAAAATTTCCTCCACAATTCTACAGCTTGACTCTTGTCTACTTTCTCTATTTAATAGTGAATAGTACAGATTGTCTCCATTTCAAACGATTTTTTTTAAAAAAATTCAAATTCTAAAATTTTGTACTTGCTTACAGTGTGTAGTCTTTTATTGCATAATTTAGTATACAGAGTGTTGCAGGTTTCTCTATATGTTAATATATATATATATATATATATATATATATATATATATATATATATATATAATGGATATTTTTGTGGGGATGTGGCAATAAGACTCCAGAGTAAATTCTTTCAGATATTTATTTCCGAGCTTTCGAATGATTTTCATTCATTATCAAGGGCTATAAATAATTGGTCAATGTTATCATTAATAATAATTAAATGAAATAATGAATACTTACATAAAATCTATAGCGAATTTTGGAATAGTTGTAAATTTTTATAATACACTCTTTTAAACATAAATCAATGAAAAACTCAAAAAACAATATGACAATAAACAAAATATTTGATCTTGAACTACTACAATTTTTTATTTTTTTTATCATAAAATTAAAGATTGTTATGAATCTTCTGTTCTTTTTTCATAATCTAAAAGATATGCATATATAACACTAAGGTTATTTAAATCTGTTTTTTTATTTATTACATAATTTTATTCTGCAATATATGTTGTTTCTAAAAAAAGGCGTTTTCTATAATTACTTTCTATTGCTAAGACTTTGGCAGATTGATAATCCATAGAATGGCCTTCATAAAACACGTGTTCCGCTAAAGCACATCTATCAGGATATAATCTACTGTCACTTTTATGAGAGGCGATTCGATTGGTTAGCGATCTTTTACTGTGACCAATGTATTTCTTATTACAGATATTGCAAGGAATCTCATAAACTATATTAGTTAATTTAGTAGTAGGAGTCTTGTCTTTGATCTTACTGAAAATTGATTTTATTGTAACACATTGTTTATTCGCAATTTTGATATTATGTGGTTTGAATACTCCAGAAATTTTAGGTGTGATAGATTTTATATATGGAAATGAAATATAAGTTGGAGATGTAATATTAGTAGTTAAAATGTCACTGTTTTCTTCGTTTCGTATTATGTCAACAGTAATGTCATTTATATTGTCAGAAGTATTATATAAAACATGTTTCAAAAGATATGAAGGATATGAGTTATTGTAGAAAAGTTTGTAGAGTATTTTTAGATTTTTATCGTGAAATATTGGATTGGAAATTTTTAGGACTCTGGTTTTCATCTGTTTAATCAAGTTAATTTTTGTACTACGTCGATGATATGAATGGTAATTTATATATCTCCCAGAATTGATAGGTTTCCTATACCAGTCAATCAAGATTCTATTATCATTATTTCTAATAAATTTGGTATCAAGAAAAGGTAAAGATTGTTCTGTATTTTCCCTTTCCATTGTAAATTGTATATGTGGATCGAAGCTATTGAAGTAAAAGAGTATATTATTTATTTCATCACATGGAAGAGATAATATTATATCATCTACATATTTTTTGATGAAAAACAAATTAAAGGGTAAAACAGAAATAACATAGTCTAAAATATAATTCATGACATAGTCTGCTAATATAGGAGATATTGAAGAGCCCATAGGTGTTCCAAAGGTTTGTTGGTAATTTTTGTTATTGTAAGTGAAAAATGTATTATTAAAAATAAATGTAATTAATTCTAAAAAAGATTCTTTTCCCAATTTGCAATTTTTACTTATATCATTCCATTTATGTTGAAGAGATGTTAAACATATATTCAAATGAACATTACTAAAAAGTGATACCACGTCTAAACTTAAAAGAACGTAATTTGATGGTAATAGTAAGTTATTGAATGATTTACTAATTTCAAAGGAGTCTTTAACATAATATTCATTGTTATAGTCGTAAGATTTTGTCAATATTTCAGTTAACCAAAGAGTAAGAGGTTCAATTGGAGTATTAATTGATGCTACAATTGGTCTAGCTGATAATGTTGGTTTATGAATTTTAGGTAAGCAATAAAATTTTGCGGAAATACCGTTATAAGTAGTTAACTCTTTTTTTGTACTTTCATCAATTAGTTTTTTATTAAATAATTTTTTTATTAGTTTGTTACAATTATTAGTGGTTTTAAGAGTTGGATCATTATTCAGTTCTGTATATGATGAGTTATTATCAATTAATTCATTACATAAATCTAAATAATGTTGTTTTTCCATGATAACTGTGATGTTACCTTTGTCTGATGGTATGACTATTAAATTAGGATTTTCTTTTAGAAATTTTTTTGTTTTATATAACAGTTCTCGGAATATAGAAGATTTTTTACGTTCATGAATATAATTAGTTAATATATTTGTTGTTTTAGCAATAACGATATTTCTTTCTTGTTCGTTTTTTATAAACGATGACATGTAATCAACATTAGCTAATATAGTTTTTATTGAATGTCCTTGGTAATTATAGGTTCAATGCTGAATTTAGGGCCTATAATTACCAAGGACATTTCAATAAAAACTATATTAGCTAATGTTGATTACATGTCATCGTTTATAAAAAACGAACAAGAAAGAAATATCGTTATTGCTAAAACAACAAATATATTAACTAATTATATTCATGAACGTAAAAAATCTTCTATATTCCGAGAACTGTTATATAAAACAAAAAAATTTCTAAAAGAAAATCCTAATTTAATAGTCATACCATCAACAAAGGTAACATCACAGTTATCATGGAAAAACAACATTATTTAGATTTATGTAATGAATTAATTGATAATAACTCATCATATAAAGAACTGAATAATGATCTAACTCTTAAAACCACTAATAATTGTAACAAACTAATAAAAAAATTATTTAATAAAAAACTAATTGATGAAAGTTCAAAAAAAGAGTTAACTACTTATAACGGTATTTCCGCAAAATTTTATTGCTTACCTAAAATTCATAAACCAACATTATCAGCTAGACCAATTGTAGCATCAATTAATACTCCAATTGAACCTGTTACTCTTTGGTTAACTGAAATATTGACAAAATCTTACGACTATAACAATGAATATTATGTTAAAGACTCCTTTGAAATTAGTAAATCATTCAATAACTTACTATTACCATCAAATTACGTTCTTTTAAGTTTAGACGTGGTATCACTTTTTAGTAATGTTCATTTGAATATATGTTTAACATCTCTTCAACATAAATGGAATGATATAAGTAAAAATTGCAAATTGGGAAAAGAAACTTTTTTAGAATTAATTACATTTATTTTTAATAATACATTTTTCACTTACAATAACAAAAATTACCAACAAACCTTTGGAACACCTATGGGCTCTTCAATATCTCCTATATTAGCAGACTATGTCATGAATTATATTTTAGACTATGTTATTTCTGTTTTACCCTTTAATTTGTTTTTCATCAAAAAATATGTAGATGATATAATATTATCTCTTCCATGTGATGAAATAAATAATATACTCTTTTACTTCAATAGCTTCGATCCACATATACAATTTAGAATGGAAAGGGAAAATACAGAACAATCTTTACCTTTTCTTGATACCAAATTTATTAGAAATAATGATAATAGAATCTTGATTGACTGGTATAGGAAACCTATCAATTCTGGGAGATATATAAATTACCATTCATATCATCGACGTAGTACAAAAATTAACTTGATTAAACAGATGAAAACCAGAGTCCTAAAAATTTCCAATCCAATATTTCACGATAAAAATCTAAAAATACTCTACAAACTTTTCTACAATAACTCATATCCTTCATATCTTTTGAAACATGTTTTATATAATACTTCTGACAATATAAATGACATTACTGTTGACATAATACGAAACGAAGAAAACAGTGACATTTTAACTACTAATATTACATCTCCAACTTATATTTCATTTCCATATATAAAATCTATCACACCTAAAATTTCTGGAGTATTCAAACCACATAATATCAAAATTGCGAATAAACAATGTGTTACAATAAAATCAATTTTCAGTAAGATCAAAGACAAGACTCCTACTACTAAATTAACTAATATAGTTTATGAGATTCCTTGCAATATCTGTAATAAGAAATACATTGGTCACAGTAAAAGATCGCTAACCATTCGAATCGCCTCTCATAAAAGTGACAGTAGATTATATCCTGATAGATGTGCTTTAGCGGAACACGTGTTTTATGAAGGCCATTCTATGGATTATCAATCTGCCAAAGTCTTAGCAATAGAAAGTAATTATAGAAAACGCCTTTTTTTAGAAACAACATATATTGCAGAACAAAATTATGTAATAAATAAAAAAACAGATTTAAATAACCTTAGTGTTATCTATGCATATCTTTTAGATTATGAAAAAAGAACAGAAGATTCATAACAATCTTTAATTTTATGATAAAAAAAATAAAAAATTGTAGTAGTTCAAGATCAAATATTTTGTTTATTGTCATATTGTTTTTTGAGGTTTTCATTGATTTATGTTTAAAAGAGTTTATTATAAAAATTTACAACTATTCCAAAATTCGCTATAGATTTTATGTAAGTATTCATTATTTCATTTAATTATTATTAATGATAACATTGACCAATTATTTATAGCCCTTGATAATGAATGAAAATCATTCGAAAGCTCGGGAATAAATATCTGAAATAATTTACTCTGGAGTCTTATTGCCACATCCCTACAAAAATATCCATTACAAAAAGTTGGCAAATATCTTTTTTCAAATTAAATATATATATATATATATATATATATATATATATATATATAACCTTTGGAACGGAGGGTGATTTTGGCATCTAGGAACACCAAAACGAAAAACTGCATTGAAATTCCGAAGTCGTGTCATGCTACTCTCTACAATAGCCCTATTTCATTCTGAAATAAGCCTAAAAGAAGAAAACAGAAGAGGAACTGATGAACGAAACATACAGTAGTTATCTGTGGAAACAAAAATGACAAGCATGAAATGGCAGATGGTTTTCAGTTATGTGTTATATTTTATTTGCAGGAAGCACATATTTTGCAAGTAGTACTTGAATAAAGTGTTCTTCGTTTTCGTTAGTTCCTACTAAGCTACAGTTTCTATACTTAGTTATAATTCTTGTTATAATGGACGAACAACAATTGTTATCGTTAAGTACCTATTCCAAAATCATAATTATTAAAACTTAAAACTCATTCAATACTTTAATTGGCTATTATACATTGAAATTCCAGGTGGCGGAATTGTACACTAACATTATATAATAGAGTTTACAAAATAAGGGTTTTTTCAATTTTTAAAATATTTTAGTTACCTAGTAAGTATATTTTGAAAACGATTCACAATATTTCAAATCCTAGATATGCATTATACCCTACAAAAAACGTGACATTGCAATAGGGTAGATATTATTATTAATAATAAAACATGCTCGTATGTTGGCAGATATTTAAATCTAGAAGAAAATATTTTTAATGTTCAAGATGTTTCAGAAGCTACTTACACAAATAAAATAAAGAACAAATAGTTGGTAATTATGTAATGAAAGGGGAGTAACTATTTCAGATAGTCTGATACAAACATTGTATTAAAGAGTACAAAAAATATTGAATCAAGTATCTCTAGTTCTAGTTTTTTTAGTAGTAGTCTTAGCCATCAATATAGTTTTGCAGGTTTAGAAAATTTTAACATTATTACTAACAATTCTTGTGAACAATTAGAGACTGTTTAAGACGTTAAAAACAGAAATTTCTGTTAAAAGCTCATTTCGATTTGAAAATTCACTGCATACAATAAATAATCTGTAGATGTCCCTTTCACAATGGTACCTATATTAATCTAGTTGAAGAATACATATGTAACTTATGATACTGAATGTTCCAGTCAACAAACAGCATTCAATTATTCATTATTGTAGAAACACAGCTATTGGATACTCAATTGGATACAATTAATTATAAACTCATTTAACTTGATAATGTGTTCATATCTCTTCCTCATAAGTAGTTTTTTTATATACAGTGTATTAATAATGCTTAGTTTTCATTAAGTTACAATTCTACGATGTTAATATACAATTTGTTCCAGGATGAAAATAACAAGATGAAAATAGTATATTATTTTATACAGAAGAAAAGTATGAATTTTCATAGCACACCTGAATTTACCTGCCAAATGGAGTGAGGCATGGAATAGAAGGTAAATCATGAAAAGTCACTTCTCGAAATAAAATATGTTATTATTCCTTTGAAGATCCCCGCATGTATCTTATGTAAAATTGGTCCCAGTCAATTGGCTGAAAATCAAGCTTGATGTAATTTATGATGATCGATTAAAGGTCTCCATGGGCACAATTTGATCTAAAGTAATTGTTTTATTAGCTGTTGTTCAGAACACCTAAATGTTTCACAGATAAGGATTTTGAAGTGTACGTTATGGAAATGGTTGAGGTACTCGAAACAGCGACTCTTGCGTGAGAAAAAGTAACCGTAAGTAAACGATAGAATTTTCTTAAATCAGATTGGATTTCTGTTGATGTAACGTAATGTTTCATTAAATCTTTATGGTGTAAAATTTTTATTAGTTTTAATATAATTAAAAAATTATTCTAATAAATGTTCTGTAAACTAGCTGTAATGTATGTGTATCCGTTAAACTTTATTAATTCAGTTACAAATTATGGTACGTTATGGTAACTACGGATTAATATACCCTTTTTTATTTCTTGCTTTCACTGAATGTATTCAATAGTTTCCACATTCCAGACTTGTTATGTAATATGCTTACACAATTTTTTTTAGGTTGGATTGCTGGACAAGATATTTTTTTTTCTAATTTTGTACCTGTTTTTTTCAAATTTACTGTACTGTACATTAATAGTGAATAAACGTTTAAACGTTTTAAATCCTTTATTGCTATTTTATTTTAAATGTACAAGATTAACAACTAAGAACGACTGTAGGCCATATCTCAGAAAAGAATCATGGTACAACTTTCAAAAAAATTACCTTTAGGTAAGGGATCCTGAGAAATTGCTGGAAAATATTTTGCAGTCTCTAAAATATCCGCTAGGGGTGCAATGAACACTCGAAAACATAATCACTCCAAAAAAACATACTAAAGGTGTCCTAAAAATACAATTTTTGAAATCTTGATGAGATTATGAATAAATTTAATTAAGGAGATTTTTTACCATTATTCTTCAAATAATGGGTGGGGAAGGTTCAAACTTATGAACAAATGTATAACTTTTTCGTTTTTAACCGATATTAATGATTTTAGCTGCATTTAAAAGTTTTTCTGTTTAATAAGATTGATAACAAAATTAGATAATTTTGTATCCACTCGGAAATTTCAAATGTAAATTGAAGCATTTTTTTAATTTTTATATCTGATATTGTAAATCTTATATCTTGGAATAGATTCCTATTTTTTAACCCCTTTTCATCAGAATTTAAAAAATGTCTCATTACATTTGAAATTTCCGAGAAAAATGGGAAAATTGTGGACTTTTTCACAAAGCGTTGACAAAATTGTCCAATTTTGTTATCTTTGTTAAGCATTTCTTATTAAAAAGATAAAAACTTTTTCAAATGAAGCCAAAAAGATGGATTTCGATTAAAAAAAAGTGTGACGACATTTGTTGTTTGGGTTGAACCTTCCCCCACCCCTTACTTGAAGAATAAAGACAAAAAGTCCCTAGCTACATTTTTTCATAATCTCAACAATACATCAAACATTGTATTTCTAGGATACGTTTAGTATGTCTTTTTTGGAGATAATCACAGTATTATGTTTTTAAGTGTTCATTTCACCCCATAGAAGATATTTTAGGAACTCAAAAATATTTTCCAGCGATTTTTCAGGGTCATTTTCCTGAAGGTATTTCTTTAAAGTTGTACTATGACTATTTTTTGAAATATGGCCGACAGCCGGCGTTCTTAGTTGTTCACCCAGTATTTGCTGATTAGGCACATAAACATCTATAGGATGTCATCCAGAATGTTTGAGGTATATTATTTAGAGGTTTATGTAATGTCCATACAACATCTACGAGAATACACTGTATTGTTTTTGAAATGTCGCATTTAGATCATTGATAAGATGTTATTTTTTAGACATGGCATTAACATCGACAAGATGTTAAAAGGCATTTCAGAATGTAACAGAAATGTTGTTTTTAGTTCGTTATAAAGACTTCCTTTTGAGGAAGTTCTAGTAACATCACAGTAATGTAAAAAGACAGCGCTTTAACATCGCTGAAAAGTTATGTTGAAACATCACGAAAGTTAACAGCCACAAGCTGGGCATAAGCGGTTGTATAGATGTGCATGTGATGAAAACAAGAGGAAAAAAAGGAAGAACATTATCACAATGTGATGTTGAATTAACATAACTAATATTTATTTGCATAGTGGCGATTTCTATTTAAATTACAACCCAGACCAAAGCACTTTATTACAGAATAAATGTTTTACGATTACAAGCCTAACGTGCAAAGCTTTAATAGTTTTCAGCGATTGCCGCTAAAAATCAGTGAAAATTTACTAGCAGTACGGTGAAAATTACACAGAGATAGCGTTATCAAGGCACTAGCGGTGTTTTACGGGAGCGTTTCTTGGTATTTGTGTACGGCTTAGAATAGAACGGCGGTAACTAATAAATTGCCCTCGGTTTTTGTGCGGATATTACCCCGGCCGTTTGTGCTAAAATCAATCGCGTAAAGATCAGTTAGTCGGCAGAATCCGAAAACCTCTCCCTGGCGAACCCGCTGTGGCAGCGAACGCTCGTGAGATTATTTCGTTTCACGTCTTGGAAAACCCTCGAAGGATGTCCCTGCTATGGCAGCGAACACAGGCGAGGCTCCTCCAAGTTGCCTATTATCAAATATTTAAAGTCATGCTACCACAAGGCCTATGGTACTAGATTGAGCAACCCCCGAAATACTTTGAGAATCCCCCAAGAATCTACCTGCTTTGCAGCGAGGATGCTTGGGAGTTTCCCAACTATATTTCTTTTCCCCTAAAGTTAAAACCAACAGTAAATTCTTACTTCGGAATTGTACACAAATACGCGGAAAATCACTCAAATTAAACAAGCAGTAAGCAAAAATAAAAACTATTAATACAGCTATGAAAGACGCTAGGAGCAAAATGAATTTAACACAAGAAATAATTTCTAAATTCGCTTACCTTGTTGGCGAAAATCAGTCGGCGTTTCGGAAACGGCGGAACTGTAAAAGCACAGAACTAGGAGCTACAGAGCTAAGAGAGCAAAAGAGACCTATTCCGTCCCGTTTGCCGGTTTTATACATTCTTCTCTCGACCCCACTCAGGAGGTCCCCTACATAACAATCTTAAGAACGGCACGGACTGATTTGCGCGAACGGTACAGTAAGCAATACATATTCAATATATACCGGATGTATCAAAAACAATATACATATTTAAAATTATTAACAGCAAATAAATTTACAGCTTTTGATGAAAGAGGGGTGTATAGTAAATAATAACATAACTTAATACTAATACCAATAAAATGAGAAACTAAAATATATACAGTGGGATGTCGGAACGAAAAATAGTAACATCGTTACAGTACTTCAGACGACATCACTTGAAGAAACGGATAACTTCGAGTAGCTGAGGAAGAGGTTGGACATGCGATATGGTCACGAACATCTAGAACATTTGTATCGATTCCAGCTGAAGAGCCGAAGGCGGAAGCGTGACGAAACCCTTCAAGAGTATGAACTGGATATTACCCAACTAGTTCGATTTGCTTATCCATCAGTACCAGATAACATTATGAAATTTTTAGGCATCCAGGCCTTTATTGACGGCTTATGTGACCACAATATGGAGAGGACGCTTCGATTAGCCCATCCTAAAACATTGGTCGATGCATTGACTGCTGGTCTTGAATATGAAGCAGCCACGATGGCTTCGAGATACAGCAAAGGTATGACCATGCAGGAAAAAGGTGACGATGACAGACTTGACCAGATCGTCAACTTGTTGAAAGTTATGGTAGAGAGGAAGCCGCTGAAGATCAGGTGCTGTAATTGTGGCTAGCTAGAGCATGTAGGCAGTTTGTGTAAGCGTCTTACGACTCCTGCAAACCAAGAACCTCTTAAATATAAAGCAGCTACGAAAGATTCGCGGCACAACAAAGTTAGGACCGTGCAAGAAGAAGGTAACGAAGACAAACGTGACCATATGGTTAACCTGATAAACTCTAGAAAGAACCTGGCCGGATGCTGTAAAGCAAGAGGTCAAAAAACAAGAAGAAAAACCTGATAAAGAGTATGGTACACAAGAAGCCGAATAAGATCAAATGCCGGAAGTGTGGCTAGCTAGAGCACGTACGCAGCCCATCTAAGCGATCCAGGACTCCTGCAACCCAAGAACTCCAGTCACGGGGGAAACTAGACAAGGGCAAATATCAAGCTGATGTGAATCACAGAAACTTCGACTCTCTGCCTAGACGGTCATGCTCTGTAGACTATTCTCACTGCAACAAGTCGAAATCTAAGGAAGTTGCAGTTTCAAGAATTACGTTAGTCAACGAAGAATGGTCACCCACCAGGATCAGAGAAGATCAGGAGAATGATCCTCACCTAAAGAAGATTCGGCAATGGAAGGAAGAAAATCGGTGACCCACCTGGCAAGAAGTGTCAAGATTTTCACCGATATTCAAGGCATATTGGGCTCAGTGGGACTCTCTTGTGAATCAAGAGGCCCCAGCTGTCGCGGATGTACTGGTGAAAGAAATTATCAGCCGATATGGTGTGCCATTAGAAGTCCATAGCGATCAAGGAAGAAATTTCGAGAGCCAGGTATTCCAGGAAATGACAAGCTGGGGATGAAGAAGACCAGAACAACAGCGTTGCATCCAAAATCAGAAGGAATGGTCGAAAGAATGAACAGGACCATTGGAAAATACCTGTCCAAAGTAGTTTCCAGCTACCAGAGAGATTGGGACCAGTATCTTTCCCGATTTGCGTTGGCTTATCGATCTGCCATAAACGAGTCCACGGGTGAAACACCTGCGAAAATTTTGGCGACTGCAGAGGGATTTCTCCGAACTGTTTACCATTATTTTTGTGACTATTATCTAGACATTTCCAGTAAGGTCCATTGTTTTTGTGAGTCGCAATCTAGAAGGATCCAGAAAAAAACGCACTTAATACAGAAGAGAGGCTACCTACCAACGTAGTTAGTTTATAATTTGATCTCATATGAAATAGTGAATAATCGTAAAGTATTAATATAAATTAAGTCTAAGTAAATAAACAATAATGAAGTGTTTATATAAATTAGTGTAAGTGAATATACTTTGCACTTAATATAAATTAGTGAATGGTTAAGTGAATAAATAAAGTGAGTAGACCTACCATGTGTTTAAATTTATTCCACCCGTCGCAATAAGAACTTTTAAATAAATAAGAAAAACATTACAATATTCAACAACTAAAACGTCGACAGCAAAATTTGTGCCGATCTCTGATATCGAAAACGATCCCTTGTCAGCGAAACTATAAAAACAGCAGTTTTATTCTTGGATCCTTGGATTTTTAACTCATTATTTTTTATTTTGTTGTTTCTTTTCATAGATATGTGCATCGTCAGTTACTTATTGGCACTATAAACATTTGTTTTACTTGTACTTACTTCGAAGTAAATATCAATTACTGTTACCAGCAGTTTTAATTTTGACTGACATTTAACCCGATTTCACCAATTAATTTCTAAAGTTAGGTAATACCTAAACCGGATTTAGGAATTCTTAAATGAAATATGCGTTTCACAATGAGAATACAAATAAAACGAAAGGTAGTGTATAACCTCTCAACAACGACTACAATAGTTATTTGTACAACAAGTAACACAATGACTCGTTTTGTAATTTGTAGTGAAACTAACCGCAAAGCGGTAAGTTGCGCAAATCACGAGTACTACAGAAAGTCATTGTGACACAAGTTTTACACAATATTTTTTATAATTCGCATTTATTCAATTTTTTAAATAAAATAGAATTACATAATCCCTGTTTTTAAAGTAGGAGGAATGGTTTGAATTTAAGTTAGCAATTCTGTAGATTCCTAATTGGTCAGATCACAGATGGTTTTATTCAGGACTTTTGACATATTATTATCGAATAATTGTGTAAATTGTAACCAAACTTTCATTTAAGCAAACAGAGGATGATTATTTGTTTAAAAAAGAGCTTCTTCGTATATGTGCGATCTATTTATATTATAACATGAACAGAATGGCTTCTATAATACATCTTCACATAGACATCTGGTAATTTATCCCAAAAATAGAATGTTATGTATACCTATATATTGATCCTATACAATATAAAAATAAACAAAATTGACAAATCACTGATGAATAAACGTTAACGTACTTTATTTATTGATATTTTTAATATATATTACACTGGTGTTGAAATAATTACAATATTCTTCAAAAAACACTATTTAATAATTTTACTACTGTTGCTCTCGCTAATTATCTCAGCCTTCCTGAGGACGCGGCGGGAGGCCGGTTGAAGTTGCAGACCTTGCAGTTCCATCAGATATAAATGAAGGACTCTAGCTGACATTTCATTCATTCATTCTTGTTTTATTTTTTATTTGTTATCTTTAATCGTTTTGTAATAAATATATATTCTATTAATTTTTGTAAAAGGTAATAAATTTTTTGTTTTTAAAAACGGACTTCGAAATACTCATTAGTTAATTGGCACAGTCAGTAGGATATTCGGGAGTTTACGTATCGAACGTGAATTTTTCGTGAAACGATTAACCGGATATCGAACTTAGAAACAGTGTATCGTTCGTGATAGTGTGTATTGGTGGCTTCTTCTATTTCAAGAAACCAACTGTCCATCGAGGAACCAGTCCAGACTGATCAACGAGGTACCAGAATTTGGAACCCAAATTGTCCAAATCGTATCAAGAAAACTTCAGTGCAGACATCAATCGCTACGCTGGGTGAGATGCTGAAAGTTCTTTTCGTTCTGTAAGTGTAACTTTTATGACTGACTTAATTGAAGAATTAACTAAATCTATTGAATTATTACGTATTGAATTACCTGACTCTAACCTTGAAAATTCCGAAAATAAAATCGAAACTTCATATAATAATACTACTTCAAACCAATTGCAGTATTTGAATTTAAATAGTAATCATTTAGATAGTAATATGGCCGCAATCTTTAAACCTGAATACTTGAATTGCGTTCCGTCATTCGATGGTAACCCAAATGATTTAAATCGATTTTTAGGCGTCTGTGAAAGCCTTATTACTTTTTATGATAGAGATAATATACATAGTTTCGATCAATCAATTGTAAGTAAATGAACGGGAAATGCAAATATTCAAAATGCGCAAACTTGGGATGAGCTAAAGGATGTTTTGAGACGAAACTTTGCTGATCAACGCGATGAAACACGCTTAAATCGAGATCTAGTTGTCATGAGACAATTTCCAAACGAAAAAGTTCAAGATTTTTATGATAGGATCTTAAATATTTTAAATCTACTCTGTAGGTTATGTCGACATTCACGGTGAAACCTAAGCTTCAAAAAACTTAAAGAAAAACTTTTGTATAATGATTTAGCTTTAAAAACATTTCTTTGCGGGCTGAAAGAGCCATTAGGTACTACAATACGTTGTATGAGGCCAGTAAGTTTAACTGAGGCTCTGCAATTTGTTGTAGAAGAAGAAAATACACGGTATTTCCAAAACGTAACAACTAAAAATTTTCAAAAGCTACATAACTCTCAAAATAGATTTAACCAACAAAATCCGAACAGGAATTTCAATAGTAACTACTTAAATAGAAATAGTAATAATAATAACAGCTTTAGTAATTACATTCCAAATCAAAATATTAATAATACTAACAATCAGTTTCCTACCGGACCAATTCCGGTCGGGCCTAGGCAGGATATGCCTCCACAAAGGTTTCTAACAAATTCACAAGTTTTTCGGCAGCCTACTCCCGGAAATGCATTTAAACCAAACCCCAACAGATAATTCCCAAAAGCCAACTCCTATGAGTACTAACTCGCGCTTCACAGGCAGACCTAATTATCAACAAAATAATAACTATAGAAATAATAGCAATAATAATAATTTATCTCAAGCTAGCCCATCAGCCTATAGGCCACAGCAAAACTATACTGCTCAAGAATTATTTAACACTGAAACTGAACAGATTGACCCTTGTGATAATACAGAAAGTGAAATTTTTACAGAAAATGAATATTTTTATGACGATCAAAATGCTTCAAATTTTCATATTCCCGCCAGTCGAGAAAAAATAACGTAAGCCCCTTGACTATTTCTCTCAACACAGTAGCGTGTAGTGAACTTGCTTATATAGTATTCCCAGAATACAATATTAAGCTACTAGTTGACTCTGGTTCTACAAAATCCTTTCTCGATCCAATTATTGCTCAAAATGTATTTCCAAATTTAATAAGACACGATCCATTTATAGTCTCCACCGTTTTTCAAAAATCCAGTCACAAGCATAGTGTAGAAATACCAGCTTCCAAAATTTTTAAGTTAAAATAACCGCAACAATTAAAATATTACTTATTTAAATTCCATAATATTCTCGATGGATTAATTGGAATCGCTAACCTGAAAAATTTAAAAGCTAATTTAGATTTTGAAAAGGGACTCTTGGTAATGCCAACTACTAAAGTTAAATTAAATTTTCAAAAAATAAACATCATTAATAATACACATATGATTAACATTGAACCTCGTGTTCAAAAGGTCATTGAAATCAAAACTTCTGTAGAAAACGGAGAAATCATAGTGCCTTATCAAAAAATACACAACTGCGAGATTCCTGAGAGTTTAATAATTGCGAGAAATGGATGTGCTCTTACAACAATATTAAATAACACTACTAAACTCTTATCATTAGATTTCTCGGAACCTTTACAAGTTGAAAAATTTGATAAAAACTCTTTACAAGAAGTTAACATAAATAATTTTGATGATTATTCCAAACAACTGTTAGACTTATCACAGATCCGGACTGATCATTTAAATAACGAAGAGAAAAATGCAATATTAGATTTATGTAAGGAATTTTCAGATATTTTTCATACCGATAACGTACCATTAAGTTTTACTAGTAAGATAAAACATAATATAAAAACTACGGACGAGATGCCGGTTTATTCTAAAACTTATCGTCCACCGTAAAGAGGTGAATGACCAAATAGGAAAAACGTTAAGCCAAAATATTATAAGACCTAGTCATTCGGCCTGGAGTAGTCCTATCTGGGTTGTATCTAAAGCACCTAATAAACAAACTAGTGAAGTAAGTTTCAGAGTAGTTATAGACTATCGGAAACTTAATGCCAAGACCATATATGACAAATATCCATTACCCAATATTACAGATTTGTTGGACAAACTCGGTAAGTGCCAATATGTTACAGCTCTGGACCTCGTAAGTGGATTTCACCAGATAGAAATGAACGAAAGTGATATTGAAAAAACGGCCTTTAACACAGAAAATGGCCACTACGAATTCTTGCGTATGGCATTTGGGCTTAAGAACGCCCCCGTGACGTTCCAAAGAGTGATGGATAACATCCTCAGAGGAATCCAAAATGAGAAATGCTTGGTGTACTTAGATGACATCATCATATTCTCGACATCCGTCCAAGAACATCTCGAGGGGTTAAGAGCAGTTTTTCAAAGGTTAAGAGATGCTAATTTCAAGATTCAGTTAAATAAATCAGAATTTCTCAGAAAAGAGGTGGCCTACCTTGGCCACGTCGTCACTCCTGACGGAGTCCGTCCAAACCCTGACAAAATTAAGGCTATAAAACACTTTCCTATGCCTACTACCACTAAACAAATAAAAGTGTTCCTCGGTTTGCTAGGGTACTATAGAAGGTTCATAAATAATTTTGCTAAGATAACAAAACCTTTCACCAAGTGTCTAAAGAAAGGCGCTAAAATCGAACATAACGCGGAATTTTTAGAATGTTTCGAAACATGTAAAAATATTTTAACAAACGAACCGATATTGCAATACCCGGATTTCGAAAAACCATTCAACCTAACAACTGATGCCAGTAACGTGGCATTAGGTGCGGTTTTGTCCCAAGGCCCGATCGGTAAAATTTACCAGTTGCGTACGCTTCTCGCACACTTAACGACTCCGAAAGAAACTATAGCACAATCGAAAAAGAACTATTGTGTATTGTATGGGCAACCAAATATTTCAGACTGTACCTATACGGGCGCAAATTTTTTATTATAACGGATCATAAACCTCTAGAGTATTTATTTTCGCTAAAAGATCCCAGCTCAAAATTATTACGGTGGCGAATAAAATTAGACGAATTCGACTACACCATAATTTATAAAAAAAGCTCTTTAAATACAAACGCCGACGCGCTAAGTCGAATAGAAATTCATGCTAAAGAAACTCAAGATATTTGGGACGAGATAGATGACATATATTACAACATACCGACGAACCGGAACGTGTTTTAAATACGCCACACATTAACGAAAGTTTACAACAAAATCAAAATTTGTCAGACAATCCTAGACCATCCAGTCCTGACCTGGATGATATTTCAATCTTTGTTCACCCTGACCCTGACTTAGAACAACTTAACGATGAGGGTGAAACGATTCACTCAAACGCGGAGAATCCTGTAGTAGGAATACCTATAAGTGATTCTCCCGTGAATCATGGACAGAATCAAGTGATTACATTCACCAGCTACACCAAAATTCACAATTCTATTTGAACGCAAACAAAGAATTACCGTCTAAATGTCGAAAAATAATTTTGAACAAGACATAATATTACATTGCTCCTGACGTACAATATTATTTATATTTCGTAAACGCCGAAATGTTCGAATCATTTTGCGGAGTAATAAGAAAATATTTTAAATGGCTTTCACTTAAATTTAGGAAATGTAACCCTAAATTAATTGATATTACCACCAAAACGGATATTCCCGAAACAATTCAAGCTTTCCACGAAGGAAAAACTAACCATCGCGGAATAGATGAAACATACAACCGTATTAAAAACATCTATTATTGGCCAAATTTAAAGGAATCTATACAAACATATATTAATAACTGCGAAATTTGCCAGAGATGTAAATATGAAAGAAATCCCGTCAAAATTCAAATGAACATTACCCCTACTGCAATAAAGCCTTTCGAAATCATCCATATTGACACTTATACCGCCGAAGCAGAGAAGTTTTTAACAATTATTGATACTTTCTCAAAGTACGCCCAAGCCTATCACTTAACAGCATTAGAGTCTACAGAAATTGCCAATAACTTAATTACTTTCTTCTCCCATCATGCAATACCTGATCAAATAATTACTGATAATGGTTCCGAATTTAAAAATACAGTTATCACGGAATTATTAGGCCTTCATAAAATAAAAGTGCATTTTTGTTCCCCCTACCATCCTCAATCAAACTCTCCAGTCGAAAAGGTACACTCGACCTTTAATGAACATATTAGGTTATTAAACACTCGGGGTTTTAGTAAAACACCAATCAGAATAAAAATGAAATACGAAAATAGTTCCAAAGCTCAACAAATTCTATATACTATAAATCAAAATCAAAATTATTCATGGGATATCTCTAATTACATTAAAATATTGGAATTTACTATAGATAAAGTAAATACAAAATTATTTGATATTATTCCAAAACCACAACGCTTCAAGGTAATTTAGATGCCTCAGATGGCGAAAGATATGAAAATTTAATAGATAACCTGCAGAAAAATCAAGAAAAATTAGTATCTAAATTGAACTCACAAATTTCACTGTCTGTTAATACAATAAAAAATTTTAATGCCACTGTTAAAAAAATTAGTCATAATGAACAACTATTAGATACCAAAATAGAACAAATAAAATTAATAATCAACACAGTAGTTTATAGAGAAAATTCACTATTTATTAAAGACGTGATAAATCAGATTTTGAACATGTATGAAGTTATTCTCTCAATTTTGCAAGATATAGAAAATTCTTTGACATTTGCAAAATTAAACATCATGCATCCCAGTATCATGAAAACATCTGGTCTCTTTTTAGCTTTAAAATCAGTAGAGAATGTAATTCCTAAGTCACAACTTCCTTTCGAAATTATTTTAGAAAATACACAATTATATGAATCTATAATAAAAATCGAATGCTACATCTACAAAAATAAAATAACTTATATTCTTAACGTACATATAACTTATCCAGATATCTTTAATATTTACCATATGTATTCACTACCTGTACCTTATAAAGGTCAGTTCAAGGCAATCATCCCTCGAAATAAATTCATGTTAAAAAGTCAGTTACATTTTACATTTCGAAATAACGATTGCATCAAAACTTTCCCCAAAACTTATTATTGCACTAAACAAGAAATAGAAGAAATTAACAGTGACACACCTTGTGAACTTCTTGCTTTGGACATGAAAAATACTTCACAATGTAAACAAATTAGTTTAACTTTAACAAAGTCAAAATTTAACCAAGTGGGAAGTACCAATAAATGGCTAGGTGTGTTTCCAAATGAAGACACCTTAAAAGTCACTTGCAACAACAACAAGAAGTCAAAAAGTTGAAGGGAACATTTTTAATCGAAATCCCTGTAGGATGTCAGATTAAATCAACTGCACAAATGCTAGCCAATGAAAAATCAATAGCCGATAGCCAACCAATACTTCTTCCTGATATCCAGATCACGAACGACACACTGCCAACTCTAAAACCAGGGGTACCCTTAGAAGATATCAAGTTGGATCAGCTTTCAGATAACTTGTACCAGCTCACAGAAAACTTCCCCTAGCAATGGACAATCGGAATATCTCATACACCCAGTGTGTGGACTATAGTAGTTTACATCGCTATAGCAGGAACAATAGCAGCATACATTTTCAAGAAACTCAACCCCAAGAAGAAGACAGCGTCCCAAGCTGCAGTTGTTACATCACCATCCATTCAACTCCCTCTTCCCTCGTGACTTGAAACTTCGGCGGGAGGAATTATCTCAGCCTTCCTGAGGACGCTGCGGGAGGCCGGTTGAAGTTGCAGACCTTGCAGTTCCATCAGATATAAATGAAGAACTCTAGCTGACATTTCAGTCATTCATTAATTCTTGTTATATTTTTTGTTCGTTATTTTTAATCGTTTTGTAATAAATATATATTCCATTAATTTATGTAAAAGTAATAAATTTTTTGTTTTTAAAAACGGACTTCGAAGTACTCATTAGTTAATTCGCTGTAACTCAATAGAATGCCTGCTTAAAAATATCCAATACCTTATTTCAATCTGTTATCGAATTGATATGCACTTAGTCATACTTGTTTTTATAAAAATAGTACACACCTTTCACATTTTAAATATTTTCCACTAACTTATTTACTAACAACATATAATATGGATTCATATTATTTGATAGGTACTAATTAACTAAAGAGTAGGTATTATTAATAATTCAACCTATGGATTACGTGAATGAATATAAGTAATGCCTCTTTGTCTTATATACAGTGTCTAACAATAATATGGTTTGGTATATCTAATCTACTTAAAGAGTAACAAATATATAACATTCCGCCATCCTATTCACTGAGCGTCCTCGCGAGTCGACTGGGTGGGTAGGTTTTTATAACCTTTTTATTGTTTCTTCTTGGTTCTGAAATATAGAAGAATTTGTAGGTATACAAGGTACAAAATAATTAAATCAATTTTTTCCATTATTATTATTATTCAACTTCATTGATAAGGTGATCCATTATCTACTAGTATAACATATCAAATAATTGTTGAATATATATATTTTTTAAGCAAATTACTCACAAGTAATTATTCACTAGGGTTATATCTTGTGAATATGTTTTGGTATGGTATTCCATACTTTTCAAAACTATCCTCTTGTTTTACATGGTGTTCCATTTTTTTATTTTATTTTTGTTTTAATTTATCAATTAATTCATCCGTGCTATTCACATCAGAATCTGAAGACGTACTCGTATCAGATTCGATTATAGCGCCGGATTTAAATTTTCTTATTGTATCTGCAGCCACTACTGCCGAGTATCGTCGGTAACCTTTCATTCCTTTGAGGGCGACAATTTCATATCGATCGTTTTCAAAAACTTTCGATATTTTGTAAGGCCCTCCATATTTTACTCCTGTCTAACGGCTGGCTTTTTTTTTAACTCCGCGCCAAAGAACTAAATCTCCTATATTGTATTTGGTACTTTCTTTTCGTTATTTATCAAACCGCTTTTTCATTTCCTTTGTAAGTCCATTTTTTGTTTAGCATTTTCTGCAATTTGTTCCCTATTTTCGGGAATTATGTCATCTTGATATAAATTTCCGTGACGGTCTTTACTAAAACCAAACATTAGTGTATGAGGGGTGTACCCCGTGCTTTCACTAATAGTATTATTCAGCTTGGTCAAGTCAGCAGAGCTAAAATAGCAAACACGAATAAGAACTAATAGACATTTAAGTGCTCTTTACGTGCTAATTACAGCCTTTAATTAAAAATTTCGTGCTCTTTTAGTTTCTCTAATAATTGTTATTTAAATGTTGCCCGCTAGCTTAACAAAAGTTAGCAGAGTACTATCAATAACTGGTAAGTAATTAAAAAAACTTTTGCATACAAATTAAGTGCTCTTTAAGTGCTAATTATTGCCTTTAATTAAAAATTTCGAGCTCTTTTAGTTTCTCTAATAATTTTTGATTAAATGTTGCCCGCTAGCTTAACAAAAGTTAGCAGAGCACTATCAATAATTGGTAAGTAATTGAAAAAACTGTTGCACAAAAATTAAGTGCTCTTTAAGTGCTAATTATATCTTTCAAACATAAATTTTGTGCTGTTTTAGTTTTTCTATAAACATATATCTGCTAACTTGAATTTTGGATCGTTTATTCATTAATATTTCAATATTTTTGTAACATTGAAAATGTTTTGCAACGGTCACAACTTTTAAACTAGTAGAGCTACTGACATAACATAAACGTCAAAATGTGTATATTGGTATTTCCAACACAATAATGAAAAAGGAAATAAATAAAAAAAAGTAATTTCATTTTTCGAGAAAATATGTGAATTAAGACCGAAAATTCAGTTAAAAGTGTGATACTATTATTATTAAACAAATCGGTAAAAAAACATTCAGTATTCAGAATATTTCGGAAAAATAATATTTTTTATTGAATTTTGGCACGAGAGAGAATAAAAAATTGATGGATAAATAAACCATCAGGAAATCAAGTCTAATAAGAAATAGACGTTATGTAAAAAGTGACTGGAAGTTATAAATACAGTTAAATAGAACAGGATATCTTTTTAATGTACTTTCTTTCAACATAATCAGTGGAACGTAATATATGACAGTTTTCTGTTTTTTTATCTTCAGTTTATATATACTTAACTTTTACCAAAAATTTTCAAATAAATGTTTATCAAATAAAATAATTCTTTACATCAAAACATACAACTTGTTTCTATCAAAATATCTTTGGAACTAAGGTTATTTGACATTTTTTAATACGAAGAAATTAACAAGACATTTTAAAAAAGCACCATATTCGACCACGTGTACCAACTCTTAAATTTACCAGAACATATTTTGTCTTTGGTACCTACCACATTTTACCCCTGTACCTTTGGAAATGATGTTATTGGACATTTTTTAATACGAAGAAATTTACAAGACATTTTTAAAAAAACACCATATACGACCAAGTGTACGCAACTCTTAAATTTACCAGATCATATTTTGTCTTTGGTACCACATTATACCCATGTACCTTTGGAACTAATGTTCTTTGATATTTTTTAATACGGAGAAATTACCAAGACATTAAAAAACACTATATACGACCACCTGTACGCAACTCTCGAATTTACCAGAACATATTTTGTCCCGTTTAATTTGAATTTGCTGCGGCTTTCACTCTGATTTTGAGTTCACTATTGTGTTTTTTACTATACAGTTGAAGTCTACAATATTATTTTCTAAATAATGAATAGAAAGCGTAGTAATATTTGGAACTTCTTCAATGTGGCGAATGAAAGCAGTGCAAAATGCTCTTTTTGTAGTGGTACTTTTTCATACAAAAATGGCGCAACAGCTAATTTAACTAGACATTTAAAGAGAAAACATCCAACATTATTAATAGGTCGATCTACTTCAGCAACGTCTACGACTAGTGACTCTACATCTGCCAATGACGAAATTAACGTTATTGACGGTGAGTCTACCGCTTACACGACTTCTACTAAAAACACTTCCAGCAATGATAGATAATAACATAGAAGACATTCCAAACCCAAAAAGGAAATTCCAATCAAAATTATCTATCTTCATGAAGCGGCCATTGCCTCTGCAAACTTCAAAAAAATTGGATGAGCAATTAACAATTATGATTGCAGCAGAATATCAACCATTTAGTTTGGTGGAAGATAAACAGTTTCGTATTTTTGTAAATATGCTAAATCCTAATTATTATTCGTCATCGAATTACCCTTATATTAAAAGTTCGGGACTCCTGGTGGAAAGTCTACTTTTGCTCTTGTTGACTCGCCTATAGGATGGGGGAGGACAGGAGAAACCATTTTCAATGCCCAGGCTTTGAAAAAGTGGTCTCTCCCTTCCCCGCCGCGTCCTTCGCCTCGCCAAGCTTTATTGGCTACGACTCGTAATGAAAACATCGCGCTGGGCGTTAAAAATCCTACATGTCATTTTTTCCAGAATTTCCTTTATCACAAAAAAAATGCATCGACACGAAAAACACACATTTCAATTTTTTTATAAAAGGAAAAAACATTTAACATTTACAAAAAACAAATAAATATTGTTTACAACATTTTATTATTTATTGCTGATAATGTTTTAAGTTTACAACATCACGAGCCCATGACGGGATTTTGTAACTTTTTTTGAACAAACTCGTGAAAAGACGCATCGTTTGTAAACATTTTTCAATATTTTCATTTACAACATTTTATTATTTATTGCTACATGAGTTTTTAATTTAAAACAACGCAAGCACATAAAGAGCACTTAATTTGTGTGCAACAGTTTTTTCAATTACTTACCAATTATTAATAGTGCTCTGCTAACTTTCGTTCAAGCTAGCGGGCAACATTTAAACAACAGTTATTAGAAAAACTAAAAGAGCAAGAAATTTTTAATTAAAGGCAATAATTAGCACTTAAAGAGCACTTAATTTGTATGCAAAAGTTTTTTTAATTACTTACCAATTATTGATAGTGCTCTGCTAACTTTTGTTAAGCTAGCGGGCAACATTTAAACAAAAATTATTAGAGAAACTAAAAGAGCACGAAATTTTTAATTAAAGGCTGTAATCAGCACGCAAAGAGCACTTAAATTTCTATTAGTTCTTATTCGTGTTTGCTATTTTAGCTCTGCTGACTTGACCAAGCTGTATTATTCATTCCCCAGACAACATCCGGTAGTTTATCATTCCATTCGTTTTCATTTTCTATGCTTGTATTTATACCAACTAAAAGAGTACGATTATAACGTTCGACTTGACCATTTGAACGAGGTGAAGATACTGCATTTAGAACTAATTTAATTTTTCTTTCGTCGCAAAACTCTTTAAATGTTTTGGATTTAAAGGCTTTGCCACGATCTGCAATAATTCGCTTTGGTACTCCAAACATACTAAATAAATATTTTAAACAATAAATGACTTCCTTTGAATTTGTCGTTTTAGTTGGCCTGGCAAACAAGTATTTAGAAAATGAATCGACGATCACAAAAATGTATGCGTAATTTTTGTTTGTTTTACAGAAAGGTCCCAAATGATCAATATGCCATGTACAAAGGGGTTCCTTCGATTTAGGTATAGGATGGAGGAAACCTTCATTTTTACCATGTTGGCTTTTTTTATACGCGCAGTCAATACACGCATAAACATATTTTTTTATAAATCTCGTCATTTTAGGAAACCAAAACTTACTTTTTATTAAATTTTCACACCGTTTCAAGCCAATATGGCCTATTTCGTCATGGTATTTTCTCATTATAATAAACCTACATATTTTTGGAATTACAAGTATTAATTCACTATTTAATATTTTCCTATAAACCCTGTCATTTTTAAGACAATATGTGGATTTTATCTGTTGGTTCGCTGTGTTCAATTTTAATTTTTCGCGAATTATTCGAATTTGTTCGTCTTGCATTTGTACTATTAGTGCCCAATCATGAATTTCAATTTTAAAAATATTTTCAGGGTTTCAACTTAAAGCGTCTACATGTGAAATTTTGCACCCTGGGCGATGTTCAATCTCAAAATCGTAATCTTGAATAGCTAACCACCAACGGGCTATTCTTGGCACCAATTTTTTTCACAAATGTGCTTCGCACAGCGCTACAATCCGTAACTATTTTAAAATGAGTACCATGAAGATAAATTCTAAATCGTTTTATTGATTCTATCACTGCTAAGGTTTCCAATTCATATGAATGGTAAAAAGATTCATCCACGGTTGTCGTTCTACTATAATAAGCTATTGGCTTTAATCAGTCATTTAATTCTTGAAATAGAATACCTGCATTGCCTTTTGAACTAGCGTCAGTGTGTAATTCTTTTTTGTTTCCGGATTGTAAATCGTTAAAACAGGTTCGTTTGTTAAAATGAATTTTATTTCTGAAACTGCTTTATTTTGATTTTCACCCCATTCCCAATTTACATATTTTCTAAGTAATTTTGTTAATAGTGCAACTATTTCGGCATGATTATTAATAAATTTCCTAAAATATGAACTTAGACCCAGGAATTGTCTTATTTCATGAATATTTGAAGGGGTTTTAAAATTTTGTATAGCATTTACTTTCTTTCAACCAGGTTTTATTTGGTTCTCACTAATTTCATAACCTAGAAAATCAATTTTAGTTTTGAAAAAATAGCATCTCTCTAAATTTAATTTTAAACTATTTTCGTCGCATTTTTTTAAGATAGTGTTAAGTTTTTCCATGCCTTGCGATATTGATTTTGACGGTATTAAAATGTCATCAAGATAGACTAAAATTTCTGAATGACTGAGTGAACCCATATTATTTACCCACCTTTGAAAAGCTGCGGGTGCGTTACATAAACCAAATGGTAGACGAAGGAATTCGTATTGTTCATCCGGAGTTATAAATGCGGTTTTATCAATAGAATCTTTTGTCAATGGAATTTAATAATAACCCTGCTTCATATCTAGACTACAAAAATACTTATTTCCGCCTAATTTGTTTATAAGATCTTCAATAGTTGGTATTGGATAGCTGTCTTTTACAGTAATTGCATTTAATTTTCTATAGTCAACACGAAGCCGGTAATCTTCATTTGGTTTTTTACTAAAATCGCGAGGCATATGATGAACTGGAATTTTGTATAATACCTGCAGTTAATAATTTATTTACTTGGTTTCGCATTATTGTTTTTTCTTTTTCTGATAATCTATACGGTTTATAGTATATCGTTTGTTTTGAATTTAAAGTTATAGAAAATTTAATGTTATTTATTGTACCTAGTTCGGCAGGAGATTGAGCAAAGCATGATTGCTTTAGGTTTAGTAGTTCGAATAATGTATCAACATTTTCGGTAGTTAGATCACCATGTTTTATCAGAGATGCCTCAATATTATTTAGTTCTTTGATTTCACAATTATTTTTATTTTCGTATTTTGATATAGTTACCTGATTAGGCTTTATTTCTAGCATTAAATTTGGTTGACTTAATATAGGCTGTCCTATAATAATATCAATGTCATTCATAGGTGTATTTACTGTTATTATTTCTGAAAAAATTCGTATGTCATCATTAATTACAACCTCAGTTTTTATCGTGCCTTTTGGCATAACTAAAGACCCACCAAAACCTTTAATGACCGTATTAGAGGGCATTAATTGTAGTTTAGCTTTAATTAAAACTTTCATATTTGCCACATTTACTGAACTTCTTGTATCTAAATAACCTCTAAACGAAATATCATTTATCTTAATGCATATTTTATATAAATTACTCTGTACTTGCCCTAGAGTATTGACTTCTTCGAAGTTTTTGTTTTTATGCCAACAATCTTCTGTACGGAGTCTCGTTTTTTTGCACACATCGCATCGCTGTTGGTCTTTTCTTTGGTTTGATCCACTTTGCCGTTTGAAACAGTCCTTGGTGGCATGATTTGTAAGGCGACATATTGCATATCGTGATGATCCTCCCTGTCTTGAAGTGCCTAGTTTACTGCGGCTCCAACAGTCCTTAGCAAAGTGTCCTTTCCACAGACGTACTCAATCTTTGTTCGCTTTCCCAGCTGGGACTGCACTGCGCTTTTTGAGGGGCTTTGGTAATTGTCCATGGGAGCAATAAACCCAGCATATAGCTCATCCGGTGTGGAACATTGAAAGGCACGGGCGTTGGGCTGCAATTCCTGGGGGAGCCCCCGAATGATGCAGGAAATCGCGACTTCGTTGTCGACCCTGCATTGTTGGGTTAAATTCAATTTGGCATGGTAATAATGCGTCATGCTTTCGTCGGGTTTCTTCTTTCGTTCCACCAATTCTTCCAAAAGTATGGCATCATAATCCACACACCTGGGAAACGTTCTGGATAGATCCGTTTTCCATTCTGCCCACGTCTTGTCGTAGTAGTCTAAACGAAAGAACCACTCACGAGCGGCGCCCTTTAATTTCATTTGCATGTGTCCCGATTTTTCGTAATCAGTCCATCCGTGAATCTGAGATAGTTTGTCTATTTTATTCAGCCACGAAACCAGTGTATGATGACGATCATCGGGATCGAAAGGTGGAATTATGTCTCCTTTGACAGTTAATTTTCCAGCGTAAACATCCATAGCGGCAACCTCATTTTGTTCCAGGTTTATATCTCCCAAACCTGCAGTTGGTAGTCTCAGATTTGTGTCGAATTTTCTTTTCAAAAGAGCTGTGATTTGTTCTTGTATATGCCTTTCAATTAAATCATCATATAATTGATTTCGGCGCATTTCTTCATCACTTTCTCCAATTTCACTCATTTTTTTGTTGTTGTTGAAAGTTACTTTTAAGCAAAAAAAAACAAAGAAAATTGTACTGTCTATCCCACTTCTGATTGGTCAGATCACACATGGTTTTATTCAGTACTTCTGACATATTATTATCGAATAACTGTGTAAATTGTAAGCAAACTTTCATTTAAGCAAACAGAGGAAGATTATTTGTTTAAAAAAAAGAGCTTATTCGTATATGTGCGATCTATTATTTATATTATATCCTGAACAGGAATTGTTTCCATAATACATGTTCACATAGATATCTCGTAATTTATCCCAAAAATAGAATGTTATGTATACCTATATATATCCTATACAATATAAAAATAAACAATTGACAAATCATTGATGAATAAACGTTAACGTACTTTATTTATTAATATTTTTAATATATATTACACGGGTGTTTACAATATTCTTCAAAAAACACTATTTAATAATTTTACAACTGTTGCTCTTGTCATAACTCAATAGAATGTCTGCTTAAAAAAATATCCAATACCTTAGTTCTTTCTGTTATCGAATTGATATGGGCTTAGTCATACTTGTTTTTATAAAAATAGAAGAACACACCTTTTACATTTTAAATATTTTCCACTAACTTATTTACTTAACAAAATATAATATGGATTCATATTATTTGATACTAATTAACTAAAGAGTATTATTAATAATTCAACCTATGGATTATGTGAATGACTATAAGTAATGCCTCTTTCTCTTATATACAGTGTCTGACAATAATATGGTTTGGTATATCTAATCTACTTAACCTTCGGGTAGTCGCACCAATTTATTTTTCAAGATTATTCGCCCCGATCTCACAGACCAGGTGGGGTTTAAAAATAGGAAATAATTTTTGTATTTTATTTTTTTTATAGAATATGGTATTATAGTAAAAAATAAATCGTTCTAGTCAAAGATAATTATTAAAACTTTATTAATTGAAATATAATGAAGGTTTGAAATAATTCACACAAAAAAAAACATACTAACAAATACAATTCTATAAAAAGCAAACAGAAAATTATAACTCGATTAAAAACTTAAAAATGGTAACTCAATGTATGCTAAACAAAAAACCTGGAGCTAGATACTATTATTGTTCTTCCCTGCACTTGGGACACACACAGGTAATATGCTCTAAACACAAATAAGTATTGCATTTATAACAAGAAGATCTGGTTTTTCTTTTTTTCCCACATGCAAAGGGTACATCTACCAGGGGGTAGCAGTCTTCCTGGAAGTTCTCTATCTTCTGTGTTAGTAACTTTCATTAGTCTTAGCTTCAATGTCTTCGGAAGGTTCGTAAGAGTTGCTCTCCTTTGCAACTGAGGATGGATTAATATGTTTGCTATATATCTCAAAAATGTCGTCGACGTAAATCATTTTTATCGGGATTGTTAGCTTAGTATATAACTTGACAATTGATTCCTGCAACATTCAACATGTAAAATATCACCATGGGCCATCTTTTACTGTTACGGGAGCAATCATATGAATCACACAACTTGTCGACAACATCGGCACCTCCTCTTGTCTTATTATATGTACTAACAACAATACTCTACAAACAATTACCGGTTTACATTTCTCACCAGTATCAGGATCAATATCGTCATGATGATGCATACTGGATGTTAATATAACATTTTCACCTTTCTTTGGTATATATGAAATGATTGTTAAATCCTCGGTGAAGCCAAACATATTTGTGTGGATGGGTCGTTTAGTAGGTTTTGAAAATTGACTTGACAGTTCAGTTTTATTTTTTCTTATTGTTCCAATTAGTTATTTTGTAATCCTGAAGTAATTTTTGCACCAAAGGAATAGATGTAAACCAGTTATCCATCGTCAGGTTAATATGTGAACCAGAAAGATGTTTACACATTCGTAAAACCAAGTAATAGGTTTTGTTGGAAAGTTTATATGGCCCTTCTGGTTGGGATCCCACGTAAACTTCCATGTTAGAAGTATAAAAGACTTTTCGTCAGAAACTGCTAGGATCTTCAGCCCATATTTGTTGGGCTTTGCGGGAATGTACTGACGAAAAGAACATTTTCCTCTAAATGCTGGAAGCATCTCATCAATGGTGATATAGGCCGAATGATTATAACCATTTCGAGAATTTTTAACAAACTGATCAAATATTGAACGAATGGGTGCTAGTTTATCAAATTTTGTTCGATCTGAGCGTGTTTCTTTTTCATCAAAACATATGCAAATTACAAGAAATAGGAACCTCTACAAACTCATTGTAAGGAAAAACATTTCCATATCCATCTCTTCTCCAAAGATCCTCGGCATTTGAGCGATTGTAGTGACCAAGACCAGATAAAATATAAGAGTCCAATAAAAGCCCAGATTTCGATGTTGTCTGTTTGATTAGCATCTCTGTTTCTTGAAAAATTTGCTTGGATAAACAAAATGTATTTATTGGTACTTTCAATAATAATTCCAATTATTATGTCATCGATTAATTCATAGAATCCTCTTATCATTTTGTTTGTGTGAAGTTTCTAGATATGTAACTAGCATTACTTTTCATAATATAAAATGGAATATTGTAAAAAAGGGATGAGTCATTGTTATTGAGCACTCTGGACTTTTGCCATAAGATTGTAAATATTTGTTATCATTCACTGATTGTTGGAAATAATAGTCCAATTAATCTCTTTTTGTAATAACACACCAAACATTCATGTTAAATGAATATTGGTTATAATTAAATTACAAAGTTAGTGTAAGACCAGCAATCATAATTTTGTGATGAATTTTTTTTTCATAATTAGAAGAAAATGTTCTGTTATCAGAAACAATTATACTTCATGTAAAAAATTGGAGTTCTTCTAACTGTCCTTGGATGAGAGAGCAAAACTGAAATTGTATATTGTAATCCTTTGCATGCAATGTGTGTACAAATTGCAGTTTAAAGGGATAATATTTATTTTGTTTATAGTATTTTGTATCATTAATGCAATGACATATTTGGATTTTCTAAAACAGATAGCATTACTTCAAACTCAATGTCCTCATTGTCATCCAGTTTTCAATCTTTCTATTAAAATTGTTGTGAATACTTCAATTAGTAACAAATTTATTACTGTTTTTGTAACTGTTGAATGCCCAACACTTCTATGAGGATTCTGTTAGTTGTCTTCTACAATTAATCAACTAATCAACAACACTACTATTTCTAATGTATTTTGGACAAGCAACATACCATGCCAAAGCGTTTTAACATTCATTTTAAAAATTTTCAAGACTTACTTACATTCTAGCGGTAGCATTTTAAACAATCAAATTATATATAAATGGGATATATTCTGTTGATCATTATATAAAAGAGAAATACATTATTTCATTACATGGTTTTATTTTGACATAACTGTTGCTTTGATAAAAATAACTCATAACAAGATGTAGTTAAACATAATATATGTTTAGTTGTGAGGGTGTTGAGGTGTTATAATAATGGATCATTTAGAGTTGAAGAAATATAATTGATTACTTAAACATTTACAATACATAACAATACATATCAAGTACAAAACAATAGAACTGTTTCTGACATTATATGACAGTGTGACAATTTACATCAGCAGGTTTCTGGTGAACCTCATACTGAACAATATATAAAAACTCACTGTCACTCAAATCACTGCCTTATAGTTAAACATAATATACCTCCAAGTAATTAAAAACATCTTGTTAATCAATTAATATATGTCTTATAATTTTTGTTTATACTCTCAAAACTATATAGAATATTAGTGTAAATCAATGTCTGTTTAATGCATAATGTATTGTATCTAACTGCTGTATTAATTAAAATAAAATACAAATATCTTTTAAAGTGTTCTGGAATGTTTTAAGGGCTTACTCTAAAAACCATTAGAAAACTGGCATACCCAATATACAAATAAAAACTAAATATGACTACCACCTACTTGGAAAGAAAGAGAAGAAGCTGGGGAAGACTGGTGCTCAGCTTTTATGAAAAGACAACCAATGCTTTCTATATGGACACCAGAAGCGACAAGCTTGGCGAGAATGACTGCATTTAACCAGCATAAGTGGATGTGTTTTTTCACAAACTTGAAAGTGTAATGCGGAGGTACAGCTTCCAACCAAACCAGATATATAATCTGGACAAAACTAGAGTTACCACAGTTCCACGTACCGAAAAAGTCATTGGAATGAAGGGATGCAAACAGGAGGGGCATGTCACGTCTCTGGAACGTGGAGAGCTTGTCACTGAGGTGGGAACTATCTACACCAATGGCAACGCACTGCCAACGGTCTGGGTATTTCTTCATATGCACTTTGACGAAAACCTCATGATGTCTGCAGCTTCAGCTGGATGTCTGGGCCTAGTGTATAAGTCGGGCTGGATGAAAAAAGATAACTTTTTAAAAGTGCTAAATTTTTTAGAGAGAATGTCCCGTTGTTTTGATCATGGACAATCACCAGTCCCACTTGAGCATTAAGGGTTTAGAGTCTAGAAAACGGAATTGTGGTGTTGACACTCTCTTCACACATCGAGTAAGCTGCAGCCGATAGATCGTTGTGTATTTGGTCCATTTAAAAAATTCTTTAGTGCTGCTGTTAGCTCTTGGATAAATTACAACCCAAATGTGACAATAAGCATATACATACTCCCGAAAATGTATAGCTCTGTTTGGGATCGAGCAACGACCCCAGAAAATGTAAAGTCTGGTTTTAGGGTTGCGGGAATCGTTCCCTTCGACAGAAACATATTCTGGGATGAAGACTTTTTATCCTCTGCAATGTCAGATCGTTCCCTCCCGGGGGATAATGAAGATATCTCTGGGCCCAGCACCCAATCAGTCGACATACATGGATTGATCACTGGTTCAAGCCCTATAAAAACTGGCTCCAATTTTACAACTCTTAGTCGAAGTTCTACAGTGGTTACTGAAGCAAACCCTGTGACAATAGGTTTTGTCTCACCCGAAGTTCTCAGACCCCTCCCGATGGCCGCTCCTAGGGTTCACTCCAACTGTGGCCAAAAACGGGGTCACCGTATGATTGCTACTGATACTACTAAGAAGAAGGAGTTGGAGAGGAAAAAAGTGGCCCCATTCCCAAAAAGAAAGTTATCGTCTCATCGTCATTTAGTGAAGTTGAAGATGACAATGAGAACATGTGCGAAGAGTCGGAACATTCTACTAGTGCCTCTGCAAAGTCACCAGAAGACGAGATCAAAGTAGGGAATAGAAGGATGAAGATTTCGTCATTGTAAAATTTTCTCAAAAAAAGTTATTGATGCACTATATAAGGTGTATTTCGAAGATGATCCAATCAGGGTTAGAATATGAAATTAAATTTCTCTGTCAAGGAATAGACTTCGCTTACCCAACTGTAGAAGATGCGGCTGTCATAGCATTTGAAGATATTTGCATAAAAGTCCATCTGCTATTGGTTAGGAGAGGAAAGTATTGTTTTAAAGCAAAAATCTTAACAAAATTTATAAATTTACGTTAATAGACATGTTTTGCATTTTAGTATACCTATTTGTATTACTATATTCTAGAATACTTACTACTTTGTTTCTTGTGACTTGATAAACAAATAATAAGGTAAATGTACCAATTATGAACATAGCTCCTATAGTGGACATACATTAATCAAACATTAAAAACAAGAAATATTCAAATTCTTCTGTGAAACTAAATAATCTGGCTACACTGTCTAGCATCATTCTCGACAGTCCTCCATTTGCATCCTTCTATATCTAACCTCTTTCAAGTAACGACTGTGGTCGTTGTGAATTGTACTGGTGTGGTGATATTTCACGCGATTGTTAGAGAATAATTAACGAGTAAGTACCTATTTTTTTTCTTTTTCTAATGTTTGGATTCAATTATTCAACAAATAGTTGTATGCCACCTTGAACAATGCAATTATTTGCATTATATTTGATACATAGTTTTAGGGAATAGCTGTAATAACACACAATCGAAATGATGTCCATTTTAGGAACCTTAAAATGATTGATGTACCTATCATGAACAGACCTGTTCACTTTGGGGATATATGGTTGTTAGTTGTTTTTGCGGCGTAAAGAATATCATTCAAATTAAATATCTTTGGATATGAGTTTCAATAGTTTCTAGAAGCAGGAACCTATAGTGAACATAGCATGTCCACTATTGGGACACTGTATGTCCACTATAGGTACCAAAAACTGTACTGGAATTATGTTATGCTTTTATTACAGGTATGGCTGGAATGAACAAAATTTTGAAGTATTCCGAGGAAAATATGTTGAATGCATTATCTGATGTCAGAAATGGTATGTCTTATAGAGCTGCATCCATAAAGAATGGTGTTCCTCGTATTACTCTTATGCGCAAACATAAGGGTAACTTACCAGCTAATAGTTAAATGGGTCCTGCTACATCATTTACTGAAGAACAGGAAAACATATTAGTTCACTGGATTATCACCATGGCCAAAGCTGGTTTTCCTGTCTCCAAAGAAACACTACTGAGTAGTGTTGCAAAATTAGCAACTGAGTATAATGTAAAATTTGAAGGAAATGCTAATCCTGGCCGTAAATGGTATAATTTATTTCTCTCGAGGCACCTAAATATTTCCATTAGAACAAGTCAGAATTTAGTTAGGAGTAGAAGCTTAGTATCAGAGGCAGATATATCAAACTGGTTTCGTGAAGTGAAGAGCTATATGGACCAACATGAATTGACTAGCATTTTGAATGATCCAAGGCGGATATTCAATACAGATGAAACTGCATTTTTTTTTAAACCCCAAGCCTGGCAAAGTACTAGCCCAACAAGGGAGCAAAAATATATATACTGGAGCTGGAGCAGATGAGAAGGATAATATCACAGTCCTACTCACAGCTAACGCAGCTGGCCAGTTGCCACCACCTATGGTAGTTTATAGGTTTGTTAGAGTGCCCCAGCATATTGTGGCAGGTATCCCCCAAGATTGGGCTATTGGCAAATCTGAAAATGGGTGGATGACCCAAGAACTCTTTTATGAGTACATGTGTAATATTTGTTTCAAGTGGGTTCAACAACAAAATATTCCACTACCAGTGATTTTCTTCATGGATGGACACAGCTCCCATGTTTCGCTTCCATTGAGTAAATTTTGTGCAAGAAATGGGATAGAACTAGTGGCACATTATCCTAATGCAACGCATGTGTTACAGCCCTTGGACATAGCGGTTTTCCACACAATGAAGACCATATGGAGACAAAAGGTGCATGAGTGGAGGATGAAAAATGAAGGGAAGCAAGTAGGCAAGGCAGAATTCGCAAAGGTTTTACAGAGCGTTTTACCTTATGTTACACCTAAAATAATACAAAGTGGTTTTAAAAAGTGTGGGCTGGTGCCTTGGGACCCTCAGCAGGTTAAGCTTCCATTCCAATCTGAGAATACTTCTCATGCTGACAGGACTACAAAAAACTTAGAAGAGATTATGTTTCTCAGATTACTCGAAAAACAGATAGGAATTGAGAAAGTTCAGATTTTTAAAAGAAGCGAAGGAAACTGGGAAGGAGCTGTTGAAGATAAGTCATTATTTGATTTATGGAAAAGAAACAAAGTGAAGGTAAATGAAACTCCCGAAAACATAATTGTAAGTAACAACATGCAAACATCACCGCAAGAAAATAACCTGGAGGCATTACCACAAGAAAATAACCTGGAGGCATCACCACAGACTCGAACAACTAATGAGTTGCAAGACCAGCGTACACCAATGAAGCAAATTACTCAAAATATAGAATCAGTTCATTCTCAAAATCTTCCATCAACTTCCACCACAATTATAGAACATGACTTTGTGCCAACACCGTTTAAAAATAATTTATTCTGGCCACTAGCTCCTACAAATAATAAAAAAAGAAGGGCAAAGGACAAACTACCAGCTGTTGTAACTTCGCCTCAGGTGATCCAGTATTTACAGAAGAAAGAGGAAGCAAAGAAGAAAAAAGAAGACGAAAAAGAAAAAGGAAACAGATACGTGAAGCAAAGAAAATTGAAAGAGAACAGAAAAAAATGGCTGCAGAGGAAAAAAGAAACAGAAAACAAAAGCGAGAGATATCAAGTTCTAGTGACTCCAGTGTGTCAGTCGAAACTGGCAGTGATATTGAAGTTGAGGAGAATTACAGTGATGTTAATGAAGACAACATAGAACTTGTAAACAATTTTTGTAGAGAAAACTTAAAAGAGGGTGATTTCATACTAGCGAAATTTATGGGCGGGAAACGAAACACAACCGAATTTATTTATTTGTGTGTCATAGAGCATTTACATGAGGACATGGCACAAATAATGGGATTGAAAAGTGCTGAAATCACTAAAAGAGAATTTGTGGTGGATGAAGATGACAATTCCAGTATTACTTTCGATCAAATCATTACAATTCTCCCTAACCCAGAAATACAGATGAAAGGAGAAAGATTTAGATATATTTTTAATAAGCCATTAAAGGTCAAAGAAAAAATTTAGTGTATTCAAAAAAGTATCTTTTGTTTGGAACAAACTATATTTTTTATATTCAGTACATTCTTACCTTTTTTAAGCTCATATTGATGGTGTCCACTATTGGTGGGTCCACTACTGGATCTTAAGGTAAATGATATGTTCATTATTGGGTCAACGGCTTTTGTTCAATATATTTCAAATTTTGTAGGCTCTAATTCAGTAATAATCTAAACATTATATGTTAACTTGAAAATGAAGTTTCAAGCTATCTGTTAGTATGGTCAAAATATTTTTAATTGCAGTTGCCAAATTTCTACAGGAAAATGCATGCTTAAGGTGTTCACCATTGGTGCTTTTACCTTAAATTTTCTTTATGGATTAAACTATATTTTTAATTATGTTTTCTCTCCAGCAAAGAAATACACTGAAAACTAAGATATGTAGATTACCAAATTAGCCCCCTGTCATGTCCAATGTAATACCTCCTATGGGATGGACAATATGCAACTTTGAGCTTTTTATCACTTGAGTACTTACAAGTAATACACTGTTGATTTTACCTTTGTACAGATGGGTTGTGTGAAGCAATTAACAAAACCGATTTATAGTTGTTTCAGTACCAAATTTCTTCTTTTCTTTCAGTGTTTATTTATAATATTCTGATTAGAATATTTAACTAAATAATTTTTCTCCCATAATGGAGGATAAAAAGGAATGTCACATGGAATCAATTATGTTGATTAAGCCTCAAAACAGCAACGAGGTTTCTGCAGTAAAACCTGTTCCAAAAAATTTCAACTTATTGTCAGATAAGTACAATTTATCTACAATTTGGGTATACATTGAAAATATTAAAAGTAATAGTGTGGAAAGGCTATATCTGGTCACTTACTTTTTAAACAAATAAACCTCACTAATACATTGGAAATTAAAAGTATAGGTAAAAACTGTATTAAAGTTTTATTAAAATCGCTTCTTGAGGCAAATTA
Source organism: Galeruca laticollis (assembly GCA_963921935.1). Classification (NCBI taxonomy): domain Eukaryota; kingdom Metazoa; phylum Arthropoda; class Insecta; order Coleoptera; family Chrysomelidae; genus Galeruca; species Galeruca laticollis. The sequence continues at coordinate 131,843,678 of OY998180.1, forward strand.
ATTAGTTCAAAATCCTTTGTTGAAAAATCATAACTTGGTAGCTTATATTCCTAATCACCTACTTGAATCAAAGTGTATCATTAGGGACGTTGATACTAAATATAATGAAAACTATTTATTACAGAATGTAGATAGAGTCTATCTACCTCTCCAGTAATCAATATTTATAAAATGGTCCGGTCCTGGCAAGCTAACAAATACCAGTGGAAGTGTACTCTTATCGTCAAATTATGGGTCAAATTATGGGTCAAATTATGGTATATCGAGAAAAACAAAAATATAAATTTGGAATATTGCACTGATAAATAACGAAAACCGAGAGATAACCAATGTTGACCTAAGCTGAATAAATTGCGTTTCTTGTTATTGCACATAGCTTCGAGAAACTTGGCAAGATACTTATTTGTCTATAGTTTTCCAATGATTCAGGATCTCCTTTTTTGTATACTGGTTTAATTAGAGCTAATTTTAGTTGAGACAGGAATACTCCAAATTTAATAGAATTGTTAATCAAATATACTAAAATATCACTAATTACATGTATTATTTTTTTAATCACAACAGTGGGAATTTCATCTTCACCTGAAGTATATTTGTTTTTTAATTTGCTTGATATTTCAACTATATTGTTTGAAGAGAACTTAGGAATATACATGGACTCTAAATTAAAGTGGAATGGTACATTCCCCATTTTGGAAATTAACTCAGGAACTACCGACATTAAATATGTATTGTAGTCATTAGCAATTTTTTCTAAATTTTCTTTCAAACAAGTATTGTTTTTCCCTTGTCCCATGATTTCATTACATATACTCCACATACATTTGTTTTTATTATCTGAATTAATTATTCTGTTTATAATATTCTTCTTTTTTGTATTTACTAACAGATTGTCATAGTTCTTTTTTTAAGTTCTATGTATTCATCTTTAAGAGCAGGATTATGCTTATGTAGTAGTAAGAATATATCTAATTTATTTTTAGTTTCACTTATTTCATTACTCTTAATATAATTGTGTTTTTTTTAAATACTTTAACATATTTTAGGGGAAAACATTCCATTGTTCATCCACTTCACAAGCTTTACATGTATACACTAGGTTCCAATCTTGAACTTTAAGTTGAGTGATGAAATTATTAATATTTTCATTACTGAAAAATCTCTTATAAACATGATTAACTGGTTTTACTACTATACTTTTAAATGTTATTGTCTGTGCACAATGATCTGATGTGTGAATATCTATTACTTCCGTCTTATAATTGCCTTTAAAATTTGTGAATATATTGTCTATGTTACTACTAGTTTTGTCAGTTATCCTTGTGTCCTCATTAATTATATGACAAAGACTAAATGACTTGGTTAATGCTAATAGTTTAGATCTTATTATATTTTCATCTTTTAACTCTATGTTGAAATCCCATGCAACGAATATTTGTTTATTGTCTACAACAATTTTATTTAACAATAATTCAAATTTGTCAAAAAAATATATTCAGTTTTACACCACTTGGGCTATATACAGAAATAATAATAGTTGTCACATCAGATATGGTGGTTTCAATACCAGAGCACTCCAAAATATCCAGCAACCGATATTTTATTTACATAATTTAGTGGTTTATATTTGATCATTCGTTTACAGTATACACGCTCCCTACATGTCTATTTTCACTATGACAAAAACTGTTTGCTAAATGATAATTATTTATTTTGAAATCTTTCAGTTTGTCAGTTGATTTCCAGTGCTCTGTAGCACATATAAAACAGCAATTTAATTTGGATTATCAATTGAGAATTATTCAATTTTTTCAATACTATTACCAATAGATTGCATATTTAGATATAGTAGTGTGATATATTGTTCATTTTTAGTCCATTTTTGTTTCTCTTTTAATTCTTATATCCGTTCCACTATCTGTAGTAGATTAACTACTTAAAAACCCTCTTCATCTTGGCCATACTTATGGTATTTTTGAAAATTGAATCTTCTGTATGCAACTGATTTTGGCCATGTCGATGGTTTGTATATTTCATCTTTCAGTTCAAAATCTAATCCAGACATGAAACACTTGTTTTGAGATTCTGCTGTTGGTAGTTCTTTAACCACTATGTCAGCATCCTTGAAGCTGCCTTGTTCTCTTATGTATTTTTGTATATTTTCTGCAGTTATCTGTCTTTTGATTCTATACAGGTATAGTCAAACTTTTCTTTGAACTCCAAATTCATCCGTTGTGTTACTTTCTCCATAATTTTTCTTTGCCGGATTTCCTCAGTAAACTCATCGTTGATGATTCCGGTTGCTTCATTGTAGTTTATTATTTCATCCATTTTATTCAGTTCAGTTTCTTTCAAGTGTTGATAACTGTTTTGAGAGGTTAAGTCCCTATGCTTAGTAATTTTGGAAATGTTTGGAACCACTGGTGCCTGTTTTGGAAGTTAAATCCCTGTCGTTTATATTCACTTATATTCACGTTCAACTGGTTTTGTTTTGTTGACAAATTCAATGAGTTGATAATTTTTTTGTTGGTGTCATTATCCTTTTGAAAAGCATTTAGATTATCTGATAATAACTGATTGTTTTGTTTTAATAACCTATTATTGTCATTTAAAATTTCAAATTTCTGATGTTTTTCAGACAAAAAATCTCTTAGTAATTAATTTTCTGCTTGTAGAGTTTTAATAATTACCTCTGTATTATTAGGTACGACCTCTGTCGACTCAATTAGCTTATCTCCACAACAATTGATTCTCGTGTCACATATTTTCACACATTGTAAGTTTTTCACCTGTGCACAAGACCCGTGATATAGATTTCCACACTTGATACACACTAGATTTCGTGTTAATTTGGTTTTGCAACATTTAAATGTTTTTTCTTTGAAGTTATTTTCGTTAACAGTGCAGAGTGTGTTGACCTGTTGTGGCCATAAAATAGTATGAACACTCCTATTTCGATATTCACCAATTTCAATTTTTCCATTGCATAACGGCATTAGTTGAAGGTAAATTTGCTGTTATATTTTCATAAATATTTTTCAAATTAGTTGGGGCATATCTCTCGAATTTTTTGCTATCTCTTTTCTGTTAGTTTTAATTTCTATTATAGCAGGTCTTGTAGCTTCCACCACATGATTATAATTGGACACTAGTTTTATTATATTGCTTCGATTTCCTGGAATTAAGATTTAAATGTTAATTTTTGTTTCATTGTAAGCGCATAACAGTGCGCAATTAGGCTTATCTCTATATAATAAAGCTATTGAAGTCTAAATTTGATAACTTAACTTCGGTTCATACACGGCCTTTACAACTTCTCCTTTTTTCTCATATCCAAATGGAATATCCACTAAGTTTCTTGGAAAAAGTGTACATGCCACATTCCAATTGGAAAAATCTCATGTTGACCGTGTTGATTCGAGTGGTGTACACAAGAGTTCACTCAAACTTGAGGAAGGATGTAATTTTATGGTTATCATGATCACGAAATATGTATTTCTTGAAACTCATAAAATAGTTCATTTAAAAACAGGTAGCTAGGAAGAAGCTACCCTTAACCTTCTACATTTTAACACTATCATGTTTAAGTTTTCGTCAAAAACTGACCCTCATTAAGCTTTAAAGGTTAGGCAAGTTAAATTTGCGGGAATCTTAATTAAAGGACAAATTGACGGAGGGCGAATTTTACCAGGTACGAATCGCCGGGTATGAACTGTCAGAATACCACATCGAACATGTATTGAATAGATGCAACACAACTATGAATTTTTTGAAATCCATTTCTAAAACTCCGTGGGGAATATCGCTACTTTTTTATAGATCTTACATTAGATTTATAATAGATTATGGATGTACACTTTATTGATTCACAAGTAAACACAATTTACAAAAAACTCAAAAAATTGATGTATTTCAAAACAAAGCTTTACATATTTGTATAGGTGCTATGAAATCACGGGTGTGAAGTTAGCAGTTGATTTCCAGCAGTTAAAATAGTAAAATTGAAAGTAGTTGCAACAAATTGTGTTTTAAAATTAAACATTCATAATATAATATAGTTGTCTTTAAAATTCAACTACCGTCCCCCATACCCACTTAGAAGCCGTCGGGGTGTATGAAACCACACCTAAACGATAAAAATATGAATAAATAATTCAGAACCTCGACTTCTCGTTCGAGTTCCAGGATGATATTCACAGGATACATTGCAAATGCCCCTAGAAATTATTTACCATCGCCTGTACTCACTTAGAAGCCGTCGAGGTGGATGAAACTAGCCCTAAACGATAAAAAATAAATAAATAATACAGAACCTCGACTTCTCGTTCGAGTTCCAGGATGATATTCACAGGATAAATTAGAAATGCCTCTAGAAATCATTTACCGCCACCCGTACCCACTTAGAAGCCGTCGTGGTGGATGAAACTACCCCTAAACGATAAAAAAATAATTCAGAACCTCGACTTGTCGTTCGAGTTCCAGGATAATATTCACAGGATGAATTGGAAATGCCTCTAGAAATCATTTACCGCCACCCGTACGCACTTAGAAGCCGTCGAGGTGGATGAAACTACCCCTAAACGATAAAAAATAAATAAATATTTCAGAACCACTACTTCTTGTTCGAGTTCCAGGATGATATTTACAGGATAAATTGGAAATGCCTCTAGAAATCATTTACCGCCGCCCGTACCCCCTTATAAGCCGTCGGGGTGGATGAAACTACCCCTAAATGATAAAAAAATAAATAAATAATTCAGAACCTCAACTTCTCGTTCGAGTTCCAGAATGATATTCACAGGATACATTGCAAATGCCCCTAGAAATTATTTACCATCGCCTGTACTCACTTAGAAGCCGTCGAGGTGGATGAAACTACCCCTAAATGATAAAAAATAAATAAATAATTCAGAACCTCGACTTGTCGTTCGAGTTCCAGGATGATATTCACAGGATAAATTGGAAATGCCTCTAGAAGTTATTTACCACCGCCCGTACCCACTTAGATGCCGTCGGGGTGGATGAAACTACCCCTAAATGATAAAAATTCAATAAATAATTCAGAACCTCGACTTCTCGTTCGAGTTCCAGGATGATATTCACAGGATACATTGTAAGTGCCTCTAGAAATCATTTACCGCCGCCTGTACCCACTTAGAAGCCGTCGGGGTGGATGAAACTACCCCTAACAGATAAAAATTTAATAAATAATTCAGAACCTCGACTTCTCGTTTGAATTCCAGGATAATATTCACAGGATAAATTGGAAACGCCTCTAGAAATTATTTACCACCGCCCGTACCCACTTAGAAGCCGTCGGGTTGGATCAAACTACCCCTATACGATAAAAAATAAATAAATAATTCAGAATCTCCACTTCTCGTTCGAGTTCCATTATGATATTCACAGGATACATTGCAAATGCCTCTAACAATCATTTACCGCCGCCCGTACCCACTCAGAAGCCATAGGGGTGGACGAAACTACCAATAAACGATAAAAATTTAATAAATAATTCAGAACTCCGACTTCTCGTTCGAGTTCCAGGATGATGTTCACAGGATGAATTGGAAATGCCTCTAGAAATCATTTACCGCCACCCGTACCCACTTAGAAGCCGTCGAGGTGGATGATTTTTATCGTTTAGGGGTAGTTACATCCACCCCTACGGCTTCAAGTGGGTACGGGGGGCGATACATTATTTCTAGAGGCATTTCCAATTTATCCTGTGAACATCATCCTGGAACTCGAACGAGAAGTCGGAGTTCTGAATTATTTATTAAATTTTTATCGTTTATTGGTAGTTTCGTCCACCCCTATGGCTTCTGAGTGGGTACGGGCGGCGGTAAATGATTGTTAGAGGCATTTGCAATGTATCCTGTGAATATCATAATGGAACTCGAACGAGAAGTGGAGATTCTGAATTATTTATTTATTTTTTATCGTATAGGGGTAGTTTGATCCAACCCGACGGCTTCTAAGTGGGTACGGGCGGTGGTAAATAATTTCTAGAGGCGTTTCCAATTTATCCTGTGAATATGATCCTGGAATTCAAACGAGAAGTCGAGGTTCTGAATTATTTATTAAATTTTTATCTGTTAGGGGTAGTTTCATCCACCCCGACGGCTTCTAAGTGGGTACAGGCGACGGTAAATGATTTCTAGAGGCACTTACAATGTATCCTGTGAATATCATCCTGGAACTTGAACGAGAAGTCGAGGTTCTGAATTATTTATTGAATTTTTATCATTTAGGGGTAGTTTCATCCACCCCGACGGCATCTAAGTGGGTACGGGCGGTGGTAAATAACTTCTAGAGGCATTTCCAATTTATCCTGTGAATATCATCCTGGAACTTGAACGAGAAGTCGAGGTTCTGAATTATTTATTAAATTTTTATCGGTTAGGGGTAGTTTCATCCACCCCGACGGCTTCTAAGTGGGTACAGGCGGAACTAATTGATTTCTAGAGGCATTTCCAACTTATCCTGAGAGTATCATCCTGGAACTCGAACGAGAAGTCGAGGTTCTGAATTATTTATTCAATTTTTATCGTTTAGGGGTAGTTTCATCCACCCCGACGGCTTCTAAGTGGGTACAGGCGGAACTAATTGATTTCTAGAGGCATTTGCAATGTATCCTGTGAATATAATCCTGGAACTCGAACGATAGAAGTCGAGGTTCTGAATTATTTATTATATTTTTATGGTTTAGGGGTAGTTTCATCCACCCCGACGGCTTCTAAGTGGGTACAGGCGGCGGTAAATGATTTCTAGAGGCATTTCCAATCTATCCTGTGAATATCATCGTGGAACTCGAACGAGAAGTCGAGGTTCTGAATTATTTATTTATTTTTTATCATTTAGGGGTAGTTTCATCCACCTCGACGGCTTCTAAGTGGGTACAGGCGGCGGTACATGATTTCTAGAGGCACTTGCAATGTATCCTGTGAATATCATCCTGGAACTCGAACGAGAAGTCGAGGTTCTGAATTATTTATTGAATTTTTATCATTTAGGGGTAGTTTCATCCACCCCGACGGCACCTAAGTGGGTACGGGCGGTGGTAAATAACTTCTAGAGGCATTTCCAATTTATCCTGTGAATATCATCCTGGAACTCGAACGAGAAGTCGAGGTTCTGAATTATTTATTAAATTTTTATCGGTTAGGGGTAGTTTCATCCACCCCGACGGCTTCTAAGTGGGTACAGGCGGAACTAATTGATTTCTAGAGGCATTTCCAACTTATCCTGAGAGTATCATCCTGGAACTCGAACGAGAAGTCGAGGTTCTGAATTATTTATTCAATTTTTATCGTTTAGGGGTAGTTTCATCCACCCCGACGGCTTCTAAGTGGGTACAGGCGGAACTAATTGATTTCTAGAGGCATTTGCAATGTATCCTGTGAATATAATCCTGGAACTCGAACGATAGAAGTCGAGGTTCTGAATTATTTATTATATTTTTATGGTTTAGGGGTAGTTTCATCCACCCCGACGGCTTCTAAGTGGGTACAGGCGGCGGTAAATGATTTCTAGAGGCATTTCCAATCTATCCTGTGAATATCATCGTGGAACTCGAACGAGAAGTCGAGGTTCTGAATTATTTATTTATTTTTTATCATTTAGGGGTAGTTTCATCCACCTCGACGGCTTCTAAGTGGGTACAGGCGGCGGTACATGATTTCTAGAGGCACTTGCAATGTATCCTGTGAATATCATCCTGGAACTCGAACGAGAAGTCGAGGTTTTGAATTATTTATTGAATTTTTATCGGTTAGGGGTAGTTTCATCCACCCCGACGGCTTCTAAGTGGGTACGGGCGGTGGTAAATAACTTCTAGAGGCATTTCCAATTTATCCTGTGAATATCATCCTGGAACTCGAACGAGAAGTCGAGGTTCTGAATTATTTATTAAATTTTTATCGGTTAGGGGTAGTTTCATCCACCCCGACGGCTTCTAAGTGGGTACGGGCGGCGGTAAATGATTTCTAGATGCATTTCCAATTTATCCTGTGAATATAATCCTGGAACTCGAACGAGAAGTCGAGGTTCTGAATTATTTATTAAATTTTTATCGTTTAGGGGTAGTTTCTTCAACCCCGACGGCTTCTAAATAGGTACGGGCGGTGGTAAATAATTTCTAGAGGCATTTCCAATTTATCCTATGAATATCATCTTGGAACTCGAACGAGAAGTCGAGGTTCTGAATTATTTATTATATTTTTATCGCTTAGGGGTAGTTTCATCCACCCCGACGGCTTCTAAGTGGGTACAGGCGGCGGTAAATGATTTCTAGAGGCATTTGCAATGTATCCTGTGAATATCATCCTGGAACTCGAACTAGAAGTCGAGGTTCTGAATTATTTATTTATATTTTTATCGTTTAGGGGTGGTTTCATACACCCCGACGGCTTCTAAGTGGGTACGGTAGTTGATTTTTAAAGACGACTATATTATTCCTTCTATATTTTCAAAAAATTTTGAGTATAGCTATCTGAAAAGGCTTAATGCATACCTACAGCTAAATAATACGATTGTGCAAAACCAACACGGTTTTCAAACTGCAAAATCAATTAACACCGCAATACATTCTTTTTATCAAGAACTTACAAATATGATGGAGTCGGGTGAGTGTCCTGTTGGGATCTTTTGTGATCTCAGCAGGGCATTTGACTGTGTCGATCATAACATCTTAACTATGAAATTGTATAATATAGGAATCCAGAATCACTCACTAAATTGGATCACATCTTACTTAAATGCACGTGAACAATAAGTGAGCTTACCAAAAATAGCAAAGAACAGTATCGAAACCTGTACATCACATTATCTATCATCAACAGTAGGAGTGCCCCAAGGATCAATTATGGGTCCAATTCTGTTTTTAATTTATATAAATGACATTGTGTCAGTTAACTTATCAACTCACTTTACATTATATGCTGATGACACCTCGTTGTTGGTTTCTGATAAGTGTCAATCAGTAGTTGAAGATAATTGTAATAGTCTCTTGGCGGGTCTTTATAATTGGTTTTGCATGAATTCACTCTATCTTAATGCAGAAAAAACGCAAGTGATACAATTTCATCATAGACAAAAACAACTGCAGTTTGTAGATCTAAAAATTGATAATCAATCGATAAAGTGTGTCTCTTGTGTCAAATTTCTGGGCTTGCTGATCGACGAGTGTCTTAATTGGAGTAAGCAATGTGAGGCAATTATTTCGAAGTTAAATTCCAGTAATTACTTATTTAAAAATCTGAGATCTGTTCTTACACAAAAACAAATGATTATGCTGTATCACGCACAAGTGGAATCCCGTCTGAGGTATGGCATATCTTTCTGGGGAATGTCTACCAATTCTAAAGACGTCTTTGTGTCACAGAAAAGAATAATTCGTTGTATTGCTGGTGTCTCTTGTCTAACTGGTGGTAGAGAACACTTTAAAAAATTGAAAATATTAACGTTGCCCTGTTTGTATATTTTAGATGTTTGTGTTTTCATATATAACAACATATGTGATTTCAAAACTAACTACCAGAAGCATAATATCAATACAAGACGCTGTAATAATCTGTCTTTGACTTTTCCTAAAAGTAATATCACTTTCAAATCCCCTCCTATAATGGGACTACGACTTTTTAATAAATTACCATTATATATTAAATCAAGTAAAACAATAAAATCATTCAAAATTTTACTCAAATCGTTTTTAGTAGATATGTGTTTTTATTCAGTCGATGAGTTTTTAAATGTGTAACAACTTTGTGTATATTATCCTATATCTTTCACTATGCGTCATTTTCACTTTACTTTAGTTTTTAAGAAAACTGTTGACGAATTTTATACAAACTTTGTTTGTCATTCAAAAAATAAAGAATTTTATTTTATTTATTTTATATTATGCATGTTAAACTTTAAAACACAATTTGTTGCAACTACTTTCAATTTTACTATTTTAACTGCTGGAAATAAACTGCTAACTTCACACCCGTTATGAAATCTACTCCCATTGAGCCACTTCACATAGAAGTCTTAGAATCTCCCTTAAAATATAGAAGAAATTATCTTGGCCATAAATTCCTCATAATAATTATGACTTTTAACACATTCTTATACCACAATATATGTAAACTAAACGAATTTGATTTAACTAATAACTACTGGTTCGGTAAAAATTTGTGATGCTTTCTAAAACAACAATAATCAGAAAAAGATATGAGATGATTTTAACTACTTTCTTCATATGTTTAATGTTATCCAACCCAGATATCCTGAAAATACTATTATAAGTCTTACACTTTAAAACTCCATTTTAGCAAATTATCCTAATTCCATACAGATATATACCCACACTTCCAAAACTCTATATGGTACTGGATGTGCATTCTCCATTCCAGGTAATAATGTTGAAAAATTGTTAAAGCTACCCTCAGACTTCTCAGTTTTCAGTGCTGAGGCTTTTGGCATTTATGAATCTTTAAAAAAATGTTCTTCCGAAAAAATTTCTGCTGTTATATTATCTGATTCACCTTCAGTGTTAGCAGCCATACAAAATCCTACTATACCTGCTTTATCAGATGATATCTGTATATTTTATATTAAAAAAAGATAATAAACATGTACAGCTGATATGGATCAAAGCACATATAGGACTTAAACATAATGAACATGTAGATCGTTTAGCTAAAAATACAGTAGAAAATGGCGCCTTTTCTATTTATCCACTTACGGTACCAGACATATTTGCTAATTCTAGGCAAAAACAAAGTTAGAAATGCCTGTGGATATGGTGTACACACTAGATGTAAATTGAGTGAATGAAAACGACGAATACTCAGTGTGTATTAGTTTATTACTTTCAGGCTAAGCGCTTTCGGCTGTTAAGCCATTGGCTTTGATAATGGCTTAACAGCCGAAAGCGCTTAGCCTGAAAGTAATAAACTAATACACACTGAGTATTCGTCGTTTTCATTCACTCAAAAACAAAGTTGTCTATGGAAAAAGTCTTGGAACGATTATTGTAAAGTATCTAATACTCAATATTCATCTATTCAACAAGAAATTCCAAATAGCTATTGGTTCGATTTATATTCCTGCCCTCGTAAATACATTATAATTATTATTAGACTAGTTTTGAACAATCATGTTATCCAGTACATTATTTTTAAAAAATAAAATGTCTTGATTCACTTTTGTGTCAACACTGTCATATCAAATGTGATCTGAATCATATTTTCTTTAACTGCATATATTCCCAAGAAACTCGAAACCTTATTAATGATCTAATAAGAAACGTTATTTCCCACATTTTAATATATGCCATCTTTTAGCTTTAAGCAAAATGGAAGTATATCACATTCTGATGAAATTCATATATGAATCAAAAGTATGCTCGTGAATGTGTGAACCAGATTTGTTTACCTCTGTTTATCCCAATTGTAGTTATTCCTACCTTTCTGTGGCCTAGTTTTGTTTGTGATAAATTATAATGTCTTGACATGCCAATAGAGAAGAAGCAAGTGACCCTGTTATATCCTTGTTGTTGTTTTAGGTAGGTGGTTATTTCTTCTTTTACAATATATGAGTGTGATGAATATTTTTTTATATTATTAGTTTGTTCCTGTTGTGACAGGCTGAATGAGGAGTGTTAAAGCGAAAAACAACTACTTAATAGTGAAAATGAGGTAAGTTTCTCTAGCTCAGATAAGTAGCTTAGATTCATGAGTGTAGAATGGTACTTAATTGATAGCAATAAAAGACCTACCAAATTTGCCAAAAAATTGTCCAAGCTATCCCTGGTCTCCCCTACTGTTTAGCAAACTAACATCATTAGAAAAAACCATATTATTAAAAATTGCCAGTCAATATCTACCTTTTGCATTATGGTTTGATAAAATTCCAATCCAATCAATCCATATCCTTATTACTTTTAACATGTCAGTGATTTCACTGTTGTATTTTTTAAGTTAATAGAGTATCAGAATATGGAAAAATAATTTTCCTTTTAGTGCCAGTGAAACAGACCACCCAGTGTGGTTAACATTAGCATGAACAGTGCACATTTTTAACTGAAACTTTTGAATTTAACTTTCTTTGTAAAGCTATCAGGACCAGAGTTCTTAAATAATAGGTATTACAAGTATATTTAATCTCTCCATACATTACTATGGGATTTACTAAATGTATTAATACTTTTTGTAAATATATCATAAACAGAGTTATTAAGCAGGTATATCATACTTTGAACCCCCTGTATGTGAATTTCAAACCATCAAAGCAGAAACTGCTATATTCATAAATAAATAAATATCCAATATTGAGAATTTCAAACATATTTTTCTTAAAGGTATTGCAAGTGACATTTATATTTAATCTCACCAAATATTACTATGAGATTTACTAGTTTAATAAAATTTTACTTGGTACTCAACAAAGCATTTGAAATATTATTTTGTTAACTTTGGTAAGAAAGTAACAAAAGTAGGTTACTATTATATTAAATATTACATATCTAATAACTTCATGAATTGTAGATATTATAGATATAACGTGGATTAAAATAATCAAATAATGTGGTTGAGGCAAGTATGCTTAATTTTTGAATTACCTTTGCCACTATGTTGGATGCAGCGCTTGAAACTTCTCTCCTTTTTCGTCTAATAGTTTCATGCACAGGAACATTATTAGAGACAGCTTCGAATAAATGATATCTCGGAAGTTTTTCAACATCACCATTTCCAAAAAGAGTTTTCACATTGTTCTCTATTTCTAAAGTTGACAAAATTGCCGATTTTGTAAAAAGTAATAAAAATAGTACTAAATACATCATCTTTTTTATATTAAATTAGACTTAACTCCACTTTGTAGCTATAACAAATTATTTTCACCCGTATTATTTTGTATTTGATCCGTCTGTATAATCTAGTTGTGTAGACGCCTAACTTTACACAAATGTTATTTATGCTTTATACACTACATAACTCCGTATAGAGTACAACATTGGTCAACTACTACAAAATACGAATATCCTTGTTAATATATAAAGCGTAGCGTTATATATAAACAAGACCAATATGTAGTATGTACACTTATTTTTTGATCCATCTAGTAGACAAAACTGCAACTAACTTAACTGACAATTGACACGACTAAGTGTACGTTCCACTTAAAGCCCACGACGCGATCGCTGACCGCTTACGTAAAAACACCACGGTCGTTGTAGGCGAAAGTTATAAGTGGAATCCTTGTTTATATATACGGCGTAGCGTTATATATAAACAACGGTGGAGTGCACATTTAAGGGGGGTGGGCTCACAATAGGCGGCTCAGTGAAAACATGCAGTTTCTGTGTATAATAATAGGTGCGTTCTTTTTGACTGAGATCTCAGTTAATCTCAGCTCACATCAGTAATGTGAGCGTTCTTTTTGTTTTACTCACTTTAAGTGAGCTGAGATTTTTCCTCCCCCTTCACCGATGCTGAATGTGTTGTAAGGGGGTATCAGTTGGTATTGAGTAGGAAATAAAGTGGAGGAGATGAAGAAATATTTGATTTGCTTGGTTTATTTGTAGTTTTAACCAAGGTTATCTGAGGTTTTAACCATTGACATATAAATAATAAACACACATAATCTATTTTTCTTTTGTTACAAATTATGGATACATTAATTAACATTATTAGATGCTGATACGAATCTGTCGACAGATCTCGCGCTTCAATTGAGATGTCGTTCTTTTTGGTGCGTACTCACATCACTTTATCTCAGATCACCTTAACTGAAGTGATCTGAGAACTCAGTCAAAAAGAACGCATCAAATAAATAGAATAATTTTTGGTGCAGTTTGGTGTAAATATTTCGCTTAGGCCGGGGTAAAATTTAATTCATCATCGATTCCCGTGAATTTATGGTTGCGTTTTTGACAAAACGAATGAGACTATCGCCATGTTTGAATTGCTGCCAAGTTGTGATGAAAGCCCACTCAGACCCACCAATTTTTATGGGCGAGATGCGATCGCAAACAGTGACGTCATGTATGACGTTGAACGACCGCTTGCGACGACCACGGGCCTTAAGTGGAACGATAAAGTCGGTGTTACGATCATTGTGGGCTTCAAGTGGAACCCGCCCTATTGAAGTAAAGAATGACAGCAAAATACAAAAAGTTTGTTTCAACCTTCAATCACAAACAGGTTTCTAAAGGACCGTTTACGTTCACTTCCAATTTGAATCACAGAAGGGTTTGTGATTTGAATGTAACCCCTGTCCCACTATAAAAATTACATCACATAAAAACTTTTTATAAAAATGGATGCCTGTGTCCCACAGCAAAAATTTCCATAAATATTTTTATAAAGACTCGGCCCCACCTGCGATATATCGCAATTTTTTTGCGATATATCCCAAGATCGTAAACTCCATAATTCATCAATGCCCATCAGCGTCAAAATTTTGCGAGAAAGTTAGTTAATGTTCATTTATCCATAGACAAATCAAATAATATATTACTTTCTATACGCATTTATCATTAAACTAATGGGTGAATCTCTGCCTTAAGTTGTGTATATTATAATCTTAACGAAGTTAAAAGAAATAACATAAAAATAATTCATGTTATATTGGTTTGAACGTTTTTTTTAAATTTATTGTTGTGAAATTTCATGTGTGTCATATGACCTTAAATTACATTATGCTGGGCATGAAGTAGGCCACAAAAAGAATAACTACTGGCTAAAAATTCACAATAGTTAGGCATAATATGATAAAAAAGAAAACATTGACATTGACAGCTTAATGCAAAAATAGGGTGTTTGTAAACATTCTACAAATTTTAATAAACTACAAATATATTAATTACTAATGAACTCGATGGATGAGACCAAACAATTTGCTGTAAGCTGGAGTAACCATATGAACCATATGAAACAAGTTTTTGACAATTTGTTGAATAATAGTGATCTCACAGATGTTACATTATATGTTGAAGGTACTAAAATAGGCGCCCATAAAATGTTACTTTCAGCATGCAGCAATTATTTTAACAGTCTATTCAGAGATTTTCCCCAAGAGCACCCTATTGTCGTACTTAAGGGAGTTAGATATGCTGTTTTGAAAGATATTCTGAAGTTTATTTACAGTGGAGAAGTTAGTGTAGACAGTAGTCATTTTGATAACTTCTTACAGACTGCCGAGTTTTTAGAAATAAGTGGATTAACAGGTTCACAACATAGCAAAGATCTTGAATCAGATTTGACCAATGGCACTCCTACAGAAACTGCCAAAAGAATTAGGCAAAAAAAAAGAAAAGATAAAATACTTGTCCAGGAAGAACTTTCTGACAATGATACTATTGAATGGGATACTGAAATATCAAGTCCAATTTTTACAGATGATATATGTGATATTCAAATTACACAAGGTTTGTCCAAAAAGTCTATGTATGTACTCTAACCAAAGAGTTTGAAATGTGGCGTGGACGTTTTTTGTGGGATCAAAACTAGCATTGTTCCATTTTCCTGAATTATTTTTTACGTGGGAAGTATTGTTTATGGCGCATTAACATTTTTTTTGCGGGTGGTGTGCCAATAGCCATAACTCCCACATAAACTTAACAATTTCTCATAAAATAAACATAATTCCAGAAGTTCTTAAACATAGAATTAGAAATACAAAGTTTATTTCTTAAAAAAAACCTTTTTCAATGTGACTCATAAATTGTAGGATGACAAACTGAATTTTGAAAAATTTAAGAATACATGCTAAAATTATTAGTTCTAGAGTTTTTTAAAGTATTTCCGAATTATTCACAAATATAAAGAAATTTTAGAATTAAATATGACAACAACGCTTTCATTTTTATTTATATGTTACAAGGTTATTGCACTTTCCAAACTTTTTGGTTTTAGTGTATATCTTAGAATTATTTACTAAAAATTTGGTTTTAGGTTCAGAAGAATTAGAAATTGAAGTTGAAAAAGGTAAGTTTGTAGAATATTACATATATTTGAGTAGTTTGGTTGAATAGTATTTACTTAAAAGTAGGTCAACTTTTCCGATACCTATAAAAATAGTAAAAAAGGCGCTTATGTAGGCAATTATTTTTATTGAAAAAGGCAGAACTATTAACATATAGGCAATATAGACAAATGCCTTTATTTCCATAACTATCAATTATTATTTATTACATAAAATAAATTAACTGACCAAATATATTAATAACATGTTACTAAATAGTAATTAATTTATCATTAAACATTCTATGACTCGAAATTTTATCATTAATAGCTACCACTAAGTTCTTCTCTATATTTTATGTTTTGAAACTCTTTTCTTTTATCACCTGTTATTAATTTGTACATTGACAATAAATGTTCTTCATATATGGATGTGATTAGACAGGGCCGGATTAAGACATTAGAGTGCCCTAGGCTGACATCAGTTTGGCGCCTCTAAACTAGGAAAGTAAAAATATAAATACAAGTAAAATAAAACACATATTTAAAGGTGGATTTTACGATACTTAATACTTGACAATTTTTGTATGATATCGTCAAAATTTCTTTCTTTTAGTGCCTCACATTCTATACATAATATTGAGAGGTCAGCAGTTTTATCGTCTGTTAAAGAATTTCTTAAGTAATTTTTTACTCATTTTAACATGAAGGACCTTTCTCCTGTACAATTCGTCACTGGAAGACACAGATATATTCTTAAAATAATTTCCATGTTGGGAAACGTACAAATTAAATTTCTGCTGTGGAGTGTTTGCAACCATGACATAGTTTTTGATGTTTTTTTCTCAGAGTTAGGTGAGTCCAGAGTTTGAATGAAATATTTGAATTGTACACATTCATTTTCAAAATTACAATCCAAATCTCTAGTATAAATTCCTTGAAGATGTCTGCACTTTTATTTTATTATATTGTCTTCAGTGTTTTCTAAGTAAGAAAACCATAAGATCCATTGATTTCATCGTACGAATTTTTTCGCCTCTCGAGTTCTGATACTATATTGTCTACAACCACGTAGAACATATTTACTTCCATATCCAACGTATAGGTACCACATTTTGTTAACAATTTATCGCTTTCCTCGTATTTGTTATAAGTTGTTCTCATTTCCGTAACAAAGTGAGTTAATGATTTATAGAGTTGAACGGCTGTCACTATATCTATACTTTGCTTTTGCAAAGACTGGCTTGTTTTGTGGAATTGAATTAAAAAATCTCTCCAGAAAGAGAGTATAATACCAGTCTCCAAGCTTAACATTTTTTGCAATATACCCTCCCCCTCAGCTTTTGTTTTAGGTGCCTGCGAGGTATCATTCACAATAAAATTCAAAGCTTCTTTAAAAACATCGTAACTGTCATAAAGAGCGGTGCAGGCATCGACTCTAGCTGACCATCTAGTAGCTGAAAGTTTTTTAGGCACATGTAGTTCTGATCCACTCACAGTTCTGTTACGTGTTAAACACTCTTTCATTATTTCCCACCTATAGGTTGATGCTTAAAAGAAAGTGTATATTTCTTCCACAAACAAGAAGAAATTTGTTACAACAGGAGAACACTCTGCAGCGCAGGTTCCTACTAAATTCAGTGAATGGGCAGCACATGGTATAAATTTTGCCAATTTGTTCTTTTCCTTGATTCTAGCTTGCAAACCATAATATTGACCAGACATGTTGCTAGCATTATCGTAAGATGGTCCTCTACAGTTCTGTATGTTTAATGACATATGTTCTAAAACTTAAAAACTGCTGTTTCAATACTTGAAGCTTTGTGCCCTACCTTAGCAGCAAATGTAATAAATCGTTCTACTACCGAACCATTTTCAATTACATATCTGAGAACAACAGTAAGTTGGTCAGTATGGGATATGTCGGGTGTAGAATCTATGATTATTGCAAAATATTTCTGATGCAAATTGTTCTCTTAGATCAACCGCCATGAGTTTTATAAATTCATCACAAATAGTGGATTTCCTTTTGTTTCAATGTGGGTTTTCAGAAACGGATCGAATTCTGCTAAAAGCTCTAACGAACCTAGGTAGTTGCCGTTATCAATAGCTCCAAACATTTTACTAGAACCCCTAAATGCTAAGCCACACGATGTCAAAAATTTTATAACTGCAACTACTCGTTTAAGTATGTTAACCCAGTAATATCTTCCTGCAAGGTACTGCTTATGAACTTCGGTATCTATTTTCCCTAAGACATTTGATCGCGCAATATACGCCTTCGCATTTTCACAGTGTTCAGAAGAGTTTTTCATGTTCAGAAATCCGATGGGTATTTTTCCAGTCGTTGAATCCAGTCATGAAATAATTCGTTTTTGTCCGGTTAAATAATTTACAATACAAACAATAAACATTTCGTGTTAGTGCTGAATATAATAGCCATTGACGACGTACAGTTTCCCCGTTGTGCAAAGTTTTGAAAAAAATATTTTTTGAAGCAAATCTACTATGAATATCATAAATTCGTTACGATTTTTGGAAATCCATTTGAGAAATTTCTTGTACAATTACAGATGGGTTCATTACAATGTAATTTATGAAACTTTCGGTTATAGCCCATCCAGCTGGGTCTGTGAAATCGACTTTTGAAAATAATTCTGACGTTTCTTGAGGATTGCCTGATGAAGATGCACAGTCCTGAACTTCATAAGTTTGAGAATTGCATGAGTTTATTGCGGTTTCTAAAGAATACAAAAATAAAAATTACATTCTTACACCGCGTTATTCAATTATCTGCTTACCTCTATCCATAATATCATCATTAATGAGAGTTGATTGTTGTTCATTATCTGCATCGGCTTCCGTACCTCGAACAGGTTGACAAAAAAAAAGAATTTAATTTGGGTATTTTTTACAATAACTTCTCCATTTCTTCTTGCTTTTCTTTTTCAGCCTTCTTCCTTTTCCACCCATTAATTTTTCTACTTCCTCCACTTCCACTCATTGTTTTTGATAAAATGATAAACAAGACAAAAATGCCGTAACTGATACATATTATTTTAATTGACGATTACTCGATTACTGCCAGCGACTGAACTAACTCAACTGACTACCTTCAATTTTTAAAATAAATGTTTCCAAAGTTTACCAATTTTTTTTGTAATCTTTGATGTTGCCTTTCCAATCACCCTTTGTCTGTTTTTTGTTTTGGCGAGTGCAAGACATATGTGGCGGTACTTTGCATATTAGCATATTTTTCTCTGGCGGCATCCCGTCACTGCCGCAAATAGGCAGAAAGAGATTTGTCTATAGTTACCACAATACCGCATTTATAATCAAAATATATCGATGTAAAGCGGTGCTTTTCAATCTATACAAGTATTCAAACCTGGCCGACTGAAATAATGATGTCTCTATTCACTAATGTTGTCAATAAAATTTTGTTTAATATTGGTGCCTTACAACACATTCGATCTCCATGAAAAAAATACGTATACAGCAAAAATGATTTGCACGAATTGTGACTATCATTAGTGGTTAGTCTGGTCAGTCGGCGCCTATTTCTTTCACGGCGCCCTAAGCTATAGCCTAGTCAGCCTATTGGATAATATGGCACAGTGATTAGATCAAATTTAAGAGCAGATAAGAAATCTGGCTTGATTTGTAATTCTTCAGAAAATATGCAATTGAAAACTTGAGCAGCATCAGATAAAAAAGAAAAAATTTTAGTCTTGTCAAAAACATATTCAATTTTTATAGAAATGAATTCAACATAACTTCCAGGTGCGGTAGTTATTAGTTGAGGATAGCCATAGATATAAGCGAGTGGCTGTTTGAATTTTTTAATATTTATTTTTCTTCTCGAATTGCTTTGGAAATATCATCATCAAATTCTGGCATTACCCATTCTATTTCAATGCAATGTTCAAAGTAAAAAACTGCTTTGAGCCATGTTCCTCACCTTGTAATTACTTATTCAGGGAGCAAAGAGAGACCAGAAAGTCTTTCTTTATATATCTGCATCCTCAACAGAGCCTTTAAGGAAACTTTCATAAACTTATTGACCAATGAAAACTGATGATCAAAGTTGGGGTCAAAAATCTTCAAATATACATGTGGCACTATCAAAAAGCATTAGAACTATTTAATTGACTGGTTTAGCATTGGATAAGAAGTTTGTTAAACTATTTTGTATAATTCTACCTATAGTTTAACAATTGTTTGTACAACAGCAGCTAAACTCACTCGAATTCATAAATACCAAAAACTTAACCACATGCACCGAAATCTATAACACAATACCATCACTTAAAAATAAAACAGCACCCGGCTCAGACACAATACATAACATATTATTAAAAAACTTACGTAATAAAGCAATTGTACAACTAACATATATTGTTAATTTTATTATCAAAACTGGTCAATATCCTGATATGCTCAAAATAGCCAATGTCATTCCAATCATCAAAGCAAATAAACAACCTTGTTATGTGGATAGCTATAGACCAATATCCCTACTAAATAATATAGCAAAGGTGATAGATTAAATAATCCTCTATAGACTTAAACAATTCGTTGAGAAACATAACATAATTCCGAACGAACAATATGGTTTTCGAAGAGGTCATAGTACCGTTTCGCAAATTATTAGGGTAATCAATTATATTAGGGAGGGGTTTCAAAACAAAAATAAATCAATAATGGTAACCCTAGACATACAGAAGGCGTTTGACTCTGTTTGGCTAGAGGGATTAACACATAAATTAATCAAATTAGCAATACCAGACTATTTAATTAAAATATTATTTTCATATTTATCCGACAGAACCTTTTATTCTAAAATCAATAATTATAGGGCCGGACCCTATACGATACAAGCTGGAGTACCGCAAGGGTCGGTGTTGTCACCTTTGCTATACTCCTAATATAGCAAAGGTGATAGATTAAATAATCCTCTATAGACTTAAACAATTCGTTGAGAAACATAACATAATTCCGAACGAACAATATGGTTTTCGAAGCGGTCATAGTACCGTTTCGCAAATTATTAGGGTAATCAATTATATTAGGGAGGGGTTTCAAAACAAAAATAAATCAATAATGGTAACCCTAGACATACAGAAGGCGTTTGACTCTGTTTGCCTAGAGGGATTAACACATAAATTAATCAAATTAGCAATACCAGACTATTTAATTAAAATATTATTTTCATATTTATCCGACAGAACCTTTTATTCTAAAATCAATAATTATAGGGCCGGACCCTATACGATACAAGCTGGAGTACCGCAAGGGTCGGTGTTGTCACCTTTGCTATACTCCTTATTTATTCACGATCTCCCAACATCCCCTCATTTGTTAACCGCAATCCCGATCAAGCTCTTGTAGCAGTTCAGACGCATATTAACACCAACATCATACCATACCTACACAAATGCAAATTAGCTATCAACGAATCCAAAACAGAGTATTTATTACTCAGGAGGATAGCTAAAAAAACACTTCATTGCAGTCTCAACTTTGCGTAAATGGACACACTATCAAGCCTAGCAATACCCTAAAATATTTAGGGTATACTATTCAAGCAAACACAAACGCTCATATTGTGCAACAGATACGCAAAGCGAAGACTGTAATGTGCAAACTGTATCCACTCATTTGTCGACATAGTAACTTAATAAGCAGAAACAAAATACTCACTTACACATACATAATTAGACCGATTCTCACATATGCAGCACCTGTCTACTACAATGGAACCAAACATAATTTTCACTCCCTACAGGTGGTTCAAAACAACTGTCTGCGTATGGCGATTAAACATAACTGTTATACCATGTTACCTAAAAATACTTGGTTACATGAAAAAGCTGATATACCAACTATTAAAGACTTCATCACTAAAATCTCATCAAATTTTTATAATTACCGTCTGCCAAAGGATATTCGTAAGAATCTCATAGACGCAATTCGCGCAGGAGACATCCGCGATAGTGGGTGTAGGCTTCTGCATGGATCGTTAATTACATAACAAGGTTGCGTAACTCCTAACCTAACATATCACACATCAATATAATAATTCAACAATAAATATATAATCAACAAATCAAAGTCTGTCAGGTTGCCTTCTCCAAATCTATAACCCCCATATCATTTTTGAAACCTTGTTTTTTAGCTACTTTTCAGGGAAAACTTAGTCGAAATATTCTAGGAGTCAAAAACGTTCCTAGGTACAAAGTTGTTATAGGCAGTGAAAATTAGTGGATATTACAATAGTAAGAACCACACAACGGAACATCAGGACACACACTACTGGGTGAAAAATGGCCAGAACATCGGCATGGTTATCTTAGATGATAAATATTTTTCAGTTATGTAGTTAGGGGAATATAATTGTAAATAAAGGACATATTTAAAAAAAAATATGGTTTGCTTGGGATGCTTTTATTTCAATATTCCAATCATCAAATTCACTCTCTAACTTCCATTAAATTTTTGAAAAACATTCCACAGTATTTAGTTTTATAACAAATGCAAATATCCAATATGTCTAATGTAGCCAGATTAAGTGAAAGAAAAAGCCATTCCAGTAGTCTTGGGCCTCTTATACATCTATTTGGACATAATGTATTCAAAAAATGCCAATTAATATTACTGGAGACTGATTGCTGAGTAAGAGATAATCAATCAATGAATGAAGTATTTTTTAGAAAAATCCAAGTATAGAATCTCTATTATAATTTGTTCAAATACATATTTTCTAACAATCCCTGTTCATATACATATTTTTTATGGTTGTTGTGTATGATAAACTTGTATCCAACACTGATTTTATGCTAACAAAGTAATGCTGGTTTTCCTGTTATGTAAAATGTCAAATCTGCATCTGTGCTGTTTGATTTATTATGTAATCACAAATCCTATTATTTTGTTTGCAGAAGATATTTCCATTACATGGATCAGTCAATGAAAATCTGCAGACAATGATTGCTCAAGATCAGGATTTCATCAACACTTGATCTGGTGCTAACAGTCTTAGTCTTAACTTTGTGAAAACAGTAGCACTATCCTATAAATAATCTTTTATGCCCCTCTTACTCAATGGTAAATCAGTAAAATTTTCTCAGTCAGAGAAATTTTTGGCAGTGTATTTCATGGTTGGTTAGTGAAAAATTCTCATAGGCTTGTTTTGTTAAGAAACTTAACTGCAGCACTGCTTTACTGATGTAACCCATTTTTAGAATCACTTCATTATGGTCTCCCAATTTTTGACCTAATATTCGAATGGTAAAAATATCCATTCAATATGTCGTTGGTTTAACTACATAACACTTAATGACCATTGTATCCTTGTTCTTCATACTGAACACACTTCAGACTTTCAATATAACCCCAACACTTTTTCACTGTCTCTTTATCTCATAATCCCATTTTTGTCAATTCATTTCCTAGTTGAATTTAGTGAGAATGGTGTTTTTTTTAAATAAAGATAACAAATATTACCTTTGCTGACTATACTTAAATGATGACATAAAGAATTCTGTTATAAAAAAATTAATATAATCTATCTTTTAATTCTTGAAAAGAAATATTAAAATAAGTTAACTTTACAAATAAAAATAATTCTGTAACTTTATCTACCAGTGGCATAGTTATGGTCACCTCCAACACAAGGCCGGAATCCTAGACAATGTGCCGCACCTGTCAAATAGTGGGCCCATGAGAACGACTTATAGGCCTACTACAATGGTGATAAATATGAAATAAATCAAGCTATAAAACATTTTTAGCAAATAAAAATCGATATATCTATAGGTAGACTAAATAAAATAAAACTGCAAAAAGTAATTTATTGATAAGAATATAAAATATGGAGAAAATTAGCCTCCACCTTCCCCTATAGCTGACCAGACACCACCTTGAAATAATTATTTCTTCACCTTCATTAATATAACTGAACTACATACAATAATATAGGTACAACAGAATTCTTAAAAAGTAATATAAAAAGTGGGTATTTAAAATCTTTAAACTGGGTAGAAGGTAGAACTATTGTAATTTAAGAATTTTTCTTTTTTTTTTAATTTTGTTTTATGATTATTAATTATATGTATCCGACTAGTTTGTAATTTATCTTGAATTGTCTTTGAATAGTTATTTATTAAAAAATTTGCTAAAATAGGTAAAATCATTTCTAGAAGAAAAATGGTATGAGGTCGATTGCATAAACAGAAATCCCGAAAGAGAAATTTATCTTTATTTTTGTTAACATACTCTTTTGCTAATGTAAGTAAAATGAATTTTTGAGCTTTACATCTTAAAAATTTAGATTCGAACTGCTCAGGTATTATAATTTTAAGTATATTATGAAGTAATTTGCATACTAAATTCAGATGGAATAGTTAATCCACCTCTATTTAAAATTTCAAAATAACTTCCTTACGGTCTATTGTACCACTACATTTCTACAATTTGGATGTTCTAATTTTCTAGAAACGTTGAGACTTACGTGACCAGTTATATACTGAACTAATGAATTTGATGCTTGCTGGGATGTTATTAGGAAACTATTATCATTAAGAATATCTACAAATTCATGTGTGGTTACTTGTTCGTCTTCTTTACAAATATTTAACAGTGCAATATTATAGCTTGGTCAAGTCAGCAGAGCTAAAATAGCAAACACGAATAAGAACTAATAGAAATTTAAGTGCTCTTTACGTGCTAATTACAGCCTTTAATTAAAAATTTCATGCTCTTTTAGTTTCTCTAATAATTGTTGTTTAAATGTTACCTGCTAGCTTAACAAAAGTTAGCAGAGCACTATCAATAATTGGTAAGTAATTAAAAAAACTTTTGCATACAAATTAAGTGCTCTTTAAGTGCTAATTATTGCCTTTAATTAAAAATTTCTTGCTCTTTTAGTTTTTGTAATAATTGTTGTTTAAATGTTGTCCGCTAGCTTGAACGAAAGTTAGCAGAGCACTATTAATAATTGGTAAGTAATTGAAAAAACTGTTGCACACAAATTAAGTGCTCTTTAAGTGCTTGCGTTGTTTTAAATTAAAAACTCATGTAGCAATAAATAATAAAATGTTGTAAATGAAAATATTGAAAAATGTTTACAAACGATGCGTCTTTTCATGAGTTTGTTCAAAAAAAGTTACAAAATCCCGTCATGGGCTCGTGATGTTGTAAACTTAAAACATTATCAGCAATAAATAATAAAATGTAAACAATATTTATTTGTTTTTTGTAAAAGTTAAATGTTTTTTCCATTTATAAAAAAATTGAAATGTGTGTTTTTCGTGTCGATGCATTTTTTGTGTGATAAAGGAAATTCTGGAAAAAATGACATGTAGGATTTTTAACGCCGAACGCGATGTTTTCAGTACGAGTCGTAGCCAATAAAGCGTGGTGAGGCGAAGGACGCGGCGGGGAAGAGAGAGACCACTTTTTCAAGGCCTTGGCATTGAAAATGGTTTCTCCCATCCTTCCCCATCCTAATGTCAAATAACCTTAGTTCCAAAGATATTTTGATAGAAACAAGTTGTATGTTTTGAAATAAAGAATTATTTTATTTGATAAACATTTATTTGAAAACTTTTGGTAAAAGTTAAGTATATATAAACTGAAGATAAAAAAAAACAAAAAACTGTCACATATTACGTTCCACTGATTATGTTGAAAGAAAGTACATTAAAAAGATATCCTGTTCTATTTAACTGTATTTATAACATCCAGTCACTTTTTACATAACGTCTATTTCTTGTTAGACTTGATTTCCTGATGGTTTATTTATCCATCAATTTTTTATTCTCTCGCGTGCCAATATTCAATAAAAAATATTATTTTTCCGAAATATTCTGAATACTGAATGTTTTTTTTACCGATTTGTTTAATAATAATAGTATCACACTTTTAACTGCATTTTCGGCCTTAATTCACATATTTTCTCGAAAAATGAAATTACTGATTTTTATTTATTTCCTTTTTCATTATCGTGTTGGAAATACCAATATACACATTTTGACGTTTATGTTATGTCAGTAGATCTACTAGTTCAAAAGTTGTGACCGTGCAAAAACATTTTCAATGTTACAAAAATATTAAAATATAAATGAATAAACGATCCAAAATTCAAGTTAGCAGATATATGTTTATAGAAAAACTAAAACAGCACAAAATTTATGTTTGAAAGATATAATTACCACTTAAAGAGCACTTAATTTTTGTGCAACAGTTTTTTAATTACTTGCCAATTATTGATAGTGCTCTGCTAACTTTCGTTCAATCTAGCGGGCAACATTTAAACAACAATTATTAGAAAAACTAAAAGAGCAAGAAATTTTTAATTAAAGGCAATAATCAGCACTTAATTTGTATGCAAAAGTTTTTTTAATTACTTACCAACTATTGATAGTGCTCTGCTAACTTTTGTTAAGCTAGCGGGCAACATTTAAACAACAATTATTAGAGAAACTAAAAGAGCACGAAATTTTTAATTAAAGGCTGTAATTAGCACGTAAAGAGCACTTAAATTTCTATTAGTTCTTATTTGTGTTTGCTATTTTAGCTCTGCTGACTTGACCAAGCTCAATATTATTAATATTGAATGAATTTGTCCATATTGTGCAGAGTGAAGATTAAAAATGCCTTTTATTCTAATTTTAATTTCAGATTCATAAATATGTCTTAATGTTACCTAATAATTGCCACCTTATAGCTGCCTGTAATTGCCAAAGCAAGTTTCTAAATTGTCAGACATTTTCCAGTGAGCACATATTTACAAGTAAGATTTGTTATGCGATATTTAATCAAACTGATAATCACAGTTGTCGAATGGTGCAAAGCATTGAGTGTTTGGATAGAGTAACAAGAATCGTTAATCGCAAGAGATTTCCATTTATTAAGCCAAATCAAAAAAATTTCTAAAAATTGAATGTCATCAAATTGTTTAAAAAATTATTTCTCTTAATTTTATGAAGATATGAATTTTTAATATTAACAATTGATCACCACTTTATAATAACTATATCAATGAACTCAGCTGTATCTTCACTATAATTTAATAAACCAGCATGTGTAGTTTCATGAAATATATTACATACCAAGGAAACTTTCTGTCTTTCAATGCTTGATGGATACACTGTTTTATAATTTAATTTAGTAGCAGCTTTAGCAAGGGAATTGGCTTCTAGTTTATAAAAATTTCAAATCTCTAAAAAGTTTACTTTTCTAATTTGGTCATGATGGTCAAATTCAGGAAATATTAATGTTTTTGTTGTGATTTTTTAAATTGAGCCAATTATTTCTAATATTTATGAGAATGTGAACAGTATCAAACATTACAAATGTGAGGTAATCAGGAGTTAAAAGGAAAGTAATATTTATCTTTTGACTTCTCGGTTAATTTCATAAACATACTTTGTTTGATTCAATCTATCATCATATGTAACTATACTAATTATTTTAAAGCCATATTTTAATATAAATTTAATATAACAAGAACCATTTCATATAATTGATCCCCATTTACAGGTTCAAGTGACACAATTTCTCTCATTTTTCCGAATATTGAAGATATTAATAAAGTTTGAACTGTCTTCGCTTGTGATAATGTGTAATTTTCAGCAACACCAACTAAATTCCCATTTTTATAATCTAAAGTTTATTTAATATACATTTCATCAATCTGTAAAATAACATATTTTTCCAAGTCAGGTAAATCTTCGGCAGTAGTTTTGATATAATATTCATTTTCTAAAGAATTATTTGTTGAAAGTTTCAGTCAACTACAAAGTTTCTGAAAATATTTAGAATGTGGCAAGATCTATAATTTATTGCTTTTTACAGCATTATATAGTTTTCTGGACTGAACATAAAGTAAAAGTGATTTTAAAGTTAAATCTGCTGAAAACCTATTACAATTAGCAAATAATAGACAAAATTGTTCCGACAATGAATCAATTTGTTCTAACTATTTTCATTTCTTTCAGTAAGATTATGTTTTATTAGATCTATATTATGATGAACATTTTTCAATGCTGATTATAAACTTACAACATTGGTGTTAAAGTGTTCAGAATAACGTGATAAAATATTTTGAATCTGTGACCAAAGGGATACCTTTTGACACGGTGGTAATATCCAGTTTAAATCATTTTAATGTAATACATTATGCTCAATTTTTACCTCGATTTCTATTGATTCTAATATAGTACACCTGACATCTGGTTCAACATTTTCAAATCCCATCAGATATAAATATATACAGTTTGTTTGTTGACGACACTTCCACTTCTCTAAATAAACACTCCAATTTAGATTTAAACTGTTCACAAAAATTTGAAAAATTCACTATTACATCAGTTTTTAACAATTGTTCGTGTTGTTCCTGTTGTCTATCTAGCGTCCTTTTTCTTCATATTCCAGGATTACTTCTTGCTGCCGGATTCTTCTCTTCTGGCATATATTTTGGGAGACCGGGAAATATTTATGGTATTACATTTCCCTTTAATATAGGTCTTTTCCTTGTAAATGTCTTCAGATCACCATCCTTCCCTTGTACACATCAATGAATGAAATTTGGTCTTTGGTGAAATATTTAATACAGTAGAAACATTGAGTCTTTTCCATCATGTGACTGATACGACATCAACCATATTCATCTTAATCAAAACAATATGACAAACGCTTGTATTGAGTTTCGCTCTTTTTCTGTTATTAGAAGAAGACAGTACCAACATAGTATATGTTGAATAATATGGTCAACTAAGTCAAGTGATGGAAAAGCTTCACCGTTTCTAGTGTACACACAACTGAACTTTGACTTGGTTCTCAGTTTGCATGTGGGATATTTCTCAACCAGTTGTTCTTCAGCTCATCATTTTGTGGAAACTTAAATACTGTAATATATCCTTCACTGTTGGAAGCCTAATTTTCTACAACTTGGTACTGAATATTTCGCAGGCATCTACAACAAAATAACATATTTGATAGAAATGCTACCTATAAGTGCATAAGTAATTAACCTTATTGGCTTAATTTATAAACTTTATTTATGTCCAATATGGTATGGCTCAACAAATTGGATAATAATATAAAAACTAGTCTTGGTTGAAGTCGCCTTTAAACATTTTCAATGAGTTTTAGAAAAAAATTTAACCATACTTTATTTGATACAATTACCATATTATGACTTATATTTTATATGAGTCCACAGACCAGAGAGAGTATGTTTACAAATTATACTGATGCTAAAATCTTTTTATTTAAATACATTATTAAATATATTACCTCTAAAACTTAACACAAATA
Source organism: Galeruca laticollis (assembly GCA_963921935.1). Lineage (NCBI taxonomy): Eukaryota > Metazoa > Arthropoda > Insecta > Coleoptera > Chrysomelidae > Galeruca > Galeruca laticollis. The sequence goes on from OY998180.1 coordinate 131,872,954, forward strand.
GTTGCAATCAGAGGTCAGTCTGTTAACTGTGAAATAACGAGCACCGAGTTCATAATAGTATATTAAGTACCAAGTGTCAAAAAGGTTACTTTAGTCACGAGTTTTACTAGGCACGAGTGGAGCGAAGCGGAACGAGTTCCTTGTGAAACGAGTGACTAAAGACGTTTTTAACACGAGGTGCTTACTATACTTTTTCTTCGCCCGCGGGAAGGAAAAAATTATATTATATTTGAATTATATTCATTACTTGACGGACGATGGCTGACAGCTGACTGACAAATCAAATGACTCAGACTAACAAAATTATCACGGAATATGAAATTTAACTTTCAAAAGATACACTTGATTTGACGTTTAAAAAACAAAAGATAAACGAGATGTGACTTTTCGCATTTTAAACACTAGTGTTTAAAGAGTCGTTTTGTGCATGTCAAACCCGTGTTCAAAGTGCGGTTTTAGTAGCGGAAGTAGAAAAACTTAGTTTAAAAAGATTATACACACTATTACATACTACAAATCACCTGTTACACACCACGAATTATAAACACACGCGCACTATAAACGTAAATAAATATGTCCAACGATTTTACAGTCTCGCCATGAAAAAAATCTGACTTGATCGGCTCACTGTTCACAATTCCGGCCTAGTGTTGTAGGTGGTCATGGCATGGTAATTAAGACTTCAAGAAAGAATTTATAATTTAGCGCATATAGTCCTGGATATGGATGATTACATTCAATAGTAATTAATTGTGCAATTCAATTGTTATATTAATGTATACAGGGTGATTGATTAGTGTGATAAAGTTCAGTATCTCATATGTCCTTTGAGATATCATTTTGATAATTTGGGGGATTATAGCCATCATTAGTCTTCACATTCTAAAATTATTTACAATGTTACAGGGTGTTCCACAATGCTGTGCCATATCAAAGTTACATTTTTTAAATGTTATAAGTTATAACCAAATTTTCCATAAAAATTGTAACAAGTTCAATACCCTGTACAATGTAAAATAAATTCAAGATTGAAGATCAGTTGCATCAAAGTATTCGAGTAGTAGTCAAAATTCTGGAAAATTATTTATATCGTTAATATACATTGAATCTGATACAGGGTGAATCAAAATACAACTACATTATTTTCTCAGTTTTTTAAAATGGATCACCCTGTATTTTATGCGAGCATTGAAAAGTACTGCCAACATACTTATTTTTTTATTAAGCATTCCCTATACCTAAAATTATTTTGATTTTTCTATGCAAAACACATTAATGTATATATATATATATATATATATATATATATATATATATATATATATATATATATATATATATATATGTTGAACTAGTCCTCTAGTTCTTGAAACATTTTTAAATAAATAAACACAAAAAAAGTATCTATTATTAAGGAAGGTGTAGCAGTAGACACAACCACTTTATGAAAATCACTGACAATTCAGGTATAAAATCAGTAGAAAGAGTGAAATATGCATAAATATAATATCAGATATTGATATGATTGATTAATAAAAGGACTATGAGTAGAAATACTAAACACAACATTATTTAAAACATTGATCTGCCATATGAATTTCAGCAGAAATAAAATTGTATTTGAACTTGAAACCTGAAACAACATCAATTAATATCTATTTCAATAATTGCTTATCAATATTTGCAGGTGTTTATAATAAAAGTTGACAATTTAAAGAAAGGGTTGAAAGCTTTATGAGATATGATGAATGGAACACAGCCCAAACATATGACAAAGAAATGTATTATAAACAGGAAGTAATGAAATCTAGTAATTTTATTACCAACTTAAATTTATTGATTATTTATTTTATATAGAACAATAATAACAAAATAAAAAATAATCAATAGTTTATGTAAGACAAAAACAGTAAAATTCAAGAATTTAAAAATAATCAATTACATCTATATGAATCAGTAATCTAGGTTGTATATTTTGTAGAAATGAATATAAATATGAAAACCGAAAAAACGTAATAATGATTAAAATTGCTAATGTATTCTAGGAAAAAGACTATATAGAATCCTGAATACAAAATTAATATTTGTGAATAAGTGTGTTAATCCTTAAAAATCAAACAATTTCATTTTTAAAACTAAAAGACATGGGAATTGACAATTTGTGTTATTAAAATAAAGATAAGCAAGCGTTGCATTTGCCAAGCCAAAAAAGTTTGTTGATTTAAAAAACAAGTGAGTGGGATTTGGTATGATGGAGAGGTGAGCGTCGATATAAATCTCCTCTAATAAAATTATTAAAATTTTGATAAAAAGTTAACAAGTGCTCTCGAAAAGGTAATGCAAATACATTAATAAGTTTTTTTGTGAACTCGTAAAGAATAAAAAGGTGGTCAGAAGGTGCATATCTCTCTGGAGAGATCTTCAAGAAATTAGAGACGTGAATAGCAGCCAAGGACTGAAGATATGAACTAAGGTCTGTGCATTTTAATTAAAATATTTGGAATTCCATATATAAATACGAACAGTGAACTAAAAATAATATTCAGAACGTTCTAATCATGATAATATAATAAAAGGCCTAAAAACAATATATTACGATGCATCATATTTTATCTCCTTGGAGATACATGCAATTTAGTTTGTAATAATATAATTGTACTTACTTGTTTAATTTAATCCATTTTCAATGTTCATGTGTTTTATGAATGTTCACATAATTTCCAACTTTTAATTTCCTCTAATGCATGCATAACTGGTCTATTCATTACTATCTTCTTTTCTTCTATTCACACACAGTATTTCAGAATTTATATACGAGTATATATATATATATATATATATATATATATATATATTTTGATAAATTAATCCATCAAGAGAAAGGAAATCAGCATAGGATGAAACAGGTATTATTGCACTAGAATTAATTTAAAACAAACATCCAGTATATTGTTATGTAGTAAAACAGCATTATCATATAAGCTATTTCAATGATCTAAACACATAGACATCAATAACATAAATTTCAAATAAAGAACTAGAGCAATTAAAAAAAACAAACTGTAATTGTCATGCAACATACTGTATATAATAATATTTACAATAATTATCTTTTAAAGTGCGCGGAAATTTAAGTAACAAGTGATATTGTGAAGATTTGCCAGAAAAATGTTTAATAAACCAACAATATAAAATCTTTATCTTTGATTGGTTATCCATGACATAAGACATAATAATACTAAAGCAATTTAAGAATTTCATAAGAAAAATCAAGACACCATATGTTATATAAACTTATTAGAGTATAAACAGTTTGATAGCGACGGAGGTTAGCAACGAAAATTTATTGAAAACGATTGAGGGAGATAGATATTTGATTAAAATGGAAGCAGACATGTAAAAAAATTTGAGAAACTAAAATAGAAATTAACAGGGAAAAATTAGAAAGTTTCTTGAAAGGACCATATCAAAACCTCCAAAGGAATTAACAATATACAAATAACCCAAAATAATGCATTACAAGACATGCAAATTGGAGATACGATGAATGAAATGGATACCTGTAATACATAATGTGATATATTAACTGAATTGGACACAGATAAGTTATTTCATTTATAATTTCTTTTGCGTTACAATAAACAACTGAACTTACTAATATTTTATGTGTTTGAACGTTTACAAACATGGTAGTTTATTCGTTTAGTTATAAGTATAGTTAATATAAACTTACCTGTTTTTAGTATTAGTCACAGTTTACAAAGATATCTTTGAAGAAAAGCTTGATGATTTAGTCACACAGTATATAGTCAGTAACATTATAATTCTTCATTTCCTTTTCAGAGTAACTAGATAAATTCACTATTTGATATAATAACTATTTGAAACATTAACTATAAACATTTATTATAGGTTATAATTACGTTTACTTATGAATAATATACATACTACCATAGATAAATAGTTTTAATACTACTAAAATCATCAAGTAATATTTTAGATTGAGTCGTTATTTGTTTTCATTTTTCATATCACATATCTACGTTCTTTATTTGATATTATAAGCAAGTAAGAGATGTCGATATTTTTTTTATATCTTAGCATTAAATTCAGAAAACATTCTATGTTGTTTAAATTAGACAACCAATAATACACCATTCAATATACGGGTGGATTATAGTTGAATGAAGCTAGTGCCGGACTCACCCATTATAAATCAAAACTAAAACAAATTTTAAATAGAGTCTCAATAGTCGGGAAAATAACATTTATGTTTAGAAACAAATCATAATCAGTGGCGCAACATAATAAATTTAAAACTAAAGAGCATTCATCATAGTACAAATAATTTAGTGAGTTTTAAAAAAAAGACTAGGAAAATAAATAATATAACAATTTTGATGAACCCAAATGCGTGGCAGATGACAATTTCTGTATTTATATATTGATAAATAATAATCTACAACAATATATATATATATATATATATATATATATATATATATATATATACGAGTATATATATATATATATATTTTTAGTTTTGTTTTTTTTCTTGAACCTTATTTCATTATATATTTTTTTTTGGAAAAATTTTTCTTGGGATTGTAGGTTCCTAGTTAAACAAATCAAATGGTTTTTTTGGCTTTAATTAACATTTTTGTTTTTGTTTACGTTTCGGACATATCGTGTCCTTCATCAGAACATAATTCTACAAATAGATGACAAAAAATTAACAATTTATACACTACATATGTCTATCCTAAAAATAACTTACCATAAAACAAGAGCTTGGCGAGCGCATGTTAAAATATGTTAAAATACACGAAAACAATCATTTTTATTAAAAACATTTAGTATCAATATAAAACCCACATACAACTGCCAGTACACTACATTATATTATGACAATAATTACTTCTTAAAAGTCTTCGTGTATTTTAACATATTTTAACATGCGCTCGCCAAGCTCTTGTTTTATGGTAAGTTATTTTTAGGATAGACATATGTAGTGTATAAATTGTTAATTTTTTGTCATCTATTTGTAGAATTATGTTCTGATGAAGGACACGATATGTTCGAAACGTAAACAAAAACAAAAATGTTAATTAAAGCCAAAAAAACCATTTGATTTGTTTAACTAGGAAACTACAATCCCAAGAAAATTTTTTCCAAAAATATATATATATATATATGTAATTGCTTATTTAAATTTATACAACGTATTGAAATTTTCACTACTACCCACTGCGCAAGAATATGTTGCCTCAACGTTGCTGCAAATCACATATAGGATGTGTAATGTTGCTTCCGACTTTGCAATGATGTTGCATCAACATGCCAGCAACGCCGTAACGGCCGCCATTGCAACGTTCATTTGAAATATTTCAAAAGTTATGTTAGGTGATGGTACGTACGGATATTTCTTACACCGTTCAAATGCAAGGTTGTATAATTATTTCAATATCACATTCCAATCAACTTTGTTTTATTATGTTGCAGTTACCTTATAACTAGACGTTGCAGGAAATGTTCCTATACATTTCAAAAGTATATTCAAATCATCTTTCATTTGGTATGTAGCAGGGACCTTATAATTAGAACTTACTAGTACCATTCCAAGACATTTCAGAAGTATACTTGAATCAACTTCTGTTTGTGATGTTGCATATTCCCTGTTTTATTGAAAGTTGCAGATACTGTTCGAAAGTTTACTAAAATGATCTTTCTGATTTGGCAATATAATTATTAGGGAGTTACAGGTACTCTCCAATTATCATATTGATTATGGAAAAATGCTTAATTATATTAAGATTGGAAAATTTCAAAATGGATCAATTAGTCTCTTAACCTCAAATTGAAATGACTTGCATTTGTACTTAATGAAGAGTACTTCTAATCTGTAGAGACTATAGCATGATTAACTAAACGTGTGTTGCTGGCTAGTGACTTCAATTTGGTTTCATGGTGTGGTTGAAAGTTTTCATAAAGTTGTATCAAAATGTATATTTTAAGTTAAAAAAACTTATTAAGATTCATTATTGACTGCACTTTTAACGCAGAATGTGTGTCCGTTCTGAACTTTGGACAAGTAAGAGAACCCAAAAAAAGCATATTTAAATCAAAATATTCCAACGATTTATTGAACCGAAATAAAAACCAATATTGTACATAAAATAACACATCAGATACAAAAAAACATGTATTTCCAGTAGCAGATAATTCAGTTCAATGAATGAATGAATGAACACTGCTTTATATTCATCAATTTCGTTTTTTTTTCAATGTTTTGTCTGTTTCTACGTAATGGTCCACTGATGAATACTTCGCATGGAACCATTATACAAATACTAAAAGCAGTAAAAAAATTAAATTATAAATATGCATCCATTAATTTATGGAACTAAAAAATTGATAATAAAAAATATGTTAATGACAAAAATATATCACACTACACAATTTGCACAGATATCAACTTATATACTGGGAAACAACCAGATTACTCGGTGCTTCCTGGAGGAATATTAAAATGAAAATTTGTGGTTCAAATGAACTTCACAAACAAGTGATTAAATCGAAGGAGCCTATAGTCTTGTTGATATACTAAATAAGAACTAATATAATTGAAACGTAATAATTCTAAGTGAAAAACAAACATTTATAACTGAAACACACCTTTCAATTCACAACTATAAAATAAAAAGGAAACTGTGATCCTATTGTATAGAGTATACAAATATAAATTAATCCATTGCTTCACTTCACCAATAAAACAGAATAAATGTGAAAACTGTTATTTCTTTTTCCCTCCAACGACCGGTCGAAGCACTCGAAACTCGAAAGAAACAAATCCTAACCCAACCTTTTTGTTCTTCTTCTATACTATTATTGGGCTCGGTTAGGATGAGTTCCCAATGCATCGTTTTTGCCTTTTGCGTCGCACGTCACGCTATCTTCACGCATTCTGATTGGCGAATTGGTGAATCGCGTCAGGAATTTCCCGATCAGAATACGTGACGCACGACGCAAAAAACAAAAACGATGCATTGGGAACCATTCACTCAATTCCGATCAGACCTAATCTAGAAATATATAAATTCGAAATCCGAAAAGTGTGCCGGAGAGTAATCGAAATAAACGTCATGCATCTAGGAATTTTTCAGAAGGAATGAATATTATTAACTCACAGCAATGTTTCTTGATTAAAAAATATCGCAATATTCCAACTTGAATAGGTACTGAAACTTGATATGGAAATATTTCGACAGGAAGAAATTAATAACTTGTTACTCGCGAAAGTAAATGACAATATTTCAATTTGTGTATTTTACAATATCACTGAAACTTAATAGCGAAATGTTTCAAAAATAACAAATAACTAACTTACGGCAATGTTTCTGTAAAAATGCTGATGCAATATTACAACTGGCATATCTGAGAACATCACGGCAACCTCAATTACAAACGTTTCAGTGGGAAGGAAATCTCAACTTTATGAAATGTTTCTCTAATGAGCAACTCACAATGTTTCAACTAAACTAACGCAATAATATTACTGCAACTTCTCCAGGAAACATTTCAAAATGTATATAAAAGTAATTTGCAGCAATGTTTTGCAAGGTTCTGTGCTCAGTGGGTATATACACGCAGGCATAGCACAAACCGTTTAATACACAGTATTGACGGTGAAGAGTGTCTTCGTGTTATAGGAAGTTATATAAGCGCATGCGTTGAACTTATGCGCCGACGCAATACAATGAATTGTTGTGTATTCAGAATTGCATAGGATGTAGGGGTTATAAAGTAATTTTAAATGTTAAAAACAATACAAAATTTTTTCATATTAACTATTTATTAAATCAATTTTCATTGATGTGTTGGTATTTTTATTCTTTTCATGTCCTCAATAAAATTATTAGAATTAACATATTTCAATCTTTCTATATGAGATTATTCAGAAGCCCAATTTCATTGATAAATTCAATAAAAAATTATAAATAAAATTAAATAATAAAATTGACGCCAAGAACTCAAAGGGAGGAGTCATCAAGCTTCCGACTGATATTTAAACTTTAGATAAAATTGATAGAAGATATTTTTACGAGCTAGCCGAAGGTAAGTCGTGTTTGTATATATATGAAAGCCAAGTCATAGTTCATTATACATATAAATATCAAACAAACGACTATATAATAACAATATAAATAAATTATACTTAAAAATAAAAAAAGATTATATTAAATAATTATAATATATATATATATATATATGTATATATATATATATATATTATAAATAATTTTATAATTCAATATAGGTGAGGGTAAATATATTAAAATCCTTAAAATTCGTACAAGTTTTTTAATTACCACATGCCAACTAGTTTCGACTTAACAAGTCATCATCAGGGCGGGTAAGCTACAATTATGATGGTAAATTTAATTTAGCAAATCGAATTCTATTAAAACAACTGTAACTTACCAGTCAATCAAAAAATTTCCACAGGACGTATAACAACATGAATTTAAAATAAACAGCGAAAACAATACAAGACAACAGAACTAGACGAACTAACGTTTTAAATAATTTGATCATTAACACACTCAAGTGAAGATAACTTTTTATAATCTAAAATTCTAAACAGTGGCGGAACTTCAATAGTTGATTTTAAATTTAATGATATAGTATTTGCATTATTAATTGATTTAAAAATTTCTAAATTCTCTAAAGCGTTCAGTCTAGTTCCATGTTCACAAACATGTAAAATTTTAAAATTTTCATCCACCACAAAAGAATGGTTATTAAGTTGTAAATGTCTGTAGAAAACAGAAATATTTCTTGTCAAATGTTCTTGGATTCTCAACTTAAACCTCCTACCACACTGCCCTATGTATTCGGCGGTGCAATTGTTACAAGTCAACCTATAAACCCCACTTCTATCAAGTTGTGAAATTGGGTCTTTGGTTCGAGAAAAGATAGTTTTTAAGTTTAGTGGAGATTTAAAGGCTACTTTATATTCTGTTCTATTCTGAATAATGTTGTCCAATTGATAGGAAAGTGGACCGTAGTAATAAATGCTAACAAATTTTTGTTGTTCACTCCTGTCCAGGTGAGTTTACAAATGAGAGAACTGGAACTAAAATTTTACATGTTTGTGAACATGGAACTAGACTGAACGCTTTAGAGAATTTAGAAATTTTTAAATCAATTAATAATGAAAATACTATATCATTAAATTTAAAATCAACTATTGAAGTTCCGCCACTGTTTAGAATTTTAAATTATAAAAAGTTATCTTCACTTGAGTGTGTTAATGATCAAATTATTTAAAACGTTAGTTCGTCTAGTTCTGTTGTCTTGTATTGTTTTCGCTGTTTATTTTAAATTCATGTTGTTATACGTCTTGTGGAAATTTTTTGATTGACTGGTAAGTTACAGTTGTTTTAATAGAATTCGATTTGCTAAATTAAATTTACCATCATAATTGTAGCTTACCCGCCCTGATGATGACTTGTTAAGTCGAAACTAGTTGGCATGTGGTAATTAAAAAACTTGTACGAATTTTAAGGATTTTAATATATTTACCCTCACCTATATTGAAGATGTTTTCGTGCTCTAGTGGATTTGCTTCAGAAATTTTATAATTATTTTAATTTATATAGATATGTATTTATATTTGTTTGAATTTGATTTATTTGTGTGGCTAGCTCAGTTATTAATTATTTGATATATTTTATTATTTATATTATATGATATTGTTCGGGAGCATGAGACTTTCTCTACTCTTTGAGTCCTGGCTTTGTTTGGATATATTTCGCTCATTCACAATAAAAAAAACACAAAACACAATATTTTCAATCATTTAATTTTATAATGAAATTTTTTATTTAAATATATTTTTTAATCAATATGGTTACGCCTATGGAATTTACCAACACAGTATCATAACGAATATACACTATCTTATGCGCATGTCCAACTAACAACGAACATATTCGAGACGGAACGAACGTTTCTTAACGACGCTCTGCACATGCGTGAATATTAAATACATAGCATCATGCTGATGGATTCGCATAAAAGAATTTACGTTGAGAATTATATACATACACTAAATAAATTGTTGGAAGAAATAAGTTACAAAATTTATATATACAAATGGACGTATTATGTGAATGAAATAAGATGCATATTTCTTATATGATTTGAAAATACGTAAGTACAAGCATTATTACATCATAGAATAGGCCTTTTTTAAAATAATATTTAGAATTTGTCTAGTGAATAAAATACATAGTCTTTTTTTTCTTTTTTATAGATTATTAATTTTATTATTGGCCAATAATATCTAAAGAAGCACTGACCTGATGCCTGGATACTGGATATATCCCGTTTGGATACAGGACTACGCCTTCCGAAGTTCTAGCTGCTTGATTTGTTGAGAAATTTGGATATTCTCACGGGAAAAACTGGTTACAAATACATGTAAGTGTTCTAGGTTTTATATTTGTTAAGAATCTGTAGCTTTTATCATGAAAATTTGTAATTTTACTTAAAATTTCGGGAAAAGTTCCTCATCACATCCTCACTATTTCGACGCCAAGAACAAACTCCCCACGCTTCTATTTGATCGTCAGTTTTTTAATCAACAACCAATATATTGTTTCTAAGCTCACTAATTATCAATAAGTTTTTTGTTAAATTTTAGTTGATCGAAATTTGTCATGTCACTTTCCACCAATCACATTGTTTCTGTAGCTGTCGAACTATTTTCACAATTGCTATACTTTAGGAAGTTTTTTTGGAAACATATAAATGTGAATTCCACCCGAAAAGTATCTGTTTTATTTTACTGTTCAACTAATTTCAATAGAACAAATCTTTTACTGATAGTGAAATTCCTTTTATATGTCAACATGGCAATGTCTAATTTTGTTTTGACATATATATATGATAATTTGAAAATAATATTTATATTTATGAACATAAATTCTTTTATAATATCTTTTGCTCTGATTATTTATACTATTTAAATTCTCTAGTAGCAAATATTTCTTTGAATCCACCATCATTTAATATTCATTAATTTCATAAAATTTTATATACATTATGACATATAAATTATCTTTATGTCTTGATATTTTTCTATTATAAATTTATCTATTTCTTAATACTAAATAGGAAATTGATTTATATTATTACTGTTTCAACTAACTACTTATTAAATTAGATAACTAAACTTGTTTAATTTCAGATGAAACAGCTGATTTCTTCATGACAACTAAACATCCATATTTGGGCAATGTTCTCCATTATACTCGTTAAGCATTTTCTAACCTTAGACAATTATTAAGGTAATTTCTTGATTTTTATTGTAGTTCTTTTAATTATTATATACAAATGATTTAATATATTCTGATTTTATATGCATTTTTACTTATGATTGTGTTTTTCTTAATGTGTTTTTAACTACATAGTTTCAATTCATTTCAAATAATAAGAAAATATTTTCAAACAGCTGATACTATTTCGTATATAAGATATATGGTTCTATATATATATATATATATATATATATATATATATATATATATATTAACATAGAGAGAAACCTGCAACACTCTGTATACTAAATTATGGAATAAAAGACTACACACTGTAAGCAAGTACAAAATTTTAGAATTTGAATTTTTTTAAAAAATCGTTTTAAATGGAGACAATCTGTACTATTCACTATTAAATAGAGAAAGTAGAAAAGAGTCAAGCTGTAGAATTGTGGAGGAAATTTTAAATACGCTTTATAAATACATATGTGAAATAAAATAACATGATTTTAATATTTGAGAGAGAGAATTTTTGAACGTTGTTCCATATAAATAATAACAATCCATTTTTCTCATTGTAAAAGTAAAATAATATAATGATTTGTCTTAAAAAGTAAATATTAGATAATGAAAGAAGTTTTCTGATAAGATTATGTAATTATTTAATATATGTCAAGGTAGGAAGTCAAATAATAACATTAATTTTATAGAGCATGACATTTGTGAAATGAATTGTCATTCCGTATAGATATTATTGAAATTAAGAACTGTCATTTATAAATATTTTGGAATACAATTTAAAGGGAATAATATATGGGTTTTAATCATTTAAAAACTTAAAACAGAATGTTTTAAAAGGATAGATGGACGATCTACAACTTGAAGTGAAACTTTTCAATAAGCATTTTTATAGCCAATTTTGATTGGTGGAACACATTTAAAATATTCTCATCAGCTACAAGCAGATTAATAATAAAAAAAAATTTGAATAGAAACAAGTTGTTGATAATGGACACTATTCACTAGGTAGTTTTCTTTTTGATAGCAGTGAATGGATAAGAAGCAAAATTTTTGAGAAAAATTATTTAAACTTTTTTGAGAAACAACAGTTTGGAATGGTAATTAGAGAAAGAAATACATTATCCTTAAAAGCAACTCAGTAATGTAATTAATCAAGTAGATAAACATATTTTAACAAGAAAATTGGTAAATATAATAGAGTACTAACCATAAAATTTATCAATATAACCAAGTAAAATGTTGTATTGTGGAAATGGTGTCTCCACAATACTTTTCAGAAAGCACTGGATTATGGGATTCATCTAAAATGTATTGATGTGGACGAAGTATAGCATCAATTTTTGATATTATCCAAGCTGGACAAATTGTGTGGTTTTCCAAGAGGTAACCTAAAATAAAATAAAAAAAACCAATCATTGAAGTGTACTAGAACAATACAGTGAACAGGTATTTAAAACTATTTTATTTATATATATAAAAAAGGTTAAACAAACTTACCGGTTTTGTGCAAAGAATTGAACTTTGATATTACATAGACGCTCATCAGCATTGTTTTTCGCCATTTTCTGTCATGGACGTTTTATAACGGAATTCGTATTTTCAAATTTGTATAAAATGTTGCCTATTTTGTAATCGCACATAGTAATAATATTTCACCTGAGTGTATGGTTTGTTTGAATGAATGATCATCCTAGATAGTTGGTTTTCACAAGTTTTTTTTGTAAAAGAATGATGTATTTGTTTCCACAACATTAAATAACGTTTTTCCCTTTGAAAAACATTTTGAAATTATATTGTTGAGACTTTTCATTTCTTGGTGATTGCTCCATCTATGTTCAACAGTTAGCAGTATTGACCTGACGTCTATGAATCGTGGAGAGGTTCGAAATTAAGCAGACAGGACCGTCTCTAGAATTTATTTAGAAATAATAAAAGCAAGTATATTTTTTGATTAACAAAATTTCTTTATTAAAATGTAAGGATTTTATTTAACTTTGGCGCTCATATTTGAACCCTACTTTGAGATTGTGGAGTCTTTCATGCAAAGGGTATAATTGCTTTACAAACTATTTTAAAAATTTTATAATATACCGGGCAAACAAAAACTAAACAATAATAATAACATTTTAAATATTCTCTCATACCAATTCTATCCACAATAAAATGTCGGCCCAACGTAGGGCAAATTAGAGAAAATATATTTATCTTAAAACATTAAAATTACACACCTAACAAATCACAATAATATATAACAAATCACAATAATATATATATATATATATATATATATATATATATATATATATATATATATATATATTGTTTATGTTTAATTTAATAGTTGCCCCAAGTTTGTGAGCCAGCGGTTTATGTTTATTATTTATTATTTTATAAGTTATTTTATAGGAGCATTACGTTTGTGCAAATTGTTATATGATATTTATGTATGAATTTATTTATTGTGAGTAATTATATTATTGATTATTATTGTTAATATATGTGAATTTATTGTGGGTATTGTATTATCATTGAGAATTTGAATTGAATATGAGATGCAATGTTACTATTGAAATAATAATATACTTTTGGCTAGCTAATTGATATGTAAAGACAAATTTTTATTTATATATTTTTTTATCAATATTTTCTCATATTCATTTTGCTATTTTGCATCATGTAGTTTCATTTAATTTCAAAATTCTACCTCGGCTACTCCTATTTATACACCACTCTTTTTCTCAGTAGGGTTCCTGGGCGAAGTCATAAGAAAATCAACATCACTATTCAATGTAATTTATTTTATATTATTAATTAAAAAAAGAACAAAAAAAAATTTTAAATTTAAAATATTGGTTATTCATAAAATGCAGTTGACGCTTTTAATTTAGTTATTGGACTCATATAACTATTATATCCAAAAATAAATGATTATCCTTTTATTAAAATATGAACTATTCTTACACCATAAACGTAAAAATATGGATTTTATCTATATATATCTAAATTTCCACATCACACAACCATCATATATTTTTAAAAACTATTCATTTGTTTGTGACGGCTATGCAGGCTCATTTGCATAAATTTACAGAATCGTTTGGAAACGTTATATTTCTCTGAAAGATGAACATCTGTTTTTAAAACTGTTCAAATATTGTAACTTTTTTTCTTGTTACTCTAAATAGTATTATTGAAATATTTAGACACTACTTTAGTTTCAATCGATTCGTGAAATGGAGAGGATATTTGAAATTTTTAATCTACTTTATTTCAATCTTAAAAAAAATATGTTAACGTATTATAAACTTTGTGCACGTGATAAAACTGAAATTAGTTGTGCCTTGTTATTTCGTGGAAAGTTTTATATATATGTGTGATTAGAGAAGCATGCAACATAAAATAAATAATACATGTATCTACAAATTTGGTAGGTGAGTTTTTTACATTTCCTTGTTTATTCTTATCATTCAAAATTGTATTATCAGGTGTTTTTATTTAAATTTCACTATTCAAAATTTGGTACCAAATATATTCATTAAACACACCACAGGCCTTTCCTTTTCACCAAGCCGACGCCTTCAATAGTGTCCATCCATGACGCTTTCCCGCTCCAGGTGGCAATCTCCCTTCTTAGTATTATCGGGTGATAATTCTACTACGTGGGTTGACTTTATTTTACACAAATTTTGTCTCTGCACTCATTTTAACTTTTAACTACTTTTGTAACTTCTTATATTTTATATATAACACTTATTATTTTAAAATTTTACAAGAAAATGCAATACATTCAATTTACTTCCTTCTTCCTTGGTTACCAACGCTTGACTGTCTACCGCCGTTTTTTTTATCCGCCAAAACCTCTTTTTTGTTTATAACCGGAAGCTCATAATGTTCTAGAAAAAGCTTTAATTATTGTTCAACTGTCACTTTGTTTTATTAATATTTTGTTTTTCTGACTTAAACTTGCTACTAAATGTTGTTTTTTATGCACTATAACCTTATCGTCATTGAAATATTCACTAACATAGTATTTATCATTGTTTTTCTTGTTAGTTAATTATTTGAAATCTTCCGATTGGTCAATGCAAATATACAAATTTTTCACTTCCTACAACCTAAATATTTACATAATACATATGGATACAGTTCATTTCTTATTTTGTTCTTAATTACTACATCTATATACATAAATTAGGTCGGTAATCATTTATTTTTATTCTTATATCTCATATCAGATTGCATTTTATGTTGGTATACTTGTCGTCAACTGTTATATTTCGTTTTGTTTTGACATTACCTACTAATTACAGTTTTCTACATTTTATTATTATGTTTCCTATTAACGTTTATGATTGAATATTTGATTAACATATCTAATATATATTTTTCTAATTCTAAATTTCACTTATTTATCAATCATTCGTAGCACTGTTGATTTTTTTATTACTATTCTATTTTATTCTTTAAATATAAACAGATCCGTTAGGTGTCTAATATTCCGTGTGGCGTCACGTTATTTTATTGAGTATCGTTGCTTGTTAAGTTCTGTCTAAGGTTGTTTAAGGTACAGAATTATTTTAAAAAAATGTTTATCAATAATTGTTTATGAATTCTTTTGATTTTCCTATTTATTTTCTCTATGATTATGCACACTGATTCTAATTGATTATATTGTTATATATATATATATAAATATATATATATATATATATAAATATATATATATATATATATATATATATATATATTGCACCATATATCTTATATACGAAAGAGAATCAGCTGTTTGAAAATATATTAAATCATTTGTTTATAATAATTAAAAGAACAACAATAAAGTAAAGAAATTACCTTAATAATTGTCTTAAGTTAGAAAATGCTTAACAAGTATAATGGAGAACATGGAATCTGCCCAAATATGGATGTTTAGTTGTCATGAAGAAATCAGCTGTTTCACCTGAAATGAAACGAGTTTTAGTTATTTAATTTAATAAGTAGTAAGTTGGAACAGTAATAATATAAATCAATTTCATATTTAGTATTAAGAAATAGATAAATTTATAATAGAAAAATATCAAGACATAAAGATAATGTATATGTCATAATGTATATAAAATTTTATGAAATTAATGAATATTAAATGATGATGGATTCAAAGAAATATTTGCTACTAGAGAACTTAAATAGTATAAATAATCAGAGCAAAAGATCTTATAAAAGAATTTATGTTCATAAAAATAAATGTTATTTTAAAAGTATCATATGTATATGTCAAAACAAAATTAGACATTGCCATGTCGACATATAAAAGGAATTTCACTATCAGTAAAAGATTTGTTCTATTGAAATTAGTTGAACAGTAAAAGAAAACAGATACTTTTCGGGTGGAATTTACATTTATATATATATATATATATATATATATATATATATATATATATATATTTTCAAAAAAACTCCTAAAGTGTAGCAATTGTGAAAATAGTTCGACAGCTACAGAAACAATGTGATTGGTGGAAAGTGACATGACAAATTTCGATTAACTAAAATTTAACAAAAAACTTATTGATAATTAGTGTGCTTAGAAACAATATATTGGTTGTTGATTAAAAAATTGACGATCAAAGAGAAGCGTTAAAAGTTGGTTCTTGGCGTCGAAATAGTGAGGATGTGATAAGAAACTTTTCCCGAAATTTCAAGTTAAATTACAAATTTTCATAATAAAAGCCACAAATTCTTAACAAATACAAATCCTAGAACACTTACATGTATTTATAACCAGTTTTTCCCGTGAGAATATCCAAATTTCTCAATAAATCGATCAGCTAGAACTTCGGAAGGCGTAGTCCTGTATCCAGACGGGATATATCCAGTTATCAGGTCAGTGCTTCTTTAGATATTATTGGCCAATAATAAGAATAATAACTCTTGAGTATAAATTCAGTGACTATTTTCATGTATATATAAGAATTCTTGCGTCTTTATGATCGATCTATAAAAAAGAAAAAGGACTTTATGTATTTTATTCACTAGACAAATTCTAAATATTATTTAAAAAGGCCTATTCTATGATATAATAATGCTTGTACTTACGTATTTTCAAATCATATAAGAAAGATGCATCTTATTTCATTCTCATAATTTTCCATTTGTATATAAAATTTTTGTAACATATTTCTTCTGAACAATTTATTTAGTGTATGTATATAATTTTCAACGTAAATTCTTTTATGCGAATCCATCAGCATTATTATAAAGGAAATGATGCTATACATCTAATATTCACGCAGGAGCAGAGCGTCGTTAAGAAACGTTCGTTCTGTTTCGATTATGTTCGTTATTAGTTGGGAATGCGCATAAGATAGTGTATATTCTTGATAATTCTGTGTTGGTAAATTCCATAGGCGTAACCGTTTTGTTTAAAAAATTATATTTAAATATAAAAATTTCATTATAAAATTAAATGATTGAAAATATTGTGTTTTCTGTTTATTTTTATTCAGAATGAGCGAAATATCTCTAAACAAAGCCAGGACTCAAAGAGTAGAGGAAGTCTCATGCTCCCGAACCAATATCATATAAACTTTGTTTAATATATATATATATATATATATATATATATATATATATATATATATATAACAACAAAGAGAATCATGGGTAATTCACGCAAAGTAAAGGGCTACTGAAATAGAGTGGTAACCGTGGACATGCATGTTTCTGGCTCATTTTGCCTCATCAGCACGGCATAACCAAATAATGATGTGAAATTTGGGAGCAAAGATGTTAATCGAAACATGGGAAAACACAAAATAACGGATTTCAGCAGGGAAACCAAACGCTCATTTGTGTTTTCAATTGGAAGATCCCGAGCTTTCAGGACATCAACCAACATCGACACGGAGGCGCATATAGCCCCCCCGCCATGAACCTTCCGACCCATAGTAAATAACAAAGAAGATGTAGGAATATCGCGTGATATGTTAACAACAACAAAGAGAATCATGGGTAATTCACGCAAAGTAAAGGGCTACTGAAATAGAGTGGTAACCGTGGACATGCATGTTTCTGGCTCATTTTGCCTCATCAGCACGGCATAACCAAATAATGATGTGAAATTTGGGAGCAAAGATGTTAATCGAAACATGGGAAAACACAAAATAACGGATTTCAGCAGGGAAACCAAACGCTCATTTGTGTTTTCAATTGGAAGATCCCGAGCTTTCAGGACATCAACCAACATCGACACGGAGGCGCATATAGCCCCCCCGCCATGAACCTTCCGACCCATAGTAAATAACAAAGAAGATGTAGGAATATCGCGTGATATGTTAACAACAACAAAGAGAATCATGGGTAATTCACGCAAAGTAAAGGGCTACTGAAATAGAGTGGTAACCGTGGACATGCATGTTTCTGGCTCATTTTGCCTCACGCGATATTCCTACATCTTCTTTGATATTTACTATGGGTCGGAAGGTTCATGGCGGGGGGGCTATATGCGCCTCCGTGTTGATGTTGGTTGATGTCCTGAAAGCTCGGGATCATCTTCCAATTGAAAACACAAATGAGCGTTTGGTTTCCCTGCTGAAATCCGTTATTTTGTGTTTTCCCATGTTTCGATTAACATCTTTGCTCCCAAATTTCACATCATTATTTGGTTATGCCGTGCTGATGAGGCAAAATGAGCCAGAAACATGCATGTCCACGGTTACCACTCTATTTCAGTAGCCCTTTACTTTGCGTGAATTACCCATGATTCTCTTTGTTGTTGTTAACATATCACGCGATATTCCTACATCTTCTTTTTTATATATATATATACATATATATATATATATATATATATATATATATATATATATATATATATATATATATCCAGAATGACGTAACAGAAATTTGTTAAATGTTCAGGAGAGCCAAAAATATGTCTAAATATTATGTAATTAATGTTTACTACGATGTCTTGTGTTACTATCGAAATTGATTCTAAGTCTGAATACAATTTTATACTTGCCTACTGTTGTACTTTTGACAATATTTTTTACAAAAATAAAAGTATTAAGGTTTTTGGAATATATATATTTTTTTTGAAAAAATGTAATTATACGTTTTGGTATAAAAGAATGCAAGTTAGTTTTCAAGATTGAAAAATATGTTTTTTTTAATTTACAGATATATCGGGGCATCTTAAAATATTTCACATGAACAAGGTGGGTATGTACATGCAGGAGCCTTATGTATACGACTCTTGAACAAGCTTCCCAATATATATCGTAAATTTAGAAAATTAATTTTCACACATACGATAATTCCTTAAGACTATAAAAATAAATATTGTAATATAACGGTACATAACAGTGATAAAACAACAACAACAAAAAATATAATTATTGAAACCTTACAAGTAAAACCAAAACTTTGCCATTCTTGAACTTAAAACAAATTGAACGAAATACATAATTTATAATAATACTGAGCTACCTATAAAAACTGCAATATTCAGACACCTAATGTTAATAGTTATTAATTAATCTTCATACGAATCATTTATGATGGACGCATTGTCTGCTTTCAGCGATTGGTAAAAGGTATGATATTGGGGGCGGATGATTTCCATTTCACAAAGAGATTGTAAGTCGTTATAATTCTCCAGTGAAATTGTCTGTGACCCACGGAAAGCTTTGTGAATAATTATGTCATTGATAGAATTTCTCCCACCTCTTCGGATAACTTGAATGGATTTAAAGGTCTCCTCGTCAAGATCGTATTTAAAATATATCAATCCTGGCGTGTCTTTTCTGAATTGAATATGTCTCATTTAGCCAGTTTACCCTGTTACCTTCAGTGTATAACTTTATTTTTTATTAATATTTTTCTGAGAGCCGCTATGTTCAAAAAATCATCAGTATCCATTTCTATACCATTAAAAGGTTGCTTTCTGCTAGCTGATTTCAAAATAGCATAGAACGATGCCGGGTGAAAAATTGCAACTTTTTTTGCATGTTCTATTGCATCGTTAACATTATCCACCTCCATTCGACTGTGTCCTGGTTCAAAACATTTTTGGTTGATCACAGGAATATTGAATTTTTCCACACAATACAGAAATAGTGCAGCTGAATTAACATTTCTATTTTGTCCGCCACAGGTGTCGAACATAATAGTAATTTCTTTACCGTGGTTATGATTAAATATGTTTTGGTATATGGCTGATCCCATCACTATTGATTCTTTTTAGCTATGCCCTCATGCCAGCAATGACAATAAACGTGGTAATTATATTACTAGATCATACGAATAAGTTTTGAATTGTTAAAACTCAAAATAACAAATTTTGTTGTGAAAAATTAATTTCTTCCCAACTTTTATTTTGCCTATACGTTTACTTCTTTACATACTTTCAATGAATTTTCTAATAAGTAGTAGTAATATTGCTTTTCTACTTCAATTTTTATTCATTTATGCAAAATTATTATAGGTAGGCCGTTGCAGCAGTATTGTCGCCTAATGTCATTTGCAAAATTTTCTTCGCCCTGTCCATGCTAATGATATAGGTAATTAATCTGAATTATTGCGGCTAATAGTAACAACTCGCACAGACTTGTTTACTGCGGCACGTGGATACAAACAATACTATGCAATACAGCATTACAATGAGCTAACGGCGCGAATTGGTGGAGAAAACAGAAAAACGTAAATAACGTATCACTGTAGTCTCGTATATTAGTACCTTGTAAAACGAAAATAAAATTAGGAGACAACTAACGTATCATACTGATACATCAATTAGGTCCTAAATCGTACTTGTTGATAATTTCTAATTGAACGTAACACTTTGTTACGTTAAATGAGATTTTACTATATTACATTTTTTAAAATATATTTAACGTAGAAACGGATTCGTTATTTTGGCTCTCAAGAAATACAATAGAATAATTTTACGTCAAACATGAATAAGCACGTGTCACCAGCCTACTGTTACGTTGTTCTGCTACAAAGTTTTTGATGTAATTTGAAGTAACTTAGTGCTAATAACTCATTATGGCATTTTTTTCTGTTTCTTACTCCTCGATATATTATATAGCTTAACACCTCATGTGAGGTTTCGCTTTCGCTATCTAAATCCATTTAACGAAGTGGATCAGTCTCCACTATCATTGTATTTGTTCACTGATGTGTCTCCATTTCTCCCTGTCTTTTACTTTCTCCTTCCACTTTGTAATTCCTGCCCTGCTCAAGTCATCTTCTATATCTGCCAACCATTTCGATCTAGGTCTTCCACGTCGTCTTTTTCCCCCTGGTTGCCATTGTATCATTGCTTTTGTTACTGATTCTGCTCCTTGCCTTTTTATTCTTTAAACTTTAATTCTCTTCACCATGTCTTCTCCATCTAGCTCTTCTAAAATCTCTTGATTTGTTTTTCATCTGTATTCCTGCTCCCCTATTTTCACTGGGCCCAATATTATTCATATTATCTTTCGCTCATTTATTCTCAACTTGTCTTCCTCTTTCTTTGTCATTGTAATCGTTTCTGCTGCATACATTGTTATGGGTCTTATTATTGTTTTATATATGTTCATTTTTGTTTTCTTGGTTAATATTTTACTTTTCAACAGACTCTTATTTACTTGGTACGCTCTGTTTAAAGATTTACTATTTCAATACCATCACTTGCCAAATTGTCGTCAAGATGCATGTTATTAGGAACACCATGATCTTTGTGTAAGGATTTCACATAATTCCAAAATAATGTAGAATTATTGCTTATATTTTGTTCAACATAATGTAAATAAGAATTATAGCATTGCTCTGTTACACTCTTGCACTGCGCTGAAAGTTCAGAAAACACAGAGTAATCGTTACGCGATTTTGAGGTCTTAAATCTTACATGAGCTTTTTTTTCTCATAAATTAAGTGTTTTAACTGAGCCGAATACCATTTAGGATAACTAGAAAATACAAAATTTCTAATAGGTACAAAATTAGGAATTACATTTGATAAAAATTAGTAACAGAAGCGTCGAGATTATTCCCAATTAAAACAGAATCCCAAATAATAGATGCTAGATAATTATTGATGGCCTAATAATCAGCTCTCCTAAAATCTACAAGAATTTCTTCTGTAGGAATTGGAGTAAATGTTTTTCCTATATGAACATCATATTCAAGAGCAGTGTGATGATGATTATTATCAAGTAATAAATCTGTGGCTTTAACTAAATTCACGGAATGGGGTTCATTACAAAAAATTAAATCCAGAAAGACATTGCGAGGGTTTCAGATAACATTCACTTGTTTTAAATTCAAGAAAGAAAAATACTCATCAACAATGTGTGCAGGATATTGCAGAGGGCATTGAACAAGCAGTCCATCATCCTGTGAATTACCCCAGGTAGCTAAAGGTAAATTGTAATTACCAAATAAGTATAATAAAAATTCAGGATAAAGGGCAGCCAAGTCCTCAACCGAATTTCCATGATCCACGTAAATAGTATCAATGGAGCCTGGCGGGATATATGTAAGACCAAAAATAAGTTTCTTATCACTAATCACAACACTAATAAAAAGGTGCTCGACAGAAATAGCTGCATCAAGTCTCTTCACAACAAAACAGTCTTCAATTGCTCCTCCACCCCTGGAACAAGAGCTTGTATTCAAACTGCGATCCGTACGGAAAATATATTCCGAGAAACCATCTCAGCATCAGAAATGTCACTAGTAAGCCAGATTCCTTTCACAACTTTATGTAATAATGAAAGAGACATTAGTGGTAAATCTGTCGTTTCATTATTTAAGTCAAAATTTTATCCTAAATTGAAATTGCGTTTTTAGGCTTATTTCAGAATGAAATAGGGCTATTGTAGAGAGTAGCATGACGCGACTTCGGAAAAATTTCAATGCAGTTTTTCGTTTTGGTGTTCCTAGATGCCAAAATCACCCACCGATCCAAAGGTTATATATATATATATATATATATATATATATATATATATATATATATATATATATATATATATATATATATATATATATATATATATATATATATGTGTGTGTGTGTGTTATAACGGAATTTGTAAGCACGATAGAGGGCGTATTTTTTGACAGATCAAAACCAAACTCGCTACAAAAATCGGTTAGGCCAAAATCTTGAACGAGTTCGTTAATGAGTCAAATCGGCCCAGTAAAAACAAAATGGCGGCCTGTCAAAGTTGAAAAAAAAATCGTATTTCCTTTGTTTTTCATTTGACGCAAAAAAGTTACTAAGCTTTTTCATAGACCTTAACACGTTCTACAACTTTTGTATTTAACATTTTTCTCTAAATCGTACATTAAAACATTTATTTAAGAAAATTCACAAATTATAACGGAATTTGTAAGCACGATAGAGGGCGTATTTTTTGACGTATCTAAACCAAACTCGCTACAAAATCGGTTAGGGAAAAATCTTGGACGAGTTCGTTAATGAGCCAAATCGGCCCAGTAAAAACAAAATGGCGGCCTGTCAAAGTTGAAAAAAAATCGTATTTCCTTTGTTTTTCATTTGACGCAAAAAAGTTACTAAGCTTTTTTATAGACCTTAACACATTCTACAACTTTTGTATTTAACATTTTTCTCTACATCGTACATTAAAACATTTATTTAAGAAAATTCACAAATTTACCAAATTTTTTTATGTTTGATTTGATGCCAGAATGTTACTTTGGTTGTTTGTACATCTCAAAACATTCTATTACTTTTGTATCTAATTTTTTATTTTCGGTTTTATGCAAACATGTTACTGAAATAAGCCTGTCCAATTGGTCCTGTGCCATTGGGATTTTTAAAAATGAAACTGTGAATGATACGTCGAATTATATTTTTAGTTGTATCGTCGAAGGTTTCAACAATTCCTGGACGACCTCCACGATGGTTAGAAGAAACAATTAATGTTTCTATATTTTTTGATAGTAGGATATGTTGATTTAGCAAATGCTAAAAAGTAAAATTTGTACAAGTTAATTTCACACGAAAGTGCTATTTCTACTGCTAGTACTTGGAATAGTAGTCCATTTTGAAATTAGTGCTGACTCTGTTTCTTTTTTATTTTAATAATTGATCGATCATAATATGTCAAAAGTGCTGAGTAACACTGGCTGTGATCTCCCCAGTCAGGAATCTACAGAATTGCCCATTTTAATTCAAATCACTCCTCCTAGTTTAAAAACAATATAATAATTTTAGGTATAGGGAAGGCTTAATAAAAAATAAATATGTTGGTAGTACTTTTCTTTTTCTATACTCATAAAATACAGGGTGATCTATTTGAAAAAACTGAGAAAATAATGTATTTGTATTTTGATTCACCATGTATCAGATCCTGTAACATTGAAAATAATTTTAGAATGTGAAGACATGATGATTATAATCCGCCAAATTTTCAAATTGATACCTCAACGTACATAGGAGATACTGAACTTTATCACATCAATTAATCGCCCTGTTTAAGTATAAGTATTTATTTTAGGAGAATTATCGGAAGAAGAACTTTATGCTAGGACGCATCGTGATATTAGTTCGAGTTTTACGACTGACAATTTAACTTGCCCTATATGTTTCAAAGTCTTCACGCATCCATATAGTTTGCACCACCATAAACCAGTTCATCTTGGAAGAACGAAATGTCGCATTTGTAATGCTGTTCTCTCCAGAAAGTACAATTTAAAAATGCATATGAAATCTAAACACAACGTAGGTTGAATTGAACTTCTATTTATAATTTTAATGATATCTGTAAGTAACATAAAAATATCTATATATGTTTATTAAATAAATAGTCACTATTTTATTCAGATATGGAATATTTGCAAGAATTCTAGTCTTATTTTCAATTTTTGAATCAGTTTGAATTCAGAAACAGTTTTATTATCCATATTATAATATTTTTCTGTTGAAATATCAACAACTTTGTCACACATTTCATATTAAATGTTTAATTTGTCAGTATTACATTCTATCATTAGACTTTTTTCATAGTTAGACTTGAACTGATTTACTAAAAATCATGTGTTGCTTTCTCATAATTATTTATTATTGACAATTGTATAGCCCCAACCACTGAATCAATGTATTTGTCTTCTACATGCTCATGCAATGAATATTATGTAATTTTAATTTTGGGGTACAATTTGTTGTTTTTAATCCAAACCCAAAACTGCAACTCTTTTCTATCTGGAACTTACCCAAAAATGTAGTTGGTATTCAATTATAGCTTTTTTCTGGTCAAAACGAATTAAAAATAACATATCCGTGTTTTAGTGTTGTAGGTGGCTTGTTTCAATAAATAGTTGTTCTATGTTTTCTGGAAAATCAGGCTGTAAAATGCGAGGAAGTTTCCATATTGATTATAGACGGGGTTTGGAGAAGGGAACGGACAAAATTTGCAATTTTTGGTAAATACATTCCTAGTATGAAATGTTTTATTTGCAGAAAAGTATATAAACATAAAAATAACTAGATTATACTTATTGTGATATTTTAAGACATTTGTTTAATTAATAAGAACATATTCAGTGGGAAGCCTTAAATCATAACATATTTCTTATGACTTACTTTGTTGCTTCTTCATGTTTCTTTTATCTGAATATTTTTCTTGCAAAAAATATATAATTTTGTTATTTTTAGTATATAGCACACATATGCCAAATATTATTTATGTGATATTTTTATTGATATTTTTATTTGTGATATTTTTCTTAAACGATTATTATTTGTGATATATACAGGTTGAGTTTTTAATGTGACAACGTTATTATGAAAATGGTACAAAAATTGTAGGCAACGACATGCTCCTTATCTGGAAAATATGCCGGTATCTACAGGGTGGCACATAAATGCGTGACAAAGTTACCATACGCTTTTTTAAAATGTGACACCCTGTATATTTCCTTATATTTATATTTCTCCTATAATCCTCGTTTTCACAATATGTGGTTTTACCAAATTATATATATATATATATATATATATATATATATATATATATATATGTGTGTGTGTGTGTGTGTGTGTGTGTGATGAATGTTAATGCCCTACATTGGATTTGTTAAATTGATATGTAATTTATATTCTTGATAAGTATTATGTTGTCCAATTTAAATTTGTCCACGTTTTGGTGCCAAATTTGTTATGAAATGTATAATTTTATCAATATATTATTTATGTGAAATTTATTAGTTTTTTTATTATTATATTAAGTTAATGAATAGTTATTTTGTTACGTCTATAATTTATTGTTACTGCTATTATTATATTTCTTTTTTTGTAATGGGCGGCGCCAGAACTCGTATGGTTTGCTTATTATAGGAAATATGATTTTGTACCTAATAAAAGTTCAATTGAATATAATGTCAATAGTTTTATTCCTTCCACTTCAGATCTAAGGATGTATTCGGCACAAGCGTTCGACAGCAACAGTAAGCCAATAGGTTTGAGGACACTTGAAGAAAACAAGGAAGGCTGAATGTAATTATTTAATTGATTAAAAAATTTCTTTGAGTTATTAACTCCTCCTTCTCGATAATTAATGAAAATAAAGTGTTAAATGAGTTACATAATTCTTAGCGTTAACCTGGCCCCACCCGAATTCAAACGCATTTTTATTGTAAGCTGTTGGTGTGCTGGCTATAAAAATTGTTTGTCCTTTATTTGTGCTAGCATTTTAATAAAAAAAATTAACCGGGGAGGGGGGGGGGGGGTGAGCAGCTTGACGAACCTTTATTATGGTCCATGTTTGCTGTTTGCTCTTCAAAAACATATAAGGCGATTTCGGCCCAATTTAGTTGGTAGGGGCTTTGGTTAACCAATTGGTAGGTCCTACGTCACCAGTATGACGTAAAGTACCAATTAGAGGCGAAATCGTTTGGTTCTCAATTGGTACAGCTGATTGAAGAAATTGACATTTACCTTATCTTTGTATTGCGATCGGAAACGTTGTTTATCGAGTTTTCTTATATTTTCTTGGAGTTTTAATTTAAATATATATAGCAAAACCCAAAAAAAGTAAAAGTGTTGTGCTTACCAGTCCTTAACAATTGGCAATTCTCCCTATTGGCCCAAAATGACAGATTCTTGCCATTTATAATAAAATCAACAGATTCCATTATTACTAGACAAAAAGAGAAAAATCAGGCAAAACTTGAAATTTTTTAGAATATTGGCCAAAAAATACAATTCGTTCCAACGACTTCGTTTATTTACAAATAAAGAGAAAGTCAAACACTACTTTACACAAGGATAGAAAGCTACCAATTTCAGTAACCGTGTTGCAGATCTCGGTATGCGATTTGACAGACCAAAAAGGTTACCAAAGCGGGATGAAATTGCCTATAACAAAACTTTTCAGTCCCTCTATCGGTATCTGTTTTACCGCACTTTGATTAAGCCTCCTGTGTTTTTTGCATACATTCGCACGGCATAGAAGAATATTTCTGTTTCATAGTTGTATTTAATGATGAATGACTATTATGAAATGAAATTTAAAAACAAGTAGATATGGAATGTTTCGAGTGTTTTTTACAAAACATTCAATACAACGATTAATTTTGGTTTGTATAACGTATGTTTTCTTCTTGTTGAAAACCAATCAAAGGCTTTAGTTGTATATCCAGACTTCTGTTGAACCTATTTCAGCTAGTCAGAACTCTAGGAGGGGGGGCAAGCCAGTGATTTCTCGAAACTTCTCTTCGGTATGTTATAGATTAAAGTTCTTCAATATATCGGTATGTTAGCAAAGTAAATCGATATCATTCTTCAGGTGTGACATATTCAGACAATTCAGATGTAAGGCAATACTTGCTTGGTCAAAGTTAGGGTGACCAGAAATATCTAGGGAAAGAATAATATACAAAAAAATCATGTAAGAAGTATTTAGAAGAACTTTTTACATGAAGAATATTATTCAAACTCATATTTGACAGCAGACTTACCTTTTTTGAGAAGGTTAATGTTTAATTTTTTGTTGAAGTTGGTATTAAACTTAACCTTCATTATTTGTTCCAAAATGTTGATACGTTCATTCTACTTTTCTTCACACCAGTAGTTTTTTATGTCACTGAAAAGTCACTTACAGTCTACTTGGTATCAGGTAGGGTAAAAATAAATTGAGTACTTTTAAAATTTTTATGTCACAGTAAGCGGCTGTAAAGTCTTTTAATACGGTTCTCCATTAATTTAGCATACTTTCTTATCGTTGTACCCACTCCTCAAAATATTTGTCCACACGCTCTAAATCAGGCAGGTCATTGTCATTAAAGGTGATAGGCAAAGATAACTCTGACATGTTTATAAACACACGAAAATGATGCCTGAAAATCTTAATATGAAATTTTTGAGTTGAGAAGAAAGTGCTTCAGTTCATTCATGTTAAATTATAGCTCGAAAAACATTATGAAATAGTGTTTTTATGCCAAAATTTAATATTGGCAAAAAAGAGTACCTATATTTAGAAAAAATCTAGCAAAAGTAATAGTACCTACCTACACAGTATTTAACCCTTTCAAGGCGGCTGACGGCAAATGCCGACGGTACGAAATTGGTCCACCGGCCCAGTGTCGGCTATATACGACAGGGGTGGAACATACTCCTCGGACCAATGTCGATCATTTACCACACCTTTAAAAATTAAACTTGTCAGAGTGACCAGTGTCGGCTATATCTGTTCAATATTGCATGTCCCCACAGACCAGTGCCTTCAGAATCCGACACCGTCGAGTATAGACGACAGCGGGCGCTCGGTATTTTTCGGTGCAAAACAACGTGTGTTGGAAGACCAAATAGTTTCGTCTTGTTATTTGATGTGCGTAGTAGTCAAGCTTAGTTTTTTGCGGTTTGTTATTGTTATTCAAAACATTGTGCGATATGGATAACGCTGAAGCCGGTTCCTCTAAGGAAAGAAAAGCGCGAAATAAACGTAAAATAGATGAAGGAGGTGCGAATTATTGTGGTCTGACTGCGGAGGAAGTCCGAAATATTTCAAATGTTCCGAGTTCTGATGAAGACGAGTCCGAGGAACCCTTTGCTGATAGTGGAAGTGAATTTGTTCCCAGTTCGAACAGCGATTTATCAGAGTCTGAACAAATGTCTGATGTTGATTCAGATCAAGAGCAGGACTTGGAGCATGTGATAGAAATGGACGAGCAAATGGATTCTACAGCAAATAAGACACTTGAAATACAGTGGACGGACAAAGAGTTCATTCCGCAAGTATTTGTATTTGATGATAGTAATAGCGGGTTAAAAAACGATAATTTATTTGAATAGTCAGAGTAGCGAAGTAGATTTTTTATGAGTCTTTTATCTGAAGATGTCATGAACATCATTGCCGTCGAGACGAATACCCTTCAGTAAGCTGCACCTAAGTGGAAAAACATTGACGTTCCGGAACTTTACGTATTTTTCGCTGTGACTCTGTTTATGACACGAGCGAAGAAACTAAATATCAAGGAGTATTGGTCACAAGATATTCTTAGCACACCTATTTTTGGAAAGACTATGTCAAGAAACAGATATTGCGAGATACATCGCTACCTTCATTTTGCTAATAATGATGAGGAACAGCCTCATGATCGATTAGGAAAATTTGGAACTGTTTTGAACACACTAAAAGAGAATTTCAAGTCTCAGTTTTATCCTTCCGCAAATTTGGTTATAGATGAAAGTATGGTCCTTTTCAAAGGTCGCCTCAGTTTTAGGCATTATATAAAAACAAAACGCCATCGATTTGGAGTCAAACTATATGTATTATGTGACTGTGAGACTGGCATGGTGTTGGACTTTATAGTGTATGTTGGCAAAGGAACAAATGTACAAGGATACCCTCGAGGATTAGGTGCTACAGGTGAAATAGTCAATGATTTATTTAAACCATACCTGAATAAGGGCCATACCCTTTTCACTGACAATTTTTATACCAGCCCAACATTGTCTACATTTCTTTTCGAAAACAAAACAAATTTCATGTGGGACTGTAAGACAAAATAGAAAACAAATGCCAATTCTAGAAAAAAAAACTAAAGAGGGGTGAATGTGAGCGGAGAAGCTGTGAACACATTTTGGTGGTTAAATGGAGAGATCGTCGAGATGTAGTTATGCTGACTACACTACATGAAAATAAGATGGTCACTCTTCCAAAAAAAGATAGGGTCACGAACGAAAACCGTCAGAAGCCATTATGTATTCTGGAATATAATAAGGAAATGGGTGGTGTCGATCGATCTGATATGTTGATCAGCAGCATTGACTCCACACGCAAGACCATCAAATGGTACAAAAAATTGTTTTTTTACACCATTGATATAGCTTTGCTGAATGCTCATGCCATGTATTTGACACAAAATACTTCAAAAGTTCCATTGGCAACATTTCAACTTGCAGTAATTAGACAGTTGTTGGAAAGATACAAATGTTTTTTTTGCAATATTTCTATACTTATTTATATATTGTTTTCAGGTTTGAAAAAGCACCATCGAGTTCTGTTCATGTGGATCTTGGAAATAGAAGACTTACCCAAAGACACTTTCCCGATCTATTACCAGTCAAGGAAGGCGGTAAATTGAGCTATTAGGCGACGCTTTGTATGTTCCCACAGCAAAATAAATCCCAAGAAAAGAAAAGAAACTAGATATATTTGTAAGGAATGTGATGTCGGATTGTGTGCAGCTCCCTGCTTCAAAATATATCACAAAGAAGCTAATTTTGGAAGCCAAGCTTTTTTTGAATTTTTGTATACGATACCTATATTCTATTTTGGTTTTGATCGTTATTTCTCAGTTTCTAGTAAGGTTTGTCTGTGTTTTCTTTATTTTGATGTAATAAAACTAGAATTAAATTGTTTTATTATTCCGTCGGATATAGCCGACACCGGGCCATCTGACCATGCAAAAAGGCTGGTCCACCAGGCAAATTTCGCAGGGGACACGTCGGTCCCGAAAGGGTTAATTATTGAGAAGAGTATAATACTCATAAAAAGATTACATCTGGTCACCCTAGTCAAAGTGCATTTTACTAAAAATTTAATTGATATTTTAATTCAAATTAAAACTTATTTATGTTTAGACAAAAACAATTTTGGCTACGGTTTTATTTTTATGGTTATAAAATGATACGATAACATTTATTAAAACTATTTCATTACATACGCACACGGTTTCAAGACTTTTGGACATGATGTGTGTATTCAGGATACGGAAAAGGAGTACAGGAAAAATAGATACGTACCAAAATATAAACAGCATGAGAAAATTTTATTAAGTATATGTACAGGATATAGTGCAAGAAAAAGTGCAAACAAAGAAACTTAACAACTAATTTTATCTGTTTTTGGTACAAACTTTAAATTGTCAGTAATTGTAAAATATTGATAGTTGTTCATATTGATAAATAGAATAAAAAAGGTGCTTATAATGTGTGTAACCAAAAATATTAATTTGCCAGTAAAAAATCAATCATGAGCTATACTCATAAAGAAAACCAAAATGTGAAATTATATATATTTTCGATCAAAAATGGATTCTCTTTGTATTTTGTAAAAAAAGTGTTGCTTCACTTAACGAATATTACCCATGATATATTTGCAAGTCACACAGTTTTAATACATTACAATTACTAGAAATCTATCAAATTCATCACCTCACCCAAAGTAATTTTGATAAAAACGTGTACTTGATTTTAAATAAATCATAACAGTACTCTTCAGGTCCTAAATATAAAACTACTACATCGATATATTATGCAGGAATGATATTTATAATCAAATAAAAATATACGGTGATGTGCAAATATGTGGAACCAAGTATGAACATTTTTTCACGCAAGTGGTCTATGAAAACAGTTATTGGTAGTTGTCAAAATAAATAACATTTAAATAAAAAAGAAGGAAAATACTAACGATGACTGGGTTTTTTGAAATCCAAAGTTTATATTAATAAACCAATATTAGATAATAACAAAAATATTTACTTGGATCCACACTTTTTTCTACAGAAATACATTTAGCCGGTAGCTTAATTATTGCCAATGTTTTATGCTCCACATACCTAGTTATTTATTATTTTTAACTATACAACCCTGTATCTAATACTCAAATAACATACATTTCGTATTAAGATGATGAGTATGATGTTCTGGTTATATGAATCAAGCATATCAATATTTGGTTATTTGGGGAAAACATTCATGCAAACATTAACTATTACGTTGTTATTACTATCGTTAAGGCTCAAATATTTATAATTGCTTCTACTCTGGGATTTTGGCCAAGAATAATACATTTAACACAGACAT
Source organism: Galeruca laticollis (assembly GCA_963921935.1). NCBI lineage: Eukaryota > Metazoa > Arthropoda > Insecta > Coleoptera > Chrysomelidae > Galeruca > Galeruca laticollis. The sequence goes on from OY998180.1 coordinate 131,905,626, forward strand.
GTTTACGTCAACTTTGTAGGTATTTTAAACGCCACAATTTAATAAATTGAGTTATAAGTGCTCCGGGATACTACTTTAAATAATTTCGTAGCATTTTTTTTAAATAAAAAGCATTTTACATTTACATTTTACAACTGTAAATGTGAACAATAAATAATTTTTCGGTTTTTCACTTCTAATAACCCACAAAAATATTATAATATAATCACGGCTGGGTTGCGAAGAGAAAGATACTCAGTAGAATAAAAGTTAATACAATATATATATATATATATATATATATATATATATATATATATATATAACAACAAAGAGATTCGTGGGTAATTCACGCAAAATAAAGGGCTACTGAAATAGAGTGGTAACCGTGGACATGCATGTTTCTGGCTCATTTTGCCTCTTCAGCACGGCATAACCAAATGAGGATGTGAAATTTGGGAGCCGTGCTAAGGATTTCATATAGCCCCATAAAAAGATGTCAATAGTCAGGGCTCCATCATTGTTTTGCGTTTTCCTCTTTTCTAATGTTGGAAAAGCAAAATTGCGGAATGTCGTATTCTCCTTTATTGCTCTGAAGGACCAATCGTCGTAATGTGACGATAATGAATATTATTCCATGTATGAATTGGTTATTATGTGAAAATGAAATTCGATGGTTTCATACACTTTTCTTTATATTTTTATTATTTACATTTTCTTCGTTATATACCTGCGTCACAATGAAGAATTCACATGCTTATTAAAAGATGCAATCATATTTTTTGTACGTTTTTATCAAATTTATGACAATATGTGTCGTTAGATCTTTTAATGCTTTTTTGTCACTTGATTAACAACGGTTTCATTTTTATATATATGAAAATGAATTGAATATGTGTTGTTATGGATATTTTTATATGTCGTTTAAAGTGGGTGATAACAAGGAAAGTTATGTGAGAATGTAACCAATGGGAAATACAGATTTAAATGAAACTGTCATACGACTGTTGAAAACTCGGCCGATGCATGTAGTTTTGTGGAGAAAAGAAATTGTTATATAGTTATCTGTGGTTTTTTATATGGAATGAAGTTTGAATTGTGTTATACAGGGGAAGTTGAAAATAAAAAATCACAGGAGAATTTGGTAATTTAATCAAATTCGAACAATCATGTTGAAACCATAAATTGGCTCGAATGTTTAACGGCACATCTAGCAGCTCATTAATACCTTCTTCTAAAAAAACATGTGTGAATTCCATTTAAGTTGTTTAACAAAATATATGGTCCATTTAAACAATGTCTTGCAATACACGCCCATAAATTTACCAAAAATTTACTTTGAAACCCTTGACGAATACAATGAGGGTTTTCGTCATTCCAAATGTGTCTGTTTTGGGAGTTGAAAATTCATTCCATAGTTCGCTTCATCCGTATAAAGAACATATTTTGAAACAATACGATATTTTTCATTGAACCAATTACAAAATTCCAACCGCGGAGGATTGTAAGGCTGCAATATTTGTTCTTGCAAAACCCTCCATACAATATTATTGCTTAAATTTAATGATTTGCCTATAGTTCGCGTACTGAAAGAGGGTCGCTCAAAAATATTATTCAATATTGCTTCTTCAATATGTTCAGTTCTAGTTGTTCTTTGTCTGCCTGCGTTATTCTTACTAAATTATGTCTCTCGCAATCTTCTCTCAATGTTAGCAAATGTTGAATTGTAATGATCCCGACAGGACGGTAGTAATAAAAGGACATTAGCATAGAAATAAGATTTAAATTAGGTTAATATTAATTACAATATTTAGCGAGCGTTGATCTAGGAAGGTCAATGTTAGATATGCGTGGAAGCACGTTCTAGTTAAAAATGTAAATAGCACGATCAACTAATAGACGAAGGTCAGGCACGCAGGACATTGTCCGAAACGCTTCCTATAAATTAGAAGTGTAACGAACCAAGAATTCAATTGTTATTATTATTCTGAATAAGTTAAATGATATGATATTATATTTGTGTATTTTAAATTTATTAAAAGCCCAGTGATTTTGTATAAGTGATGTCGTTTATTCAACTCCCGAAGAACGGTTACTAGGTAAGTGTTTTCCTCAAAGATAATATACCTTTATAGAAAACGTTATGTATACGAGGGGCACTTACTGAGTAACCACCACAGAATGCTATAAGGTATTCGGCGATTAGGAAATTTTTGTTCATACAACCGTACTACATTTTTTTAGCCTCCCCGTATAATAATATGTCAGTAATTTCTTCAACTCATTTTAGAGAGGATTTAAAAATACAAAATTCGATAAAATATTAAATGTGTAGAATACGAAAGAAAATAATCACAATATATCCCCAGTGGGAGTGTACTGTGAAAACAATCAGAAAACAGTAATGACAAATGATCGTGAGTATCGTAATTTTCAAAATGTTTTTTATAATTCGCGTACTTCATTATAACATTGTGTAGAGTGTCACAATGAAATTTCTTTGAAAATCTTTTTTAGTAATTTTTAATGTCATACAGTTGGTTATTGTAAGTATTTTTATTTAACATTTTATTGTTAATTTTAAGATAATTGAAATTTTAACATTTTATTATTAATTTAAAGATAAGTGAAACTATGACTGGAAATTCAAATTTCATTCATCTGTCATGTCACTTCAGTACCAACATAATATAATGAACACAAAAAATACTAATGTAATTTTATTTTAAAAATTCTCTAAATGCGAATTATAAAAAATAGTGTGTAAAACTTGTGTCACAATGAATTTTTGTAGTACTTGTGCTCGTACCACAAAACGAGTCATCGTGACACTTGATTTACAAATAACTATTTTATACGTATTAAAAGTAAAATTTATGAGGGAAGAAATTTTCAACTTCCAAAACAGCCACATTTGCGATGTAGAAAACCCTTCGGTAAATGTATGGACGGGTATTTGTTTAATTGGGCCATATTGTATGTAATTTTACCAAACAACTAAAATGAAGTATGTTTGAATAAAATCTGTGTGAAAACTTTATATTCTTAATAAATTTTGAATTTCCCGTTTCATATAAAATTTATTTTTAGATATTATTATTTATTTTCATTTAATACTATTATGTGAATAGACAAATACATTATGATGAAAATGTATTGCAGCTTCTCTTTTAAAGCCAAATATTTCGAAAAATATGGATATTGGCATAATGTAAGTTAATAAGTAAGTTAATTGAACATAGATTTAAATAAAATTGATTTGGTCAGTTAATTAATAGGGGGGTCGAAGTTACCGCTCAAACTTACAGTAGAGGCCAGTGGATAAAGTAATTGAAGACTAAGTTTCGGTAAACTTTTGCATCTTTAATAAGACAGCTAAGTAGAAAATTTGTAAAGAAAAAATTCGAACTGCTTACGAGTTATTACGAGAATATTATTTTATTTTTCCAACTTTAACATGCTGTACATTGTTAACTAAGCATTTGAAGGGTCTACGTTTCTACCTCCATTTTCATCATTTGTCAAGGGCCTGAAAGGTCGAATATGGGAACACCCTGTATATAATGTTTCAAGTTAGATTACTTACCCCAACAATAGAAAATTGATTTCAATATAAAAATGTCTACATTATTTTGATTTTGATGAAAGATTAAGACACTTCAAGAGACAATTTTTATGAAATTAAAAATACAAATTGACATTACTAGGCCTAATAAGTATTACATTGAACACAACATGTATGTAAAACTAATAAATTCTTACATCGAGTTAGATACATAAAGAAAATTTAGACAGTATTTACAAGTTATTTAATTTGTCTAATATTCGTGGGTTAATATCTAATTTTTATATTGATGTATGAAACAAATTAAAACTTTTAGCTATTTATATTATGTCTTTTTATTTTATTACCCTAATTCGATAGGTATTGCATCCGTTAAGTATTGTGAAAATAGTTTTATTTAAAAGATATCGAATCTGAAGAAATTTTCTAGTTCGTGAGATACGTTAAATGTTCTTTTAGATATATTCAAGACACTATGGCAAAATCAATGTTTTATTACATATTTTTAATCACTAGATTGTTTTTTCATGATAGGCGGCTAAGATATTTGGAAATCAATGTAATTAAGAAAAAAGTGTCTAAATTTACATGTTATATTTCAAATTCAACACTCCATGGGTACTTTTGATCAAGGTGGTAAAATTTTATGTATTTCTTAACTACGTGCAATAGGAAAAGAACAAAGTAGTCCGATTGTATAAATTATTAAGCATTATTCAACCAGACCGCTACCGAAAACGTTTGCGAAAAATGTATTATCAAAATAATTGTTATTATGTCCAATAATTTATACAGTTTCGTTAAAAAAATGTATTTCAAGAAACTTACAGGAAAACCACTTGAAAACATGTGGCAAGAAATAACAGATATTCACCCTAATTATTAAAACAATTAATTTAATTAAGAAACCCCGAGAGAAATATATTAAAAAATAGCCAGTTACAAATAGAATTGAAGGATACATTAACAACAAAAATAAATAGCACTAGAAATGGATAGTGGATGGGTGAAAAATTAAATGATGGCATTACCAAGTAAGGGTGTAAAATCTGGGAGCAAAGCTGTTGACTGAATCATGGGAAAATACACACAACGGAATTCAACAGGTCAGCCAAACGCACCATTTGTGTCATCAATTGGAAGATTTCGAATTTTGTAGACAACAACCAATGTTGTGATTGGCTGTCCTAATGAAATCCGTTGTGTGTATATTCCCATGTTTCAGCTTTGTTCCCAGGTTTTACATCGTTATTTGGTTATACCGTACTGACTGCTAATGAGCCAGAAATATGCAGGTCTGCAGTTACCACTCTTTTCAGTAGCCCCTTTTGGGTTCTGTGTGAAATACCCATGAATCTCTTTGTTGCTTGTTGTTAACACGTCACGCATTATTCGTACACCTTGGTATTATGAATCCAATGGGAAGCGGTCTGCAGTGGTAAAAGCAATTGTTAAATATACCTCAAATTTTCGTTATTCATTTACTTCTTCAGGAGGACTTTCTACAAAAGAAGGAAACGAAACATTTGCACAAAGTAAAAAGATCTTTTAAAAAATCTTTCAATACTCACAACACTTGAGCTGATCCATCGAACCAATCATAACAATAAAATTGTTTAAAATTAAACAGAAAACAAGACAAACTCGACGAAACTGAACAAACGATATAAGATGAGCTTATTTTATGCAATGACCAACAAGGCAATAAAAACTTGTCACATGTTAAAATTAAAATAAAACATTAAAACATTAGTACTGTCTACTTAAATTGAAAATCAGTCTTAAAAATTGCATTAATTGTCGCCCGCATTTTATAGGTATCTTCAATAAAGTAAGAAGTATTTAAAATGAATAGGGTACATTTTTCTACTCAAGAAATGGTGGACATTATTTGGGTACTGGGTGCTCTTTTTTGGATGCCTTGCAGTTTGGAAATCTTTGACGATAAACTTTAGATACAAGCAAACAATTTTTGTCACATTCACCCAGTACCAACATCATGTCAACCTTGAGTAGAAAAATTTACACTATTCATCTTAAATGATTCTTATTTTATTGAAGAAAACTATAAAATGCAGGCGACAATTACTGCTATTTTTAAGAAATAAAATATACAAATCGTAAACGACTGACTTTTATGTCAACGCTTACTGAGAAAATGTAATAGATTAATATTATGGTTTACAATAAGGTAAAATGGGTGATTACCGGCTCATGTAAAATCGTAAGGTAATGCCGGCTTAAATACGTACATCAACTTTACTCATGATTTATCTATATTTGCCGTAAAAGAATCTGAATATAGCACCCACTCTATGATAGGATCTTTATCCACCAATCAAATTATGCATAAAGTGAGGATGCTGGCACGCGCCTAAAACAATTGCCAGTCTTAAGTGAGATGTGCAACGAAAAAGTGCAGTGCTGTTGTTATTTGCTCTATATTTGGTGATTTGACTTCCCCTCTTAAGGAATTCTGACCAATAACTGCTAGAATTAAGGCTGTTAAGAAATGTTTTTGATTTTGTTTGATTCATAAAGGTCCATTAAATATACTTTTCACATTTTGTAAAATACATTTTGTATAAAAAATGGAGAAACTTGCAAAAATAAAATAGGCCGATATTAGACTAAGATTTTTTATCTCCATCTAATTGCGGCTTATTGAGCCGGAATTGCAAAAAATTGCAATTATTTTTAAACATCTTTACACATTTGTAACTAAAAACAAGAAACTTTCTTTCCGAGTTTATGTAACATATAATTCGAAAAATATTTAAAACTAATTCCGGCTCACCAGTTTCTCTACAGAAATAGGAAAAATATGATATTTATTACCCAGTTTTAGGTGTTTTTAAGACAAGATACAGTGAGAAAAAAATGTTTTTTTAGGCAACCAGTTTTTCAATAAAAATGATAGAATTAAGAATGTTTAGATATGTTTTTGATTTTGCTTGATTTATAAAGGTCTATTAAACGCATTTTTCACTTTTTATAGAAGACTTTTAGTGGAAAAATGGTGAAAATTGTAAAACTAAAATAGGCCGGTATTAGATTAATATTTTTACCTCGATCTAATTGCGGCTTATTAAGCTGGAATTGAAAAAAAAATCGCAATTATTTGCAATTGTTTTTTAACATTTAAAAAAAAACAAAAAACATTGTTTTCGGATTTTTGTGACATATTATGTTTTAAAAAATATATTAAACTATTTCTGACCCACACGTTTTTTTATAAGAATTAAGAAAAATACGACTTTTATGTTACCCAATTTTAAAGAGTGTTTACAAACAGAGTCAATGAATTTATTTTTCGGCCAACCAATTTTTTAATAAAAATGGTAGAATTGGGGTTTCTTGGATATGTTTTTAATTTCGGTTGATTTAATAAAGTCCAATAAATATATTTTTTATATTTTATAAAGTATTTTTGTAGAAAAAAAATGGTGCAAATCGCAAAAAATACAATAGGCCGGTATTAGATAAATATTTGAGACCTCGATCAAATGACGGCTTCTTAAGCCGGAATTGCAAAAAATTACGATTGTTTTAAATATATATTTTTTTTATATGTTTAACAAAAAACAAAAAACTTGTTTTTAAATTTCTATGACATACACTTAAAAAAATATAAAAAAATAGATCCGGCCCACAAGTTTCTTGATAGAAATAGGACTAAAGGCCTCTTATATTAAACTTTTATAAACAGTGTTTACAAAAAAAATCAAAATCTATTACCAGCCATAAACAAATATTGATCTAAAATTTGTGTTTCTTAGTTATCATAAGAGTCTGTTGTATAAAATGTACTATACAAAATATTTTTACAAACTTAAGCTTTCTCATTGAATTCATTTCTTAAACATAAGTCTTATACTTTCTAACTTACTCAATTTGCAAAAATATTATGTGTTTACTTGTACCTATTTCCTGCAGTAAGATGCCACCTAAGAAAATAACCCGGCCAAAAATTAAACAAAAATACACCAAAGAAAACTTGGAACATGCCTTGGAGGAAATGTCAAAAGGTATGTCAGCTTACAAAGCCTCAAAGATATACGGTATACCCAAAAGTACCCTAAAAGACAAAAAGAATAAAACATATCTGAGTGATAACTGTGGCGCAAAGCCAGTGCTCACCTCAGATGAAGAAAATCTGATCGTAACTTAGATACACCATTTGGGAGACGCGGGATTTCCAGTAACCAAAGAACAGTTACTGAAAACAGTTGCTGCACTTGTCAAGAATGTGAAGCGGCCAAATCCGTTCAAAAACGGTATTCCTGGTTGTCAGTGGTATCAAAATTTTCTCAATAGACATCAAGATATTTGTCTTCGGATGTCTCAAAATTTAACAAAATCTCGTTCTACCGTGACGGAAAAACAGATTAGGGACTGGTTTGAGAAGGTTCACAGATATTTTCAAGAAAACCAAATAACGGATGTGTTACAAGATGGCAGCCGTATATTCAACTGCGATGAAACGGCATTTTTTCTATGTCCTCAAGAGAAACAGGTCCTTGTCAGGAAGGGGTCCAAATCGGTGTATAGCAGAATAGCCAACGATGAAAAAGAGTGCTTGACTGTGCTTGCTAATGTGTCGGCAGATGGAAATATTGCGCCACCTATGGTACTGTTTCCGTATGTAAGACTACCAAAACACCTTCCTGCAACAATGCCATCAGGTGATATATTATTAATTATGAGAGATATTTTAGGTACCTACTTACTATATTTATATTTATTTTTTTTCAGGGGGGGGGGCATAGGATACACATAATCAGGCTGGATGAACACAGAAGCGTTTTTTGACTATGTTACAAACGTTTTTGAAAAGTGGCTATCAAAAAATAACATAAAAAAACCTGTCGTGTTGTTCTTGGATGGTCACACCAGCCACTAAGCGAATTTTCCAAGACACATGGGATTATATTAGTGGCTTTAGTTCCAAATTCGACTCACATCCTCCAGCCGCTCGATGTTACTGTCTATAGACCTGTAAAAGGCGCATGGCGAAAAATAGTGCATACATTTAAAATTAACAATAACTATTAGCAAGTCCAAAGAACCGATTTTTCAGCCTTGGTCAAAGAATGCTTTGATGCATGCCTAAAAGAAAGTACAATTCAGTCTGCATTTAAATGCACTGGATTATTTCCTTTCAGTCTAGATAGTGTTAATTATATTATTATAAATTATTATAAATAATAGATCACGAAGTACTTAAAAAAACAGAAAATACAACTACTAGTTTTACAAAAGGGGACTACGTTATCTTCAAATATGAGGAAAAATGTTTCCCTGGTTTAATAGAATACAGCAAATCAAAATCGTATTACATAAAAGCAATGGAAAACATTGGAAGTCATTGGAAATGGCCCCATCATGAATATGTGATATAGTATGATTTAGATGAAGTGATCTCCAAAATAGAACCGCATCAGCCCATTAACAAGAGGGGACTATTTGCAGTTCCTGAAATTAAGGAAGGAAGTTATAACTGATAATCTACCTTATTTTTCGATTAAAATTCATATATATGTTCAAAATGTGAAAAATATAATTTTTTTAAATACGTTTTTGAAAATATACAAGGTGGTCAAGAAAAAAAGGAAATTTAAAAAAAAATATTTTTTTTTGGTATTAAAAATATAAATTATTTTTATTTAATTGAAATTCACAGAAAACTCCCCCCTTAGCCTTATAAAATGATAAATTTACATAAAGTACGAACTATTTACACTAATCCAAGAAGCTAAATTTAAAATTTCCGTTAATAGCACAATTTACCTTATTACAAAATAATTCTGTTTTTATAAACATTGGGTATAGGGAATACTTAACAAAAATTAAAGATACATAACCGAATATTCTATTTGTGATATAAAATACAGGGTGTCCCATTTGAAAGAACAAAGAAAATAGAAGGTTCGAGTTTCCGTCCATCCTGTATGCAAAAGAGAAAATAATTAAAACTTAATCGAATACGAAGTTGCATCATATTAAATTTTTTTCAATTTAATGTACAAGTAAGTTACAGAGTGCGTTGATTTACCTACGATTTTCACATAAACGTATCCATACCTCTTAAAGGACTCTGAATAATGTAACAAAACATTATATCAAAAGCTTCAAAAAATGTGAGCAACTCGAATTCGTTATAAATATACAGGGGTTCTCATTGAAAAATCATATGTTTGGTTTGTAATGGAGTTATCCAAGACACTATGTATAGTTCGAGATAATTTAAAAACATGGACCTTAAAGACATCTACTATTTTTCTTAATAACATTTTTGGATATCTCTTAAAATAACCCTTATACAGAACTTGTATACACTTCGGGGGATGTATCGTGCTAACAAACCGAAATTTCTCCAAAAAATACAAAAATGAGGTACTTCGAGTACCATAATACCCGTTGTACTGGCTCTGGTGAGCTGAAAATCAATGGGGTTAATCTGTGAAATATCCTGAACAATATTCAATCATAAAATTGCTGACTTGATGCACTCCGGAGGCTGCATGTTACGAAAAGTGGCCGACGACGACATACACACAGGCTTTTTTTCTAAAAATCGCTTTTTCGTTTTTCTTGCTATAAACTAAAAAAATCCAAAATTCCAATTTTTTTTGGAGTAAACCAATACTGTTGTCGCAAATTAGATAGGGTTGGGCGGAAAGTAAAAATGAGGTGAGGTTTAGATGAAATATACATAAATTTTTGTCTAAAAAGAACTCTATAGAGATAATATTATTGTTGAGTTTATTATTTCAACCATTATTGTATTCACACTCGAAACCATACGTTTCTAAACAATAAAAAATATTGATAATTGTCTTCTTAATTGTTAATGAAATATTTTTTAGCGATTCATCTAATAGAAATGGATTAATTGTTAAGATCAGAAAATACGTTTTTCATGGTTTCCCATAGCAAAGTGATACTGATCTTAAAGGGGAAAATCGATAATGTGCCAGTCTCGCATATTTGATTAATGATTACTATAAGATGGGTCAGCAACAATCAAAAACAATGAGTACTTGCAAAAATAGCTCCTCTCATTCAGTCGATATTAAATTATATTTTTCTATGAACATAGTAGAAGAATTATTTGGATACGATTAGTTTCATTTCAAAATACTCGTATACGCAGCACTATTCTTAATTATTTTTTGAGAAAATATTTTATAGTTAATGAATAGTGATAGTTGTTTTTTAAAGAATGGATAGCTTCTGCATTTTGATATAAAGTACTGCTATACATTTTTTCACAGAGTTGAAATTAATTGATTTTAATCAAAATATATATTACTGGTATGCAAATAAGTTTTAAAAATAGTTTTACATTTATTTATGTAGACTATGACCACACACTACACCAATTAAATTTCGCTTGCTCTATTTTAACAGAGACAAAAAAATAGCACAGAAAAGGAATACTTATTGAAGCAACATAAAATACTGTTACGAAACAGCACACTGGTATAGACCCTAAATCCGACTCTGTCTAAGCCAGGTATGAAAATTAAAATTATGGCGGATACGCAGTGTTTTTACAACTGTTTGGGACTATCTTATCTAAGCATTGTTTTTGTGACCAGACTTATCTAGATAAGGCCAGAATCAATTATTTGTGTGTGTAAGCCTCAGCCCGGAATTTTCTAGTAAGAAAGGCATTAATATAAAAAGGACCGATCAGCGGACCAGTGAGTTGATAAAGTGATCTCGAGAAATAAACGAAAATACAACGAACAGTAAAGTGCTAATATAATCAAGTTTGTGTGCATATAAATTAAATTTAAGTCATCAGTTAAGTACATATAAATTAAGTGTTAGTGAGTTAAGGTTTAAATAAATTAGTAAGTAACCATACCGAGTATTTAAAATCTATCCCATCCGTAATAAAAACTTTTAATAAATAAGAAAAACATTACTTTGGTGTCAGAAGTGGGATTATATAAATAAATTGCTACGTAAAAATGGCCAAGGGATTAAGGGATCTGAAAGTGGCGGAATTAAGAGCAGAATTGGATGATCGTGAGTTGGCAACGTCCGGTAACAAAAGTGAATTAGTAGAACGACTTAAAGTGGCACTGGAAAATGACGGCTTTGATCCAGAAACAGTTTTATTTAATGACGAGGCTTCCACCTTAATCTCGTCAATTTCTGCTAACATGGACGAGAAGATTTCTGCCATGGAAGAGAACATTTCTGCTAACATGGACGAGAAGATTTCTGATATGAAGAACGATATTTCTACTATGAAGAATGATATTTCGGCTAACATGGACGAGAAGATTTCTGCCATGGAAGAGAACATGGACGAGAAGATTTCGGCTATAAAGAACGATATTTCTACTTTGAAGAACGATATATCTGCCGATATCTTGTTAATGAAAAACGACATTGCCGTTGACATTGAAATGAAATTTCGTCTCTAAAATCTGAAATCGAGGATAAGATGTCAACGATGGACGAGAAAATCGAGAATAAAATTTCAACGATGGACGAGAAAATCGAGAATAAAATGTCAACGATGGACGAGAAAATCGAGAATAAGATTACAACGATAGACGAGAAAATCAAGTAGTTTGAGAAAAAATTTGCCGATTTAAGAACGTTAGGCACGCCAGAGGAAGAAAAGAAGACCGAGCAAACGAAACCTTGCAAGCCAGAAACACTATCTAAGTTTGAAGACATTGGCAGTTTTACCCGAGTCAAGGCCCCAACGTTCGATGGAAAAATGTCGTGGACCAATTATGTGAAACAATTTGAAGCAGCCGCTAGAGTGAATAATTGGTCCGATAGGGAGAAGGCAATAAACTTAACCATCGCGCTTCGGGGAGATGCCTTAGATGTACTTCAGACGATACCTCTGGAAGAAACGGATGACTTCGAGCTGCTGAAGAAGAGGTTGGACATGCGATATGGTCACGAACATTTGGAACAGTTGTGCAGATTCCAGCTGAAGAAACGAAGGCGGAAACGTGACGAACCCCTTCAAGAGTATGAAATGGATATTGCCCGACTAGTTCGATTTGCTTATCCATCAGCACCAGAGAACATGATGGAATGTTTAGGCATCCAGGCCTTTATTGACGACTTATGTGACCACGATATGGAGAAGACGCTTCGATTAGCCCATCCTAAAACATTAGTCGATGCGTTGACTGCTGCTCTTGAATATGAAGCAGCCACGATGGCTTTGGGATACAACAAAGACAGGACCGTACAGGAAGAAGGTGGCGATGACAGACTTGACCAGATCGTCAACTTGTTGAAAGGTATGGTAGACAAGAAGCCGAAGAAAATCAGGTGCTGTAATTGTGGCGAGCTAGAGCATGCACGCAGTTCGCGTAAGAGTCCTACGACTCCTGTAAACCAAGAACCTCTTAAATGCAAAGCAGTCAAGAAAAGATCGCGGTACAACAAAGGTAGGACCATGCAGGAAGAAGACGACGATGACAAACTTGATCAGATCGTCAACTTCTTGAAAGGTATGGCAGACAAGAGGCCGAAGAAGATCAAATGCCGGAAGTGTGGCGAGCTAGAGCACGTACGCAGTCCGTCTAAGCGCCCCAAGACTCATGTAACCCAAGAACTCCAGACACATGGGAAATCAGACAGGGGTGAACATCCAGCTAATGTGAATCACCGAAATGCCGACTCCCTGTCCAGACGACCGTGCCCAAGAGACTACTCCCACTGCAACAAGGTGGAATCTAGGGAAGCTGCAGTTTCAAGAACTACTGTAGTCAACGAGGAATGGTCACCCACCAGGATAAGAGAAGATCAGGAGAATGATCCCCACCTGAAGATGATCCGGCAATGGAAGGAAGAAAATCGGCGACCTACCTGGCAAGAAGTGTCAAGATTTTCACCGGCACTCAAGGCATATTGGGCTCAGTGGGACTCCCTTGTCCTGGAAGAAGGCCTATTGAAAAGAATCCTTGAGAACAATGATGGTTCCGAGAAGAGAAGACAGATAGTTATCCCGAGAGCGAGAGTAGCTGAGGTACTGAAGAAGTTACACGACAGTCCATCGGGAGGTCATCTGGGAGTGAAGAAAACCCTTCAGCGAGTCCGTGAAAGGTTTTATTGGATAAACAGCTCCGCCGATGTGAAGGACTGGTGTAAGAAATGTACGACTTGTGCTACGAGTAATGGACCACATCGCAAGAGAAAAGCACCTATGAAACAATATAATGTTGGAAGCCCTTTCGAAAGGATTGCTTTAGATATCGCTGGACCATTTCCGACGACAGAAAATGGTAGCAAATACATACTGGTTGTAATGGATTATTTCACAAAGTGGGTGGAAATTTACGCTATAGCGAACCAAGAGGCCACAACTGTCGCGGATGTATTGGTGAAGGAATTTATCAGCCGATATGGAGTACCCTTGGAAGTCCACAGTGACCAGGGAAGAAATTTTGAAAGCCATCTATTCCAGGAGATTTGCGACAAGCTGGGAATGAAGAAGACCAGGACAACAGCTTTACATTCACAGTCAGATGGAATGGTCGAGAGAATGAACAAGACTATTGGAAAATACCTGTCCAAAGTAGTATCCAGCCATCAGATAGATTGGGACCAGTATCTTTCCCTATTCGCATTGGCTTATCGATCTGCTGTCAATGAGTCCACGGGTGAAACACCGGCGAAAATCCTGTTTGGACGTGAAATGAGGCTTCCTTGTGACCTGGAATTTGGCTGCCGACCTGGAGAAGATCTAGCAGGCGAAGACTACGTGATCCAATTGAGAAGAAGGCTGGACGATATTCATGAATTAGTTCGAACCAAACTTCAAGTTGCCAGCGACAGAATGAAAAGTCGGTAGGACACGCAGGCCATAGAAGGCGGTTTTAAAGAAGGGGACAAAGTATGGTTACACAACCCGACGAGGAGAAAAGGATTTTCTCCAAAATTACAAAAATCCTGGGAAGGTCCATACTTAATCAAGAAAAGGATCAATGATGTTATATATCGCATAAGCAAGATCCCCAACGGAAAACCAAAAGTAGTTCACCAAAACCGACTAGCCCCATTCGAAGGAGACCATGACCTAGAGGAAGGAGTAAACCTTATTCAAGATATGTCTGACCCTACCTTCGATGAATTTATGGGCGCGTATGGAGGTACCGGGAAAGCTAGATATGGAGTCACTTCGGAACAACAACAAGATTTGTTCACTCTCCCGGAAGATTATTCACTGGCATACAACATCCCCGCCCGTATCAAGAACGCACGAGGGTTGGCAACCGTCTTTCGAAAGAAGTTCGGGCAATTAGAAAAACTTGAAGACCAGATTCCAGCCCCTGGCAAGACACTGAAATTGAAATATAATTCGCGGTACGTCTTCTACGTGGTAACTAAAGATGAATTTAAAGATCGATCTACCTACCGCGATGTGTGGGAAGCACTTCGTAACCTCCGAGACCATGTGTTAGAATCCAGCGTGAAGAAACTGGCTATGCCTAAGATAGCGAGTAACCAGTTGGATTGGCGAGTTATCAGGAACATGGTAGAGGTTATCTTTAGAGATACCGGTGTCCAGATATTAATTTACAGCTACAACCCCCGTTATCAGTATCCGATGAAGACGGTGCCCTGCTATTTCCATACGATCGGAAAGTGTAGAAATGGGGCCAGTTGCCGATTCAAACATCCAGTCTCGGCTACACAAAAGTTCCAGGAGGAACTTACATTTAAGGAGGGGGTAATGTTACGAAACAGCACACTGGTATAGACCCTAAATCCGACTCTGTCTAAGCCAGGTATGAAAATTAAAATTATGGCGGATACGCAGTGTTTTTATAACTGTTTGGGACTATCCCACTCGTAATAAAAACTTTTAATAAATAAGAAAAACATTACAATACTGTACTTTCCATAACAAAACTGAATGAGACAAATTTGCATTTATTTACATATTACAAAGCTGTAAAACTACTCTAGATACTTACCATTTTTTTGGATAGTTTGATTGAATTTGTTTCAAAAATCTGGTTTAGTAGAAAATTGCGAAAAGAATATGTCAGTCCAAAATGTAAGGTTATTTAAATATGAGTTTTGAATTGTATCATAAAAATTTTCAGTAAATGTCGTGAATCCTAAATCATTCTACTTGACAAATTGGTGAAGCTGGGTCGCTTCTATATTTATATATTTTATAAAAATACGCGGATGATGATTAGTCAGAAGAGTAAGACTTATTTCTAGCTACATGCTAGACCATTAAAAGTAATTCTTTTGATAAATACAGCAAATTTAGTGTAAATGACGAGTGTTTGTATCCAAATTTTTGTTTAATACACATTAACCAATATATCGTCGTTTAAGTTCTAACTTAAGTAATTTTTTGGCGGTTTTGAAACTAAGTGGCAAGTTTAGGGGGTGTTGTAGGGATATACTCAAGTGATCATAATGAGTGTCACAAGAATGACATATTAGCAATAGTTTGGTGCACAATAAATAAAAAAAATGGCTAAATTCTCGATTAATAACATGCATTTACTTCAACAACTCCAGGTACTAAGATTACTTTTCTGATACTTTTTGAGATAAAAGAAGTAAAATCCTTAGATCCTAGTATCCTTATAAATTAGTTGAACTGAACATGTAAAAGTATTTACATATAAAATATGTTTCTTGTTCTAAATATGAAGTTTTGTTTCAATAATTGTTAACTCACTTTGCACGTAAGTTTAAAAAATTAATTATATAAAAAAATGTACCAGCAAGATGTTCATATTTAGCCTTGAAAAATAGTATATTTTTCTTCGAAACATTGAGTAGTAAATAAAAGTTAAATTCAGCCTTCCCTACGACGGAATCTCTATGATATATGTAGATTTTTTATTTATCTACCGTCAAGAATACCCTTTATATATACAGGTTCAGGCAAACCTCTGTCGTAGTTCTATAACTCTTATTGTGTATAACTTACATATTTATTTGAAAGTTATATGTAATGGGTAATTAAAATAAAACATTTTAAAATTATGTTCATGCATACAGGGTGGTCCATTAGTAAACTAAGCAAATTACTGAATATTTTCAAATGGAATGCCATTCTTTTTTTTTACATTTTTAGAACAGAAATAGTTAGTAGCATATACTCCCATATTTTTTTTGTAAAACTCCCAGCCAACTCGGAGAAAACCGCCTTTTCCCAAAAAAATTTGAATTTGCAGATCCCTTTTTAAAAAACTGCAACTTTATAAGATTTAAAGCTAAAGCTTTAAAATTACCAATGTACAAAGACAATAAAGGATTGAAGATTTGCTTAGACTGAGTTTGAAATTTTTATTTTGTACAGGATAGAGTTAAATAAATTTTACATTCCAAAAACTTGCATGGAAGTTTTTTCAAATGGGACACCCTGTATAAATATTCATCAATAGGTACTCAATTTTATCCCCTTCAACTTTGCTATTTACTATACGTACCTATTTGTCGTTGTTTAAAAGTTATTTACAAAAACACATTTTTGGTAAAAATCTAAGTAGCTGTTCTCGCTTAACGAAATGTCAGAATCTTTATTGTTTCTATAGTGACAGTTCAGATTAATTTGTGCTGGTTTATTGTGTTTTTAAGTAACAATGAATTTTACTACAAACGAATTAATTGACATAATTTTTGTTTTAGGAGAATCCGACAGAAACTGTGTATTAGCAAAAAGAAACGATATTCTGAGCGACGCGATCCAGATAAAAAGATTTTTGAAAAATTGCTTACCCGATTTAACGATGCTAAGAAACGTATCGGCATCATTAAACGAACGAGTAAATTTATGTATACGAGAAAATGGTAGACATTTCGAACACCTTTTATAAAATTAAACTGGATAATTTTTGAATAAATAAGAATTGTTGTTAATAATAACCTTTTATTAAAAACATGTGAAATTGGTATCTTTAAAACAATAACATTATTTACTTTTGATCTAAAGCGGGAACAGCCTACTAAGATTTTTACCAAAAATGTGGTTTTTTTAAATAATTTTTAAACAACCAAAAATAGGTAAGTATGGTAAATAGCAAAGTTGAAAGGCATAGGGGAGGTTGGGGCAATGTGAACTATCTAAGATAAAAAATTGTATAGCCTCATTATTAAGATGAAATTTGAAATTGTAATGAACTCACATTGTTCAGTGAACCTTGTACTATCATTATGAACTTACCAGACTTCATTTTTAAAACTTGTTTGTTAAAAAAAATCTGAACACCTGTCTGAAGTTCATATTGCCCCATGGGGTGGGGCAATATGGACCACAAAAAGGAAATTGAAAATTAAATGTTTATTTAGGTATAGAACATAAAAATAATGGTACTACCAACTTAAAAATACGAGTACTTGAAATATTAACATTCTGCACAAAATTCACATTTAAATGACTCGTCATCTTCAGGGTCCAATCCTGCGCAGGCTTCATGAGCCCATCTTAAACATCCGCAGCAGCGCACCCAACCTTCTTCGGCCATTGATGTTGATTACAACTCATTACAATAAAAACATTCTGCATCGTGGTCTCCCTCGTCTGCATCTTCATCTACAAATTTTTCTGCTTTCCTTTATCTGATTTAGAAAGACTGTTCTTAGACTCTACTTTTTGTTTCTTTGGTTCATTTTCTTGATTATCAATTTTTCTTTTAACTGTTTCCTTTTCCTTTGCTTCTTTTTTCTCTTTTATTTTTAGTTCAGTTTCTAACTCCAATTTATAAGGACTAGATGTTAGTATTGCTGCTTTGCCCTTTTTATTTTTCCGTAATGGTTTATTATTTGATTTAGTAGTCTTTGGAAGTGGACGAATGTCGATAGGACTTTCTGACCCAAAACTACTTTTCCTTTGGTTTTCTGTAGAGCGAAGACATGCTGATGCTGAAGGAACTTCTTTTTCCAGTATAGATTGTATGGGCTGTGATAGAGTCGTGCCGGCAGTAGATGTTGAAGCCGTTGCTTCTTTATCGTTACAATGTGAAGGATCGTTTGAAGTAGATTCTGTAGGAGGCGCTTAATCCAACTTACACTGTGTGAGCTTCGATAAGGTGCTCCCTGCACTAAAGGTTGGAGAAATTATTTCTTCCTTTTCAGATTGTGGCAGTTCGTTTGTCGCTAGATTTTTGTCAGTAACAGCAGACGGGGCAAAGTCTAAATCTGTGAAAATATTTGGATCATAGGGGACTAATCCACACTTTTTAAAAGCGTTAATAGCCGTTAAGGGGGTTGCTGCTTGTAAGTACGCATCACCAAAAATTTTGGCGATCTGAAAGACCGTGACAACTCTGCCTGGATGATTATTCAAAAACTTTTCCAGAGCCATATCGTAGTAGCGTGCTAATGGGGCCATGAAACCGACATCTGTTGGCTGCATACGATGAGTGCTGTGGGGCGGCAATCAAATAATATGTACATGTTTAGTGCTGGCTATATCAATCACATCAATATTTTTTGTGTGGCTACTATGCCCATCTAAAATTAGTAAGACGGGATCATCGTCGGTGGGTTTCACCTGTTGAACGAAATGCTTAAACCAGACTAAAAAGATGTCGGTATTAATCCAGCCACTTTCACTGCATGCAAATATTGTTCCAGGTGGTGCGCCATCTTGGAGTTCGACCTTCATCCTTTTCCTTGCAAAAATTAATAATGGTGGTACAAAGTTTCCTGATGACGACATACAAATAACTGCTGTGGTGGTTCCACTTCTATCTGCAGAGGTGAGACGGCCAACTTGCTTCCTTCCTTTTTTAGCTAATATTTTACTGTTACATTTTGGAACAGTGCCTAACCCGGTTTCATCACAATTGAATATTCTGGTTAATGCGATATTTTTAGAATCCAAAACGTTTTTGTATAGGTCAAAAAATTGCTTGACATTATGGCGGTTAAGGGCTTGAGCCCTTGCAGCAGAAGTCGACTCGGGTTTGCGCAACGAAATGTTTGGATGACGGTTACGAAATCCATAAGTCCAATCAAGGCCAGCTAGTCTTTTGGTGTTATTAAATGTATGCTCTATCTGATTTTTTTTCTGCTAACTGAAAAGCAAGAGAACGAAGGTCAAGCAATGTAATGCCAAAGAACCTGGTTTCCATATCCAGAATATAATTTTCCAATTCTTCCACCTGTTGTTTGGTAAACACAGGTTTATAAAACCCCAAACCTTTTTCGTTGGATAAAATTCTTTTATTTTGTTCCTTACACCGTCGCATTAATGTTGCTTTTGGAATATTAAAACATTTGCTTGCCTTCAAATAGCCCATTTGTCCACTTTTAACTGCTTTAGTAGTATTTTCCATAGCAACAAGTGACCATGTTTGTTTCTCCGTTTTTCTTCTATAATTACGGACCATCTTGACTAGGCACCTGAAAACAAGGAAAATAAAATTAGATATATAAAAATGTACTTGGGGTAATGTGGACCACTAACGGTTCAATTTGCCCCACATAGACAATAAATTGAACACATGTAGTTTATACTCAATGTTTATAAAAAATCGTAACATTGCCGTTTGGCATATATTAAGCACACTCTAAACAACGTGTGGAGACTAAAAAATAGATAAAAATACATTTACTTACCAAGTAACTCTGATATAAAGTCAACACTTTTGTTAGATCGACGCTTCCGCAAATCACGTTTTGGCTCTAAACTCTGATAAACAATCCTCTACGGCTGCCAAGTTCTTACTGAGTATCGGTAGGACCCGTATGCACATAAGTAGAATCGATTCTGTTGCATTGCTGCCGCTGTTATGAAAAAAACCTAGGTGGTTTACATTGCCCCCGTAGTCCACATTGCCCCAACCTCCCCTAATATATATATATATATATATATATACATATATATTCAAGTTTCATACGTTTCTCGGTCTAAAAAACCAATTTTTAAAAAATGTCGGTCTGTCAACACGATAACTCAAAAACGCGATCGAATTTTTTAATGAAATTTTATATGTAGGTTCAGAACGTAAAAACTGAGGCTAAGTTCGTAAATGAGCAAAATCTGATGTATATTTTTCCGGAAAATCCCATTTCAAAATTTTTCCATCGGAAATATTTTTTTTCCGAACAACCGACAAATTGTTTGGAATCCTCGTATCAAAAAACCCCCCTATGCAAAATTTCGTTGAAATCGGAATCAAAATTTTATTTTTTGGTTTCTCAACCGGAATCATAAAAAAAAGTTCAACTTTGATGTTTTATAACTCGGTTTGTATTATTGATGGAAAGTTGCTGTATTTTTTTATAATAATATGAGCACTCCTATTTCGATTTTCAGCAATTTCGGTCTTTCCATTGCATAGACGTAGTTACTCAAAAATTTTGTAAGGTAATATTTTACAAAAATGTTGACTCAAACTTTAACCATGTATATTTTCTACAAATATAAATTGGAAGAATTCATAATGGTCGATAATTAAGATGCATCTTTCATCTATCGAATTGCGTAAGAATGGAATCGACATATAACAGTTTCGGAATTATAGAATTTTTTATGGAAGCACGTTAAAAATTATTGAAAAATTTTCCTGTCCTGACAAAAAAATTGGAAATTTTGGTTAACTGTGAATGTATGGGAAAAAACCATGCAGTATCATGTATTTTAATACAAGGAATCCAGTTTTTTGTTCAGTTTTACGCAATTTTTGCGATTAAAACTAAAAAAATATTTTCTGAAATTTATTGATGTAGAAAAAAATGTTGGGTGAAAACTAATAGCCTCGTTACATAAGGTGAAGTCATGTGCTGGGTACATCAACTGGTTGCTGATATTTTAGTTGCAATTCATTTAATAGATTAGCAAGATTCAGTTGAACTTTCGATTTGCGCTTGGAAGTGGAGATGGAAGGATGTACTGGATTGGTTTATATCCAGTCCTACTTTCGATACGATGGACAGGAAAACAAAACCGCCAAAACATATCTGCAAGTGTTGCTACCTCCTTTAATTGCAAAATGAAACGTTTAATTTGCATCGATTAAGTCGAATTTTCCGTTGAAATGTAATTCAATATCTGTGGAACAACACTTTTGGTTTACCAATATAATGTATCTAACTTACCAGAAAACTAAAAAATAATTGTGTGTATTTAATTAAAAAACACAAGTGTGTCTGTTTTAGTGCTCGATTCATGTCTGATAAACGTATTGACATAGATGGACGTTTAGTTGCGGCTGAACTCTTGATATTTTCAGCTTTATAAAGTGATACTATATCTTACATCGAAGTTGGTTTGATTACATTTTAAAGTGAGACACCAAATGAAAAGCGATCTACGTATCGTCAAAAACAGGGTGGTTGTAAAGAGACTGCTTTTTATGCGAATCCTAGCATTTAATTCTTTGTAAATAACAACCTCGATTCTGAAAGCGCGTCGACCGGCTATCATCTGATCTGGGGTCTCTCTAAGAAATATTTAAATCCATTTCTTAACGACTGCCCACGTTATAAATAATGCAAGTAACGGATTCATACATTATTAATGATTGTTAAAAATATGAAACCTATCATCTGATCCTCTTTTTAAATGTCCCTAATTTTTCAAAGTTCATAGGTCACATTTCATATCTTAAATAAGTATTAGATAATAAGCGTGGAGTATCGAAACGTGGAAGTTGGTAGTGCAGATGAAATGAACAGAATGATTTCAGTGAATAAATTTAAATAAAATTTAATCATTGGCTAATAGATTAATTAAGTTTGTTTGGCCTCTCCAAATCAATATGTTCGAAAAAAACTAAAAACAACCAGCCCAGAAGACATGGATGGGATATGCCCGTAACAGATCATTTATCTAATGAAATTAGTCAGTTGCAATACCAGGAGAACACAGTAGGGTTAAGAGGTTAATATTAAATTTCATAACTATAAACTACACCAGGTAACACATAGTCACTAAAATAAAGTTGTTCTCATTAGGGAACTAAAATGCGTCGTAAGTGTTGTTCATCTTATAATGACCAGTAAATCACTAGTTTCAGAGGTAACTCGTTTAGAATTGAATAAATTGTTTCCTTTAAGGCAAATATAAAAAGAGAATGTTTTGGCGCAAATGAAACAAAGCTAAAGTATTTGTATTTAGCTACTGTCAATTCTTATGATACAAAAACGTTCAACAAAACAATTAATTTTGAATTGTACTAATTTCTTCTCAATTTCCTAATCCGTACAATAAATAATTTGATATCCACATCTTAGAGCTGGTTGCATAAAATTAGTTGCACGTAAGCTGTTATTTGCAGTAATCTTAAGCTCAATTTAACTATAAGCTTTTTGGAATGAATTCAAGCAAGCTTTAATTTAGTAGAAAAAATACAAACGATCATGAGTTACGTTACATGAGTCTTCCCGGGTAAAAAGTTACTTTAAAAAAATACATTAATTTATACAGGTAAACAATTCATGAGAATAAAATATAGGTTAATTTCTTGTAAGTATGCTAATGTCAGTAACAATATAAACGCGGTATAAACTTCTTTATATGACCCTCACAAAAAAGGAGAACATAATTCTTTCCCCCCAATAAAGACAGTATTAAAAGACAATAATTAGTTTGGGTGAGAATGAAACTTGCCTGGAGTATGGAAATTTAAACTTGGTATATGTGTGTGGTTGATATTTTGACCTGTTTTGTCCAAGAGGCTTTTTGAATATTTTTTGATAGATTTTGAAAATACCGAGCATTTCCTTCTTGCAAAACAAATTGAATAGCTTGCTTAGGCGGATCTCATACAACGGATTGTAGTGCCCAAAGTTTCTTTTAATTCGAAAAGAAATTTTTAACGGTAGATTTTAATATATAGTTGTCATTTCATATGCTTACCATCTTCTGTAATCTCATGTAAACTGACATAACTACAAAACGAATTGAAGATATGTAAATATCTATCATGAAATGATTGTGTATTTTCATTAGTTTTGTGTAAACATTACGAGATCTCTATTTAGACAAAACTTATTCTCAATTTTTATATGTAATATTTCTTTCGATACTCTTCTATTAGCCGAGATATAGTAGAATTAAAAGTTTATAGAAAACGTCTTGACCTGAGGACAGTACATTTTAACATACTTGAGGTTCTTATCTAAATTTTATTTAAGAGACAAATAACACCAAGTTAATGCTGAACTCAAATTCAACTAACTTTAGGCAACCTAAATTGATAGGCTTGTCATTGAAAAGCAAATATTTAAATATCTTCCAGGTGTTTATTCATAATTGAGGTAAGGAAATTAGTTAATTAAGTCTCTATTTATAATTTCAATTACTTAAGAAATATTATTATCCAACATCCGTTATGTATTTTATTCTTACTCGAGAATTTTTCATGTTTATCAAAATATTTGATGTTTATTATTGCAAAAATTTTCATACTTTCAATACATATCCATAAGACTATTATTTGTTGATCAACAATTTTTACCTATAAAAAAGAACGAGCCTATATATATCCTTCTATCGTTAAAACGTCCATACATTCTCAAATCGTATTCATTACAGCGCCCGTACACGAACGCTCTGTGTCCAGGGACTTAAAATGAGTCACCAATCGACTAACAAAATCTTTGTGTGACGCTTTTTTTATGATAACGTGAACGAAAATATACAGTTCACGTATATTTTTAACGCAACTCTCAGGCAGAGTCACTAGGAGTATTGAGTTGTATATAAAGTATACATTTTAACTTTATAGTTAATGGCGCTTAGAGCGTCCTGAGATTTGACACCATTGCAGTTTCAGTAGAACGTTAAATGGCTTACTGTTAAATGCAACAAGTAAAAAAAATACGTTTCTGGTATATTACTAGTGAATGCATACTCTGGGTTTTCTTTCAAATACATGATCTAGTCTTTAGAGCGTCAAATCTACCACTCTCCTCTAATAGCGCAGAAATGAGAGAATCCGATACATTAACGTAATTAAAGGTTTAGATATGAGGTAGGGGGGTCAACAAACATGCGCATTTCTTTATTAATAGTAGTCTATCATTTTATTTATGGAGTAGGAAATTACATACAAACTATTCTCGGTCATCTAAAAGACAAGTATTATATTATGTTGACTACCCCTAAATTTATTTGGAAGCTAAAACGCGTTAAAGAAAATCACTTTAAATAGGTAATAAATCTAATTTTTATTGTTTTAATATCTAGTGAAAAGTGATTAAAAACCAATGTCAAGTATGAAAGAAATAAAATGTAATTTTTTACACAAAACAAAAAGTAGTTTTCTACTATAAAATTCACAGGGAAACTGAATCCTACCAAACTACAAAGTTATTCAGATTTGAAAAAAATTAGCCTAAAGGGATGCAAAGATTAAAAGCATTGGAATCTGATGAGCTACAATCTCCGTCTCATACTTCTTTGTGCGTTTTAATTGTGTGTATTCATTTTGAATAAACACCTTAAGTTTTAGCCAGTCCTTATTTTTAAATAATGCAGGATGTCTTTCTTTCAACTCGAAACATTTCAATATCTTGGGGGTATATTATTTTTTGTATCATTAGAAAAAAATGTACATACTACAGGTTTTTGTTCCTATGTCCAAAGTTCTGATGCTCTCTTAGATTCTCTTTTTCCTTTTTGACGAGGTGGACTAGAAATTACATTCAAACGTGATTTACCGACAATATCGGTACTAGTTTCTGGTAGAGAAATGTCAATAGCTTTATCTAAATTATGTGGAAAAATATTAATTTCTCCGTCGTCGGTATCACTTAACTTTCGAACTCTGGGCTATTGTGTCAGATGCGACCGCTCCTACCACTGGGCTATAATTGACACTAACTTAATATTTGAAATCCAAGTATATAAATGACAGGCTGCGTTTTTCAATTTGTTTTCTTAATTTTTAAACTAATTTGCTAAAAAAGAGTGATTATTTTATGGCAATATTGTCAGAAATAATGTACTTCATGTCCATACAAAATTTCATTATGTTCTATTTTGCTGGGAAGCAAATATTTAGGATTTTCTGATTTCCCATGTTAAAATCCTATGGTCCTAAGATCGAATCACCACCCGGTTTATGAAAGCTTAATAAAGTGAGGTTAGGTCCTATAGTTTCATAGTATGAATAAATAATGACTAAAATTCTGCTGATGCCATATGGCAACGCTAGCCAGATGAGAGGTCAAAAAGGAACACCAAAAATGTAAACCTGAAATGATTTCCAGTATGAAAAAAGTGAACCGAAATATGGCTATTGTTTCATGTAAGCTTCCTGGTGAAGTGGTAGCATTTTCCACTTTTTTCTTTGTTAATGTTTGGAAATCTAATAACCGTGTATTTTGTTTATTTTTAAGAGGGGTTTTATTTTAGAAGAGGCTCTTCACATGGTTTATGACAATTTGGACACACCTGCCATTTACATAGAACCTCCAGAACCAAGTATCCTTACCGACAAAGGCTCAGCGGACGAGAATGACGGGTTTTGGTAGATAATCTCAGTCGGGGGCAACTGATGGTTCAGGCAGAAATTCTAATAAGAGAAACGGATGCAGAGGAAAAATCTAACGACGGAAGAAATTTAGAGATAGACGAAACTCTAGAAAACTATCAACCAATTGAGCCAAGACCAGGTAAAGAAATAATTAAATGGATTAATGGGGGTCTTGTTTCATCAAATAAAAAATTCCATAAACAAAAGAAAGTATTTGAAAAATATGGAATAGTGGAAACATTTGAAAAATTTATTGACGATAATATTGTATATTTTCTAGTTCAGGAATCCACTAAGTATGCTTTGTTCATGAATTACCCAGATTCAAAAATTTCTAAGGAGGAAATGTTGTTTGACTATTTTATTTTTGTCAGGTTATGACGTGTTACCAGGGCGCGACTTCTACTGGGAAACTAAAGACGACGTCAAAAATTATATCGTCAGTAATGCAATTTAAACAAAACATGATATGTTTTCATTGCTGTGACAATACGAAACCAAATAACACTGATAAAGCCTGGAAACTTACACAATTTGGACTTTGATGAGTCTATGATAAATTACTTTGTACTTGTAAGCAATTTATTAGAGGAAAGCCAATTCGTTTTGGTTACAAGATGTGTCTCAATCCACCCAGTGGTTATTTGGTAAACTTCGATTTGTACCAGGGTAAGAATCCCAGAGGGACACAATCTTATGAACGAGAGTTTGGGAAATGCGTAGCTCCTCTAATTAGCATGATAAACGAGCTTCCAGAAAAAGAGCGACCATATATATTTTATTTTGATAACCTTTTTACTGGTTTCAACGTTTTGTACTATCTGAAACAACGAGTATTCATTTGAATTTCGTAGCATAAAGACGTGTATCGCTCCGGTTATCAATAGTGCTTCGACAAAAAAAAAGTGAATCACAAAACAAAATTAATTTCTTATCAGCTAATGATAAAAACTGGACAACTCATTAGTAAATAAAAGAGACAAAAAAAAATGAACACATTACCAGCTTTTAATGGGCCGGGATTTAATTATAGCCAACAAATGATGCCTCAAAACAATGGAAGTAGTGTACAGGGTGTCCCACCTTTCAATACACAAATACCGCAATATCATCAAATTCAAACTCACCCTCAACCAATATTGCATGGACATATTCAACAACCCCAGTATACTGTCAGCCAACCATCCCCTCCACAGCAAGCATCACATAGCCAAAACTACTGTAGAATGTCATCAACTAGTGAAGAAGAATTCGCAGGTTACGACGAGTACGAGCAAAATAATAGCTCCAACAAAAATAATTGGCAAGTAGTTAAAAACACAAAGAGAAGAAAAATTAGTGCAACAAATAGACCACAAGAGACAGTAACAAATAACAAGTTTAGCCCCTTAACACAGGAAGAGATAGTAGACGCCACAAAAATCAACGAAAATGAAAATAAAACACCAAAACCACCTCCAATATACGTATACGGAGTAATTAACTACGGGGAGATGATAGAACAACTGGGCACAATAGCAGAAAGCACACAATACACCACAAAATCCCTAGCCGACAATACTGTAAAGATATGTTGTGACACACCAGATACATATAGGAAGGTAATAAAACACATGAGGGACAACGACGTAATACACCATACTTACCAACCTAAAGAAGAGCGTGCCTATAGAATTGTCATTAAACAATTACATCATACTACGGACATAGAAGAAATAAAATCAGAACTAACCAAAAATGGACACAAGGTGAGAAATGTAATGAATTGTAAGAGCCGAATAACAAAAGAACCGCTGAATATCTTTTTCGTCGATCTAGAACCAGCAGACAACAACAGAGATATCTACAAGCTGTCAAATCTACAAAACAGAGCTATTCAAATAGAACTGCCCAAAACAACAAAGGGTATTACACAATGCATGAGATGCCAGCAGTACGGACACTCAAGGTCATACTGCAACAGACCATTTGCGTGTGTCAAATGTGGTGGAGCACATAATACGACAGCCTGCAAAAAAAGTAAAGATACCCCTGCTAGATGTGCTCTATGTGATGGTGCCCAACTATAAGGGATGTGCATTCTACCATAGTCTATTTAAACCAAACAATGACAACAATCGTATGAATATACAATAAAATGCAAATAACACTACAACTAGACCTATTCTGCATACAACGAAACCAGTGCCCCAAAACCACTATCCTATACATCCACAGAATAGCTATGCCAACGTAGTAAGAAATGATAGTGAACAACAGACAAATTTTAATATTAATGATATAATGAACAAATTTCTTGAGGAATTTAAAAACATGTTTCAACAACTACTACAACAAAACAGCATGGTTCTAAACATGCTATCAACGCTTGTATCCAAAATTCAATAGTTTCATTAAAATCGCAGAGTGGAATGCCAATGGGCTTCCACAACATAAAAACGAAGTAGAGTTATTTCTTCATCACAATGAAATAGACATTCTATTAATAAGTGAAAGCCACTTCACAAGTCGAACTCACTTCAGGATACCTCAATACACAACTTATTCATCAAACCACCCAGACAATACAGCCCATGCTGGATCGGCCATCTTGATAAAAAACACCATAAAACATGTTGAACTACCAAAATACGCCCAAAATAGTTTACAAGCCACAGTTATAAAAGTTAGTATGAGGTCATATGAGCTAACAGTTGCAGCAGTCTACTGCCCTCCTCGTTACAACTTGAAGAAGGAAGACTACAGGAATTTCTTTGATACTCTAGGCCACAAATTCGTTGCGGGGGGAGACTTCAACAGCAAACATATCTTATTTGGATCTCGTATCACAACTACTAAAGGCAGATAATTAGTAAACTTAATACATGAAAACAACTACCACCCCCTGGCAACTGGCACCCCTACTTATTGGCCAACAGATCCAAATAAGACACCTGACCTGCTGGACCTATTTATTACCAATGGTATTTCCCCTGCTTACATGGACGTCATGCCAAACTATGACCTCTCATCAGACCACTCTCCGATTATAGCAACAATCAGTAGTTTCATAGTTTACAAAACGATAACACCAAGGTTACATAACAGTAGAACTAACTGGGAAAAATACCGAGCCAAACTAGTAGAGGATATCAGCCTCCAAGTAAGTCTCAAAACATCAGACGAAATAGATGGAACACTAACATCTTTAAACTATATGCTCAAAGAGGCCGCACAAAATGCCACCCCTACAACTAATACAGGTAATAAAGTTCACTACATCCCAGCGGAAATTAAAAAGCTAGTAGCCCAAAAAAGGAAGGCAAAAGCAAAATGGCATCGTAGCCATGCCCCATCGGACAAGACCACACTGAATAGACTAAGTAACCAATTAAAATCTAAACGCAAAGAGGAACAAGAAAGATCATTTACATATTATATAACGAATCTAAACCGGCAAGACAACTCAATATGGAAACCAATAAAAAATTCCAAAAAACCTAAAACCCAGGTACCCCCAATTAGAAACGAGCAGGGAACTAATCTACAGTGGGCCAGAAATGACGATGAAAAAACGGCGCTATTTGCTGAGCACCTAGCTCAAGTATTTACACCCTACAGTGACGCACCAGATATTGAAATTGAAAGCAACCTAATCAACATTCCAGAAAACATCCCACCAATTAAACCACTAACCAAAGATGAAGTCCAAAAATAAATCCAATACTTAAACAATCGAAAAGCCTCTGGACTCGACAAAATAACTCCTAGGATGATAAAGGAGCTACCAGAGAAAGGAATCATACTCGTTACTCTTATCTTCAATGCCATCTTACGCTTAAACTACTGGCCCAAGCTATTTAAAACAGCTGAAATAATCTTAATCCCAAAAGAGGGCAAAAATCCAAACGAAGTAACCTCATACAGGCCAATAAGCTTGCTACCAATGGTATCAAAAATACTTGAAAGACTGCTGCTACAAAGAATCAATTCAGATCCGGAAACAGAAGAATGGATTCCTCACCACCAATTTGGTTTTCGGAAAGAGCACTCCACGGTCCAGCAGGTTCATAGAATAGTTCATAACATAAATACAGCAATGGAAAACAAGCAGTATTGTACAGCTGCCTTCTTGGATATTAGTCAAGCCTTTGACAAGGTTTGGCACACAGGTCTGGTATTCAAAATAAAGAAATATCTTCCCATCACCTACCTGAAATTATTGAGATCCTACCTAAGCGACAGAGAATTTCGAACGAGAATGAATGAAAGTCTTTCCAATAATTTTCCAATTAAATTCGGGGTACCGCAGGGCAGTGTTCTTGGACCGCTGTTGTATGTACTACATACAGCAGATCTACCAACCAACAATGAAACATTCACTGGAACTTTTGCAGACGATACCGCCGTCCTTGCAGCCCACGAAAACCCAGCTACAGCGTCTTCGATTCTTCAGGCACAACTAAATAACATTCAAACTTGGTTACATAAGTGGCGGATCAAAACGAATGAAACAAAGTCAGTCCAAGTGACCTTCACGTTGAGAAAAGAACAGTGCCCTCCAGTGACACTTAATAACATCCAACTTACACAATCCCCTAGCACCAAATATCTAGGAGTGCACCTCGACTCAAAACTCAACTGGAAAGAACACATACTCAAGAAGCGGAAACAAATTGACCTAAGAATAAAAGACCTACACTGGCTAATAGGCATAAAATCGAAATTGAGCCTAGAGAACAAAATCCTCGTGTACAAAGCTGTCATCAAACCAATCTGGACGTACGGTATACAACTCTGGGGATGTTCGAGCAAGTCGAACATAACCATAATCCAAAGAAGCCAGTCTAAAATATTACGTATGATAACTGACGCACCCTGGTACGTGGCAAATCTAACACTCCACGAAGACCTAAGAATACCATTTATACAGGATGTAATTACAGAACAAAGTAATAAGCACCACAAAAGACTAGAATCGCACAGCAACCCTCTACTCCATCCCCTAATAGAACCGCAAATTGACAGAAGACTCAAAAGAAACTGGCCAGCCGATCTGAAAAATGATTAGAGGTAGCCTCACTGGAGAAGACCTCACCACGCCAATAGGAACACACTGTTCCCGAGCCAACAAATTAGCCTATAGAACTGTTTGTTTTGATTGCTAAGAAAAGTGATATAATAAAAAAAATCTGAAACAACGAGGGTATGAGTCTAACGGTACTATTAGACAAAACTAAATACCAAAATGTTGTCCTCTGCTTTCAAACAAATTATTTGCAAAAAATAAAAACCGTGAAGATAGTGATAGTGGCATACTGATTGTCAAATGGCTGGATAATAGTGTAGTTTCAATAGCATCTACTTGTCATGGAATTCAGCCCATTTCGAATGTAAAAAAATATTGTAGACAAAAAAATAGCACTATGATTCTTAGACCCTCTATAATTTCGGAATATAATCGTTACACGGGTGGAACGGATTGTTTTGATGAAAATGTTTCAAAATATCGAATTAGCATGAGACGAAAAAAATGGTGGTGACCTATCTTCACTTGGCTCCTAGATGTGGCTGTTTACAGGGATTATGATTTGGACAACATTTCACAACTAACATTCAAACGTGAAATAGTGCAAACTTACCTTTCAAGATATAAAGTTCCCACCAAGAACAGTGGTAGAACATCAACTTCCAGATCAAGTGTCTCGCTAAACAGTGTTAGACAACATACGGTATGACAGATTAGATCACCTCTTGGTTAACACTGTTGAGAAAAAAGGAAAGACGTTGTGCACGTGAAGGGTGTACATCATTTATACGTTTTATGTCGGCTTAAGCATGGACTGTAATTTCATTTTTTATAGAAACAGAAATAGTATACCCTAACCGGCTAGTGTTGCCATATGCAACAGGCTTTTTTCCATGAATAAACGATTTTGAATTTTTTTGTAAATTTTTTAGTAATTGTTAGACACCTATCAACAAAATTTCCTAGAAAAAAACCGCATTTAACGAAAATAAAGTATTTCGCCGTTAATGGGTTAATATTTTCAGTGTTTGTAACTTGTTAAATGGATACTTCTGTAATTTCATTGCAATAACATATGGATCCCTCCTACTTACAATAACAGCATTATATCTTATTGGTCCTCCTATTTTCTGTAAATAGCAGATATATAATACTCACAGTGGCAATAATAAAATTGACGCCCTAAAGGCTATCATGTATATGTAATGCTGAATATGTGAGACGCCCAATTGTCCATCGACTGAAAGGGCGCCATAATGTTTAGAAAATATACAGCAATGTTGTGTTGTCAATACCAACTTTTTCATTCATTTTTACCATCCTCTATCTATATCAAAAAAGTTTTCACCTCAACACTATATCTGCAGAAAACAACATTGGAAGATATAAAGCACATTTTTGTCTGGACGCTTTAACGATAGAAGGATGTATATGTATGTATGTATATTATATATGTGTACAGGGTGTACCCAAACGACAAACTTCGGTATATGGGTTATTTCAAGAGTTTTTAAAAAAAATTATCAACAAAAATAGTATATATCTTTAAGGTGCATATTTTGAAGTTATCTCGAACTATACAGAGTGTTGCATAACTCCGTTACAAACCAAACATACGATTTTTTCAAACGAAAGCCCCTGCATATTATACCGAATTCGAATTGCTCATTTTTTTGAAGCTTTTGATATATGGTTACTCTTTCATCAAAGAAGTGTGGTCCTATCACATGATCACCTACAATTCCACCCCAAACATTTAATTACCATCTCCTTGGCTATTACGGATTGAGACGACATTTGGATTAGATGTTGCATAATAATGAAAATTATGTCGATTTACACATCCATTTTTATGAAAAGTCGCCTGATATGCAAAAAGCACAAAATCATAAAAAACTCTCTGGCGATTGATTTTAAATTGGGCCCATTCAAAAACGTTACTCTTTGAAAATCACGGTCAAGTAACTCTTGATGAAGTTAGATATGATAGGGATGCATTTTATGTTTTTAACGATTCTTTGAACCGTGTCATGACATATGTCTTGCTGTTGTGAAATATTTCTCACACTTGTATGCAGATTCTCTGCAATACTTAGCATTACTTTCATTTCATTTTCCTCAGTTAAGACTGTTTTTGTTACGTCTTTTGTTTTGTATTTTACTTCACCAGGGTGATTGGAACGATCCATTAGTTTTTCAAATGCTCTTCTGTTGGGTGCCTTCCAGTCTGGAAATCTTTGACGATAAACTTTAGACGCAAGTAAACAATTTTTGTTATATTCACGTAATACCCAAATCATGTCCACCATTTCTTGAGTAGAGAAATGTACACTATTCATCCTCAATAATTGTTACTTTACTTAGGAAAACTATAAAATTCAGGCGACACTTAATTACTGCTATTTTTAAGGAATAAAAATAACAACTGATGAATATGTCAAATTTTGTCAACACTTACTGAGAAAATGTAATGGTTTACAGCATTACATTGATGTTAACGGTGAACATTTTGTTTAATATTACAGTTAGGATTACACTTTTGGTGACTTGTTTTATTTAGAATAAATAATTTATTAGATTTATTATTATTTAGGATTTTTTGTTACATTCAACGTTTATTGCTTTCACATAATAGATTAATAATTATGGTTTACAATAGGTTTTATAAAATAACTCTGTTTTTATAAACTTTGGGTATAGGGAATACTCAACAAAAATTAAAGTTACTTGATCCATTTGAAATAAGAGAGAAAACGAAAGGTTCGAGTTAAGTCCACCTTGTATACAAAAGGGAAAATAAATAAAATTTAATAGAATACGGACATATTGCATCATATTACGAAACTCTGTTAGGGAAAATAAATACAATAAACTACAAAGCGTTGATTTACCCACGATTTTTACATAAACGTATTCATGCCTTTTTAAGGGATTTGTATATCATAGCAAAAGCTTCAAAAAAAATGTGAACAATTCGAATTCGGTATAAAATACAGGGAATCTCATTTAAAAAATCATATGTTAGGTTTGTAACGGAGTTATGCAAGAGTCTGTATAGTAAATATGGACCTTAAAGACATCTACTACCTTTGTTGATAATATTTTTAGATGTCTATTATAATAACCCATATGCCGAAGTTTGTCGAAAGATTGGTACACCCTGTATATATATTGAATAAATGTTTTTGATTTTTGGTCTATTTTAATAAATAACATGTTTTTTTAGAGAAATATTTTTTGGCGTTTCGGCTCTCAATTTAGACCCTTTTCAAAATATTACCCAACATTGACAACCCGGATATATAAATACATCTCTCACTTATACACGAAGTTCTTTATAATAATTGTGATGCTGTTTCCTTAGGACAAATTCCATGTAGTGAGTTATATATGTAATGACAAAAAATATTCCTCGTTATTTATTAAAATACACCAAAAATCTATAACATTTATTTAATAAAATGCTTATAAAAAGGTCTAAGTAAAAAATTGAATATATATACATGAAAACGACTGTTCATTTTAGAGAATTTACATTTATGTAATATATTGTTACTTGTTGATTATTCCGCACGCTTATAAGACAGCTTTAAGGCTAAAATTAAATGAAGACTGAGAGATAAACAAAAATTTTTGCATATAGAAAATCGCTTCAAAATAGCGAGTCGTTCAGTTTCAGTTTTCCTTGTATCAATTTTCTTGAATTTACACAAAATAATATTGAAATTCTATGTTGATTAGAAAATGACCGAGAGAACATAACCCAACAAGTGAGGAAACTTTATTTTCTTTCTAATTATCAATAAGAAAGTTATCATCAGCTTCTTGTTAAATAAATATTAACATATGTGCTTTAATTTTTAATAAAATTAAAATGGTACACAACCACAAATTGTTTTTGTGGTTTCAAACTGCAAACGTATTGTGTAAAAAGGGCACACAAACGCTTATATAAAAGAAAAACATTCACTGTATAACATATAAACACTTGGTGACCAAAAATCGTAATTTGTTAAAACACAATCTATGAATTTATAAACTTCCTTAACTTTTGTGGAGTAGTTTATGTATGTTAATATTTGTCTGAAATTATATCTGTAAATGCACCATTTCCAAAATACAGAGCATTGAAGATACTTGTAATGTTAGTCCAAATTATAGTATTCCAAAAATATTAACATAAAAACAAAATTTGAAAAGTTTGGACACACATACCAAAGAAGGATTTAATCAGCAAAAAAAGGAAGTAGAGTAGAGCAAAAAAGTCTTGGAGGAATGAAATGAGTTTGAATATATGACATAAGTTAGAAAGGAGTGGAAGGAAATTATTGAGAGAATATTAATAATGACTAAACAGTATTGACCTTGCCATATCGTGACCAAAATGGTAAAGTCGCGAATGTGCAAAAGTGCCGAGAGAGATTTACACTCCAGTAAAACAACGAATGAGCAGGACCAATATTGACGATAATGGTCACCACGTTCATTTTAATGATCCTTGCTTCACTATTCACAACGCTAAATAGTCCACGGGTAAACAAACAAATATGCCAAATTTGTGCTTTTACCATAGCATATTATTTATATTGTAAAAGGTCAAACTGACGAAAGTGGCACATTTGTAGCTTTACCTAAGTGAAGATTTCTAGTGCTGTAATAATGTAAATAAAGAATGATTGAATTGCACCTCAATAAAATAAAATAGACTTCAATTTTATTAACTCTTCAATCAAAATCGTCATTGTAAAACTACTCCTGCTCCGTTTAAAGCAACAGTTGTTAAACTTCCTCTATCCTCTATGGAATTAGCTGATTGAATATAAAGCGGCTTATAGACAGGGAAAGTTACTGGCGGTCAGTACTTGCCTCTTCAACTTACCCCTTACTTCCCTGTCTAAAGCGGTACTTCCCACTCCAGTGGTAAGTAATTACTGGCGGTCAGTAAAAACAAACCTATTTGTTTTTACTTGCCACTCCAGAAGAAGTAGCGGGTCACGTGATCACTGGCGGCCAGTACTTTCCTGTCAAAACACGCACTTTCGCCCACTTACCGCCAGTAGAGCAGTGGTAAGTGAAGGAACGCATCGCAGTGGCAGTTTTGTTTTGTTGACATTCGTTGAGGTTAAGGCTCATTATCTTTGTACAGTATCAGCAAGTGAGTTTTCATTTAACAACGATTTGTCACAAGACTACTATCCATTCAAAACTCCAATTTTCTGGTACGTGGATTTAAAAGTATTAATTAGCATTTAACAAGTTATAAAATAAATAAGTCAACTTATTTCATTCGTCCCATGCATCAGTAGTTGTTAGTCCTACTTGGCCATGTTAGTTATTAGGCCTAGATTGTTTTAGAGTTTGCTAGTTCTTGTTTAATGTAGGTTTTATTTATATTTCAACCTTTTTAAAGTTGTAAGCCTACAACCAAATTAATGGCTACTGGTAATGCCAATCTTATTTTTTTGCATTCAAAGTTTTAGCATTACACTATCGATATTAGGCATAAGTTTGTTAATGCTTACGCATATTGTGTTGTAGGTTCCTGCTGATTTATAAAAATGGAGCCGCCACCAAGCACAATCAAGCCTTTTATAACTTCTCGGACTGTAAAATTAGTAGTGATGGCAAGAAGCGAAGTGAGAGAGCCTCGTTCAGCAAAAAGCAAAGCTGCTGACTTTTTAAGAGAATGTAAGACTTCTGGCAACTATGAAGAGAATCCTTATTTAGTGATGATAGCAATCGTTCATGTTTTCAAGGCAAGTACAATTTTAATCTTGACAAGAACTTATAGGCCTAGGCTAAACTTATAATGTAACAAGGTTTATTTCTCAATGTGATAGTTATGCAGGATCTACTTGAAACTTCTGGCTAGGGCCTGTATTAAAATATAATAACAAGAAAATAAAAAACTGAAAAAATTATATTTTTCTTTTCAGGGTATAGCGATGACCTATAAAGAGAAGAGGCATCTAATAACAATAATGTCGGACCTGGAGTACTAGTTGAAAGTAGCGAGTTTAATGATAATATCACAAATATAAGTTCCAGCTGCCACTCAGCACAAAACCAACATCTGCTATTACCAAAAAAGCGAAAAATATCGAAAAATGGAGTTTATAAATGGCAAGAAGAAAAGGCTAAAAGACTAAAAGGGCTTGAATATTTAACTACAAAAATAAAGTTAGTTCATTTAAGGCCCCTAAAACAAGCAAGTTGCTCCGGCCGTGCCAAACACAAATGCTTCAATAATGTGCCAGATCAGCGAGAAAAAATTTACAACGATTTTCATCAATTGCCCTCCTTATCGGAACAACGGCAGTTTCTTGTAAAACATGTTACTGTGCGACCAACATCAAGGAAAGTGACAAAAACAGTGGAGTCACGCAGAGCTTTCACCAAGAAATACACATTTACCACTGAAAATGGCACATTTGAAGTTTGTCCAGAATTTTTTCTTGATACCCTGAATATTTCAAAATCACTTATAAGAGGGGCACTTAAAAAGGTTAGCTCAAGTGGTGATCTCCTCCCCGATCTAAAAGGAAAGAAAGATCCACCAAATAAAGTACACCCTACCACTGACAAGTTCATCAGGGAGCATATTTTGTCTTTCCCATGAATGGTATCCCATTACGCACGTAAACAATCTGAATACCAATATCTAGACAGTGCATTAAATGTAACAATTATGCACATCTTGAACAAATAAAAGTGCATTGAAGAAAACAAGAATTCAGTTTCGTTTGAGAAGTATAGACGGATCTTTCGTGAGTACAAATTCAAATTTCACAAACCCAAAAAAGAGTGCAAGAAATGTATAGCTCACAAAGGACAAAAACACGATGCTGGTTATGATGATAGTCTGTATGTTGAGCACTTGGAACGTAAAGAAGCAGCACGAAAAATCAGAGACGAAGACAAGGAAGATGAAAAAGAACAACAGAATGTTTTGGCAATCCAATCAGACCTTCAAGCTGTTTTCAATACACCAAAGGGAGCCAGCGGACAGTTCTTCTTTGTCAGAAAGTTGGCTGTGTACAACCTTACCATCTACAATCTTAAGGACGCACGTGTCACCTGCTGTGTCTGGGATGGGACAGAAGGAAACCGGGGCAGTACAGAGGTATCTACCTGCATCTATACATTTTTAATGAGCCAGACCAATGTTGAATTTGTTATAATGATGTCGGATAGCTGTGGGGGACAACAAAAAAATTCCAAATTTATTTCAATGTGTATGCATGTTATTAAGGAGCATCCCTCAGTCAAGCAAATTGATCACAGATTTTTTGAACCTGCTCATAGTCAAATGGAGTATGACTCCATACATGCCAAAATAGAATAACATAGTAAAAATGTTCCAATTTTTACTCCAGAAGGGTGGTGCCAAGTAATACGAACAGCAAGAACCAAACCAAAACCATTTGAGGGGATGCCTTTGTGCCATCACGACTTCATAGATTTTTCTGTAGGCCTAGACAAGGTTATTTTTGTGAACCCGGAAAATAATGACAAAAAAATAACCACCTACCTTTCAAAAAAGCTGTTTGGTTTCAATACAGGACAATTCACCGAGATGCTGTATTTGTAAGAATGGAGTACGCAGAAGATGCACCTTTTCTTAAGGTGAACAAAAACAAAAGGGGCAGGCCATCAAATAACTCTTTAGTGTCTTACAAGACGAGATTCCAAGTTTCGACAAAAAAGCTAAAAGACCTTCAAAAACTATGTAAAGATCTGCAGATTCCACGTATTTATCACGACTTTTACAACAATCTTCCCTCTGAACATAATGAATGAGATGCCCTCCCAGAACCAGATGAAACTGATACTGAGTAATCAGAGCTAAATGATGTTTTACTTATGAAAATATTTATATTTCAAACATTCATTTGTTGATTTGGTTGTGTTTTTATAGTTGTTAATTCATTACATTAACATTTCTTTTGGTGATTCATACTCACGTTGTTTTTTACTCTATTCCCTCATCTCAGAAAACCACAGGTGAAAATAAGCATTAAACCTAAACAATAATGCAGATTCACTACTTCACCATAGCCTAACAAGATATGTACAAGATAATCACTTTGGTAAACTAACGAAACTGGACTTTTTTGGTAAATGTCGTCATTTGGCCTATTTTAATAATTAACATCTTTTACAGCATTTTTCAAGGTTTTACGATCAGTTGTTTAAGAATAAACAACATTAATAACAGATTTTTGGTAGAACTTTGAAGTGTTTTTTAGCTCTCCTGTAAAGTAGCCAATTAGCACCTTCGCTACTTTTACCATTTTGGTCACGATATATTCTACTTATGACACAACCTACTTGGTGGCTTTTTGTTTACATAATAGTCATAAGTTTAGAGATGTCATTATTTTATAATCCTTTATTGATTTACTATGTTTCTAATTTTTTATGTTAGTCATCTGTTTTTATTATTTTTTGTCGATTATTTGTTTTTCTAATTTTAAATGTTGTTCTCTAAGTCTGTTTTTAATTGATATTTTATTATTCAATTTCGTACTATCTACCACTATATATTCGTTTGTCTCTTTTTCTGCATAATGTGCAATTTTCGCATTTTCTGTTGGTATAGTTACTCGACTTGTTTCAAAACAGAAAGTTTTTTCAAGTAAAAAGAATAATGATGGTTCTACCATTGATTATGATGTCTATTACATATTAGTTCACAATGATAGGTGGATCTGCTCTGTTTTTCAGAAATACAGTATTTGCACATAAACATTACCGTAAAATCTTAAAACTTTGCCCAGAGGCCACAACTTTACCCAGACGCAAGGTCGTAAACTATATTTTTTATATAACTTTAGCAGCACTGTGAAAGTGTCCTAACGGTCGCGAACGCTTCTCAGCAAGTTACTTTCGTGTTCAGTTCTATTTCTAACGTGTACGAAGAAGCCTTTTAGGAATCAGGTTGACGTAGATTTTTGGCGGTTTTTAACTTGAAGAGTTAAGGTCTGCTGTGAGTTTGTTATTCAATATAATTTAACGAAATTTGCTATAAGTATACTGTGATGCTTTCTTACCAACGTTATTATGTTTAATTTGAGTTGTATTTATTAGAAATCCCATATTGGCGATAAAAAGAAATGGGCAACGTTGTCACCCAAATTTTCGGTGGGTTTTTCAATATAAATTAATTAATTTTTTGTTTTGGATGCTTTCTTTTTACCTACAATAGTAACAATAACAATAATAATAAAAAAATAATATTAATAACAACGATCATATTATAGTAATAATTAAAATTCTAAAAACACTTGTTTAATATTTTTTGCAGCAGATATGGCACGGGTAACAGAAGAAAGTTGGGGGCGCGCCATCACTAAAATAACACAGAAGAAACACTGTTAATGCTGTGAAGACAGGAGCTATGGGCTCTAGGGAAGCCGAAAATCAATTTAACATTCTCCGCAAAACCATTCTTAACAAGGTTAAAGAAAAATACTGCAAAAATGTTGGCCATCCAACAGCACTTACAAACATCGAAGAACGCCATTGTAGATGTTGTTATAGCATGTGCAGAATTTGATTCACCATTGACGATGATAGAGATTAGGATGCTAATTAAAAACTATTTGGATAGTAAAGGACTAAGAAACCAAATCTTTACAGATAATTTTCTTGGAAAAGTTTGGCTGGCAGTTTTATTCGCTGATATAAACACCTGTTGACTAAAAGACAGTCAAAATTTAAAACGCTCTAGTGCTGAAAAGACTGAAGAAGAAATGGAAGATTACTTCAACCGCCTCGGAATTACAGTAGATGGGTAAAGACTGAATATATAATCAACTACGATGAAACAAACTTAAGCAACAATCCTGGCATTTTTCGTAGAGGAACCAAATATCCTGAGAGGTATATGAATTTCACCAAAAGTGACATTACTCTTATGTTTGCTGCAACAGCCACCGGTAAACTTTTACCTTTATACATTGTGGATAAGTCAGAGCGTCTTTACGATAGATGGGTATCTAGAGGACCACCACAAAACAGTTTACAATAGAAGCAAGCCAGGGTGGTTTGACTCAGGCACTTTCGAAGACTGATTCCAGAAAATAATTGTCCCTTGGGCAAAAAAAGACAATAACTGTCCAAAAGTGGTAATTGGAGACAATGTTGATATTCTTCGAGCCTGTCAAAGACTTAACATCAGATTTGTATTTCTGCCACCGAATTCGACGCAAATTACCCACCCGTTGGATGTTAGTTTATTCAGGACAGTGAAGCAAGCTTGGAGGTCCTTATTGACAGATATGAAATTAAAACAACCGACAATTAATTGTGTTGAGAAAAGCATTTTCCCGCAACTTCTATCGAAATTAATGGAAAAATACAAACTAATGCTAAAAATATTATACAAAGCAGTTTCCAGGCGACAGGTATTTTTCCATTCAATCCAATAAGATATGCCAAACAAAGGATGTGAACAATACGTTGCGGGAGAGATAGACACTGTCTTATTGTGTTATCTCAAAGAACGAAAAAGCAATCAGGTTGAAACTTTAAGAAAAGGAAAGAAAACAACGTTAAAAATAAAACCTGGAGAATCGGCCAGATTTGAGAATCTAGGTAATAAAGAAAATGAAACAGACGAAAATGGAATTGAAGAAGAAAATATTGAAATGTTCGAAGAGGAGTCAGAAGCGCATACATCAACCAAAGCCAATATTCAAGACGATAATGAAGAAGACACTATGGAAGTAATCGAAGAAGAGGCAGAAGCAGGCAAATGTGTACCTGAACCTAATAACGAATTTAGTCCATATAACCTAGAACTAGTAACATATGTTGTTCGTTTTGCAACAAAAAAGGCACTTCATTGGCAAAATTTTGTCGGTGTCTGATGCTGACGACACTTACACCATAATATTTTTAAGAAAAAACGAAAGTTACTATATTTACCCCAACTGTGATGTAGTCTGTGATATAACCTTTTTCGATATAGAAATGATACTTAATGTGCCTGAGATAAAAAGTGGTCTACATTTTTTTAATGAAAACCTCGAAAGATTCAAACTTTAGACTGAATATTACCTAAGAAAAATATTTTTATTTTGTAAATTTTTTTATAAGTAAGAATTTTTTATAAATAAGAATTTGTTTTTTTAACAGTGAAACTATAACCTAGTTTTTCTATGAAAAAACATTTTAATGTATTAAGTTTTCATGACATTTTTTTTATTTTTGTAATAAAATTTTTATTTTAAAACATATTAAACTCCCATATGTGTAGAAACCTTTTTAGAAATATTATCTGTGGGCAAAGTTGACTATTAACGCGGTTAACATTGATTTTTGGTAATTTTAAGTCAGTGGGCAAAGTTGAAATATTTGCTTACAACTTTGCTCACCCCCATTTTATTAATGTTTCGGATACTTACTCGGAAGTTAGCCAAACAACACTGTAGCTAACGGTTTGTGAAGCTAAAAACAAAACTTTTGGCATAAACGCAATTTGCAAATAAAAATCTCCCAAAACGATATTAATCAAAAACAAGAATTTCCGGGGCAAAGTTGTAAGGTTTTAAGGTACTGCAACATGCATAAGTCCTTTTCAATATATAAAAAAAGAGATAGATCATTTGAAAATAAAATACAATAAAACAAAGGACAAACTCACGTAGTAGTTATAGAAGAATGTATATAATTTTCAAATATTTTCACATTTGAACTACTTTGATTTTTCTTTTATAATTATGTTACATTAATGGTTAAAACTATTCCTTAAAAATATTGAAGAGATACTAAACTAACTACCATGAAAAAACAATTCACAAACTAGAGATCTACAGAATTGGAATGGTAACACAGGCCTGCGAAAAAAGTATTTTTTTTAAATTGTTTCAGTTTTGATACCTGGGTAGTTTTTCGTGCTGATTTCAGAAATAATGTTATTTTTTTTATCACGTAAGGTTAGTCTACAAAATGAGGTGAAACATTTAGCGAAAATCATAAAATTGACATATTTTATATCGGTATTATTTATGTACAATGTTATTAAAATTGCTTTAAACATATCTAAATCTTAATAATACAGTAAGAAAAGTTAATGAGGCTTTACTACAATATAT
The DNA here is from genome assembly GCA_963921935.1 of Galeruca laticollis. Taxonomy (NCBI): domain Eukaryota; kingdom Metazoa; phylum Arthropoda; class Insecta; order Coleoptera; family Chrysomelidae; genus Galeruca; species Galeruca laticollis. The sequence goes on from OY998180.1 coordinate 131,948,733, forward strand.
TTACAAGTATTTGTAGTAACGTTTCCTTTTTCCTTCAAAACTTCGATTAGTACTTTTCCCACTGCGGGATTGAGGATTTTCCCACTAAACTCTTTTTCTCAACATTTTTAAATCCAGGAACCAAAGTGCTTTTTACTGGCCATTCTTTTTTTACGCAGTATTGTTTATGGTCACGACTATCCCATTCGCAGAGGAACCAGGGAAACTTTGTGTAACCACTCATGTGGCAACAGTGATATTAAAATTCATCTGTGATAATATTGAAAATTTCAAGGAAATAGTGAAAAGTAAATTGCAGAAAATGTTAAAATTTTGTGTAATAAGTGTCGAACGTGATATAAAATAAGAAGAGTGAGTTAAAAACCGTAAATAGCTTGAAATCAACAGATTCATGATTCACACTGTACATTATTAATAGCAAATTAGTGAAAATAAAGAAATAATTAAGCCTTTGATTAATAGGTTAAGGTTGTCACTTGTATGCATTAGTAGAGGATACTGCCTCACCATAAGTTACTTGTGAATAAGTATACTTGGCATTGAAATATTGAATTAAATTGTGAATAATGAATAAAGCAAAGCACACACGTTGTAAAATAACCACAGCAAAAATGATGAACACTGGAGAATCCATTTCACTGATGGAGATTTTGGATGAAATTATCAAAAGTAAAAATGAACTAAAATATTTAATAGAGGCATCTGAAGCTAAACTTTTGTTAAAAATACAAGCAGTACAAAGTGAAACTACTGAATTGCAAAAAGAGAACGTAGAGGTTAAGCAAGCAGTTGAAAATTTGAAACGCAAAAACAAACAAAACAGTTTTATCATTTTTGGAATCCAGAATATTAGAGAGAACTATAATATACAATATATCTGTTCACAAATAAAATCACTACTGGAAGTAGAAGTAACTCCCCATGAAATTAACGATTTTTACACATTGGGTAAAAATAATAACAGTCCATTAAAAATTGATTTTGTTTGTTCTTGGAAAAAACGTGAACTATTGAAGAAGTGTTATAAATCAAAGAGTAAAAATATAAGAATCTTCCAAGATCTAACATCCAAACAAAGATACGAATCTAGAATTCTAAGAAAGCATCTACTTTTAGCCAAACAAGATCTAACATCCAAACAAAGATACGAATCTGGAATTCTAAGAAAGCATCTACTTTTAGCCAAACAAGACAAATACAAAAATTGTTTTATCAAGAATAACAAATTGTTTGTAGACGATAAATTTTACTTAGCCGAGGATCTTCTAGCTATTGAGGATTTGGATAACCAACAGCAACAAAAACCAGTTAACACCCCTCCCGCACCTTCTCCAAACAAACAATGTTCTACTCTAAAACCAACTATTCCACCCATTTATAAGAATTTAACCAACAGCAGGTCTTAAAGTGTTGGTGCAACAAGATATACTTCTAGTTCGCCTGATACGCTGAGACATACTAAATCTGGAAACTGTCAAAATAAACCTAGTAATAGGAATCAGGGCACTAAAACTAGGTATAATTCCCAGAAATAACTTAGCCATAGCTGATTATTTCACACTTCAATGTAACCATAAGAAGTGTCAAGGTGCGCTATTGAAATAATCACAGAGATGAATTAACAAAACATTTACTTAACCGTAAGTACAAAATCTTAAAAAATATATCTGAAATCTGTTTAACAATCCCGAACGGTTAAAAAAAACAACTCATTAATAAACAATTGGCAATAGAACTCGATAACCAAAATAAAATCTATAAGAAGGTAAAAGCGAAAGTCGGACTATCGAATAACCAAATATCACAAAGAAGGCAGGGCCGGAGCGAGGAGAATTTAGAAGTGTGTAGTATTAGGAAAGATCAGCCCGGGAACGTGTCTGTTGCTGAACTGAGTAAGCGCTGATAACGTTTGCGGGACGCTGATTCTATTATAATACACACGGAAAAAAAGGAACCACTTAAGAAATTAATAATGGAGAGCGATTCTACAGATGAGGGATATAAAGAAGAAGAGATACAGGAGAAGATCAAGAACCGTCCGGGAAAAATAGGAAGACAATGAGAACACCACCATCAATAAAAAACAAGAAAGAGGAAAAGTTAGATCAATTTCTAAAATTGATGCAGGAGATGAAAAACGAAACTAAAGAAATGCGAAAGGAGCAGCAAGAATTGACGGAAGAGATTCAAATAATAAAACCCTCAGAAAAATGAACGAAAAAATACAGAAGGAGAATGGAGATATTAAGAAAGAAATAAGAAATATCAAAACTGCTCAAGAATGGATAGAAAAAGAAAGAAGGAAAAACAACGTTGTAATTACTGGCCTAAAAATAGGTATGATGGATTCAAAGGAGTTAACAAAAGCAGTCACCACTTTCATGGAAAAGCAACTGAAAATCCAAATCAAGTTAAGACAGCACGTAAGTTAGGTGATAAAGCTTGTTTGATAGAACTAGGTAATGCAGAAGATAAAGAGAAGATTATGCAAAATAAACAAAAACTAAGAAATATAAAAGATGATAAATCATGACTTAAGCAAGAAAGAAAGACAAAAAGCAATACGATACAGAGCACAAAGTGAAAGAAATAATGGAAAAACAGTGAAGATTGGTTTTAGTAAAATAATTATTAATGGGGAAGAATGGAAATGGGACAAGTTAACGAAAAAATTGGTAAATTCAAAAAACGAATAAAATTCAAAGGAATAGAAAATACACATACTAACCAAGCAACGAAAATGGCGATGCAAATGAAAGAGAAAAAGTCAAACAAGAGAGGTACAATAAATATACTGAAGCAAAAAGGAAATAAAAAACTGTTAAGATCGGCACATGGAATAAGGACAATGTTAAAGGCTGGTAAAATGAATGAGATAGCTAGAGAAATGGGAAGCTTGAAATATTGGCACTGCAGGAAATAAGATGGAAGGGTAATGGAAGAATACATAAGGAAGGATACACACTATATTACGCAGGGGGAAAATGGCACAGCATTTATGGTGAATGAAATGTTAAGAAACAAAGTAATTACCTTTCCAAGCAGTAAATGGAAGAATCTCAACAATTAGGATTGAAAATAAGCAAGCAAATATAATAATAAATGGTTACCAACAGAGGACACAAATAGTGAAGACAAAGAAGAATTCTATGACAATCTGCAAGAGGTATGGAAGAATATGCCTGGAAATGACATGAAACTAGTCATAGGAGACTTCAATGCACAAATTGGAAAGGAGGAATATAACGAAAATGTTGCAGGCAAAGAAACGATATACGACAGGACAAACGACAATTGCTCAAGACTGCAATTTTAGGATTAGTACCGACAAATTCATAATAAGTACCAACTTCAGACATAAAAAGGAGCATAAAGTGACATGGACTAAACCAGGCTCCAAAGAAGGGAATCAGTTAGACCACGCACTCATATCAAGAAAATGGCTGAAAACAGTAGAAGATACTCGCTTATTCAGAGGCGCTAATGTGGATTCGGACCATTTCTTTGTTGTCGTGAAAATAAAAATGAAGATACTAAGAAACGTTAAAACGGAAAAACGTAAAAAAACAAAGGAACATAGATCATTTAAAAAAAGAAAATACGGAAGAAAGATACAGATAAGTATTAAAAGATAGACTAACACAAGATCCAGATGGAAATATAGAGAAAAAATAGGAGAACATCAAAAACAGTATTACCAAACAGCCGAGGAAATACTAGGACAAAAAAAGCAACAAAGATGTAAAGAATGATACGATGAAGAATGTGAAAGCAAAAAGGAACAAAAAGATCATGCACGAAAAAATGGTTAAAGGAGGAGAGACAGAACTGAAAGAATACAAGAAAAAGAAGAAAGAAGCGGACAAATGCTGTCAGAAGAAAAAAGCAGAGTGGATAAAGGAGATTATGATAGAAATAGAAAGTGGCAACCGAGATAATAAAAAACTATATGATAACATAAGAAAACAAAGTAAAAGAAGCAAAGTAACGACCAGAATAAGCAAAAGAGAATGGGAAGTATATTACAAAAACGATCTAAAGGGGGATGAGGTTACATAAGCAAATTTTGAGGTAGCAGCAGAAGAGGAAGAGGAATACCTCCCAACATATGCAAAATATGAAGAAATAATAACAAATCTCAAACATAAGAAGGCGGCAGGACCAGATGGAATAGTTAACGAACTGATAAAGAAAGGTGGCGAAGAACTAAAAAGAAAGATATATGAATTACTCATAAACATATGGAAGAAAAAACAAATGCCAGCAAAATGGCGTTTAGGTCTAACAATGCCAATCTTCAAAAAAGTGGACCAAACAAAATGCTATAACTACCGAGGAATAACCCTGCTTAACACAGTATACAAAGTCATGACATCACTTTTAAGAAAGGAAATAAACAAATATGCAGAACAGAAACTAGGAGAATACCAATATGGCTTCGGCAGTGGTAAATCAACTATAGATGCAGTGCATGAAATGACACAGACGATAGAAAAAAGCTATGAATATGGAATTGATTTACATATATTGTTTGTATATTTTAAGCAAGCTTTTGATCGTATTAGCAGGCGTAAACTGATAGCAGACATGAGAAAAATGGGTATTCCAAACAAGTTAATTCGACTGACAAAAATGTCAATGAACAACTCGAAAACCAGAGTAATAACTAGTGAGGGCTATAGTGAATAAATCGATATGGTAGATAGTGTGAGGCAGGAAGCATTATCAACGGTATTATTCAATATAGCATTAGATGGAGCGATTAAGGCGATAAAAACAGGCACAACAATAGCTCAGAACATGACACAAATAATAGGGTATGCAGACGATCTGGTACGTATAGCAAGGAATATGAGGAATTTGGATAAAATGCTAGGTGACCTGATAGAAGAAGCAAAAAGCAGAGGTCTGGAGATAAACCCAGAAAAAACTAAATATATGCTAGTCAGCAGGGAAACAACAGAGATTATAAAAGAAATCACAGTAGAGAACCACAAGTTTAAAAAAGTAGCAAACTTCAAATACTTAGGCGTTACGATAAACGAGAAAAACGACAGAAATATAGAGGTGACCGAAAGGGTAAAATCAGGAAACAAAGCATACTGGAAATACAGCAAATTTCTTAAAGATAAACATCTAACCCAGTGATTAAAATGGTACGGACATGTACTCAGAAGGGAGCTGACGACAATAATAAGAAGAATAAGTAATTGGATACCACAAGTAGCAAGGCCAAAAGGAGGACCAAAGACAAGATGGGAAGATATGAAAAAAATGGATATGAGATTGGAAAATAGATATAAAGGACTGGAAAAAATGGAACAAGATAACAGAAAAAGCAAAAAAACACGACAATCTATAGGAAAAAAAAACAAGAAAAACGCGGAGACTCCTCGCAAATAGTGAAGTCGAAGAGCTCAAAAGAGCGGCCACATGTCAATGAACGTTCGTTAGTTCCCCACTTTGTAGATCTTCAGAGCTATATCAATGATGTGGACTGTGATGTTATTGGAATAACAGAAACGTGGCTTAACAATCAGATTAGTAATGATATGGTAGGTTTGCCTGGTTACAATCTTGTGCGTATTGATAGACCAACTAGAGGAAGTGGTGTTGGTATGTATCTAAAAAATAATATTAAATACACATTTATCATGTCTGATAGTAATGAAATTATTGAACAGATATGGATAAAAGTAGCTACTGTCAACTACACCATTCCTATAGGTACTGTATATAAACCTCCAAAGGGTAATAGTGTACAATTCATTAATCACGTACATGATATGTTTGAAAATATTTTCTCATTATGATCATATTATTTGTGTTGGTGATTTTAATATTAACATGTTAAACTGGGATAACGCATTAAGACACAATTTATTGACATATTAGAGATGTTTAACCTTATACAACTAATAAAAGTACCTACTTTGATTTGTTTATTACAAATTTTGATGTTGATATATGCACAGAGTGGGTGAGTATGGATTTTATTGCTGATCATGCAGGGATTAACTGCAATATTGGTCTTAATTCGGAATCACTAGACATTCCTAAAATTAGATATAGACATTTGAATCAAATTGTGACCAATTAATTTCAGCTAGATCTTCAACCACTTGAATGGTATCATATTTATACAACATATAATATTGATGAGAAAATGAATATCTTGCATAGATATATGATTCAAACTTTAAACATACATGCTCCATTAAAAGCAGTTAAAGTCAAGCGTAATTGTTATGTCCCTTGGATAACCCCAGCTATCAAAATAATGCAAAAGTTAAGAAATAAAGCATTAAATAAATTACGACAGACTACACTGCCTCAACATTGGGAATACTACAAACAGTTGCGAAATTATACGAATATGGCAATAAAAGCTGAAAAACGGGCGTACCTCAATCACAGATTTCAAAACTGCAGCAATAAAGAAATAATGGAAAGAACTTAAGAAATTGAATATAAACAAAAGCAACCCATATGGAAATTCCTACACATTTACAACCAATCAACGACTTAAATACTTATTTGACTAACTCTACAAGTAAGTTGCCTCCTACTAATGAATTATTAAACTATTATAACAACAGTAAAAATAGCAATAACTCAGATGATTTTTACTTTAATTGTATTATAGATGTTGACATTACCAACATAATCAGGGGCATGAAATCTAAAGCTTTTGGTAATGAAAATTTAAATATTGACGTCATTAAGTTATGTATTTATAGTACCCTATATTAGACATATAATTAATACTTGTCTAGAATGCAGTTATTTTCCTTCAGCCTGGAAAATCGCAGTAGTAACACCTTTATCTAAAATTAACAAACCTAAAACTTACAGTGCCTAAAGATCAATAAGCACTTTGCCAGTTTTGTCAAAAATCTTGAAAAAACAAATTAGAGCATCTACTGATTATTACAATGTGCTACTTGATCATCAATCTGGATTTAGACCAGGATTTAGTTGTGCTAGTGTACTCGCACATGTTACTGATGAATTGAAACGGGCTGCTGATGATAATAAGATATCAGTTCTGATTTTGCTGAATTATACCAAAGCCTTTGATATGATTGATCACAGAGTGCTGTTAGCTATCTTAAAATTTATTAATTTTGGTGATACCGCTAGGATACTCTTAGAATCCTGTCTATGAGATAGAAGTTAGACTGTTAAGATCTTTAAAAAGCAAACTAATTCTTTAGAATTAAAAGTCGGTGTCTCCCAAGGCAATATACTGGGACCCTTATTATTCACTATATATACATTTAATTTTGTGACTTGTATTAACTACATAAATTGTCATAATTACAGTATTACTCCTTTAATTGAGAAGATCTTTTAGAAGCCTCTCAGAAAATAGATAGAGATCTCAATATTTTGAAAATGTCAGAAAAACACTGCCTAAAAATTAATCACAGTGAATCAGCTGTTCTATATTTTTGTGGCGAGGAGTATCGTCAAACTATAGTGAACAATATTTCGCTTGAAATTAATGGTACTGATATTCCGATTATAAGATACTGCAAAAATTTAGGCCTTATAGTTAATTCGAAATTTCAGTTTAGGGAACACGTTACAGCAAAATTACAAAGCATGTATACCTCATTAAAATTAATCTATCCTCAGAGACATATACTATCTACCGAAACCAAAAAAATGTTATGTAATGCTTTAGTTCTCTCTCATTTCAACCATTGCGACACAGTATATGGCCCATGTCTTGATGCTAGAGATTCTCAACGAATTCAAAAGGTACAAAATTCTTGTGTAAGACTGATCTATGGAATATGAACATTTAAAAAAATTTCATACAAATTTAAAATGGTTAAACATTTTTAGTCGTATAAATTTACATTTAGCAGTTTTGTATAATAAAATATATACCACAAAAACGTCGGCTTATTTACATACCAAGCTTACTTTCAGAGCTGATATCCACAATTTAAATGTAAGGAAGAAAACAATTCTTAGCAGTCCACGTTTTTTCAAATCTATTTTCAAACGTTCGTTCTCATATGGCATATCAGTCCACATCAATAGAATACATGTTGTTCGGCTATGATATTTAAACAAAATACAAAAACTATCTGTTTGAGTTACAGAAATAAGTATAAGGCTGCTCCTTCTTTGGTCCCTTCTTGCTTACATCCTCCCCTCTTTCCTCTTGTTACATCTTAAACATTTTATATTTATATTATTTTAATTACCCCTCATTTAAAATTTGTTGTTTTCTTGTTGATATTTATTGTTTAATTAGTATTAGTTTATATTATTATTACTGGCATTGGTGGAAGAGCAGGAAAGGACTACTCGTCTGATCCTGAACCAATCTAGCCATTTATCCACATCGGTTGGAAACGTTTAAAAAACTGTGTCTATTCTGTAATGTTCATCTTTCACTATTTTGTTCTTCTGTTATATACTTAATAAATGTATTATTATCATTATTATTATTACTCGGTTGGCCTAGTAACATAGAGATCACTTTTAAATCTCCACAAATAGTCCATTCATGATCGGAGTACTTAAGCTTGTTAAGTACCAATTCAAGGTTCTCATAACATTCTTTCAAGTGAACTGAATGCCCTACTGGTACAGACAGATATTGGTTGCCATTGTGAAGAAGAACAGCTTCTTTTGGAGGAATCAATGAAGAGTCTCCATTCTTCAGGCTCGTATTTTATATTGAATGTCTCCATCAACCGAGGAACATTAGTACAAAATACAAGATCACTCTCTCGAGAGAAAAAAGGCTCAAATTCTTTTTCTTTACTTCTGTACCTAGAGAAGGATGTTCCAGGAGCCAACAAATGTTTTTCTTTCAACCTCGACCCTAAAACGTCAGCTGAATCCTTTGCAAGTCTCTAACCAAATCGTTTAGTTCCAATTGCATGAAGAGTTTTGGATCTTTGTTGGTGGGCTCATAGTACCGTCATTGTCATCACTGCCTGGAGATTAACATAATCTAAAACGTTTTCAAGTGTAGCTGGGGGACAAGGTACAGGTAAATCAGGCCCATGAGGAATAGGGCGCATAGCTGAAGGAATGTTTCGATACCTTTTTATTTTTCAAATTGAAACCTTGCACACAGCAAGAGCAAAAGTAACAATCACCGCTGTGATTTGCAGGTTCTCTCCAAACCATAGGTATTGCAAAACGAAATGATTTCTTCTTATCTTGAAACTATTGCCTCAGTTTTTTAACACACACAGAACACACTTTGTGAAAAGCCCATTGTTTGTTTTGATCCCCCAGTTTCATACCGAAGTAGGCAAAGTAAACCTTTTTAACAAAATCAGAAATGTTTCTCTGTTGCTTTTTAACAGTGTTAGTCCCACAAATGTAGCAGAAACAATCAGGAGAGTTCACACAACCTCAAAACACAAAACTAAAACAGTATGTGTTAAACGGAGTGGTTACATCCACACTGACTACAGACAGTAACTTGACCTTGCACTGGTGAGCAGATAGAGAGTGAATGGGGAAGAGAGGAAGGGGTACTAACAAACACATAATACTGGCAGTAAATCTAGTATGAACCAGATTTTACTGTACAGTTTCTTAAACAAAATAAAGGATGTCTCATATTTCCAACCTAATATTAAGTTTATTACATTTGTAAAATAACGTATGTAGCTAAAAAATATTATAATTGAAAATTTATATAAATTTATTTCACAAAGATCACAGTTTTTTTCGTATTATATAGATACATGAAAAGTAATAATTTAATGTGTGATTTGTAAGTAAACAGAGGGTGATAGAATGTTTTCATTATTTTTTCTGTAATCAGCGCAAAAAATACCATTAGTACCACAAACATTTTTTGAAACAATTTTTTCATCGCAGACCTGTGTAATTTTTCTTTTTCAGACTTCCAAAAGGGATATTCAATTATTTCTATAGGTTACTTTTGGATCTTCAAGTTAAAAGGTGAGCAATTAAAATGCTAAGATTCAACTCAGATTTTATTTTTGAGTAACAGATTATAACTTTCACTTTGGTACTTTATTTTGCAGTATTAAGAGCACTTTATTATAAAACACTACAAAATGTCATTGAGCTGAGAACAGTGAATTTAATAAATTGCCTTCTTGAGAGAAAAGTTCCTGCATTACATTTAAAATTATATTGTTTTAGGGCCTAAAATGATTCACACAGGTATAATGAACAAACAGAAATAAGTTGTTCCAACAGTTGTGTGACTAAATTGAACAACTTCTGTCACTCAACACACAAAAAGTAACATATTTTTTGAGACACTGTTAAAAAATGTTGAGTTCTTGAGCAGCATCAATATTGTTGGTTTAAATAATGAAGAGAGGTTATTAATGTTAATCCATAATAAGAAAATAAAAGTGTTTTCCACATAGTTATTACTACAACAAATAAATAAAAATGTTTTGAAATGTACGCCAGACATCTACTTTATTGTCCAAGTTGTTTTACTTTAGAATTATAAAGACATATTATTTTCAAATAAATCACTTTATGAAATGTGCGATCTGATTCTAAGTTACAACAGGTTCTGGTCATAATAGAATCTATACAGGAAACTGAACGACTTATTTTTTTACGCTGTTTTAGTTTAGAAATTAAGAACTTAAAGTAATAATTCGATTTTTCATTCTAGCGCTATTTTCAAATATAAATAAATCTTTGAATTCTATCAAAGGTAAAACTAAACAATTATCTACATGAAACATAAAAGAAACTAAAAATCTACTCCTTCGACCAAAATCATTATAATCACAAAGTAAAACTTCATTCAGTCTTTATGTACCAAAATAAAATACCTGACTAGGTTTCAAGCATCGCATTAAAAAAATGATAGGCTGGACCCCAAAGAAAAATCAAAAGTAACAAAACAGGAAAAGTAAAACAAATATTCGATTTGAGATTGAATAATAATTTTACTTACATATTGATGTTTATGTATTATTAAAGATCAATGCTAACTTATTTTTGGAAGGTCCAGATATTATTCTTACGGAAAAAATTTGAACCTGCTCTTAACACCATAATATATTACAGTATCTATTTTTCAAAAAATTAAATAAAGTGTGTTGGATTTTTTGTTCACAAGGTATGAAAAAGTTTATGGAAACATTAAAATAAAAATATGTTGATATAAACTTAAACTTTGTAAGTCCTATTCAAATTTTATATACTTTCTTAGACAGATAATTTGTAAAATTGGATTAAAAGAAAAATACTGAACACAAAAAAAGAAAAGAGAATATCAAGAAAAACAAACAATAAATTTTAAGTATGATATGAGCCCAAACATACACATGAATTTTGCGTTAAACAGCATTTTCATAATATATTTCTGTAAGCATAATAGTAGATGAGGAGACTTAAAAAAAAATAAAATCATATCAAGATTAAACTTAAACTTTGTAAGTCTGATTCAACTTTTATATACTTTCTTAGACAGATAATTTGTAAAATTGGATTAAAAGAGAAATACTGAACAGAAAAAAGAAAAGAGAATATCAAGAAAAGCAAACAATAAATGTTTCAGTAGAAATTGACAATATTGTCTCATAAAGAAATATTATCAGTTAATAATGTAAAGTTATAATTCAGAGAACATAAAATGTGGTTTTACTTTTTCCGTTTTTAAATATCTAGGGTCGAGCCTTTGGTGAGGGTAAGAAACTAGAAAAAAACGTTAATCAGTAATGCATTTAGTCCCACGTACAGTGATTCACATTATTTGATTCGCACATTGTCATAGTTTCTGCATCTGCCTGATCATCGTAGTCGGTCCAAGGAATTTCACCCATTTGTTTAAGTTTTTTCCTTGCTATCGCTTCTCTTTCTTCTTTGGTCCTTTCTTTACGAAATTCGTAAACTAGGGGGAATATGTATTCGATTGCAGCCTGAACATCAGCCACACTTGGAGCTGAAAATACAAACATCATTATGTTTTATTCCATAATATGTTTTGAATTGTTTCCACACCTTACTGTGTGGAATGTATATAGGGTGTCCAAGAACTTAATGCCAAAAATACAGGAGCGAGTAGAAGAGGTCAAAATAAAGTTAGAAGTTCAAATTAATTTTTGTCATACGAGCCCGTCTTTAAAAGTATGGAAATAAAAACATGTTTAGACATAAATTTTAAACTCAACATCGGAATATTATAAAATTCCAGTGATTAATTACTTCCATGTGAGTGCTGTGATTGACGGTACAAATTAATCTACATTACACAGAAATCCAAAGGCGGATTGTGCCTAGTGGTTAATAATACGCGATTACTTTAACAGAGGCAATCTGTAAAATACCTAAATTCCAAAATAAATTTTTCAATCTATTTACTAATGAAGATGTACTTGTGTTTGAAGTCCATAAACGGTTTAGGAGAAATTTGAATTTTTAGATCGGAATGTGTGTAGAAGAGCTCCTTCATCATATTCTGGAGAAAACTGTCATTAATCGCCACTACTTATTGAAGTTTTAGTTCAAGTATTCAATGCCCTACTATGCTCCAGTTTTTCCAGAATGTCTGTTTTTACAGAATATGACGAAGGCACTCCTCTACATACACTCTGATCTAAAAATTCAAATTTCTCCTAAACCGTTAATATTATCGACTTCAAACAAGAGTACGTTTTCATTAGTAGATTGGAAAATTTATTTTGGGAATTTAGATACTGTACACGTTCATATTACGGATTATTAAGCAAACAAGCCGTCTCTGGATTTCTGTGTGTAATGTAGATTCATTTATACAGTCAATCACGGCACTTGGATGTAAATAATCAATGACTGGAATTTTATAGTGTTCTGATGTATAGTTTAGAAGTTATGTCCAAATTAAGTTTTTATATTTCGATATTTTAAATACCTATAACTCCGAAACGACGGCTCGCATAACAAAAATTTATTTGAACTTTTAACATTATTTTGACCTCTTCTACTCGCTCCCGAATTTTTGGCAGTAAGTTCCTATATGGTCCTTTTTAATTGAAAGCACCGCTAATATATAAAAAAGTTCTTATACATGGTTAAAGAAAAAACAAATACAGAGTGGGCCACAGAAAACAGTTCACCTCGATATTTGGTAGTATTCATTAGATTCTGAGGAAATGCAGAAACACGTCGATTTTTGTTCTAAGGGTAACACATTTTTATGATACAGACATATGTCATTTGTCAACCCCATACCTTCCAATTCCCCAACCCCGTATTTTTAAATAGGGAATATACCATCAATAGAAAGGCATCTAGATGGAGTATTCAGACATAATCATTGTTAACGATTTTTTTCGATATTTACACCGCCTTTGCAAAAAAAGTCTTAATTAATTTAAAATGCAATACCTCTTAAAAATTAAACGCAGCACATATAGTTTGCTAATGTGTCATTTTTATTGTTACATTAAAACTAAATTAGAACAAATTTTGTAAAAAGTTTTTTAAGTAGTTGGGTGGCTTTGGCAGAGACCAATTAGCAAGATTTAATTTGTAATCCGTTTTTACGGACGAGTTATTAAACAAAGTTTTCTTGTAAACAATTATGTTAGTATGTAAAAACAAGGTTTTCTTGTAAACAATGAACATTTGCAGATATACCTTCTCTGTGTTAGTATGTTACGTATGTTGTTAGTACTTGTGCATCTATTTCTATTTTTTTTGTTTTTTCCTCTCCTTTTTTCTTTTTTTTCTTTTTTCTTTCTAAATATTTTACAATTTCATTTTGCACCTTTCCAGGTGATTATAAAGACAATATAAAATATTAATGTTGTTGCTGAATACAATTTGGTTTACACATATAGGTAGTTTTGCTTTAAGATCTATTAAATCCTCATAGAAAGTATTTAGATTTGCTTGGAATTGGGAGCATTCTAGTATTACATGGGTTAAATCACCAAGTTCGCCACATGTGCAAGCTGGATTTTCAATTATACCTATTCTCTGTTTATATAGCGGTGTCATAGCATGTCCTGATCTTATTATATTTATAGTAACAATGAATTCTCTATGTGATATCCCATAGAACCATCTCTTACGTGGAATCTTGACTTGGCAGCTTTTGTAGTTCTGTCCATGAGTGTTACTTTCATAAACTCTTTGCCATTCGAGTAGCAGACTGTTCCTATATTCACACTTAAGGTCGGAATGGGGTACGGATTTTATTGTTAATGGTTCTCCTGAAGAAATGGCCGATTTTGCTAACCTGTCAGCAGTTTCATTTCCTTTTTGTAAAAAGTTAGTAATTTGATACTAAGAGTTTGTTTAACATTGTGTTAGTTAATAAATTTAGGTATTTTTTTAATACTTCCAAAGTGGTATATTTCGTTGACAACCATTATGTCTGAATACTCCATCTAAATGTATTTCTAATGATGTGCTACAAATGGTATATTCTCTATTTAAAAATAAGGGGTTGGGAAAGTGGAAGGGGTTGACAAATTGCACATGTCTGTATCATATAAATATGTCCCCCTAAGATCAAAAATCGACATGTTTCAGCTTTCCTTAAAATCCAATGAATACTGCCAAATATCGGCATCTGATATATCCTCAGGGTTTTTTAAAGGTATCGCAAAGTTAGGCCCTAAACTAAGTAGTACGTTGACATAGTCCGGGATGTCGACGTGTTTGAGATTTTATACCCAGCAAGGGTTGCTAACAGAGTGATAATTTGGAAACATCAGTGAATACCATATAGTGGTTTCGGTAGTTTTCTATTTCTTTTCTGTTTAATTAGGTTCATTGGAGTTTCCTTTTTTTCTTAATATATTGAGGTTGGTATTGATTCTGCGTATGGGTATTAACCAAGGTGGAGAGGTTTGTATATTTGTTGGGAAAAACTTGGGAAATTGAACTTGTAGGTCCTTAAGGTTTCTTCTGAATCTTTCGTAAAATGGTGGGTCTAATCTTGTTGTGATGTATGTCTCCTGAAAGCGATCTGTGAGGGGTGCTCTTAATTGCTAGTAATTGTGGAAGCATACGAAAGACATAGATGTTTGCGTTGAAAGCTTAGGGGTGGTACGCCTGTTAGACATTATAAACTTATAACTGGTGTAGTACCGGGTCCAGATCAGTAGGTATATAGGTAGTTCGTTGCTGTTTGTCGGAATATTTATTGATGTGGAGGGGGTAAAGCACCAACCTGGCGCGTCTCCAGGTGGCGGATTGGAGGGGACTCTGAGATGATTTTATATGAGGAGGTCTGCGGGGAAATACCTGGGGGCTCGTTGTGTCTAAGAACTCAACTGGCAGCCCTCGAATACCCTGCCGCGGACCAACTTTAGCTGTCCCAGCTGTAGTATCGTGGCTAAGGGATTGCACACAGGGTTACGATGTCGGGTGAAATTTCGAGCTTACCTCGAAATCACCTGTTATACCAATGTCTCCTGGCTATCTGTGGTCAAGCCTCGCGGGCCAGTGGGATGCGGGGCGGGGGAGGGTCTTGGCTTTACTGCGCGGACCAAGAGGAGACAACCTCATGAAAAACCTAAAGTCAAGGTGGGAAACCAGGCTGAAGAATGCGTGGCTATATAAGAGAATAGTCCTTACTGGTTTCGGCCTTGGAGCACCGGGGGGAACTCCATTGTATTAAACCCCTTACCTCTGCATGAATTCTCTGCAGCGGTGAACCTTAATGACTCTAGCTTCTCGTGGGACCATTTATTAACAGAGAAACTAAAACTTCCACCTGAAAAGTAGTGGAGAAAACTTCCACCTCTTCATCCGGGCACCTCACAGAGGGAAAAAAAAGCGAAACGGCACAAAGGTCGTATGCCGTTCGACCTCTCAAAACTGGGAGAACCAGGCGACATAGACGACCCACTGAGGAAAGGCCTCAGTGTAGCAGGAATGCGGATATACCTGCGATTCCTCAATCACGGAATATCCCCTGAAGAGGCCAGGAAGCAGATTATTCAGCGCCCAACCCCCCCGAAGGAACCACCAACGGGGAAGGTAAAGCTGGAAAGAGGCATGGAGCATATCACTTCTCCGCAGCGACCTCTTAGTAAAAAACCAAAAACAGCTGCAACAGTAACCGGACAAGCCACTGGTTACGCAGCAGCTGTTAAAACAGAGGTTTTCAGGGTGGGAATAATGCCCAAGGATTATCCTGAGGTCATCCTGAAAGCAGAGCAGCTCTCCACCCTGGAAGACATTCTGGTGGAAGAGCTGTGCCAGAGCAAGGAGAAGGGGATCCACTTCTCAGGTATCCATTTCTGTTGTGGAATGATACTGGTCGACTGTGGGTCCCAAGAATCGGCATACTGGCTCATGAGGTCAGTGCCGAAATTAAACTCTTGGGAAGGATCCGGTCACCATAACGGTGTTCTTCCTTAGAAGCCACGACATGAATTTGTCGAGTTTCAGAACCTCAACTTCACTACTGGCGCTTGGAAGATCCTGAACTCTAAAAATGAGGGACAGGGAACTATCCACACGATTGGGATCGATCACCAATCTGGGGAGGCTTTGAAGGCAGGAGGTTACGTGCTAAACTTCCGTTTTGGGCGCATCCCTATCTCGGGGCTGGGAAAAAAGAGAACCTCCACATCCGGAATCATTGGAAAATGGCGAAATCTTGACCTTGGGTCAGCCCGAGATCTCCTCTGGCTCTGCTGGGATGACTAGGGATGCGGAAATCGCCTCTGCATCCCGGGGAACTGGGCGGAGCAGCCTGGGGGGTCGAGGGTCTGACTCGAGATAAAGAAACCTGCTCGAACTCCGAGGAAGATATTGCCATGGTGGTCGAGGGGGACCAGGGACAGATAAAGGAGGGGGATTAATAGAGGCTGAGTAACTCGGCCTCTCTCATCCATAATAATTCACCTTCACGTTCACGAATGTAGCTCAGATTAACCTGCATCACGCGAAGGGAGCTTCAGCTCTGATTGCAAGGTTGTTCGCTAAACTACAACTGGATATTGTACTGATCCAAGAACCATGGATCAACAAAGAAGGCCAAATCAAAGGTTGGCATGCAAGGATTCTAAATTGATTTATGATTAAATGCAATTATCTCCGCATGCCTGTGTAATCATAAGAAATGACATAAAATATATATGTGTTTCAGAATACGTGTCACGGGACCTTGATCTAATTATGGTTCACCTCAACATTGGCGGTATCGACCGAGACATCGTCATTGCCTATGCCTACTTCGCTGGAGACGGACCGATGACACTGCCAGAAGAAGTACAAGAGCTAGTGAGACACTGCAATAGCAGACGGCTGCCAATCATAATTCGTTGTGATGCCAACGCACACATTACCGTGTGGGGAAGCACTAACAACAACGCAAAAGGTGAGTGTTTATTAGAATATCTCTTAGCAAATAACCTTGAGACCTTAAACGTGGGGACAACCCCCACTTTTGTCACGAGAGCAAGAGAAGAGGTCCTGGACGTAACAATTGTTAATGTTGCTGCTAGGAAAAATGTAAAAGATTGGAGGGTGATAAGCGAGCCATCACTTTCCGACCATAGGATCATCGAATTTAGGATAGAGGGAGATACTACCTCGATTCCTACAATCCGAAATCCTAGAAATACTGATTGGTCTCTCTACAAGACCAATCTGAAGGACAATTTGGAACACGTCGAAGTAAATGGGGTAAATTACCTGCACTATGACCTGGAACAAAGAGTCGAACAGATCAGTGAGGCAATAATGGAAGCTTTTCATTCCAGTTGCCCATTGTCAAAAGCTCGTTCAGAAAAGGATGCTCCTTGGTGGAATGAGAACCTGTCAAACCTCAGAAGATATCTGTCGGCTCTTTGATAGAGTCAAATGTGACGGTAATTGGCAGGGACACTGTGAAGCTTACTCAGTACAATAAAGAGATTATGAAGGCCAAAAGGCTCAATTTTCAAGCCTTTTTGCGAAAAGATCACTTCCACTACACAGCGGCCAGACTACAAAAGGTCGTGGCAAATGGGGGAAATAATCCCACAATGCCGCTGAAAAAGCCAGACGGATCATACACGGAAGGTGAAGAGGAACGATCGATTCTTCTTCTTAGAACCCACTTTTCAAGTAGTGAACCAGCAAAAAGCACTGAAATAGCAATGAATTACACCAAAAAATCTCGCAAGGAAGATTGGGACATTGCTAAGAAAATATTTACCAGACAACGGTTGGAACAGGCAATAAGTACCTTTCAACCATATAAATCACCAGGAATGGTTGGAATATTTCCAGCACTCCTACAGCAAGAGATAGAGGAGATTCTTCCTCACCTGTTGAATATTATAAGAAGCAGTCTAGCAGTGGGTCTAATACCTAGAAAATGGAGAATGGCAAGGGTAACCTTCATACCAAAAATAGGGAAAAAAGATAGGACTGATCCCCGATCTTTTAGATCCATCTGGCTAACATCGTTTCTACTCAAAACGATGGAGAAAGTAGTGGATAACTACATAAGAACAGAGAACCTGGAGAATATACCACTTCATAAATGACAGCATGCCTACAGAGCGGATCCATCTGTATCAGCTGACAGAAGTCATCCACAAAACTCTGAAGAACAAAGAAATCGCAATGTGCGCATTCCTGGATATATATGGACTCTTTGACAACACAACGCATGTGTCTGTCAAAGAAGTACTATAAAGGCGAGGAGTAAATGAAACCATTGTAAAATGGCTTTATGAGTTGTTGACGACGAGGATAGCTGAGACACAGGTGGAGAATCAAACCACCTCAGTTAAAGCCACTCGCGGGACACCTCAAGGGTGAGTGATATCTCCCCTTTCTATGGAGCCTCGTAGTACATGAGTTGCTCTACAGGCTAACGGAGCTTGGCTATGCTGATGACATAGTTCTAATAGTCAGGGGCAAGTTCGAGAGCACCTTGTGTGATTTATTACAAAAGGGCTTCAGAAATATTGAGCAGTTGTCAGTGGTAGGTAGTAATCTTTATTATAAGATATATCCTAATCTTACAATAGAAATGATGAATAATTACATAGTTTCAAAAATAAATGTTAACATTCAAATGTGAATAGACATAACATAGTAACTGAAATTACCTAGTAAAAAAATACGTGGAAAAAATATATGTTAATAAGAATAACAAAAATATAAAATATATAGATATACATACATACACAAGCATAAACAAATATATTCCCACCCATCAACGCTCTAGATACTCTAGCAATTTACTTTTAAATCCTTTCACAGTATTTTCCACCTTAATAACATTTGGTAAATTATTGTGGGGCTAAACATTAACCCAAACAAGACCATAGTAATTCCATTTACCCGGAAAAGAAGACTTCCAGCCATGAAACCCCTATCTTTAAACGGGGAAATCAAAGAATGGTAATTAGAAGTTAAATATCTAGGGATAACCCTAGGCAGAAAGCTTCTGTGGGATAAGCATGTTGAAATAACTGATAGTAAAGCAATAAGAGCTTTGATGGGGTGCAGAAATATAGCTGGTAAGAGTAGAATATATAAGGAAGGTTCAGGCAATGAGAGTATTAAAAATCAGGGAGCCTGGTCATCTCTAACAAAATGCATCTCATCAGCGAATCTTCCCAGTGACGAAATGATCAAGAAAGTAAGTATCGAAAAGAATTTCACTACGGTGCTAAATAAGAGGAGAAACTGGGAAAGAGAATACACCATCCAAACACTCAAAGAAAACACCATTAGATGGTATACAGATGGTTCAAAAACCACCACTGGAGCAGGCGCTGGAGTATTTGGGCCTGGCACCAAACACTCATTATCGTTAAGTACCTTCCCGAGCATCTTTCAGGCTGAAAAACTTGCGATCGAAAGATGCGTGGAAATGAACCTAGAAAGAAACTATCAGAAATGTGACATATCGATCCATTCTGATAGTCAAACAGCTATCAAAGCATTGAGCTCCCATGTAATTGACTCAAAGTTGGCATGGGAGTGCCGAAGAAAACTTGATGAATTAGGCAAGAATAACAGGGTCTCTTTAGTCTGGGTTCCTGGCCACTCGGGAATCACGGGAAATGAAGAGGCCAATACACTTGCCACGAAAGGAGCACAAACGCCCTTTATTGGCTCGGAGCTTTTCTGTGATGTAGGAAAATGCTCCTATAAGAAAGTTTCGGAAGAAAGAGGAAACCGAAAGAGAAGCACTCTGGTGGTGCCTTCCCGGGCTGGAACATTCCAAAAAGTTCCCGCGGAACTTTAGACATTGCTAGATCCAAAAAATATTTGGATCTCAGTAAAAATAAGCTACATCTCCTCACGAGCTTTCTTACAGGACACTGCCGTCTTAGGAAGCACCTAATGAGAATAGGTCTAGCAGAAATGGACGAGTGTAGATTTTGTCGGGAGGAGGATTAAACTCCGGATCACATAGTTCTAGAATGCCTCGCCATTGCAAGATATGCTTAGGACAAGAAACTTGTAAGAGTGAGGATCTAACCTAGTTGAAGCCGTCCCAAATACTAGAGTTCATTAGAACCTGGAACTGGACGGCGAGTTGTAGTAGTAGCGAGAACAGCTCTGATAGGGGAAGCACAATAAACCTTAGGTTTCAGTGCATTGTAACTCCGTTAAAATCTAATCTAACTGGTGTAGTACAAAACGCGCCTGTAGCTATTCATAGAGCTGTTTTTTAATGGCTTCTAAGGTTTTTTTATGTTGACGTTTTAGCGGAAGCATAAACTACGGCGCCATAGGCTAGTTTAGATTTAACTAAAGATTTATATGTATCTATGTGTTTTGGTTTGCACCCAATTTTTACTGGCTATAGTTTTCATGAGATTTATTCCTGCTTGGCATGCTTTTTTAAATCGTCTATATGTTTTTTCCACGATAGTTTTTCATCGAAAGTCACGCCTAGAAAACGAAAATTATTTGTGGAATTGAGTGTTTGATTGCATAGCTTCAGATGTGGTGTGGGAACATTACGTTTTTCACTTAGTTTTAGTTGGAGAGAATTGTAATCCATAATTCCAGTTTTATGATGGTTTATTGTAAATAGTTTTGTATAGATGTCATGTTTTTTCATTTGGCAAATAGAACTAAGTCATCAGCATATAGTCTACCGTTGACAAGTGGCGAGCATTGATCTAGCATGTCATTTATGGCTATTAGAAAAAGTGTTGTGCTTAATATTAATCCTCGTGGTACGCCGTTTTCTTGTATTTTGTTATCTGAGGAAACGTTGTCTGATCCTACGTGAAAGCTTCGAGATTGGAGAAAATTTGAAATGAATTTTAACATATTACCTCCAGTATTCCAAGTTTGTAATTTCTATATAATATTAATTCGCCAAGCAATCGTAAGCCTTTGTAATGCCAAAGAAGACTGCGACACAAAATTGTTTATTTGCAAATATTATTCCTGATTCTAAGTCGATTAAGTTATCTGTGGTGGATCGATTTTCTCTGAAATTGTTTTATTGTGGAATAAGGAGAGGTAATACTATAACTTCGGACCAGGTTGATGGAAATACTTGTCTGATTCAGATAAAATTATAAAAAATTTATATGAGTCGAAAGACCGTTTTTACATTCGTGTCTAGTAATATTTTTTTGCTGGTAAGTTTTTCTATTTTTTTCAAATTGTAGTTGTGTGCTTACAAATCAATCTATACCGATTTTTCAAACTTTCATTTCGTTAATATATCTCGATTATTTGAAAACGTTATTTTTTTGGTGACTTTCACCTTTATTATTTTCAACTTTATATTGTGAAGCAAATTTCAAACAGATTCTTTCTGGTTATTTTCCTATAATTTAAATTTGAATTTTCTAAATATTTTGTGAACAGGACGGATAAGAATGAACAGATTTCTGTGGTTTTATTTTAAAAATTAAATTCAATTTTAGTATGTATTGGAGTATATGCTCCTAATCTGTTCAATTTTTTCTTACTAGCGTTTCTCCTTTCTTCTTTTTTGTCTACAGTTCTGCAGCTCGCACGTGGACCTCTACGTCCGCTCTTGAACAAGTCGCTACCCTCCAGAGTCCAGACCATCGACGGCTCAAGAAAACCGCCGATATCGCTGAGATCTGTACATCTCTCAAAGATAAGTCATTAACTTATTTTCGATATATATAAAATCTTGAGTTGGATATTTTTATTGTTAGACCGATTTTTATTCGTATTTGTATTGTGGATACATAGTTTATGTTAATTTATTTTTTGGATAAATAAATCCATTACTTTCCGAAACTTTTTTATAGATTCACCTTATCCCAGTTGAGGTAATAGAAAATAGTGTAACTGAGGCCGAATTCCACAACCTGAGCAGAGTCCCAGGCCGGGAAAGAAACTCACGTGACAAATGTTTTTCCGTTTTTTGGTAGATGTAATAGGAATGACAGTGGGATACCATCTGGGCCAGGGCTTGAATCTTTGGAAGAGTTTAAAGCTTCGGTTAGTTCTGTTAAGGAAAAGGGAACGTCGAGGTCACGAATTTCACATCCGCCATTTTTCAACGTTTTCCTCTCAATATCTTCTTTATGTATTTTAAAGTCGTCCGTGTAACTTTCGTTGCTCGAGTTCTATTCGTATTGGTTTGCTAACATATTTACAATTTCTTTTCTATCGCTAATTATTTTATTATTTTTTGTCAGAAAGGGTATCTGATACTGATATGGTTAATTTTTGCCTGAAATTTTCCTTAAGTTTCTCCAGACCACACTTATCGTCGTTAAGGTGTTAAGGGACGAAATGAGTCTTTTCCAATCTTCTTTTCGGTCCTTTTTAAAGAGTGTACGTTGTTTCGGCTCTGCGTTTTTATATTTTGTCATGTTTTCCCCAGTTTTGTGTCGTTTTAATCAATTAAAAGCTGCTTTATACGCTTTTGTAACTTGGTTCCATTCAGGTGTTCAGGTTTATGGTCTTTAAGTATCTTTGTTTTTCCTATATATTTCTCTGAGGCTGCTATTGCTAAGAATGTGTTTAAAGAGATGTCTATGTCATTGAATGGTAAAAAGTTGGTCCGATTAACCTCTTGTTCAATTTTTTCTGTAAAGTTTATCCAATCAGCACCATTTATATTCCACTTTAAGGTACGAGTGTGAAAACAGCCACGGTTTCGATATGGCAACACCGCGCTCACGTACCTAACGTTCTATATAAAAAATAACAAAGCCAGAACACGCATTGAGAATAGATGGATAATGTTAATGTTCAATAGAATAATGATAGTGAACTGTCAAGTCATTATCGGGCCGTAGGAGGGGGTACAGGTCGATTTAAATATTAATGAAATCCATGAATAAATAACAAAGCGATGGCACGCATTCAAACTAGATGGATAATGTACATATGCAATAGAATAATGATTGTGAGCTGTCAAGTCATTGTCGGGCCGTAGAAGGGGGTACAGGTCGATTTAAATATTAATTAATTCTATAAAAAAAATAACAATGCAATGGCACGTGTTAAAACTAGATGGATAATAGTCATATTTAATAGAATCATCATTGTGAATTGTCGAAAGTGATTGTCGGGCCGTAGGAGGGGGACAGGCCTATTTAAATATTAATTAATTCTATAAAAAAATAACAAAGCGATGGCACGCATTGAAACTAGATGGATATAATCCATATACAATAGAATAATGATTGTGAAGTGTCAAAAGTCATTGTCGGGCCATAGGAGAGGGTACAGGTCGATTTAAATATTAATTAATTCTATACAAAAATAACAAAGCGATGGCACACATTCAAACTAGATGGCTAAGGTATATATGCAATATAATAATGATTGTGTACTGTCAAAAGCAATTGTCGGGCCGTAGGAGGGGGTACAGGCCTATTTAAATATTAATTAATTCTATAAAAAAATAACAAAGTGATGGCACGCATTGAGGCTAGATAGATAATGTTCATATTCAACAGAATCATCATTGTAAACTGTTCAAAGTCATTGTAGGGCCGTAGGAGGGGGTACAGGTCTTTTTAAATATTAATTAATTCTA
This sequence comes from Galeruca laticollis, assembly GCA_963921935.1. Taxonomy (NCBI): domain Eukaryota; kingdom Metazoa; phylum Arthropoda; class Insecta; order Coleoptera; family Chrysomelidae; genus Galeruca; species Galeruca laticollis. The sequence continues at coordinate 131,972,662 of OY998180.1, forward strand.
TAAAAAAATAACTAAGCTATGGCACACGTTGAAACTAGATGGATAATAGTCATATTTAATATAATCATCATTGTGAACTATCAAAAGTGTTTGACGGGCCGTAGGAGTGAGTACAGGTGGATTTAAATATTAATTGCATTGAAACTAGATGGATAATGTCCATATGCACTAGAATAATAATTGTGATCTGTCAAGTCATTGAGATTGAGATGAATTTCCGGAATAGTCGGAATCTGCTTCCAACAATGATTTTATCGCTGTGGGATGGATATTCAATTGTTTGGCTAGTTTGCATCTCAATCTTGTGCTTTTAGTTTTCATTATTTTATTGGTGTAATATGGATGTAATTTGGTTAGGAACTGTAGAAGTGCCTGACAGTCATCTGTGTACGATTTTATTACACTGAGTATGTCTTTTGATCCTTGGCTGTTTTTGAGAAGATCCACTACTTGATCGAAGTTCAGCAATTGAGTTTAGCTTTCTAGGCATTCTTTTATGGGTTCTAGTAATGTTGCAAGGTTGGTGTTGCTATTTGGTAAGTTTTTCTCATTGGTTTTGGTTTTTTTCTCTAATTGAAGGATGAGTTTTACAAACATATCTTCTACTGGCGGTGAATATACTTCTTGAAAAGTTCTTGTTGGTGTTGATTTGGTTGAAGTTAGAGTGTATTAATGGGTGTGTTTGTAGTTGAAAGTAGGGACTGGTTCATGATAGTTGAAGCTTGAGCTTAGTATTTGGAGATGCTTGAGTTGGTATGTGTGTTGTGGATGTGGTGTTCTCTGAAGTGAGCAAAGGTATAGGTGTGGTTTGTTGAATTGGGTTAGTCAGTGAATTTTGGTATGCGGCATGTTAAGCGATAGTAGTAAGTGTTTGGTTAGGATGGTTTTGAGTAAGATTGGTAGGTGTATTATTTGAACAATTTGCTGCATGGTGTCTAGTTAGTTTACATTTGAAACATGTTTCGTTTTGGGTTATGAATATTCGATATGAGGTTTGTTCAAATTCGATAAGAAAAGATTCAGGTAGGGGTGCAACGAAAACTTGTCTGCGAAAACTATGTATATGAGTAAATGTGGGATTAACTGATCCTACACGTAGATATGTGATTTCTGATACTGGATTTAAGCCTAGTTATTTAATTCCTCTTTGATTATGTTAGGGGGTATGCTTGGACATACGTTGGATAATACTAAGCATGCTAATGGAGTTATTAATGTTATAGCTTGTAAAACATTTTTGTTTATGGTTATATACCCTGTTTCTACTATAAATTTGTCTATTAATGTTTTTGATGATAAATATATACACACTTTACCATTTGATATGCAAGATGCGAATATTATATCCTTCAGATTTACGTGCTAACTTAATCCTTTGAGGTAGTCATCTTCTATTGTATTAAATAGAATAGCTTGATGTCTATTTGGAAGTGAAATGATACATTGTTGAATAGCCGCTTTTGAATAAGAGACATTTATTGGAAGTTGATTTAAAGCTGACACAATTATTTTACTTTGGATCGGAACCGGCCCTGTCTCACAGCTGTACTGTTTGAAGGACAATGTTTGTCAGTGTGAAAATCGATTAACTTAATCACTTGTTGAGAATTTTTTTATTTTGTTTGAAGAATTTTGACTTTAGATAGAAGTTTAAAATCAAAAATTAATAATAATGAGTAATTTTATTTACTCACGGTTTGCACCTGATGTAAACAAATCACTAATCACTTGGTTGTTACACTTTTTAAAAAATTTCAATTTAATAGTTCGTTTATTTTATACCTTTAGACAGAGCTGATAGAAATGACATGTATCGCATTCAGGGTCGGTCTCCTTATTCAACTTTGTGTCATGTCTTACGATAAATTCAATGTCTGACCGAGTATATAGCTGAAACAGTTAGAAGAACACAACCTAAATTCATTGTAAGTTGAAGAAATAAGGTTCAAAATATAAACAAAAAAAAAAGATATTAATATTATTTCCCTTACCAGTTACGGTAACGCTCCCCGTAGAAAATATCTTCAATGTAGCTTTAGGACTTTTCAATTTGTAAGTGACTCCCGGATGCAGTTCTGGTTCATAACTAGAAAAAAAACTAACTAAATATTTTGCAAGACAATTCGAGACAATAAATAATTTCAACCTATGTATTTCTACATGATAGTCAATATAACTAATAGAAAACTGTGTTTTAAAAATAAATTTAAAAGTTATATGCGAGAAAAAAATAAATTGTCAAGTCGGTATACAAGAGATTACATAGAAGAAATCCAGATTAGCTGACAGAGAATACTGCAGCATTTTGAGGAGACTTGACGAAAGTATCAGCTTATGTGTTTTTGAAATAATTCAATGTATCAAAAACACAAGAAAAATTCAGGAAGAAACGAAAGTCTCTCAAAAAGAAAATTTCTTAAAGCAATAGATCGGAGTCTATTGAGTGAAAATGTTCGGTTCCTGTTATGCTTTAATGGTAAAAACTTCCTAAATAAAAGGATTGAATGGAGAGGTACAATTGAATGGCCGTCTGCTGAATCTTTTTATGTGGTTACCGCAAGACAACTAAATACAACACGGCCAGCTTGTATTGCATACCTCAAAGAAAATATACCTTCAAAAATACCGGATATTTTACCTCAAATTCTAAACTTTAATGTAAATATTATATGTATTAAGTTTATTGAAGGAAATGATAAATAATTTCCACCATAAGTGTTATAGTTAGTTAAAATCAGCTTATTAAGGAGCTTTCGAAAATATAGAAATGTCTAGATAAATAAAAAGTGTCGACTATGCTAGACTTATGTGAACCACCCTGAACATGTTAATTTTTGTTTAAACAGAACACAATTGAATTCAAAGTTTATAATAAGTAAATAATACATTAATAAATTTACTGTGTCGACTCTTAGTGTGTGGAATCTACTCATATTCCTTTTTTAAACAATACTGTTTCTAATTTCACAATATAATGAAGTGACCTAATTTGTGATTGACTTAATATATATATATATATATATATATATATATATATATATATATATATATATGAATAGCAAAAAGAAGAAGATATGATATTACAAATCTTAAAGCTTATATGTTATTAGCCTTATGGGGATATCCTGGATATCTTTTTCCCATTTAAGATCAGTATAACTGTTCAATGATATCGGAAACTAGGAAAACTATATCTGCTGATCTTTACAATTATTACAGATTAAAAGTAGAGAACTTCCTAGATTTATCTGTTCTTTGACGACTTCATATTGTGGGTCTTGTAATTTCTAATACTTCAAGAAAATTTAGTACTTGTTTCTTATCACAAATATAGCGATCCGGCAAACTAAAGGCATTTATTGATCCCACGAACAAAAGAATTTCGGTAATATATGTCATATATCAATGTTAGTTGGTTGACAAAAATTGGTGGTAAATCAACAAAACAGGAACTTCAGGAAAATGGTGCAGTCACAAATAATGTTGTAGTACAAGAAGAGGCAGCTAACATACAAGCAACAGTTCTATTATACATAATAGCGATCATAGCAGTATTAAAATTTATTTGGTATACAGAAGGCAACTCAAGAGGGACATCACAAGAAGTATTGGGACTCAAAAAGGGCCAGGAACATTGAGAGTTTAGATAATTGTAAGTTATACATACAATTTTCTTTCTGAAATTTACCTAAGTATTAATATAACATCCTTTGGTATTACTAATGTCAATAACTTGGGATAAATTTGAGGATAAGTTAAAATTAATAATTGAGGATGTTATTAAACAAAGTAAGAGGATTATGAAAAAGGAGGCACCCAAAAATCCGAATATTCATTTCGACATAATTAATAATTTAGCGCTTCTTTATAATAATTTTATTAAGTTAGTTAGTAAAAACTGGAATAATTTAGATAGAACACAACAAAGTGTTTGTTAGAAATATTTTGAGAGGATCAGAGATAAAACGTCTAGGTCATTCGAAGCATTAGATTGTCATATTCAAATATCTACATTAATTTTTCAAGAAATTAGCTCTGAGGTATTGGAGGAGATAAGTAAAAGTGAGAAAATGGCGTCAAATATGAGTGAATTTTTCAATTTTGCGAGCAGTGCTACCGAATGAGTTTAATGGTGCAGCGAGAAAGCTGCAATCTTTTCTAGATGCACTAGATTTATTACAGTTAAATTTGATAGGTAATGAGAATAACACAGTACTATTAATTAAAACGAGACTAACAGGCAAAGCCAGGAGCCTGGTCACAACAGAAAATTCAATTATGGAAATCATATAGAGACTCAAAACTCAAAAATTAAGTAAGCTCCGTCAGAAGAGTAAGAACTTGACAAGATATGCAACCGAAATAGACTGACCGAGGGGCTACAGGCAGCCTATATAGCAGAAGGAATGCCTCCGAATTTGGCCGCAAAGTACACAACCAAAGCCACAGTAAAATCAGTAATACTAAATGCTACGCAGAATCTTCAAAAACAATAATTGCAGTTTGTAATTTTGTGACACCTCAAGAGGTGACAACTATACTTGTGTCAGTCGAGGGCATTACTAATCAGCAACAAGTACTACATTTTAGGGAAAACCACAAGAATTTCTATAGAACAGGTTTTAGTCAACATAACGATTATAGAAGATGAAATAATAATAATAGACAGTAGATATAATAAGAATAATAATTATAATAGATATCACAATAAAGATAGGAGGTATAGTCAGAATAATAATTATAATAGTGACTAGAATGTAAGAATGTGTGATGGGATTAATGAGCCGACGAGCGAAAAGCAACAGCAGTTGGGGTTTTGAACCTTCCCAATGAAACAAATAACAAATCCACAATTAGAGATACCTGTTCAATATATAATTTAGACTTATCACTTTCTAACTTTGTAGAAATTCAAACAAATATGTCAGATCAAATTTATAATTTCATATTAGATACAGGTGCAGATCCTTCACTTATAAAATTTTCAGAAAATATCCCACAAAATTTAATTTAAACAGATAAAATATTGAATATTAAAGGAGTAACGCAAGGAATAACTAAAACATTAGGAAAAATTAAAATACTTCTATATATTAACCCATTCATGCCCAATGTTGCATTTTCACAAGTGGTAGTGGCGAACCTAATCCCATCTATTGAGCCAATAGCTAACTGAAATCTATTTAAATTGCAGATTTTCTTTTCTTTACAGTTAACTTTAACTAAACCTATCAGTATATGAACTAATAAATGACATTTGTATGCAGAATTTAGGAAATAAGTTGAGGGTTTCATTTGGTGACAAGTCGCACTGTGATTTTTTCAACATAAAGGTGAACAGTTTTAAAGTTTTAGAAGAAACATTGATTTTTTTTTGTGCTATTAGGATCCAAAGGAATTATTTGTTAGCCATATATCAAGTAAGTGCTATGTTTTTTGTTTAGATTTTTGTGTTTGTTTATTTACTAGTGTTGCGTTTTCGCAACACGAAGCTATTACAGTGTTAAGTACCTATAATTGTAGGTGTTGCATTTTCACAACGCCGGGAACTAAAGTATAAAATATTTTTAAATATAATAAGTTAGTTGTAACTAGAAAAAAACAAACAAAAATTATATGTTTTGACAAAAGGTTTCTATTTCTTTTAGTATTCAAAATGTCCAACAATATTCCATCTTCTTCAAAATTTAGCAGAGGGACTAATCAAGTTGGATCTCAGCCAAAAATGATATATAAAGCCAGAACGCACAAAATAATGACAATTCTTGAAGAATCAACCATTATGCAGTCAGTCAGCAGTGCAAATGTATATTTAGCCCCTCCCGATCCGCACGAATTGACCGATGAAGATAGCGGTGATGAAGATTATGGTGGAACATTTGACAATTTGAGTAGATCCCAATTACAGTCAGAAGCAGAAGCAGTTGTTAACATTTTTCATGAAGAAGATGCTATAAGAATTGACGAAGATAACATAAACTCTGTCGAAGAAAATATTGGGGAAATACTGCAAACCACAACAACTGAAGAACAACTTGATATAAACGACGATGAGTCATTTATCGAAGACGAAACAGAAACAGTTCCTCAGAGATTATCTACACAAAGAAAATCGGCTAAAATTTCACGGAGTTGGATTCAAGGCGATTTACCTGTCGATAATTTACTATGTTCCCGTCTATCTAAAAAAAAATCGGAGTGGAATCATTTTCTGCCATCATTTTATTCGCGCCCGCTTACTCCGCTTCAAATATTCAAATTTTTTTTTAGTGATGAACTTTTTACCCATATTGTAAAAGAAACAGTTCGTTATGCTTTCCAAAAAGGACATACACTTGAATTGGGCGTTGAGGAATTGAAAGTCTTTATAGGTATTTTATTAGTTAGTGGATATAACGTAAATTCCAGGAGACGTATGTACTGGGAGGAATCAGAAGATGTAAAAAATATTATGATTTCAAATAGTATGCGACGTAACAGATTTGAAACCATTATCAGATTCCTTCATTTTAATGATAACCAAAAGTTAGACCCAACAGACAAAACATACAAAATTCTACCTTACATAGAAATGTTAAAAAAATCTTTTTTTGAATATACAATTTGGGAAACAGAATCTAGTATAGACGAGGCCATGATCCCATATTATGGACGGCATGGAATGAAGCAGCACATAAAAGGGAAACCAATACGTTTCGGCTACAAAAGCTGGTGCTGGAATCTAAAATCTGGATATCTAATTGACTTCCAAATTTAACAAGGTGCCAAGGGTAAAGAAAATAAATATAAAGCAGAATTTGGTCTAGGTGGAAGTATAATTTTGCAGCCGATCATATTCCTAAACTTATAGGCGATGAATGTATACCTCATGTTTTATATGCAGACAATTATTTTACGGGTTTAAAACTATTAGATAAGTTGACTGTCGACGGGATAGGATATGTGGGAACACTACGATCCAATAGGGTTGAAAAGTGCCCTCTATCTGAGGTTACAAAAAAATCGGTAGGGGGTCAGTATGAAATATATTACGACAAAGAAAATGAACTCTTAGTATGTATATGGAATGACAATAGCTTAGTAATTCTTGCATCTAATTGCCAAGGTGCAAACCCAACTTATCAAGCTACTAGATATTCATTTGCTGAGAATAAAAAAATTAAAGTCGTGCAACCAAACCTGGTTAAAAATTATAACGAAAATATGGGCCGAATGGATCAAAACGTTGCATATTACAGAACAAGCCTGAGGTCAATGAAGTGGTATTGGCCACTTTTTATTTGGGGAATTCACGTTGTCGTACAGAATGCCTGGCTTATATATCGTAAAATGAGAAGGGAAGTCTCAAATCAGCCGGATATGGATTTATTAGAATTTCTAAGAAATATTGCAAAGGGATTGCTTACATGTTTTTGCACGCCACCATCTAGACCAGGACCGGTGCAGTCAATTCGCAAACGTACTACTTTAGATGCTCGTTATGACAATATCTGTCATTTTATCGATTCACAAAATAAGAGGACACGATGTGCTATGTGCCATTCCAAAACAATAAAAAAATGCACCAAATGTAATGTGGCCCTCCATGAGAAAGGTTTCTTTAAATATCATTCAGAATAAATTACATTATAATTTATAAGTATTTTCAATAAACTACTCCAAACTATTTTGTTTTGTTAAATTTTTTCTATGTAACCTTTTTGCCCGGTGTTGCGCTTTTGCAACAGTCGTTATTGAAAAAAAGATACACAAAATACTCAAAATAACCATAAGTTTGTTTAAGTTATGTTGTTAACTCCTATAATTTTACTAGATTTATAAACATTTACAAAAAAATAGTTCTGGGCATTAATAGGTTAACAACGTAACTTTTGAGCACAGTTTTCATATCATAAATAAAAAATTTCCGATATTAGATTATTCTCAGTTGGAGTTGCATATAAATTGCAGGTCTAGAAACTCAGATACAATACAAATTTTCGATAATCCAGAATACAACATATTAGCGATACTGCCTAGATGTGATGTGTACAGATTAGGAACTTACAGTGAGACAAAGTCGTTGAACAAGAATAAATTGGTCCAGGAGTATTCATAGCTAGAACTATTATATCAGGGAAAAATGCATATGTTAGAAATTTAAACACAAATTACGAAAGCATTTCAATTAAAACTACTATTGAAATTTTGGACTTAGATTTGTTTCAAGTATACTCTATTGTGAATGACAAAAATAGAATGAAAGATATGAGAGAATGTATCAGAATACGTAAGAAATAGTTTGTGTGAAACATTTGCAGATATTTTTTCACTGAATAATGATATTTTAACTTACAATTTTTATAAGCAAAGGCTATCAGTATGAGACAATACCCCCGTATACATTAAAAATTATCACACTCCCCACTCAGAAACGTCTGAATTAAATAGTCAGTACAGAAACTCTTAAATTAAGAAATTATTGAACCTTCAATTTCAGACTATAACAGTCCGGTATTACTTGTTCCTAAGGAATCCACTAGCAACGAAAAAGCATGGAGGTTATGCACAGATTTCATACAATAAATAAGAAAATAGTACCTGATAAATTTCCTTTACCCAGAATAAATTCGATTTTAGATCAGTTAGGCAGATTAAAATGGTTTTCAGTTTTAGACCTTATGTCAGGTTTTCATCAAATCCCTTTGGAACAATTTTCTAGAAAGTACAATTCTTTCAGTACAAAGGTTCTTTTCAATTTAGAAGGTTACCCTTTGGTTTAAATATAAGTACTAACATTAACAGGTTTAGCATTGGAAAAAGCATTTCTCTATATGGATGATATAGTTGTCATATGAATATCAGAAAATAATTATCTAAACAATCTCATGAAAATCTATGAAACATGTCGTAAATTCAATCTAAAATTAAATTCACAAAAAAGCCAATTCTTCAGGCGAAAGAATGTGGAGGCTCTTTCCAAATTCTTAAAACAGCTTAATTTCCCCACCAATTCTGAAATATCAAGAATTCAACAAACAATTCATCTTGACTACAGGTGCTTCAAATAGTGTGTGTTCGTCGATACTAAGCCAGAACTACGATGGTATTGATCTACCCATAGCATTTTCCTCACGAGGTTTTAAGAAAAATGCAATTAACTAACCTACAATAGTAAAATAATAATTAGCAATTTATTGGGATATTAATCATTTTAAATGTTATTTATATGGCACTTCACAACTCATAGTGAAAATAGACCATAAACCTTTAATACATTTATTCTCGATGACAGACCCCACATCGAAACTCACTAAAATAAGAATTCATCTCGAATAATATAATTTTGAAATACAGTATGTGATAAGAAATTAAAACTATGCAGACAGTTTAGCAATCACAAGAGCTCAGACTCGTAAGGAAAGCGCTTAAAAAATAAAAGATCTTATGCAAGAATATAAGGCAGAGGAATTGCCTTCGGTTATAAAAGTTTTAAATAATTTAGAGGTACATAAATTACCAATCCTAAATTTTGAAGATAACCGTGTCTCGCTTCGGATGAGCGTACGGGTCAAAAACAGGTTGAAATTTAGTGAAGCTTTAAATACCGAATTATACAACTTCGACTTACTTAAGACGAGATAAAAACAATGAAGATGTATGAAAATGACCATATTTTTAAGAGATGCGCGATGCAAGAGTTTATTAAAGAAGGTAACAAAGTTTTAAAAAATATATAAATATGCATTTGCGACGTATCAATAATGGTCGAGCAAAAAGAACAGATATAGAAGATCATAGAAAGATATCACAATGATCCAATGTTTAGTCGTCATGTAGGAAATAACAGATTGCTTAAGAAAATAAGAGCGAATTTTAGATGGAGAAACATGGGAAAAGATGTGAGAAATTATGTAAAAAAGTATCACGACTGTCAAATAAACAAAGCGAAACCAGATCATAAAGAGAAATTTGTCGCTACAGATACAGCAATAAAACCATTTGATATTGTGTAACTTACAAAGTATGCTGTTATAATACAAATTAAATACAAAGAGGCTCAGACACTTGCAAGAGGAATATTTGACAACTTCAAACCAACCAAAGAATTAAGGACAGATCAAGGAACGGAGTATAAAAACGAGATCATGAGTAAATTAACAGAACTATTAAAAATAACATATACTCCCTATAGGGAGTTGCAAAAAACTTCACAGAACATTTAACGAGTATATCAGAAATTTTATAAATGAAATGAAGGATGATTGGTGCGAATATGCTAGGATGTTTGCTTATTGCTACAATACCCCACCTAATACATACCATAGTTACACGCCCTTTGAGTAAGTGTATAGGAGAAAACCGAACATACCAGAACATTTGAACAAGGGCCACGTTATGACTTTGAGACATATCACAATGAGCTCAAATATAAATTGCAGTACGTACACGAATGAGCTAGGGAGTTTTTAATAATACATAAATTAGTGAGAAAAAATAAGAGTGAACAAGAATCATCCCCTGCAGATTTTAAAGTTGGAGACTTAGTGTTATCAAAGAGTGAGAATAGAACAAAGTTTGAGTCTCAATATACAAAAATAGAAGGCGTCAATTGCGAAATCAACTTGAATCAATCAACAAATATAACGAGTAAAAGGTGCAGATCACGAGCGTTAAAAGTGTAATGCATTTAAACGTAAACATTGAGGGACAATAAACGCTAATTGATAAAGACAATGGGGTGAGAAAATATTGTGATTCTCGAAAAATTTCCAATGGTAATTTTCCTCTCCAAAGAGAGGGTGATGTGGTGGTTATTAACCCTGAAAGCCAGAAAATATTCTTATGAACTTAGGTGAATCTAACCTCGAGCAGTGTTTTCATAAATCAATTAGTATTTAAGATATATCTAAACAATTCATAAATAATACACATTATTGTTATGAATAAAATCAATTAATTTGTACAAGGTATAGAATGTTTAAAATAACATACAGGAGTTTATTTACTATAAAGAGAACAGAGAGGATATTCAATTTAATTCAAACGAATCGGTCTCATGTAGATTGTTTTTATGTTTGAACCTGTCCTTTCATTGTGTTATACAGATCATGTCTTTATTTTAACTTAAGTTTAACTAGTAATATAAGTGTATAGTAGTGATAATAAAGCCCAGTGATATTTTGATGAGATGGTTTATTTGCACCCGCTGTTCCCGATTGGGGCAAGTCTATGATTCTATTAATTAACAGAAACATCATACAACACATGGCAGTCCTGTTGGAATACCAGCTAGAAGTATACAAACAGTACAACTTCTAGTTCTGTGTTAATGAATGTTTGGTATTTGGGTCAAACCCTTAGAAATTAGATACACTGAACACTTACGAGCATAGAGATTAAAACATCTACTAGACATCAAACATTTATTAACACCGTACACAGAACTAGAAGTACCACATATTTTTGATAAGAAAAAAATAACTAGATTTCCTTGAAAAATTAGAAATTAGAAGACCCACAATAATATCTAAGCTTTAATATTTGTAATATATCTTCTTTTTGTATTTTTTTGCGACACACGCCCTGATTGGACTGCACATTCTTCTAATCACAGATGCTGTAGCTTCTTAAATGAGTTACTGCCATCACAATGTAAACCATATATTTTCAATACGAAATAATCAAAATATATTACATGGTAAGTTACTATGATAATTTTAATAACTGCATATTCGAAGACGAAATGCGCTTATTCGAAGACGAAATATTTACACATGTACAATTGTTATTAAACAAAGATATTTATCACTTTGATACGAAAATGTATAATGGTGAAAATTTGACAAAATGTTAAAAAACATGAAAAGTTTTATGTTATGTTTGTGATAAAAAATTTACATAGAAAATTGAAAGCGCTTGTTCATTTATTAGACAATAACGTGTGATGAAATTTACTAATATTGTTATATTACAAATTGGTGGAGGCGAGTAAATTTTTGATAAAAATAAACGGTGAAGAGGTTGATTCTGGTTACGTTAGACCGATATAATATAAAGATTGGTGAAAAGTTCGTGAATCAAGATTGTTAATCTACATTTTCCAGGCTACATGCGATTAAAATAAAAAAAATAATTAAAAACCCTACAATGTTCTTGTATGTGGTTATATAACCTCAAAATTAGAAAGAAAAATACCCGTTTCTAGTTTTTCACTGTCAAATATGATTTCGTTCGAAATAATAATGAATATTTTTAAACTTAAATTATTGCTTCATTTTAAATGAAAAACATATTTTTTCACTTTCTCTGAACTTCGACTGTCAAAATTCAGTTACTAGGACTCAGCGTTGTTCCTAGGAAACATTTTATAGTAACAGAATACCACACAAAAACGTAATAGAATGTTAAAAAAGGTAATAGATTGTTCTTCTTCTTTTTATTTGCAAATATATAGAATAGATGATAAAGGAGTTTATGTATGGGGTTATGAAATTTCAAAATTTTGACACTTCAACTTAACCCTAGATAACGGGACATTCGTAAAATTTACGATTGTCAATATTTGTCGTGATATTTCGTTTGTTTCCGGATACCGCAACGGGACGGAACTCTCAGTACCTTCCTATTTAGTTGGTAGCTAGACTCCAGTGTATGAAACATCGCATTATAGTCACTTGAATCGCAGATTTTTTCACTCCGATTCGTCAATTTTACGATAGTCTCGTGTTTACGTTGGTTAATTTTTTTGGTGAACAGCAGTTTTTCTAACATTTAGGAGACATGGTAGTTATTATTTATTTTTTTTTACTTATGGTATTCTGAGTATATGTCGTTTCAGCAGAATGGCTTCAAAACGGCCATTATCTCAGGCAGAATTAGAAGAAGAAATGCGAAAAATTATGGAGGGAAAAACAGTGAAGCAGATCCATTTGAGAATAGTGGAAGTGAGTGGGGAGAAGATAATCTTGAAATAGAATCCATAGAAAAATCAGAGGGTTCAACTGATGAATCGTCTCTCGATGAGAATTTGCCTATGAATGGACAAGACATTACTACTTCGGCAGACAATATGGGAGACGTCGGTCATGAAAACGCCGATGATCAGGTACAGCAGCCACAACTCGAAACATCTAAAAAAGATCAATTTCTGGTTCAAACCAATACTGGACGTTTGAAAGGAAAGAATGGTAACAAATGGACATGGACATTCGACCAATTGTGCACCAACATGAGCTGCAGCAGAGAAACTAGAAAATGGCCCATATGTGTGCTATATGGTATGATAAATATGGCCTGCATCAACTTCATTGTGATTCATTCGCCTAATACTGTGAAAAAAGGGGAGAAACCCCTTTCGCGAAACCAGTACTTGATAGATTTGAGTTGTCGCCTTGCTGAGCCATGGATGAGACGATTATCGACCCCAACTTTGGGGCGAAATATCCGCCAAGATATTGATCTAATTTTAGGTATTCAAAATGATTCCAGAAATGCAATCCATCAGGAAAAGAAGCGCAAAACATGTTTCTACTGCCCCAGTAAAAAAAGACGACTTATTGTAGATAACGTGGACATCCGATCTGCGGGGAGCACCGCGTAGATATTGGCAAAAAATGCAGCGATGATGAATAGGATTTTGAATTTTTTATTTATATTTTGTTTTTTCATTTTCTAATAAAGAGTTTCTATCACTTTTCGTTACTTTATCTGGAAAGATTTTTCGTAATATGCGGGTTTTTACTACCGTCGTAAAATTTACGATAGTCCCGTGAAGACGTGTTTTGAAATAAGCCCCGTTTTCTAGGGTTAACAGGTTTTTCTTACGTTCAACACTTTATTGAACTATATTTAGTGCAAAAAGTGGTTCTTTAGGTTTGTTCCAACAAGAAATCCTGGATCAATCCGAGACTAATTTAGGATTTTGAAATGAGCATGTGCGGATTCTATAAATTCATGAATCATTCCGGATCAAAGTTTTCTGTTGGAACGGATTTCTGATTGAATGGACGTATCGGACAAAAAATCGTCCCAACAGATCATTTCAATATTTATACTGAATACTGACACCTACAACAAATCATCAAAAATCATACATATATTTCAGTTAAAGCCACTTTACTACTTAAAACTACAGAACAAGACAAAAATAAAAGACATATCATATTATTAATATGTTAATACCAAAAATCACAAGGACTAGGTTAACATAAACGAACCCCATTAAAATTTTAAACAAAACCTATATAACAATTCGTTCTACGCAAGCGCGAATTCCGAATCCGAAAAAATCCACAAACTTTCCTGACGGTTCAAGAACAGTCCGAAATCAGTTCAAATGCTTGTTGGAACATTGAACTTTACAATCGGGGATTCAATCCACTGCTTACTGGAACGCTCAAATTTGATATGCGCATGATTCTGACGATCCCGGAATAATTCTGACTGTTGTTGGAACAAACCTTTTTTTATTGCACTCAGCTGTCATTTTACTACAACGTAAAAGTCAACCTTTAGAAAGAGAGCTCTTCATTACATTCTTTAAGATCTACTTAGTAGTTTATTTTTTGTTTTAATAAAGATAAACTAGGATTAAATTAATGAAATTAACTCTCTCGACCCTTACTTGGTGGAATCTACTCATATTAGTGTTTTAAATGAAAAGAAACAAGAACTGGATTTCCTTGAAGAATTGGAAATTAGAAGACATTCAAGAAACTCACAATATGAAGTTGTCAATGAACAGTTAAATCTAGGGAGTTCTCCACTGATAAACTGTCTTCTTAAGTGATAATTGTAAAGATCAGCAGATATAGTTTTCCTGGTTTTCTATATCATTGCACAGCTATGCTGACCTTAATTGGAAAAATGATATCCAGGATATCACCATAGGGCTAATAATATCTAAGCTTCAATATTTGTAATATCACATATTTTTCTTTTTTCTATTAACATATATAAGTCAATCACAAGTTAGGTCACTTCTTGGTCTAGCCAAAAATAACTACTAATCATCAGGTAGGCATCAAATGAAATGTAACTTCTGTCATTCTGACGATTATATTGATTTATCGAAACAATTGTCAATTTTTTAGAATTTTCAACAATTTTTATTATATTGTGGAATTAACTAGAAACCGTGAGTTTCATTTAAAACACTAATAGGATTAAATGGACAACAATAATTATCTTTTAGCATATCATTTGTTCTCGATAAAGAATCACATGAACTGATAGCAAGTCTATTCCGAGTTTTAGTTTTAATAAGGCTTAATTGAGAAATATTCTCTCTGCACTAGCAGAAGAATGTGGCAGACTCATCGATCCTTTAATAAATATTTTTAAATTGGGGATGATTAGTTCATCTAATTCTGAATGTAAACTGAAAACTGAATTCCAAAATTCCATGACAGGTTTTTTTACCATCTTTTCAATCTGTTCACAATTTTGCAGCAATTTAAACTCATTTTCAAAATTTTCAGTCAACATTGGAAACCTATTTAAAAGTGGAATAATATTTATTGAATTTAAAACTACAATTGTTTAATTTTATCACCATTTTAAATTTCTAATATTCCAATTTAATTACTGATGTATTACTGATTATTTCTTAGAACACAAAATTACTTAGCAATTTAGTATTCTTCTCTTTTAGACTCTTTTGGTCTTTATCTGTTCTGATCCTGTGGGCAAAAGTGATTGCCAAATCATTATATCACTCATGGCCACCTTCCATGTATCATTCATGAAAAGGTAATAGATTGTTATCAAAACGTATTAGGGTAATAGATATGGTTAAAAGGTAATAGATCTATTACGAACGTAATAGCAGGAACAACACTGCTAGGACTAGTACCTGGATTAACACTTGCTTAGGCGCGCAGGTTAATAGAACGCGTTTTGGCGCTGGGGGTCCAGTAGACTCCTGATTGTTTATCAATGTTTCATTGACAATGATTATAGTAATGTTTTACCCACACCCTTTCGTCACTTACTACTAATAATTAATGCAATACATATTTTATTAATAATGTATTTAGAAACTAACAAAATATTTTTTACATTCAATTTTACAGTAAAAGAAATTATTCTGTATCCGTTGCAATATCCCCTTCAATACTTTCGAAACAGTTCCGGCAAATTTTGACTGTATGCAAATTTAAGCACAAGTAGATACCGCATTTTCTACATATATATTGTGTTTTACATTTTTTCTTTTCTGCTTGGTAACACGGGCCCCAATATTTTCGTTCACGATCTGAAAATACATCTGCTGTTGCTTCTTCTACACGTTCAGTTATCTTATATTTTTCTAAAAGAACTTGCAACTCTCTTGGAAGATTTCGGCATAACGCTCTTCTTTCAATTGAGGTGTGGCTAAATCTAATGCCAATTTTTTTTTAGGAAATCTCGTCTAGGTACATATTCTTTGCCGTTGCCGAGATATATTACACGAGAATTTATTCCCGCTATGTTCATAATATGGTAAAATGTTACCATGGGCCACCGCCTTGTGCTTCGTGCAACATTGTATGTGCCACATAATTTGTCAATGATATCCACACCTGCTTTAGTTTCATTATAGAACTGAATTATTTCAGGTTTTTTATGTTCATCCTCTGAAACTGTAGTACTGGATGTGTGATGACTCGAGAGTAGCACCAGTCTTTCCTTTTTTGGGTATATATGAAACAAGAGTTTCTTTTTTGGTATATCCAAAAATACTATCATACTGATTCCTGTTCATTTCCAAAACAAAAACAGACGGTACTTCTCTTTTATTTTTTCTTATTGTTCCTACGTATGAAATTTTTTTTCTTTTCCAGTTCCTGGACTAGTTTTAAACTCGTAAACCAATTGTCGGATGTAATAATCCAGCCGCTTCCAAATATTGGTGCTGCTAATCTCAATAAAACATTTTCTGCAGAATTATTCTTCCTGTACGGCCCTTCTGGCTGTGTACCGCAATAAATTTCCATATTGCATGTGTAAAACAACTTGACGTCACACAGCGAAAAAAATTTTACACCGTATTTATTAGGCTTTGAGGGGATATATTGACGAAATCCAGAGCGCCCACGAAATGCTGGAAGCATTTCATCAACTGTCATTCTGCCCAATATGATAATGAGATTTACAATTTTCTAAAAAAAAAACTCAAAAATTTCTCTTATCGGGGCTAATTTATCGACCGCCTTCCTTTGAGGCCGTGTAAATAAATCATCAAACCGATCACATCTAATAAGAAACCTGAATCTTTTTTCCGACATTGTCATTCGGAATATGTCAATTCCAAGAACGTCAGATGAAAAAAAAACGGAAAGTCTTTGGTGGTTGCCTCGAAATACTCCTGCCAAATATAGAAGAGCTAAGAATGCTTCTATTTCTATTTGATCTGTTTCTGTCTCTTTCTTTGTTTGTATTTTCTACTAGCAAAGATAAAATACGATTGTCAAAGAATAATCGCCAACAGTCCGTTTCTTTTTCAGCATTCTTAGCCGTCCGGCCCATAACACCAGGAAGTCTGCATAAAATATTATGTGGAGGAGTTTGTGTAATTCGCCTTGGAAATTTTCGCCATTGTGTACCGTCTCGGGCTGCAATCAGAAATAGAAATAATATAGACAAAATATTTTCAAAATATTTCAAGTTTTTATTTATAATTTCACAACACAAATATGAGCATATGAATAAGTTATATTTCAACCAACAAAAATATTTATTTTTTGGTTTATTTACCACTGTAAAAATCTATACTAGCATTTTCTACTTCTTCAAGATTTTCTTCAATTTCGTGATCTGTATTCGAACCATTTGTTCTAGTTTCTAGTTTCCAGATTATCTTCAGTTTGAGATTCATCTGATTCTTCAAAATCGTCTTCACGAATGTAATTATCTTCAAAATTAATTTCTTTATCTATGAGACGATTAACTTCTTCAATATCTTCAGATTTACTTAGGTTATAAACTTTTTTACTCATTTTTGATGAAAAATAAAACGCACAATAAATACTCGAAAAAAACTGGACCAAATACTTCGAAAACTCGACAAATGCACCGACGAGGTTAGGCACTAGGAGTCTAGTAGATTCCCAGAATGCACCTGCAGTAAATACTTAGAATTTATTTGCAAACAGATGTTCTTACAACAATGGAACTTTGGAAAAACACAGAAAAATAATGTGTCTGAGATATCGTAAAACCAGATGTGTTTATTTCTATCAGTTTTTTAAATAAAAACCAAATACTAGGAGTCTATTGGACCGCCACACGACTAACGAAGTGTTAAAAAACCTACAATGTTCATGTATAGGTGCGTTCTTTTTGACTGAGATCTCAGTTAATCTCAGCTCACATCAGTAATGTGAGCGTTCTTTTTGTTTTACTCACTTTAAGTGAGCTGAGATTTTTCCTCCCCCTTCACCGATGCTGAATGTGTTGTAAGGGGGTATCAGTTGGAATTGAGTCGGAAATAAAGTGGAGGGGATGAAGAAATATTTGATTTGCTTGGTTTATTTGTAGTTTTAACCAAGGTTATCTAAGTTTTTAACCATTGACATATAAACAATAAACACACATAATCTATTTTTCTTTTGTTACAAATTATGCCGTATAGTTTAAATCTATCGACAGATCGCGCGCTTCAATTGAGATGTCGTTCTTTTTGGTGCTTACTCACATCACTTTATCTCAGATCACCTTAACTGAAGTGATCTGAGATCTCAGTCAAAAAGAGCGCACCATATGTGGTTATATAACCTTAAAATTAGAAAGAAAAATACCCGTTTCTAGTTTTTCTTTCAAATATGATTTCGTTTACGTTAGACCGATATAATATAAAGATTGGTGAAAAGTTCGTGAATCAAGATTGTTAATCTACATTTTCCAGGCTACATGCGATTAAAATAAAAAAAATAATTAAAAACCCTACAATGTTCTTGTATGTGGTTATATAACCTCAAAATTAGAAAGAAAAATACCCGTTTCTAGTTTTTCACTGTCAAATATGATTTCGTTCGAAATAATAATGAATATTTATAAACTTAAATTATTGCTTCATTTTAAATGAAAAGAAACATATTTTTTCACTTTCTCTGAACTTCGAATGTCAAAATTCAGTTACTAGGACTTGGTGGACTAGTGCCTGGATTAAGGGAGTTTTATGTTTGATTGACTAGTGCCAAAGTAACGAGTATCTAAACGTAGGCACATTCTTTAAAGTTTAGAATTGCCGATAAATGGCGAGTCTAGTTCTCAAAATGACGCGCGGTATAATTACATTTTTCTTCTCATCAACAACCTGTTTTTCTTCTCGTCAACAATAACAACTTAAATAATTTGCCAGAGACAGCAAAACGTTCTTGAACCTTGGCCCGTATTGAAATTTGATTGGGCTTAATAGACAAGAAGATATATTAAAGATAATTTAGACCAACAAATCCTGACAAACTATGGGACAATATTGAAACTACTTACGAAAAGCTTGTAGATAAATTTGTACATGTCAAGAAAGTATGGTAGCCGATGGCTCTGCCATAAAATATTAAATTTTTCTTATTGCAGCTGTTGCATTTAAAGAAGCGCATAGTATATTTTAATTTTTTTTTATTATACATATTACGTTGATAAGACCGATTCGACAAATTTTTAACCAATGTCTCAGACTTACAGGAATAAGTTTCATTAAAAAATCTCACAATAGAAACATATGACAAAACATTCATATGTAAAGAAGATCAACCCCAAAGTAATGTGTGCCAACCATTAAAATCAATAAGAATATAACGTAATATCCACAACTGACCTCTTTATGACATGAAATGCGAACCTGACGGAGACATTACTTTAATTAAAAATGAAAATACTGAAAATATAATGCGAATTGAAATTAATATTTCTTAAAAATCCTATTTTTTGTATTACTACTCTGATCTGCTCTAGGGATAGAGATAATTTTGTTAAAACAAGGTAATTTGTAATCAAAGAATTGCTCCTAAACTCCAACAACTATCAGTTGAGAGTGAGTCATTGCCTATCACGTAAAAAATTGCTTTAATAGCAGCTACTTAAGAAATATAACTTACAGCATTATATCTTTGGCTACATATTGAAGCTATTAATTTGTTATCAGTTTCCACTAGTAAGTGCCCGGACGAGTCTTTAGGAGAGAAAAATAAACATTACCATGCCTAGCAGCCAGAATACCTTTTATGAACTAAGTAAATACCTGGAGGAACCCACACATTTTATTATCTTATATTTTTTTCAAGAGAGTACTTAAGCAAGTCAAAAGACAGAAGAGGGAATCTCTAATTAGGAACACTGCTACCGATTGTTTCTATATGTAATAATTTTCGAATCGATAATACAAAGAAGTTATCCCGTTTATGTTCAACGGCGATTCCGTACACGAACGTTGAGGTGAATAATTATTTCCAGTTTGTAAAATCTTGGCTCGAACTTAATCATCTCAAACGATAGACGCTGTTACAGAGAATAATGAAATCAGAAGTACAATATTTGAATTGAGTTTCGTTACGTATTACGTTGGCCAAAAATACTTTTCAGAGTACTTCTGATAATCGGTATCAACATAATAACGGCCGAATTTGATCTTGTTATGCAGTATGTGTATGAACAGTTCTGAAGATAGAGAAGAAACTCTTCTGCTTCACTATTATTGTTCAAAGAAAAAGAAAATTTCATATAGCATATTATTCTATTATTTTAGATTGTATCCTGGACGTTATCACAACTGAAGAGATAACCGTGATAATTAGGATCATTACTATTAATAAACCCGACACCATTTAACCCATTAATGCCTATGGTATGATTTATCATACAGAGGTTGGAATCCATTTTGAATTCACGGCGTGTGCATCTCATGTGATAAAAACAGTCGTTAATTACGTCATATATACAAATAATCACTTGTTAACACAATAATAATTGTTAATACGGTTTCCATCAAAGTTTGTTGCATTCGGAATCAGTTTTACGTAGCAGTGTATTTTCCAATTCGACAAAATAAGTAACAGGTGAGGTTATGTTGTTTTATCTGGTTTCTCTGTAATTTTATCAGGAGTAAAGCCATCAAAATATGACTATTATACACTAAGGAATACTTACGATTCAACAGAAAGTTTGGCTGTGGCCTGTACTTTACGCTACACTAAAAAAATAATTGCGTATGATATATCATGCGGTAGGCAAATGAATGTATTTTTGTTGCAGAAAGAAATTCTATGATCCATCAGATAGTCGTGATGCGGAAGAGTTTTTAAATTACCTAGAAGAGCTCAATTCGGACGACGAAGATCATGAACGAGTAAATAGTTGTCAAAGATTAGATTTGGTAATATTTCCACCAGCAGATGGTAACGAAAGTGACGTGGATGATGCACCAAGCGATGATGACATGGGCCACAGTATTTGTGACATTGGAAAAGGTGTGTTGAGACAACCTATGGAAGTTATCGCTGTTCGTGATGGTGAAAAAAATGACGTGGGTCTGAACGTTCCAACCGGAAAAAAAATAATATATAAAGAGACTAGTGATGACAATACACAACTGGATTTCACTGCAGTTCATGACAATGAGGAAAATGATGTAGGTACGAATGAGCTACAAGAAGAAATCATTTTTGATGTAGATACTAGTGACGACAATATTCCTTTGGATATGTTGGCAAAAAAAAACTTGATAGACCATGTAAAGAGAAAGCTGAAAAAAAATTGAAAATATGAAGAGTAAACAGAAAAAAGAAAAGAAAATCATTAGAAGTTGGACAGAACAGCAGTTGTTGTTTCTACTAAGGAAATGTACACATATTTTGGCATACTGCTTCTTTCTGGTTATTGTAAACAACCTTTTCGAAGAATGTACTGAGAGACTAAAGCAGACACATATAATAGTCTTGTAAGTAACAGAATATCTCGTGACAGATTTGAAACAATTCATTGCTATTTACATTTCAACGATAATAATTCCATAGATCCAAATAATAAAACATATTAAATTCAACCACTACTAGATCTGATAAACAAGGTACCTCAAGACTTAGCCCAGCCTCTAGGAAAGTCCTTTTCACTAGACGAAGGATATTTGTTGAAATTCCTCTTACATCTTGTACAAATGTTGTCTATAGTATTCCTTGTCGTGATTGTGATAAACACTATATCAGTCAGACTATGAGATAGCTTTCCAACCATATAGTCTCACACAAGAGTAATTCCAGGTTACACCCTGAAAGATGCGCTCTTGCAGAACATGTTAACACTTTAGATCATCGAATGGACTTTGAATCAGTGAAAGTGTTGGCTACTGAGTCACATAAAACTAAGAGAACCTTCTTAGAGATGGCCTTCATTTCACAGTCAAATATTTGCATAAATAAAAAACAGATATCAATCATTTGAGCGAGATTTATTCCTTTTTACTGTCATTGGATAACAATCACAGACCACATAACATGAACACTTTCCAAGGTACACATAACAACAACACCTCACTACTAACATTCAATTAATTATTAGGGTGATAATATGGGAAATTCCACTGTTTTCAACGTATATTTTTATTATTGTTATTATTTATGTTAATATTATTATTGTTGTTACCTTAATAATGCCTTTTTATAATCAATATGTATTCGACAATACATCAACAATCCTTTTGTTTACATATTAGCTGTCATGTAATTCATCTTTTCCGTTGAGTCACGTTTAAAGGGAACTCTTCTTCTTGCCGTAAGTTACGGCCTGAACCCTTCTCCCTTAGCGGTTCTATTGGTGTTGGTAAATAGAACCTGCGCGCCGCTGTCACGTTTTGAGAACTTGTTTAATGACGACTACCGTGAATTGTTTGAACCAGTGATGTCAAATGCCCGTTTCCATTTCCGTCTTGGAGGGAAGGATTCCTGCTTGTTGGCGTCCTTTTTCGGCTGTGTTTGTTGAAAAATGATTTTACGGCGTTAATCTCGTGCAAGTTTTGTGTTTTTATTATTATATTATACTATAACAGCCTCAATGTTGTTAATATTGTTGCTAATTTGAATGTCAATTTTCCCTAACTGATGCCATGTGATGAGTTCTTCAATCTTATGTTTTACATAAAGCAAAATAATTTCGTTTTACATAAAGGAAAATAATTTCACTATGGATGTAAGTACACTTTCGTCTCTTTATTGACAGAGTTGAGAATAATCCCATTTTTTCCTCTATTTGTAGCGTCCCTGATGATGTAAACGAACGTTTTCGAAAGCTTGGATAAAAACCAATAAAGAATTCTCTTTTTCCCTGTTGCTGCATTCCCTGCATTCTCCAATATTTCTGAGTTTTATTCCTAACTGGTCAGCAAAGACTATATATATATATATATATATATATATATATATATATATATATATATATATATATATATATATATATATATATATATATATACAACAACAAAGAGATTAATGGGTAATTCACGCAAATAGAAAAACATGCATGTTTCTGTTACTGCATGTTGCAGTCCTCAGCACGGTATAACCAAATAAGGATGTGAAACTTGGGAGAGTGAAGTACCCATGAATCTCTTTGTTGTTGTTTACATATCACGCAATATTCCTACATCTTCTTTATATATATAATCTTGTCATTAATTAGTTACAGGGCATTGAATTGTTTTTAATAAACTTTGACTGTAAGTGAAATTTATTTTAATAGAAGCAATCACATTGTGAAAAACATAAACAAAAAACAGTAAATTTCATAGCAGATGTTCAAAATGTGCACCTCCAGCTAAAATACAAGTATCCGCTAGAAGTCTAATAGATTGCCGAATACATTAAAAGGCCTGAATTGTTGATGAGATTTAAGATAGGGTTGTGTAAATGAGTGATTTTAAATATCCCCACACAAAAATCCAGAGGATTGTGTCCAGGTGACTTTGGGGGGCTACTGGTGTGGATATCCTCGTCCAATTCAACACCCTGTAACTCATTAACGATAATACTTATCCCACATCTTTATAAGAACTTTTCGTCTTAAATTTGAATGGCAACTCGCCCCCAGCAATCTTTCAGATTAGTTTGGTAATACCCTGTACATATCAGTCTATTAATAATGTTAATTGATTTAATATTCACCCAGAGTTTCACTCAATTCAGAAGGTTCAGAAGCTTAGGTTAACAATTAACTGAATCACAAAAAATCTTCAATGTTCCGTCTTTATTTTAAGACATTTTCAAAATCTTGCAATAAAAAAATAAGCATGTCAGTTAAAAATTGGGTTTCAGCACAAAATAATTGTTGTAATAAAAATTTGCATGAGATAAGTATAGTAAGTGAGAATAGCATTTCACTTGAAGTATGACCAAATATTTGTGGATAATGTAAACAAATAAGAGAAGGAATTAATAAGAATCTATGAGTTTGCTGCAGTTTACAGGGAAATTCAGAATTTTGATAACTGAATCATTAATAATATATAGATTTCTATATTTGTAATAAAGATGCAAGTGGTAACAAAGGCTTAAGCAACATAATACAGTATTCTGATGTAAGTGTTTACAATCTGCTGTACAATACAATTCGACTTGATTAAAAGGTCAATTTTAATTCATGTAAGTCAAGAGAGAACTTACTTTTTTGTAATATTTTGTATAATGAGCAGAATTACTTTGATTGTCATGTTATTTAATAATAATATCTTGTTAATAGTGTGAGTATATAATTGACAAACCTTGAGAGTATATTATAAATTTGGAAAATAACATATTGGAATTTTAAACTATTATGGATTTTTCTATTATAATATCGAATTAACATATTAAAGCAATTATAAAAAAATAAAATGATAAGTCAGTTATCTCCTGCATTATTTCAACTGAATAACAATTGTACTATACCTGATATATTATAATTATTGTTAATTGGTATTTTGTGTTTCACTAATTATTGTCTCATTGTTTTTATTACCTTTCATAATTTGATATAAATCAGATTTGAAACATTTCAGCATGCAATGTATAATTTCAGATTGTATTTATTTAGAGGAGAAACTTTTAAACAAAATTGAAATACATTGAAATTATTTAAAACAAATATCTCCAAAACCAATTGAGCTACACAAATCAAACAAAGGTGCTTTTTAGATGTAGAATTGAACGCTCTTATTATTAATTTAATCATAGTTAAACATATATATATATATATATATATATATATATATATATATATATATATATATATATATATATATACACGTCTCACGTATGATGCGAAGCCCAACACATACCACAGGCTAGTAGAAGCCCGGGTTGAGGGGCAAGGGATGTCACTATTTCTTTTGAATATTTGGATATTTCTTAACTATTTGCTAGAGGACAAATAGCTGTAGTTCCTACGTATGGTACGAAGCCCGAGTGGAAATGTAATGTTTGGAAATTATTATTCATAATTCAGTGTATGAATTTTTGTAGAGCTCATAACTGTTAAGAAGCCCCGTTGTCTCATAACAAGTGGTAAATATACTAAGACTATTTCTTCAATTAAAACAAACCCTTTACGAATTTAAATGGAAATGTAATTGTATCTCTGTTATTCTAATAGGTGTAAAAACAATTTCTTTTCGATATATTCACATCCATTGTTGTTTTTTAGATCAAAATTGCTTGAATCGAATAAAATTTTTCAGCTGAAAGCTAATCTCGTTAGGTAGTAGGCTGTAATTTATTTCATAGTAGGAGTATTGAAAAGCTTGTCAAACTGATGTTAACAAACAGTGATCAAATATTTTTTTAAGTAAATCAAATTTTTTCCAGAAATCACCAATTGAATATAAGCAAATGTTCCTTTTTAATGAGACATGATTTTTTAAACACAATATATCGACAAATAATGAAGCGCATTTTTCTTTCCGTTCCAATTTATTCTTCAAATTTTGAGTTAGTTACGTGGACGATGTATTATATCAACAATTAATAGTTGCAATTTTCGTAAAATTTCCGACTCTCAAATAAATTACAATATTATTGCAAACGAAAGGCTTCGAATATTAAATTTGGTACAACGGAGTATATATAAGCTTACAGTAAGAACTGTATGCACTTACAATATTCTATTTTTCATATATTTGTTCAATATGTTCAGTTATTTATAATTTCTGTAAACTATGTAATTAAATGATGTTCTTAATATTTAGTCAAAGTTTTAGATATCTAAAATGGATAATTTTTTCAAACTATTGCTTGCTTTCTAGAGATATAAGCACATTACACGATTTCGCTCGTACGGGAAAGAGTCGGAAGAGTTTTTATCGTAGTCTATTGGTTTTCACATTGGACGTTCAAAAGCAACATTTTCATCTGTTCAGTTGAAAGTGCAACTAACTTCAATCAATGTTATTATGGATCGCGAACAAATTATTGCATTATGGGTAATTTATCGTCATTGGAAAAAAAAAGACGCAATCATCTTAATTGGGTTCAACTAATTAAGACGTGAAGAGGTTGGGACGTTCTACAATTTATTTGAAGACCTGAAAAGTGATGACCGTCTATTAATCCCATTGTTCCATGCAAATGGAATAGGTTCTCCTTCTTCTCAGTCTTTCTACCCTCTGGAGGGTGTAGAGATACTATTTTAGGTAGGTGTTTGAATTTGGTATTTCCATGGAATAGGTACATACTCTGAAATTAAACACAAACGATTAAACATCGTGTAATGTGAAAGCGTGCGTTTGGTCACGTAAGCCACTGAACTTGAGAGATGATAGGGTTCCAGTGTGGCTCCAGTGGCAATGGACGATTGCAAAATGGTTAAAAATCGTGACCGTGTTGTAATCGTACCATGTGAAAGCTAGTATACTGTTCTTCAGTCGACTAAGAAAAACTGCCGGTCCGATGTTTTCCCGTACGAGCAAAATCGTGTAATGTGCAAAAGGTGTAGGGAGTGCTAGTAGGTAACAATCAAATAAAAATGAAAAACTGATACAGGGTGTTGAATTTGAAGTAATCGAGTAAAAATTATTTTAAATTGATGGCATGGAGAATGTCTAAAACATAAAATTTTTAAATATTACAAGATCACAGACACTTTATTGTAGGCTTATAGTTTATTGTGCCAAATTTATTCGGTAACGTTTTTGTTTACAAGAATATCGTGATTAATTTGAGACAGTTTTTCTGGGAAAATATGTCAAAATCTATTAAAATATATAAAATCATATGTTCGATATAAAATCAGGAATGTCCCGGAAGTAGGTAAAAGATATTACATTTCAAGTCTAAGGTAAAATAGGAGGTTCTAAATATAAATGGAATAAGAATTGTCCCAAAATCAAAAATTTCTTTTCTTTTCCAACAGGAACCGAGATGGACCGTAAAAAATATTTGTTACAATTAGCAGTTCAGAAGAAGGTTGCATATGTATCGGAAAATGTTAGTGTTACCAGTATTCTCAGTAGCTCTACATCTTCGGAATCTGAAAAATCTCTGTCTCATTCTGTGGATGAAAACAATACTTGTAACAGAGAATTCAGTAAATCACCATCGCAGAAAATAATTGGCATTCTGTCAAATATTCCAATACCTACTAACTCTAGTCCAACCTTACCAACTGGAAGCGAATTAGCCGTGACAAGTGATAGAACTGATTTAAAAGAAAAAGTAAAACTTCCTAAGTTCTCAACAATAATGTCTAATATCCCAGTGAATCAGAAAATACTGAAGAGTATTTAACAAATTACAAAACTTCAGAGCTTTGCAATAGTAATGAAGTTACTGGGGAATGTTGTTGGATCCAAGAAAACGTTTATAACGAAGTCACTTTTCAAAAGCAATTGCAAGAATATTCTGGTGAGCAGAATTCAAATATACCTGAACTCGTTCTTGAAACTATGCCTGAGAACAACCTCATCTTACCTATACCAACAAAGTATCAAAAGGATAAAACCGAGAAACTTGAATACAGTAATCTCAAAAATATGAGTATTTTTGAGACTTCTACTACAAGATCTGACACGCTTTTAAAACCAGATATTGATAATGGTTCAAAATATTTACTTTCTGAATTTAATGAAATGGACTTACAAGAAAGTGAAACATATTCTGATGATTTTAAAGACTCAAGCTTTGCGTCTATTCATATTCCTTCAGATTACTCTTCAAGTTCGTCTTCGAATATGGATGAAAAAGATATGTTATGGGAATTTGAAAAAAACTCAATTAAGAAATAATCCAGTTGAGCACCCAGTCAAAGTCAGTGACAAAAAAGTATCGGAAATAAAGGTAAAGTCTAATAATTGATTTCGGGATATTCTGTTAATGCTATTTAGAAAATTTCGATTTCAGGAAGGCGTATCTAGAATATTGAATGGAAGTGGCAATCAAAATCTTGAATATGTCATCTCAAACCCTCGGAAAACTCCGGTACGTTGAAATATATTTACAAGCTTTTTAATATTAATTTTGGTGTAATATTTTGCCTTTATCGCATTAAAATTCATATTTTATGTTTGTTATTATATTGTTTTATCTATTTTAGGATATTAACAACATATATCGAAAAAAATCCGCGGCTAGGGAAAGGCCAACGTTATGCCCAATTTGTTACCAAGATGTGATTACTCATTTCCCCAGGCATCTCTTCAGGCACCATAAGGATAATAAAGATGTCAAGTTAATACTTAGTCTT
Organism: Galeruca laticollis; assembly: GCA_963921935.1. Classification (NCBI taxonomy): domain Eukaryota; kingdom Metazoa; phylum Arthropoda; class Insecta; order Coleoptera; family Chrysomelidae; genus Galeruca; species Galeruca laticollis. Next base: position 132,001,327 of record OY998180.1, read on the forward strand.
AAAGCTGGAAGTTCAGAACGCCTGGCTTTAATTTCTGCTCTTCGAAAACAAGGGTATTTTCATTTAACTACCGAAAAAGATGTCCTTAATCCAGTTCGATCTTCCAAGGACCCAAATACTGAATATTTGGTTTGCACTTTCTGTCTTGGTCATTATAGTAAAAAACTTCTGTACAAGCATGTGAAGATCTGTAAAAGTAAGCCCGCTGATATAAAAAACGCTGGTAAAAGCTGTTTATCTAAGTCTCAAACGTTTATGGCATCAGTTATGTCAAAAAATCAAGAATATCTAAAAAATTCTCGAATAAAAAAAGAGGTTTTTGATATAATGAGAGCGGATAATATTAGTGAGGTAGCAAAAAATGACCCGTTAATTTGTTTGTATGGTGAAAGTCTTTTGGCAAAACACAAAAGACAACAGATCGCCAATGTTGTATCTAATAAAGTAAGGGAAATGGCAAGAATGCTGATAGCAATCAAATCGATGGATGATACGATAATTACCTTCTTTGACTTGCTTAGACCTGAGTTCTTTGGAATACTTCTATCGGCTGCCAAAATCATAAGTGGCTATGATGATATAAATAAGAGCTTTAAGGCACCATCCTTAGCATTACACATGGGAACAAATTTAAAATTAATTTGCAATGTTGCGTTTAAAATTGTATTAGAGAAAAAAAATCTTCCTAATATAAAATGGGCTAATAGAGATGAAAAGAAGAGGGAAATTAAAGATTTAAGACAGTTAATAGAAGGGCATTGGTGCAACGAAATATCAAGTCTTGCTTTGAAAAGCTTGAAAGAAAGACAATGGGAGGAACCAGTTAGATTACCATTAGCGAGTGATATACTTTTATTCCAAACATACATCAATGAACTTGCCAGCAAAGCTTACGAAGAACTTAAGAATCATATAGAAGTGAAAAAGAACTATAAAATTTTAACTGAATGTGTACTTGCTCACACCGTTATGTTCAATAGAAAACGGGTGGGTGATGTACAATATTTGAAGATAGAAACTTATAAAATCGAAAACCAACGGAGTGAACAAGAAGCTTTCACCGAGTCACTTACTACAACTGAAAAGATATTGAGCAATAAATTTAAAAGAGTCATAACAGGCGGAAAAGGGTCAAAACCAGTGCCAATACTATTTTCTCCTAGAATTCAAAAATATATTACCTGTTTACTAAATATCAGGTTAGCTTCTGGTGTGGTGCCGATGTCGAACCCATACTTATTCGCTAATCCGAATTCTGAAAATAAATGGATGACGGGAACGAAAGTTATTAGATGTCTGGCTGAAAATTGTGGTGCCAAAGAACCGAAATTATTGACATCGACTAAATTCAGAAAGCACATAGCTACAACTCTGTAATTGATGACAATGGAATCAGACGAGATGGAACAAATAGCCAAGTTCATGGGCCATACAAAAAAGACGCACTCTGAATTTTACAGGTCAGTTTTTATATAACTTTTTTGCTTTTCATTAAATAACTCATTAGTTATTTGAGTTAATTAAATAGAACTTTTTTTTAATTTAGATTACCTCAGGATATTTACCAGACGGCTAAGGTAGCAAAAGTGCTTCTTTTATTAGAAAAAGGCAAGGGAAAGGAATTTCGAGGCAAGAGTTTAAGTGAAATTGAACTGAATTGAGGTTTATTATAGTTCTGAATCAGAAGGAGAATTACTCGAAAATATTGGGAAGGAAATTGTGATAAAAGCAAAAAAAGGAAAAAAACAAGCATCGGACAATGAAACCAGTAGCGAGGACTTGGAGACAGAGATAAAATTAGCTGCAAAAGGGTCGAACAGAACAAAATTGCTAAGAAGCTCAGAAGAAGATCAAGCGCAAGAAAATAAACCAAAAAAATATAAAATGAATGTTAAAGCTGATGAAGATAAAAGGAATAAAAAAATAAGGTTATCCACGAAAACATATAAAAAAACAAAGGGACGTGTTAGGTGGAGTGCGAAAGAGAAAGAACTTGTTCGTAAATATTTTGCCGCACATATAAAAAATAAGATAACGCCTAGGAAATATGAGAGCGAAGATTTTTTGAAAAAACATGGAGAAATAGTAGTAAACAAAGATTGGGGGAAAATAAAAACGTTCGTTTACAATTGTTTCAAATAGATTTGACTTTTTGTAAGTTTGTAACAACAGCAAGTTTATTTTTCAAATAAAACGTTTTCATAAAACTTGTATTTCATTTTGTTTGAAATATATTTAAAAACAGAAACTAAATAATGTTTTTTCACGATGGATGTAGCATTAAACATATTTTAAAACAATAATTCGGAAGATTCCACACCTGTAATTTTAAACCAATCAAAACGTGCTTTTTGACAGATCACCATAGCAACGGATAAATTTTAGTGGAAATTTATTCCCTGTGGATTCCCAACACTGAATTGTACTGGAAATTTTTTGACGTTTATAATGAGAAAATATTTTTCCTACAAATGTCAAAAAATGACAAGGTTTGCGCATTGAAAACAATATCCGAAGTGACACTTTTTTCGGATTCTTACGTTACCATGACACCATGCGCGAAATACTTTGCGCACTAGGGTGCGAAGTATTTCACACACTGCATGTTAATGAATAAGACTTTTTTATTTTAATCTTTAAAAAATGGAGCAAAACTACAAAATATTATTTATTTTTAAATGAATAACAATTAAATACTTTTAAAGACATTTTAAGCCAGCTCAACACTATTTTTTATAATAAACTGGGCATTTTACTTATTTATAATATTTTCAAGAGATAGATATATTTAAAAAATTCAATTCTCGATTACTAAAGTAGCTTTTCGCGCACTAGATACAAAAATTACTATTTTTGACAGTCTGGGTTTTATTTGTTCACATGATAATTTTGATACATTTCAGTTACATTAAAAACATTAAATTTATTAAAATTATAACTTTCTACCACAAGTGGTAGACCATAAAAAAGAAGAAAAACTTCTAACATTTTTTCTCCGGTATATGTCAGGATTGCACGATGCACATAACTTTGAAATTTTTCCGTCTTATTATCTGAAAACTAGAGACTTTACACTGTAGATTGCTTATTTCACGAATTCGATACGATAATTTTCAACAAAGACCATTTGAAAACTTGGTATAATTTGGAAAAAAAATTTGGATCCTTAATGTAGAAGCTTTCACTATTACTAAATGTGATAATTCACATCTTCTTACGTCTATAGTAAAAATTTCAAAATTAATCTCCTAGTGGTTTTCTAAGAAAGTATTCTCCATTTACCGAATACCTCAATGAATTTGCAAACCCAGCTGTAAGATCTAGTGGCTTCCTATCGTACGTGATCTTTACCAAATATATATATACACATAGCGTGGTGCCTCTGGTGGTAATAGTACTGAACTAAAGCTGTATGAATTAAGAGAGAGTACCATCTATACGAAGCCTTTGTAATTTTTTAAAAATTTCAATAGATGCCATCATATGATCATAATAAGCTTATATACACCCTAAAATTTTTGGAAGCCCGTTTCGGGCTTCGTAAAAACTTCGCGGGCTTCGTAATATCTGTGATGTATACCACTTCGGGCTTAGTAATGCTTGTTGATATGTCTATATATATATATATATATATATATATATAAAACATATATGCTTTAATTTACTAAAGCAACATGCGTCCTCTATTAACAATCATTAGAATCCAAATTCGTAATCCTCAAGGAAAAAAAATTGCACACTTTCAAGTAAAACTGCTTAAACATGTGATTTTAAAGGAAGCAACCTATTATTTTTTTGTTTTTAAAATCCTTAAAAAATTATGAATTTTTAGTGGTGGACTTACACTCGAAAAGGCTCTGCAAATGGTTTATGCAGATTATTTAGACGTTGGTGAAATCTATATAAACCCCCAGAATCGGCCGAGCTGACAGATGAAGACGGAGGTGGTCTTGTTGATAATATGTCTGCAAATCAGTTGCGAGCTGCAGTCGAAATAAGCATTTATCAGCAAGACAATACAGATAGATGAAATTATTTCCGAAGCTCTAGTCTAGAAGAATCGGAGGAAGAACCACATCCTTTTAACTCCATAGAAAAAATTGATTACAGCAACATTTCTCGGATAAACGGTGACGTAGTTTCCAACGCAATTTCCACAAAAAGAACTATGAAAACTTCAAATACCTTACTCCTGTTGAGATGTTTGAGTTATTTATTGACAATGATATTATATCAATATTAATAACAGAAACTAGAAGGTATAGCCGACAAAAAATTATGAAAATGTTTTTGAATAGATTACAATGACATAATAAAATGTTTTCTTGGAATTTTTATATTATCGGGCTACAAAACATTACCAGGAATTATTTTTTACTGGGATAGTAGTAAAGATATGGGAACTGGAATGGTAAAGTCTGCTATGCGACGCGATCGATTTATTTCAATTTGTTGTTATGTGCATTGTGTAAATAATGACAATCTTGATTTGTCCGATAAATATTGTAAAGTTCGACCACTTATGAACATTTTGAAAAATAAATTTATGCATCACTTCGTCCCAGAATAAGATTTAAATGTTGACAAAACTATGAAAAAATATTATGATAGGACAATCATGTAAACAATTTATAAAAAGTAAGCCTATAAGATTTGGAGTTTGACAACGAATACACATTATTCCTTATCAAGGTACTGATGACAATATTCCAGATGATTACAAAAAAGTCTTTGGTAATGTACCGCGCCATTGGTAAAAATGAGAATTAAGAATCTGCAATAAAGATACAACTTTTTCTTCGATAATTTATTTACAAGTTTGCATTTATTGCATTATTTGAAAAGTCTTGGATATGGCGTAACAGGAACTATTCGAAAAAATCGTATAGTGCGAGGCTGTCCTCTTCCACAAAAGCAACCCAGAGGAGAATATGCGATGATAGTGGGCTGAAGACATGTGTACATTTATTTCACGAACATACTGTATAAAATGTAACGTTAGAATGTGCAAAAAATGTAATGTTATTCACTTTCATAGTAGATTTTAAATATTTTGCTTAGTTAAGATTATTTTGATACTCATAAGGATTGGCGTTGCGTTTTTTGCGACACGTTGTTTCTTATAAAATAAAAGGAAATTATATTTTTTTCTTAAAAATTCTTAGTTCTTAATACCTACAAATAAAGTAAACATAAAAAAATTGTTTTTAAACAAAATATACTCCATCCTTAATGGGTTAAGTTAGTTATACTAAATCAGTCCACGGACAGGGATTTTCTTCCCTCTATGGTTTTGTGTATTTTCTTTATATATATTATATGTAAATTATACTTGTAATTACACTGCCCTTCTCCGTACGGTTGCGAATCACCACAGATGTCTGTATCAACAAAAAGGTCGATCGACGTCACGTTCTTCGAAGGGATGTAATATTCAGCGTGGTATTAGCCAGGAAAGTAGTTGTTTTTCTCTTCGACGAACGGTCAGACTAATATGTCGAAATTATTAAATTTTTTACTAATACGGAGGTGTACAGTAGAAAACCGAAATTTATCTTTCATATAGACACACTACGTATTTTATGAAATTTTAATTCATAATATATATATATATATATATATATATATATATATATATATATATGTATATATATACACTGTGTTATTTATAAAATGCGACATATGGTATCCTGTACAAAACTGTCAAACGCGAGCTAACTTTTTTACCAAATAGCGTTCGTGAAAAATAATAACAGATTTGAAAAGGTCGATAAAAAATAAACTCAAGTGCACTTTTAATTTTCTTAAATTCGAACTGGTTTAATAAGAAAATGCATAATTATGTTTTTAAAAGTCGTACGCCATTTTTATATCACTTTTTAATACAAACAACAGGGAGCGAGATGGCCAAGTTGGTATTTGGTACGCGAAATTTGAAAGTTGAATGTGGAGGACAACGGTTCGATCCTACGCTGTGACGAAGTTTTTTGTTTTTAGTTGGTTTTTTACAATTTTTACCTAAAAAACATTAATTTTAAAATAAAGCAGTTATTTGTTTCAAAAATTTATTTATTTAAAGTTCAGACAATTTAGTATCAATTTTAAAAAGCAAAATCTAGTAGGTAGCCTTCCAAATAATGTCATTTTCATTCTTGACAATTTGTAATCTTTGGAGCGAAAAGTATTTTTGAAGCAATTAGATTTGTTATTTTAGTGTACTTGTGAGTAATTTCTTGTTTCGTTTGTCGAGATTTTTGTAAGTTCATTTGTTGTTTCAAGTTTAGATTCATTTTTTAATAATTTTTAATTTATTATAATAGTTATAATTTCATTTAAAATTGGTCGTGTTTTCCCATTACTTAATTTATTTTATTATTTATAGTTTTGGTAGTTTTTAATTCTTTACAGTTAGTTATTATTTATTTTTATTCTCGTTGTAAAATGCTTACACGTGAAGAAACTGTGCAAATTGTTCGTATGTATTATGGCGGTCACAGTAGTCGCGATATTAAACAATTTTTATTTAATATGTCCAATGGTCAAACTGATGTACCGCATCACAGGATACATCAAATTATTAAACAATTTGAAACAACGTTGTGCCTAAAACCTGAACACCGACGAAGAAATCGAACAACATTAATGGAGATTGACTTGTCCATTTTGTTGGCTTTTGTCGAAAACTCTAGGACCACCATTAGACGCGTGGCACGAGATTTAAATGTTATTATTTTTAAAGTACACAGTGTTCTAAGAAAAAACGGCTTCAAAGTTTACAAACTTCATGATGTGCAAGAACTTTTAGAGCAAGACTATTTTAATAGACAATTTTTCTGCGAAATTATGATAGACAAAGCTAACCGAAATAGGAATTTTTTAAGATACATCCGTTTTACCGACGAGTCTTTTTTTGTTTTAAAGAGAAAAACTAACAAACAAAATCAAATGTATTGGGATACAGTAAATCCATGGAACCGGGTCCCCATCAGTAGACCGGGTCCACATCAGTAGATATGTACGTAGTTCGTCGGGGTATTTATTGATGTGGAGGGGGTGAAGTGCCAATCCGGAGCGTCTCCAGGTGGCGGATAGGAGAAGGGCTTCTGAGATGATTTTATATGAGGAGGAGGTCTGCGGGGAAATACCTGGGGCTCGTTGTGTCTAAAAACTCAACTGGCAGCCCTCGAATACCCTGCCGCGGACCAACTTTAGCTGTCCCAGCTGTAGTATCGTGGCTAAGGGATTGCACACAGGGTTACGATGCCGGGTGAAATTTCGAGCTCACCTCGAAATCACCTGTTACACCAATGTCTCCTGGCTGTCTGTGGTCAAGTCTCGCGGGCCAGTGGGATGGTTAGGTCACTGTCCGGACCAAGAGGAGACAACCTCACTAAATTCAAGGTGGGAAACCGGGCCGAAGAATGCGTGGCTATATAGAAGAATAGTCCTTACTGGTTTCGACCTTGGAGCACCGGGGGGAACTCCATTGTATTGAACCCCTTACCTCTGCATGCGGGGCTCTGCAGCGGTGGACCGTAATGACCCTAGCTTCTCGTGGGATCACTCATGGAAAGAAAAAGTAAGACTTTCACCGGAAAAGTAGTGGAGAAAACCTCCACCTCTTCATCCGGGCACTTCACAGAGGGAAAAAAGGCCAAACGGCACAAAGGTCGTATGCTGTTCGACCTCCCAAAACCGGGAGAACCGGGCGGTATAGACGACCCACTGAGAAAAGGCCTCAGTGGAGCAGGGGTGCGGAAATACCTGCGACTCCTCAATCAGGGAATATCCCCTGAAGAGGCCAGGAAGCAGGTAACTAAGCGCCCAACCCCACCGAAGGAATCACCAAAGGGGAAAACAAAGCTTAAAAGAGGCCCGGAGCATATTACTCCTCCGCTTAGGCCTCAAAGCAAGAAATCAAAAACAGCTGCAACGGTAACCGGGCAAGCCACTGGTTACTCAGCAGCTGTCAAAACAGAGAAAGCTTTTAGGGTGGGAATAATGCCCAAGGATTATCCTGGGGTCATCCTGAGAGCGGAGCAGCTCTCCATACTGGAAGACTATCTGGTGGAAGAGCTGTGCCAGAGCAAAGAGAAGGGAATCCACTTCTCAGGTATCCATTTCCGTTGTGGAATGATACTGGTGGACTGTGGGTCAAAAGGCAGACTGGCTCATGAGGTCAGCGCCGAAATTAAACTCTTGGGAAGGACCCGAATTGGAAACTCGAAGGAGAGACGACATCCCAAAGCCGGTCACCATAACAGTGTTCTTCCCAAGAAGCCAAGACATGAAACTGGAGAAGATCCTCCAACTTGTCGAGGTTCAGAACTCCAACCTCAGTACTGTACCTCTAAAAAAGAGGTACAGGAAACTATCCTCACGATTGGCATCGATCACCAATGTGGGGAAGCTCTGAAGGCAGGAGGTTACGCGCTAAACTTCCGTTTTGGGCGTATACTTGTCTCGGGACTTTGAAAAAAGAAGAATCCCGCGGAGGATCCAAAGGACATGGAGATACCTTCCACATCCGGAACCTCTGGAAAGGGGAAACAAGGCGAAAGCTTGACCTTGGGTCAGCCCGAGATCTTCTCCGGCTCTGCTGGGATGACTGGGAATGCGGAGACTGCCTCTGCATCCCGGGAAGCTGGGCAGAGCAGCCTGGGGGTCGAGAGTCTGACTCGAGATCAAGAAACCTGCTCGATTACCGAGGGAGATACTGCCATGGTGGTCGAGGAGGGTCAGGGAGAGAAAGGAGGGGGATGAATAGAGGCTGAGTAACTAGGCCTCTCTCATCCATAATTATTCACCTTCACGTTCACGAATGTAGCTCAGATTAACCTGCATCACGCGAAGGGAGCTTCAGCCGTGATTGCAAGGTTGTTCCCTAGACTACAACTGGATATTGTACTGATCCAAGAACCATGGATCAACAAAGAAGGCCAAATCAAAGGTTTGGCATGTAAGGATTCTAAATTGATTTATGATCAAAGGCAAGTATCTCCGCGTGCCTGTGTAATCATAAGAAATAACATAAAATATATTTGTGTTTCAGAATACGTGTCACGGGACCTTGTTCCAATCATGGTTCACCTCAACATTGGGGGTATCGACCGAGACATCGTCATTGCCTCTGCCTACTTCGCTGGAGACGGGCCGATGACACCGCCAGTAGAGGTACAAGAGCTAGTGAGACACTGCGATAGGAGACGGCTGCCAATTATAATTGGTTGTGATGCCAACGCACACAATACCGTGTGGGGAAGCACCAATAACAACGCAAAAGGTGAGTGTTTATTAGAATATCTCTTAGCAAATAACCTTGAGACCTTAAACGTGGGGACAACCCCCACTTTTGTCACGAGAGCAAGAGAAGAGGTCCTGGACGTAACAATCGTTAAAGTTGCTGCTAGGAAAAATGTAAAAGATTGGAGGGTGATGAGCGAGCCATCACTTTCCGACCATAGAATCATCGAATTTAGGATAGAGGGAAATACCACCTCGATTCCTACAATCCGAAAACCTAGAAATACTGATTGGTCTCTTTACAAGACCAATCAGAAGGACAATTTGGAACATGTCGAAGTGAATGAGGTAAATCACCCGCACTACGACCTGGAACAAAGAGTCGAACAGATCAGTGAGGCAATAATGGAAGCTTTTCATTTCAGTTGCCCACTCTCAAAAGCTCTTTCAGAAAAGGATGCTCCTTGGTGGAATGAGAACCTGTCAAACCTCAGAAAAGAGGTCCGTCGGCTCTTTAATAGAGCCAAACGTGACGGCAATTGGCAGAGGTACACTGAGAAGCTTACTCAGTACAATAAAGAGATTAGGATGGCCAAGAGGCTTAATTTTCAAGCCTTTTGCGAAAAGATCACTTCCACTCACACTGCGGTCAGACTACAAAAGGTCATGGCAAATGGGGGAACTAACCCCACAATGTCGCTGAAAAAGCCAGACGGATCATACACGGAAGGTGAAGAGGTACGATCGATTCTTCTTCTTAAAACCCACTTCCCAGGTAGTGAACCAGCAACAAGCACCGAAATAGCAATGAACTACACCAAAAAATCCCGCAAGGAAGATTGGGACATTGCTAAGAAAATATTTACCAGACAACGGTTGGAATGGACAATAAGTACCTTCCAACCATATAAATCACCAGGAGTGGATGGAATATTTCCAGCACTCCTACAGCAAGGGATAGACGAGATTCTTCCTCACCTGCTGAAGATTACAAGAAGCAGTCTAACAGTGGGTCTAATACCTAGAAAATGGAGAAGGGCAAGGGTAACCTTCATACCAAAAATAGGGAAAAAAGATGGGACTGATCCCCGATCTTTTAGACCCATCTGTCTAACATAGTTTCTACTCAAATCGATGGAAAAATTGGTGGATAACTACATAAGAACAGAGAATCTGGAGAATATGCCACTTCATAAATGTCAGCATGCCTACAGAGCGGGTCGATCAACTGAGACGGCTCTGTATCAGCTGACAGAAGTCATCCAGAGAACTCTGAACAACAAAGAAATCGCAATGTGCGCATTCCTGGATATATCAGGGGCCTTTGACAACACAACTCATGTGTCTGTCAAAGAAGCACTAAAAAGGGGAGGAGTGAATGAAACCATTGTAAAATGGATGTATGAGTTGTTGACAACGAGGATAGCCGAGACACAGGTGGGGAATCAAACCACCTCAGTTAAAGCCAATCAAGCACCTCAAGGGGGAGTGATATCTCCCCTTCTATGGAGCCTCGTAGTAGATGAGTTGCTCTACAGGCTAACGGAGCTTGGCTTCGAATGTATGGGCTACGCCGATGACATTGTTTTAATAGTCAGAGGCAAGTTCGAGAGCACCTTGTGTGATTTATTACAAAAGGGCCTCAGAATCATTGAGCAATGGTGCTTGTCAGTGGGGCTAAACATTAACCCAAGCAAGACCATAGTAATTCCATTTACCCGGAAAAGAACACTTCCAGCCATGAAACCCATATCCTTAAATGGGGAAATCATAGAATGGAATTCAGAGGTTAAATATCTAGGGATAACCCTAGACAGTAAGCTTCTGTGGAATAAGCATGTTGAAATAACTGCTAGTAAAGCAATAAGAGCTTTGATGGCGTGCAGAAATCTAGCTGGTAAGAGGTGGGGCTGTAACCCAAAAATACTGGGATGGATGTACACCATGATTGTGAGACCAGCAATTACGTATGGGGCAATAGTTTGGCACACAAAAGCAAGTCAGTACAGCACGAGGAAAACCCTCGATAAAGTTCAAAGGCTTGCCTGTGTGTGCATCACTAGAGCTATGAGAACGTGTCCAACTAGGGCACTTGAGATCATTACAGATCTCACACCTCTACATCTGGTGATAGAAAGATCTGCCCAAGAGGCAATTCTTAGAATATCTAAGGAAGGTTCAGGCAATGAGAGTATTAAAAATCAGGGAGCTTGGTCCTCTCTGACAAGATACACCTCATTAGCGAATCTTCCCAGTGACGAAATGATCAGGAAAGTAATCATTGAAAAGAATTTCACCACAATGCTAAATACGAGGAGAGACTGGGAAAGGGAATACACCACCCAAACTCTCAAAGAAAACACCATTAGATGGTATACGGATGGTTGAAAAACCACCATTGGAGCAGGCGCTGGAGTATTTGGGCCTGGCACCAGATACTCATTATCGTTAGGCTCCTTCCCGAGCGTCTTTCAGGCAGAAATACTTGCGATCGAAAGATGCGTGGAAATGAACCTAGAAAGAAACTACCAGAAATGTGACATATCGATCCATTCTGATAGTCAAGCAGCTATCAAAGCATTGAGCTCCCATGTCATTGACTCAAAGTTGGCATGGGAGTGCCGAAGAAAATTTGATGAATTAGGCAAGAATAACAGGGTCTCTTTAGTCTGGGTTCCTGGCCACTCGGGAATCACGGGAAATGGAGAGGCCAATACACTTGCCAGGAAAGGAGCACAAATGCCCTTTATTGGCCCCGAGCCTTTCTGTGGTGTAGCAAAACGCTCCTATAAGAAAGAGTTTCGGAAGAAAGAGGAAACCGAAAGAGAAGCACTCTGGCGGTGCCTTCCCGGGTTGGAACATTCCAAAAAGTTCCTAGGGACACTAATTACAAACTGATAATCAGTTATCAATGGTTGGTTAAATTTGAAATGTTTAACAGTTTCTAATGTTATCAACTATCTGAGAACACCATGTACAATACACAAAATGCTTAGTAACATGTAAGTGGTATACCAGTTACAGCTTTACAAACTGTAATAATTAATAAAATGTCACCAAATAGATAGAGAGTGTCTCTTATCAAGTAAAATTAAGCTGAAATATAATTTCTGGGCAATATGCAATGATAAAGTTAATATTTCAACATAACAAAGTTGAAAGAATGCAATAATAAAATTATGAGTTGATAGACATCTATATAAGAATTTGAAGTTACTAATAATCAAAATATTAAAATATAAAAGTTAGTGTGTCATTAAATGTTAAAGCATGAACTTACAAAATTAATAAATTGCATAAAATTTGGATGGAAACAAATAAAACTTTGAATGCTACTTGCGGTTAGTGTCCAAACTATTAAACATCAATCAACTTAATTGACAATCACATCTGACTTGTGAAACAAGATTAATCCATCCTTTCAGGAACTATAGTCCATAACGGGATCATCTCGCAAGTGTCACCGACAAACCATGAGTCGAACATCATCACATGAAGCTAAACGCCATCACGAGCTCTTGTTGCTCTGTAACGCTAACGCCATCCGAGATACGACACATCTCTACTACCATGAATGGAGTACCTATCGTTTATCAGTTAAAAACTTATCTTAAACTGGACACATCCGAAATTTGAGGCTTCTTAAAATCCCAACCTGATCATCATATATACCATCAATTACCAAGACCCACAAAAAAGTGTGTGCAAAAACTATGCAGTAAGAAAAAACCCTAAAAAGAAATTGGGGCTATAACGTGAAAAATATATGTGTGGAGGTCGAAAGCTTACCTTGTCACAATGATAGTTCCAAAAATAAATGGTATGAGCCACATGCCATCAGCCATTTTCTACACCTACGACTTGTTACAATTGACACTCTGCCTCACAGCTCAAAAAGTATCAGACAAGTGATTCCAATGCTAAAGTTTTATCTTCATGTTCCTTTTGACACCTCAGATCAGTGTTATCAATGACAATCAAATAAAATCCCAACCTAAAACGATAAAATACTCGTAGATTAGTTAAATTACATGAAAATATTACTCCAGACACTCATTTTGTTATTTAAATCCCATTATTCAAGGATATGCTTAAATAATTTTAAAACCCGAAGTTAATTCCCTTATTCAACCAATCATACAGAAGTGTCTATAAAGTTGCATACTCAGTGGGTAAATTAACCGAATTATTCTACCCCAGTGAGTTATAGTATAATACAAAAGCATTGTATTTTTATCATGCTACAATGCACTAAAAGATTCCAACCACTGAGCGGACCTTTATTTATTACTGAAAATCAAAAGTGTTTCTGCAAATATTTTTCACGCTCTTCAGTGAAGACTTTACAACTGTCTCGGAGAAGGTCTGACAGTTAAGTAAATAATTTCTAAAAATCCAAAATGCTCTTTTAAGTCAAAATGTCTTTCCTCTCCACCGAAGTAGTAGGCTAACACGATCCTTTCTGAGCATAAGCTGAAAGGAATCGCAGGGGTTCTGCTTACAGAAATATATTCCAGAAATTTAAATATTTTAAAAGAATATAAAATTTCTTGACAATCCTCAACAACTCTAAACATAATTACTGTAAGAAACTTATATAATTAAACCGAATAAAATTATGAAAAATTATCTCTGGAGTCGTCCTGTAAGAAAAACTTTATTACAATGTTTTATTGCGTTCTAATACCATCTCGAAGGATTTTCAATAAGTAGCGACAACTAAAGACATTTTTCTCCAGACTATATGACATACACTCTGATATAAAAATTCAAATTTTTCCTAAAGCATTAATTTGATCAAACAATAGTATGTTGTTATTAGTACATTAATTGGATAATTTATTTTGGAATTTAGATGTTATACAGGTTGTCCCTGTTAAAATTGCATATTGTTAACCACTGGGCACAAGCCTCCTATGGATTTCTGTGTGTAACGTAGATTCATTTATACCGTCAATCACAGCACATGGATGTAAGTAATCAATCAGTGGAATTGAATTGAAGTATTCCGATGTATAGTTTATAAATTAGTTTATATTTCGATACGCAAAAGATCTATAACTCCGAAACGAAGGTTCGTATGACAAAAATTTATTTGAGCTTCTAATCTTAACGTTACGCAGGTTGTAACAGTAGACAGAATGATATATAAATAAATTGATTGGAAACATAAGAGAAATTAGCTATATTCTTCTTAAATATTATAAATTGCATGATAAAATTATCATAAGAATCATAAAAGTGGTTAGAAATAATAATTGGAATAATTAAAATCATACCTTTAGAAGTAAATTAGCCAAATTCATTACGCCATATGATTGCAGCACAGTAACATAGAACTACCTGAATAATTTTAAAGTATACTTGGTATCTGAAAAGAAATCAATATTAATATTACAATTAATCATAGATCATTATTATTTCCTAATAATACAATTAAGTAACATTTCATAACCTATATGAAGGGACATTTATTCGTTTACGGAACAGAAACGTTTCCTAGTAGAATGACAGATTTACATTAGATTGTCGAATTTTGCACAAGAGGATATGACGTCAAAAAAAGAATCCATTGCCAACACAATATTTATTGTAACTAAAACCAATGAAAATGCAAAGAACAGATCTTTTAAATGATTAGAGTTTATTATTCACAAGTAAATGATGAGAAATAAGAATTAAAATGAAACAATTACATATACGGCATTTCATTAATTAGATTGTAGAATTAATGTAAATTTAGATTATAATTATACCTTTAAACAAGCTTTAAATGAAGAAAAAAGGATATTAATATAATTCAAAGGGACGAATTTTGAGAATTTGTGAAGGAATGAACTAAGTGAAGCGCCAAAAGAAATCTACAAGACATTATTGTTAACAATTTGATAATTTCGAACATTTCATTACAAGACAGTCGATTATTATTAAACATAATATAGTAAGAAGCAAGTTATGAACATCCGGTCAAGAAAAGTTTGTTGATTAAAAAAACAAAAGAGAATCGTGGGGGAGTTTGAATAGCGAGAACGGCATGTTACTGGGTTCTTGTAAATTTTAACAAAATTATTGGAAAATCTTGAAATTTATTATCCATATCAGTAACGGGAATTATAGTGCTAAGTGTGAACGAGTTTCCCACTTCAGAAGAAGGTATTTATGGAGAAAAGACAGATAATTGGAATTCATAGCAGTGCCTAAGGGACGCGTCGTCGCGGACATGTTGAATTAAGAACATTTCAACATATCAGGTCAGTGAAATCATTTCTTTGGGTCCCAAAGCAATTAATATAAAGAAATAAAAGCCATATTACAATTTAAAAGACAAATTTTCAAACTAAACAAGCGCTGATAATAATTATGCTAATAATAAAGGACTTGTACTTACTTGTGTTAAATATTATCCAGATTCGTTATAATATAAGTAGTTAAGAATTTCACTCTCAAATAACATGTACAAATCCATATATGTAATTTTAATTTTTTCCGGTCTCATCATATCTATATAAATTCTGTATATTTTTGTAAATATCTTGTACATATGTTTTGAGTTTAAATATCTCTAACACAAATCTTTGGTCATAAATGATTCTATGAGTCTATTAAAATTTTATTTTAAAATTGAATAGAAAGAAATTAATTGTTAAATTTAATTAAAGACATACAAATATTATTTCTTATCTTTAATTTATTATCAACATAAAAAAATATAAATATATATCAGCTAATTTCACTCATCTTCCAAACATATATAAAAAAAAATTTCGTTACAAAAAAATTTGGCGACCAGAACCTGATGGGAGAAAGAGTTTTCATGCCCCAGCTTTGTTGATAAAGAGCAACCGAATGCCAAGTCTAATAAACATAAAATAAATAATTTAATATCAAAATTGAAATATATATATATATATATATATATATATATATATATATAATAAGCAACGAATAGATTAGTGGGTATTGCACGCAAATAGAAGAAGGGGCTACTGAAAAGAGTGGTAACCGCAGACATGCATGTTTCTGGCTCATTAGCCGTCATCAGTACGGTACAACCAAGAAAAGATGTGAAACATGGGAGCAAAGGTGTTGAATGAAACATGAGAAAATATGACAGAATTCAGCAGGATAGTCAAACACAACATTTGTGTCAGTAATATTAGAAGATCTCGAATATTCGTTGCTTATTGTCACGCACTATTCGTACATCTTGTTATTATTTCATTAATCTGGGTCAGAAGTTTCAGACGGGAGTGTTATATGCACCTCCGTGTCTATGTTGGTTGTTGTCTCGAATATTCGAGATCTTCTAATATTACTGACACAAATGTTGTGTTTGACTATCCTGCTGAATTCTGTTATATTTTCTCATGTTTCATTCAACACCTTTGCTCCCACGTTTCACATCTTTTCTTGGTTGTACCGTACCGATGACGGCTAATGAGCCAGAAACATGCCTGTCTGCGGTGTTACCACTTTTTTCAGTAGCCCCTTCTTCTATTTGCGTGCAATACCCACTAATCTATTCGTTGCTTATTATAATATATATATATATATATAAACATTAAAAGAATATATGTGATGTAGGAGATGTGTGTTACTTAACTGGTACTAAATGAATTATTGTATTTAAAATATGAATTTTAGGGACTGCTCTTCGATTGACAGGGGTTGTCAAATTTAATTTTTTTTAATTGAGAGAAATAGGTATTAGAACACTATAGTTTTTGTAAAGATTAGCTATCATTTATGTTGAGAACACATGAGAAAATATTAAAAGTAAAATTTGATGAATATAAATGACAGATCAAATCATTTAAAAAATAAATTTCATAATAACTTTAATTAATGTTAAGTAATGGTTTTGGACGAAAGACGTAAAACATATTTAGTGAACATATCATAAAAATGACACCTCAGAAACAAAGTGAAATTAGAGTAAAAAGACTTGGTGGACCAAATGTTCGAAGAGTGAAAATATAAGTTGAAGAAGGAAAAGAAAAGTATATAGACTGACAAGAAACTGGAATATTAGTGTAGTGTATGGGAAAAACCCTTAAATAGTGGGAAAACTTTATTTTTAATTTTCTAATTTTTTTGAAGTTTAATGACAATTTAGAAATTTAGTTTATTGTATTTTTTACCAAGACCAGGGTGGTACATCTTGCATTCACGGATAAGTGGATGGTTAAAAATTATTATTGGGAGATAATGTTTTGACAACGGGAAGAAAACGTTGGAATTTTATTTGCTGAAAAAAGGTTGGTTACAAAGATAGAATAAAATATATATCATGGCGTAGTCAGATAAAAAAATTACAAAGAAAAAGGAGATTATAATTTGTAATGGTTATATTCACGATTAAAATTATCGTCCATACAAAAATAATAATTTGTTTCTGTTTTGACATGAATGGATATTTGGTGTCCTGTTATAATCGTGATACAATCCAGCAGACTTAAATTGCAGTTAGCTGGTCTGTCCTATGCAAGGTATTATCGAGGCTAGTCTTTGCAGACTAATTATGTATAAAACCAGGAATATTGAGCTAACGGCAAGGTTATTAATGAAAACTCTTTATACTGATTTTCCAAGCTTTCTGAAAGTTTTATTTGCATTTTCAAGGATTAGTAAATTGAGACTAATATCATTGTTATAATAAAGTGGTAAATATACTGATATTTGAACTTTTTAAAAGTTTAAAAGTGTTTTTATCATATGTCATAGTGATAGAAATTATATTATAAACATTTTTTTATGTTTGCTAAATTGTTGGAAACAAAAGGAGAATATAGGTTATGTTATGATAATACAGTGTTATTAGATATTAAAATCATTCTACTTTCATTATATCCAACTCAATGACACATTATTATACTATATGTCATGTTAATAATTTGTTTATATATATATATATATATATATATATATATATATATATATATATATATACAGCGTGACTCATTTAAAATGGAACCACCCCTGTAAAATACGCATTTTTCAATCAATCTCCAAAAAAATTTTTGTTGTAATATTTAATAATTTCTATTATTTTAATATATTAAGGATCTGGAACTGTATCATTACACAATTTTCCATAATTTTAGTTTAATTTCCAAGGCACTGTTTTTTTGTTCTTTGTCAAAACCGGCAAAAGTTTATTAGGCAATTTTTGTTCTCGAGTTTGACAACACCAGTGAATTTGTAGTCATCAGAAATAGAAACCATCAAAGTTTCATGAAAAAATATTGGTTAGCTGCGAAGTTACAATAACCTTAATTTTGGAAAAAAGTATTTGATTATATTTTTTTTTTATTTAGATTATAGACTTATTCAAATCCGAAGTCAATAGCTAATTCGGTTCTACAGTTATAACTCCCGAAATTATGGTAATATGAACGATTTGTGGGGAAAAGATTTTCAAAATAAAAATCTGACTATGCCACTGGTTTTGTAAATTATATTCCCTTAAAATAATTTAATTAAACATAGTGTATAAGTATAAAATAACTCAATATTGAAAGTTAATTAAGTTTTGATAAGCATTTCAAAACTTGTTTCTGTTCATTTTTTTTTATCAGTGATGAAAGAATGTACTAAGGCAGGGGTTCTCAAACTTTTTGACACTGCGACCCCCCTTTTTAGACCTAGTATTTCGGCGACCCCCCTATTTTTAAATATAAACAAAAATGAAAAAAAACACTATTGGCTAAGTTTTATCCATAAAAATACTATTAACTAGTAAAAATAAATACAAATTGTTGTCACTTGAATTGTTTTATAATAATGCTGAAAATTACTGCAACCCTCTGTCGAGCAGTTTAAGGTAAAATTAGTGAGCAGTGGTTTTCTGCAATTGTTTACCGAGGAAACTGTCAGATGCTTTTAATTCTGCTATGACTAACATTTTCAATACAAATGTAGTCTTGTTGCAATTCAACTTAATTGAATGCTAGTTAAAATAAATATAAACTCTGTTCATTATTTATACACTGACAAAAATTGAATTTTTGAATGTCCAACTCAAACAATTTACAACAATTCACATAAACGATTAACAAAACTATATGACCATATGGAGAAAACACAAACTTCAAATAATGTCAAATTGTTCGACACAGGATTGCAGTAACTTTCCGCACACCAATTTTGGGCATAAGAGAAAGTGGGATAACTCACTTCGTGGCACGAACAAGGACAAAGCAATGATGACTCATGGGGCCTAGAATAGACTGCAGTCACAGCTGTCTGCGCGCGCGCACTCTGCCAGCCGGTGCCCGGCAGACGACACAACAGTCTGGCTTCTTGAGTCGATCACTCAACACTGTGTGTACTTTGTGAGTAGTATTGCGAGCAAATACAGTTGGAAAAAGTAGCAATGGATACGTTTTTGAAAAGACCGTCGTCAAGTAGTGATGCTAGTGCTAGTGAGTGCGGAAAGACAACATTCCGCAAATATGACCAGTCGTACATACAATTCGGTTTCACTGAACTGGCAAACAAACCTCAATGTGTGGTGTGTAGTGAAGTATTGTCAGCTGAAAGCATGAAGCCTTCGAAAATGAAACGCCATCTTGAAACTAAACATTTTGCTTTGAAAGACAAACCAGTGGAATTTTTCCAAAGAAAACTGTTATCCCTTCGAAGTCAACAGGTAAACATTACAGATCTTGCTAATGTTAATAAAAATGCTCTTAAAGCTTCATACGAGGTAGCACTCAAGATTGCTAAAAAAGGGATACCCCATACAATTGCTGAGGAATTAATTCTTCCTGCTGCAATTGATATGGTTTCAAATATAATCAGTCCTCAAGATGCTGAAAAATTGAAAAAAATCCCGTTATCAAATGATACTATTTCAAGAATATGTGACATGGCTGAAGATGTTCAGAACCAGCTAAAGAAGCAAATAAAAGACAGTACTTTTTTTGCAATTCAGTTGGATGAGTCAACAGATGTTGCCAACTGTGCTCAGTTTTTATGCTTCATCCGGTACGATTACGGTGATGCTATTCATGAAAATATTTTGTTTTGTAAGCCCCTGCCGAATAATACAACAGGTGAAAGTCTTTATAAGATGTTTGTCGAAGCAACTGAACCTTTTGAATTGGATTGGAAGAAATGTGTGTCAATTTGTAGTGATGGAGCAATGGCCCTTACGGGAAAGAAGAGTGGCTTGATTGCCAGGTTGAAATCATTTATACCGAATGCAAGCTGGGTCCACTGTTTTTTACATAGGCAAGCTTTGGCAGCTAAGAAAATGCCAGATGAATTACAGCAAGTGTTAAATGAAGCTATCAAGATAGTGAACTACATCAAAAGTCGCCCGCTGCAAAGTAGGTTGTTTAATAACTTGTGTGAAGAGGTAGGAGCCTTGCATAAACATCTTTTGTTTCACACTTCAAGTACGGTGGCTATCCTGTGGTAATGTATTAAGCAGGCTGTTTGGATTAAAGTCAGAAATGTTGTTATTTTTGGTTGATAGTAAACCCGAACTTACCACTTTTTTCAGTGATGAAAAGTGGTTGGTTAAGCTTGCTTATTTGGCTGACATCTTCTCTCACCTTAATATTTTGAACTTATCCCTACAAGGACCAGACAAAAATATGCTATATGCTCAAGACAGAGTAAATGCATTTGTAAAAAAACTCAGTGTTTGGAACGCAAGAGTTAAGAAAGAAGATTTTGAAAATTTTACACTAACTCAAGAGTTTATAGAGTATCTGTAACGTATTAACGCTACATCCCCTGACACTTCATCTCTCTCCTTACTAGTATCTTCTCATCTCGAAGGTTTGATTGAACAGCTGACAGATTACATTCCAAATAACGATACGAGTGGGGTTTTGTGGGTAGTCAATCTGTTCAGTGATCAAGTCTTAACAAAAGCTGAGCTAACTGCTCGTCAACATGGTCAACATGATCAACTGATCGAAATTTCAAGTGATCAGTCAGCAAAACTCACTTTTAACAGTGCTTGTATCGACAAATTTTGGATAGGTATTAAAAATGAATACCCAGAACTGTCCACAAAAGCATTACAGACTTTGATGCCATTTTCTACGTCTTAACTGTGAACAAGGTTTCTCCATAATGGTGAATATCAAAACAAAATCAAGAAATCGTTTGACCCTGGAAAATGACATTCTTTTGTGTATAACAAAAGTCAATCCGGACATAAAAAAATTGGTTAATTCCAAACAAGCTCATGTTTCCCATTAAATAGTATTAGGCCTTTTTCAACTTGTATGTGCCTATAAATAAATATAAATTTTGTTATTAATAAAAACTACAGCTGACTGATTTGTTTTTTTCCTCCTTATCCCGTGACCCCCCTGGACACATCACGCGACCCCCCTGGGGGTCGCGACCCACAGTTTGAGAACCCCAGTACTAAGACATCACTTGAAAATTAACTTTAAATTTTGAGTTATTTTAGAGTCCACTTATTACCTATATTTAATTAAATTATTTTAGGAGAATATAATTTACAAATCCAGTGACGTAGTCAGATTTTCATTACAAAATCCCTTTTCCCACAAATCGTTCACATTACCATAATTTCAGGCGTTATAACTGTAGAATTGAATAAGCTATTGACTTCGGATTTTCACTGGTGCTGTACTTCGTAGGTATCAACAATGTTGCTGGATTTGAAATAAGTCTATATAATCTAAATAAAAATTATAATCAAATACTTTGTTTCCAAAATTAAAGTTATTGTAACTTCTTTGCTAATCAATATTTTATCCTGAAATTTTGTTGGTTTTTATTTCTGACGACTACAAACTCAGTGGTATAGTCAAACTTGGAAACAAAAATTGCCTAATAAACTTTTGCCGTTTTTGACAAATAAAAAAAGCATAGTG
Organism: Galeruca laticollis; assembly: GCA_963921935.1. NCBI lineage: Eukaryota > Metazoa > Arthropoda > Insecta > Coleoptera > Chrysomelidae > Galeruca > Galeruca laticollis. The sequence goes on from OY998180.1 coordinate 132,023,436, forward strand.
TGCCTTTGAAATTAAACTAATGTTATGGAAATTTGTGAAAAGATACAGTTTTTATTCTTAACAATAATAGTAATTAGAGTACTATATTGGATCACCCAATAGGCCATCGACCGACGTCCTTCAGCCTGTTACAATATATTACATCGTGGTTTGTATAATTATTAAATAATAGTATTGAATTAAAAATATATGTAGAGAGGAAAAAAACAAAAAAAATATGGTATGTGGTCTTCTTATTCCTTAAATATTGAAATTTTGAATGTGCTCCCATATGGTATTGAGTGGGTATTTTCTGTGTGGCCTTCTTTCTTGACTCTTGTTCGTCCAGAACCGGCTTAGTATGTCTAGGTTGTGTTCTTTATGTGCAAACTTTTCAGAGAGGTTGTGTATGCGTTGATTTATGGGGACAATTCCTGTTGTTTCGTACAGTAGGTTATTGGGTGGGTTGTGCAGAGGATTTCTGGGGTGTCTTATCTTCATTATGGTTCTCAAGGAAGTGGTTTCTGCAGTTTGAAGTGTCTTGATGGTAGGAGTCTTCGCAGTACGGTATATTGGGTGACAGTATTCTAGGACAGGTCAGCATATTGAACTATATATATATATATATATATATATATATATATATATATATATATATATATATATATATGTATATATATATATATATATATATATATATAAAAAGGAAGTAGTTCTTCTTTTTTCGACAGGGAAATATTTATTTGTTAACGAAGATTTCGGGTTGGCGGTCATAAGAAATAAAAACTGTTTTTCTTATCTGCTCAATATTTCGCCATTATTTAATGGCTTCATCAGGAGCGGACTACAAGATTTATTAAATGAAAACAACACAATGATAAAACATTTTAAAATTACTACTTACAAGAAAATTGGTGTCAGTTAATTAAAATATGAAACAGCACAACACGTTCAACACATTTTTAGACAGTAGGTACATTTTACAATTAAACATGCTGATAAAATTAACAACCAGTTTTTTTCTTTTTGTTGTAAAAAGTGTAGAACCAAAACTAATTACAGGGAGATACAACTGACTTACTTTTTAATTTTATATGGTGATACTTAAATGTTATTTAGAATGTTACAATAGATATTGCTTAATTGATTGACGTCAGATTTATAATTTATAGTGTTTTTTGTTTTATTGATGTAGCACATTTCTAGAAATAACCTATTCTTATATCTGTTCTCTCTTTCTAAAATTTTTATATTCATGTAGTCAAACTCATGTCCCGTATTTATATGGTGTTCAACTGCCGCACAGGTGTTTTTTTTGTTGCGACAATCGCTTTTGTGTTGAGTGACTCTTTGTCTCAACCATTGGCCCGTCTGTCCTATGTAACATCCATTGCAATCAGAACAGGGCAAACTGTAAACAACATTGCTATTAAATAGCGTGGGTGTTTTATCTTTCACTTTCGAGAAAATGTTTCTGATTGTTATCAGATTGTAAGGGGCAATTTTCAAATTAGGAATACAATTTTTAAATAGTGGTGTAATACGATTAGTCAAATAGTGTATTCTAGGAATCCTTTTATAAATTATGCTAGTAGGTTTCTCTTCATTTGTGGGACCATCGTAAAAGTCTGTGTTGTATATTAACTTTTTTAAAATGTTCTTTGGATACCCGTTGTTTGCAAAAATATCAAAAAGCTTCTTAAGATTGTATTGAATGAAGTTGTCATCACAGATGTGAAAGATTTTTCTAATTTGAAAATTGCCCCTTACAACCTGATAACAATCAGAAACATTTTCTCGAAAGTGAAAGATAAAACACCCACGCTATTTAATAGCAATGTTGTTTACAGTTTGCCCTGTTCTGATTGCAATGGATGTTGCATAGGACAGACGGGCCAATGGTTGAGACAAAGAGTCACTCAACACAAAAGCGATTGTCGCAACAAAAAAAAACACCTGTGCGGCAGTTGAACACCATATAAATACGGGACATGAGTTTGAGTACATGAATATAAAAATTTTAGAAAGAGAGAACATATATAAGAATAGGTTATTTCTAGAAATGTGCTACATCAATAAAACAAAAAACACTATAAATTATAAATCTGACGTCAATCAATTAAGCAATATCTATTGTAACATTCTAAATAACATTTAAGTATCACCATATAAAATTAAAAAGTAAGTCAGTTGTATCTCCCTGTAATTAGTTTTGGTTCTACACTTTTTACAACAAAAAGAAAAAAACTGGTTGTTAATTTTATCAGCATGTTTAATTGTAAAATGTACCTACTGTCTAAAAATGTGTTGAACGTGTTGTGCTGTTTCATATTTTAATTAACTGACACCAATTTTCTTGTAAGTAGTAATTTTAAAATGTTTTATTATTGTGTTGTTTTCATTTAATAAATCTTGTAGTCCGCTCCTGATGAAGCCATTAAATGATGGCGAAATATTGAGCAGATAAGAAAAACAGTTTTTATTTCTTATGACCGCCAACCCGAAATCTTCGTTAACATATATATATATATATATATATATATATATATGCAGCTGTTTTCTTACTTATCCCCGAATTCTTGAATGTTAAACTCCGAAAGTGTTAGGTTAGGTTAGCTCCTACTGTTATATTTCCTCTTTATGTTGTTTAAAGTTCAATTTGTGGTCTATGTCTACCCCCAGATACCTCGCATAGTTTATGTAGTGAATGTCTTAGCCGTCTATATTTATTTTAAGTGAGTTTGGTAAATTATTGTGGTTAAATATTATATATTGTGACTTGTCTGGATCAACTTTATTTGTTGAACCAGATCAGGGTCCTGTCTAACAATACTTGTAGATTTTCAACGGTTTTCGAGAGGGTTCTGTTGTGACTAGTCAAGGCCGTGTCATCTCAATATTGCAAAATGTAACGATTGTTATTGAAGTAGTCTTGTTGATGACTGTAGTTGTATATATGTCGTGACAGTAAACATTATATAGAAGAGGAGACAATGGCGATCCTTGTGGAATGTTTCTAAGTATTGGTCATTGATTTTGACTTGCAGAGTTCTGTTAGCAAGATAGTCTTTCAGGAGCAATATCAAATATCGAGGGCATTCAGTATCATTAGTTTGTAGAGTAGTCCTTTGTGCCAAATACTATCAAATGCCTTGCTTATATCAAGAAATAGGACTGCAGAGTAGTTTCCCATTACTTGGTTAGCTTGAATGTTGGATGTTAAAATGGTTACTGTGTGAATGGTAGAAGTTTGATGTTTAAAGCCAAATTAGTAATCAGGAATTTTGTGTCCAATTTCATTTTGTAACAGATATTTCATGATGTTTTCGAGATGCTTTCCCAAAACTGAAAGAAGAGTGATAGAATGGTAGTTTTTTGCTCTATGATGATTCGTATTAGGTTTAGGAATGGTTCCCTGCTTCCACTCACTAGGAAAGTACTGATGCTTCAAACAGTACTCGTATATTTTGATGAGATATCTGTGTATCTTTTCACTCAGTTTTCGTAATAGATCTTTAGTAATGTGGTCATGTCCTGGAGCAGTACTCCTTCCTTTGCTTAATATTTCAAAACACACATCTTCTATATTACTGCTGTGTGCTCCGTGTTCCCCTTCAAAGTATTCATCATACCACTGTCCGGTTTCATTATATATTTGTTGGTCGTATTGGGGTTCATGGTTTCTCTGAACGCTTCCTTGTAGTAATTTGCAAATACCTCTGCTTTTTCTTCATCGGTGGCATACACAATGTTGTTTTCTTCAATTGGCTGTGATTTTGATATTCCTTTGTAGTTTGCCAGGCTTCTAATTTGTTGCCAGTAATCTTTACCTTTGCTAGCGTTTATTTCAGTACACACTGTAGCCCATTTGTGTCTTTTGTATTGTCTAATTAAGGCTTGTACATTTTTGTTGTAATTGTTTAGTTGCATTTTTGCCTCAACATTGGGATCTCTCAGATAATCCCTATGCATTTTTCTTTTGTTTTTTTATCATTTTGATAATGTATGGTGGTAGTTTGTGGATGTAGTGTTTTATTTTCATGTCTGGGCTGTTTTCTATTGTGAGTGATGTTATTGTGGTGTTGAATTGTTCCATTTTTCCTCTATCAATCGAATCGTCCCCCATACGATCAATGTACTCCTCCAACTTTTCGTTAAGTTTGTCTATATCACACTTCTTGATGTTCTTTTTTATTATTTCTTGCTCTATGATTCGTCTTTGTAGGTCGATGGTTATTTCTATTGCATCATGTTCTATTCCTAAATCTGGATGGGTTTCTACTGTTACTATATTATTTTTGATGATTTTCGTGTATATTACACAATCTGGTGTAGAGTCTGGCTTATTGGCCATTCTAAAGGTTGGAGGGAGTAAACGCCGTTTCGAAGGGTGCATTATTGATAAAATCCTTTATTTGTCTGCTTTTATTCCGATTCACATTTAGATCTCCTACAATCACAGCATAGATAGATAGATAGATATTTGTATAGGGAGGCTTTGTTGAAAAGCGTTTGTTTGATGGGTGCATTTGGGTGAATATATACAAGAAGAATGTGTAGTTTATCTCCTAGAAATGGAATTGAAAAGTGAAGCACCTCATTAAGCGGGTTATTAATGTTGGGAGGGTTTTCTTTTAGCATTTTTAGTCCTGGATGCGCCTGTATCCAACTTCCACCACGCACATTAGTGTTTACTATGTTTCCATTTAGTTGTAGAATGTTCCAGTAACTGTAGTTTGTGTTACTATTTTCTTTTGTTTTTGTTTCCACAAATAATACAGTTTATATTATGCCTCTCAATAATGTTGTTGATGAGGTGTTTTTTCAGTGAGTAACTGTTGAGATTGGCGTACATGATTTTAAGTGCCGACGTGAACTTGAATATTATTATTCCCTTGGATAGGTTGAGTGGGCGAAGTCGTCGAACATCAAAATATAGAGTCTATTTCCCGAGAAATGCGCAACTGTGTCTATGGAGTATTGGGCGACGAATTTTTTCCTCAGCTTTACAATTATTTCATATCTGTTGGTGTTTTATTCTTAATATTACAAATTTTTTTTATGATTGATTGAAAAATGCGTATTTCATAGGTGTGGTTCCATTTTAAATGGGTCACACTGTACACATATATACCACATATAATGAACTTAATGCCAATAATTTGGAATTCTGGAGCGTGTAGAAGAGATCAAAATAATATTAGAAAGTCAAATAAAGTATTGTCAAGCCTTCGTTTTGGAGTTATAGGTCTTTAGAGTATCGAAATAAAAACTTATGTTTAGACATAATTTATAAACTATACATCTAGCTTGAACTCAAGCCAGCACCCCCACATTAAAATGCCTTTTACAGGGAAAACTGGGTGAGTAAAAATTCTAATTTGTTGGGTACAAATTAGTCCTAAAATCAAAGTTTAAATTTATGCTATTAAAATTTGATATTGTAAAGGTGGGAGTGCTAGTTTGAGCTCAAGTTTGCACCCCCACTTTAAATAGCAGGCATGGCTCTGCCAAAGATGACACAACTTTTGCCTAGCTACCCGTGGGATCAGAATAGATGACCAAAAACAAAAACCGGTGGATGGGCGAGAGCGCACACCTCCAACACAAAAGCATCATCGAGGTTAAAGAGTCTATGGTGCTGAGGCAAAGAGAAGGAGGAAAGCGAGGCAGCAGGCTGACGTCTCCACAGACACCACCAGCGCCACTCGCCCCTCCCTATCCAAACTTGCCACAGCGGCCAATAATGCGAGGGACGTGATGCCAGTTCCTCCTCCAAAAGAGGCCCTGAACGCGTCGCTCCCCAGGAAATAAGCGCATCCGCTCCAGCACCTCGGAGGAAAGTGGCTACGGATGGATGCTAAAGTAAAAAGCTACAGTGAAGAATCTTACAGGTAGCTATTATAGATAAGGCCGACCCATACGGTAAAATAATTACCGATAATGAGGACCTTGTCAAGATACAACTAATGGAGACTTTGGATGAAACCCTTATGTCCGCCTCCGGCAGTCAGAAACAGCCACCTGCTCATAGGTCATGGTCACACTGGCAAAATAATCAGAGTCACCTGCGATAATGACGAAACGCTAAAGTGGCTAAAGATTACGGTTTCAGAACTGAAATCGTGACAGGAGGCTAAACTCGACGTGGTGACAAAGAGGATATGTGCAAACAAAACCCAGACCTTCGGATGGATGAGTGGTTTTCCTTCCACCCCAAAACGAAGGTCAATCCCAAAGGGCTCCTCTTTGTCTTCGATATAGGAGACGGGATCCCTAGAAAAATTATCAATAAGGTTGAGCTACACATTCCCCTCATTGACCGTTAAAATAAAAAAACTCGACCCGGAACGGAGGAGCAAAATTAGATCAAGCGTGGATCCCCCTCTCCCATCCGAGGAGCCCCAAACAGCTGTTGCTTCTGTGGAGACTGTTGAACCATCTCCTAAGATGGTGACCGACAGTTTCTTGGCAGAACTAACAGCTCTAAGCCAAGATACAGGCAACGTCAACCCACCTCCAAGTGAGGACGTGAAGATGGCCGAAACAGTTAAAAACCTATCTCACCATCATCAAGCAGAGGATAATGACAAGGTAAGATTTACATCTGTGTAACCTTCAGCACAAAAAGGTGGCTTCGGCAACACTATGCCACCACCTTGATGTGATGCAGAACACAATAGCACTTATCCAAGAACCTCAGATAAGACAAACCAAAATCATGGTCTAAATAATTCAAAAGGTTTCATTTTCAGCTTCCCAAGCAATCGGCATCCCAGGACGGCCATATATGCCACTATGAATTTCATAACTAACAATAATCTCTGTATTCTAAATAGAGGTACTAAACCAACTTTTATTAACTCTAGAAGTCAAACGCAAATAGATATTACCTTATCTACTATAAACATCTAGAATATAATCTCCAGCTGGCATGTATCCAACGACATTTTAATGTTGAACCACCACTGTATAAAATTTGAAAAAAAACCTCCACACTAACTCACGACTCCAAAATGTCTGTTTTTAGAGAATATGATGAAGAAGTTCCTCTACACACATCTGATCTGATCCGATCTAAAAATTCAAATATCTCCTAAACCGTTCATTTTATCAACTTCAAACAAGAGTACGTTTTCATTAGAAAGCAGACTGGAGATTTCATTTTTGGAATTTAGATATTATATAGGTTGTCGCTGTTAAAATTACGGATTTTTAACCCCTAGGCACAAGCCTCCTCTGTATTTTTATGTGTAATGTAGATGTATATTTCGAGGTATATTTATACTGTCATTCACAACACTTGGATGCAAGTATATCAGAGGCCGAAATTTTATAGTATTCCAATGCATAGTTTAGAAATTATGTCTAATATAACTCCAAAACAAAGGCTCGCATGACAAAAATTTATTTGGACTTCAAACATTATTTTGAAGTATTCAACTCTAGAATTTTTGGCATTAAGTTCTACATAGTTAATCTCTGCTTGGAACAAGGGGATACTCTCCTCTTTGAAATCCTGGAAGCACGCAAAACTAATTTCTCTGCCTAAAACTCACAGCCCATCTGCTTATAGTGATCTGCATCCAATTAGTATTTTGCAGTTATTCTCAAAAATTAGAGTGAAGCCCCTTATTCCCAAATATATGAGTATTTGTTAAACCTAACATTATCCCTATTCATCAATTGTGCTTTGAAACCAGTTACAGTATATGCTGAATGCAGAGAGATGGTATAATAGTACTGCTTGATTTCAGTAAAGTGCAGGTCACACTAGGCTCGTTGTCAGCTGCTGCGGACCGAAGGCTGGCGTTACCACCAGCAAGCAGTGGCTGACAACTTGGTCACATTTCGGCTGTTACTCTCCATTTTCTACTTACATGCATTGGCTCACAATCATCTTCTGCTCTCCCGTTTGCTCAGTTTATTCAGCAAGCATAACGTCAATAGGTAAAAAACAACTCAACTGTCTAGACCCTTACTTTGTTTATATTTAATATTGAAACAATTCTCAAATTTCTTAGAATTTTTAACATTTTTTTCAATATATTGAGGAATTATCTAGAAACAGTAAATCTCATTTAAAACTGTAAAAAACAACTCATTAAGCGGTTATTAAGAGAGAGCGTGAGGGAGATCGTTTTAGAAATGCTTGATCAGCTATTCTAAACACAATCAGAGACAATGGTGGGTTAGGCCATGGATACAAAGAAGAGAAGAACTAGGAGCATCTTCAAGACTTTTTCAAGATGTGAAGGAAGATTATTCAGAAACATATTGGAACGTTTTAAGAATGACAGCACCTCAATTTAAACAATTGTTGGATTTAGTTGAACCTTTAGTAAAAAAGCAATATATCACATTCAAACAGGCAATTCTGTGTAAAACCAAGTTGGAAATCACCCCAAGATATCTCGCATCTGGAGATAGTTTTAGATCTCTAATTTTTTAATCTTATTAAGTTCTTTTCAAAAGGTGTCCCATCTAAAAGTTTTTGGTACAACACTTCTTTCATATTACGATTTAAATAATCACTTGTCTGAATGTCCCACAAACATGGATAGTTTTGAAATATATTTAAAAAAGAAATTATTTCTTTGCTGTTCTACTTTAAATCATTCATTTTTAATTAAACATGGAGTAGGTACAATGTTACTCACTATTGATAGTGACAATAGTGGTCAGATTGAGCTACCAGCTGGTGCCAGTAGCCACATGGTCAATTAGTCATTGCTGTCTGCTACCAAAAGTTGAACATGTTCGACTTCACCAGCCGCTGCTAGCAAACAGCCTAATGTGACCTGTGCTTAAGGCATTTAATACCAGCAATCACAATCTACTTGTGTCCAAATGTTCTTATTACAGGATTGATGAAATTGCACTTCCTTTATTAAAATTTTGGCCTCAGACAGTTATAGTAGTAAATAGACAGTTGTCCACTTATAGTCATATAAAATTACAAAGCTCAGTACTGGGTCTGTTCCTATTTTTACTATATAAACAAATCACAAATAGTGTTAAATTCTCTGCTGATGACACCCAATGAATTTCCCTACTGTAGAAAAAATAAATGAAGATTTAAACAAAATTTATATGTACTCCTAAAACCACAACTTAAAACCTTCCAATTCCAAATTTCTAGTTTTCTGCAAAAAAACTGTCGAAACAATTTATTCAAGATGATGGTACAAACTTAAAAATTTCTTGTGACAGCATCCCTCATGTCTACGAATAAAAAAATCTGGGTTTATTCTTTGATGAATCAAACCAATTTGATAAATATACAAACTATATTTGCAAAAAACCTACAGTAGACTACGTCTATTCTATACTAACAAATTTGTTCTTCTGGATAAAAATATTAAAACTAAACTACTATTCCACTTTAGTTATATTTAAATTATTATCTGACAAAAATGTCTAGTATCCTTGTCTGACTCTTTTAAATCTAAACAGACTTCGCAGGATAGTTAAATGTTAATAATTTAATCCAATATATATTTTTAACTTTACTTTTTAAAATTCCGTGTACATTAATGCCACCTATATATATATATATATATATATATATATATATATATATATATATATATATATATATATATATATATATATATATATATATATACATATATATACATATATATATATACATATATATATATACATATATATATATATATATATATATACATATATATATATACATCTTACTATCATTTCTGCATCCGATAGAATGACTTTTGCATTTAATCCTGCATCCTCTGTAAACTTACGTCCGTATATCGGACGCAAGACTACATCTTTCGTTTTTGGCAATTTCTGATGAATATTTGTCCCATAGAACATATGGAAAAGATAGACCACCTAAAATACTATGGTTAACCACGGGTGTCCAACTGCCATCTTTTGCAGATACTTCTATATTTAAGTATTAACCAAGGTCAAATGGACGCAAAGTTGATAGGAAATGTATGAAAAAGGTATAGTTTTAGTTCAACGAATTTCTGCTGGTGGCGCACCAGAATATACTTTAATATACATAAAATTACAATTTCGTAACATTCTGACGTCCAGTAGATTTGGCAACGTAGTGTCTGGTATTGATAACAATACATTTTAAACTAAATGCATTTCGTTAGTTTGCGGGAGTATAGTATAGTTACAACTTAGGCGAACGTTACGTCCGTATTAGTAGTGGTGATTTGTAAAAAGTTTGAATATTATCCTGAACCCGTAAGACTGCTAAGTATATGTATGAACTTTATTCACGATTTATGGTTAGTTAGCTGATGTGTTATATAAAAGGCGGGAAGCGAATGCCCGAAAAACTAAACCGCAAATTACCAATACTTCTATAATAGCATGGTTAGTTTAGTGTCAAATAAACATTAATGAACGTCTTAACCGTGCAGTATGAAAAAAAAGGAAAACTTTGTAAGTAAGTTTTGGGTCGCGTCCTATTATTTGTACAGGTTGGCCCATTTTCGATGGATACTATAATCTCAGCCCAATTTTTTTTGAGACAAATTCAACGGTGGATACGCAATAAACTTAACTTATATACAGTTGGCTTTAATTCTATTAAGTTGCTTAAGCTTTTCAAGAATATATAGTTATTTCTTTTCGAAAACAAATGAATAAAAGGCATTTTGTATAATTATATGGAATAAATAAATAAACAAAGGCGGAAAACATTTGATCAGTGGGCTTTGAAATAGTTTAATAGTATCTGAAAATGATTCAGTTCGTATGGACTGCGATAATCGGACATCGGACGAACACACATGATCTCTCGTAAAAAGCTGACATCTCCAGCTATACTTTTTTTGCCGGCACGACCTTCACTCCACCATTCACAATAGTTTCTCGGCCGTGCAGTGGAAATTGGTACTGAGTTTTATAGTATATTAAGTACCAAGTGTCAAAAAGGTTACTTTAGTCACGAGTTTTACTAGGCACGAGTGGAGCGAAGCGGAACGAGTTCTTTGTAAAACGAGTGACTAAAGACGTTTTTAACACGAGGTGCTTACTATACTTTTTCTTCGCCCGCGGGAAGGAAAAAATTATATTATATTTGAATTATATTCATTACATGACGGACGATGGCTGACAGCTGACTGACAAATCAAATGACGCAGAATAACAAAATTATCACAGAATATGAAATTTAACATACAAAAGATAAACTTGATTTGACGTTTAAAAAAACAAAAGATAAACGAGATGTGACTTTACGCATTTTAAACACTAGTGTTTAAAGAGTCGTTTTGTGCATGTCAAACCCGTGTTCAAAGTGCGGTTTTAGTAGCGGAAGTAGAAAAAATATTTTATTTTATTTTGAATATATACACAGGGGGCTGGCGGCTACAGTATCAAATATATGAATTTACCATTTTGTTAAAACACATAACACTCAATATAACTTTATTTTGCAATAAATATTCAAACGTTTTTAAATGTTTCGGTATCTTGTGAAAATAGTTGGATTAGGTTGAAAACTATGGGAGTACCTTTGCAAATATAATTCAGATGCAGCTTCTAAATTTTGTCGGCTTCAGTCGATGAATGCGTACATCATATCCCACTTCATAAAACTTTCAAATCTTGGCATTTGTAAAATAATGAATTTTTTTTAAGACCTAGAGTAGAAATCAACTTCTCTGATATCAAAATCGTGACAGAAGTGGCAAATTAATGTCTAGGTAAATATTATTCCAAAAATGTTTATTATGCATCAAGCTGTTTCTTAGAACTTTTTCTAATTTTCTTGTAGTAAATCGACCACCGCAGCATTTTATACTTTAATAATCAAGCAATTTGTAATTCTTCAACATCCATATTTTAACACATAACAACTCAATCAAGCTCGTTCATTTATGCATTTTCACGATGATCAAAATTTGTTTCCTAATTTATTGCCAAAGACTACCAGTAGGTATTTTTAAAATTAGTAAATGTCAATAAAATTGGATTTTTGGAAACGTTTCTTTCACTATATCTTGTATGAGTCGTGAAAAGAGTAGTATATATGCAACTCGGGTAGAATGCTGTTTACCCTCAATGCCCCCTGGTTAGAAAATACATCTTTCTCCCTCATTGCATAATCTACTATTATATGTAATCCTATCAATAATAAAATTTTCTGCAAACACGTTATGCTAGATAGTTCTACTATTATGTTTACTACTAGCTTTTGTTTTAATAATTGTGCACAAGACAGCAAACTTTATTAATAATGATAATTTGTAGAAAAATACAGTAAAACTTATATTATTATACCTAATAATTTCTCACCATAAGTGCTTCCATCCTTAAATAAACATTTCTGAAATATTTAAACAGAATAATAAATCTTTTATATATATTATATAACCATGTTGTTAAAGCATACTTTAAATTTTATTCTTAAAGCCTACTTGTCACATGTTACCCGCCGTGGTTTAATTGTTTATACTGTAATGATACAAAATTCCTATTATTCACTTGTTTTTGAAAAGAAGAATATTAAACTATTTTTGAAAAGCATAAAAAATAAGCAATTTAATGAATTTAAAAATTTCGTACAAACGCTTCCCGCCTTTTATATAACACATCAGCTAACTAACCATAAATCGTGAATGTTGTTCCTAAAGACAACCCTTTCTTATTTGCTCTTCCACATAAAGAAAAAAAATCGGCAATTTGCGGTTACAAAGTAATGCATCAATATGCCAAAGCGTGTGGGGCAAAAAATCCTGATGCTCTTACTTCAACCCGCATTAGAAAACATCTGGCAACTTTAAGTCAAATTTTGAGTATGAATGACGGGGATATTGAACAGTTGGTATCATTTATGGGGCATACTGTAAATGTCCATAAAAATTCGTACAGGTTGTCCGATGATGTGTTTCAAACGGCTAAAATTTCTAAGCTGCTTCTTTTAATACAAAGCTGACAAGCTGGTAATTTTAAGAGACAAGTTCTGGATGATATTGAAATTAATTTGGAAGAGGATTTACTTGAAGATTCTAATTCTGAAAGAGTAGACTCTGAACCCATTGATTCAGATGACAATATAAATTATTCATACAACCTCGTTGCTCCTGCCATTTTTGCATCTGCCCCAGCTATAGATAATTCATTCTATGAAACAAAAATGTCTCCCAATATTTTCTCCACGAAAAAGAAGAGACAAAAAATTCCTTGGACTGCAGAACAAAAAGGTCTCTTCAAAAAATTTTTTGCTCCTTACATTAGAAAGTGCATGCCCCCCTAAAAGAGTAGAATGTGAAGATTTGTTGCAAAGGTATCCAGATATTTTTCGAAATAAAACATGGTTAAAATTAAAGATGTAAGTGCAAAAGGTGTACACCAAAAAATGTAAAATTTAAAAATATTATATTTTGGGTACGAATTGTGTCAGACTCTTAAATGTTTTTCTACAAGCTATAACACAAGATTGTTGCCAGGCAATAAGCCGTCATAAAATAGTTATTAAACTATTTTAAAGGTATCCCGTGTTTAAGTATCCTTTTAATAATAAGCCTACGAAAAATCTAATTACATATACTTCGGAAATGATCTTGTTCTTCCGGCTGAATGATTTCGACGAAACCGTTACACATATCGTATTCGACTTTTATAACACGTTCTGCATCTTCCTTGTAAGAACGCTATATGGATTTTCAGCACAACCAAAAAGATGTTTAATAATAACTAATAAATCGACGTTGAAGATGGGATTTATTTACTATTATAAACGCTTCCCCATAAAGAAAAAGATACCTCAGAAAAAATTATCATTAGACACGACATTATGCTATGAGTAACGATTAATAAAAGCACTCACTGTTTTCATGAGCGATTCGAAAGCTACATCATTTCCTGAAAAGAACATAATATCATACATATAGACATACTTCGCGTTTTCAAGTGAAATTTCTTGTAATAGCTAACTTTTTAAGTCAATAAAAAAGTAAAACAAAAAATGCATAACATATTAAAATAGCCAGTGAATAAAACTTAAATATATTAATGAAGTAATAGAAATTTTTGGAACGAGATACCTGAGAAAGTAACTTAAAAAATATCTAAAAGCATTTTAGAATTATTCCGCAGTAAAAGTAGGTATCCAAAAAAGAATCATTATCTGTAGAAAGTATGATGTTATTTACATCTCACTTTTTCGACAAGGTTCACCGTTATTCTGTCCTTGTCAGTTATACAGTAAATATGGCAACACTGCAGGACGTCACATTGATAGAAAAATTAACAGCAGTTTGAAAGTAAACTATACAAGGGACGCAACATTAACTCACATTTAAAAGGTCGTAAAAATGATAGTAAAATGTAAAAATAACGTATATAGTTATTAAAAAGATAATTGAAAATTGAGACCATTGCCGGGATCGGGGTGACGTGAGCAACAATATATTCGTACTTCCAGTTCTCTATTTGGCTTCTTTCTCGTGGACGCTAAAATGTATGAGTTTTGAAAGGATGCAGAAATGATAGTAAGATGTATATATATATATATATATACACATATATATATACATATATATATATACATATATATATATATATATACATATATATATACACATATATATATACATATATATATATATATATATATATATATATATATATATATATATATATATATATATATATATATATATATATATATATATACATATATATATATATACATATGTATATATGTATATATATATATATATATATATATATATATATATATATATATATATTACTATCAATCGGACGTCTGTTTTGCATCAGACGTCCGTATAAGGGACGTCCGATAGCAAAACCATACTTTTAAGTTTTTCGTAATCTGAACAAAAAATGGAGTCGAACCATACCTATATCAAGGGGGACGTTCAAAAATCGTATTATGAACTAAATCGTATATCTTAGTTCACCGATTTACTGCTTGAAGCGCGACTATCGATTTTACATCACTTTGTATATAAATATACATTTCGTTGTTACTTTTACCTTAAAGTTATCGGACGTCCGTAGATTTGGCAACAACGCTCTATCGCTTTCGCAACTTAGTTCTGTTTTCTTCATTTGTGCATCTTAAACAACGAAGAGGTCACAGAAATTATTGCTGCTAGATTCTTATAGTAAGTATGCAATTTGGTTATAGATTTTAAAGTTATCCATATTTCAATATTTTTTTTAAATTGCCTTTTTTATATTACTTATTTAGTTAATAAGTTTAATTACTATTATATGACTAACCTCTATACGTATCTTATTAGCATTCAGATATACTATACATTCTGTTCCCGCTAAAATACATTTTATATAAAATAATATTTAATTGATTTTAAATTATGTACCTATCATTCTTGGGCACCGCGTTGTGCAAATTTTAAAGAAAAAGGTGGTACACTTTTGAAGTAAATATCTAACAACAATATCTATACATATCTGGCTACAATCTTTATTTATTTCAAAACAAATTATTTCTTTTATTTTAAATTTATACTATATGCATTCGAAAGCATCATACAAGAGATGATTCACAATTTCAAACCAGTCAAAATTATAATTTAAAGTTATTTATAGAGAAGGTTTTTGGAGTGAAACTGAAAAAGTACAGCAATGATAGGTATGTTTTTAAGTATTCTAAAGTCAGTTTCTATAAATTTTAATATACGACACGGAGCTTTTCTTTTAAAAGGGAAAACAAACCGTTAGAGTAATTTCATAACTTTTGCACAGCTGTCAAGGTTTCAATTCGACTTGTTACTAGTTTGTTGGTTCTTTTTTCACGCGGCAACAACACGTTTTATTTACATTATATGGATAATTAGTCTGGCGCCAGGTTAGGCCGAATTTCCGTTGTAGGGCAGTTTCCCTCATAGGCCGCTATTCTAAGGCCAGTCCCACAATTTGGAGGAAATTCCGCCAGACTTGCTGATTTTTAGCGCGTCTCAGTTTTCCCATGTTAAAACAAATGAAACACAAAATTGTTGCTGAAGTAAAATGCGCTGCTTAATTTCCGCAATAGAATTTTCCGGTCAGAAACAATTGTGTTCCATTTACTTTATTTAGCAATGAGAAAACAAGCTAGGCTAGATTTTCGGTATTACCAATACCAATAATGGAATAATGGTATAAATTACAATATGGAACTTTGTTTTAGTTGATCAATTTATTATTTTTGACTAGAAATTATTATAATATTATTGAGACTATTAATAAATCATGTTAAAATTTGAAGTCAACAGAATTTATATGTAAATATTATTTTTAGATAACACTTCTGACAAAAAAACTTTAGACTTCTGTAACGTTCCTGTAACAGAAGGAAAAATTATTTCATCTGAAGTAAGTAACAAACACTCTTTCCTTATTAACTGAGACAATAGTCGTATTATCGTAGAAATGTATAAACCAGTATTTCTATCTAGTTCGTGCATTCATTGATATACAGGGTATCTCACCATATAAGAGACAGTTCATAACTCCATAACGCCCCATTTTATACGTCAGTAAAGCTAGCACCCCCCCTTTTTCAAATTTAAAAAAAAACTAACGTGTAATTTAGAACTAATTTGTACCCAAAAAATTAGAATTTGTACCCACTTAGTTTTTCTGAAAAATCAAGTTAACACCCCCACATTGACAAAATCAAATTTTATTGGCAAAAATGTAAACTTTGAATTAAGGACTAATTTGTACCCAAAAGATAATAATTTATACCCACTCAGTTTTTCTGAAAAACCCTTATTTAAAGTGGGGGTGCTAGTTTAAGCTCAAGCTAGCACCACCACTTTTACAAAATCATAGTTCAACAGTATACCTTTAAACTTTGAATTTAGGACTAATATGTACCCAAAAGCGTTTTTTCTTTATTATATCATTTTGTTTATAAAAGATTATAGTAAATTAGACCACCTGTTTTATTAATTTCTAAGTGAATCATTAAAAGATTTGAAATTATCAAAGATAACAGAATATTATTAATTTTCGAATATAGGACTAATTTGTACCCACACAGTTTTCCCTGTAAAAGGAGTTTTAATGTGGGAGTGTTGGCTTGAACACGTCCACCTTTAAAAATCCAATTTCAATAGCATACCTTTAAACTTTGCATTTAGGACTAATTTGTAACCAAAAGCGTTTTTTCATTATCATATCGTTTTGTTTATAAAAAAGATGATAGTAAATTAGACCACAGGTTTTATTAATTTTTAAGAAATTATCCAAGATAACTAAATATTATTAATTTTCGAATATAGGACTAATTTCTTCCCAAAAAATTAAACTTTGTACCCACACAGTTTTCCCTGTAAAAGGGGTTTTAATGTGGGAGTGCTGGCTTGAACACCTCCACATTCACAAAATCAAATTTCAACAGCTTACCTTTAAACTTTGAATTAAGGACTAATTTGTACCCAAAATCGTTTTTTCATTATTAACCCTTAACTGGTGACCATGCCTCTCACAGACTCCGCAAGATCGTTTACGCGTCAGCATTCCCCACCACAAATACGTGGCGAGTGGCCGTTTCGTGTACCTTCATAGCCTTTAGTGTTCTTACAGATGTCTTAGTGGGAGATCCGTCCGTAGTTTCATTTTGGAATTATTTACATCGCGGAGTCTAGTAGACGCAAGGTCACCATTAGTGATATTATAATATGGCTTGTTCTCGCCCCACTGTAAGCGCAATAGACGACGATTTCGAGGAAGTATGCACAAAATGGTTTAATGAGGCGAACAGTGATATAAGTGATGATGATGTGGACGAAGAATACTGTATAAACAGTGATCATTTTACGGATAGTGAACAAGAAATGAGTGAAAATGAAGCAGAACATGACCCGAAAACGATATCCAGCGAAGACGAGGAAGAGAGCGTCAATTCCAATAATTATTACTATGGAAAAAATAGGTTTAAGTGGAGTAAAAAAGAGCCAACCAGAAACGTCCGTACAGGCGCTCATAATATAATTGTACTTCCATCAATGCGTTCACATGTAGAATAGCTAGAGAGTCCTGTATATTACTTCAATAAAATGTTTTCGCCAGATATGTATAGTCTTGTTGTCAAGAGAACAAACGAAAAAATCGCAACTTTTCGGCCAAAATATAATAAAGAAAGAGCCGAGTTGGCTGATACCGACGAAATAGAATTCAGAGCTTTTTTTGGGACTGCTCCTCTATACATCCATATACAAGTCAAATCATGAGGATGTACGAAGTCTTTTTGCTACAAACGGGAAAGGAAGGCCCATATTTAGAGCAGTTATGTCACAGAAGCGTTTTCTAGCCCTAATGGCTGGTTTAAGATTTGACGATGCCTCGGACAGAGAACAAAGAGCAAAGGAAAATTCAGCTGCTGCTATCCAAGAATTTTTTGATTTATTTATCCGCAATTCAAAAATGCATATAAAGTTGGAGCCAATGTGTGCGTAGACGAGACGCTTCTAGGGTTTAGAGGAAGATGTCAATTTAAAATGTATATTCCCAACAAACCCTGCAAATATGGGATAAAAATCTTATGCATGACTGATGCACGAACTGGGTATCTACACAACGCCTACATTTATGCTGGAAAAGGTTCAGATGGATTTAGCCTGACACCCGAAGAAAGAAAAATATAGACTGGTCAAACATATCTACAATACTAATAGAAATATGACTGCCGATAATTGTTTTAGTTCAATTGAGTTAGTGCATCATTTACAAAAAAATAAGGTTACCTACGTTGGCACAGTTAGGAAAAATAAAAAAGAAATTCCCCCACAGTTTCTTCCGCAACGAAATCGTAATGAAGGCGACACTTTATATGGATTTACAAAAGACATAACACTTCTATCCCATACACCTAAGAAAAACAAAGCTGTAATAATAATTTCTTCCATGCATCACACTATAGAAGTCGATCCAGGGAATGGATTACCAGAAATAAATTCTTTTTATAACTTGACCAAAGGAGGTGTGGATGCGATGGATGAAAAATGTGTAAAATATTCCTGTAGCCGCAGAACACGCAGATGGCCTATGGCTATTTTTTATAAAATAGTAGACATATGTGGTGTTAATTCCTACATTATGTTTACTTCTGTACTCACAAATAATTGGACTAGATTCAGGTTTATAGAAACCCTGGCAGATGAGCTAGTTTCCTCACATTTAAATAGAAGGTTTGAAATGCCAACGATACAAAGGCAACTAAAACAACTTTTCGGAAGTATCCTAGACATTCCCGAAAATACTGCTAATGAACAAGAAGAAAAGCTTGAAATAAGAAAGTATTGCCACATCTGCCCATCCAAATTAATAAGAAAGACTGCTATGCTATGCACTAAGTGTCAAAAGCCCATTTGCTTGCAGTGTTCGTGAAAGATCTGTAAAAATTGTGCCAGACAGGAGCGAGACTGATATATTATTTTTGTCTCTTTTAGTGGTTTGCAGGTTTTGTGTACAATCTATATTTTGTTACTTTTTTACATTTTTTATCTAAAATATACTTATTTTTAAACACTTATTATGTTAATTTGCATATGGTTCAGATTTTTTTTGGAATATGCCTTATACTAATTTTGTATAAGAAAAAATGTATGTTTTTATTTGTTTATTTACTTAAAATTTGATTTTTTCGTTTTAATAAATGTTAAAATATCATGACAATATTGCTTTATTAATAAAAAAATGTTATTTCAATATTTTTTCAAAACAATTGGAAAAATCCGCTTTTTTTGCTAGGAGTCTATCAGACTCATGGTCACCATGTATGTATGTATTATTAGGATCACCAGTTAAGGGTTAAGTATATCATTTTGTTTATATAAAAGATGATAGTAAATTAGACCACCTGTTTTATTAATTTCCAAGTGAATGGTTAAAAGATTTGAAACTATCAAAAGTAACTAAATATTCTATTAATTTTCGAATATAGGACTAATTTGTATGCTGATATTTTACTAACTGTGCTTAAATACTCCTAAAAATGCCTTCTAAAATTGTTTCAACCAATAGAGAATTATTATAAATCAGAAATAGGAGTGGTAGATCAAAGATGCATATCATCTAAAAAACAAAAAATATCACCTTTTGCGAGGGTAACAAAAAAATGTTTTAAAATTGTTTAGTCCATTAGAAAGGAAAGTCTGACATGATATTGCACATCTTTACTAAACCAAGCAGTCTAAAAAAGTGACAACACTATAGTATAATCATTCTTTTAACCACTTTGACCTATTTACGCATTATTTAATTATTTACACAGGTGCACTAGGGAATTTTTTTGTCTCCTCAACAGTTATCACAAAAGATCTCACTGAAAATAAAAATAAGAGTTATGGTTTATATTGCAAATATGGAATTATATTAATATAGTATTTTTTAGAGACAAAACAATATTATAATATATGTAAGCAAACATTTCTGGGAAGTACCTGGTTAGGTAAGTGTCGTGTTTCATAAAACACTTCATCTAAGAGTGTGTCTAGTTTTCCTCCATTTTGAACTTTAATCAGGATGACTGCTGTGAGGTGAAGCACATTAAAAGCCTTTTTTAGGGAAAACAGTGTGGATACAAATACAAATTAGTCCTATGTTCGATAATATTTAGTTACTTTTGGTAATTTCACATTCTTTAACGATATACTTGGAAATAAATAAAACACGTGGTCTAATTTACTATCATCTTTAATAAAGAAAATGATATGATAACGAAAAAACGCTTTTGGTTACAAATTAGTCCTAAATGCAAAGTTTAAAGGTATGCTGTTGAAATTTGATTTTTAAAGGTGGACGTGTTCAAGCCAGCACTCGCACATTAAAACTCCTTTTACAGGGAAAACTGTGTGGGTACAAATTTTAATTTTTTGGGTACAAATTAGTCCTATATTCGAAAATTAATAATATTTAGTTATCTTTGATAATTTCAAATCTTTTAAGGATTCACTTGGAAATTAATAAAGCACGTGGTCTAATTTACTATCATCTTTTATAAACCAAATGATATAATAATGAAAAAACGCTTTTGGGTACATATTAGTTCTAAATTCAAAGTTTAAAGGTATGCTGTTAAAATTTGATTTTGTAAAAGTGGGGGAGCTAGCTTGAGATTAAACTAGCACCCCCACTTTAAATAACGGTTTTTGAGAAAAACTGAGTGGGTACAAATTATTATCTTTTGGGTACAAATTAGTCCTTAATTCAAAGTTTAGATTTATGCCAGTAAAATTTGATTTTGTCAATTTGGGGGGTGTTAGCTTGAGCTCAAGCTAGCACCCCCCCTTTAAATAGTGATTTTTCAGAAAAACTAAGTGGTACAAATTCTAATTTTTTGGGTACAAATTAGTCCTTAATTCAAAGTTTACATTTATGCCAATAAAATTTGATTTTGTCAATGTGGGGGTGTTAGCTTGAGCTCAAGCTAGCACCCCCACTTTAAATAGTGATTTTTCAGAAAAACTAAGTGGGTACAAATTAGTCCTAAACTAGTTCTAAATGACACATGTTTTTTTTTAAATTTGAAAAAGTGGGGGTGCTAGCTTTACTGACGTCCATTTTATGAACATTTCATAAGTACCAACTATTTTGTGCATATTCAAAAAAGCCATAATTTAAAATTATTTTCAATTAAATGGGTCGTCCCAAAAATAGTTAAATATCCAAGTTATGTTCATTTTAAATGGGGCACCCTGTATATTTTTACATTTTTGAATTCTCTCGACGAGCTTATTTCAACGATGTATCATACTTGATGTCTGTTATGTATAGTAAAAGATCTACAACCAACTGAAAATCATATTTTTTTGAGTTTAGTAAGCTGGAGTAACCAAACGGTTGAAAATCGGTAAAAACGGCTACATGTCCCTATCCCCAACGCAATAGTGAAGATTTAACTTCTACAAGGCTAAGAAAACAAACATTTAGCTACTCTTTCCCAAATTTTAAGTATGACTGACACTCATTTGGAACAACTGTCTACTTTTATTGGACGCGTTTATCGAACACATAAGAGTCACTATCGTTTGCCTGATGATGTATATCAATCTGCGAGGTGCTGCAGCATTTAAAGGAAAACGTTTGGATAATTACAGAATTTACTGAAAATAGTAATGTTCAAATTAACGAAATTCAAGAAAGGACTAGAGGAGAGAACAGGGAATATTACCTAAACAAAAAACAAATAAAGAGAGAACCTTGGATGCAAGAACGACAAAATTAAGTGATTTTTTTAAATCACATTAAAAATAAGAAGCCACCTAAACAAAGGGCATGTGAAGAATTAATTTTTCTGACTGGAAAACTTCTCGAAAATAAAAACTGGTTAAAAATTAAAGTTTTCGTACAAAATGTCTACGAAAGTAAATTTAAGGATTAATATATCTTCCATGTTAGACATAATACTTGTATTTTTTTGTTCTTTTTATTATTATTTGTAGGTGCTATTTTGACTAAAATATTAAACAAACTATTTTATGTGGTGTATCATTGCATTTTCAAATAAATATTAACAAAAAATTTTACCGTGTTTTATTATATTAAACCTTCCGCATTAGTGTAAAATAATTAAGTGTTCCCAAAAATAACACTGAATTAAAAAAATAATATTAAAGCAAGTTGAATGAATAAAATAAAATAGAATGTGTTATGTTAGATTTCTGGAGTTACAAAAAAGGCAAGGGGACAAATTTGAGAGTAGAATTGAGAAATTTATACAATTATCTATATAGGTATTTATTTATATACAAACAATAGATTATTTTTAAATGTATCTAGTTAGTGATTCTGATATGGTTTCCTATCTTGTAGTAGAGTAAAAAGATTTTATTAAATTGTTATATCAGGGTTTGCAACTCAAGATTAGTATATAAATGTAGTAGCCAGTTCATGAAAATGTGGCAACGCTGTAGGTACCCCAATGAGTGCAGTGCGTACAATTTTTATACATTTTGATGTCCAATAGCTTATTTTTGGAAGGACGTCACATTGCCTAATTATCAAATTTTGACAAAAAATTAAAACTAATTGTATCAAGAATATAACACAAATATACAGGTAAGGATAGCATTTAAAACTGTATACTTGCAAAAAAGTATAAAATATCCCGTGTTTTGGGGAGGAAGTCCGATGCTTGCCTATGATAGCAGGATGTATATATATATATATATATATATATATATATATATACATATACATATACATCTTGCTATTCATCCGACGTCCCTTTCATAGGCAAGCATCGGACTTCCTCCCCTAAACACGGGTCATTTTATACTTTTGTGCAAGTATACAGTTTTAAATGCTATCCTTACCTATATATTTGTGTTATATTCGTGATAAAATTAGTTTTAATTTTTTGTCAAAATTTGATAATTAGGGAATATGACGTCCTTTCAAAAATGAGCTATTGGACGTCGAAATGTATAAAAAATGTACGTACTGCAGTCATTGGGGTACCTACAGCGCTGCCACATTCTCATGAACTGGATTCTACAGTTATATACTAATCTTGAATTGCAAACCCTGATATAACAATTTAATAAAATATTTTTACTCTGCTAGAAGATATACCATATCAGATTCACTAACTAGATACATCTGAAAATTGTTTACTTTCAGGTACTACACAATTTTGATTAATTTTTTAAATCTATTGTTTGTATATAAATAAATACCTATATAGATAATTGAATAAATTTCTCAATTCTACTCTCAAATTTGCCCCCTTGCCTTTTTTGTAACTCCAGAAATCTAACTTAACACATTCTTTTTTATTTAATTCATTCAACTTGCTTTAATATTATTTTTAAATTCAGTGGTATTTTTTTGTAACTCTTAATTATTTTACACTAATGCGGAAGGTTTACAGTAAACTTTTTTGTTAATATTTATTTAAAAATGCAGTGATGCACCACATAAACTAGTTTGTTCAATATTTTAGTCAAAATAGCACCTACAAATTTTAATAGAAAAAAAGTATTATGCCTAACATGAAAGATATATTAATCCTTAAATTTACTTTTGTAGACATTTTGTACAAAAACTTTAATTTTTTACCAGTTTTTGTTTTTCGAGAAGTTTTCCAGTCAGAAAAATTAATTCTTCACATGCCCTTTGTTTAGGTGGCTTCTTATTTTTAATGTGATTTGAAAAAAACACTTAATTTTGTTGTTCTTGCATCCAAGGTTCTCTCTTTATTTGTTTTTTGTTCTCCTCCAGTCCTTTCTTGAATTAAGTTAACTTGAACATTAGTATTTTCAGTTAATTCAGAAAGTATCCAAAAGTTTTCCTTTAGATGCTGCAGCACCTCCTTTTGGCATGAAAAGTAAAATTATTGCAACCTTCGCAGATTGATATACACCATCAGGCAAACGATAGTGACTCTTATGTGTTAGATAAACGTGTCCCATAAGAGTAGACAGTTGTTCCAAATCAGTGTCAGTCATACTTAAAATTTGGGAAAGAGTAGCTAGATGTTTTCTTATCCTTGTAGAAGTTAAATCTTCACTATCGCGATGGAGATAGGGACATGTAGCCGTTTTTCTAGATTTTCAACCGTTTGGTTACTCCAGCTTCCTAAACTCAAAAAAATGTGATTTTCAGTTGATTGTAGATCCTTTACTATGCTTAACAGACATCAAGTATGATACATCGTTGAAATAATCTCGTCTAGAGAATTGAAAAATGTAAAAATTTGAAATGAACATAACTTTGATTTTTAACTATTTTTGGGACGATCCATTTAATTGAAAATAATTTTGAATTATGGCTTCTTTGAATATGCACAAAATAGTCGGTACTCATGAAATGTTCATAAAATGGGGAGTTATGGAGCTGTCTCTTATATGGTGAGATACCCTGTATATCAATGAATGCATGAACTAGATAGAATACTGCTTTATACATTTCTACGATAATACGACTACTGTCTCAGTTAATAAGGAAAGAGTATTACTTAATTCAGATGAAATAATTTTTCCTTCTGTTACAGGAATGTTACAAAAGTCTAAAGTTTTTTGTCGGAAGTGTTATCTAAAAATAATATTTAAGTATAAATTCTGTTGACTCCAAATTTTATCATGATTTAATAATACCCGCAATAATATTATAATAATTTCTAGTCAAAAATAATAAATTGTAATATTGTAATTTATACCATTATTCCATTATTGGTATTGGTAATACCGAAAACGAGTTGTCAAATCTAGCCTAGCTTGTTTTCTCATTGTTAAATAAAGTAAATGAAACACAATTTTTTCTGGCCGGAAAATTATATTGCATAAATTAAGCAGCACATTTTACTTCAGAAACAATTTTGGTTCATTTGTTTTAACATGGGAAAACTGAGACGCGCTAAAAATCTGGAAGTCTGGCGGAATTTCCTCCAAATTGTGCGACTGGCCTTAGAATAGCGGCCTATGAGGGAAATTGCGTTACAACGGAAATACGGCCAAATCTGGCTCTAGACTAATTATGCATATAATGTAAATAAAACGTGTTGTTGCCCTGTTAAAAAAACCAACAACCTAGTAACAAGTCGCATTGCAACCTTGAGAGCTATACAAAAGTTTTGAAATAACTCTAACGGTTTGTTTTCCCTTTTAAAAGAAAAGATCCGTATCGTATACTTAAGATTTATAGAAACTGACTTAAGAATACTTAAAAACATACATTGCTGTACTTTTTCAGTTTCCCTCCAAAAAACCTTCTTCATAAATAACTTTAAATTATAATTTTGATTGGTTTGAAATTGTGAATCATCTCTTGTATGACGCTTTCGACTGCATATAGTATAAATTAATAATCAAAATAAATAATTTGTTTTGAAATAAATATGGATTGTAGCAAGATATGTATAGATATTATTGCTAGATATTTACTTCAAAAGTGTACCACCTTTTTCTTCAAAATTTGCACAACGCGGTGCCTGAGAAGATGCACAAAAATAAATGATAGGCACATAATTTAAATGAAATTGACTGTCTCGACCCTTACTTCGTGGAATATGCTCATATTAGTGTTTTTAAATGAAACTCAAGGTCTCTAGTTAATTCCACAATATAATACAAGTTATTGAAAATTCTAAAAAATTGACAATTGTTTCGATAAATCAATATCATCGATGATATTGATTTATCGAAACAATTGTCAATTTTTTAGAATTTTCAATAACTTGTATTATATTGTGGAATTAACTAGAGACCTTGAGTTTCATTTAAAAACACATAATTTAAAATCAATTAAATATTATTTTTATATAAAATGTATTTTAGCGGGAACAGAATGTATAGTATATCTGAATGCTAATAAGAAACCTATAGAGGTTAGGCATGTAATAGTAATTAAACTTAATAACTAAATAAGTAATATAAAGAAGGCACAATTTAAAAAAATATTGATACATGGTTAACTTTAAAATCTATAGCCAAATTGCATACTGACTATAAGCAGCTAGCAGCAATAATTTTCTGTGACCTCTTCGTTTTTTAAGATGCACAAATGAAGGAAACAGAACTAAGTTGCGAAAGCGTTGTTGCCAAACCGAGGGACGTCCGATAACTTTAAGGTAAAAGTAACAACGGAATGTATATTTATATACAAAGTGATGTAAAATCGATAGTCGCGCTTGAAGCAGTAAATCGGTGAACTAAGATATACGATTTAGTTCATAATACGATTTTTGGACGTCCCCCTTGATATAGGTATGGTTCTATTCCATTTTTTGTATAGATTACGAAAAACTTAAAAGTATGGTTTTGCTATCGGACGTCCCTTATACGGACGTCCGATGCAAAACAGACGTCCGATTGATAGTAAAAGCGTAATGTATGGACGTCTGATAACTGGATGATATATATATATATATATATATATATATATATATATATATATATATATATATACATATATATATAGGAAATTGGTCTTTAGAAATAATACATATAATGTGAATATTTGCAGTCATGTCAATAACTATCTTTAGTACTGTACCACTATATTATTTATATTACTGAACTAGATCTCAATTATTTTATTTGTTCTTCCTCATTTTGTCTCATTTGTTTGATATTAAATTTACTGTACATATCACGTTATATACAGTATTTTAATAAATTAATGTTAATAATTGGATAACTGTGAAATAACATGGTTGTATATTTTCTTTATTTTACTATTTACTTTAAGGGTTAGATGTCAGAGTAGCCACAAGCCAGTGGCAGCTTTAAGGCTTTTGTTTTGTCAATGTCAAAATTTAATTTGCTGGTGTTTACTGTATTACCTGAGCTATGAACATTTTCGTAATTTTGTCATTACATTTAATTGAATAACTTAGTATTTGCTTATTTGACTTTATTCAAACTCGGCACATGAGTTTATCATATCGGCCTCTTCAAAAAGTTATAACATTTTTCAAAAAAATGTACTAGGGAGTCAATATTTAGCCACTTTAAAATTTTCATGGGATTTCCTATGTTTCACTCGGCAATGCATCACCCGGTATGTAAAAAGTGACAACTTGTAAATTGCAAGCATTTTTAATATATTTTCAATTTTGAACTTTATAGGTGGGAGGGAGAGGCCGATGCGCCCCCCCAAGTTCAAATCCTAAAGCCGCCACTGCCACAAGCTAAATCTAGCCTAAGAGATTGTACTATATTTCATTTGTACAAATAAAGTCATTCATTATTATTATTATATAGGCCTCATCGAGGACCTCATGGCCAGATAAAATACACAAATACAATTAACATTTAAGCAAGCATGTCGGGAATGTTATAAATGCTATTACCTAAAAACTATAGAAAGGATATTAATGTATGAATGAAAAACTACTTACTCAGCTTCTCTATGATGCTCCGAAAATGAACTGATTTTTATTGAAAAAGGCATGGAACATGTTCCCAGTACATTAACCACTCTATAATTGTTGAATCTCACATTGAATCCAAGTTTTTGTAAACATCGTGCGAATCGTCTGGCTGCTTGTTTTGCAGCAATTTCACTAGTTGCACCAGTACAAGTTATTTTACCAGATGACCAAATACTGGCAGTAGTGTTGGGTCTTCGTAGTTTCATAGTAACCATACCATTTTCTTTACGATACTCCACATTTGCACCTGATAAAGCAATTTCACGAAGGTTCAAATGACATCGGACACTAAAACTACAAACTACATTGTTTATTACTATGTCTATTTCAGGCTCTTCAATGGTTTCTTCTGTGATATACTTTTCGTTTTTAAGCGCACATTGTTCAGAACTAATTTCGTTGATCTCAGTGTTCTCATCCTCGATTATTTCTTGGACTTCTTCAAAACTATTTATATTTTGTACTTTATGTACTAGTGCGTTGCCATTAGACAGAAGTTTCAAACCATTTTTCTGAATCACAGTTGCCATCGTACACTTTACTTCCTAATTAACGATTAAAAATATTTACATCATTTAATACAGTCACTGCAATTGTAGTTGTTAAAAGCACAGGCCACACAGGAAGTAAGAATTTCCAATCGTTAGTTAAATCCGAAAAATATAGTTCTAAATATAATGAAAAAGCAATTTTTTGTCTGACAGTGTCACAAAATAGATGCGGTAAATAATAAAATTCTATCCGAGCCAATTATTTTGGATATTTTAATATTAGCCTTTGTAACAATCTATTGCACACCACAGTAAACTCCACTCTTCCATTTACAATTGACTGATATGATAGGACGGATTCAATCATTGAATGGATGAAATAGTTTTGTTCAGAGTACACCTGTCAAAATACTTTCAGAGCTACACCCATAGAGAAAGTAATAATTGTCTATGGTTACACCATTGGTAGCGCTCGCGAATTCTATACGCTCGCAAGCACTTTTCTATATAGAGAACGTAATATATAAGAGCGTTCGATCTGAGCGCAGCCCTTGCGGGTGGCAGAACTAATTCTTACAGGCGGGATATTTAAATTTAGTAGTTTGGATTATGGGTAGGTAAATTTTACAGTTTGTCTTAAAATTGTTTATTATATAATTAATTAATTCCAAAACATTAAATTATATTTTATTTTTTGTAATAAAATAATTATAATAAACAATATTGAGACAAATAATTTAGGTAAATAATAAAACAGCACATATTTAAATTTTTTATTAACTTGCACATAATATAAAAACCAATTACTAAAATATTGGTTTATTATTCATAGGTCAGTTATAATAATTATAAAAATATATCTAACATAGACAAAGTAAATCGGTAAATCGAACAATACAAAACATAATATACATAAAAGTACAAATTTAAATTTAAAAATTGAAAAAAAAAAGTTACTAACTTAAAGGTGGGACTTCGTGCCCTCTTGCTCATAGAAGAGAACGTACGCTTCCCCACTGACTAAAGATTTCGATGATATTGATGACACCCTTGAATCATTATATTCGTGCCACTGTCCCGTGTAGGGATGTCGGCAGTAAGCCGTGTAGTGACCACTGTAAGTGGTTCCGCTGTGATTTGATATAGCGTAGAGGTTGCACCTACAGGGTGCCATATTATCAGCCCCGTAATGGCTCATATCAAGTCCTTCTATTGGAAAATCTAGTTTTCCCCTAAATCTTTCAGTCGACGAAAAGCGCTTCAGGTGAATAACCAGGATTTTCGGAAATTTATGAATGGAGAATGATTTAGTGCATAGTCTTCGTTCCTTACATTTCGAACATGTCGGTTTCTCATCACCGTCGAGCGATTCTTCTCTTGTAAACGAATCCAAACATTGTGAAAGACGTAATTGACCTGTTCTTTGGGGTATGGGAAGGGATAAATCCCAAAAGGGATCAAAGGTAACAGAACAGTGACCACAATATGTACACTTGATTGTAGATATTAATTGACCGACGAAGTTAACTACGATCTTGGAGTTGTCTATTTGCAAATGTCTTAACCAAGATTCTTGCGCTTTTTCATTGTCACTGAGTTTTTCATCAATTTCTATTAATATTGGTTTAAGTTTTTCATGTACCTTGTTGACATCTTCGTGAAGTCCTCCTAATAGGTAACGAAGGAATTCCTGCGCATCTTGTTGAGCATATCCCATGAACCTTGGAGCGAATCGCTGAATCTGACTTTTTAATGATACGGTGTTAACCACCCTGTCCGAACCGTCTTCAGACCAAAGCTCTTCAATAACTTCAGCAAATGCTTTAATTAGTGTTCCCTTCATGCTGGATATGCTTTTGTTAATATCTCTCATGTATGTATCTTTACTTAAATAGTCTAATAGCCACCTTGTGTTCGATAGGCATTGGATAACGCTATTCATTAAACATGTGTTATCGATATTTTTGAGGCCATTAAGACCCAGAGATTTTTGGGAAACACCCTCCAAGGACCTGATCGTGGAGTAATTGTTAACAGCTCTTTTGCAACCACTACCATTATCCGAATAATCTTGGATTCTATTACTGTCTCTCTCAATTGATCGGCGTGATAAGGAATTTGAGTTGATGCTATTTGCTATTGAATTGGATGGGGAAATTGCAGTTTTGGTAAGTTTGGGAGATGACGATAGATCGTTGGTCTGGATCACTTTGCTAATACAATCCTTGACATCCAAATCATTTTTGGACGTGTCCTTTTGTTCTGCTTGAGTGTCATCCCCTCTCTGAAAATCTTTGGTCGAAATTGAAATGCACGAAGAGAAGTTGTTAACTCTCGAATTATTTTCAGAGAGGGAATGGTTGCTTCTTGTTTCTTCAGTTACCACGTCACTATCTTCCATTGACCGCACTGAAAAAGAAGAAGGTGGATCAATCATTTGCAAATTAACCTTGGTGGGAGACTGATGACTAGTTCTCGGCTTGTCTCGAAGAGATTTTGGTTCCGTGCACAAATGAGGGCAATGCATGATCTCATGCAAATTATGTGATGGAGGAATAGTTCCAAGAACCGAAGCAGCATTACCACGTTGAATAGCAATACTAATTCTCTCCATCAAAAAAGAAGTAGAGCGGTTATCTTTCGTTGCTTGGCTTAATCTCCTTCCGATTTCATGAACAAATAACAGAGATTCCGGGCCATAAACACCAAAAGTTTCAACTGCTACTGGATGGAACAAATAGTTGTTACCAAGATTTTGGTATTTTTTTGTTTCAATTTTTCGCCAGACACAGCTGCACTTCCAGCTGACTTAGAACTTTCGGCTAGATGGGAAGCCACTACAGTGTCAACACAAGTGAAGTCCCATACTACAGGTTTACCGTATTTCCAGGGTATGAGAGACATACCATCGGGTCGTTTACCACGACTGGTACCTAAGGGTTCCAAAATTGCAGGAACATCCGCTGACACCAAAGCCCGTTTCAATATGTCGTTCACCTGGTAATGTCGAGATGTACGCCCTGCACTTCTCCTGCAACTCAAACCATGCACACCTTTCTCATCAACTACACCACCACAAACACAAGTATGAGGCACACATATTGATGAACCGATCCTAAGCCCTACTGCTATTCTGAAAGATTCATTGTCTAATAGCGTTCCAAGAGATGCAACAGGTAAAGCATTTAGCCAAGCACCTGACTCTTTTATCATTACTGCTTTCAGACGAGCCTTATCGTATACACTTGTAGATTTCAGAAGTTTATCAGTTATAATATTCAAAAGAGGTCGGTCCCATGTTTTCTGTATATTCTTTTTATCTGTGGGAGGATCCACAGTTGCGGCATGCCAAAGTAATTCACCTTCAGCATAAAAATCGTCTTTGATATTGATGAATATAGGAGGAAGGATGGCATCAATAAGAACAGAAACACTATTGACTGACGAAAGAAAAGCTGGTAAAGCTAAGGAAGAAGCCGAACGTAGCCCTAGTCCGCCAAGGTTTACAGGAAGCGTTGCTTGGAGCCATGAATCATTATTGAAATAATTGTTTGTAACATATTCCGTCGTGTTACGGAGTAAATTATCAAATTCATCGAGCTCTAATTGACTTAACCAAGTGGGGGAACATCTGAGAACGTACATGAGTTTTGGAATGGCCAAACAATTTTTCAAAAGGAAAAATGCGACGTGTTTGGGAAGTTCTTTTAATCTAGTGGTCAACAATTGGAGTGATTCACGTTTTTCTCGAAGATAAACTGGAAGTGAATATTTAGAAAGAGGCGTGTCTAGGAGACTCCATTTAGACTTATCCAAAATTCTTATATCAGGAGCCAGTTTCAAAATAAAGGATTCGGAAATATTATTCGAAGTTGAAAGAGAAATCAACTCGCATTTATCAAAATTTAGCTCAAGTCCAAGATTTTTTGAATAATTAATTATTTTTCCCAAATCCTTTGAAACAATGTTTTCATCACCAGCGATTGAGCCATCGTCCAAATAGCAACAATTAAATTCAGAAGATAACTTTCTAGTGAGTTCATCGATGGTCAGGCAAAAAAGAGCAGGACCCAAGGGATCACCTTGTTGAACACCTCTTTCTGACAGAATCAGATGTTCTCTAAAACTCAAATAAGAAGCTGATTTATAACATTGACTCAAGAAGGGAAACAATCCTGAAAACGAATCTTTAACCTTACGAAGCATAATGTTCCTATCAATCGAGTTGAAGGCATTTTTGAAATCTAATTTGAGGAAAATTTTTGAATCAGGATTTGGATGAAAATTAATATATCTGCGAGCAGCATGACCAACAGCTTCACATCCACCTGCGGTACCAAAACCAAAAAGTACTGGACGTAACATTGATCCTAGTTCATCTTTGATCCTCATACAACAGAGTTTAGCTACCAAACGATGATAAAAGGTACCAACCGCAATCGGTCTTACTCCTCCATCCTTTTTCTGAAGAGCACACAGTGGAGCACCAAAAAGAATAGGACAAATTTCTGGAGAAACCCTACCTGTTAAAATGAAGTTACATAATTTTGTAACAGAAGAAAGAAGTTTCTGTCCTGAATTTCCAGAACTATGGCTAATGAGGTCTTGCATGTGGCTAGGGCGAAAAGAATCTAAACCACCAGCAGAACCAGAACGAAAAGATTTAATTGCCTCCAATACTTCATGTTCTGAAAACTGGAACAACGGGAATCCTCAAAAATCGTTTGGTGGATGCAAATCCAGAGAATTCGAGAAGGAAACTGATCGAGGGTGTTTTGATCGGAGAACTGAAAGTATGGTATCATTGTATTCAGTCAACATATCATTGGAGCTCAAGATTCTGATAGCTGACCTTATGTCACCATCAGCTATTTTACTCAAAACAAGCTTAGAAAAGTTTTGGTTATATTTCCTTTTATCGATTTTATATGGAATGACATTGGTCTTGGATTTGAGAATTTTGATGTTTTTCTTAATAAGAGATGTGAGAGAAGATCTATGGGACTCCTTGGTACGTGGGATGGTGAATAACGTATAAGGAAAAGTTAATAAGTTTTCCCAGCTTGTTGAAGAGTTGGTATGTAAACAATCATCTATAAATTCAGAGAGAGCAGAGGCAGAGCAATTCCTAGCAGACTTAGGAATCCTTTTCATGATGTGACTGGATCGTTTCAAAAAGGATAATTTTTCTTGAAATGTGGTATTAGATGACACATATTCAGTAGAATGAGGCAAGGAAACGAGATTGACAGGTTGTGTGAAAGCTGATTCATTCAAACTGGATTTTGTATTCAACATTTTATGAACTTTACCGTTATGAATTTTGAGGCCTTTTGTTGTTTTGAAGGATTTTTCGCAAGTAGTACAGAATTTGCTATCAAGAGAAGAAGGAACATCGTTAGCAGACATTGGATACAATGAAATACAACTATAAAATGATCCAGAAAAAATAGAATGATTACAAGCAAGTTGTTAAAACTGATCAAATTATGTTATTAAAATATCGAAGATTTATGGTATCAATACTTAGCTTTAGGTTGAACTGGTTCATCAACTGATAATCCACTTAAATTATATGTTTTTCTTCCCTCACTTTCAAAGTCAAAATATTGTATTTCTTGGCGAGAGCGAAGCGGCTGGTTGTGTTTATCCAGTATATAATCATAAAAGAGGCCTACGGAATTTGCAGTTTGTCCAGTTCTCATCGATTTAAGAAAAATATTTACATTTGAAGAAATTTCTGACAACTGTCACTTTTCCTTTAAATTATCAAATTTAAGCCTCTAATTACCCACATCAATTATTAGGAATGTATATTTCTTCAATTTATTACTTTTTAGGACTGATTCACCGATCTTCTTAAATTATGAGTGTTTGTCGTGTTAGTGTAAATAATAGGACTTTAATTATTTCCTGTTAAAACATACAATTAGTGAATGCTCCTCCTTGGGCACAAAGCAATTTAGAGAAAAAAATAAAAATAGCATACCTATTGTATCTGCAAAACAATAGGCTTATCACACAAAACCCACAAAAAGAGCAATGTGGACAAGACAAATTTTTATGGAGGAATCTTTTCTAGACTGGACATTTTTTTAACCTAGGTAAAAAATTCTTTTCAAAAGTAGTCGGCATAGATAAAGGATAGGTTAGGTTAGGTTTATTTTCAATAGATAGATAGGCAACTCGTATTAAGAGTTTGGTTCACTAATTACCGCGCCCTCTGGCGAGTGTAGTCAGAAATAAAGCAAAAGCGGGAACTGTACATATAAAATTTAAATTTTTTTTCTGGAACTGGAAGATTGTTTAAGAATTCATGAATAAAAAAACTGTTTCACTACATACGTTTATTTACAAGTTATATAATAAT
This sequence comes from Galeruca laticollis, assembly GCA_963921935.1. NCBI lineage: Eukaryota > Metazoa > Arthropoda > Insecta > Coleoptera > Chrysomelidae > Galeruca > Galeruca laticollis. The sequence continues at coordinate 132,058,135 of OY998180.1, forward strand.
TAATATAATATTATATACAAATATGGCCTTCTCAACTGAAGTATATATAGTATTTTTTTCACTACTAATCGCAGAACTAATACCGAAAGAACTTATTTCTACTTTAAAATTAGTCATTTCCCCAATTATTCAAGGATATCGAAATATCAGCTCGGAATACTTGTCAAAGCATTGAATAAAATCATTGAAACTAAGGGGATTCAATAAACGTCATTTCTACTATTATTTTAAATAATTTTCATATTTTCTGATCATTTTCATTGTCTTAGGACATTTCATAGAGTTTATTTTTCATGTTTATTTCATTGAATAAATAAAGTTTTAGGTAAATATTGAGCTACTTCTCATTAGACAAATGAGGTAAATAATAAAGTTTTCTCATGTTAGTAGTGAAAAAAATAACATATAACAGATTTTGTTAATATAATTATAACAGCTTTAATATTGAAAGTAACGCCGGTACTCACATTTTCATAGTTTTTGGAAAATCGAAGCATTTTCACAGTATCGTCCCGGTTTCTGCATGTTGGCACACAACAAGAAAACACCATATATTGGACTGGTTTGGTTAAATCAGTTTAATAAACACACACAAAAATTAAAATTCAACTTAGTCTGAATACAACACTAATTGGAATAATAATGATAATGAGCTGGGCTAGGTATTGGTGTTGATAAAAATAAATCAACCTAACCTAACCTATCCTTTTTCTATGGATAAACATTTGGCGAGAAATCGATGCGCCTGCGTATTGTGTTCTCGTAAAGCCGCTGTGTTGTTGCCATATCTCAAAATTATCATTAAAAACTTATGATTTTTATACAACTTGAATAGCTTCTCTAGTGTAGGGTATTGAAAGATAAGTTAAAATTCAAATCCAAACTAACATTCAAGTTTTATGTTATGATAATGAAAATGATTATACATATTACATATTAGTAACTTTAATCAATGGATCAGATGCGTGACGAAAAACTGAGGAATTTTTCTTTACAGATTTGACAACGTTCAAATTTAAGGTGATTACCACGCCTCTGGCGAGTGTAGTCGCAAACAGATCTTATGGAACAAGCTGGTTCATAAGAGTTACCTATGCATGGTAGTCGGCGAATCACCAGAGAAACGTAAACAAAATAATAACCTAACCTCAATCACGCATGAAAAATTAAAATTAACCAACTTCAATCCGTTGTGACCTTGCAACATACGTGATTTTGATCCCTAAAATTTAATTAGTTGATATTGATCACGTGTTATACAACGGATACGTATGACGGATGCATGTGGATCCAGCCTTACAAGATGGCCAATCTACTTCTTCTTCTGGTTTTTTAACCTCTTGCTTTAGGCCAACCTTCACTCCGGTCGTCTCTCGCCCTCTGGCGACAAGAGGCTAAATCGAACGCGGCATCGACCAATGAGAGAACAGATAAGAACGTCTCTGAATGGTTGGTTGCATAGTTTTGCGGGTTGACTTCGAAATTTCAGGATTACTAATGCAGTTTAATTTACTAAATTTATTTTTAGTATGTACATATAGGTTATAAAGATAAACTGGCAAATTATTAGGTTGACAAATCTTTATGTAGATACCAGAAGCTATCCAGTAATAATATGATTACATTACAGCTAAATTTAATTAAAATACCTATCTAATTAAGGATATTGAAACCTTGACACAGCGTGTAACATTATTAATGGTATAAAATCCTAATTAAAATTAATACCTAAAAACATATTTTGTTAAATAAATAAGAAATAAAACGGGTAACAGTGATAATAATTATATGATACCTTTATTAAGTTTGATAAACACAAAAAAAGTTATTTACAAAATGTATGCATAGTTATGTTAATTTGAAACTTATTTTACTACCTATTTCCAACTCTTTTGCAAGATTTGACTCAGTTATTACGGTTTTCTTCTTGTTGCTTGTTTGAGATTGAGATTCCAAATATGAACTTATTATTACTTGAATTATTATTGAATGATAATTGTTCTGTCTCTAAACTGTTTCATGAGCCTTGAACAAATGATCTTCATAAAAAGCACTAGTGACGTTTACAAAGTGCACAGTTAAAACCTCTATATTCACGATTGTAAAACATTCTTTCGTGTTGCTTAAGACTTCTAAAATAAGCAAAATTCTTTTCACAAATAGTGCATAAAAAATTATTATTGTCCATTTTTTAACAAAATATATGCCCGTAAATAAATGTGTAGCTGCATCCAAAACTGCGATTTTTAAATTAAATATCTATACAACACCTCAACAAAATGAACTTTAACAAACCCATTGAATGAACCACGAATAAACAAAACAAATATCTCTACTCTAATGTGAATAAAATAAAATTAATTATGAATTACACCCCCCAGGTATCGCCACAAATTTCTAACAACGACTATGCAACCATCCATACACACATGGCTATGTGGCCTCTCATTGGTGATTGGTGGATGCCGCGTTCGATTTAGGCTCTTGTCCCTCTGGCGTCATGATAATTTGACATTTGAGGGTTATGTTTCTGTTTATTTATAGCTGTGGAAGGTGGGTGATTTGTGTTTATAGACCAACGATCGTCGCCGTGCTAACTGATTACCGACCATCTGGTCAGTTTTTTTAAATTAGCCGTTAAGATGTACAATATTAGTTGAAAAGGAAGTGGTGGCTTGCGGTATATAATTTTTAGGTTCATTCACCATTTCCAAAATTATTATTTACTATTTAACCTTAATTTTATTAGTTATAGAAGCTATTTATTTTGTAGTTTCCTGGAAAGTAATATATTATTTCATATACTTTTCCTAAGTTCGTTAATTGTTTTCTTTTAACATATAAAAATGGGATCAAATCAGAAGTAAGTTCAACATTATATTATTAGCTATAGTTAATTTAAGTATGTCCTTTTTAAAAAAACGTAGCAAACGACAAGAACTTTGCATAACAGAATATCAAACAAAATGTTTGTTAGGTGATTGTTCGCCTGTAAAATACTATAGTAAAAATAATACCACAAGTACATCTGCCTGTCCTAGTACTTCAGGTGTAATACCCAGGACAGTATCTTTAAATTTAGCCTATAATGAAATGCCCTAGGAAATGTCTTCCTCAAGTTCCTTTAATAATTGTGGTTTAAAATCAATACACAGCATTAAACGTAGGGGTAATACTAATAAGGCTAATAATTATGTCCATGATAGCTCTGAGGCATTATTAGAGACCCAGTGTTGCAGATTTAAATAGAGAGATATTAGATCAATTGATATGAGAGCAGTCTGAATATTTATTTAATTCTGATTCTGAAGATGATATTGAAGATAATTTGCAAGCAACAAAAGTTGAACCTGTTGAAAACTCTTTTCTTAAGCAGTGGGCTCTAAGAAATAATGTGATTCATAATGCCATTAACGAAAAGCTTTGATGGTTTTCAACAAGTCCCAACATTTGCAATCTTCCAAAAGATGCTTGTACATTGTAAATACAAGACAGGTTGACATAAAATCAATGGGCAGTGTTTTTTCTACTATTTCGGGCTTAGAGAACAAATTACAGAAACCCATTTAAGACATGAAAAAGAATTATCAGGAAAGTTTTTTATACAATTTGGATTTTAATGTAGATGGTTTACCAGTTCACAAAAGTACAAAACAATCCTTTTGGCTAATCCTATGTAAAATTTCAAATTACCCTGAAGTGTAGGTACCCTTTCATTGTTGCATTATATTTTGTACCTGGTAAACCACTTCTGCATACGTTTGTTTCTGATTTTGTCAATGAAGTTTTGAAAATTTATCAAGATAGTTTAACTGTTGGCAATAAAATCATTAACATAATCGCAGATCTTTCTGTTGTGATACACCAGTATGTTCATATGGTAAAGCAGTCGTGGGGCATAATTCTTACTATGGTTGTGACAACTGTCATGTAAAAGGAGAATATATTAGCAGTAGAATGGTATTTTTAAATTCAAATGCTTCTCGTAGGACAGATTCTCAATTTAGAAAACGTGAGTATGGGAGCCACCTAAGGATATTAATCCTTTATGTAATATTTGTATAAAATTCAATCTTTGAAAACATTTTGGCCTAATGAATTTAATAGAAAACCCAGATCTCTTAAGGAATTGAAAAGCAATTGAGTACTACCAATTTTTATTGTATATTACACCCCTTTTAAGTTATATTTTGTTATCAAAAGTTTTTGCAAGTGAAACATTAAATACAGTTTATAATGAGTATGCAGATAAATTGCTTCAATTATTTGTTCGTCATTCTATTCAGATTTATGGGAAAGAATTTTGTATTTATAATCACAAGACACAAATAATTTCAAAACAATTAATAATATAAATTGTTTTCCATATGAAAATTATCTTGGTTTTTTAAAAAATTTCCTTTGAAAATCCCGTGAAAGTTTGCAACCAATTGTTCATAGAATCTACGAAGGTAGACATATTGAAGTTGAAATTAAAAAAAGGATGTACCTATCAGTTTCAGGTAAATACTTGTCCACAGTTCATGATAATATTTTATCCCATTCTGTTATGTAATCATTGTAAATTTACTACAAGTCTTGGAAAAACTGTGCATTTCTGAAGGATAACACATTATTTCAATTACTATAGTATTTTTGTTCAGTCAAATGAATATTTTATTGAGAGTAAAAGACTACATATTATAAAACCTCTTTATTTATTTATTTATTGGTAAACGAGATCACCGCCTTACAGAAATACATTCATAAATATAACTATACAATTTTATACAATACAATATTGAACAAAAAATATTAGAAATAAACTAATTCTATCATTATTACTGTAAAATGACACATACTGTAATAAATTGACATAAAAAACACAAAAATAATAAAAAAACAATAGAAATAATAAACAAAAAAAATAATAAACAAAACAATAAAAATATAAACACTACCTCATTAAAACTCAAATTTCTTTTGAATTTATTCAATGAAATATCAGTAGTCATGCCCCCAATCACAATACGAATTTACAGACCATGCAAGCCGTGAAAACAAGCAATGGTACTATGAAAGGGAACTTCCAAAAGGTTGTAACTACAAGTGACCTTACTAGGAATTTTAAAGGAAAACAATGAAAGAAGTTGTGGACACGAAATGCTGCCCGAGATTAACTTAAATGGTACAGTAAGTTCCGTGAAAGCTCTTTTACTTTCCAAAGAAATAATGTTAATACTGTACATGATGTCATCGTACGCATAATGACCAACTGGAATATGCATTTTGTAAGCTACATACTTTAGAAATTTATGTTGAACTTTTTCCAAAGAAGGTATATGAACCCTGTTATAATGGGGACTATACCACACATGCATATTGAAGAAGAGAGCAAACTAAACTATTATAAAGAATTGTCACAGCCTTCACCGATAAATCTTTGGCATTTCGCATTAAAAATCCCAGCATTTGGTAACCCCTACTAATGGCTATATTAATGTATTCAATAAATGACAATTTTGTATTGACAAATACATCCAAATCTATAATTAACTCAACACGTTTTATTGGTTCATTTCGGAGTCCGTAGTTATAAATAAGTGGGTTCAATGACCTAGTAAAAGTAATGCAACAGCATTTATCAATATTCGGTGTCATACCATTAACAATACACCAGTTATTGAGTGAATTAACATTATCTTGCAATTTACAGCAATCTTCAACACTCCTGATAGTTTTGTAAATTTTTAAGTCATCTGCAAATAGTAAATATTTTGAATGTTTAAAAATGGATCCAATATCGTTAATAAAAATGTTAAAAAGCAACGGACCTAAATGGGACACATGTGGTACTCCCAAAGTGACAATTATAGGATCAGATATATAGTTTTTTATTTTTACGAATTGTTTTCTATTGGTAAGATAGATATGCCACCAAGTCAATAGCCATGAAGTAAATTCCATTTTACCCAATTTGTAGATAAGAACAGCATGACATACTCTATCAAAAGCCTTGCTGAAATCTGTATAACCAGAATCAATCTGCATTCTTGACTCCATACTACTGATGATGTCATTTTGATATAATAACAGATTGGTCACTGTTGATCTACCTGAAGTAAATCCATGCTGTTCATCAATAATTACATTTTTGCATTTCCAAGCTAAAAATTTAGTTATTAGCAACTCAAATAGTTTAGGAATGATGTTGAGCTTACTGATAGGACGGTAATTTTTAATTCTAGATTTGTCCCCTGCCTTAAATATGGGAGTAACATAACTACTCTAGAAACTCGTTGAACAACATACACTAAGTATGAACACACACCTCTTAAGTAAGAACGAAGGTATTCTATCAGGTCCGGGACACAGGGTATCTTTTAAATTTAAGATTTCAGAAAATAGTTCCCCTAATTGAATATTGAATGGATTAATATAAACTGATTTATTCACCTACAAAATGCTATCTGCTGACAACACACTAGAGCTATATACTGAAGAAAAAAATGTGGCAAAAAGATTTACTATTTCAATACCATCACTTATCATAAAGATGCATGTTATTCGGAACACCATGATCTTTGCGTAACGAATTCACATAATTCCAAAATAATTTAGAACTATTGCTTATATTTTGTTCAACATAATGTAAATACGAATTATAGCATTGCTCTGTTACACTCTTGCATTGCGCTCGAAGTTCAGAAAACACAGAGTAATCGTTATGTGATTTTGTGATCTTAAATCTTACATGAGCTCTCTTTTTCTCATAAATTAAGGGTTTTAACTGAGCCGAATACCATTTAGGATAACTAGAAGACAAACTTTCTAATGGGTACAAATTTAGCAATTACATTAGATAAGATTTAGTAAAAATTAGTAACAGAAGCATTGAGATCATTCCCAATATAACAGAATCCCAAATAATAGATGCTAGATAATTATTGATGGCCTGATAATCAGCTCTCCTAAAGTCTACAAAAATTTCTTCTGCAGGAATTGGAGTAATGTTTTTCCTATATGAACATCACATTCAAGAGCAGTGTGATGATGATTATTATCAAGTAATAAATCTGTGGCTTTAACTACATTTACAGAATGGGGTTCATTACAAAAAATTAAACCCAGAAAGACATTACGTGGGTTTCGGAACATTCACTTGATTTACATTTAAGAAAGAAAAATGCTCATCAACAATATGTGCAGGATAATGCAGATGGCATTGAACAAGCAGACCGTCATCCTGAGAATTACTCCAGGTAGCTAAAGGTAAATTGTAATCACCAAATAAGTATAATAAAAATTTAGGATAATGGGCAGCCAAGTCCTCAACACAATTTCCATGATCCATGTAAATAGTATCAATGGAGCCTGGGGGGATATATGTAACAACAAAAATAAGTTTCTTCTCACCAATCAGAACACTAATAAAAAGGTGCTCGACAGAAACAGCTGTATCAATCCTCTTCACAACAAAACAGTCTTTAATGGCTATTAAAACTCCTCCACCCCTGGAACTAGAGCTTGTATTCAAACTGCGATCCGTAAGGAAAATATTATATCCCAAGAAACCAATCTCAGCATCAGAAATGTCGCTAGTAAGCCACGTCTCAGTTAATATGATAACATCATAATTAGATAAAACTACTGACATTATAGAGCTTTTCAATTTGGTTTTAATGCCTCCTGCATTATTGTATCCTTCAGATAGTACATTCGTATAATTATGTGAAGTTACTCTTAGTGACACTGATCTTTTAAAATAATGCAATGAAATAGAATGCAAAGCAATTCTACTACCACATTTCGATAGCTATGTTTTTTGTCCCCTAATTCATTGCAATTATTTTTTGTAATTTCCAAGATCTTGTGACTTATTCTTGAAATTAAGGAGCAACCTTTTCATAAGAACAAGGGATGAGTTAATCCATGTTCAGATAAAATGCTTAGCTGTCAACTAAAATAGTTGTAGGTCAATTTTACATTAAATTTCCATAATGAGATATATATGTTATTAATTTAATGTTTTGAGTATTCAGCGTGCAGTGCCATTATTTTGTTAACAATTGTAAAAAGATATTTTCATCGTATTATGTATATAGTGTTTATACTGTCTAGTTTAAATATTGCAGGGAATTTGTAATACTTGATTTTCCTGAAGAATCGAAAGATGGTGCTATTTCAATGGCTTTAATATCCAGCCCTTGGTTGTTTGAGAAAGATGGAATGTCATATTGTTATTGGCCTGTTTATTTGAAATCTACATTATTGAGAGAGAGGGCAGTGAAAAATCAGTGTCCCGTGGAAGTTAAAATGTATACCCGTAAGTAATGATATATTATTAGATGTTTTTTTCCATTATTTTCAATGAACACCACTGGAATAATGTTTTTCTAGAGATACCTCCTTTAATAAATGCACATAAACATGTGAAGTTTAAAAAATAATAGCATTTGTGATATTAAAAAATGAATCTTTTAGCTGATTATGAAAAAGCCATTGCTGAGCTCAGGCGTTTGGATGAGTGGCAAACAACTCTCATAAAAGTGTACACCATATTTAAAATATTTGATACTTGCTATCAACCAAAATATTTGAAAGTATTTAAAGTAATGAAGAGTAATTAAACTATTTAAAAAGTAATCTGAATACTTAAGAATAATTCAAATATATTTAAAGTAATTAAGAGGTAGTGAAATATTTGTAAAGTAATTAACATGTATTTAAATATAATTAAAGTAATGAAAATATGAATATAAGCGTAGATAAAAAATATTTTTCCACTAATAACTACTTAATGAAATTACCATTATTCAAGCAATGCCTCTAATGAGAGGTAAATAGCTCGGTAAATAATGAAAAATGTTCAAACATTCAATGAAACCAGCAGAAATATTTATCTCCAATAAAGTAATTGTAAGTCATAGACTAAATAAAATGCATTTACATTCACTTCAGGTGATTAAAAATATTGGAGTTATACAAGAATACTTAATTCAAATTGAAACTAATAATTACTTATAAAATTGTATCATATCATTTGCGAACTGTCGAAGATCGTCAAAATGGCTAGCACTTTTCTGATTCATAATTTAAGGTATATGTACTCATGGATAACGAACACAGGAGGAACGTGGAGAAGGAGGAATGGAAGCAAATATTAGAGGTACTGTCCGATTTTAGTTCTACCTTTAAAAGTAAAATAGCTGCCGTAGATAACAAAATAGATACAATGGAAGAAGGCCTAAAAACAGACATAAAAACAGTTAAGGAAGATTTGGCAACAGTAGAGAAAGATTTAAAAACAGACCAGCTTGACCTCGGACAAAAATTAGATGCATTAGTAAAGAAAATAGAAGCTAATCCCAATGATAGCAGTTTCATTAGTGATAATGCCAGAACATAAATAGTAAATTTGAGACACAACCACCTACATATGATGGCTAATCATCTTGGGAGACATATCGACGCCAATTTGAAGCAGCAGATAGTGCCAATGGGAGGAATGATCAAGAGAAAACCACCTCCCTTATGATTGCTTTTTGTGGATAAGCCGCATGCATTCTGCAATTATTACCCCAAGGCAACCCTAGCTATGACGTCATTATCCAAGCTTTGGAGAACAGGTATGGGCAGCAACATTTAAAACAAGTTTTCCAAAGTCAATTGAAGGTGCCCATGCAAAAATTAGACGAGAGCCTCCAAGAATATGGAAGTCACATAGAAAGACTATTGAGTTTAGCCTATCCTCAGGCACCTAAAGAAATTTTAGAATAATTTGGCGTTCAAGCATTCATTGATGGTTTAAGAGATACATAAATGCAACAAGCCCTTCGATTACACTACAAGAAATATTAACTTTTGCTCCAGAATTTGAAGCTGCTAAAATGATTTCCAAAACCAGACGTCCAAAATTACGAGCAGTCCACTTCGAGGAGGAGAATTTAACCGAAGTTATGGCTAGAATCGAAAACCTACTAAAAGACACGCTACAAAGTCGTACACCAATTCAAAAGAATCCCGGAAATGTTTCAACTGCGGAAGAATTGGACATCTGCAGAGAACATGTAGAGTTCCATCAAGATCTCGAAGCCAAGTTAGGAACTCGGATAATCAGACAACATCAAGACAACGTACATCATCGCAGAGCCCAGTTAGAAACAGAGCTCGTGACCCCACAAGAAACGACCCTAGAAGATCATCTCCATACCAAAGTCGATTACCAACACCTGATCGGCTCTCTAATACCAGATACCAGGAAAACTACTAAAAGTCGACTATTCGGGGCGGTCGTCGACTAAAACCATTCAAATCCACACGATTCGCACATATTCTTTGTTTAAAAATGGCCGAAATTTAACTGTTACGGGACAATTAGAAAATCACGATTGCAAAGTTATTGTCGACACTGGGGCAACTAGATTATTAGTACGTCAAGATATGATGACACAGAAATACGCAAACACAACTAAAGGCCTTGTGCTGGAAACCACAACTGGTCATACTACTCCGATTTTGGGACAAGTAACAGCATCCATTCGAATTGGAAACTCGGCCATAGTTCACTCATTTTTTGTAGCAAATATTATGGATGAATGTGTTTTGGGTTTAGACATTATGCAAGACAAATTTGTAATAGATTTGAAAAACAAAATTTTATCCATCGACAACGAAGAAGTAATATCCTCAGTGGTGAAAATGATCAATTGCACAAAATGAAAGTTATAGTTGATGAAGATTAAATAATTCCGGCAAATTCAGAAAGCATTGTCATGGCTCATCTTAAAGGAAAATCTAAAGATCTGACTATTGGGTTTATTGAACCACGTGAACCGACAGAAGATGGAGTAGCCAAATGTCTGGTAAAAATAGAACATCAGATTCCCGTTCGCGTTGCCAATACATCTTGGAGACCAGTTGAACTAAAGAAAAATCAAGAGTTGGGATATTGTGAACCAGTGAAGAACATAGTGAATTTACGAGATAATCCCAAACCCGAAAAAGAGCCACAAAATAAAGTCGACGAACAGCTTATAGAGACACTCATCAAAGACTTTGACAAACTAACACCCGAAGAAGCGAGCAAGGCAAAGAAATTTGTCTTGAATCAACTTAGTCCTACAGGGCGAACCAACTTGGTCCACCATAGAATTAATACAAGAGATGCACCACTGATACGTCAAAACTCAAGAAGACTTCCATTCGCTAAACAAAAATATGTAGCGAATATGATACAAGACATGTTGGATGAGAACATTATTGAAGATTCATCTGGACTGTGGTGTTCTCCAGTTGTTTTTAGTAACTAAGAAAGATGGAAGTACAAGATTCTGCATTGACTCTCGCAAATTAAGCAATACTTTTATATTTATTTCCATATTTGTATCCTCACAATTAAGTTTTGTTCTTTCTAATTGAGATAAATTCTTTATATAATTCCTCAAAATATGTTCAAGATTCTTTCGACCTGTATTTATATAATTTACTTTTTCGCCAACCTATCTAATATGCGAGAAAAGTATTGGTTTACCCACAAAAAAGTTGGAAATTTGAAATTTTTTTTGAGTTATTTTTACGTTATCCATCAACAACAACACGAAAAAACGGTTTTTAGAAAAAAAATCCTGTGTGTATGTCGTCGTCGTTGTCGTCGGCCACTTTTCCTTGCAAGTCTTGTTAGCAGGATACAGCCTCCGGAGTGCAATAAGTCACCAATTTTATGATGGAATATTGTTAAGGACATTTCACAGATGAACCCTATTGATTTTCAGCTCACCAGAGCCAGTACAACGGGTGCTATGGTACTTGAAGTACGACATTTTGTCGTTTTTCGAGAAATTTCAGTTTGTTAGCACGATACAGCCTCCGGAGTTCAACAAGTCACCAATTTTATGATTGAATATTATTCAGGGCATCTCACTGATTAACCCTATTGGTTTTCAGCTCACCAGAGCCAATACAACCGGTGCTACAGTACTTTAAGTACGATATTTTTGTCATTTTTGGAGAAGTTTCAGTTTGTTAGCACGATACAGCCTCCGGAGTATATACAAGTGATGAATTTTATGATTGGATATTATTCAGAGCGTCTTAAAGATGAACCCTATTGATATTGAGCTCACTAAAGCCAGTACAACGGGTGCTGTGGTACTTGAAGTACCAAATTTTTGTCATTTTTGGAGAATTTTCAGTTTGTTAGCACGATACAGCCTCCAGAGAGTATACGATTGATCAACTTTATGAATAAGTATTGTTCAAGGTGTCTCACAGATGTGCCCTATTGATTTTCAGTTGACTAGAGCGAGTACAGCGGGTCCTATAAAACTAGATATACTAAATCTTTGGTTATTTTTGGAGAAATTTCGGTTTGTTAGCACGATACATCCCCCGAAGTGTATACAAGTAACAATTTTATGATAGAATATTGTTCAGGGCCACAGATGCGGAAAAGTTAGTTTTAATCTTTAAAACCGTTTATTTTTTTTATTTCATCCAATTTTTCAGACATTCATTAACTTTTTTTTTTGTATTGCACGAGATGGTTTTGGTGCAGTTATTGGTTTCTCTGCAAAAATCTGTACAAATAGAGAAGTGCCACCATTTCGTTCATTGTATTTCTCAAGTTTCCCAAGCTCTTGTCCAATTTTCAACAGAGTTTTTTAACTCCCGCAGGCAAACCAAAGCTCTTATTGCTTTTGTAATAGAAACCATAATATTTTTTTAGTTCATCTTCATCAGTTATATCAATGAGATTTGGCAATATATTTTTGGCAAAAGGCCTTCATATTATTTGAATTATTGATAACACTTACATTCGTTTCCTGATCCTGCTATAATCACTTTAAACTTTAAAAATGTGAATACTTCAAAAGTATTTAAAATATTGAAAAAATAATTAAAACACTTAAAAAGTAATAGGAAGTACTGAAAAGACTGGAAAAGCAATTAACAGGGAATTAAAATAATTAAAGGACTTACAAATATAATTAAGTATTTAAAAATTCATAGTGTACATCATATTTATAGAGTTGTTTGCTCATCGAGTTTGGTATATGAATCATAGCGATCAACTCACACATTTGATAAAGATATTACTTTAACAGAAAATACTTATAAAGAGAAACACTCGGATTTTTTTACTATGAAACCAGCGATTTGTTGATGATGAAGTACTGTACCACCCGAGCTTCCTTCCAAAGTTATGCCAAAAATATGTGTAACCTTAAAACCTGTTAAACTTAGTCAATAGAGACTGACAATAAATCAATCAAGTAATAGTCCAAAATTAATTCTTAATAGTAAAGAACAACCTAACTTGCAAGTTCAAAACGATATTGAAAGGACTATAGAATTATCTCAACAGGGTGTGTAATATAGTGAAAAATGTTTAAGTGCGTTCTCTATCCAGTTAATCAAATTAAATTAATGTTGAAGTAATTATCTGGCCATTAAAAGTTCTTACAAATTCTTTTCCAAACCTTATAGGTACGTTTTAGAAATTCTGGAGCGTCTCCGCGATATACAAATACTTAAAGCAGATGTTAAAATTTTGGGACAAATGGCAAATAATGACAAATTAACAAAATACCAGACTATGCAGTAGGACTCCGTGCACTATCATATTCTAGCTGTCGCTTTCTATGATAGAATTCTACTGTAGAAAGCGATTATCGAATTTGATAACACTCTGTGTTGTAATAGCCTTCTCTTCGGGTATTTCCGGAATTGATAGGATAATTTGTTGTTTTGAATGTGACCACACTGGTTTATTTATTTAATAAACGTCAATCTCATATCTTATGTGTGTAATTTGTATTTTTATGATTTTGTTGATTGATCTTACTTAAATTGCGACTAAAGGCGAGTTTAAACAACTTTTATTTTGCAAAGTAAAAGCGTTTAGATAATTATGTTTGCTATAAACAATTTACATTTGGTTGTTGCTGAAGAGGAAGAAAGATTAGACAACATAAGAGTGGAAAACATCGAGAGAAGAAATATGCTTGTTGAGGCCGACTGTTACAATTGAAGATATTCGCTTCAAGGAATTATTTCGCCTAACCAAGAATATGACACAGTTAATACTTAACGGTATTATACCTCTTTCAATCCAGGGAAATAACCCAGTAGCTATAGCACTAAACAATTTTTTTTGCCAAATTGCATTTTATGCTACTGGAACTTACCAAGGGGTAATTGGCCAATGCTATAATGTCTCAATGGCACAACAAAGTGTTTCTAGAGCCACTGAAGAATTAACTGAAGCAATAGTTAGTACGTATGCGGCCGAATGGATTCAATTTCCTGTAACTCCCGAAAGAAAAAATACCATTAGGCATAGATTTATGGAGGCCAAACATTTGAGTTTTCCTCACATAAATCCAGCAATAATTGCCAATCTTCCGTACGAACACGCATATTTATAATTTTCAATAATTATTTACTACTTTACTAATAAAAATAAACAAAAAAATTACAGAACATCGACACTGTTAACAGTTTAATTTGCTTCCAAAATAGAATACGAGACGTCTGTACACCTCGCCAGAAGTCGATCGCTTTCGTGATAAGAAAGCTATTTTACGCGCGTACAGAGTGCCAGTGGTATAGAATTTAGGCGATTTATAGAATTCTATAGGACACAGAGTCCTAGCCCTGGACTGTCAACTCTCCTTTTCAAATTTTGATGATCTTCGGAACTTTAATCTCAAGGTGTCAGACCAAAATTATTTGAATAAAATTGTGAATCATTTAATTTGAAATACTGCAGTTTTTCACACAAAACCATTGTAAACTCAATTTTAGTAGGGCTAGACGAATATCAAGATTAATAATTGCAAAATCAATTATGAAATTTGCTTCTTCTTAATAACGGATTACAAAAAATCGAATGAAACATTTTTTTAATCTAGGCTTAGATTACCTAATTGAATTTCTATTATTTTGCCCTCCCTGCTGTTTATTTCATATATTATTACTATTTTACCCAATTTTTAAACTTTTTGTTTTACTTTTGTAGCTGCATTCAATATGTTTCCTGGGTGGAAGAGATGTCCAAGATACAAGTAGAAAGATTTTAACCCTCCCGATTAACCACAATTTAAAGATAAATTGGAGAGAAGCCAATGAGAAGGGGAGTATACACTGCTGTAACTGTTGTAAGACTAATTTGCTTTTCTATAGCTTTCACACATATTTTGCTTGCTAGCCAAATTTGGTTATTTATAACATAATGTTCAATTCCTTAGTTAAATAGAGATGTAGCATTTGCCATTAACTGCTCATATTATTTCCAACTGTTGCACTTTTTCTATTTAACTTGAAATTGTTTATAAAGTATTAACCTTCAATGACATTAAGTTAAATGTTATTTAATTAAAAATCACATGATTCCATGATACACCAAAAGTTAACTTATCAATAATTGACGCACCATTATTTTAGGTGCAGTCGGCAGAAATCCAATTTGCACCAATGCAATAAATTCTGAAATCAACACTGTGATAAAAAATTGAATCAAAAATGCTCCTGACAGAGCAGGAGGTCAAGCTATACGAAAAAAGAAACAAACTAATCCTATTGGATCACTTTAGTACTTCTTTTATTATATGCGTAAAGGTGAATGTTGGAGTGTAAGTGACAATTATTGGTTTCATACAGGACATTTGTAACATCATATATAAAGTAGTATGTACCTAATATGTTAGTTTGTAGAACTTTATATTTTTGTTATACCATTTGAAACAAAATGCATTTTTATTTGATTTTGGATAGTATGAAAGTTGTACAGTTGCGGATTTTAAATGGTAATCATCCTGTATATAATTGATTTGTTGAAAACTACATTAAAATCAATATATTTTTTATTGTTTATTTTATTTTATTGTTCATCCTAACAGGTCTATTGACCTAATTACAAGGATGATAATGTTAATAAAGATATGAACATTTTATTCACCTTATAATAAAAATGAAAGGAAACAAGAGAGAGGGCCAATCAAAACTAACTAATGTTATTTATCTATACAGATATTGATAATACCATTTATTAATATTACATACCATATATCTTTATCACAGAGAAAGCAGAAGAAGCATGGAGACAGGAGATCCAATTTAATTAACAGATTTGAGTCTAAGAGATTTTTAACTAATATCGACAAGCCTACAAGGTTTTTAATGAATCACATCAAAGTAATATCCAGTAATATTCACTTATTAAATTTTTATAATTCCTACATGGGGTATTAAACCAATCCAAGTCTTGGACAACAGCTGAAATGTTATTAGCTAAACATAACATGTTAACTATGGGTGGAGAGTTAGAAATATTTGTATATAATGGTATAGAGAATTTTAATCTGGTTCGAGTTTGTCTGGGTGGTATGTACAAAGACTTAAGGATAATATATTAGCACAATTTATCAGATTATTAAGAATTTTATACAAAAATATTAACATTTCATATTTACGTCTTATTTCTAAGGATCTGATATTGAATTCTGTTCTAAGGTAAGATGTCCTTATAGTATGGTAATCAGCACGAACTCAAAATTTTTTGTAATATAGGTAATGCAAACATTTGTTTTGGATTTTTTAAATTTGTAGCAAATGTGTATGGAATTCGCCTTGCCATATAATAGAGGCAAATTCTAATTCGGGTCCAACTAATTTATAGTATAACATTTTAGTTACATTGATTTTTGTGAAGCTTGATGTTTGGCGTATAATAAAACCTAGTACACGATTGGCCGAATTTACAATAATTTTTACATGCTGAACAAATGAGAGTATGTAGTCATGTTATTCCAAGATCCTTTATTTCTGATTTACGCTCTAAAGTTATATCATTAATTTTATAAATTTTATAATCGAATTTGATAATATTTTGTGCTCTAGAAATACTCATAATGGAACATGTTTTTAAATTGAAAGGTAATTTGTTGGTTGCACTCCATTTTATTATGTTATTAATATCCTTCTGTAATTTAACACAATCAATAATTGAAAAACTTTGTTTAAACACTTTAAAATCATCCGCGAACATCAAACCTTCTGAATATTCGAGCACCGATGGTAGATCATTAATAAAAATAAGAAAAAGTAATGGATCAAATTAGATCCCTGCGGGACTCCAGAAGTACCGCCATTATAACGAACTGTAAAAGTTCTATTCATTAGATAAGAGCCAAATAAACGCAAAAGTTTCGATGGCAAGCCCATGTTATTTAATTTTTCCAATAATATATCATGGTTTACCTTATCGAAGGCTTTACTAAAATCTGTATAGACGGTATCCAGTTGCAACTTCCCTTCCAACGTCTCCCATCGCGTGTTCATAAACAAAAATAGATTTGAATGAATTGATTTTTTTCTTACAAATCCATGTTGCTGCTTGGCCAAATATTTCTCAAAGTAATTATAAATATTTTTATATGCAATCTGCTCGAAAATCTTAGACGGAGCGCACATTATAGATATAGGGCGATAATTTACTATTTCACTTTTAGTGCCTGATTTACACAAATTGTACTTTTCCATTTATCAGGGAATGTTGAAGTTTTACTTATTAAATTGAATATATGCTACAAAGGCTTTTTAATCCAATTAGAACAACCCTTAACAAGGAAAGGAGGAATTCCAGCGGCCTTTTAATTGCTTGATCAAAATCATGCTCTGTAATTTCAGGTAGTCCAAGAGTATCAGAAACAAATGTAACTTCATTAATACTAAAATTAAGTCTATATTTGATGGATCCATACTAAAAAAATCAGCAAACGTCTGGTACTTTTACATTTTCCACTGATTTATTATTGTATTGAAAAATAGTATCTTTTAAACCATTCCTTTTTTTCTGTTCACAAAATTCGTTTATATTTGTCGAAGTATTATTTTCTATTGTTTTAATGAAGTTTCTGTGTGCAATACCAATGAGAGATTCAAGTTTTTTTCTAAGTTCTTTATATTTCTCCGAATTATAATGTGATAAATTCTTCAATCTTCTATATTTCTCCTTCTCGTTTATTAATTGTTTTATTTCATCAGAATACCACGCAGGATATTTTTTACGATATTTACTAAATTTAAATTTTGGGATAATACCATTTATCATTTTGTAAAAGTCACTTAAAGCTTCATTAACATTATTCTTGTTTATAACACAATCCCACAATCTTTTACCATTTGAATTAATTTTAATTAGTCAGCATTTTTGAAATTATACTGAAAAGCTAAATTTGATTTATTTTGAGAAATAGACTCTATTTCCATCGGTAATAAAGTAACATTTATATCTAAAACGGGGTGATGTATATCGTCTTTAACAAATGGTAATAAATCTCTAGTCACTCACCTTGCAAATACCACATTCAGGCCCTATCACCAAATCCAAAGTTCTACCCAAGTAATTGGTTATGTTATTAAAAAGAGAGAATGATTTGTAATATAAAAAGTCAAATAAAATCCTTGTTTCTGATTTGAACTGTGCTTATCGATATTTGGACCTTGTATATCAGATATATTAAAATCTCCTAAAATATATGTATTTTCTGTAGTATGTTGTAAAAATGTTTACAGCTCTACATAGGTATCGACAGTACTACTTGGTGGTAAATACAAACTGATAAAGTTATAATTTATGTTTTTACCTAATTTTAATGTAACTACTAATACTTCAAATTTGCCGTTAAGTGATTTACAATTTAGAATTTTATATTTCGTTTTAGATAAAAAGGGGACTCCCCCACCTTTATTAAAAGGCTCATAATCTCTTTCACACCTTATTATATTGTATAAATCTGGATCAACTAATTCCGAATCTCCAACTCCACACCTCAACCACGTCTCCGTAGCCACAATAATGTCAGAATTTTCTTGCAATACATTTTCATAAAATTCATTTGTTTTTGTATTTAGCCCTCAACAGTTTTGATAATAGATAGAAATGTTCATAAGTTACAGGTTAACGTTGAGTATTCCCTAAAAATTAAGTGTACAATTAACTTTTGCGTAAATAACAACGAACTGCAAGTAACATTACTGAAATAAAAATAAATACCTATATCGGTTTTAATCTAACAGTAATCAGGAAACAAAGTATGGAGTACAACCGTTATATGGATTATTGAAATGGAAAGCAAAAACAATACATTAATTGAAGTATATAGAAATGTTAACATAAAATAACAGGTTATTGATATCAATCCTAATCGTGCAGGTCCCCTACAAAAAACATGAAAGATAAATAATATAAACATTATTCTCTTCAGAGTTAAGGAACTAAACCCAAATCTGCGTGCTGTTCCACTGGGTGTAAGTTCCCCACGTTCATATATTTATGCTGGACCACAACCTTAAAGCGAGCTGAATCATACACAGAGTACTTTATATTTTCAAAAATTGAGTTCTTTTTGTCTTCGTTCGTTTTTCCACTATTATCAAGGCGTCCTGTTTCCACAGGGGGGTCCGTTCCCCCGTGCTATCACCCATACTAGGTTAACTTATGTGACTACTGACTACTGCTATTTTTACAAAAATATTAAGTATATCTATGTATTTGCTTATTGGTTTTACTAATAATTATATTGAATAAACTAAATTATATTCAAAGATGCTTATTATTTTTGAAGATTGCCTTCACACACTTCCTAACCTTATCAGAGCTCAGTTTGGAATCTTTTTTGAAACTTAAAACTTCATGTGTCAGCAAATTTGACAACTGTTATAAACCTTCTTACAAACGTAGTCGCCGACCTCGGAATTCTTTAGATTTAATGTTAAAATTTGTTGTATTTTTTTTTGTTTTCAATAATATGCATACGCTCTTTTACTAATGTCTATTAGCTCAATTATTATTTAGTTTGTGTTTCATTATTTCCAGACTGTATAATTTTAGTATGGCTAGTATTTATGTCATCGCTACCAATCTAGTAACTTTTTTAGTGATTTCTAGTGGTGTGATTCAGGTTTCTTAAAATGGACCTCCTATATCCTGTTTTTAAACTAGGGCGTATTCCTGTCTCGGAACTAGGTAAAAAAGAGAACCCTGCGGAGAATCCAAAGGACATGGAGATACTCTCCACGTCCGGAAACTCCGAAAAAAGGGGAAAAGACGAAAGCTTGACCTTGGGTCCGTCTGAGATCTCCGGCTCTGCTGAGGCACCTGTGGATGCGGACATCACCTCTGCATCCCGGGAAACTGGGCGGAGCTGCATGGGGGTTGAGGGTCTGACTCGAGATCAAGAAACCTGCTCGAACCCCGGGGAAGACATTGCCATGGGGGTCGAGCAGGGACGAGGGGGAGATGAAGGAGGGGGATGAATAGAGGCTGAATAGCTCGGCTTCTCTCATTCATAACAATTCACATTCACGAATGTAGCGCACATTAACCTGCATCACGCGAAGGGAGCTTCAGCTGCGATAGCAAGGTTGTTCACTAAACTACAACTGGGTATTATACTGATCCAAGAACCATTAATCAACAAATAAGGTCAATTCAAAGGTTTGGCAGGCAAGGACTCTAAATTGATTTATGATCAAAGGCAAGAATCTCCGCGTGCCTGTGTAATTATAAGAAATAACATAAAATATATATGTTCCAATGATGATTCACCTCAACATTGGTGCTATCGACCGATACATCGTCATTGCCTCTGCCTACTTCGGTGGAGACGGGCCGATGACACCGCCAGAGGAAGTACAAGAGCTAGTGAGACACTGCAACAGCAGACAGCTGCCAATCATAATTGGTTGCGATCACTGACCTATAAACAACAAATGGAAAGATAATACAATTTATCAGTATTACGCTAAATTGAATTCGCGTATACCACGTGATCTCTTGGAAAAATTGGATCCGGAGCATGCGCAGTCAATCAACCGTACAACCTTGCAAATAAATAGTACTATTGAACTGGTACAGTACATACTTATGTTTTATTTAAATAAACTGAGAAAGTCTTATTTGTAAGGACTGAATTAAAATTATAAACTTGTTTATATAAAAATAACAATAATTACGGAATGAATTTAGACAGATTGTGATTTATAGTTTATCAACACTTTTTGTGGAAAAATTGTAATTGTTATATACTTGATATACCTACATAATCAGATTAGTAACCTTTTATACATCGTAATTGAGTGGGTATATTTAACTCTACTTATACAGAAATTTTCATTTCTATTTTATAAATGAACATTTGGTCAGACAGAAGAGTTCAAAAATGATAAATGTTACTTTTTTACCAATTTTTTCTGTATACATATAAGTTAATGTTGAATAATACACACCTTTTTCAAAACGAAATATATATTCGGCAGCAATTAATTCCTGATAAATATATTTTACAAAAATAGAAAAAAAATCGATAATCAGAATTATTGATTAGAAAACAATATTATTTTTCTCAGTTTTTTCTGAATCAAGGTGCCTCTGATACTTTCGGTTTGTTCTTTAGCTAAGTAGAAAAACCTAATTCGAAAATAAATTTCCATGCTAGTTTTTATAATTTTTGGTCTATAACTTTCCAAAACTGATTGTTCAAACATGTGGTCATCTAGAATATCAAATAATTTGTGATTATTCAATAATTGTTTCACAGACTCATTTACAACTACTTTTAAAAAGTTTGATTCTTTTGAAACTCTATTATCATTTGTTATCATGATACGCCTTATTTTTCGTTCACAAAAAGTACAAATTTTTATAATATCAGCTGATTGCTTTACAAGACCACCCCTATTTTTCCCAATCAATAATTTGAAATGATCTCCATCAGTGGAGCTATGATTCAAAGTTTCAATGTGCTTCAAACATTCGAAACATTTGATTATTTTTTTTCAGTTTTACCACTACAAAACCACTTATATATGTAACCACATTTTCAGTTAACATAGTAATTGATGGTAAAAACTGAACGACGTTTTCTATATTGCCTTTTGATTTTAGTTTCATATACATGATTTCCATCCAGAGTTTTTAATGTTTTTATGTATTCAATTGTTTGGTGAAAGATCGACATCCAATTATTTTTATTGGCTCTTCTAAGAGGTGCTTTACTTCCTCGGCCCATAGGGTTCCTTGAATTGCACAAATCAAAGGCTCTATCAAACAGTCTGATGAATTGAATAGTCCCATCTGCTTCTTGGAAATCTGGATGATTGATATCACATTTTAGAAATTCCAAGGCGTCTGCTACACTATTGCTAAGTGTTAGATATTAGATTAATGCTGTGAAATGAAGTATTGAAATGAAAAGAAAAGGGTGGAATTGTTTAGATTACAATGAAAATACTGTGAAATGAAATTTAATAAAATTGAAATTTATGTTATTTCTCAATTTTTACTACTAATTGTTTCCATTTACTTATTCGGACAATGGGGATCTGAAACATTACATTATCAATGACCCTCAAACAACAAAATATTGAGTAGGCACCAACCTAGGTTTATGTGTGTTCAAAATCATGAGTGGTTTCCTAGGACCAAGCTTCTTGGTAGGTATGGCACTTGATTTCAAACATAGTTTTCCTTTGACATAATGGAAGCTGTCTTCTGAATAATGCTCACTGCATATCCTATTCCTAGGATGGAGTTTTTCCAGAGTAGGATCTCTTCCAATGGCTCTCATCCATGGTCTGTAGCGCTAGAAGTTAAGCTGTAATCATAAATGGGTTGGAATAATTTTGTATGATGTAAAAATAATTCATTCAAACAATGATTCATTGTTTGAATAATTAAAAATATATCGTACCAGAAATAATCCACTCCATCAATGTCTCCTTGGTTCTTACAAAACATCACCATGCAGTTCTTCCCCATTATGGAAAAAACTGATGAACAAAGTCTCAAAAAGTTCAGTAACGCTGATGACTGTTGGTAATGAAACACAGTTCACACACAGTAGTAAAACGATAATGGCAAAACGAAAAACAAACACAAATTTTAATAACGTTGGTTATAATCTAACGATTCAAACGTACGAGAACGACTAAATATGAAAATGGCTGTGCCAGCTCTGGTAAAATCTGCAATAAGAGTTAACATACGTATCAACAGCACACCAGTTAATTGATTTCAGACATCCACTGTGACGTAGAATACATAATGCGCATGAGCCGTATCCAATTTTCAACACTCGCATAGTGGCCGTAAAAATTCTTCGCGCATTCTAATGTATTGTCATTCCATTTGTTGTTTATAGGTCAGTGGTTGCGATGCCAACGAACACAATAACATGTGGGGAAGCACTAACAACAACGCCAAAGGGGACTGTTTATTAGAATATTTTTTAGCAAATAACCTTGAGATCTTAAACGTGGGGACAGCCCCCCACTTTTGTCACGAGAGCAAATGAAGAAGTCCTGAACGTAACAATAGTTAATGTTGCTGCTAGGAAAAATGTTAAAGATTGGAAGGTGATGAAAAAAGCCATCACTTTCCGACCACAGGTTCATCGAATTTAGGATAGAGGGAGATACCACCTCGATTCATTCAATCCGAAATCCTACTAATACGGATTGGTCTCTATAAGACCAATCTGAAGGACAGGAACAGGTCGAACTAAATGAGGTAAATCACCAGCACTATCACATGGAAAAAAGAGTCGAACAGATCAGTGAGGCAATAATGGAAGCTTTTCATTCCAGCTGCCCAGTGTCAAAAGCTCGATCAGAGAGAGATGCTCCTTGGTGGAATGAAAACCTGTCAAACCTCAGGAAAGAGGTCCGTCGGCTCTTTAATAGAGCCAAACGTGACGGAAATTGGCAGGGGTACACTGAGAAGCTTACTAAGTACAATAAAGAGATTAGGACGACCAAAAGGCTTCATTTTTAAGCCTTTTGAGAAAAGATCACTTCCACTCACAAAGTGGCCAGACTACAAAAGGTCGTGGCACATGGGAGAACTAACCCCACAATGCCGCCGAAAAAGCCAGACGGATCATACACGGAATGTGAAGAGGAACGATCGATTCTTCTTCTTAGAACCCACTTTCCAGGTAGTGAAACAGCAACAAGCATTGAATTACACCAGCAAATCCCGCAAGGAAGATTGGGACATTGATAAGAAAATATTTACCAGACAACGGTTGGAATGGGCTAAAGTATCTTTCAACTATATAAATCACCAGGAATGGGTGGAATATTTCCAGCACTTTTACAGCAAGGGATAGAGGAGATTCTTCCTCACCTGCTGAAGATTACAAGAAACAGTCTAGCAGTGTAAGGATGAGGAATGTTGGTATCGACCAGGCTGGGAAAGCATTGATGAGGATTGTTTGCAGTTCTATTTGGTAAGTAAGTAAGTGAATTTTAATAACTCCTTTTATGATTTGAACCGTTTATGTTATTCAATTCAAGTTATTTAAAAATTTCCTGTGTGTAAGTGGAGAATTGAATTATATAAAAAATATAGCATCTATAAATAAGAAATATATTTTTCCATAAACTTATAAACTTTTGATACATTAGATGTCTATCCATAATTTATAGTAATTTTGTGGGAAAAGCCAAATATCATTTTTTGACCCGTCTTCTATATTCTTGTCTATTTAATTCCACATGAAGTTGCCGTGCATATAAGCGATCAATTTTTGCTTGACGATTAGCACTCATTTTTTTCATTTTCATTGATGTTTTCTTTACTTTGTACAAGTCATTGGAAGGATTTTCATTTTCTTTTTTGTCGTTATTTGAACTAGAAAGTAGAATATAAAATAATTAGAATACATTTGGTATAGCCCCAAAGTCAACTATCAACAATTTCTGCAAATATCAGAATCATTTTATTTTTAGCTATTCTATTCGATTGTTCATTTCGCTATTTGAGTAATTTTCTTTTCCATTTATGTTTTGTGCGTGAAATATTATTGTTATGTGTTGTCTGGACTGGTTAAGTAATTAGTTCCTATCCTAGGGCTTCACTAATTATCTTTTAAAACATGATCAGATTACTTATATGGTTGTGTAAAGAATTCATATTGCTTCCACCACTTAAGTTAAATCAACGTTCGTAATAACTAGTACATTATTTTGTACTAAGAAGAAATTGGAACAAAATTAGATACCTGATAATATATAAACTGATTTTTTATATCAAAATGCATCTGCTCAAAAATCAATTATTTTGTTCAAAAGTCGACTGTAGGGAGTATAAATTAAAGCATTAAAAATTACAATTTTTCAGGCTTTTATGAACAATTTTGATGTTTTTAATATCAATATATAAGTATCTATTAAATAATACAACTGAAAAAAAAGTTTAACTTATGCCATGATTGGTATTATTTTGAGTGATGATCATGTGTTTTTTTGGTACTTTCAATAGGGTCGATTTGTCTCCTAAGACCGGCAGGTAGATTTTTATTAGGGTTGAGTTGTCTCTCGTTATAGACAGGTAGATAGTGATACTAAATCTTGAAGAAATTACAATTTCTACCATTATATATTATAGTTATTAATTATTAAATTTCATAATGCTTTTAGGCCATTTGAACTAGAATCAAAATCTAGCGGGGAACGAATTTGTATACTTCAATTAGTAACAGCTCTTTCCCCTTTTCACTAAATGCAACTAGTTAGGTTAGGTTGAGCGAATAGAGTCCCCAGTATACCTAGTAAATATCATTAAGGGTTATCTAACCGAACGAAGCGTGTGTGTGTCGAAGAAGAGAAAAATGAAAATTACAACCGGGATGCCCCAGGGATCGGACCCGCCCTTTGGAATATCTTATACAACGGAGTACTCGAAACAATAAGGGGGCCAAAACAATCGTATACGCGGATGACTTAGCAATATTAGCGGTAGATGACACGAGTTGGGTGGAATGGTATATAAAATATCAACCTTTTAATATTAGGTAAGAACTCAGATTGGTCGACCGACCATCGTCCGATAGAAGGCGATTATTTTTTGATGTATATATAATGTTTTTACACTCGAAGCAAATAAAATAAATTTGAACAAAGAAAATGTTTTTTATATTTTAACATTATACCAGGGATATCACAGGGGCATAAGATTCACCTGAATTAAATGGGAGACAACTCGACCCCGCCCATTTATTTTACATTCACCATGGTTAACTGAAAGTAATGAAAAATCTCAAAGCACCAGGCCAGAACGGAATAACAGCAGAAAAGATAAATACCATTGAAAAATGGTCATAGATACCCTCAACTAGTTCTGAATAAAAACTTCCGTATATTAAGGTTATCTATGAAAATACTAGAAGAAGAAAAGATACGAACAACTGAAATAATTCATCACCATTATCTATTATCTCCTGCAAAGGAGATAGGACGGAGCTAAAAATCTATCGACTCATAACACTCCTTAACAAAGTCTACAAGCTCTTTACATAAATACTAACCTATAGATCAATTGAAAGAAAAAGCAGGCTATAGAAATGGCATTAGCACAAGTGTTCACCTATTAACTATGAAACTCTTTAAGAAAGGAGTAAATGAATATCATATCCTACTGCTTATGGCATTTGCACGTAGGCCGCGCGTAAGAACACCAGAATCATTCTAAAGGTATAGAATAGACGAATCCGAAACGAAACAGCAGCACTAGTGAGACAAACAACAAAGTATCATTGGGAGATGTTCTCAAGGCACTTGGAGAATAACTACTATGGACTTCAAAAACAAAATTGGCGCTTTACTAGAACACTAAGGAAAGAGATTAACGATTTAGTCGAAATGAATCAGATAGCAAGGGAAACCTGGGTTACATAGTTAATAGAACTGTATAAATCAGAGGAAAATGACAGAGCTAAAGGCAGATTTGGAAAACCGTGAGTTGGAAATGTCCGGTAAGAAAAGTGAATTAGTAGAAAGGCTTAAAGTGGCAATGGAAGGTGACGGCTTTGATCCAGAAATATTTTAATGGTTCCACCTTAATCTCGTCAATGTCTACTAATATTTCTGCTAACATAGACGAGAAGATTTCTAACATTAAAAACGATTTTCTGATATGAAGAACTATATATCCGCCGATAACTTATCAATGAAAAACGACATTGCCGCAGACGTCGAAAATAAAATTTCGTCCCTAAAATCGGATATTGAGAATGATGGAAAACCAGATGAACGAGAAAATCAAGGAGTTAGAAAGAAAGATGACAGATTCAAGAACTCAAGACACGCCAGCGGAAGAAAAGAAGACCGAGCAAACAAAACCTTGCAAGCCAGAAACACACCCTAAGTTAGAAGATATTGGCACTTTTACCCGAGTCAAGGCCCCAACGTTCGATGGAAAGATATCGTGGACCAATTACGTAAAACAGTTTGAAGCAGCCGCTAGAGTGAATAATTGGTCCGATAAGGAGAAAGCACTGAACTTAACTATCGCGCTTCGGGGAGATGCCTTAGATGTACTTCAGACGATACCCTGGAAGAAACGGATGACTTCAAGCAGCTGAAGAAGAGGTTGGACATGCGATATGGTCACGAACATCTAGAACATTTGTACAAATCCCAGCTGAAGAACCGTAGACAGAAACGCAATGAACCCCTTCAAGAGTATGAAGTAGATATTGCCCGACTAGTTCGATTTGCTTATCCATCAGCAGCAGAGAACATGATGGAATGTCTGGGGATCCAGGCCTTTATTGATGGCTTAGGTGACCCCGATATGCAGAGGACGCTTCGTTTAGCCCATCCCAAATCATTATAGTTGAGACATTGACAGCTGCTCTTTAATATGGAACAGCAGCGCAGGTTTCAGGTTATAACAAAGTTAGGACCATCCGAGAGAAAGGCGACGAGGACAGATTTGACCAGATCGTCAGTTTGATCAAAAGTATGATGGATAAGAAGACCAGAAATATCAAATGCTGGAATTGTGATGAGCTAGGGCATGTACGCAGTTCGTGTAAGCGCAGAACCCCAGTCACAGGAAAACTAGAATGGGTCGGCTATGAGGGGGCAGCACCGACCCATAATCATTCCAAACACCCTCTGATACTGATAGCTTCTCTCAGATGTCGCAACGACAGTGTATATGTAGATGGCAAAGTGAATGACAAGATATATACTATGCTGGTAGACACTGGAGCAACTAGAACTATTATACGACCAGAGATAATAAACCCCAAGAAGAAGCTTCCATAAACGAGACTGCGACTGCGGACCGCCACAGGTGAGAGTGCCAACGTTCAAGGGGAGACACAAATATAATTGGGAATTGGCGCAGAAAAGTTCTCGCATACGGTATTCCTTCATCCGTATGAAGGCGGCACGGTGTTGGCAGCTGTACGGGAAGATAGCGTTCTACCTACACGAAGCGAAACAATGATAGTAGCACGGCTACAGGGAATCATTGAGGAAGGTGCACCGGTTATGATGGAGCCAAGGAAACCCTACGAAGAAGTTGGAAAAGGATTGGTTACGTCGGCGAAGGAGATCCCAGTACGAGTGATAATCGTGAACGATTACCCAATTACCATCAAGAAAGAAACCAGGTTTGGATCCTGCGTACCAGTGACGTCTATAGTTCGTCAAACAACGGCAACTGACAATTCCAATGCCAGATTCGAACAAATATTATCAGGAGCTGGTTAATCCTTAAATCAAGCTGAGAAAAGGAAAATGAGAGAATTTCTCTTGCAGTATCGAGATCTATTCGTACCAAAAGAGGGAAGACTGGTAGTACATGCCAAGCCAATTAGGCAATCAGCTCGAAGACTACCACAAGCGAAGAGAGAGGAAGCTGAAAGAATAATTCGGGACATGGCAGAACAAAAAGTGATAGAACCATCTACTAGTCCATGGGTGTCTCCAATAGTGCTCGTCAAGAAAAAAGATGGAACTACGAGATTCTGCGTGGACTATCGCCAGCTAAACAACGTGATGAAGAAAGACAATGATCCTCTGCCTCGAATCGACGATACGCTAGATACTTTGGCCAACAGCAAACTGTTTTCCAGCCTGAACCTGAAGTCTGTTTATTGACAAGTAGAAATAGATTCAGAAGACAAAGAGCTACGAGTAATGAACCACATCGCAAGAGACAGGCACCCATGAAACAATGTAATGTTGGAAGCCCTTTCGAAAGGATTGCTTTAGACATCGCTGGACCATTTCCGACGACATAAAATGGTGGTTGAAATGGATCATTTCGCAAAGTGGGTGGAAATTTATGCGATCCCGAATCAAGAGGCCACCACAGCCGCGGATGTACTGGTGAAATAATTTATCAGCCGATATGGAGTGCCCATGGAAGTCCACAGCGATCAAGGAAGATATTTCTAGAGCCAGGTATTCCAGGAAAATTGTAACAAGCTGTGAATGAAAAAGACCAAAACAGCAGCCTTGCATCCACAGTCAGATGGAATGGTCGAAAGAATTAACAGGACTATTGGAAAATACCTGTCCAAAGTAGTTTCCAGCTACCAGAGTGATTGGGACCAGTACCTTTTCATATCTACGTTGGCTTATCGATCTGCCATAAATGAGTCCATGGGTGATGTCCACGGAGGTACCGGGAAAGCTAGATACGGAGTTACTACAGAACAAAGACAAGATTTGTTGACGCTCCCGGAAGACTATTCACTGGCACATAACATCTCAGCCAGTAACAAACACGCACTAGGGTTGGCAACCGTTTTTCGAAAGAAGTTTGGACAATTAGAAAAAGTTGAAGGTCAGATGCCAGCCCCTGACAAGACACTGAGACTAAAACACAATTCGCTTGATTTTTAAAAATATTTCTAAACTAGTGTTTTAAGAGAACGTCTCGAACTAACAGTTCACTGAATAAAGGAGAACAATTGTATAGTCAGCTAAGCAATTTTAGAAAATATATCAACAACATTGCTTTTTTCTATGTCTTCACATTGATATTAGTTAAAATATACCTGCAGTACCTCAAAACCAAAATATACAATAAATGTTCTCACTTAAGAATTCCCAATTTGGGACACTTACAAAAGCAAATATGGATAAGATAGCAAAAATACAAAGATTAACGGAAATACAAATGCTAGAAGTGAATCTGATAGA
Source organism: Galeruca laticollis (assembly GCA_963921935.1). Classification (NCBI taxonomy): domain Eukaryota; kingdom Metazoa; phylum Arthropoda; class Insecta; order Coleoptera; family Chrysomelidae; genus Galeruca; species Galeruca laticollis. Next base: position 132,088,126 of record OY998180.1, read on the forward strand.
CAGAAAAATAATCGAATGTATGGATGCAGCGATAAACAGAGAAGAATAAGAAAGGCCTATGTCCAAAGGTGGACAGTGCTAAGTATGTGGAATTCTTCCTCTTTAATGAAACACATTTCAAACAAGAATTCCATTATATGTATTATTATTTGATGTATAGTTCACGTAAGAGATATGGTGTGAAATTTAAAGTTTCGGCTTATCCTTTGATTTTAATACTGTCATAGTCCAGTCAATATTATAATTTAAAATGATTATTAGACGATATATTCATTTAATATTATAATTTCAACTAACAATCGTTAAAATGTATTTAATAATTTTATAATTATTAAATACATACATCTTAAACATAACACCAGACAATTAACACTACCTTGAAATTGAATTTTTTTTATTGAGTACCAAAATACACATCCAAAAAATATATTTTCTATTGCCACGGAAGAAAATTCTTGTGTGTGGCTCAAAAGATAACAAAATTAATGATTTACATATGTAATATATAACGCTAATGTAATATTATAAAACAAAACCAAAACATTTATTAAACTTTCCTAATATTTTAGAAATTTTCATAAATTTATATCTATGAGTTCCCCCTAACGGCACCGGTCCAAAAAAGCAATGCAAGGTGAGAATAAGTTTTTTCCTGATTAATGAGAAAATATGTTATTACTTTGGTCATAGTTAAGTTTAATCCATTCAACAGAGTTTTTCTTAAAAACATTAACACGTTCTAAATTTCTAATATTATTATCGATAAAATTTATAAATATATGAATGTAATGTAAAAAGTATCTCCCCCCCAATCTAGACTTTGTACTAAAAGAATAGGCATTATCGTTACTAAAATTTCTTGTGAAATAATGATGAGGTAATGCATTAATGTAAATGTTTTTCATATATCAATTCATTAAAAGTGTCGTTACATATATCTGTCTAATATATTTAAGAACGAACTAATTTGAAACAAATCTTTTGTAGGAAAATCGAATGGTTTTTTATACATGATTTTAATTAATTTTTTATGAAGAATATCCAGCGGCTTTAGAGTAGTATCAAAAACTCCACCCCAACCGAAACAACCATAACCTAGAATAGAATTTACAAGTCCATAATAGATAATTTTTAAGGAATGTATATCTGTAATATTTGCTAATTTTTTAAAAACATATATTAAATATCCTAATTTTTTGCAAATGTTATCAATTTGGTAAGACCAACTTAAAAAGGAATCTATTATTATCCCAAGATATTTAGCCTTATTTTGTAAAAATAAAATATTAGAGTTACACGTGCATGTAGAAGTATTCGTAGAAGATGCATAGCGGTCACAACTGAAATGTGTAATAATTATGTTATATGAAGGTAAACTTTTTTTACGTTTGGCAAATGGATTATTACTGTTTTTGCTTCATTAAGAAGTAGACCATTAATGTTCATCCATTTCTTAGCTAAGTAAAGTCCAAATGATACTTTATTCCTAAGTGTATCCCAATTATTATCGTCAAAAATCAAAACCGTATCATCGGCGTAAGCCGTGATCTTGCCAATATTTTTCAGGCTAAGAAAGTCATTGATGTAGCACAAATAAAGAAGCGGTCCCAGGACTGTACCTTGGGGCACTCCTCTTTTAATAGTCATTTCTTCGCTAATAATATCTTTGATTTTTACTGCTTGTTCCCTATTTGTTAAATAACTTTTTAATAGTTTTAAAGCATTACCCCTAATACCAAATTGTTTGTCTAGCTTCTCTAATAAACGCAAATGTGGCACCAAATCGAACGCTTTGGTTAAATCTAATAAGGCAGCAATAGTTGGAGTGCTACCATCAACTGCTTTATACAACTGACCCACTACCTTCATGATTGCATCACTAGTAGACTTGCCCTCAATAAAGCCGAACTGATTTGAGCTTAACAAATTACGATCAATAAAATATCGAGTAAGACGTCTTTTAATAATGTTTTCGCATACTTTAGAAAGGCTAGTAGTTAAGGATATAGGACGATAATTATTTATATCAGTATTTGTACCTCCTTTATGAATAGGAACAACATAGGCTTTTTTGAAAGCATTCGGGTATACACTTTTCAGAAAAATATTATTTAAAATAAAAGTTGGAGGGTCTAAAAAATGAGTTGAAAATTTTTTCAGTATAATGTTTGATATTTTACTTGGACCAGTTGAAGAAGAGTTCTTAAGAGAAGAGATTATTTGAGAGAGTTCCTCAGTATTAGTTTTATAAAGAAAAGAGGATTGATCACAAGTCGAATTTATGTTAAAATCGCTTAATTTTAAATTTTTATTTGAAATATTATTTGACAGTTCATCGCCGATCTTTAGTATCAGTAATAGTTTTGTTATTATTTATTATTTTATTTATGTCCAATTTTTTATTTTTATAAATATTAGAGGAATCCATGGCCACTTTCCAGAGCGTCTTACTGTCATTTTTTCCCGACAAAATTTTATCTCTAAAGTAATTTTGTTTGCTAATTTTAATTAGATTATTTAATTTATTTTTGTATAGTTTATAGTCTTTTAACAAAGTTTTGTAAGAGTTTGTTTATACATATATTTTTTTACATAAATAGAATTAACAAGTGCTCGCGTTATCCATGGTTTTCTAATAATATATTTAGGTATAATAGTGTTTGTAGATTTAACAATAGCATTTTCAAATTTTTGTGTGAAGTATTTAACCATATTGCTAACGTCCAAAAGAGTATAAAGAGGATCCCAATTAATATTCTCCAGTTCGTTTATAAATTGATTCTCATCTAATTTTTTTATGTAGCTACTCTCGTCTATATTATCATTAGTCAAATGCAAACTTTTCTCAAAGTGTAAATTACAAAAAAAAGGCTAATGATCATTCATACTATAATCCAAAACAGCGGCTTCTATTTTTAAGTTACTTCTATTGTATATAAAGCAATGATCAATGCAAGTGCCTGTATTATTAAAATGACCTCTCCTAGTGATGCAATTTATATAAGATCTAAAACCGTGCGTGTATAAAGTATTTAGATACTCATTTTTAATTCTTCTAGGTATTGTTGGCACAATTTAATATATTAATATTTGTATCACCTAAGAATACTTCCACATCACTTTGATTCATATTTTGGAGATACTCATTTAAATTTTCAATAAAAATATCAGCATTTATATCGTGTGACCTATATTGACAGGACACAGAAAAATTAACATTATTAAATTTAAATTTAAGATTCATAGTATTTAATAAACCGCAAGTAGTATAACTTATGGACTCGCAAAGCTCTGACCTTATATAGCACACCTCATATCTCGTTTTATTAACAAGAATTAATAATATATTATTTTCACTGAACTATAAGCATATTTTGAGATAGCAGTTTTTTCGAATACGCACGTGTCCACCAGCGATAAGGACCGCTCACTATTTAGTTGGTGCGCTAGCATCAAGATAGAGTGTAGTGTGTAAGTGGTATTGGTAAAAATAAACAAAATATTAATACCTTTCAAAGTCTAGCTACGCAACATAACTTAAAGGGGATATGTCATTACATTTCTGCACTATATGTTTTGTGCGTACTATACCAACAATAAACATTTCACAAGTACTATCAGTTAAGACTACTTACTTATTTATTTCAATATCTGCATTTGCTTCTTTTGCAACTTGAACATGTTCTCCATGTTCTTCGTTTATTTTTTTTATGTCTTCTTTTTCAATAACTGTAGTTTGAGTTATTTTGTTTCCAGTTTCTTCTTGATTATAAGAATCGTTGGTTTCCACATTTTCCATATTCGTTTCCTCATTAATCGATATCTTGGCCTTACTTTGTGGATTTCTTTTACTAGCCCGGTCCAGCACCATGTTAATTTTCAAGGTATTTTTTAGTTCGACCGATTCCTGTGTAGAAGAATAATGTGACAACCTAAAATATAATTAAATCTTCATAACTCTCCACAATAAACACTAAGGAAAGAAAATGTTTCATGTTTTTCATAGATTTTAATTTAAATATTTAAAATGTGCAATGATTATTTAAAATAGCGTTAAAGAGTTAATCAATAGTATATTATTTAACGAGCGTCTAATTTAGGCTATATTACACGAGCCGCAGGCACCACCTGCTCATTGATCAACGCAATGAGTAGACGGGGCCCACGTATTGCAATATGCAGATGGATAGAAACTAACCTAAAAATAGGATAGTAGAATCCACTCTGGGTTAAGCCACCATCAAAGCAAGAGCCGGTGGAGGATGCCCACAAAAGGAGGAGTTCTTTCACCTGTACTTTGCGCAACCTTAGTTGACGATCTCCTCATAGAATTATCCACGGCGAACTTTACTGCCTAGGATACACAGACGACATAGGAATTGTTGTCAGATAAAAATGCGCAGGGTGCCCTAAATTTTGTTGACAACTGGTGTAAACAAGATCGACTTACAGTCGATGCTCAGAAAACACATGTGGTCAACTTCACTACACAAACGGCACTTCAAGGTATTAAACCACCAGTGCTAGGCAGAACAAATATTACATCTGCCAAATAAATAAAATATCTTGGAGTATGTTTTGATCATAGGCTCACATGGAATACTCACTTATTGAAACCCACGAAAAAAGCTGCTATTGTAGTTGGGCGCGATGCAGAAGAATGTGTGATAAGAAATGGCGACTCAACCCTAAAATGATCATATGGTTATACACAAGCGTGGTTAGACCAATGGTAATCTATGTGTCGGTAGCGTGGTGAACAAAGACGCAGCAACGGGAAACTATAAGGCTATTAAGTAACACACAAATGTTAACTTGTCTGTGCGTTACGGGGGCCACAATAACTACTCCAACAGCTGCTATGGAAGTCTAGCTAAATCTACATCTACCGCCACTACACATCTTCATACAAGCCGAAGCCAGATCTGTAATGCACGGATTAATACATAAACAACAGCTCATAAGCCTGAAGCATAGTACGGATTATCGGAAGCTGAAAGCGGACAATGTAATGATGCAATTTTAATAAAAAACACTATGATTCAAAGTGGAAAATTTTTAAGAAAAGTTAGCATTAGATCATATTTAGTTCAATTGGAGAATGGTAAAATTTTCAGACGAAATCGTAAATTCATCAGAGTTCAGTCCATTCAAAGTTTTAAATTCGAACTCTCAAGACTTGGGTAACTTTCCTGATTTGTTTTCTGATCAAAATTTCGAAAATAGCGCTTCTCTTAAAGTGGTAGAAAATGAAAATTCTTCGACTGCAGGTGATTTAGGATTATATGATAATGATAATAGTATTTTTGACGACGATGACGAAAGTGTTTTGACTAAAACTTTTGGTAGTTGTACATTTGAAAACCCTGTAAATAAGTTTACCTTAAAAAATTCACATAATGATGACGAAAAAGACTCCGGTTCAAGCTTTGACACCTCTTTGAAAAAGACTTCAACTCTAAACCTCAAAAAAGGGGAGAAAAGTAGTAGTTATAGAACTAGATTGGGACGCAAAATAAAACCACCATCAAAATACTCTGATTTTGTCTTGTCAGAAACTAATGAGAAAGCTACATAGCGTCACACTTATTACTAGTTTTCTATAACTAAAATACTTACTTTACGTTTGCTTTCACTTTACAGAAAATGAATTTTAAACAATTTCAAACTTACCAATCGACAACAAAACGTCAAACGTCAAAATCACTACAGCATAAATGTTAAATGTTTGGTTGTTAAATATAAGCTTACTCGTTTGTAAATTATACCTACATATATAAATGTCAAATGTAAAAACTCTTTTTAATCTCAGTAAAATACTTGCATAAAGTAACTGGGTATAATTATAAAAATGACTGTGATAAAATAAATGTAATGACTGTGATACAAATAATAATTATATAAACTTTTTTTAAATTGTAAAATAAAAATATAATAAAAAGTTTCTTTAAAATGTTATTTAGTAAAAAGGGGATGTCGCATGACTCAACCTGTTACTTTTATTGTGAAACACACTTTATAGTGTAACCACAGTTAAAGCTTAACACAAGCAGTTGGCTCACTTTACCGATTTTTGTGTTACAACTTTCATCTCACTCATACACACTCATGGAATCAACTTCCCGTTGCGCAGAAAGTTTGTTATTTATTACACACAGTTGTCAGATATTTTATTGTATCAATTGGATACGCCCCTAAGTGCGTGGGTTACAATTTTCGGTTGCGCAGTGGAAAATTTGAACCATGAACATCAAAGACGCCGACATCGAGTGAGCCAACTGCTTCTGTTAAGCTTTAAACTGTGGTGTAACACTTGTGAACGCACTTTATCTGTACACTTGACAGACGTCAGCAATAAACGAGCGCTCTCGTCACCGAGTCCTGCTCAAGCGAAGATATATTAGGGACAAAAATCAGTTTTAGAAATCACCACTTATCCGTATCCGTATCGAAATGCGCATGTGCAGAAGCGATACGTGGGTTTCGTTACGTTACGTGAAACGTATCAATCCGTCACACGTACCTAACGTACCGTATTGCATTCTTATGTTCTATGTTCGCGTTTTTCAAAGGCCAAACGACAAAAGTGATGTTGTATGCTCAAAAATCATAACCACAGATTATTTACATCATTAATTTGAGGTAAAAACACGAAACGCAAAGGTCACTTTAAAAAATATTTTTTAGGTTAAAAGTTAAAACTCAACAAATGGTTACGTTACCAACGCATTTGCTTTATACCCTTTTTGATTAGTCACGTATATCCGTTACGTTACGTATACGGATAAGGATAAGTGATGTATTTTAAAAATTGCTTTATGTATCTATTATTTCATTATCCCATCCCATAATTAAGTAATAGTAAAAACATAAACGTGAACAATAAAAGCATTCTATTTTTATTCACCAATATATCGCTGTACTAGAACAATACTCGGACAACTTAAAAAATCTCGATTTTGAGTTTTCTTAACCGTTATAATCTAAAATGAATACAAATTTCTGTTGCTATACTCAGATATATTGAATTCCAAAATTTTAACGCAGTATAAGGTATATCTTACTATTGAGCTACGGCCATTTTTTAATAGTTTTGAGGTTAATAGTAAGACATGTTAAAATGTTTTTTTCATTAATCTAACATGACTTTCATTAAACAACCTTTTTGTTGGTGCAATAGTAAGATGTCCGAGTTTATTCCCAGGAAATAAATTACTCTTTTTAAGATATCTCTACTTTTTAAGTTGTCCCAGTATTGCTCTGTTGAAGATGTCTTAGTATTTTACTAAAAATAAAATATTTATTCTAATAATAACCGTTTGTGGCATGAAGGGGAAGCGCGTAGAGGTAGTAATGAAATTTTATTATAATCTCATTAACAATTGTAATGGAAAAAATGTGATATTCCATTCTAAAACTGTGGGGGTCAAAATAAAAACAGATTTATGGCAATTATGTATCATTATGTTGTAAAAAACTATGACGTGAACCCAATAACGCACAAGTTTCTTATAACGGGTCACTCTCAAAACGAGGGAGACTCTATGCATTCCTGCATAGAGTCTTCGAAAAAAGAGCTCTGTTAAGCGGGCCGTTGTATACTCCACAGCAAGCGGAAATGGTTATTAAGCGGGCCAAAAAAACAGGACAGCCTTACCGCGTAAATAACGTAAAGCATACTGATATATTAGATAGATATTTTAGCAATTATTTTGGGAATTTAAAAAAAACATGCGGTCAAAAAGTGCTGTGGAGCAATATAAAAGTACTGCGTATCACTAAAGATGATCCAAATACGATTTACTGGTGGCACTTTTGAACGCAGGTGGGGTGGGGCACATATGAACAGTATGAAAAGTACACTATTTTCAATAAACTTGTAGACTGTTTCAAATCAAAAGTTTATTCTTAAAAATCTCAAATGAAAATTATTCAATAATACATGAAATAGAGAAAGTTTGATAAGTATAAACTACTACCTATCGGAAATTGTACATTGATTGGTTGATATTGAAGGAAATTAGAGACTGCGTTCTCTCAGTACCTTTAATGTTTAAAGGAACTGTTAGTTTTCGAAGCACATTCAATTTTAACCGTTGAAATATCATCAATGACAGGAAAATAAAATTTGAAACCTTTTCGTCTTAAATATTTAACCTGCAATTCATTATAATTTTTTTCCATTATCTGTCCAACAAAGTGCACAACTGTTTTTTTTGTACAAAACTTTACAACAATGAAGTCGCCAACCGACAAATCTTCATTTTTCACTCCAATTTGGTACTCTTCTTCTAAAGAACCTTCGGACAATGGTCTGTCCGTGAACAGAAAATGAATCGCTGTCGCTGGATGTTTATTTGGTGTTGAAAATATTCTTTGTTACCATGGCTTTTTTCATTTTGTCATTCATTTGTTATCCTACTAATGCATTTTTTTCAGGTGTTTCCGTGAGAATCTTGGATTTTCCCCTTTTACGGCCACGAGAGTTTTCGGATCTTGGGGGTGCTTTAGGAAACGGGCGTATGGATTCCACAGATACATTGACTGAGTTGTCAGATGGTAGCGATAAGTTGTGTGCAGTTTGCGGAAAGGTGCTGCATGATGGAATTTCTTCAGGTGGCAGACTTATTGGATCTGACACTTGAGGTACTGAAGCTGATACATTGGGCCTGTCAGTGACATTTGAAGCATCGAAATCTTCATCGCTAAACGCATTTGGGTTTTTGAAAACCAGCAATTATGTTTTTCATGGTGAAAGAGTTTTCAAATATCTTGCCAGCTAGATGAGCAACATTGTGGATAGTTATCGTTTTGCCTGGATGTGAAAGCATCCAGTCATTTTGAGCCGATGTGTGCAATGAGGTGGGAAGGTCACCATTACGATTCCATTTTCCTTTGCATAGATTACAGCCTCCAATGATCAGTGGTTTTCATGGTTATCCATGAGAAGTAAGATGAGATCTTGCATGGAACATCTCGTATGAGTGACTAGATGCTCTAGGGCTTTCAAAAAGAGTGATGCGCTCATCCACCCACTACTTGGACTGTTCACCAGACCTAAGCTGCCTGGTGGAGCACCTATCATAAAGGTTACATGAAATCTGGCACGCGGAAAAATAAAAACTGGCGGTACAGCATTTCCAGATGCACTCACCATTCCCACCATAGTGACAAGACTTCCACCCTCCCCAGAAACAGCCTGTCCCACCTGCTACATTCGTCTTGTTGAAACTGGTACTTCTTGAGAGACTGGTGTTTTTTGGTTTCCGTAGTGAAAGGTTTTGATGCCTTTTCATGAATCCTTTTACCCAGTCTATACCTGCTGATTTCTTTTCATTCCACTTATCTAGAAATTGTCGTTGAAGCCTGGAAGCATATTCGTAAGCCAGAGTTTGCAGGATTTTATAGGTTAGTCCGTAGTTCATACGCGAACACTTTAAAATATATGAAACCAAAGTTCTTCTTGCTCGTTAGTAAAAACCTGTCTAAAGCTATGCTTAGACGAGAAATGTTCGCGAGTCCCTTGTGGTTCAACACAGTTTACATTTTTTTTCAGGCGGTAGAAAAGTGCAGTGTGGGTGACACCATAAACTTAGGCAGCTCTTCCTAGGGATAGTTCTTTTTTCTTGTAAGCTTCTATAGCCCTTTGCATATCGTCTTCACTGAAATCTGGCATAGATCTTTTTTTTACATAAGTCTTTACCATTGTAGAAGTCTGAAAAAAAGGAAGAACAAAATTTATTACCTCTTTTACTACAAACAGTTGAAACAGGGCATCATTGAACATTGTTCAAATGTGCCCCTGCTGCCTTGTTCAATTGTGGGCCACCTAGCAGCAAATCAAAAAACAAAAAATAATAATATTTTAAGTGTACCTACCTATATATTAGTAACAATACAATAAATCTTGACAATCGAATATGTATTGGAAGAAAAAAATTGAAGAAACACACAATCTCTAGATTAAAATAACAAAAACTTGCCACGCGATAGCGGCATAAAAAAAACAGTGTGCCGCGTTTCGGCGCAAATAACTAACTGATCACGACATTTGTTTCTAAAGGTTCGTAAGAATATGGACAGTATTGCAAAATGATATTCATTAAAAACTCGACATGCTTGAAAAATTACAGGGCCTGTTCAAAAGTGCCCCAGTTCAAAGGTGCCCCCCTCTCCCCTAATTTACAAATGTAACATAAAAAGCCGATCGATTTTCTCAAAACGGCATTTTTTAAGAGGTCCGTCAAGCTGGCCCCCCCCCGGTTGGAATTTTTCTACCAAAATGCTAGCACACATAAAGGGCACCTAGCACAACCTAGCACAACCATTTTTATAGCTAGCACACCAACAGGTCACAATAAAAATGCTTTTGAATTCGGGTGGGGCCAGGTTAACGCTAGCCCCCCCCCGGTTGGAATTTTTTCGCCAAAATGCTAGCACAGATAAAGGACACCTAGCACAACCTAGCACAACCATTTTTATAGCTAGCACACCAACAGGTCACAATAAAAATGCTTTTGAATTCGGGTGGGGCCAGGTTAACGCTAGCCCCCCCCGGTTGGAATTTGTTCGCCAAAATGCTAGCACAGATAAAGGACACCTAGCACAACCTAGCACAACCATTTTTATAGCTAGCACACCAACAGGTCACAATAAAAATGCTTTTGAATTCGGGTGGGGCCAGGTTAACGCTAGCCCCCCCCGGTTGGAATTTTTTCGCCAAAATGCTAGCACAGATAAAGGACACCTAGCACAACCTAGCACAACCATTTTTATAGCTAGCACACTAACAGGTCACAATAAAAATGCTTTTGAATTCGGGTGGGGCCAGGTTAACGCTTGCACTGAAGAGTAGGTAAAGGTCGGTTCTTTCAAACTACAAAAAAATATACTGGATGTTCCATTAACAAAAGTCAACAAAACATTGTCAAACGTCTGCCATTTTTGTTGTGACGTCGGCAAAACGAATAAAAAAAACTTAAGTTTTTTAAACAAAACTTGTGTTAAAATGAAACATTTTATTGAAAACCGCATGTTTCTATCTCAAACCGTTTAGAAGTTATGGGCAGTTTAAATGAGGGAAAATAATTCAGACAAATATCGATTAATAAAATGAGGAAAAATTTATATGTCTCGATCTCGATATCGACGGCTAGTAGTTATGGAAAATTAAAAAATAAAAATTTGTAATAATTACTTACCTCTATGATTAAAAATTATAATATAAACAATATACACAAAATATAAACTCTGTTTATGATAACTTTTCAATTACTAAAGAACTATTTAACTTTTTGCTTAAATTAGAAAAAAAATACAAAGTGGTGAAATTCAAAGAGCAAACAAATGGACGGATTGGCAGATTGGCAGATTGTCTTAAAGAGCTGAAAGGACTGAATAAAATTCTTGTACTTTCAATTTGACCCATGGACATTGGATATTTTTTACTACCTCAGAACTATTCTAAATAAATAAATTGTAAGAAAGCCAGATGTTTGGGTAAGAACGGCAGGTCTAGAGGGCTGAGCAGTATAAAAAACGTACTTTTTCTTTCATATTACAAGCAAAATGTTACTGTAAGCAAAATTGATGACATAGTTTATCGTTAAAATTTGAATCATTTTTATAATGCCGTTTTTATGGGTCTTAAGAGTAAATAAAATTCTTGCACGTACATTCAAACTGGCCGATTCAGATATTTGGGTTAAGAAAGGGTTTCCGCGAAGGGCTGATGGTTGTAATAATATGTATTCTTTCTAATAATTTTACAAGCAACACGGACTATATAAGTAAAACTAATGATCTAACTATTTTCACGAGTGTAATTCGATAGAATATTTCTCGATAAGACGACATAAAACTGTATTAATGCGAAATTTATATTACGTATTTAAACAACATTACATGGTACTTAATGGTTCATTTTCAATCACTTATTTTTGGATTAAACTTGAAGAATCGTTTTCAAACCGTGACATTTATATGATATTTTAAATTAAAATTATGATAATAACAACAATTGTTACTTAGACGTTACTTAGATACGGACTTAAAAGGAAATTATCGGCCCTGTCGGAGAGTCATCTCCGAAAAGATCCTGCTTCATTAGGAATTTTTACCATATAAGTGGAATGCTCCGAAAATTTTTCGTAACTACAGTAAGAAACAATTAAACCAGCCGTTTTACATATATATTCAACCTATTCATTTATCCATTCATTTATTCATCGAGTAAGTATACCGTTATTTCACTGACCTCCGTCCCACTCCCCAGCATCAAAAGTGTAGTTAGTATGCTTGCTATAAAAATGGTTGTGCTGGATGTCCTTTATCTGTGCTAGCATTTTGGCGAAAAAATTCCAACCGGGGGGGGGCTAGCGTTAACCTGGCCCCACCCGAATTCAAAAGCATTTTTATTGTGACCTGTTGGTGTGCTAGCTATAAAAATGGTTGTGCTAGGTTGTGCTAGGTGTCCTTTATCTGTGCTAGCATTTTGGCGAAAAAATTCCAACCGGGGGGGGCTAGCGGTAACCTGGCCCCACCCGAATTCAAAAGCATTTTTATTGTGACCTGTTGGTGTGCTAGCTATAAAAATGGTTGTGCTAGGTTGTGCTAGGTGTCCTTTATCTGTGCTAGCATTTTGGCGAACAAATTCCAACCGGGGGGGGCTAGCGTTAACCTGGCCCCACCCGAATTCAAAAGCATTTTTATTGTGACCTGTTGGTGTGCTAGCTATAAAAATGGTTGTGCTAGGTTGTGCTAGGTGTCCTTTATCTGTGCTAGCATTTTGGCGAAAAAATTCCATCCGGGGGGGGCTAGCGTTAACCTGGCCCCACCCGAATTCAAAAGCATTTTTATTGTGACCTGTTGGTGTGCTAGCTATAAAAATGGTTGTGCTAGGTTGTGCTAGGTGTCCTTTATCTGTGCTAGCATTTTGGCGAACAAATTCCAACCGAGGGGGGCTAGCGTTAACCTGGCCCCACCCGAATTCAAAAGCATTTTTATTGTGACCTGTTGGTGTGCTAGCTATAAAAATGGTTGTGCTAGGTGTCCTTTATCTGTGCTAGCATTTTGGCGAAAAAATTCCTACCGGGGGGGGCTAGCGTTAACCTGGCCCCACCCGAATTCAAAAGCATTTTTATTGTGACCTGTTGGTGTGCTAGCTATAAAAATGGTTGTGCTAGGTTGTGCTAGGTGTCCTTTATCTGTGCTAGCATTTTGGCGAACAAATTCCAACCGGGGGGGGCTAGCGTTAACCTGGCCCCACCCGAATTCAAAAGCATTTTTATTGTGACCTGTTGGTGTGCTAGCTATAAAAATGGTTGTGCTAGGTTGTGCTAGGTGTCCTTTATCTGTGCTAGCATTTTCGCGAAAAAATTCCAACCGGGGGGGGCTAGCGTTAACCTGGCCCCACCCGAATTCAAAAGCATTTTTATTGTGACCTGTTGGTGTGCTAGCTATAAAAATGGTTGTGTTAGGTTGTGCTAGGTGCCCTTTATGTGTGCTAGCATTTTGGTAGAAAAATTCCAACCGGGGGGGGCCAGCTTGACGGACCTTTTTTTAAGGGGTCCTAGTATTGTTGTAGCACAGCGATATGTAGATTTTTCTGGCAATGAATCTTCAGTGGCCTTTTGTGCGCTGTTTAAAATATTTGGAGGAGTATTATCAAATTCGTTCCATATCGATTATGCAACATATATAAACTGTTAATACTATTTGAATTTAAAATTATTAAGTAAACAAACATTGACAACAAAAACTTTTTAACTTCTCAGAATTGATTCTGTTTTCAACATAGTAAATTAGTAGAAATTATAAGTGATACTAATAAAATTTTAGAGATTGACAATAGAAAAGTCAGATTGTGTTACGTCTCTGCTCTCATTCAGCGACATTAATAATTGCAAACAAGTTCCTGTCCAGACAATGTTCCAAATTGTTGAAGAAATCAGCAACAGCCATTACATCGGTATTTTTCTAGAACCAATGAAGATTCAACTAAATTGCAATGAAAGTGACATTTCGATTCTACATGGCACTTATCTTTTTATCGTTCCACCCAGCTGTCAAATTAAAACTTTATCTGTATCATACTCTAACGAAAAAAGTAGCATTACAGGACACGCTCTGATACTAGAAGAAATTATTCAAGCCTCGTTTCCAATAATGAACGTACAAAAGTTGAAGATAAAAAAACTCATTTAGACAAACTTCATCAAATGGTCCTTCAAGAAAAAGTTGAAGTCGACTTCACCAAAACATTTCCAAATATGGAGTAGCATCGTGATATTAATATTATTATTTTGCAGTATATACACATGATCTCATACTGAATCTTTGTACAAGAAAGAAGACCACCAGGAGTCCTGACATCACTCAAGTAGCTCCACCGCCCTTACGCCTTTGAGTTCCATTTGAGGAGGGAGGAGTTCTGGATTCTAAATTTACCTGTATAAGCGAAATTGTTGTGTTTTATTGTTTTATTTCAACGAGGTCGTTATACTGCTATTTCAGCAATACGAACTTTCAATATTGTTAATCATAATCAAATCGAAGAGAATGACTTTATACTTCATGGTGAAAACATTAAATATTGTAAATTAATTTGAAATAAAAGTTTAAAAAAAATATTTGTTGTGACTTCAAGATATAAAGGCATATATATCCACGGCAAAGCACTTAAAATTCACAAATATTACAAAACGCGAGTTGTTTTATCTACGTTATCTCGATGTTCCTTTGGGTCTGATGAATCCTATTGTCGTCTCTATACAAATACCTCGCTGGATACTATCAGCTCACAATTCTACACAAATTCATTTCTTTAGCGATGCCGGCAAAGTGACTTCTATGGTTGCAATATCTATTTTTATCCTTTTATCACAATCAAGTTCATTGGAATCTCATCGCGGCAAAGTCTAGTCTGGAATCGCACCTATTAATACTATCGCTACAATTCCTAAACTCGAGCTTTGTGCCCTGAATTTACTGGCCAAGTTCACCGGAAAAATATCAAATATATTCGAAATTCAAATTTCATTTGAATCAATAAATCTATTCCATTCCCAAATTACCCTGTCGTGGAAACAAGCGCACCCTTCAAAATAGAATATGTATGTTAGTAATCGTGTATCCCAAATTAAAAAATTCGTTCCCAGCGCTATTTGGCGATATATCGAATCGAAAGCAAATCCAGCTGATATGCTGTTTAGAAGGATTCTTACTCCAGAACTCCTCGAGTTTTTGTACACTAGGCAGGCCTTTCTACAAAACCGTTTGTTAAACCTAGATACACATAATAATTTTCAGTCAAAGTCGTCCTTACCTGAAACTAAGGAATCAACTCTTGTTTCTAATCTTTCTACTACCCTCTTATCCATCGAATCATGGTATTCGACGTTTATAAAATTCTCAAGTTACAGTGTATCATAGCCTACATACTTAGATACAAAACTAACTTACTAAACAAAACAGGTAAAATCACAGGCCCTCTCAATGTATTTGAACTCGACTCAGCGATAATATTTTTACTCAAAATTCTCCAGCAGAAACACTTGTCAAAATAACTTCACATACTAAAAAATAATCATTTCTAATAAATAAATCCTATCTCCAAAGCCGTTCTTAGACGCAGATGGTGTCATCAGAGTCGGTGGCAGACTGTCCCATGCTAATATATCTTATTCACAAAAATACCCTATATTATTGCCTTCTAAATGTAATGTCGGGCAATTAATAATTTCTTAGAACATATTCGATTAGGGCACAGTGCTCCTCAAAATGTTTTATCAAATATTCGACTTCGGTATTGACCGCTTAAGGCTTTAAAAGAAACCAAAACAATCATTGCGCCAAATGTTTTAATTTAACGCGCAAACTGCGCAAAAAATCATGGCCGACGTACCAGCTGATCGAGTTACAATATCTCGCCTCTTTCAAAAAGTGGGAATATATTTCGGAGGTCCCTTTTTTATAAAAACCGTTCATTTACGGAAAACTCCAGTTTCCAAATGTTATATAGCAATTTTTGTGTGCATCGTCCCAAAGGCTGTCCACATTGAATTAGTTTCTGGCCTCACTGAAGCATTTGTCGCAACGCTCAAACATTTCATTTCCAGACGAGAAAACCCTTCAGTAATTTACAGTGACAACGCCACTAATTTTCAAGGAGGTAACAACTATTTTAAAGATATTCATACCTTTTTCAACAAACCTGCTAATGCTTCATCAATTACGGAATTTTTATCTACACAAGAAATACAATATCAATTCATTCCACCTAAAGCTCCACTCTGGGGCGGAATTTGGGAAGCCGCAATTAAAAGAGCAATATATCTATCACCTTATTCGAATTATAGGGAACACTACCTACCCTTATGAACAACTCTATACAAATCTTTCTAAAATTGAAGCCATTTTAAACTTTATACCCTAATTCGAACGACCCTCTGAACGAACAGCCACTGACGTCTGGTCATTTCTTAATCGGTACATCTCTTACGTCATTTCCCGAAAAAGATTTTTCAGATTCACCCACGAATCTACTTTCGTTTTGGTAGAAATGTACCCATATTCATCAAAACATTTGGAAACAATGGACCAAAAATTATTGAAATCGTTTACAACACAGGCCAAAACGATTAACCCCAATAACTATCTTGTTTAATTTTTCTATTGTTCATATACAGGGTATTTCAAAAAGAGGTGGCCACCTGGCTAGGATACGTAGAACACTGCAAAATAAGTTGGGTTCGTTATATAAAACATTTTAGTAACGACATCCGTTTTCATGATACAGGGTATTGAAAAAATAATTCTTATTCACATTTTTTACGATTATGTCGAAACTAGTGGCGACATTGTCATGAACTTTTGTACGAATATGTTTTGGAGGCTGACAGATCGCATACATTTGTTTTTATATCAGTCTCTCACAGAGGGCGCTAATTACATGGTTCGTATCGAGTAGTTTTAAACATATTTTTTTTGAGGTTGAATTTTCCAGCCCAAATTTTATGTGAACTCAAATATAATTCAATTTTACACCAAGAAAGTACTCTTTGTAAAACTCGTTTTCGGAAAATTTTGATTTGAAAATGACGAAGTTATAACTGAAATAAAGTATTTCTGAAAACCAATTACCTATTTATTAAAAGCCAAAAACAATAACATTCTTCTAATGCTAAAGATATTAATTGAATAAATAATCGCATGCAGGAAATTGAAATGAATTTAACTAAAAGTATGAAATTTTTAATCAGTTAGAATAAGCTTTCAAAATGCCTTCGTTAAAAAAGTTTGTTTGTCGTAAACTTAAAAATGGTTTTGCCTGAGTCAGCTATGAAAAAATGAGATACGGATTTTAATTTTTAGGTAATGGTTTTTAAAAATACTTTATACCAGCATTAGTTATTAGTTCATTTTCAAATAAAAATACACAGTATCGAGTTTTACAGAGAGTACATTTTTGGTGTAAAATTGAATGATGTTTGAGTTTACATTAAATTTCAGCTACAAAATTTAACCTCTAAAAAGATATGGTCAAAACTACTCGGTTCGAACCGTGTAATTAGCACCCTCTGTGAGATACAGATATGAAAAGAAATTTATGCAATTCGTTAGCGTCTAAAACATATTCGTACAAAATTTCAATACAATGTTTTTCAATACCCTGTATCGTGAAAACGGATGCCACTACAATTTTTTTTACATAGCGAACTTATTTTGCAGTGTTCTACCTATACTAGCAAGGCAGGTACCTTTTTGAAACAGCCTGTGTATGTATATATTTGTTTACATTTTATAACTTTGTAAATTTACGCGTCTCTATGGCCAGGAGTTTAACCCATCCTCCGTTTTACGCAACAAATAAAACCCATTTAACAAGTCCACTTTTGGACACCATTTAAAACTTAATCCAGGTCTGAATGCAGCTCTCTTAAAACCTGTCACATAAAAATTTAATAATATTAGACTTCTTAGAGGAGATTGAAATTAAGTTTGAGCTAAGTAATAATAATAATAATTGCCTTAACACCCAGGCGGACTTAGACTTCATCCCTTTACACAGGCTCTTGTCATAACCCGTCATGACAATAGCAGTGTCTTGATAACCATAGAATGTTGATGCTTGCAGTTCGCTCTCTATTTATTTTTGTCTTTTTAATGTCTTGCCACTTCATCTGTCATAATTGTGGCTGATAGAGCTATGAACATGTACCTAGAATCTTAGGATTTCTCATGGATCCTGAGTTTTTAATCAATTAATACAAGGTGTATGTGATAGTAAACGTTTATATTTTTTAATTTTAATATTTTAATGTGAATTTTTACTTCCCCAACTTTTGATATAATCTATCATGGATTTGGATTTTTATGACCCTGGCCAAGTATGTATTTTCTTTGATATTTTGACATTTTAAAATGTAATTCTTCATACTTTTCTAGAGAAGTACTGATGGTGACTTATAGTCGAAAACACTCTGCTTTTATATTATTAAACTTTGCACATTCTATACAAAGAAATTTCTTTTCGGATTCTAATTTTTATTCTATTTTATTTTTATTTTTTATCACATTTGTTTTGTTCTAAATATTTTTACATAAATCAAGCAAACTAAGCGACTATAACAACCTTACATCGTAGGAGGGGGGGGTCCTGGAAATACCTAACATACCACTTTGGCCGGTACGCCAATGGGCGAAAACTGCTGACGGTAAGTTTATTATATGAACGTGCCTACCGATAAAAAGTAACATGTAAAAATATACCCTTCATAAAAGTCTTGTAGGTGAGGCAAAGGATACAATTATATAAAACACGCAGTTACAGAAAGTCCTACAGTATCAAACAAACTATATCCAACAAGAAGGTCGAATCCTCAATACTCACTACTTATCCTTCAAATCAAGAACACGTGTTATCTAGTTAAGCCATTCAATTTATCAATATATTTCTTAGCAAATGCGTATTACAAATTCAAAGCAAGTTAAATTAAGTTATTTTATTTCTAAAAGTTGTTACTGTGTGTTATGTAAGGGAGAACATTTTTATTTTGTAAATAAAACCGAGGCGTTCTACTTCTGAGTTTTATTCGACGTCAACGTCTACGAAGATTACAATTCGGAAATCAGCCAAAAGAGAATACAGTCCACTTTGTCCGACTAGTAAAATAGTTAACCTGACGGAAGTCGAAGGGGATGTACTAAGTTTACTGTTTAGAAATCTATGTGTACGCCACACTGTGGTGCTTCGCTACTTGTTTATTCGTTGTGTTCGAACGTCACTCTTAATTTAGGTATTAGTTAACTAAGTCGTATCAGTTGAACTTTTGGCAGGAGGAGTAACGGAAGAAATCTGCTTAGATAGGGCGAGAACTATATTCCAAATCGGAGACCATTTGGTTTTCTCCTGCCACTGATCTTAGTTCTGATGCACATCTGTTGTCCCTAGATTCTCATTTCAACGGCACGTCCAATTTTATCAACATGTTATGTTTCTCCGCAGAAACATTGAATTTTGTAGACACCGATTGCCTAATTTCCTAAGTTTGATACATGGTTTGAAACTTTCCTTGTATAGATTCAAAATATGGAGTGGAAAGAGCATTTCAGAAATCCCGAAAAACCTCATTGCAATACCTCTCATTGGGTTTCGACACTTTTTCCTTCCTCTACACAAAGTGTGTTTAGGCTAAACTGCATATACACTAAAGTTTACTCAGGAAAAAGCTGGCCGAATACAATCTAAGTTGGCATCGAGACTACTAGAGAATACAACATTAAAATTGGGTAAATAATATTGTTAGGATTTCTGGCCTATTTTTAAAAAAATGCTATTGGCACAGCCATCCATAGGCGTTATAAGATTGTGGCAGTATGTAGCTAGTAATGGTACCCAACCACCCTGTATTGCACAATAGTGGAACACTATTGCATCAGCCATTCTGCAGTGTCAGCAGTTTATAAAAATACTATAAAAGCGAAATGTTAACAATAATAAATTAATTCTAATACTTGTCACATAGTTGTAAAGATACCTGTTATAATTTAAATAAAGTTTTTTAAAAACCTTTCGTACGTATACGAAACGTTAATTGGCGCAGTCATCAGTAGGATAGTTTCGAGTCATTTTTCGGGTGTATAACGGTAGAATGTCGTGAATTTCAATTCTTAGTGAAACAAAACCTACAGTTTTAAAAAAATGACAAAAAAAACTTGTGCAAAGTACTTGAAGACTTTCATGTGAGTGTCCAGACGGAGCATACGTCCCAGCACTACTGAAGAAGACGGTGAGCCATCCTTTGCTTGATCATGTATTACAATTTACTTGTGGCAAATTTTTGAATCGGTTGTGAATGAATAGAGCATATAGGAATTCACAATTTTCATCTTGAAATATTAAAGAATATAATATTTTCAAGTTAGTGTTAAGTACAAAATAGTAAAAGTTAATAAACTACAAAAATTGACGAGTTAATAAGTAATTTATTTTTAAATCTCAACACAATGCCAAACAACGATACTCCTGTAAACTATCAGTTAATGAAATTATATATTGACACAATTCCTAATTTTAGTGGTGATAGTGGCACATTAGAATAGTTATTGGTAAAACTAGTGTCACAATGACTTGTTTTGTAATACGAGTGAAGCTTGCGCAACTCACCGCTTCGCGGTTCGTTGCGCAAATCAGGAGTACTACAGAAAGTCATTGTGACACAAGTTTATAATTATTTTTTTTAAGTAAAATAGAATTACATTTAATTCTTGTTTTTAAACTAAGAGGAGTGGTTTGATTTCTGATTGGTCAGATCACAGATAGTTTTATCCAGCACTTTTGACTTTTGATATTTATGACCGAATAATTGTGTAAATTGTAAACAAACTTTCATTTAAGCAAACAGAGGATGATTATTTGTTTAAAAAAGAGCTTTTTCGTATATGCTTGCGCTCTATTTATATTATATCATGAACAGAATTTTTTCTATAATACATCTTCACGTAGATATCTGGTAAGTTATCCCAAAAGTTGAACGTTATGTATACCTTATATATTGATCCTATACAATATAAAAATAAACAATCGACAAATCATTGATGAATAAACGTTAGCGTACTTTATTTATTAATATTTTTGATATATAATTTATTGAAATTTACCTTTAAGATCATTTAATATAATAATTTGCTAGCTAGTACAACGCTAGACCATTCTATAATTTATTTCAAGGTTAAAGTCAAATGTCAAATAAAAATATATAACATACAATAACCAAATGCATAACACAAAAAATTAATAAAAGAGTGTCCAAAAGACATCATTGTAGCACTGTAAACAATGTTATATTGAAGTTTCTTATATACGCGAATTATAAAAATTTAGTTTTGGAGATCAGATCTTGTTCAAGATATAATAGTTATGAAACCATATAAGAATGAATCATATATTCATTTCGGACAAAGGATACAAGAAGCTAGAAACTTGATTGCATCAAAGTTAATGTCAATGAATTTAAGTGCGGAAGAACGAACATTTCGAGTTAAAAATTATGATTAATTTTCAATAAAAACTTATATTCGTGGATTAACAGGTCGTATACAAGATTTATTTAGATAAGAAATCCAGACTCACTTGAATTAGCTGTCATACGCGGTAGAGGAAGAAAATTTTAGACTTAGTCAAAAACAACACGGTTTTATTCAAAACATAAATTCAAGACCAACTCCTGTCAACAGAAATACATTTTATAATCAATACCATCAATATTCCAGACTTACTCAATATCCGAGTAATAACTTCCCCTCGAAACCCATTAATATTTATCAAAGGCAGAATACAATGCACCCAGATATTTCACAAATCGACAAGAGTTTAAACCTACGGCTCAAACCTCAGATTAACAAATAAAATAGATGTGTTTGTTTTGATTTTTTCTTGCTCCAAACATCGAGTCACATTCAAAGCTCACTTGCAGAAACTTCCACTACTTTGCCATATTTACAAAGTCTCTTTAGTTGCAGGAAAAATAAAATTAGAAGTTTAATTGAAAATGTGTTAAAAAGGTATACAAATAAAAAAAGTCATACTAATTTATATATTTGAGTCGCTGCTTTTAAAATTAATTAATAATACTTGAATTTTATTTAATGATGGCGTACACTTATATAAATTTTAAACAAGTATTTGTTATAACCTTGGATACCTTTATGGTTATAACTAAAAGTAGCAACGTTTCTCAAAATTTCAGTACTTGTTTAATGTGTCAATAGTAATCTATTTAGTAGTTTTGTCCTTGTTTGATTACCATATAAGGAGAGATGCAAATATCGTCAGAGTGTGATCGACGATCATTTCGAATACGCCGTAGTATTGTAGTAAAGAATATGAAACGTGGTTGGTTTATTCGAGCGCCATTACGACTAGAGAGTAAACATTTAGTTATTTCGTTTTGATGTATTTTTCAAGACTTTTAGTGACAAAATAAACTTTTAAGTTAATTAATTTAATGTTTTTGGATTATCATGGTCCGTCGGTGCCAAGTTTGTCAGAAAAACAGTCGAAATTACCAAGGCCATGTATCTACAATACCATCCCCACTTTTTGTAATTCATTCGTTGTTTCACTACTGGCGTTTAGAATTGTTGGCCGCAGAAATAAACGTGTTTATGAATGAAAAGCCCTCTCTTGTTTATTATTACTCTAAGGGTCAAACTACGACAAATAATCCTGAACCCATATCCACTTCTACTAGAAACCCCACTGTTCAAAGACAGAATTTCGATTGAAATTATTTCCGAAGCACTGGTCCTAAAAATTTTACACACCAAAAACTATATAATTTAGAAACTGATCACAATAAAGTTGATTCAAATAGTAAAATCCCACTCGATTATATACCGAAAATACAGTTCATAATCAAGAATCCGATTGCATTGAATATAATCATATCAATGAATTTGTTAACCTTTACAAGAAAAATCAACCAGATGTAAATTTTCACAAGGTGACACCAGTAAACCAAAAAACTTGATTAATATTAATCATTTTTTTGAAACTGAGTTACCCTATATTTATATACCTCAAGTAGACTAAATTTTTAATAGACACAGGTAGTTCACGAGGCTTAATTAATCCTGAGATAGTTCAACGTTTCTATCTAAATTTAACAAAACGTGAACATTTCCAAATACATACGCCCCATGATATAACGTTTCATAATAAATTAGTAATAAAACCTATATTTGAAATTTTTAAAATCAAGGGAAACCATAAATTTTATATATTTAATTTTAATAACAATTATCAAGGTCTTATAGGTATGGATCTTTTGAAAAAATTGCAAGCTATTATTAATATCGATTCGAAATTGTTGATCACACGCCTTTAATTTTTAATAATTATTCTAAAACAAAGAACATTATAATAACAGAAAATTATGCAATAAAAATTCATGGAAATACAGAGCAAGTCATCAGACTTCCCGTAAATCAAGAAAATGGAATTGGATTACTGGAAGAGATAAATTTCGCTGAAAATATTGTAACTCGCACTGGTATTGTAAACACAAAAAAATTTCTTTGCGATAACCACCATATCAAATTTCAGCTCCTTTCAACATAGAGATATTAAATGTAAACGAATTAAATGATATGCCGAATAACAAACCTTCTGTCTACAGTGTAAATCAAAACGTTGATAAAATTTTGAAAGAAAATTTATCCAAATTAAATTTAAATCATTGTAATTCTGAAGAAAAAGAGGCAAAAACTAAATTATGTTTAGAGTATAGAGATATTTTTTATTCAGAGGAAATACCTTTAAGTTTTTCAAATTAAATCAAACATTCAATTAAATTAACAGATGATAAACCGATATATTGCAAATCAAATGAAAAAAGGGTAACTGATAAATATCCCATTCCGAATACAGTTGATTTATTAGATAAGTAAGGTAGGGTGAATTATTTTACATTAGATTTAGCATCCGGCTACCATCAGATACAAATTGAAGAGGAAGACATACTAAAAACAGCATTGAATGGAAGATACGAATTTACCCGTATGGGTTTCGGTCTTAAAAATGCCCCCTCCACATTTCAGAGTGTTATGGATAATGTCCTGAGGGGGTTAAATAATGATATTTGTGTTATATATCTAAACGACGTACTTATTTATAGCACATCCCTACAAGAACACATTTCGAGATTGAAAAATGTTTTTGATCGCTTGCGAAAAGCAAATTTCAAGATACAATTAGACAAATCTGACTTTTTACAAAAATCAGTCCGTTATTTGGGACACGTAGTTTAAACCGAAGGAGTGAAACCAAATCCAGACAAAATACTTGACATTTAAAATTTTCCTATTCCCAAGACGCAAAAAGAAATTAAGTTATTCTTAGGTTTAATCGGATATTACCGCAGATTCATAAAAGACTTTGCGAAAATCACAAAGCCTATGACACGGTGTCTTAAAAAACGCAAAAGTTATTAATGATCAAAAATTCAGAGCAAGCTTTAAAAAAATATTTTATGTAATAGTCCCATTTTACAGTATCCTGATTTTGCCAAACCATTCCTACTGACAACGGACGTATCGAATGTTACACTTGGAGCAGTCTTATCATAAGGCACTGTTAGATGGACAAGATAAACGGTGGCCTATGCGTCACGCACACTTAAAGAATCCTAACAAAATTACAGTACAATTGAAAAAGAACTTCTGGCCATTACATGGGCCTGTAAATATTTTAGGCCGTACCTTTTCGGCAGACAGTTCACCATTGTTACAGATCATCGACCTTTAACTTGGTTATTTAATCTTAAGGAACCAAACTCTAAATTAATAAGGTGGCGTCTTAAATTAGAAGAGTTCGATTACAAAATAGCATACAAAACATGTGAATTAAATAGCAACGTCGACGCCTTAAGCCGAGCGCAAATAAACACTTTAGAAACACAATCTATAATAAATCATCCAGGTGATATAAATGAAGAGCGAAATAGCTATTTGTGTACCTAGGTGCGAAAGTGCTAGTTTTCCGGGCCAATTCTGGAGGCGTGGAAAACCACTTCCGCGACGTGGAACACACAATAGTTTTTATCCTACACATAAAATTATTAGATTCTAAAATGACAAAAAGAGAGGTGGGAAATATTTTGACTGTACCGTTTAATGTTATGAGATGAGCGAGTCATAAAAAATGGCAAATTTGTTGAAAATAACATTTTCGTTAGCCGTAGAACCTTGTAAGCTGTCAGAGGGCGTAACCTAAAGTCAGCTAATTACTTAGAGTAATAATAAACATAGAGAGGGCTATTCATTCATAAATGCGTTTATTTTTGCGGCCAACAATCCTAAACGCCAGTAGTGAAATAATGAATGAATTACAAAAAGTGGGGATGGTATTGTAGATAGGGGAGACTGTTGTATACTTGGACAATATTCTTGTAATTGAAATAGAAAATTTGTTGAATAATTTTTAAATATTGTGAACATTCTAATATATTCAAAATTAGTTTGTTTACCAACACCTGCAAAAATTTTGACAATTTTTACATTTTAAGTAAGAAAAAATTGAAGGTCCCACTATACACCACTTTCCCACTATGCAACCACCCCATGTTACATACTGGGAAAGATGCATGTGTATAGTGGGACAATGGTTTTTTAAGCCAAATAAATAAATACAAAAATAGATTTTTGTCGTTTATTGACAACATAATAAATCTTCTAAATAAACTGAGTAGGTCGCCCAATCGTAATGATAGGAAAACATATCTCTCAACATAACTTTAACTAGAAAACATCACTTGAACTTATAGTTTCCATCTTACCTATCAAAAATAAATATATTCGGAGAGGTAGTACAAATGGGAAAGTATTAACTAGGCTATAAATTCAAAACAAGAAAGAAATTAACAGTGGCGAAAAGCATTATTGCATATGAAAGTCCTCGAAATCGAAATCAAAAAGCCACTGCTTAGCTGCTCTTTCAGTTCCACCAGAAGCAAAAGGCATTGGAAGTTTTTGAATGATATTTTCTTCCGACACAACATCTTCATCTCGGTTTTCAGGAAAGCTGAACCTATTATTTGGATTTTTTTTCATGAAATTAACTGTGTATTCATCTTTCTCTATTTTTTCTATTTGACCAACGAAGTGTTTGGTGCTTTTTTTCATGGGATACTGAACAAGTATGAAATCAGATGTATTAAGTATATCTCATTTTGATCCTTCATAAATTCATCGGAGATATCCGCATCTGAATCATCATCACATATTTCAGTCACTGAAAAGTCACTCTCGCTTGAGCTGTCATTTTTCGGCGCGAATAAATTTCTCTTAACTTCCTTGGTCTTCTCAATTCTCTGTCGCTTTTGAGATGTTTTTTCCAACTTCAACCTCAATATTTCTTTCTTCTCTTCAATTATGGGAGTATCAGTCAATACAGTAGAAGTAGTTTTTTTCCTGGCACTAGTATTTGTTTTTCGAGGTGCAGCCTTTGCAAATGGTCTTACGGCTTCCGGGGTAACAATATTCTCTTTGAGTGATTTTATTCCAGTGCTGGACATTCCAGAGCAACTTGGAATTGGATTTTCAACAGAGTTATCTGCAGTTGTATTGGCCAATTGAACTGGTTTCTCGGTTTCAATTCGGTCTGACACGTAGGAGCCTAATAAGTCGCAATCTTGAAATATTTCAACATTTAAAAGACAAATGCCAGTTTTTTCAAATCCTTTGATAATGTTTTTAGGTGTGAAAGTTAGTGGAAACGTTTTTCCAACTATATCGGCGATGTTATAGATTGTCACAGGAATGCCGGGGTTTTGTAGCATCCAGTCATCCATTGATCTGTTGTAGTAGATTTTGAAAGGGCCAAAACAACTGACGTCCAAAGGTTGCAAGTGATGGCTACAGTGAGGTGGTAATGTAAGAAGAACTATGCCATGTTTTTTGCAATATTCAAGTACTCTAACAGTTGTATGACTCTCGTGGTTATCAAGAATAAGTAAAATTTTATTGTCATTGTTACAATGTATGGTGTCTGAAACATGCTGTAAGTATTCTATAAAATTACTACCACACATCCATCCACTAGCATTCGCTGTTCCTTTTGATCCAGGGGGAGCACCAAGCAGCATGTGTGGCTTGAAATGTATGCGTGGAAATACGAAGAAGGGTGGTACAAATGTCCCATTGGCGCATATAGTGGCACACATTGTTACTAGTATACCTCTTTCGCCACTAGTAATTTTACCAACCTGTTTTTGACCACATGGTGCAGCTATTTTTGGAGGCTTATGTACAGTAGTTACACCAGTTTCGTCACAGTTAAAAATTTGGTTGGGGTTGAAACTGTATTTGTCCAGAACTGTACGCAAGTTTTTGAAATAAAGTTCTACATTGTGGCGGTTGTAGCTAGTTGCGCGACTCAGACTTGTGGCCTCGGGCGTTGTCAGGCTTATCTTATGTCGGATTCGGAAAAGTTTGAACCATTCTTCTCCAGCGATTTTATTTTCTGACCATTTTCTTGGAATTTTTTTCTTATTTGCCTCGGCATATCTATAAGCCAACTCTCTAGCTTCTTTGCTCGTTAATCCGTAGCACATTTGGAATGAAGTAACTAAATATTCGCTAAGCAGTTGTTCTTCATCGTCTCTGAAAATTTGCTTAAAGCCATGTTGCCTCTGAAAATTTACTTCCTGCGTGTTTGCTTCATTGATGTTATGTTTTTTCAAGTGTCTATGCAACGCTGATTTGCTAACTCCAAATTGAAGTGCAGCATTCCTCATATTGATCTCATTTCTAAGAACAGCCTCTACTGCCTTTCGCATTTTTTCGGCATTCTTGAGGTGTATTCTCCTACTCTCAACAAACGATTTTTTATTTTTGCGGCACCTTTTCTTGCCCATTTCTGGAAAAAAAAAAGATAATTAGAGAGTTAAGCTTGAAAGAAACAAAAATATTCTATTAGAGAGCAAAAAAAATTTTCTCCCAATATGCAACTCTGCAACAACAATATGCAATTCTGTCCCACTATACACTGTCCCACTATACACCCGTATACACTTTTTAAAATTTTCGGAATTAAAAAAAAACAAACAAATAACATTGAAAAATAACCTCAACTCACCTTCAAGACACCTTCGGGCACAATTATTCTCAAATACGGAACAAACAAATGAATATTTCTGGCCTAAACTGTGCCCAACACGTGGTCGTATAAAAAAACTTTGACACTCTGATGCTCACATTAACGAGATTGACGCCATACTGAAGACTCTAGCGGCGAGTGGCAAGGGTATATCCACTGCGCATATATGATGCAGTTGACAAAACTTTTTTCGGTATTTTAAGCGATACCGTTGGCGGGCAATTTGAATTTTCCCACTATACAACAGTTTCCCCTACATGGTAATTTCGGCTGGTTTTCTGACAAACTTGGCACCGATGAACCATGATAATCCAAAAACATTAAATTAATTAACTTAAAAGTTTATTTTGTCACTCAGAGTCTTGAAAAACACATGAAAACGAAAGAACTAAATGTCTACTCTCTAGTCGTAATGGCGCTCGTATAAACAAACCACGTTTGTCATTATTTACTACAATACTACGGCGTATTTAAAACGATCGTCGATCACACTCTGACGATATTTGCATCTCTCTTTATATGGTAATTAAAT
This sequence comes from Galeruca laticollis, assembly GCA_963921935.1. Taxonomy (NCBI): domain Eukaryota; kingdom Metazoa; phylum Arthropoda; class Insecta; order Coleoptera; family Chrysomelidae; genus Galeruca; species Galeruca laticollis. The sequence continues at coordinate 132,116,817 of OY998180.1, forward strand.
AAGGACATAAGTACTGAATAGATTACTCTTGACACATTAAACAGGTACTGAAATTTTGACCAATGTTGCCACTTTTAGTTATAACCCTAAATGTATCTAAGGATACAACAAATACTTGTTTAAAATTTATATAAGAATATGTCGTTATTAAATAAAATTCAAGTATTATTAATTAATTTTAAAAGCAGCGACTCAAATGCAGATATTAGTATGACTTTTTTTTATTTGCATAACTTTTTAACAAATTTTCAATTAAACTTCTAATTTCTTTTTTCCCGCAACTAAAGAGGATTTGTAAATATGGCAAAGCAGTGGAAGTGTCCCACAAGTGTGCTTAGAATGTGACTCAATGTTTGGGGCAGGAAACAGTCAAAACAAACATATCTATTTTATTTGTTAATCTGAGGCTAATTATTACATTCGTTTCCTCTTTATGAATGCAAGATTTCAATGACGTTCCGAATTCTGAGTTTAACTTTTCTAAGTGACAGCCGCGTCGTTATTTATAATAGGATGCCATCTAGTGTTATTTTTGTGAAGTTGTTTTCCATGCCTAGCCATTATTTACAATTTTTCTCGCCTAGCCGTGCAAAAACCTACTTTCCCGTCCCGATAGAGCCACGAACATAGAGTTTTCGAGTAGTGTAGGAGAAAAAATAATTGAGACGACACGCGAAATTATATTTCTGATAGAGATTTTGAAGAAAGCTGTCCTGGCAATGCACCTCAACATATTCCAAAAGTAAATATCATATCAGATGTCAAAATTGTTCTCCCAAGTCATACAGAATTAACTTATAGTAACTCGTTCTCTTTCAAAGGAAATTGCAAACGAAGGCATACCAATAGATGAAATAATAAATAATCAAATTATAGTTTACGAAAATGATAGACAAAAACTAATCGTTAAATCAGAGAAATATTATAAACAAAATATAATAACAGTAACATTACCGTAATACAGAATTAATAATTGATTTTCTAAAAAACTACCTAAAATCTAATTCAACTTATCTATTTCGTTAATAGGAAATTCATTTCACAATTTGTACATATTTATTCCGAAAATTTTCGAAAGGATTATTTGAAATTAATTATGTGTACTCGATTAATACATACGATTAAAGACACGAACGAATAATGCTAATAAAATATAGACATGAAGGAAAAACTAATCATCGTGGAGTCGAAGAAACGCTAAAGTACTTAAAGCAATATTATTTCTGGGTTAATATGAAAAAGACAATCAGTACCTACCTACCTACAGAACCATTTAAAATTGTACATGTTGATATTTTTCATTACAATAAGTCTATATTTAACATTAGTAGATCCATTTTCTAAATTTGCGCATGCAATACCAATCACTGGTAAAACTGCGATAAATATTTGTGATGCATTAACGAAACACTTTTGTAGTTTTTAGCAACCCTCAAAAAATTGTGTTAGACAGCGGCACAGAGTTCTAGTCCAGGAGGAATCGGCGCATGAGTACCGAAAACTATTCCACCTCAATTTTTTTATGCGATCCTCTTTGAATTGCCCTACTGATGATATAAATGCACGTTGCCATGGGGCAACCTAGTGCCATATTGTTTAAACCGAAATTGTTTAAACAATTGGAAGAAAGTGTTATCTTTCAACGGGACAACTTTTTTATATTCTTTATTGAAATACAAATAAAAAAGGTCCTATGACTTTTCACGATAAAGTTAATATTTTTAGGGATATGAATTTTTAAAGGTTCGAAAAATCTCAAATTTGAGTACTTTTGACCCATGAAAAATATATTAAAAAAATAAAATATAAATAATAATGTTTTTAAATTCTTTATACAATAGTTAATAATATTCTTAATAGAGATTTAAGAAAATTTCATTGTTTATACCTTTTTTTTAATTGTTAATTTCGCGCGCTCACAAGTATGCGTCGCTACCTTTAAGTGTCGCCGTCTCCCTCTGACTCATGCGCTGCATCGACCTCTCTGTGTCCTGAATCATTATTTATCATTTATCTAAGAAACCATTACCTTCATCAAGATTGGTAAAGAGAGCAATGTTATTAATAATTAAATTGTCTACAATTTGTTTTTAACAAAAGTAATTTAAGTATGAATCGGAACATGTAATTAAAATCACTTTTTTGTTATTATCATAGTAATTTATGCATTTTTATCAACAACAATAAGATATAATGGTATTTGAAAAATTTTTGGAATCACAATTATATATAAATAATAAGCTTTTGCTCAAAACATACATTTCCATAAATGCATTGAATCCGGAATATAAAACATTAGATTTTACGAATTTCGGATACAAACTAGAGAATGATACTTTGCTAATACCTTTATTTATAAACAAAAGCCCATTTCCAACTGATCAAAATCTAATGTTTTATATTCCGGATTCAATGCATTTTTCCAAATGTATGTTTGAGCAAAAGCTTATTATTTATATATAATTGTGATTCCAAAAATTTTTCAAATACTATTATATCTTATTATTGTTGATAAAAATGCATAAATCACTATGATAATAACAAAATAGTTATTTCAAAGAATACACATTCTTTGGTTATTTGTAAAACAAGTGTCACAATGACTCGTTTTGTAGTATGAGTGAAGTTTGCACAACGACCGCGAAGCGGTGAGTTGTGCAAATCACGAGTACTACAGAAAGTCATTGTGGCACAAGTTTTACACAATATTTTTAATAATTCGCATTTATTTAATTATTTAAATAAAATAGAATTTCATATAATCCCTGTTTTAATCTAGGAGTGGTTTGAATTTAAGTTGGCAATTCTGTAGATTCCTAATTGGTCAGATCACAGATGGTTTCATTCAGCACTTCTGACTTTTGACATATTATATAACCGAATAATTGTGTAAATTGTAAACAAACTTTCGTTTAAGCAAAAAGAGGATGATTATTTGTTTCGTATATGCTCTTAGTATATGCTCTTGCGATCTATTTATATTATATCATGAACAGAATTATTTCTGTAATACATCTTCACATAGATATCTGGTCATTTATCCCAAAAATCGAACGTTTTGTATACCTATATATTGATCCTATACAATATAAAAATAAACAATTGACAAATCATTGATAAATAAACGTTAGTGTACTTTATTCATTAATATTTTTAATATATAAATCATTCTAAATTACCTTTAATATAATAATTTGCTAGCTAGAACAACGCTAGACCATTTTATTTATAGTTTGTGTCAAGGTTAAAGTCAAATGTCAAATAAAAATATAACTAAATACAATAACCAACTGTACACTAAAAATTACTATAACAGTGTTCAAAGAGCTTCATTGTGACACTGTAAACAATGTTATAATGAAGTCTCTTTTATACGCGAATTATAAAAAAGTAATTTTAATTACATGTTCCGATTCATACTTAAATTACTTTTGTTAAAAACAAATTGTGGACAATTTAATTATTAATAACATTGCTCTCTTTACCAATCTTGATAAGTTAATGGTTTTTTAGATAAATGATTAATAATGATTCAGGACACAGGAGACCGTATGCAGCGCATGAGTCAGAGAGAGACGGCGATACTAAAAGGTAGCGACGCATACTTGTGAGCGCGCGAAATTAACAATTAAAAAACAGGTATAAACAATGAAATTTTCTTAAATCTCTATTAAGAATATTATTAACTATCGTATAAAGAATTTAAAAAAATTATTATTTATATTTTATTATATTTTTTAATATATTTTTCATGGGTCAAAAGTACCCAACGAACCTTTAAAAATTCATATCTCTAAAAAGATTAACTTTATCGTGAAAAGTCATAGGACCTTTTTTATTTGTATTTCAATAAAGAATATAAAAAAAAATTGTCCGGTTGAAAAATAACAATTTCTTCTAATTGTTTAAACAATTTCGGTTTAAACAATATGGCACTAGGTTGCCCCATGGCAACATGCATTTATATCATCAGTAGGTCAATTCAAAGAGGATCGCATAAAAAAATTGAGGTGGAATAGTTTTCGGTACTCATGCGCCGATTCCTCCTGGACTATTCAAAAACGATACCGTTCGAGAGCTTCTCAATTTACATAAAATTAAAATACATTTTACTACACCGGGACATCATGAATCTAATGGAATAATAGAAAGATTCCATTCGTCTCTCATTGAACGCATTTTAAAGGAAGTATATCCCAACGATAACGATTTAATTATTTATGCTGTGCTTGCCTATAATGGTTCAATTCATAGCGCAACGGGATACACGCTATTTGAATTAGTATTCGGAGAGACTAATTCGCGTAACCCTGACGAAGTATTTCAAAATAAAGAACTTTTCTCGAGTTTTGTAGAAAATCACAGAGAAAAATTGAAGCATGTAACGAAACATAACACAGGTGGCGATAAAAATGTGTGATTAATCAAGTAGTTTAAAAGAAAAACCCATATTATAGGAATAAGAAAAATAAAGTTTATAGGTCCTTATACTATAACTAAGTTGTTGGATAATAATAAGGTAGAAATTGTTGATAGAAACACAAAAAATCTTAAGTTCATATCAAAGATTTATGAAGAACTCATTGTTTTCAGAATCCGGAGAATGCAGAATCTCAAAATAATGTGGAAACTAATAGTGATGTTAATGAAATCAAGGTTGCTGACATCAGTCACACTCCTGGCATATTTCCATTTCAACTTGGCTTTGCAAATATAATCACTAGTAAACATATTTTCTTGCAGTATATAGAATTAAAACCGCTTGAAAAACAAATCGAAAAATTAATTATGACATTTCATAATGTAAATCAGGGCTGTCCAACTGCAAGTGTCCCAAAGGCCGCTTTAAAAAAATATGCGGTTTGGATGGCCGCATTATAAAATACTTCGTATGCAACTTTATCAATGAGTTTTAATAGGTATGGTATGCAAAGAAAAACGCGTTTGTATTATTATTTTAATTTATTCAAAACATATTAAGTTACAAAAAAATTAGTGGTGCGTTTGATGACGTTGGTTTTCACTAACTAATCCATCAATATTAACGTTAATATTTGTTGTTGATAAACGAAGCAACTGAGTAAGTGACTTATCAGAGAGGGAATATCTTTATTTTGATTTTATAAATTTCATGTTGGAAATGCTGCTTTCGCAGACTCGTGCTTCCCAGCAATGAGCCCAGTGTTAGTCCCAAGTTTCGCAAGTTGAGGTATCGTTCTTCTTACAGCAACTTGAAGTCCAATCCAGTTTGAGCTCTTCCTTGGTAAAATGCATCTGATTGCGAATCACACAACTTCAGTTGAAGTTCTGCTCTACTTACATTCTCAACTGAAATTGTAAGGGGCTGAGTAAAAACTGACATCTCTCTTTAATTTTTTTTAAAGTCGCTAATCGCAATGTATTTTGTGTAAGGTAAATTTGAAACTTCCTCCAAATCCTTCATTTCTTCAAAATGCTCTTTACAACTTGGAAAAAATGTAAAATAATTTTTTTATTGAGGACTTGAAAAGCTTAATTTTACTTTTAAATCCATTTATGTGTCCAAATATGTTGGTAATATTCTGCTGTTTTCCTTGTAGCTTCAAATTCTCTCGTTAGTTCGTTAAGATGAGATGTCAGGTCTGTTAAAAATGCAAGGTCTGCTAAAAATTGTGCATCTACCATTTGATTTTCTAGTTCCGTAGTGTTAGACTTAACTTCATATTTAAGAAAAATAGGTATCTCCTTGTGTACAGCGAAGAATCGTGGCAAACAGTTTCCAGTGCTTAACCAACGAATATCTGTGTGAAGTAGCAAGTCCCCATATGTAGCATCAACTTCGGCTAAAAAATCATGAAACTTTCTGTGAGTCAAAGCACGATTGCCCCGTCGAATCATATTGGTTATTTTAACAACCACTTTCATGACATTCATTTGACGTAAGGATTTTCCACACAGGGTCTCTTGGTGAACAATACACTGTCTCACAGGACAGTTAATGTTGTTTTGTCCTGCAAATTCAATTTCAGTTCCTACTGTAGCTCTGGCTCCATCAGTGACAATACAGGAACATTTATCGAATCCCCCGTAGTCTGAAATCACCTTATTTATAGCTTTATAAATATCCGTACCCTTGGTTGTACTATGGAGAGGAATAAGATCAAGGATATCTTCAGCTACACTAAAGTTGTTTTGAATAATTCGGATAAAATTACAAAGTGGCTAATGTCAGAGAGATCAGTGCTTTCATCCAGGCATAGCGAAAACTATTTACATTTTTTAACCGTGTCATGCAGTTTTTTGGATACATATTGATTAATATGCCCCATCCGTCCTGCAATTGTTTAATGCGACACTGAGACTGTTTCCGAATTTTTCAGCAATTTTTGATTCATTGAATTGTTTTGCTATTTTGATTGCATACATTTTAATAAGCACTTCATCACTAAAAGGTTTCTTCGCTTTGGCAATTTCCAGCACTACTTCATAGGAAGCGGCAATACTGTACTTAGTATCAGCGTCAGATTTTTTAAAAAACGTTGTTTGTTGTTTTTGTTTTTTCTTATAATCCGTAATGACAGCCTTCCTTGACTCCCCTGTATATTGCTGAAACGTTTTCTCGTGTAACGTAGTGCAATGTTGTTTCATATCATATTCTTTGGGAACTCATAGTACTTGCATACAAACAATGTACTGAAGTTTATTATTGTTGTTCGTGATTAAATAGTCTGATTCCTAACGGACATTATAAACTCAATGTTCGTTCGTTATTTTTCTTTTTTGCGAAGACATATTTAACCGAGTATTTCACTTAAAAAGGTTTTAGAATTGGTGCGTAGCGCACACTAGAACAATTATTAACTAACTCTGCCCTCTGCCCATTCCACTAGACTCAACCTTTTTATACAGGCTGGGGCACTATGAATGAACTATTCTCTGGCGTCTTAACGGCAAATAAAAATGGAAAAAATTAGACGTAGAATTAAGTAGATTACTTAGGACTATAATTTAAAATTATTTTGGAATATACACGGTGCTCAAAAAAGCGTGCCGTATCAAAGTTATGTTCCTTTAAATGGAACACTCTGTATTTTATCACATCTCTGAATTGTACTATTAAAAATAATGTAAGTTCATTAACATTTCCCTATACCTATCTAGTTCAGTTTCCAGAATAAATCGATTTTACATAATTTGTAGACCTTCCGAAAAAATACAATAACTTCAAAATAAAAACGAATAACCACAATTGATTTACACTATCTCACTAAAAGCTTTTAACATTTTGTTTCCAATATTTACTGGTATGCTATAATATACAGGATGTTTTTAATATGACAGTATAACACTAACCATTTAATACATAAATTTCTGGATTAATTTAAAAGGGACGCCCTGTATCTGTTGGGTCTGTTAAACGTGGGAATTTATTACCTTTCAGTTGGTATTAGGGTTGCCTATATCTATCTCTGATAGTTTCCGAGAAATTTTAAATTTGTTTTTTAATATTCAATTATTTGCTGACATCTAGTTACCTATGTCATGATGATACTCCGATGGAAAGTTTTTAAAATTTTAAAATTTGTTATTTTGACAGTGCTTTGTTGTATGATTTATTATTGATAAATAAAATGTCACTTAAATCAGAACTTTATTAAGGGTACACAATCATTAACTTTGCATTAAGATTAGTAAAAAAAATTACAAAAAATTTAAAGAAAGTATTCAAAATCATGCCTATCGTGTTAGATACAAGCTTGGACTCTTTTAAAAAAATTATTGTTTATTTTTTTTTAATATTTCTGGTGTTATTCTTTAAAAAGCTCGCATTATCCTATTCTTCATGTCCTCTGAAGTGGGTGGCTGTGTACTGTATTTGGTTTTTAATATTATTCACTTATCTGGCATCTAGTTACCTATGAAATGTCATTCAAATAGATATTCTTTTAATACCATTCCCTCTTTTATAAAATTTATAAATTTGTATTTGTGTATTGTATTTGTATAGTGTTGATGTATTATGAAGTTTTAATAATTGACATAGTTATTAATCCCTGGTTAATCATGAAAAAGTACTCTAACGAAGAAAGAATAGATATGATCTTAATAATTGGTGAGTGTCAGGAGAACTGTTTTTTAGCAAGTAGATTATACGCTCAAAAGTATCCAAATAGAGATCAGCCTAACATAAATGTTTTTAAAAGACTACTGCAAGTATTCAAAACTCCTGGAAGCGTAAAATATATAAAAAAATCTAGACGAAAATCTGCAATTACAGACGATTCAGAATTTGAAGTAATGTGTGCGTTTGTTGAGGAAACACATACTAGTGAAAGATGTATTAGTGAGCAAGTAGGTATAAGCAAGAGAAGTGTCGCTAGGATAATTAAAAAACACAAATTTCATCCCTACCATATTCAAATGCACCAGCAACTATTTGATAGGAACATTGAAAATCGTATTGAGTTTTGGTTATGGGTTATGGACAAAGTGGCAGGGTCTGAAGATTTTTTTGATTTTGTTCTGTTTACGGATGAAGCTACGTTTCATTAAAACGGTTTAGTAAACATACATAATTTTCATTACTATAACGACGAAAATCCGCACTACCTCTGTTGATCATCAACATCGTTGGTCATTAAATGTATGGGCAGGAATCGTTGGAACCCACATAATAGGGCCTTATTTTTTTAATGGAACGCTAACTGGAAGAAAAATTCGTGAATTTTTACGTAACAAACTACCCGAACTTTTAGATGACGTTCAACTAGTTACAAGACAAAAAATGTGGCTGCAGTTAGATGGTGCGTCTGTTCATTACAGTGTAATTGTCCGGCGTTACCTAAACAATATTTTTCCACGAAAATGGATTGGGCGAGGGGGTCCTTATCTTTGGCCGACAAGATCCCCATGCTTAACGCCAATAGACTATTTTCTTTCGGGTTACATAAAAAGTATTGTCTACAAGACAGAGCCAACCACTCCTGAGAACATGAAGGATAGGATAAGGAGTGTGTTTCAAACAGTAACACCAGAAATGTTGAAGAAAGTGAACAATAACTTTTTTAAAAGAGTTGAAATTTGTATCCAACATAATGGGCGTCACTTTGAACACCTTCTTTAAATTTTTTGTAGTTTTTTTTTTATAATTTTGAAGCTTATTGTATCTGTATGCCCAATAATAGTGTACTTACCCTTAATAAAATGTCTAATTTAAGAAACCTTTAATTTATCAATAATAAATCATACAACAAAGCACTTACTGTCAAAATAACAAATTTTAAAATTTTAAAAACTTTCCATCGGAGTATCATCATGTCATAGGTAACTAGATGTCAGCAAATAATTGAATATTAAAAAACTAATTTAAAATTTCTCGAAAACTATCAGAGTTAGATATAGGCAACCCTAATACCAACTGAAAGGTAATAAATTCCCACGTTTAACAGACCCAACAGATACAGGGTGTTCCATTTAAATTAAGCCAGAAATTTATGTATTGGTTAGTGTTATACTGTCATATTAAAAACACCCTGTATATTATAGCATACCAGTAAATATTGGAAACAGAATGTTGAAAGCTTTTAGTGAGATTGTGTAAAGCAAATTTGGTTATTCGTTTTTATTTTGAAGTTATTGCATTTTTTCGGAGGTTCTACAAATTATGTAAAATCGATTTATCCTGGAAACTGAACCAGATAGGTATAGGGAAATGTTAATGAACTTACATTATTTTTAATAGTACAATTCAAAAATGAGATAAAATACAGAGTGTTCCATTTAAAGGAACATAACTTTGATACGGCACGCTTTTTTTGAGCACCCTGTGTATTCCAAAATATTTTTAAATTATAGTCCTAAGTAATCAATTCTACCTCTAATTTCTTCTAATTTCATTTACCGTTAAGACGCCAGAGAATAGTTCATTCATAGTGCCCCACCCTGTATACGTGCGCGCGGCTTCTCGAATATTCGAGTAAGATCGGTCCGATTTTCAGTAACATCGCTACGACCTTCTATCCGTCGCCAGTGGCATCACACGTTATTTAATTTTTATTTGTATTTTATCGGTAATGTAAGAATTGCGCATATTTCGAATTTGAGAGCAATTTATATATTTAGAGACCCGCTCAGCGGGCTGCAAAAAGTACGGTTGGACAGCCCTGATGTAAATAATTCCATTCATCACGAAAAAGCTTCGCATAATTTAACTTTACAACCAAAGACCGATCTCTTGAGTTCTATAATTGACGAGTTACCAAAAAAAATCGATAGTATTAAATTTTTCAAAATTAGAAAACAGAAGCGTGGTTTAATAAATGCAGGCGGTAGCATATCTAAATATTTATTTGGAGCACTAGACGCAAATGATGGAGAAAGAATTGGATATGCTCTAAATTTACTAAAGAATAATCAACAAAAAAGAGTCCAGGAGGTAAATGCACAAATCTCATTATCTAAAACATTAACAAATAAGTATTCGACAACTTTAGATTCTATTGTAAATAATCAAAAATTAGTAGTTAAGCGAATAATATATTATGAGACTTACCTAGATAATCTCACAATACACTTATTGAGAACACTATTACGTTCGCAAAATTAAGTACCTATTTTACATCCAGATATTGACACATCAAAATTTAAAAGACATTTCATTAGAATTGAAGGATAATAGGTATCGAGAAAGATGACGATTATGCCATCTGTCGTGAAAAAACACAAACAAAGTAATGTAAACCCTAGTCGCTTTGCTGCGAGGTACCGTTGACTCAACGTTATACAATTTTTCGGGACCGTAACGTTTTCGCGACAAGTCGGTTCAAACCTTGTATCTGTGAGTATAGTACCGTTCCTACTGAATCGGTAGTCAACCGGTACGTCGCAGCAAAACAGCTATTATTAGTTTTGTATAATCAGCCTTTTTAAATGTTGATTTTTTTAAACCGATATTAAATGTTTTGTGATGTCTTCATCAAAAGTATCTTTTTGTATTAATGGCAGTTCAAATATGCCGTATAAAAACAAAACGCAGTTGAAATTTTATCGTTTCCCCGAAAGTTCATTGAACACTGCGTGGATAACCTTCAAACGTCAAAAATGGATAAATGCAGTAAAAACCCATATGTAAGTAATAGTTATTTATGTAATAAGGATCATAAAGACGATCATTATGGTACAAGTCGTGAATGTTATCGGGCGAGGCGTAGCCGAGTCCGATAACACGGCGTGTGCCATAATGATTGTTTATGATTCGTATTACATACAAAATTTTATCTGATGGCATTTATATCAATACATTTTCGAAAAATTAAAAACTGCATTTTCGACATGTCACAATGACAACTATTTTTAAAGGAGTAAGTATTGTGTAGTTTCAAATATTAGTAGGTGAGTGAGCTGTGCTTTGCCATTTCCTTGACAACGTCATCAGGTTGTAACGGCAATATTTATTTATCGCTGTCAAACTCAATAATTATTGTGAGGTAGAATTTAATATAATTTAAAAAATGAGTGATTCTGAAGCTGATAGTTTACCTTCTGATTTGGAAGAAATGTCGAGAAATATCGTGGACTCCCTTTTGCCGGAAAAATCACGGAGTGTATATGAAATGGTGTTTAATCGGTACGAAGAATGGTGTTCTGCTAAAAAAATCAAGAATATCACTCATGAAAAAGTATTGTTGGCTTACTTTGAATGCTTATCTAAGGAAATAAAACCATCTTCTCTTTAGTCGTATTATTCGATGATAAGAAGTATTTTATCAACAAGAAAAAACGTCGATATTAGTAAGTACCTACAGCTGGTTGCATTACTAAAACGTAAATCAGAAGGTTACAGAGCTAAAAAATCCAAAATTTTTACTAAACAAGATGTTACAACGTTTTTAACGGAAGCATCAGATGATACATACTTATTTAATAAAGTTGCCATGATAATTGGACTAAGTGGATTTTGAATAAACTTTTTTGATCAAACCATTACATGTTTTCCTTATAGAATTTCATTATGGTACTTAGTCCCATAATGAGCTTCCTTATGTCATCAAAATTGAGTGACATAACGTTGTCATTATGACATGCCATCAGATAAAAAATTTTTTATTAACTATTATTTTCTGTATAATCAGTATGATACTACAATTGGCAGGTATTAGAAAAGTTCTAAATGTTTTTTCTATAAAGAAAAGATTATTATCGAGAGAATAAAATGTTGTTGTCTGTACGATTTCATTTATTATATAAAAAAAAGATTGTTATGCGTTTGCTGACTTTAATATTATATAATAAGTTTAAATAATTAAATACTATTAAGAGAAAGAACGTAAACATTTGTACAAAAGGAATCACTTCAAGTTTTTTAATTACATTTCAGAATACATCAGGAATGATTGGGAACCAAATAAAAATACTAAAATTTGCAGTGCTTATTTTCTCAATAATTAAAAATCAGGTAATCCGCTACACCCATCTTACCAACAATTTTTCCTGGCAAAGAAAATAAAAAGATCTATTCATTTTTTGCATTTTACATGTTATTTATTACACTGTTTACATCACAATGTTTTTCTTATTTAACACCAGGGCGCTCTACTTTCGACAGAAGTGCTATCTCTATAGTTCAGTCTCCATCCCTATTATGATTATTCAACGACAGAGCAATCGTAAGATACTGATTGGTGGATAAATGCGTATTGATAATCGAAAATCAGTGTGTTTTCGATTTTGTATTTCGGCATTTAATTGGTTGATTCGCAAATTAAAATAAATATACGTAGTTGCCTACAATGATGTGACAGTGACATGTCGTAAACGTAGATAGTAATTAAAATGAATCCTCCTGCGGCAAATAGATTTGGTAATTAAAATCTGAAGCAGATTGCAAAAGAAGTAAAGGAAGATACTGTAAGATCAAAAAAGTACATATGGAAGCAATTATCAATTATAATAGATAAAATATTTATTTGCTTCACTTACGTTATTATGGTCGTTGAATAATCTTAAGAAATACAACTCCTGTAATTTATGATTATCGCAAATACCTTCTCTTTTTCGTAACATATAATGTTGCTTTAAGAAAACCACGCAACATTATATGTTACTCAAAAACGAAGGTACTTATGTTTCGATAATCATCATTATACTTGTTGTATTACTATTGATAATTTTTTACTAAATATAGTAACCAATCAAATTACTTAATTGTAAGTCATGTGTCAAATTTCATCCAATAGCCTCTGGATTACAACGATTATTTCACTCAATACAAAATACGCGCCTTCGATTGGTTTAAATATGAAGATTGATATCTGAAAACACCATGTTTTCGATTTTGTATTTCCGCACCTGATTGGATACATGCAATTTTCCTATCTGTGTGTTTCGCGTTGTCATTAGTTGTTTTATTCGATATTAAAAATCTAGTGGCTGACAGAAAATGTCAAATTAATAAAGAAACGTCAGAATTATTGTATCAAGAATGAATTCTAAAAACCGTTTTGGTCTGTTTGATCTAAAAGAGATTCAAAAGAAAGTGAAAGAACAAATGTCGCAAAATACCGTGCGATCTAAAAAGTACGTGTGGAAACAATTCATGGAATTTTGCAACGAACGTCATCATAGCCCAACTTTAATTGTTTTCGTGAAATAATCTTGACAAATACAACTCGCGTAATTAATGATTATCGAAAATTTCTTGTCTTTTTCGAAACAAATTGTTGTTTTAGGAAACCACACTCGCGCTTACGCGCTCGTGCGGTTTCCAAACAACAATTTGTTTCTCAAAATCGAAGAAATTTGTATTTCGATAATCGTCATTACACTTGTTGTATTACTATTGATAATTTTTTACTAAATATAGTAACTAATCTAATTACTTAATTTTAAGTCATGTGTCAAATTTCATCCAATCGCCTCGGGATTACAGCGATAATACCCTACATGTGGTGTTTCTTTATTAAAAATTAATTAAACGTCAAACTGACAACTGATTTAAAAATATCGCGAAGATTTGGTATTGCATCTAACGATTCAATTAATGATATTATATCTAATAATATACCAAAAAATACAATCAAATCAAAAAAATATGTATGGATAATATTTCTCGAGTTTTGTGCCACCAGAGAATACGAACTGAATGCTGAAACGAGTTTGCATAATTTGGCTAATATATTGAAAGATTATGTGGTAAATATGAGAAAAGCTGACTGAACTGAATATAAAGATGCAAGAAATGCAAAACGTAAAAGATTACAGCAGGATCCAAACAAACGAAAATGCAATTCATAAAATTTGAATTATGGGATGAATGTACACAAGAAGGTTTACACAAAAATGATACCATATTGTAGCTGCTGAGTTAGCTTGGCGAGGTGGTGAACCAGCTGATTGCCTTATAGATTATTTCGAGATTGAGAAAAATAATGATGGAACGCCAACCAACAGGATTGAATACAAACCAATATTCAGTAAAACATGCCAAGGAGGATCGAAAAGTTGTACAAATAGTAAGTGGCTTGTTCCAAATATTGCAAACGAAAGTGCATGCCCTGTTCGGTTAGTCCATAAATTATTGTCCAAAAGGGGGAAAAATATTATTTCCAGTCGCCTATACTTGGGACCAAATTGTTTCTGGAAATTCGAAAGTGACACATGGTTTGACGCGCAAGCTATTGGTTTGGACACTAAGTGTAAAAAGATATCCAATCATTCGAACAGATCAACTGCAGTTAGCCATTTTGCAAATCAAGGAATTCGTGAACAGCAATTAATAAAAATAACCGGACATAGCAGCTCTAATTCAGTTAAACCGTACTTGAATATTAACCAAGAACGCCATGGTGAAATAATCAACACCATGCGAGGAATTTCTTCAACAGTGGAAATTAACAATCCGTCAACTTCAGCAAACTCTTCTACCACTTTAACATTTACCAATTGTACTTTTCACAACTGTAGTTTTAAATAAAAATGAACAATATTTGTTTGATTTAAACTAATAAATTTTGTATTGAAAATTGACAATAAATTTTTTGATATCTACAAAGTAAAAAATTATCTTATCGAATACTCCTCGGGCCTTGATAAATACTCAAAATTTCGTCATAGAGAATCCTTCAAGCAACACACTTTCAGCATTCTCTATGACAAAATTATCTCGGTATTATCAAGACCCTAGGGGTATTACTACTGAAAACACCGGAATATTAGATTTAGATATTGATTTATGGTATGCAATAATACATGCAACCTGTTTCTTTACGACCGATAACATAATATTTGCTGCAGAATATCCCCTTGTCTATCCTGATTCAAATACTTTCATCTTTATCCAATCCCTTCCTAAAGTAATACAACTATAATACTCAGCAAACCCTTTCTGGCTCTAAATGAAGAAATTCACCAGTTTATAGATGATCCTTGCATTCGCATCGTAAAAAAATACATTTGTCCGCACACACAAATGATCGTGAAAACAAGACTGTATCAAAGACTTAATTCGAGACATTGAAACGACTTGTGTGCACGTACCTATCAATCACCCTTCACAAATATTCATTAAAATCAATGATGCATATCTAATAATCATAACAAGTAAATCGTTAAAATTAAAAGCCTTTTGTTCAGATGAGTATTTCATCATCATTAACGAAAACTCCAGTCCAGATTCCCAAGAATTGTAGCATCGAGTATCAGAAGTTCAAATCCGGAAATAAAGAAACCACAAGACTTGGCCAACCTTTAGGGGAGACCGGGGTAATGAGGCCACCCGGGGTAATCGCGCCACCCATATTTGTTGACAATCGGCTCGGCAGGGTCTGCTTTGAAGGTCATCCGCCATATGCTTTTATAACAGACAATCAGTTGCGAGAGACACGTGCTGCAGGATGCATCGCTTGGTGATCAAAAACGTGGTTAACGGAAATTTAGAGTTTTGATGTATTATTTGATGAAGATAAAGGTACGTATTTCTGTATTTTGGTTTGAGATATAGGACTAATAATTTTTGGAGGTAACTTTTAAATATACTAGCATGATTTTAAAAGTATACCCCTAGAATGTAACAAAAATTTATTTAGATTTTAATTTTTCTTTGTCAAGATATATATGGGGCTATCAGGCCATAGTGTAAAGGGGCAATGAGGCCACAGTGGCCTCATCGCCCCACGGAGTAATAGTATTAAAAATTGTTTTTACTGTTGCTACAATAATTATTCTTTTTTTTAGATGGTCCGTAATTATAAAACAATAACCGAAAAGGCTGCTTGGACAAAAGAGAAGATGACGGAGGCTTGTGCACAGGTGGCCAATGGAGGAAGTGTTAAAAGTGTGGCCAAGGCTTTTAATATTCCCAGAACTTCTTTGCGGAATCAGCTTAAAAGGCAACCACCCCAAGGCCCCAAAATGGGAAAAAACCTAGTGTTTACAAAAACACAAGAAGACGAATTGAAGAACCACGTGTTAACTTTATGAAAGTTGTATTTTGGGAAAACAACTACTCAAATACGAAGAAACGCATTTGAGTATGCCGAGAGAAATAATATTCCAAACAAATTCAACAAAAAAACCAGAATGGCTGGTGAGGGATGGTTTGCCACTTTTTTAAAACGTCATGGCGAACTCTCATTAAGAAAACCTGAGCATACAAGCATTAGTAGGATTCTTGAGTTCAACAGAGAAGACGTTTCAAAATTTTTTGACAATCTTAGTGTGGTTTTCGAAAAATATAATTTTTCCTCGTCCCGCGTTTTCAACTGTGACGAAACTGGGGTCAATACCGATGGAAATACATTGAAAATTTTAGCAAAAAAAGGTCAACCAATAAGAATGCAGCACTAAAACCTGTAAATATCCAAAACATTCCATTAGAAGATATCCACAAACTTCAAAATGAGTTGATAGCAAATAATCCATTATCAATAGAAGATATTAACGAACTCAAATCAGTTAATTGGATCCAATGGACTTTTATAATAATTTTAGTTTTAACACCAGCAGCGTATTTATTATGGACCCGCATATTTCAACAAGAAGTCGAAATCACAAGAAGAAGTAAAGCCTTCTCCCTTGGATCCTGTAGTCTTTCTCTAATGAGGTATACAACCACTCTGTATTGCACAATAGTGGCATACTATTGCATCAGCCTTTCTGCAGTGTCAGCAGTTTATAAAAAGACTATAAAAGCGAAATGTTAACAATAATAAATTCATTCTAATATTTGTCACATAGTTGTAAAGATACATGTTATAATGTTAATAAATTTTTTAAAAAACCTTTCGTATCTATACGAAACGTTAATTAGCTAGATACCGATATTTCTGTATTTTTTGTTTTTAAAATAACCGAAGGTTTTAATTTGTTAAATAAAATAAAAAATAGTTAAATGTACTTACTGCGGAGGTGATGCATCATCTGATGTTACTGTCCGATTATCAATATCTTCAACATCATAGTTACTAGTTGTACCTACAGATGCTTTCTTACTATAAACTTTTTTGATGAATTTAAAACCAATCGATTCTGGATCAGCATTTACTAGACGTATGTAATTTGAATTGAACTTCTGCTCGAAGGCATTTTTTTCATGCACCTCCTGAATTTGTACTATACAAGATTTGTATTCCCCTTTGTTTTCTGAAGAAGTTGTATTTGACAATGTATTATTTTGGTCAGTCTTAGCGTATACTTCATTGTTTTCTTCATTCTTTAGTTCAGTACTTCTTCCATTAATAGTTTTCTTTGTATTTGGCTCAATAATATATTTTAGGTTTGTTTTAATATCTGCATTTGTTATTCTAATAGCATTTTTTATTTCTTCTGTTCCAATATTTTCATTTATATCTACGACGTTGTTGCTTTTTGACTGATTGGTAATTTTATTTTCACCTATTTCTTCTAGTTTTCCACAATTTTCTTCAATCTCATGATAAACTAAATGCTCACTCTTACTTTCTTCTTTATTTTCGGCCATTACTTGGGATTCTCTTTTTCTTGAAGACAATTTTCACTAGCTGAGAATATGAAAAGTAAGAATTAAAGTCTTAAATTATAATACAACGTTTAGTAAAAGTAAATAAATTAACAAATTATCCAGAACAACAGATTAAATTCGATTGTTAAGTGTTATAGAGTATATCCGCTTATCAACACTCTGTCTTATAAGAACACGAAATGGTTATATTCCAAATAGAAAAATTTTAGTCTGTAAATTTCTTGGTGGCTGTTTATTTATAGTTACTTCCCTCTCTTAGGATCTCGCTTCTTATTGGTTGTTTTCTTTGCTGCTTCACACTACCTGTTTTTCTCCGTATCAGTTTGTGCGTGAATGATAACATTAAATTTGTGACCAGTTTTATAAAAAAGGTTGTCTATGTTTATAAGCTTCTCTTAAAATTGATAAATCACATTATTTGATACAAGAAATAAAAAAAAATGTTACTTGGTCAATAAAAATTACTCAACGTAGAAAGAAACAAATATATATATATATATATATATATATATATATATATATATATATATATATATATATATATATATGTATATATATATATATATATATATATATATATTTTGTCGTATATTTATAGTTATTGTTTACATGCAATATCTCGCTTAATTTAAAAGATAATCCAATACTGTAAAAACTGTTGTGAATAGCATCAAAATTCCTTCCTAATGACTTATCAGACACTGTATTTCACTTAACAGTCCTTTGGCTACCACCCCTCACTCTCTATTTTCAAATGGCACCCCCTGTATATTTTCGATGAAAATTGCTTGTCACTCTATTTGGAATACAACGATGTAACATACTTGTTGGTTTTTTATTATTAGCACTAAAAAAAATAACATTTTGTAATTTCTAAATTCCCTTATTAAAACAAAATACAAATAATGAAAAAAAATTACAGTAAGTGTAAATTATTTTCCGCAGATTCCGTACAGGCTTCAAAACGTCTTAAAAGCGTTCATGTGCACGCAGCCTGAATCCCTCACGAATACGTTCCTTAAGATCATCTAAATCTAAATCTGTGTGTTCGATATACTAATTCTTTAAGATAACCTCAGAAAAAAAGTCCAGTGGCGGTAAATCGGGCGAGAGGGGAGGCCAAGCTATAGTGTGTCAGTACCTATACATCTGTCGTGAAAATACTGATTGAGATACTACGTAACAATGCCTGCATTATAAGGTAGAGCACCGCCCTGTTGCCAGGTCATTGTATTTCGCGCTCTGCCAAAGGAATGTCTTCCATAAATTCAGGTAATTTGTTTACAAGAGAATCTAAATATGTGTGTCCAGTTAATGTGCCCTCGTAAAAATATGGCCCAAACAAATGACCATTGAATTACACACACTATACAAACTGTTTGAAAACGAGTTGAACGAATCCAGTGAGGATTTTCGTTCGACCAATAATGGGCATTGTGTGTGTTAACTCTACACCATTGTTGTGGAAGCGGCTTTCATCACTCCAAAATATTTGATGTAATAGTAAGGGATTGTCGGCAATCATAACATCGATTAGAGATATGAATTCTAATTTTCTTTCTAAATCAGTAGGCCTCAGTCCTTGAACTAAATGTTGTTTAAATGGGTGATATTTATTTTGCTTCAAAATCCTCTGTATCGTGCTCATGCTTATTCCCAGTTCTTCAGCTATGTTTTTAACAGAAGTATGAGGAATAATACCAACATATGCAAGTACATTAATTACATTATCATCACTTCTCACTGGATATCGGTGCGGTGCACGGTTTTTGTTTGGGAACGAACCGCTGCGCATCTTCAGTTCCAATTTAGGGAACACCATGTGTGATACCTGAGGACGTTGAGGAAAACGTTTTTGTAATAAACGGGCCGCTCGTCGAGCATTTTTTTGCATTCGCCATAAACCAAGAGCATATAAATGTACTTGTCTGGAGTGAATGTAAATTTTTAGATAGTATAAAAATTTAATTCGTCTATTAGCTACAACACCCTAGGTACTATTCGCAAATGATTGTTGTTCTACACTTAATATTATTAACTGTCATTAATTTCTTGACATAAAAAGAATAAGTTATTTTAAACAAAAGATCAATCTACTTCATTCTCGTCAAGTTTTTAAAAACAGTGGCAGAAGCAATCAGGATAATTAGGTAGAGCAAAATATGATAAAATGTTAATTTTTTTGGTGCTAATAATAAAAAACCAACAAGTATGTCACATCGTTGTATTCGAAATAGAGTGACAAGAAAGTGGTTGCCATAGCCAAAGGACTGTTAAGTGAAATAAAGTTTCTGATAAGTCATTAGAAAGGAATTTTCAAATAATTTATATTAATCAATTTTTGCATTTTTCGAAAAATTTATTGTACACGGTCCTGTATCTATCTTCAACAAACTGTTTCGGAAATATTAAGTTTTGTCTGATTTATTACAAAAATACGATTAAAATATTAAAAGTTTCTGTTTTAACTAATAATAAGTCGTAAACTTGATGATAAACTTATATTTACAAAGTAAAGAATACAAAATACATAATCTGATGAATGCGATGACAATTTACATAACTAACATGTGTACCTGGAATATTTTATTTTTAATAGCTTGTATCTGGCAATGACCTAATAAACTAAACACAAACTAAATTTGGCAACAGGTGGATAGAATACTACTTTATACTCCCCAACTAGATTTTTGCCTAGAATGTGAAATTATGTTGGGCTTCAAGAATAATGTAAACACATATATTTTTTATTACTATATCTATGGTTTAAACTTAAAATCACTATTGGTCAACTTATTGGACATAGGTGTACTATATCTATTATTATTTAGAGCTAATTTACACCATGGGAAATTTTACACAAATTTTCCGAAGATATTTTACGTGAAATTTCTGTGCGTTGCAAACGTATTTTATCGAAAATTATGTACAAAATTTACAACGAACAAATTTTATAGGATTTATTCTAAAAACTCAAACAAAATCGACGCGGAAATGTGCGCAGATTCTATAAACACGTTAAACAGCCATATGGTTTGTCGTCTGTGCCTAACCTAAAATAATTGGTTAGATATGTCTTGACAAAAAAGCAATAAAAATCATTTCGTGGTCGAAACAGCAGATAGAGGTATTGATTGAAGCTTTTAACAAATGTCTTTGTCTATATGCTGTAAAAACAAAAGAATACAAAAACAAACATTCGAGACAGCATGCCCTTCAAACTGTTTTAGCTGAAGTGAGGAAAGTAAAACAAGATGCCACCATCAATGATATTAAAATTAAATTTCAAGGCTTGAAATCTAATATTATGAATGAGCACAGGAAACATGGCAACAGTTTAAAGTCTAGAGCAGGAGAGGAAGATGTAAGTTTTTATTGAACTATATTAAATTAGATTAAACTCAACACTAGTATCCAAGTGTTCAGTTATGAAGTAACACCAAATATGAATAATCTACCAAGACTTCAGAATGAAAATATTAAATTAGAAGTAGAAGAAGAAATAACCAGTATCCTCTTTCAAGGAATTAAAAAAAGTAGGAGTAGTAGCAAGTGAATCAATTTTTTTGGGTGGTCATCACTACATACTGCAACAATTAGTTTTTTTGTTTGCGTGTGTGCGTGCATGTGCCATTAATGTCTTTTTAGTTTTTAGATATTTTGTATATTTCCAATGTTTATTAGTAATGGTTATTTATGTATTTAGAGCGCTAATTAAGGATGCATGAAAAATAATGTTATCGCACAACACAGCAATATTTCAAAAGTGGTATTATGTTTAAAAAGACTCATCACTTTTTCTACAGCCGCACTTTTAATAGTTAAAACTTGAGTTCCTATTTATATCTTGAAAACTTTAGGGGACTGACATTTAGATGCCACTGATTAGGGATTTAATTGGAATATAGTAATTAGTTTTTCCTTTCGTAGACCTGGAAAATGTATTCGATACCTGTTTTATAATAAAATAATAATAAAAATCAAAAAAGAATGAAGATTTTATTTTTGACCTACAGAATTGTGTATATGATCTATTTAGGGTAAGGATACATCTTGACCTGGCAGAGGCTTTGGTTTTGGGAAGTTTAATGCATTAGTAGTCATACAGGTTGATAGCTTACTTTGATGAAAAACTCCACCATCACTTATTCTTCCATTCACACCAATATTTCCATTTGTAAATTTATATTTGGTATCGCATAATGCTAATAGCACAATACTGTGTTCTTTTTTATAATTAAAATAGGATGCGTCAGATACCGGTGCTCTAAACTTAATGTGTCTTTCATCAAGTGCTCCGAAGCACTGTGGAAATTGCCACAAGTGATTGCATTCATTAGCAATGTCTACCCATTCTTCAGTCATTTGTGGGACCTGTAAAAGAACCGGTGTCACCGAATACTCCCAAGTATAATGAATTTAATATACCTTTAGATATAAATCATTTATGTTTTTCACTAATGATTGGCAAACCTCTGGTGTTAATCTAGATATTATTTAATCATGAACTCGAGTCTGGTACATTAGTGATTTGAATGTTTCTCCAGTGGCGAAAAATCGCAATGTAACTTCTAATCTAAAAAAGAAAAATTCATTTGGCTCATCAGAGGTCCAATTTAAAGCAAGACAAGTCACTTCTATTAAAGGCCGCTTGACATGAAGCAATACAATCTGCAATTAGTTGCATGCAATTTATTGCAAGGTCAAAATATTGCATGTGATGAATGCAACGAATCTGGCACGTTGTTTGACATTATGCAAGTCTGTTGCAATTGCATCATTGTTACCACTAAACCAAAAATAACCATTTTCGCTTCTGTGTTGCCAACCACAGATAACCCTCCAAAAGTAAACAATTTGGCTAACCTCAAATTTTATTTCTTTTTGTGATCTGTTTAAAAATGAAAATATCAAAACAACGCAAAGTGATGAAGAAAAAAGTGATCGCTGGATCACTGGCAATAATTATAGCTGCTGCTTCCTTGCTTGTGGAGAGTGATGAACAGGAAAGAGCACCGAGGCGATGGTGGGCCAGGCCCTGGCTGGATAGAACAAGGGGAAACATAAGTTTGGCTGTTGAATTAGATGAAAAAAAATATAAAAATTTTTTGAGAATGGATGAAGGAACATTTGGAAAGCTCCTAAGCAAAATAAAACATAAAATAACAAAAAAATCCTTGGTGAGAGATGTAATCTCAGCAGAACAGAAACTAATTGTAACACTGAGATACCTAGCAACGGGGGAAAGTTTTCGAAGCTTGCAGTTTAATTATAGGATTTCTGAGAGTGCTATATCTTGCTTTATTCCTGTTGTGTGTGAGGCAATTTATGAAGAACTTAAAAAAGATTATCTGAAGGTAAGGTATATTATATACAGTCTGTCATTTATTTATTATTTAAATAATTTTTTCAGGTTCCACAACTGCAGCAGAGTGGCTGGAAATTTCCAGAGACTTTGAAACAGTTTGGAATGCACCTAATGTCATCGGTGCACTAGATGGAAAACATGTAGTCATAATAGCACCTACAGATCAAGGCTCGGCATATTACAACTACAAAAAACAACATAGCATTATTCTGCTGGCGCTTGTAGATGCAAATTATAACTTTATCTATGTGAATGTTGGGATGAATGGGAGACTGTCAGATGGTCGTGTGTATTGGGAAAGTGATCTCTCTGAAGGTATTGAAACGAATTCTCTGAATATCCCTGAAAACAAACCACTACCTGGAAGATCAACACCTGTACCTCATGTTATAGTAGCTGATGCTGCTTTTGCTCTATCAAACCACATTTTAAAGCCTTACCCTTTCAGAAATATGACAAAAGAGCAAAGAATTTTCAATTACCGTTTGAGTAGGGCTAGACGAGTAGTTGAGAATGCTTTTGGAATACTTGCAAATTGATTCAGAGTTTTAATAAACTTAATACCTTTGAAGCCCGGGAAAGCCAGGATAATCACTCTAGCTTGTTGCATTCTACATAATTTTCTAAATCAAGAGACTGGCCATGCATCGTTGTCGAAACACCCTGAAGAAATAGATCCCCAGTACAAATTTGTCTATGGACTCAGTCGTCAAAATTATGGGAGACCTAGAAACGAAGCACTGAATATCAGGGAAGAATTTAAAGAATATTTCAATGGCTGTGGTAGAGTACCATGGCAGGACAATATTGTTTGAACTTTTGTTTTTAGTTATATAATAGGTATTTTTAAGATGTATGTTAAAAATATAATTCTGTCCCGAATTTTAGTTTTAAGATTGAAACTGTTTTTAAACAACTTACTTTTTTACATTGCTCACTTTATTAATGACATTTTTTTCGTTCAGCTTAACTGATGAAAAAGAAATTTATAGACAAACTGTCCATTAAGTCATTTGATTTTTCTTTTTAATTAGATAGAAGGTATTTTCAAGATTTATGTTAAAAATATAATTCTCTGTCCCTAATTTTAGTTTTAGAATAGAAATTTGTTTTTAAACCACTTTCCTTTTTAAATTACTCACTTTATAAATGGTATTTGTTTTCATTCGGCTTAACTGATGAAAAAGAAATTTATACTGTCCATAAAGTCTTTTTAGTTAGATATTACTATTGCTCTGTATAGTTGCCCATACATTCTGCCATTCATAACGCACTTATTTAATTATTGTTTAATCAACAACTTTTTTCGTTCGGTGTGGAAGCTTGTAGAAGTAAATGTGAGGAACCGAAGGAGCTTAAGGATATTCAGCTTATAAGTTTGCTATCAATATTGACTTTCGTATAGTTCAACAACTGCAATGCTTAAAGTAACTGCTGACATTTAGGTGCAATAGACGAAAATAAATTCAATGTCAAATATATTACGTGTTTGATGACGATAATTGGGACTATGCAGTTAATCTTATTAACGAAGATCTTGAATCCCTAGTTGTTTTCTCAATTAAAATTGGACTGTCCATAAATGGGAAAAAATCTAGTTTAATGTTATTCGGTATACATATCAAGCGTAATTGATGTATAAATAAAGTGCAAATAAGTATACACAATGATGTCCTAGAGATTAAGAAAACTTCTAGGCATTATAATTGATTCTAACCTTTTCTCCACATGTCTCCATGATGATTAAAAGAGGATTTAAAACTTAGGCATTAACTGAAATATACTAAATATAATGACCAAAAAATCCTATGCAATTCACTTGTGTTATCCCATTTGAATTATGGCGGCGCTGTCTATGGACCTACAATTCCTAAATATGATTCCTATTGATTACATCAGTTACATAATGTGTGTAAGACTGATTTGTGGTAACCAAAAAGGAACCCATATCTCCGGTCAACTAAAAAATATTGGATGGCTTACAACACTCCAACGATGTGATCTGAATGCATCTTTACTGCTTCACACGATAATTGCTACCAAAACTCCCTCATCTATATAATAAAGTAAGATTCAGAACAGACATTCGTAACACAAATATTCGCAAGGAGAATCATTTTACTCTTACCCATCATCAAACAAGCGCATACAATTATTGATCTTTTTCATGTTATATTGTAAAGCTATTCAATTGGTTTTGTGATAGGTTGTATATTAGTCTCAGTAAAACTCATTTAAAAAACAAGTTAAAGTAGATACTAGTGTAGTTGTAGATTTAGATATATAATCAATTTTAATAATTTTTCATGTTAGAAATGATTTCGAATTATACACTTTTAAAAAGTTTCACATGTGTTTGTTTTTCTTTTTTTTTTGGATGTTGGGTGGAATTGCAGAATCACTTAAAGAAGTTCACGCTGCTTTTAGGTACCTCTGAACCCTACATTTTGATGCCAATATTGAACTGTGTACTATTGTATTTATTTGTGGTCGGTAAACGCATTTATTATTACCTTTGGAATATGTTTTTTTAGTACATTTAGTGTAAACTTCATACATTATAAAGATTGATGTATTTCATAAATTGTTTATTTTTAAATTTAATTCAAGAAAGGAGTTTTGGTATACTAGAAGGTATAAATTATTATATATAATTATTTTAATATAATAAATCTCCTTGAATTCGATTTAAATATAAAAAATATGACGTGCATCAATCTTTATATGTATAAAGCATAGTATCAAACTTTACTGTTAGAATAGCTTATCTTATTGTGCATTTTATTTCCAAAAAGTGTAGTTTAATATAGATATTATATAATAAATAAAATTATCTAAATTCTATGTATATAATAGGCATTAAAAAATTTAAACTAGACAAAACCACTTTATTTATTTCTTTTTTCTCTTTCTGCTTTTTTAGCAGCATATACAATACTTATAATTTTGATTTTCAATTCTTCAATAAAGTCTTCATCTTCGAGGACCTCCATTTCTTCAGCGATAAATCTGAAAATAAATTATTTTTAGCAAAATAAGAGACTATCAAAACTCTTCAAAACATTCACATCCCAGCATCTGACAATTTTTATTTGTCAGATCAACCCACTATCCCTCTGCTATTCTTATAATTGAATTTTTATCTTTTGTGTGGTCAACTAATTGGACTAAAAATATTTCCAGTCAATTAAAATGCCAGATTAAAAAATAAGAAAAGTAAAAAAATTGTAGATAAGAAGAGCAGGGAGAGCCCCTATTTGTTACTTTTCTCGAAGACTTACTCTGCAAACAGGCGATGCTTCTTCGGTTGTTCCTCCATTTTATTTATATTGTCCAATGTTGTCACGGCAGAGGTCAATAGACTGCTTATCTTCTGTCTATTTTCCTCTGCTTCTGCAATTTTAGCACCCCTCTTCCTTTTTAAGGTCTTTTGGGATGGGGTGTTTGTGCCTTCTCGAGATGGTGTTTGAATTTCTCGGGACGGGCCTCTACTGGAGCCCTCTACAGATGGGGATTTCAAATCATCTTGCTCCCAACCATGGGAAATTTCTGGGTCACTCAGTTGAGTGACATCCCCATCAAATATTATCTCAGGTTCTAGGCCCTGCTATATGAAAAAGAAAAAAAAATATTTTAGATAGAATGTTTGCTTTTAGAATATTAATATCAAGCTGTGGATTGAAGGTGGTAGACAATAGGTTTGTTCTCACAGGAGTCACAAACCATCAGAAACAGTCAGGATTCTGCGCAACACATTTCTCCGCGATCATACATAAGTCTCTGATTGTTTGAAAAGAGCTGGACGATGTTCACACAGGTTTTACTAATGGTTTTGTAACTGTTACGTCCAGCTGTTTTCAAACAATCAGAAACTTATGTATGAACGCGGAGAAATGGATTGCGTAGAATTCTGACTGTTTCTGATGGTTTGAAACTCGTGTGAGAACAAACCTAATGTTTCGGTCCATACACTATGAAATAAGTAAAAAACAAAGACAATGGAAGTTTGAAACACTTTTTGATGAATATTAAAGCTAGTATATACATACACTTTCTGGAATTCCTTCCGATATGCCAATTTCCAATTCTAAATTTGATTGTCCTTTTGAGACAATGTGTGTTCCTTGTTGAAGGAACAATAATTCTTCAAAACACCACAATTTTGGATTGTAAATATTGTCGGTGGATGCACCTGATGTCTCACTCTTTCTAATTTTCTGTAATTCAGCCAAGAACTGGGTCCTAAGACCATGAATTTTTTTTTGACATCGTCCACACTTACATTCGTCAAGTTTTTTTGATTAAATTCCCTAACAATGCTTTCGATTGCCGTTTGTCGCTTATTCCTATCATGATAGTCAGCTGCAGTAGTCAGGTACAAGCATGGGTGTTGCTCGTACAGCTGAATTAACAGCGAGGTTGCCGCTCTCGGCCAATCAAAACCAGACCTAAAAAATAATTTTGAGTGTTATCTGGGTATGTATAATCTATTCTACTGCATACTCTCTCTATGTATCTTTATACAATTCAATTGGAGCCTGCCTGACTGATTACTAGATTTATAAACTAGGACATTCTCAGTTTTCCAAAATGTTTATAAATCCAGACTTTTGTCAACTCAAAGTAAAACCATAACATTATTCAGCAACAAAACTGCTTTCTTATCATACCTACCAATGTTATTTATTGTGATAAACTTATAGACTTATTTTTATATTTTAAATATGCAGTTTTTGAATGCTTCAAGTTTTATACTCTTTAAGTTACGTTTTCATATTTTGTGAAAAAATTGTATTTTAGGAACATGAATCAAGTTAGTACGGTTAAACTGACCATATGTGTTTATTTTGCAGCAAATAATAATGTTTCCTGATTTAACTTTCAACATAGGTTGGCAATGTCAGAAATCGATTAAAAATATAAAAAACACATGCATATTGCTTATTATAAATATGAATATAATTATTCTATTGAACACTAATTGTATTATGTCACACTTTCTAAATAAAGAACATTCATAAGTTGTGTTCATTTTCATTTAATCTGCCAAATGGTGTATATAAACACGTGTCTCGTTTTGATCAGTTTTGATTTAAAAAAAATGGTCAGTTTAAGTATGGTAGACCAATCACTTCATTTTTGCATTGGTTCAAAATATTTCAGTCATATGAACCTCAATATTTTTGATATAAAATGAACAGCGGGCTCGGGAGGAAAAGTAATGTAAAAATATAATGAGAGAAAAGCAGAGAAATAACAACTAACATACGAGAAAGAAATTGTGTACTTACTTTCTACAGGTTACTTTATCCATAGAAACACAATATGAGAATACAAATAAAAAAACTTCAAAAAATGGCAGCAGCAAAAATCAAAAATAAACAACAACACAAGGTTAGTTTTACCAGAATGAAGTTTTATCAAAAATGTGCTACAGTCAATGAACTGAACTGACTGACATTTGGTTGGTTGTTAACCCAAAAGTAACTAGATTTCTCCCTAGAATTGCAACTTGCATGCAATAGAAATGGCACCAAACCGATAAAGTTGCAATTTTGAGTTCTATCAGCTGTGCTCCTACTGCGCATGCTTGCAGGAACATTTTCTCTCGTAACTGTATTTTGTTTAGTTGTCTTTTTCAATTTTTGATAAAATTTCAGTAAACTGATCTTCGTTTAATCTCGAAAAATTTCAGTAGAATCTTCATAAAAAAGCTCATTATTTAACATATCAAGTAATCCCTTTCGTTCAGTACTTCGATTTAACCATTTTTTCGTCCAGACACTTCTACTTCGTCTTGTTTTTAATTTATTTCGAACCACGGTTGCTAATATTAACGAACATCAAGCTGCGGCTGTGAGAATCTTTAAATTTCTATTCATTTTAAACCACTCTCAGAAATAAACTGAAACGTTATCGGTAAGCCTAGATTCGTAAAGGTGTGCTTGACAAGCATAGACCAAATACAAAAAATGGCAAGTATCCCTAAAATTTAAATATTTCCGCCCCATATTTGACATGGCGTATAATTACCACTTTAAATTAAGACATGTGATCCAACATCATAAAACTAACTAGCTCTAAAAGTATGACTCCAGCTAATAGTGCTATCTTAAATCATTGATTAAATGCACTGTTACTGTTACAATTTAACCTCACAATTCACGGGGTTTTTCTGTATCTAAACTAACTCCTGAGCCTCTGTAGCCTCCGACCATTTGGATGCAATTCGCTTTAAAATTCAAATTTCCTTGCACTGACTCTGTAAGACTTAGACAAATCGACAAGGTCAAACGGGGGTGAAAGAATTCTTACTGTTTTGGGAATTATTTATTTTAAAATGCAATGTGAGTGTAACCAAGCGAGAAAATGCTTTGAGAGAAATAGAATGAGGATCTTTTGAAATAACAAGGTAAAGTTTCTAGAGATAAAGAATATGAATGCACCTAATTTGGGTTTTTACGTTACACGTGCTTTATTGTTGAAAGAGTGGTTGTAAACTGTGTTGCCATCTGGTGAAAATATGTTCAATTTAATTTAAAGATGTTTAAACATACTACCCCCCGTTGAACGGATCATGTTTAATAAACAGGAGAGAAATGAGCGAGTGGAGGGGATCTGTAGTAGGATTAAAAAACAAAACGAAATAAGATACAAAGAGAGATAGAGAGAGAGAGAGCTAATTAAGCAAATAAATTACGCACAATTGGCTAATGTACACCTAGTGTAGTTATTAATTAACGGGATTGAGAGAATCTATTCTCGCAGTTTAGATACTCAACAATTATTTGCGGTGATGCTCACTTTGGTTTATGGAGTCCTCATCCTGACTACCGTCAGGGTGTAATATTATTCGAGGCAATAGATGATTCAGTACAGGAGTTAACCTGCTAGGGGGGTGTGCTGTGATTCATCGTTCGATGCAGATCACATTATAACGACCATTGATAAAAAGGATAGGTTAGGTTAGGTTGATTTTCAATATAACGACATTACTCTGAATCTGAAATGCACATTATTTTGTAGTAGGTAGGCGCAATCACCTGATGTGACGCCATTCTGTTGGTGAGCTCAATCAGCTCATATTTTTATTACTAGTAGTAACAGTCAGTCAGTGGACCTATTGTGCAGTATCTAAGTATCTAATATTGATAATCACGTGTTGTGATTAAAAGTGTAAGTATATTTTATTCTGACATAAAAAAATTCATTGATAGGCACCTCTAGAAAGTACTTAACAAACATGAGTTCTTACTATTAATAGGACGGTCCTCCTCAAGATAGTTTTCCATTTTTACTTCACTCATAAAAAAAATATCTCAATATTAATCGGTTCTTTATCAAATCCTATAGATATTTTCATAAGAAACTGAACGAAAACATTTGGAAATAAGTAAAAATTTGAGATACTTTATATATTTTGTTTTCCTTTTTAGTTTAACTTCAAAAACAAAAGTACATGATGAACGAAGAAAAAATTAAAAATATGCTTTCTAGCTTATGTGACGACATGCATTTGCTACAAAGTATAGTAAGCGACGATGAAAAATAGGCAATTACGTTGCAGTGCAAGCGAGACGATTATGATGCAAAATGTAATATATGGATAGAAAGGTTTTCAAAATTAACTGATACCAATTGGATTTCTGTTCGCCGATTTTCGAACGCTTCAGGATATGAGTTTCGAAAATTGTATAAATGTCAGCATTCGTCACAAGGCAAACTCGTAGAAAAAAACGAAAAGAGGAGAACAGCCGGATACGAAATAGAAAATACAACGCTTCAATTAATTTTTTGTTTAAGAAAATTAATAGAAACACGATAAAAAATGATGCTTTATTAAAAGATGGAGGGACCGTAGTAGTTAACGTAGTAGTCAATATAAGTTACCAAAGAAACGAAAACAGTTCTTGAGTCATATTTTGCTTCAGGAATGTCACCGTCGGCAGCAAGAATGTACCATGAAATGGCAATTAACGTAGTAGTCAATATAAGTTACCAAAGAAACGAAAACAGTTCTTGAGTCATATTTTGCTTCAGGAATGTCACCGTCGGCAGCAAGAATGTACCATGAAATGGCAATTATCGAATTCGAAAACATTGGAGATCCTCAAAAACATGTACCTTATCTTCTTGTCAATGCTCGAGAAAATCCCACAGAGACAAGTGGCACTCGCGAAGAAAATAGTATGTTGGAAGTACTTAAGAATAAAATACCCGTTTTTAAGGAGCCTGGAGGCGAATTGATAATTAAAGAAAATCCCTTTATGATTGCTATTATTACACCAATCATGCGCCGTACCTTTAATAAAAATCCAACAGCTGAAATGATTGTTGTGGATTCTAGCGGATAATGTGACCAGACCAATACTTGCGTTACTTTTATGTTCGCTTCCAATAAAACTGGGCATTACCTATAGCAAGTATACTTCATACGGCACAAACCGAATCTAATTACACATTAGCATTTTCGCTAGCTAAAGAGGCTATGGAAGTTGACGGTAAATCATTTTGCCCAAAAATATTTATGACTGATGAAAGTTACGCTTAAAGAACAGGATTTCCCAATTCTACTCTATTGTTGAGATGGCTTTGGCAGTTAGATATCACAACGTCAAAAAATATGATAGAAAAATAATAATGGACATGTTTAGTAATGTTTTGTATGCACCCACTAAATAAGACGCAGAAGAAGTTTATACAAATTTAATACATCATAACATCGTACAAAGTAATATGCTCTTGCTTGAGCATATGAATAATAAATGGATTCGCAAAACGGAGTGGTTAATTTCGTATCGAAGCAATATTATTACTAGGGGTAATAATACGAACAATTACACGGAATCGTCTATTAGAATGTTTAAAGTTATTGTTCTACAAAGGTATAAAGTGTTTAATTCATGCGTATTAGTGGATTTTATTTTCAAAATGTTTCAAAATGTGAAAATTATTACAAGTGAAAATTATTAAAATTTGCAAACTCAAGGCGTAACAAACCACAAATTGATTATTCTATTTCATGTTGGCTCAGAAAAAGAAAATCAGCTATTATATACTGTAAATTCTGAACTTGCATTTTGTGATTGTCCATTTGGCGTCAGCGGCAAATTTTGTAAACATTTATGTGCAGCCGAAAATAAATTTGTTTTTTTATTTAAAACATCACCAATTCTAACCGTCTCGGATACAATATAACTAGCAAAATTGGCTGTTGGTCAATCAGCACCAAAATTTTTTTTTATAATAATATGGATCAAAATAATCATGTAAACGAAATGGATTTATCATATATATATAAATGATACTGCGTTATCATATGATGGCAGTCCGCTAACTGTCGTTATTCGTGACCATGATAATCTTGAAAAATTAAACGTGGAAATTGCTTCCTTTGATCGTGTAATTTCCACACTAGAGGAAAATCACGATGCCCAAACAACTCTTACAATGATAAAGTTTAATTCACTCTTACAAACCATCAAAACACCGTCACAAGTAATTAGTTTTCTCGAAACAAAGTCTCGTCTTTGCAAAAGAAAACAACGAAAAATTAAAGTTAAGCCAACATCAATATCCCGCCGTAAATCTACAGGTTTATCATCAAGTGGTAGAGTACAAGCTGGAAGGGTTTCCAATAAGGAGCGCGTTAAACGCAAACATAATATTAGTTTAAATATTTCAAAAAATTTACCGAACGCCAAATTACATTAGATTTTATTTTTATAAAGAATAATTTAAAATTAAATATTGTGTCCGAGCATTTTTTCGAATTGAACCTACCCTATACATATAAGAAATAGCTTTTGTGATGAAATTAAATTGCAAAAGCAAAAGAAATTTCTCGCATCTCAATGTTTATTATCTATACAATTATACTGCGTATCTGGCTCTACACATTTATTGAACTAATCTGGTATAAATAATGCTGAGCATAATCAACCCACTGTTGGCGCGCTCAGATCTTATTGGTCTAACCGGACAAGCGCATGCAGAATGCATTAGCAGGAGAGAAAAAGATTACAGTAATTTCAGTAATGATTGAATATTTGAATTTATAAATATAAATTTATACAATATTTCAAATTGAATTCTGAAATATTCTGATAAAATATTTAACACTAGAATTTGTCGGAAAAAAGTAGGAATTATTTATTATACACACGAGGAAACCTAAAGCGAGGCTATTTTGATTTTCTCTTCGTTCGCTGAGGAATGTAACCTCTAAACAGGTACCAAACACACCTGAGTTTAGTACATTCATCGCCACAAATTTAGATGCCTTAAGCACGTTCCTGACGCTTTGATGTACAGTGAGTTTAGTGTTCGGAATGTACCTCTCAATCGCGCAACAATCGAGTTGGCAGCGTTGGTAGTATACATGTATTTCGTACTGAGTAATTGTTTGGCTGACTGCATTCCGATAATATTGTACCTGACCGCTTCAAAGTTGAAATAGGGAATTTTAGTTTAAGAACACCTTTGCCGGCAGATGGGATAAGTTTTTGAGTTGTCAAAACACGTGGATGCGTACTTTACTCTAGTGCGAGAGTGTTGTAGTGAGTGTTGTTTTTGTTACGTCTACCTACACCGTTTTTGAACTTGTGACTAAATTTTCTTTTTGGATTTCTGTTTACAGAATAGTTATGCTAAAAGTTTTATACAACCTCTAATAATTTTACTCCAACACATGGTATGTTTTAATAATCCTGTTTCTTTTTCCTTACTTTTTAATTGTTCATAATTAATCAAATGTAAATAGAAACAATATTGTACTGTGTCAATATCATGTTATGTTTAAGGAACAGTTTCAGAAGAATTTTGATATAATTTTGTCCTTATTTGTTTTCGAAATTTAGATATTTAGATTATTATTTATTTTTTACCGTGACCAGTACTTTGACAATTTAATTGGTGCAATGTTGGTGCGGACATCTAAATAATATTTATTAAATTATATTACCATCATGTGCGGAAATAAAAAAATTAAAATCCTTTAAACTACACCAGCCAGTGGAATTTTATTAATATTACAATTTTCAATGGAATTCCTTTAAAGCAAGTATTCTATAGACAAATAATATTTTTATTGTCTGTTATATTTGTTTTATGCTAATTCTAAAAATTTAGTAAAACAATTATTTGAACAATGTCATTGTCATTTATTGAGTAGTATTTCATTTGAACTAAATGAACAAACATTTTGAATCCAAGACTAGCTTTAAAACCTCTCGCGAACCTTGCTAATAATTTTCCACAAAAAAAGAATGAAAGTTCAAACGAATAAAAGGAAATTAAAATAATTCAAAACACTGAATAATGTCCAACATAAACATGACAGAAATTCGAATATTTGTTAAAATATTGACCAACAAAAAAGAATTTTTGCAATAACTTTAAGAGGACTTTTTAAATAGTCACTTTCCATAGCTATTTTCTTGTTGTTACTACGTATATATTCAATAATCATTTAATGAAATTGTAACAAGAATCAAAAGTGAATGTTGCAACATTTAATAATAAATAAAAATGTAAAACAATACTCAACCTCAAAACATAAAAAAGTTATCTTAACAATATCTTTTATATGAATGGTTTGTAATACAAAATTATATTTTAGTTAATTTTTATATACCTAATGTAATAATAAACTATCACGTTAGTAACATTTTTTGATTTATTGTTGGCGGGGGAAATCGTAATACGAGAGATAGGTAGGACAATATTTAATTCTTGTTAGTTACTGGGAATTGATGATTTAAAAAGCCCGCTTAAAGTGATTATTGAAATTATTTTTAACGCTAATTAAAACTCCATCGCAGTTTGATCGTCGTTTAGTTAGTTTACAGTGCTCCAGTTTTTCAGTAAATCTCGAGTTTTTTTTACGTTTTTTACAATGGATAAAAATATCCGAAGAAAGAAGCTGCACTGCAAATGGATTTTTTTGTGCGGAAGTGTCGATCTAAAGCTTGTAGTGAAAAGACTTTATCAAAAAATACGTGCGTATGAGTAGTAGTGCGTCAAACAATGGTCGAAATGTGGTGAATTTTGCTCTCTCGGATAACGCGCTATTTCAAGGCTATCATTGTGAACAAATCTCTTCAAACCATATAGAACAATGACCTTAGGTATTGCAAACGTAATTATCTTCTGGATTATTCTAACTTTCTAACGTCAGTAGAAATATTGCTGACTTTCTAAACGCTTGAAAATTCGAGCAGTACACTAACACAAGCATGACAGTTAGGAGCTTATTGCAAGCTTCCTTTCTGTTAACAATGATGATATGGCCAATTCAGTCTTCTCTAAAAGCGCCTGTACACGAGAACAATAATGCTGTCCAATGGGGAAGACCACCAATCATTGACGAAAGTATCTGAACAGTACTATATCTAATATGTTTTGTTTGTTGTTGGAAAAAATGAGATTTAATTAGTGAAAGTGAACCAGTTGTGTTTAATAGTTAATGGTGCAAACTCACAAATGCCGGCAAGTTGAAATTTAGGACTTTGTGTTTTTTTCAGCAATTTTATTATGAAAAAATTCCAGTCCTAACTCAACAAATACTGGACAGAGCACATATTCCATCGTTAGTTAGTTTCATTTCATCTCAAATTGCTACCAAAATGATTTATCTCTTTTTATGGAGGAATCTGTTGTTCTCATTCCCATGCGTCAGATACAATAAGTCTGTATCATCTGGCATCAAATGCAAACAATGTGGATGATTATCGCATAAAAGTTGTCTCGTTAGTGTAAGAATAAAATAACTTGGAAAGGATATTTGCAAGTGATCTAATGGTGGAGCAACAGACGGTAGTGGATTGAACCTGTGGAATGCCACAAGTGAGAATTGCATTTTTAGAGAAAATTATTAAAGATAAAGATATTATTATTGAAAATCAAAAATTAGCTATAAATGTTCTTACAGAACAAGTAACTGTTCTGAAACAAAGTATCTAGTGAAGCCATCTGGTTATCATTTAGCAACGATGGTTTTTTGTTGCCAGAAGTGAGAAGACTTTGTCTTAAAACTTGCATTTGTCTACTAACATCGATCTCTAAAGGTATCCCAGCGAATATAATATTATAAACTAATGGCTGGTGCATTTCGCTATGCTAAAGCACTGGCTATTTGTGAATCAAAACAGACCTAAAAGAAAATTACTTAAACATTTCACCAAGTATGCTTTAAAGGTTATGAAACTAAGGGCGTATCTCAAACTCATCTTCAGTATAGCGCCACCGTTGAACTTGTTTACTGGTTGCCAGTACTGATAGAACTGTAGTGATCAATAAAGTGTTTTTTAGTATATAGGAATCCTGTAATATTATCATGAATGGTGATTATAAAAATTATGGTGATGTGGTTCGGGTTGCTGTAAATGATATTGTCGTTTATTTGAGTGATGAAACGCAAGCAATTTTACAGAAAAGTCTGTGGTGTTGAGTAAAAATTTGTATTGAGCTTCAGCAATGCTAAATCTGGTACTTCATTGCCTAGTAAAACTTGTTGTTTCCTCACTGCACTCTAATACTTCGACTTCGCATGATCCCCGTACAATGCATTCCATAGCAACATTCACTTGTGGTTTACACTGAGTGGGCCAGTTGCATATTTAATAAATTGACTGATTCAGCCAGGAAATAACTTTGATCTGTTGCTTATTTAATAAATTGACTGGTTTCCTTTGGAGAACAATTTAAACATTTTTGGTTGCTTGCATTCAAGTATTTAAGTTGATCTGGCAAATATTTAATAATATATACAGGGTGTTTAATTAATAATTGGAAATATTTTAACTATTGAATCCTGAGCTCAAAATATTAAGATTCAACCTAAATCATTTAGATAAAATGTTGCTCCTTACTGAGTTAAAGGGTGTTTTATTCAAAAATTTAAATTACTTTTTTAAATGAAACTGTTTCTAGATAATTCCACAATATATTGAAAAAATGTTAAAAATTCTAAGAAATTGACAATTGTTTCGATATCTCTATCTTCGTCAAAATGACAAGTTACATTTCATTTGATGTTTAATAATTATTTTTGGCCAGACCAAGAAGTGACCTACCTTGTGATTGACTTAATATATATTAATAGAAATAAGAAGAAGATATTATATTACAAATATTAAAGCTTATATGTTATTAGCCCTATGGGGATATCCTGAATACCTTTTTTCCATTTAAGATCAGCATAACTGTGCAATGATATAGAAAACCAGGAAAACTATATCTGCTGATCTTTACAATTATTACTTAAGAAGACAGTTTAATAATGGAGAATTCCCTAGATTTATCTGTTCATTGAGGACTTCATATTGTGGGTTTCTTAGGTGTCATCTAATTTCCAACTCTTCAAAAAAATCCAGTTCTTGTTTCTTATCACAAATATGTAGTACTTCTAGTTCTGTGTTAGGTGTCAATGAATGTTTGGTGTAAATTATCTAGAAACAGTTAGTTTTATTTAAAAAAGTAATATGAGTAGATTCAACTATTTGCGCCCAGTACTTTAAAACTATTTGATGTATCCTTGTCATACTTGGCAGGAAGTGTAGGTACTGTACACCTTTCTAAATTTTGTTAAATAAACGTGTCTGGCTACAACCAGAGGCGTACGACAGGGGCAGGACACTGGTTGACCCTTCTCAAACTCTACGCCACTGGCGGAATTGCCATTTTACCACAAAATTTCGATACTCCAATAGTTTCTATGTAAATAATGTACTCTTCCTTCGTAACGATAAAATCATAGTTTTTCGAGGGTAAAACATGAAGCAGCACGATATTTTAATTAATATTATGTATTAATTGCGTCGGTGTTTTTGGGTCATAGGATTGCATTTATTACGCAAATGAAACTTCAAGCAGTAGTGACAAAAAACATAACTTTCTTTATTGAAATTTCTTGAAAGGTATAGATTAAAATTTTTTTATTATAATCTAAATTAAAGATAATAATTCGAAAATATCAAAAAGCACATTTTAACTAAGTGATTTAGGTTAAATCTCAATATTTTGAGCTGAAGCTTGGAGAGTTAAAATATTTCCAATTATTAATGAAACTTCCTGAATATATATAAAATTACCTACAATGACAAAGTTTTTTTTGATAAATTTTTATATACCCCTTTAATCTCTTTTGATATGTTAGGTAAGCAGTTTGCACTAGTGATAACAGCAAATTTTAAAATTTCTGCGGTGCGCGGCATACAAACCTCTCTTTATGATCTGACTCTCCCGACATTTGGGTAATGTTTATTATTATACACACAGACAAACTAACCAATGCTATATACTTACAAATATGTTGGCAGGGTTTCACTATTATAACAGTATTTGGCAGAAGGATTAAATAATATACCATCAGACTGTCATTATTGTTCCGTTTTATTTATAATATTTACTATTTAAATGGTTGCGTTTAAAAATGTCTTTATTTACAATATTTTTGAAAAGTGATATTTACATGGGTAACTTGAAATAAAGTATTATAAAATATATACATAAAAGCCCATGATCTGGCAATTTCTGCTACCCTTGTGTAAGTCTGGAGATCAACTTGGCTCCTTGCTACTGCTTTATCCAATTTTTATCGTTTGTGAAAGTTACTTTGTCCCTTGTATGAACATATAGCTCCCCAGCATTTTCGACTGTTATGTCCTCGGAAAGCAGCTGAAAAACAGGGTTTCAAAATCAAAAAGAGAGTTAGTTTATGTCTGACAGCAACATGAATTTATGATTTGAATAGAGGTAACTAAGTAAACCCCTTGATTCGATATTGTTGATTGTTAGGAGTAGAAACAATGTGTTATATGAATAGTGAACCATGCAGAAGCCTACGCCCACTATCACAGGTGTCTTTTCTGTGCGACTAGCGGCTCTTAGAGTGCCTCGAAGAATTTTAGGTAAACAGTGATAGTAAAAATGTATGGATAATTTTGTTATAAAGTCCTTGATAGTAGACATATCGGCTTGCTCATGTAACCATGAGTTTTTTGGTAGTTTAGGGTAAACTGTTTTGTATTTTATTGCCATGCGGAGACACTTGTTTTGGACCACCTGCAGTGTGAGAAAGTTGTGTTTAGTGGCTGTGTAGTATACTGGTGCAGCATAAGTTAAAATTGGTCTTAATACCTGTTTTTAAATCATGAGTTTATTTGTTATTGAAAGACAACTAATCTGACAGATCGGAGGGTATACTTTGCTCATTGCAATTTTCGCTTTTCGAGTCAATAATTTTGATAAAAAAATCCGGAAGTTTGATATTTATTCATTTGTACAATGGTCCCTCGTGCCATACGGAGTCAAAGGCTTTTTGGATGTCAATTTTGACCATTATGGATTTATTTTTGGCCTGAAATCCTTCTCTTAAGTAATGAAGCACTCTGATGATTTGAGCCACTGTGCCTATGTCCGCCTCTGAAACAGTAAAGTGTTTTAAGATAATTTTGTCTATTACCTTTGCTATAAGATAGTTTGTTAGCTTTGATGATGGGATAATATTGGCAATCTTGAGCATATCGGGGTAGTTATCGGTTTTTATAATAAAATTATTTATGTAACTTATTTGAACTATATGGCCTTTTTTGGAAGATTCTCAAGTGGTTATGTTTTTTCAGTTTAATGAGTGTATTTTGTGTAAATGGTTTTGAATTGATGTGATATGTTGACATGGTGTTGTGTGTTTAATGAGCTGTTTGTAAAATTGTTTTCGAAATACTCTCCAAAAGCTTCTGAGATTTTGCAGTTTTGTGTGAACGTTTGTCCATTTGCGACAATTTTTGTAATTTCGTTGCATTTGTTTTTTAATTGTCTAGTTATTTTCCATAGGGAATTATCCTCTGGTTTGAGTTTTTTCCGGAATACTTTCCAATTGTATAGTTGGTGTAAAACATATTGTGTAGCAATGTAACCCTTTAAGTTATGTTGTGGAGCTAAACTCTGAAAGGTATTAATATTTTGTTTACTAGCCAATACCAATAAGGTATTTGATGTTACATAATTGTTGAAAGGGCGTTTGGATTAAACGGAATACCAGACGTGAACTGAGCCCTTTTTGTATCCCACTCGATTTTTTTATGGAAAACGAAATTTTAAAGCAAAAACCATAAGTAAACAAAACAAAATTCTATAAAAAATAACAAAAAAAAATTATAACAATGAATAAAACAATTCTTTAAAAATAAATATTATGTCTAACTCTTGTTTGCTCGGTCACTACTATATAAGTAACATGAAAAAAATATATATTTGGTATTTTATTGAGCTGTCGTGAATTATAAGAAGCGTTGTCAAGAGCTACAACACTATTTGGCTCTAAGTTTGGGATCAAAGTGAATTCAAACCATTCTTCAAAAATATTAGCGAACATATTTCTTATGATAGTCCACGTTGCAATCTTCCATTTTTTCCCACATATTTTTAAGGCATTTGGAAACCATCCTTCATTTCCACGGCAATGCACAATAATAAGTCTGGATCCTTTCTTAACCGTGTTGTGTGTATCATACCAAGTTTCGTCCAAATAGACAATTGGCCGGTTTTCTTCTCTATACTTAGTTACTTGTTCCAAGTATGTATATCGCATATCCACTATTCTTCTGCTTTCCATGACTGTTTGAGTTTATTAATCGTTTTGAATTTGAATCCCAATTTTTTAATCCAGTTTTGAATATTTTTCTTACAGAAATTTACATTACGGCCGGCATTTGTCAATTTATTTCTTATTAGTTCAATCGTTGGTAACTCATTACTTTTCTGACAGTCATATATGGTGGTTTTTAATAATTTTATTACAGACACATCGCATCGCATCGCTTCTTGCGTTCGGAAGGCCCATTCTTGGCTATTTTGACGTATAGTTGACAGGGGAACTTTTGTTAAATCAGATACTGCTTGCATTAATTCTGTTTCTTCATCGAAACCAAACTTTTCCCGTATATTCTTATAACACATTGAAACATATCTTCTGTGTTTCCAAATTTAAATCACGTGGAATCCTGTTTTCACTTTGATCTCAATTATTAAAATTTTCGTTGTTGTAACACACAATATTTTGGACCTAACTCGATATTTCACAAGGACGTAAATATTTAATTTTTAACTAAAAATATAATTGCTATATAATAAATATGTATACTTACCCAAATTCCTTAGTAAAACACTACACTCTTTCTTGATGTCAGCCTACAACTAAAGAGTGAACATCTGTTGTGTTCGAAAAAATTGCCCTCTCAAAATATAGTTATAGCATCTTAGGATGGCGTGCCATAATTGGGGGTTAAAAATAATGGTTAGACAGTCGATAAATGTATTTAATAATTATAAAATTGTTAAATACATTTTAACTATTATCAGTTGACATTATAATATTAAATGATTATATCGTCAAATAAGCATTTTTAATTATAATATTGACTGGACTTAGATGGTATTCAAGTCAAACGAAAAGACGAAAGCTTAAAGTTCGCACTATATCTCTTATGCCGACTATACCTGTATATCAGCTTTGAATACAGCTAGGAGGCTTACATTTTTACTGTAGCATCACCTCAGCGCCCCGAGTCAACAGACAAAATTCCATTGTGATAGGTGCACGCGTTTCTATTATTTGGCAATTTGAAAATTGACATTTTGTGTGAAAAATAAATTACTGTATATATAGAGTGACCTTTAATGGTTTGATTTACATGCGGTAGACAATTTGTATTCAGCTTTTTCGGTTTGGTGGTGTTTGTGCGGGTGAACTTCGACGTCACTCGGCACTACCGTTGCCTGTGATAGGGTAATAAAATTTTTCCTATGAACAGATTGGATAAAAATAGTTCTTTTGAACTGTGCCCTTCAAGGTTTCCCGATATGGTATCCGGCAATTTTTATTAATAGAATAATGATAAAAATTAATATTTATAAAACCAAGACCCGCAAATTGAGATGATTTGTCAGAATAAGGAATATTGTTGATTTTATGTTAACCTCAAACGAACCTGTTTAATATCGAGTGATTGGAAAGATGTATATCTATTTGTAGAAGCAGTACAATAATTCTTTCTCCAAACTGAAAAAAGATGAAATACAAATGAATCAGAATAAAGTTTTGATATGAAAATAAACAATATTAATCATATTTTAGGGCAAATGGAAACAAACTTATATGTTACAATATTAATTTTAATGGGCAATTGTGAACAAGTTTTTTAGCAGAGGGGTATTTGGAAACATTATTATCACTAACAATGTAATTGTATGTTGACAAATGTAAAAAAATTTCATGCTAACATTTCACTCACAAAACAAGACATTATTTTAAAAAATGCTAAACTAAACTTGGAAGATTGAAAGTACATTATTTTATTAACCATCTAAATCTTTATTAAATTCGTAACTGAGTCTATCCCCAGAATTAATTAGTTTAGGGAAGTCCAACTTTTCCAAAATTTGATTATATCCGATAATGCAAATAACTTTCTCATTTAATTTAAATATTCGTTCACTGCATTTTTTCATTCCAACAACTTCAGTTTCATTTCCTGGTAGTAAAGTTTGTATTACACAAACTTATTTGTGCTTTTTTCTGCTACTTTATATTTATCAGTAACTTTATTTAAAACTTCTCTATCTATTTCATTTGAATCTTCATTGTCTTTTGTTTCTATTTTGTTTAATTTTGTGTTCTCCAAACCTCCTGCATTGTTAGTTATTATATTTTGTTTTCATCTACATCAGTTTCAATTCTATCTTCCATTTCTTGTTCTAAAATTTTTTCGTCACTATTGTCGCTCTCCATATACGGAATTTACTCTGAATTATCATTTGAGTCCAAAGAAAAACATGACTCTCTGGTTTTTTTTCGTTTAACTTTTTGCTTTGTAACTTGTTTTTTTCTTTCTGTTTTAATTATGACTATTATCTAAATCTTTATTTTCTGATGATAATTTTCTTTATTTTGTATTTTCTTACCTTTATTAGACTCTTTTTCTATCGTCTTATCTCCAGCATAATTTAATCATTGCAGAACATCTTTGTGTGTCATATTTTTCATGTTTCAAACGAGGAATAACATTCTTTGTTGACTGATGAATATTCTCAACACATGTTAAATTTCGTCATGCTGTGTTAATTCCAAAAATTTGCATTAATTGGGATTTAGTGGGAGATATTATCTCTGATTCAGATCTAGGTAATTTTATGCTTTCTAGTAGAACATGAGTTATGCTCTGGTCTTTCATAGGGGTCGTAATTTTTTATTTATTTATTACCTTTATTAAAGCTTTTGCTAAAGGAATCTCTGAGTTCTTCCAAATGTGTTTGAGAAGCAGAAGTGATAGGCAATGGTGTTGTCGGACGTATTTCTAAGTATAGTGGCCTATTTTCACTTAAAGAACTGGTAGCTGATAGTGAAGTCGACCATATGTTTAAGGTTTGTAGAGTTTTTTCAGCTGAAGAACTTGCAATGGGCAAGAACGGAGTGGGTTGACGTGTCCTTAATTGCATCTTCTTACTTTTGAGCTTCAGAAACACTTTCATGAGACGTTTTTTGAACATCTTCACTTAAAGATTTGTACATTTTATATTCTTTCAGCTCTTTAGGATTAAAATCGCTCCCAGGAAATTTATTATTTAATCCGCTGCATTCAAATCCAGAAATTATATTTTTTTGACTCATTGTGTCTGTCCAAGTTTCTGATAACAACTCAGCAAACTTGTCCCTACTCAAGGGTACTGTACCGTGTCCCATTTGTTCCCTTCTAAATTTGACAAGTCTTTTTATCCCATGTAGATTTGATTGCTTTAAAGACGCATTTATCCAATAGCTACTTTTTATCTGTAAATGACTTGGGAATTTTAATATATTTATTTTGTTATCTAAAGATGCTTGTATAATACGGACACTAATATGACTTTTGTGGCAATCATATAACACAATAGCTGTTTGGTTACTTAAATTATTTTGTTCACAAACTTTCTAAACTTGAGGAATAAGACCATTAATGAACCAGTAATAAAATTGCTGTTCTTCCATGCAAC
Organism: Galeruca laticollis; assembly: GCA_963921935.1. Classification (NCBI taxonomy): domain Eukaryota; kingdom Metazoa; phylum Arthropoda; class Insecta; order Coleoptera; family Chrysomelidae; genus Galeruca; species Galeruca laticollis. Next base: position 132,161,192 of record OY998180.1, read on the forward strand.
CGTTCTGGCTAGCGGCATATAATGTGCCTTTTCTGAGCTACTACTTTATATACTATTAATGGTGGTAAATAGAAACCTGAGGCTGATACACAGACTAAGACTGTTGTTGACTCTCTACCTGAGCCACCAGATATTCGCAACAGTGCTTTTTCTTTTTCTCCTAAACCACGAACTCTTGAAGCTTCGTTATTAAGTCCAGACTCGTCTGTATTGAACATAAAATCGGGTTTGTCTGTTATTCCATGAACGCTGACAAAATTTTCTAATTTGTCATAAAAGTCGTATATTACGAAAGGTTTTCTGGCATCTTTACGTCATTTTTGTAGGTGTTCCGGTTTTTTAAACTTATAATTAGTTTCTTGCACAAACTGACCTACTAGTTAGTTCCAACGTTTCCTGTTTAGAACATAGTTAACCAGTTTGGGCTCTCATTTTTATCATTGAAACCATGCTATTTTCCACTGAATGTATTTGGTGTACATGCACCCATCTTATCTATGGGCGTATTTCTTCCTTTCTATTCTAAATAACAGAAACAGGAATCCCACACATACTACTCGCCTGTCTATATGTCACGTTCTTATTGCTAACATCCCTAATTCCGTTTTGAAGATCTTGGAGGCTATACGCAGGATCTTCTCTTTTCTTTATGTAGTTTCGAGGCAGTGTTAACTGAAATTAAAAAATAAACTATTTATTTGTGTCAAGAGGTAATTTACTCTGTTCACAATTACCCACTAAATATTGGAGTGAATAATATTGGGTTGTTCGCAATAACCCGTATTGTTTCCAATCACCCCAAATTATATTTACAAAAACCCCATTCTGAAATTTTAATGGGTAAATGTAACCAGATGCATATTTTCTTATTCTATCATAAGGCATCTAAAATAACCTCAAAACTACATAGAACATACATTTTTTCAATGAAAGCCAACTCTGAACCTCTATACTGGTACATAAATAGTGTACTTACCTTTTGTTAAAATCACCTTTGCAACTGCGATTGTCGACTAAAACACCTTACATTTTTAAAACAATATGAAACATGCACGTGTTGTCTGTATTACAAAAATGGCATTTGTATAAAGATAATCGGGTAGTATGTTTCCATTGTGCTTAGAGCGGGAAATACAAATACCGTTTCCAATAACCCCTGTTTCCAAATATCCTCATTGACCCTATTTAGTCATTAAAACATTTGAAATAATATTCTAAACTCTACTTTTGAGTATTTTGAACGTGCAGTAATTAACATTTTTATTTTTTAATATAATAAAAATATATTTTAGTAGAGGCAGGGGTAATAATGTTATTTTCATGACATAATGGATAATTGCATTTGAAAAAATGTCTTAAGAATTTATTATTTTATTTCAAAAAGAGAGATGATACATTAAGGAGTGAAACCATAGCAAGAAAAACCTGTTCATTCAAGCTGTGTGGGTAAATTTAATTAAAAAATGCAATAAAACGGAATATTACGGCAATGTAACTCGTAAATTCAAAGAGAAAATCGACATCCGATTTGGAAAAATTCTAAAAGTAGGACAATTAAATTTTAAGAGTTTTGTGGAGATTGGCAATAATTCCACGTGTGGGAGTTATTTGAACTTGTGATTGTTTCTGCCATAAAATGAATTGTGTAATTATATGATCAATATGATATTGTTAGACATTATCGAGAATTTGTTCGAAGAATCTTGTCTGGAAGAAACGAATAATTACTCGGATAAAATACCTTGTGGGTTTTATCGACGATAAATTTAATTCTTTTACTGGTCAATATAAAATTATTGTTAAAAAAATAATGGAAAATATAAATATCAAATTTCATTATTTACAATTCAAATCACACAGGAAATAATATAGCACTGATGAGCATACAAAAAAACTTTGACATTATACAGTAGTCGCTATTTATGTATTTAGAATTGGCAAGACTGGTGTTGCAAGGTGTAATCTGTGGTTGCCATCTTAAAAGTTAACATTTTTGACAGTAGGTATACGTATTCAGAACATGTTCATGAGCGATAAATCTTGGTGTTTGTTGTTCACAGTAATTTGAAAATTTCATATCGGCCAAAAATTTGAATTAACTTCTAAACATTTTGGAGCTTTGATTTGACTTTTGACGTTGTCTAACCCAAGCATGAATCAACTTAACTCAACTTTTGGATATTGAAGCATCATGAACAAATGAAGTTTTGCGCAATATTTTTTTAAATACTACAAAATATGTTGAAAACAACCATACGCCTATTTTTATGTGAAACGTTTTTTTCTGTTTTTTTATATAATATATAATAACCATCGTGGTATATCTCTAATTAATTGTTGTGACAAGGTGTTTTCGTTAATTCTATTAAATCGCTTGTCTATAGTCTATATAGAAAGGACAAGGAGTAATAAATCATTCATTTAAGTAGATTTCCTAGACGTACCAAAATATATTTTAAGAGGGTATACCGTAAGGAACATTTTGTATTGAACGAATGAGTTGATATTGTTGAATTAACAGCTGCTAGATGAAAACATTAAAAGCGGAAGGCAGGCATTCGTGGAAGGTTTGTCGTTAGGTTTGCAGCCACCATCTGGAAAAGGAAAAAGACTTATCATTGTCCATGTTGGAAGTTCTGAAGGTTTTGTTGATGGTGGATTATTAACTTTTATTTCAAAACGCACGGGGGACTATCACGAAGATATGAATGGGGATGTCTTCGAGGAATGGTTTGTTCAAATGTTGGATCTGATTCCAAAAGGGGCTGTTATTGTTATGGACAACGCAAGTTACCATTCACGGTTACGAGAAGCATTGCCCACAAGTCGTTGGCGTAAAGCAGAACTTTTGGAGTGGCTTATTTCGAAAAATATTAAGTTTCCAAAAGATCCACTAAGGAAAGAACTTTACAGAATTGCAAAAATGAACAAGAATAAATACAAAACCTACATTGTAGAAGAAATGGCTTCTTCTCGTGGTATATCTGTTCTTCGACTTCCCACTTATCATTGTGAACTTAATCCCATAGAATTAATATGGGCTCAGGTAAAGGGGGAAGTTGGAAAAAAAAATACTACTTTTAAAATAAACGATGTTGTGAAATTGTTTGAGAGTGCTGTAAGTCATGTGAGTAAGGAAAATTGGACAAACTGTATCGAGCATGTTATCAAAGTAGAGGCAAATATGTGGAAAATTGACAATATTTGTGATGATTTAATCGACCCTATTATTATTAATGTTAACAACGATTCTTCCTCTTCCGAGTCGGATATAGAATAGAATGTAAGTAATAAATGTATTCCAATAATTATTTCTTTTCATTTTTTATTATATTATAATTTAAAACGTATTTTTTTCCCAAAATACACACCACTGCATTGCGTTATTGCTTATCTGCTAATCCTTTAACAATGAATAAACCCTAAACTTTGCTACAACTGAAACAAATACGGGGTCGATCTACCTGGTTTTTAGATTTACGGAAGAAATGTAATTTAAAGTAAGAGATTTATCAAAAATTTCATGGTGCTCCCTGTAAAGGTTTTGCATACTTAATTAGGGTTTATTACTCCTCGTACTTTTTGTACATACTATAATTGGTGTGAAAATAATCTCATTCTTCCCGAAACACAATTTGGCTTTCGAAAGAATAAGGGATGTTCGGATAATATTTTTATTTTGACTTCTGTTTTGAAAATAACTCTTAGGCTCCCCCGCAGGAAAGTATATGCTGTAGACTTTCGGAGAGCATTTGACAGCATAGATCATACAATACACTTCCTTGTTTAAAACTATTTAAGTTTGGGGTTAGTACTAAGTATATTAGAATACTAAAACACTTATATGACAACGCCACATTTTTAATTAGACACCAAAACCTATATAGTAAAAAATATGCTATCGCTGAGGGAGTTCTCCAAGGTGAACCGCTAAGTTCACTGCTTTTCTCTATTTTTATTTCGGATATTGAAGATTACGTTCGTTCAAGTAACTTACGCGGAATTAATATTGATTGCAAGAATGATGTGTTAATGCTTCAATACGCAGATGACATAGTAATCCTGGGGGACTCCCCAATAGACATAGAACGCAAACTGAGAATACTTGATACTTATTGTTCTACCCATAAACTTACAGTTAACACTGATAAAACGAAAATATTAATATTTGCAAAAGGAGGGCACAAACATAATCATAATCAAAAGTTTTATAACAAAGGTTTTAGGTTAGAAATAGTAAAGCAATTTACGTATCTAGGTGTCGATTTCTTTTCTACAGCTATATTCGGTACCATGGCTAAGAATACTAAAATTAAAGCTTGTCGTGCCATTAGAGCAGTTATGTATATTATGTGCCGATCAAAAATTATTACATGGGATTCCAGAATCAAATTGTATAATTCTATCATTTTATCTTGTCTTTCTTTTGGAATTGGCATATGGGGACTACGCTATACTGATGTTATTGAGCGGGTTCAGGTTAATTTTTTTAAAAAACTGTTGAATTTGTCTCAGAATAGTCCAGATTATATTGTACGCCTTGAGACATATTCGCCTCATTTATCGCTAATTATTTTTAAACATGCTTTAAGTTGGTTAAATAAACTTAAAATAATGGATAATTCTAGAATGTCTAAAATCTGTTATATGCAACTTTTACAATTAGCTACGGAGAACGCTAAATATAATTGGGTCACTCAAGTTAAAGAATGGTTTACCTTTGCAGAGTGTGAACATTTATGGACAAACTATTTAAATACATATTCAGGTAAATTAGATGGGGTTATTTTAGAAAATTTTGAAAAACGACTTTACGAAATTGATATGTATAGGAAGGTTACGTCTAGTTATTCTCTGATATACTCTCAACTATTAATTGGTGAAACCGGGAGAAATTATTTGCGAATACTCGCATCTATATACATAACGAGAATTGTCGCACAAATCAGAACTTCCAGTAAAAATATACTGAAATTTTCCTTTAAAGGAAACTTCTATATAATTGATTGTAGGGAAATCTGTTCCATTTGTAATATGCATACACCAGAGTCGTTGGAGCATATTCTCTTCAAATGCCCCATTTACAGCCCTCTTAGACAAAATAGATTTTTTAATAGTGTGGATAGTGTTGATGATCTGGTACATTATTTGAATGCCATTAATGATAATCTCTCTGAGCTCTCTATGCTGGCCCATAGTTTTATTAGTATCTTAAAATTAAGAGCTTTCGCAAGCGGAGAATAAATAATAACTCGATAATATGTATATACAATATAATAATAGCGTTTAAAAACAAATACATATATATGGTCTAACTCAAATAACTGTAAATAATTACTGAAAATGCCGATGAATCATTGTAATAAATATAATGTATGTACCGAACCCTTGTGAAAAGATGTATCTTATGCACAATAAAATTTATCTATGTATCTATTTTTTTATATAATTTTTAAACATATTGTACTCTTGGATTTGTCGCTTTGTTTCTGCTTTTCTTCGTTGTTATTAATATAACTCGTAAACTATTGAAAATACGGTAAGAATTATTCAAGACTTTTTTGTTTTTCGTTAATTAATTAACAAACTTAGCTTTGAACCTGACATTCAAATAATTTATGAGTTATTTTAATTACAATGAAGAAAAACAGAAAGAAAGCGACGAGTCCAAGAGTACAATATGTTTAAAAGTGATATAAAAAAAATAAAAAAAACGTTTTGCGTAAAAGTAGACGTATGGTGTTTTCATAATATTTTGTAGTATTTAAAAAAATATTGCGCAAAAATTAATTTGTTTGTAACAAATTGTTTGTTTAAAAACAAATGAAAATTTAATAACAAAAATTTTTCATTCATAATGTGAAAGTAAGTGATAAACGATTATTTAAAAAAATGTTTCCTTAATATTAATATTTAGTACCACAAAAAAATTGTTAATTAACAAGTGCGATTTTTGACAATACATTTTTTTTAAGAAACGATTTTTTTCTTAAAAGATTTTATCGGGGATTAAATTCCCGAAAAAAGAAATTCAAAAATCTTAATAAGATTGCATTTGTTTATAACAATTATTGAATAATGAAAGTTGAAAATTTGAAAAAATTCTCTTTATATAGCTTTGCGCAACAAGAAAACAATAATTGAAAAACACATTCCTGATTGCTTTATTTACATTATTAACTTTTTAATTCCTTTGATTGTTAAAAAAGTGACAAATAAAATTTCAGAATTTTCCAACTGGGATCTTTTCTATATCCTTTTAAGAATAGCTGCAAAAAGAAAAACAAATCTAGGTTTCTAGTTTAGAAATAATCAGCGTTTTTATGTTAACTGGTAAAAATTAACTGATTAACAAAGTAATTTTCAAAATGGAACAATTTTTTTTGTTTACAGACTATTGTTTACTGATGTGTTTTGATAGTACCCAAATTTTTTTATCCATTAATATTCATATTTAGTTCGTTAAAATCGTTTATCGATTAAACTTCTGATTGCGTTGAGGTGCCCGTTTTTAGCCCAATTTTCACCTTTGAATTATAATTATAAATATTGTCGGTAAAGTTCTGGAACTTTTCATTAGGAAATCTTCTGCTCTTTCAGGATAACTTTTCAAATTTTTATTATCTCAAATAGTTTTCGAAATATTTTCAAAAAACCAAACCGTTTTTTTCTTACGTAATTGTTTATAACCTTTGCCGGCCCCTATTCTCCAGTTGATCGTTTGCTCTAGTTGCTATTTCGAATCGAATGAGACCAAAATCATTATTTCCGGTGGTCCAGACTAGGTTTATCACGAATTGGAACTTGCGAACTAGACTATCTGCGGTTCTAGATAACATCGATGATAAGAGAAAACTAGTTGGACAAGATCGTCATGTAATAAATATATCGTTAAATCGGGATATACGTAGGGATTAGTATGAGCAGCATACATAAGATTTTGGTGTCCGGAATCTATTTGAACGTTGGATTCCACATTTGTTGACAGATGCTCAAAAAACGCTCGTGAAAGACAGTCGGCAATTTCGGTGTTTCAATGTGAAGAAAATATAACAAAAGTTTCTCGGCCTCGAATCAAAATGGTGGCGGGCTTCGATACGAAAACATGTCATGAGGCAACTGTACATCTCGAAAATCAGAAGATCCTTAAGTGTGGCATACGCCCATTTCTTTGACAGAAGTTCTCTGTACATTGAGGGAAACCAATCCAAAACCACGAATCACTTTGCTTATAATGCGACCCCACACACATAGCATGAAACAATCTAGTATTTGGACACACAAAAGATCGAATTGATGAGTTATCCTACTGAAGCCATATATTGCTCCCACTTACTAAAGATAAACTGCGTGAACACCGATTTGCATCGGCCGTAGAAGCGGTTTAGCCCTTCAAAAAGCATGTTTAAGAGCTATCATCTTCTCACTGGACAAAGTGTTTACATCTTTAAAGCGAATATTTTGAAAAGCAATACATTTTTTTTGAAAAAATTGATTTGCTTGTTCTTTCTACTCTCGTAGAATTCAACGATTATCATAACTGTCGTATCCAGAGAGAAAGAGATTCGAAAGTTTTTTTTGTTTGGGTTTGTTTGTTCTTTTAAGGGTTGGATATAATAGAGATATTCAAGATAAGGCCCTGATATAGGATACGGTTTCTCTGCAGGGCAGGGGTTGGGTGTCTTTAGATTGGAGTTTGTGTGAGCGTTCGGTGGGGGGTTGAGTATGCGATAGAGAGGGTCGGATAATTGGTTTGAGTAATTCGAGGAGTAGCGATAGTTTATTGAAATTGATTGTTAATTGGAGTTGAAATCGAGTAGTTAATTATTAATTTGTGTTGAAAAGGTTGAAATTGAAATTAAAGTGAATGGCAGGTAATCATCGTCAAGTAAATATAAGCGAGTACCTCTGCGGCTACATTAATTCCCTACGTCGAAACGTCGGCCCATTTGGCTAGCGAATAAATTCATTATATTACAGGGAAACCGCAGAAAACCTGTAACACCGACAGGGGGAGGGGGTGGGGGTCGTGGATTCAAGTGGAATTATTTTCACTCCTGATGGGAGTGAAAGCGAAGTGAGCACGCCTGCCTATGTTTGTAATAGAGCAGTGGTGTCGATATATGGATGGAATTGGATGACGAAGAGTGTCGGCTATGATGTCCCTTGAGTTGGGAATGGCGTTCATTAGGGTGACAGTTAGAATTTATATTTTAGTATCAGTTGAGAGATCGAATGGAGCTGGTGGCTTTTCAAGTGTGACTGAGGCTGTCTCTTGGGGGTATTTGGTGTGGTTAGCCTGTGGGGGCAGCGAGGGTGGAAGGCGGCGTGAGGACCACCGCAATTTTTGCAGGTAGGAGTTCCGGACTTGGGGCAATTTCCGGGGCGGTGGCCTGCTTGGCCGCAAGAGGGGCATATCGGTTTAGACCGACAAGAATCGGAGGAATGTGCTGAAGAATTCATCGAGAGGGATCGTTGCTTCCACATTTCTGCAGACGAATGAGTAAGTGGGTGTTGGAGTTTTGGCTGGTTGGGGTGGACGTTGTGTGGAGTGTGGAGTTTAACATGTTGACGCTGATGTTGGGATCACCAGTGGAGTTTTGGATTTTTCTAAGGATTGTTGAGACTGACATCGGGGAAAAGGTTTTGAGAAGGGCTGTTCTATTGAAATTTACTTTCAGATAAAGGATGTGTCCGTTGAGAAGTTCGGGGGTGTTTAAAAGAGTGAAGAGATATTTTTGGGTTGACTATTGGGGTGGGAGGTTTCTGAGGTTGAGGGTTTGTATAAGTGTGGTGCTGTTGGTGGGGGTTGTTGTAGGACTGTTGATGGGGTTAGAAGTTGTAGGTCGGGGTTTGGTTTTCCCGACGAGGGTGAAATCATCCTCGTCGGGGATGGAGGGTTGTCGGATAATTGAGGGGGTGGGGGATTGGGATCTTACAGAGGAAGCGTAAGACCTGGTTGGGGATATGGAGAAAGTGCGTTTTGGTAGATGTTCGGGTGTTTGTTTTGAGGAGGTTTGAGGGGATGGTGTTGAGTGAGTGTGGGATTTGTTAAAAGTATGTGAGGGTGCATTGTGTTTAGGTGCGATCTTTGGGAATCTTTCTCGTAGCGAGAAAGGAATTCTTTGCCTTTGAGGGGAGTTGAGGTAAGCTTTGTTGTCTTGATATACATCAAAATCGAATAGGGGGTGGTCGGGGTTGACTGAATGAAAAAAGTTTACTACATATGGTGAGAGAAGGCGTTTAGAAGATTTAGCAGATTTACTGCTACGTGTGTGTCTGGAGGACATTGTTGGTTGAGAGTGTGGGGTAGGATTTCGGGGTGAAAGCTAACACCGACAGCGGGCTCACTGCCGGAGGGAGTTGGTTAAAGGTTTCCTGATTTATTAGCTTTCCGGAGTTTGGTATTTACCTGGGTGCTAAATGTCATTCTTTCTTCTGGTTGATGTGGCTTGCTTGTTTTGGAATCTAAAAAAAAAACAGATAAATAACACGGTTAATTTATTCTCATAAATAAGAATTTGTTTCTAAAGAAACAATTGGCTACACTTCCTAGTGTAGTTAATGAACTGTCGAACTGAAAAGTTCGACAAAACACGTGGGTATGTTGGGTTTCTCGTTGGGGGCGACCAAGTTGCTGGTGAAGTCGACTGTGAGTTGGTTTGCATCAGTGACCGACTCTGCTATTATCATATACCTCTAGCGATGGACTGGAACAAGTTAAGTCGTATCGAACATAACGTGCCTTTAAATATGAACATGCTCGTCAAAAACACAGATGGAAACTTGTAATGTAGATTTGCAATTGAATCTTAGTAATATATACTGATAACAACTATATATTGATAAGTTGGAATTGAAACTATATTTTTCTAGAAAACACATTTCCGTTGTGTGTTTAATATGATACATTTTCAAATTTACCGATGATATCTCGTTCCACTCCCAATGCCAAAAATATTATGAAGTAGTCATATCCTTCCTTAAAAATACAGAAAAGTAGTCACAAGTTATGAGATTTTATGTAACATGTCGACGCACTGTTATGAGAATGAGTTTATTCCTCTGTTAAAGTATAAAATAAAAATGTTGACGTTATTTATACAACGCCCACATAACGTACACAAATATTTGGGTTATTATCTTGATAAAAACTTTTGCACAATGTATTCAAGCATTTAATACGTTGGTTGGCATTCCAATATTAAATTCATTCAAAACTTAACCTTGAAATAACTAATAGCATTTTATAATATCCATTGAACATTTGCGTTTGGAATATTATTATGATTCTGATATTGTATTTAAGCATGTTAATACTTTTTATTAACAACTTTTTGATCCCTGTCTCTAATTGATAACTTTTCAGTTGTATTAACACTTTTCATTAATTAATTCAACTTAAAATGTAATTTAGTTCTAAAATATAGATGGAAGTGTGGAATTACCATCAATGTAGTCCACTGCAGGGAATTTTCATAGTCCAAAGGATAATAGGAAGTGAAAATAAAAAAAAACAAGGATTTGATATCATTATTCTGATGTATAGAAATTAATCTTTTTATTTAATTGCTCTACAGGGCGTGAATGTATATGGGCATTTGTTAGCAACGTTAAACATTACTTTTTTAAACGAAACTAACTGTTTTTAAATAATCCCGAAATATAAGGAAAAAATTATGAAAATTCTAAAAAATTGACAATTGTTTCGATATTACTAGAATATAATTGTCATTTTTTAGAATTTTTATAATTTTTTCCTTATATTGCGGAATTATTTAGAAACAGTTTCGTTTAGAAAAGGAATATGAGTAGATTCCACACAGTAATGGTCGAAACAGTAAACGTTAAACTGTTTTAGCTTCCGACTTTCGAAATTTTGTTATTCCATTCTTTTTTTTGTCTATCAGCTCAGTCAATTTTTTTTTGTCTTTCCAGCGTGTTCCTCCAATCACTCTGATATCGTTTCGCTATATCTTGGGCGTTTTCTTCTCCATTGTCACAATTTTTATACAGTATCTAGTGTCTTTACCTTTGCTTGGTTCAATAATGCCCAGGCTGAGGTTGTCCAAGCATAGACTATTTAGTCGAACGCTCCAACTTAATTGACTGCTATCACTACTGAGAGGTTTTTGTTGGGTTACTAAGTCTTGGTTGATAGGTGTTCAAGGCTACGATTGTCCAGCCATAGATCTTTCCCAGAAGAAGCCGCTTTGTTACAATTTTACTTTTTCAGCATTTTATGTATACAGTGATTCTCAACCTTTTTTTGCCGCGGCACACTTTTAACGATTTCAAAATTTGGCGGCACACAAAGAAAAAATTCTTCAGGCAAATTGTGAGGTTATAATTTAACTGCAATAATTTCAGCAATTTCATAAGAAGCTATTTGCGGTTTTTTAGACACACCGATTTGTTTTTCAAAAACCTTTATTTGCTTGGATTTTGAAGATAAAGTTTTTTAATACTACCTTTTATCTTTTGTTAAATGCGAAGGGTGGTTAGTCAGCAAGTGACACTGGAGTTTGCCACATACCACACACTCGGGAACAACCATGTCATTTTCCATTGTAGATGTGATTTGGAATTTCAAAAAATTGTCATATATACAGGGTGTTTGAAGAAGGATGACCCACTTCTACAACGCCCATGAGGTAGAGGTCTTGGCGCGTTTTTTTAAAGTGGTGTCCCCAGTAGGCCTAGTCCACTAACAGCTAAATTCTTACTCGTTTGTTTGATCCTCTTCATTTATTATTTTTTCCTGTGATGCATTTATGCAATCCTGACTATGACAGTTGGAGCACCTATTTGAGCAACCCATTTTACAGCTGCACGTTATAAGTTTCAGGATTGAAATTGGTGACGGCAGTAGTAAAAACTGGTAATAAAATGTTGCCTAATTTTTTTCCAACCCTACTGTGTTGGCTCCACATGATTTCCTTGCGAATACTGAATTTGGTGAAATATCCGATAAGAATGTTGTTTAAATGCTACAGAGGTTGGTGGCAATCTAGATAAAATTACAGCATGATTGGGTGCCAACGAACCTATTAACAGATGTGAATCGGTAGCTATTCAAATATGTTTCCGATGGTTTATCTTTATATAGGGCTAAAGATATTTTCTCACCAGCGCTTTCAACTTCACTTCTCGTAGATTGAGAATTTTTTTAAATATTAACAACCTCTTCCAAATCCTTTCTCTTGTTTAATATCCCTATTATTTGAAATTTCCTTTTTCGAAACAAGTAGAAGTGGTATCACAACCACTAAACGCATGAGCAAAAAAACAGATTTTTAAATATTTTCAATTATATTGGAATATTGTAAATCGGAAGATCTGTAAATTCTGCTCTTTTTATTTGCCTGGACTGGTTTTAAAAACATAATCCCTTTAGCGGGAGGGGCAAGAGCAATAATAAGGGCGAGAAGATCTACATCCTGATCAACTACAACCACAGAATCATGGTGACTAGATAGGTCGATAGCGGTTGTGACGATCAGTAAGTCAGCATCGTCTAAAGCAGTAAAGGTATTAATATTATCGTAAGTAATAGACCAAAAAAGCAATTACGTCATAAATATGCGCACTGACAGTTACTGAGGGAAAACAAATATTTGTTTACGTTCATTTTGTTTGTAATGTGCTTAAGCATGGCTATTGTTAATTTGTCGAGCATTACCTAGCAGTTTTTTAAACGAAATTAATTAAAGTGTTAAAGAATTGTTTAAACAGTGGATATGTCGTAGAGATAGAGTATGATGGAAGTTTAGGGGCGAAGCGATAAGGCATAGTTACTTGATAGTGTCACTTTGCAAATGAACAAACGAATGAACTTTTAAAATGTCACAACGGTCAGGACAAGACATAGTTTAAAGAATTGATTTGTTTTCCCTCAGTAACTGTCAGCGGCCATGTACTGACGTCACACTTTTTCGGTCTATATCATAAGGGCATCTAATTTTTTCCGAATAAAATCGAAAGAACACGTTGCTAAGTAATATTTTAACAAGAAGCATGAGTGCTTGCTGGTGGCAACGAAAATTCGAGTCGAAGACGAGGATTTTTGCACTTGCACGAATGCTTCTTGTTAAAATATTACTTTGCATTGTGTTTTTTCGATTGTTTTCACAGGAAAAATAATTAGATGTCCGAATGGTATTTGACACAACTATTTCACGAGTAACAGATTATTCTGCAAACACATTGCTTACAAAACATACTACCTTACATGCATACATAATAAATATGTAGATATTAATTTGAAAACTGAAAAACATCAGCTAATTTATTTAATCACAAAATACTACAAACTTAATAATATAATAATAATTACTTGTTATCAAAGATATTGTAATTTTTGATGACAACATCTGTCAAGATTTGCCGCGGGTAAACTCGAAAAAACTGCTGACAGGTGCTGTCACAGTTTTTCCATCGAGAAACCATTTGTAATTCAAAATTGCGCGTTTGTGATTGGTGGAAATTAAGACGTGGGAAATAGTCAGTATTAAATCTCTTGACAAGTTGAGAAATTAATCGATCCTTGTTAACTATAGTATATTAAGTATTAAGAACGGTAAGTGTTGTTTACCGGTCGACAGCAATGTTTGGAGGCTGAGCGTAACGAAGTGAGAGTGATACTGAAGTAGAAAAAGCGTGGCAAATAGGATGTGAAGCAATAATCCCAGAAAAATCCAGGAATCGCTATGAAAAAGTCTACAAATTGATTAAGAATTGGTATGAGGAGAAGAATGGTGACAGTATTAATGAAAAGGTGTTGTTGACATATTTTGTTCGACGAAATGAGACATTGAAATCGCCTGGTAGTCTTAGGGCAGAATATTCTATGTTGAAAAGCACTATTTTGTTCCTTTTGTGTAATGAATGAAGTAATATATTATTTAGGACCACTTAAATGTATGTAGGGCTAAGACGTCGGTAAGTAATTTACTTACCGACGTCTGAACGGTAAGTAAATCACTTACCGATGTGTTGGACTTAGAAACCAATAAACACAACCTACCGTCCTGACACCGATGCTGTAAATAAACAAAAAAGATCGATCGCGCAAAAAATTACTTAATACTGTCTTCTGTTGATCGGGTATTGGTGTATTTTTATTGAATGCAATTCTAGCCGAGGTTCGCTTCAGAGGTTGTTTTTGTCTTCGAAGACTCTTTGTACTACTAGCATTTCAGCTATTGTTATAATAATAAACTTGTTATTTTTGGTATCCCACGATTTCTGGATTAATTATGTATTTTAAATATACTAAAAGCTACCCTTAACTTTGACCGCAATTTACGGGGATTCCGTGAGGATTAGCAAAATAACTTAAAGAATAGTTTGTATTTAAAATTTAATTTGCAACACTTTTCCTAATAAGCATTTTTTTAAATTGAACAACGGTTTTCGAGAAAATTTAGAAAAACCGGCACAACCTAAGATTTGGGGGTGGTTTTTAGCTAAATAAGAAATGTTGCGGACAATATTCAGAAGGGAACTTTTTGGGATTTTGTTCCCTCTCCTATACGTAAACAGATCCACGTAAAATGAAAACTTTATAATTTTTTTCTTCTGTTTGATAATTTTGTGTTTGAACTTCGGTGTACTATATTTGTTTCTTATCATTTAGTTATAATTATCATGTGTGACCATTGTGATTCTGCTGATTTATATTACTTAAGGTTATGTTTGTTTTGAATTATTGGGTATTTAACACATAATTCGACATTTGCATAAAAATAGATATTTTAGGTACACCACATATAGGCCAGCGGGACGCACCCCCAAATTGACCTTACAGTGACCACGGAAGTATTAATGGCTAAGACCACTTTTACTTTATGTTTTCGGGGTCGCTGAATACGAATATGAAATTATTTTTACGATAAAATTGGGGGAACATGGAAAAAACGTCAATTTCGGGTAAAATTGAGTTTTTCTGTGTTCATCTCGCTATATCTTCCACATTTATCAATGTATCATTATGAAATTTTTTATGACTATTGCGTATCTAAAGATCTAAACAACAAGCCTACTCCGAAAATTCAACGATAATTAATACTTGAACAGTAAATTTACAATTGTTTACTTTTACGTGTTCCGAGTTTTGTCGTACAAATGCAAAAGTTGTGTTACGAAGTTTCGAATGTCTAAAAACTAATTATCCAGTATTAAAATGCAATACCTAAAGAAGTTTTTGGGAAAGTTTCAGATCTAAATATTGAACAGAAAAAAGATATGCTTTTTCAAAGTCGAGCGTAGCGTGCGGCTGCATGGCGCGCTATAGCACGAGCAGTGACTATTCGAGTCGCTGAGGTCTATTTTCGAAACTTGCAAAATGAAATAGTAGTAATAAAAAAACGTCTATATCGGGAGATTCTACAATTGTTAACTGGTTTTCACTCATTCTGCGTTGAATATGTTGTACATGAAATATTAAGCGAGTATCAGCATCTATGTGCTATAGCGCGCCGTGCAGCCGCACGCTACGCTCGACTTTGAAATAGCATATATTTTTTTCTTTTCAATATTTAGATCTGAAACTTTCCCAAAAACTTCTTTAGGTATTGCATTTTAATACTGGATAATTAGTTTTTAGAAATTCGAAACTTCGTAACACAACTTTTGCATTTGTACGACAAAACTCGGAACACGTAAAAGTAAACAATTGTAAATTTACTGTTCAAGTATTAATTGTCGCATAATTTTCGGAGTAGGCTTGTTGTTTAGATCTTTAGAATAGTCATAAAAAAATTCATAATGATACATTGATAAATGTGGAAGATATAGCGAGATGAACACAGAAAAACGCCAAATTCAATTGTCTCAGTTTTACCCGAAATTGCCGTTTTCCCCATGTTGCCCCAATTTTATCGTAAAAATAATTTCATATTCGTATTCAGCGACCCCGAAAACATAAAGTAAAAGTGGTCTTAGCGATTAGTACTGCATGGTCACATAATGCTATTTCTAAGCGACTTTTTGGGGGTGTCCCGCTCGCCTAATAAGACATGTCTTAAATGTTTCAAATCAGTATAATTGCCCATGCCGAACCAGTTCTGGTTTTAATGAGCTCTAAACTTAGTTATTTAGTCTTTTTCTAGCTCCTGGGAACCTATAATTATATTATTTAAATAAATTACTATATAAAGTATTTGTTTATCTTTAACCTTGTATATTATAAACTTTTTCAATTTTCTCGCGCACTAGGTTAAAAATAAATTCTACAGTTAGTCTATATTTTGTCGTTTCAATCCTATGTTTGGAGCATTTACAAAAAATTTTAATACATGTTAGTTAACAATTGGACATTGATTAAAATTGATTAAAATTAAATATATACACAGAGGTGACATAAACAAGTAATTGATAAAATAATAAAATACAAATACCTACCTCAGAAACAACGTCTTACAATATACCTACGAGGGACATTCATAAAGTCAATATTATCATTATAGTAAATTATAGTATATTTGACTTGATTCTTAATATCTTGTTTATCCTTAACTGTATTGTTGTCTTTTTTATATGTATCATTTCTTTTTTTGTAAGTGTTTTTAATTAGAATCTTGGAATATTTTAGTAGGTATTATTAAAGTAAAATTTATGTTTTTCATTTTTCTCATGTTTATGAAGCGCAGTCGTCGCATTTATTGTATATTTATGGCCATTATGTCTATTTTCAAGATGTTGGGTTGTCATACATATATACTTTTTAGAACAGTCTAAACATGGTAGTGAACATAGACAAATAAAATAAGAGGCGGTTTGATGTATAGGCGGTATGTGGCACAACGCTTCAGCGCAACTGACCCGCGCATGGAGTCTCTGCAGTCGCGGGAACTACAAGACTATTTTACATAAACAAAATAGAATAAAATTGTTTCAATTATAATAAATTACAATACATTTTAACATATCGCCTTTAATGTCGGAAAATATTATATTAACTTTTAAGTCATTAAAAATGAAAATATATAAAATCAATCTTACATTGGTTGGTGTGAATATGGCTTGTGTTTGTCAAAGTGTCATAAATAAAAATTATTAAAAATATGATTATGGTGTGACAAACAAGGGTGAGTATTTTAAAATTAATTCAGTTTTTGTCTTAATTTATTTGGGATTTTGGTTCTAATAAAGTAAAAAAAGTGTGTGAATCTTTAAAATGTCTTCACCAGGTATAATTCGTCTTAGTTCTATTCCAAAAAAATGTAATATTAAATATTTTTGGCCACTTCACTACTTGGAGTGATGAAAACATTTTTCAAACTTCCGTCTGACATTAATCAAAGTACAGTATTGTCTGGAAAGAAAGCTTATTTTGTGTAACAATAATGATAGTCAAGAACTACAACACAAATTTTGAAGCAGATGACTGCAGTTTAATATATAACTTAAATTCTTTTTTAAATTTTCATAATAAACCAAACCCATGTACCATTAACTACTACTATAAATGAATTGGAAAATGTTGTAGGTACATAACTAAATTATTTCAATTTTGACACTCAAATAAAAAGCTATGATTCTGGTTTCGTTGTTAAAAAAATTATAACGTTTAATTCCGAAGAATGTAAGGCTAATTTGATGAGAGATATTTTAGACATTCACCATAGGTTCACTTCCTTCAAAGAAAATGATGACAAAAGCATCTGATTTATGTACAAAGAAAAGTCGTTAAATTTATTTGAATACTCCATGACTTTGTTATCATATTTAACCACTTTTAGGTCATGTAAAAAATATTACTGAAAAAACTGAACACTTTGCAAATGGTCTAAATTTTGATTGGCTCACCTGTCGAGAACATAAATCATATATATATTCTCAACTCCTAAAAGTTTGTGTCCCCTTATTAATTAAAAAATATAATGATGGTAAAAAGACTAACAAACAAAAATATTTTTAAACAATTGTCAATTTCTTAGAATCTTTAACATTTTTTTAAAATATTGTGGAATTATCTAGAAAAGTTAGTTTCATTTAAAACACTAGAAATTTTTGTTTTGGTAACTTAATGTACTGCGTTTAATTTCTTTTTTGTTTCAGACTTACCCTGACTTCATGGAAATGGGGAATCTAGTTTTTACTTTTTATTCAAATATTTGTTGTCAATGATTTTAAAATAACTTAATGAGCAATTTTATATATATTCTTAAAGATAATGTAATGTAATTTTAGGCGAAATATGTAATTTTGTGATAAATATATTTTTTATTATGTGCAGGTTAATAAAAAAATGAAATGTTTGTGTTTTGTAATTTAACTAAATATTTGTCTCAATATTGTTTATTATAATTATTTCATTACAAAAATGAAATATAATTTCATTTTTTGGAATGAAATAATTATAGCAAAAACAAACTGTAAAATTTACCTACCCATAATCCAAAATACGAAATTGAAATATCCCGCCTGTAAGGATTAGTTACGCCAACGGCAAGGGGTGCGCTCAGATCGAAAAAATTTGTGTGTGCCTTGTTTAATAATTTTGTCTATATG
Organism: Galeruca laticollis; assembly: GCA_963921935.1. NCBI lineage: Eukaryota > Metazoa > Arthropoda > Insecta > Coleoptera > Chrysomelidae > Galeruca > Galeruca laticollis. The sequence goes on from OY998180.1 coordinate 132,179,708, forward strand.
TTTGGAAGGATGGTGATTTTTTTTGATTGAGATAAAATTTCTGGACGATATTCTGGTCATGTAAGTGTAATGTCCTACTAATAATTACGCTGTTTTCTTGTGAATTGAAATGATAATTTAAGTAACCACTTGATTATGTTTCTTTGATAAAATGTTTTGTTGCAATTTTATTTTATTTATTAAGTGTCATGTCTAGAAAATGTATGGTAGTGTTCTGTTTCTATTGTGAATTGGAGCTTTGGATGAAAATTATTGAAAGCACTCAGTATATCATTTATATAATTGGAAGGAGCGGCAGCTAAGCAATCATCAACGTATCTTTTAAAAAATAATATATTGAAACTTATTTGATTTACTACATTTTGTTCAAGGTATTCCATTACAATTTGTGCGAGAGTTGGTGAAACCATAGTGCACCCATTGAGTTGTTTAAAGAAATCGTTTTGATATTGAAAAAAAAAATTATTGTTTTGGAAGCGCATTAGGTATTCCGTCTAAGAATTCTTCATATGTGTAGTTATGTGTTGTTTTAATGATTTCCATGTATGATTTAATATATGGGTTATTAGTGCTTTTGGAATTTTGGTATACATTGAGACTACATCTAAAGAAATAATGCTATAATTGTTTGGTATTTCAACAGTAACTAAAAATTGTGTAAGTCTAAACGAATCTTTTATATATAATTCATTCTTGTTAATTATTTATGAGAGACAGTTTGACAAATATAGACAGTTTCTAAAAGTGAAATATAACATAAGAAACAATTGGCCGTAATGGTATGTCTGGTTTCTGTAATTTAGATAAATCGTAAATTCTTAGTGGTACGGCATTATACGTTTGTAATTGTTTAGCTTCCGTTGCACTGATTCATTTTTATTGTTCAAAAGTTTTTTAACAAATTTATTATTACTTTTCCGCCAACCCTATCTACTTGCGAGAAAAGTATTGGTTTACCCCAAAAAAATATGGAATTTTAAAAAAAAATTGATTTATTTTCACGGTTTTTCATCAAGAACAACACGAAAAAATGGTTTTTAGAAAATAAATCGTGGGTGTATGTCGTCGTCGTTGTCGTCGGCCACTTTTCGTTACATGTCTTGTTAGCACTATACAGCCTCCGGAGAGTGCAACAAGTCACCAATTTTATGATTGAATATTGTCCAGGACATCTCACAGATGAACCCTATTGATTTTCAGCGCACCAACAACAGTACAACGGGTGCTATGGTACTTGAAGTACGACATTTTTGTCATTTTTTGAGAAATTTCAGTTTGTTAGCACGATACAGTCTCCGGAGTGCAACAAGTCACCAATTTTATGAATGAATATTATGCAAGACATCTCACAGATGAACCCTATTGATTTTCAGCTCACCAGAGCCCGTAACACTGGTGCTATAGTACTTTAAGTACGACATTTTTGTTATTTATGGAGAAATTTCAGTTTGTTAGCATGACACAGTCTCCGGAGTATATACAAGTGACCAATTTCATGATTGGGTATTATTCAGGGCGCCTCAAAGGTGAACCCTATTGATATACATCTCACTAAAGCCAGTACAACGAGTGCTATGGTACTTGAAGTACCATTTTTTTGTAATTTTTGGAGAATTTTCAGTTTGTTAGCACGATACATCTTCCAGAGTATATACAAGTGACCAATTTTATAATTGAATATTGTTTAGGACATATTATAGATGAACATTATTGATTTTCAGCTCACCAGAGCTAGTACAACGGGTGCTATGGTACCTGAAATGCCATAATTTTGGTCCTTTTTGGTGAAATTTCGGGTTGTGAGCACTATACAGCCTCCACGTGACCAATTTTCTAACAGAATATTTTTCAAGTTGTCTCACAGATGTACCCTATTAATTTTCAGCTGACTGGAGCGAGTACAGCGGGTCGTATAAATCCAGATATGCTACATTTTTGGTTATTTTGGGAGAAATTTCGGTTTGTTAGCACAATACATCTCCCGAAGTGTATACAAGTGACAATTTTATGATAGAATATTATTCAGTGCATCTCACAGATACGGAAAAGTTAGTTTTAATCTTTAAAACCGTTTATTTTTTTATTGAGAATATTTTATTTGAACTAATTTTATTTTTTGATATACATTTGTATTGTTTAATATTTCATTAATTTTTGGGTCATAATATTTAGTGTTCATTATGACAGTATTATTACTTTTATATGGTTGTACCACTGTGATCTGAGGGTGACTTTTAGGCAGGTATTTTGATTTTATTATTTGTGAACATTATTTTATAAGTTACTTGCTTTTGTCAGCTATGTGTGTATATTTAATTTTAATCATCGTCCAATTGTTAACCAACATGTAGGTATTAAATTTTTTTGAAAACGCCTCAATGAAAGGAGCGAAACGTCAAAATATGGACTGATTGTAGAATTTACTTTTAACGAATTTATCTGAGGTGTAGGTTCGCAACTGAAAGTGAAGATGGCGCCAGCTGACTACTTCTCGCTTGTGTGTAACTACACGAGCCAAGTAGGAGTTGTCGGAGGACGAAATCTTCAGTTCGGGTTAGAGACTCTGAACTGGAAGGCATTACGGCACTCTTGAAGAGACCCAAGAAGGTCGAAACGTGCCAGTGCACTATGCCATTCCGCTTTCAGTTGCGAATCACCACAGATGTCCGTATCGGCAAAATGGTCGATCGACGTCACGGTTTTCGAAGGGGATGTAATTCAATATTTTGCGTGGTATTAGCCAGGAATGTAGTTGTTTTCCCTTAGGCCAATACGTCGAAATTAAAATTATTGGAATTTCGACTAAAAGCAGGTGTAGTAGAAAATCGAAATTTATGTTACACATATATATATATATATATATATATATATATATGTATATATGTATATATATGTATATATATATTTTCAAATCAGAAAATCAATACAGATGTTTCTGTGGTAATTATCGACCGTACTATTAATCTAAGCAAAAGGTGATGATTATCAGGTACGCGGTCAGTATAAGAATTAAAACTCTATATTCCCATTCTCAATATTTCGCCATTGTTTAATAGCTTCATCAGAAGACAAGATTTTAAGAGTCAATAAAATTCGATGTACACCATGTCAAGCCACAACTAGACTATTCGTACATCTATATATATATATATATATATATATATATATATATATATATATATATATATTTACATCTCTTCGATAACCGTGCGTCCGTACATTGTGGTTTTTGTATTAATACCTGCGACTTTCTGCGTCCGTATATGGACGCAGAAAAGTTTTTTGCGCTATTAAATGCAGGATGGTCGAAAACGTATAAGAATAAATTTTTAGCCGGACGCCCATTTGTGAGAATGGTCGCCAGTTTACGTATATCATAGTTCAGCCAAACTCCGAGTTGGTGCGCTGTTCACGCTCTGCGTACATCGGGATGGCGTATATTTTTGTCACCATTTCGATATTTCTGCGTCCACGAGATTTGGCAATGTTGTAGTGCTTTATTTCCCGTATTATTATTTATAATTGATATTGCAGTGTGACAAGAGGACGTTCATAGGTGGATATGCCATTCAGTGTCTCTTTTAGAATATATCACGTATTTCTTATGTTGGATTTCGCCTTCTTTCGACGGGTTCGAATTGGATTATTTTTAGTGCAGTTTCTCAGTAATAGATTTGCTCCAACTACTTAGTAAACAAGGAAACAGAAGGTAGGAAGTCTCTTGGGTTCGTGTTGTGTTCCAGAGATAAAACATATATATTTTGGTCTATATGCGCGCAGATTCACACTATTGCTTAATCACTATGAATAGAATGAATAGGTGCTCTGGAGGATATTACGATTTATTTCTCCTGCAGGTCCTGAATTACCTTTCATGAATGATTTCTTGTAGATTGATCAGATGTTCACGAGAAATCATTCGGTTTAATTATCTGACTGTCTATCTAATTGACATACGCCAATCTTACAATCGAATTTTCACCCACATCTACCTACCCTGCTGACAATAAATTTGACGGAGAAGTTTTGTACTTACTGAGTCCATTGTATGGAAAATTGGTATGTAGAGGTTTTGGAATCGGAGAACACGTTTCTTTTTCAATTTTATTCCAAATTGGAATTTCAGAATTTATGAGATGAAAAATTATAAATTGATTCTCAAAATTCTAAAGTTCATTCAAGGGTTTTGCTAATATTAATAACAAATTGATGGATAATTTCTTCAGATTTGTGACGAAAAAATATTCTTGATGAAGGGGAAATTTTCAATTGAAAAGTCCTTTCTCCAGGAACGCTGTCGCCATTATTTGTAATTTTGATTTAACTCCGCTCCGCGCGACCAGTACGGCAAATAATTGGTCTATGAATTTTTCGCTTAGTTATAAAAAGAATACAAAAAAATTTAAAAGTTGATTATTTTGTTTATTATAATTTTTTAAAGTTAGAAAAAAATGAAATTTTCCATTTTTAGAAACGTTATGAATTTTTTCACGTCATTGGTTTATAAATGGTTTATAGACAAATGAACTATTTTTTTCATGTCATTCGTCATTTTGTCTTATGACTATGATGACTTGAAGAAACCATTCTTATTTTTCCATTGTTTTTAATGAATTTTTTATATTTCCATCATTTATATGATTAGTTAAGATTAGTTTAAGAACTTAAAAATCACAATTGGCATTTCTCAATAGAGTTACAAAGAAATATCAATCATTTCATTGGTTATAAACAAATTCTGACCATTATATTCTTTTTTAAGACAAAAAATTACAAATACAGCCAATTCTTTTTTATTTCTTATGAGAAAATTTTATGCTTGCTCAACTTTTGTATTCAGTGGACGCAGAATTTGATGCTCTACAGGAGTTTTTCTCTTAGAGTATTCATTTTCAAGCTGCAGACTCATATATAGTACTATATTTTCGTTTTTGACAAAGCTGTAAAAAACGTTGTTTTCTGACCCTGGGTAACGCAGAATTTAATGGTATTTTTCGATATTGTACCGTTTAGGCAAAAAATCGAAGAGAGTCCTAAAATTTCGGCCATGAGATTTGGCAATGTTGGAGTATTTTATTTTCCGTATTAATATATAGAATTATTATTGCATTGTGACAGGAGGACGTTCAAAAGTAGGTATGCCGTTCAGCGTCGCTTTTAGAATACATCATGTATTTCTTGTATTGGAGTTTTGATTTCTTTTGTCGGGTTTGAATTGGGTTATTCAGAATGCAGTTTCTCGCTGACCTTTATAAATTGAATTCCAAATCTCAAAATGACGAATGAGTTTTGTGATTTATAGTCCAATACTATTCCAGATTGGTTGGCAAAGATTATGAAGGTTTTGTCCAAATTCATAATAAGTTTAATTAAATTTATTCAGATTTGTGACGTTACTATGTAATCTAAAGATTCAAAATATTGCCGCGAAATATTTCAAGTTTGAATATAAGTATTCTTGTGCAAAAAGCTTTTGAATCTGTTATCCACACAAAATTCTTTCGGAAGAAACTATTTTTCTGTTCCGAGCTGGCGAACGAATTTTTTGATTTAGTGTCCTATTCTAATCAAAATTGGTACCTAGGGCTTTTTGGTGTAGGGATTGAAGAATTCATGGTGAAAATGACAGAACTGAAGACTATTGACAAGTTTGTTGATTTATGGTTCAAATTATCAAATTTGAGTGTACCAATGAAAATGGTAACTATAAATACTTAGGTTCCCTTGAATATTTCTTAAAACATGACATATTTAAAAAAACGTTCTTTCTTACAGAAAAGAATGTTGTGTGTAGCATGTGCAAAAAGCATATTTGTTGCACTCAGAACTTCGTGCATCATGTAGAAATTTTACAAGTTTAGGATTATTTAAACAAAAAACCATTATTATTATCAACAGTTTATACTCAGTTTTACTATTAACATGTTTTTGATCGCGTTTTTCACTTCTTGTGTATTTCAACTACTGAAACTATTTCGATATTAGATTTGTTGAAACAAAATGCATTTTTTTCTTTTCGGGTTTCTGTGAATTCAAAATAGAGAAATTTTCTCTATATCGAATGATTTCATGAAATTTTAAAATGAATAACTATTTTTTTTAATATATCCAAAAAAAATGTCTTCTTATATTTTTGAAAAGAAACTGTATTGAATGATATTGTTGAATTCTTTGAACAAAAATTAATGTTAGTTTGAACTTTTATTACTTATTGTAAATTCTATTTTAGGAGAAATATTTTATCTTTTTAATACCTGCTTTTCTAACCATGAGTTAGATAAATTCTTTTTAGCTTGCTTAGATGAGTATAACTTGTTAGTTCATTCAAATTTTGCAACTGAATTTTTACTCACTTCTATTTTTCCGATTAACTTGAAATTTGTCAGGTGTTAATAATTCCTGTTACAATACATTATGGAATTTTTTGGTAAAAAAAAACGAAATGGCAGCTTCAACATGGCAGACGAGATTTGTTATTATGTCCCGATTTGATTCAAAATTGGTAAGTTGGTGTTTTCGGGATCGGAGATTATGAATTTATTGTCAACATTCATGAATTCAAGATGGCGAACGAAAATTCTGATTATTTTCCGTTTCGATTCAAAATTGGTATGTATGGGTTTTCGGAGTCAGAGAATACGAATTTTTCGTCGAAATTCTTGAATTCAAAATGGCGGCCACAAGATGGAGGAAGAGTTTTGCAATTATGGTCAGATTCCATTGAAAAATGGTGTGTGGTAGTTTCTGTGGTCTGAGATCATGATTTCTTTGGCAAAATTAATGACGTTTTGTGATAGGATCTGCCGAGTACACTTATTCCTAATTCAATATGGTAGGTTACTCTGTAGTGAAGTTACAGAGAATCTGTTGAAAACAGTTCATGATTGCATGATTTGGTGAGACGGCCGTCGATAGCAGATAGCTCAAAACGCACAGGGAAAAGAACTTGTAATCACGATACTCTATTAGAAATGAACATATTAAGGCGCAATAACTAAAAAGCATGAAATGAAATAAATAATAAAACAGCTTTTAAAAGACAAGTATTTATGTGAGTTGTACTAAAACGAATAACATAAGTTCAAGTCATCGCCGACAATGATATACTTATGTTTTGTTGAATTATTTGGTTTCAAATAACTTGTCGTGCGAATTGGGAAAAAATAAATACCCCGACTAGTTTTTATTCATCAACCAATCACTGTCCCATGAAATTAATTGATGCCTACTTTTATGAACATTTCGCGCGACAAGCTTTTTGAAACCACATAATTCAACTAAAAAAAATAATACATCATTGTCAGCTATAACATGAACTTATTTTATTGGTTTTAGTACCTCTCTAATAAAAGCTTGTCAATAAAATGGTTTTTTATTATTTGGTTTTCTAAAACTTCGTATTTTACAGTATGTAACTAAAGTGAAGAACTTGTTTCCTCATTCCTATGGGAAAACATCCCAAAAATCTGAAGAGTTTTTTAGTCTAGATTAACGAGAATTCATTACTTGATTAGACGAATATTAATTCCAAAAATATATATCCACAGAAATCGATGATTTATCAAAGAAGTGAACACTCATATAGGAATCGTTTATTTCTTTTATGTTATTTTCCTGGGATAGTCATTTGGTATGCGGCCCATGGGAAAATAATATTTACTACCTTTTCACATCGAAATTTTGAAAACATGTACCAAATATTTAACTTTGCATACCAAACCTACGATTTTCACAATGCAATGTTTCTCTAGTGTCGTGTATACAATAGTTTGAATGAATATAATTGAAAACTATTTTTAGAGAAATGCACTAACAAAGAAAATAGGTATTTATAAAAACAAGTTTTTCCACAAATTCCCTAGAAAATAAAAATTATTTCCTTCATAAATCTTGATAAATGGTTAACAGATTCAAAATTTTGTCCTGCAACAAAATACTTATTTTGTATTCGCAGCAAGCTTTTGAATTTTTGCCCACCTAGGTCAAAAAATCAAATAAATTATTATTTTTTAGGGTATTTTTAGAAACGGTCTCTTTAAAAATATTCTTCATTTATTTATATTTATTTTTAGTGTATTTGTAAACAAAATTTCTCTACAGTTTTTTTACTTTCAATTTTGAATAGACTAGAATCATAATAAAAAAATTGTCGTCATCTGGGAGCCGCCATATCGAATTTTGACCGTGAAATATGATCTCCTACATAAAAAAATTATTATATCATGAATAAATATTTCACAGTTATAGATATAGATGAAGAATATTCTTTGCAATTTTAACTTTCATGCCAATTTGGATAACTTTGTAGGTGACTCTATAGTGAAACACACTATATACTGATTCACGATTATCACCAATACCTCTCGCAGAGTTAATGAATACGAATCAAATTCGAGGCGCTTATATATCTGGCAACACTGCTTGATGCAGAAAGGTAGATAAGATGAACATAATACCCGAAACCGGACGCAGAGTTGCATATGTGGTGAATGAGTATATTTGCGGATGCAGAAAAATCGGTAATATGTACGGATGCAGAAATGTCTGCAAGATGTATGGTAAATTTTGGAAAAAAAAACTTTTTTGTTTTAAGAGTATATTGAAATTTCAAAGTATCTACGTGTTTGTCTCAATAAGGACATTGGAAGTGAATCATTAGAATATAATATACTCTTTGATTTAAGGGAGACACCGAAACGTATATATATATATATATATATATATATATATATATATATATATATATAGGGTATACTTTTTCTTTTGGGAATGCGGCAATGTGAGAAAGAAAACTCTGTTGTTTAGTTAATTTTCAGCTTTCGGTAATTTATTTTTACCATTTTCAAAAAATTACAAGAAATAAATATTATATAAATTTAAAATAAGTTTAAAGTAAAAAAAAAATTTCACTTACTCTAATTGATGTTGTTCACAAATATATAATATCTATTTAAATGGAGAAAAATTACTGTTTTTCAAAAATTTTATACATTATAAAGATTTAAATTGGCATATTTGCATTTTATGAGAATTTTTTATATTTACTTTATTAGTAAGTGATAATAAAGGTACTATATTATAAATTGTTAATCAGACTTTTATTATTTTTAAATGAAATAATAGAAAATCAATAAAAATAATTCTTTTCCGTAATGCCTTGATTTACATTTTTTCTTTTTTGTCGAATAGTAATAAATAACTAAATTGAATTTAGATTCTGGTTATCAGTTCTTTATTTTAGACAATTATCCTCTTGAGCAATGAATGCCATTTCCAGGAAAATCCTTTTAGAGTAGTTGTCTTTACAGAGAATTTTAAAGTTTTTATAATCTATTACATGTTTTGTGGAGAAAACATGTTCAGCTAATGCTGACCCTTTTGGGTATAATCGTGAATCACTCTTATGTAAATCTAAATGCTTAGTAATTTTTTGGGAAGTCTGACTCACATAAATATTCAGATTTACATGTAGATCATGTTAATCTATATATAACATTTGAACGATCAGTATATGAATCAATTTCTTTCAATTCACTATAAACACAGAGAATTTTAAAGTTTTTATAATCTATTACATGTTTTGTGGAGAAAACATGTTTAGCTAATGCTGACCCTTTTGGGTATAATCGTGAATCACTCTTATGTAAATCTATATGCTTAGTAATTTTTTGGGAAGTCTGACTCACATAAATATTCAGATTTACATGTAGATCATGTTAATCTATATATAACATTTGAACGATCAGTATATGAATCAATTTCTTTCAATTCACTATAAACACAATTAATTGACAGAACGTTTTTATTTGCAAGTTTTATGTTAGTTACTTCTTTTAAAATTTTGGAAATTCTAGGTGTAAGCTCTCTAAAGTATGGTAAATATGCAAAAAAGATATTAGTTATATTTGTATTCGTTATATTTTCTGCGTTATCAGTTAATAAATTAGGTTCATTTGTTAATTGTATTTCATCTACAGTAGAAACGGTGAAGCTTTTCCATCACGTGACTTAGTTGACGATATTATTCAACACATACTATGTTGGTACTGTCTTCTTCTAATAACAGAAAAGGAGCGAAACTCAAAGACACGCGTTTGTCGTATTGTTTTGATTAAGATGCATATGGTTGATGTCATATCAGTCGCTTGATGGAAAATACTCATCGTTTCGTTTCTACTGTATATTCCAAATACGTTTAAATACATGATAGTAATAATAGAACTTCATTTAATAAATATTTGAGGTTGGTATATCTTTTATAATATAAATATTTTTCATCTAATAGGGTTCAGTCATTATCTCAACCCACAATTAGATCAAAGGTATTGTTTATTATTCTTCCTGACTGGGTTTATATCATAATAATATATTCTTTGAAAAACGTAATCAGCAATCCAATTTTGTTGAAAGTTTTTATTTTTGAATGAGCTCAGTGAATATCAACTTTTTTTCAGTTATATTTATCGATATTATGGATACACTTTTAATACGTTGAGTCTGAATCAATTCGGTAACGACCTCAAGAAGACAAAACCTTAAAAAATGTGCCTTCTGTACCTAACAACAAGTATCTCAAAACTGTGGCATCGGATTCGGATTCTAGGGAAAAATTACTCCGGGAATGATTTTTGACTTTCCCAGAAAAACACTATGTTCATCTGTGTTATAGATTAACTTGTTGTAGGATGTCAATATCAAGACATAAGTAGTATTCGATGTCATTTATTAAAAGAGATATAAAATCATACACCGTTCAAATACGTATATACATATGGGAAATTGATTGTAATAAGTAATAAATAGGCTGTTAGATAAATATATTCACTTGCTGATCTGTCAGTTAGCAGATATAATTATTGTTATTCAAATTTTATATTGAATCTCAGTAAGGAAATAACGTCAACTGATGTATCTAGAAAAAAAGTATTCACTATAACTCATTAATATTAAATATTTGAACAGCACCTCCCATAAATACTTCAGTCCTACCTACTCGACTAGATGAAAATGCAGATTTATTCTTTTGTTGTGGTTTTTCTATTGCCCATTCAATTTTCTACAATATAGAGTTAATATACGCACACATTTTATATGAGATTTTTCGTTTTAGATAACGTAGTCCAATAAAGGGTGTATTTCGTTATATACACACAAAAAAATATTGACTTTTATAGGCATATGTCATTTTATAATTATCTATAGGCGACTTTTAACCTAGGAGGCCCAAATTGAGAGCGATGACATAAAATATTAAAATTATACTACAGAATACACCAGCTTGATAAGAAACGAAAACCGGCGTAAATCCTTTGATGTTTTGGGGGAAAAATTTCGTGACCTTCAAACTGACGTTGACAGATAACTGAGATTCTTTACTTGACTTTACACTAAGAAAAGTGTTCAAAAAATGTAAATTAAACTTACCTACACGCAAAAAAGTGAAACCAAATAATCTCAAATAAAAATTGTTTATTTTTATGGCTTGTATCGACAAATTTTTAATTGTCAAAGAAAGATTTAAGCATTCAACCGTGTAATATTTTGAATGTTGGTTGATAATTGGTGAAAACTCATTAAAGATGAAGAAATACCAAAGTATAATTTTCACAATAGGTCTGTTAAACTTAATTTAAGAATTGTTAAAGTTAATTTAACAGCTAAACAATGTGAAAAATATACTTTCTTCATACATAAAGTTATAGCTTCTGTTTTTGGAGTTCCATCCATTATTAAAAATAACGAGCTATTGTTTAACCAAATGATTTTTATTTTCTATATTGTTATCGAAATTATATGTGTAAGTATGTATTTAAGTAGCGCTGTATGTAGGATAGGGTGAGTATAAAAACCAATACAATAATATAGATTATATATTTAGAATACCAGTTTACAATAGAAAGAATTTCAGTAAATGATGATATAAAATTACAATAAGTATGGTACTTGAATACAAAATTTTTATAATTGATTAAAAGTTACACTTCACCAGATTCTGAATTAAATATATATAATAATATAATTAGAGAGAATCTACTGATGTATGTGACAAAGAAGTTATAAAAAAGTAGCGACAGTAAACTTTCCTGCATAGTTATCGAAGTTTTGTTGCGTTTTTCAATTATCATATTTTGTGCTTTTTTCTGGTTGAACAGTTTATGCTGTTTTTCTGGTAATCCCTCCAATTAATATTACGATATAACTTAGACAAACATAGTATAGAACTTCTTGTGGCACTAGCTTATTTTTTGTGATCGCTTGTAAAGGAGAATTTGTTTGCTTATGTCGTGGATGATCCTCCAAAACTGGAGAAGGGATGAGTTTTGTTACTATCCCCAAGGACGATGTTAGGTATGTGTATTTTATAACGTTATTTAGCCAAACCAAAGCATTATATTATGTTTGCCAAACCCATAATCAAAGTACTGTTACTTTTTAGAGCCTAAATATATATACAAATTCTGCTTTTCAGTAACATTTTATGTTTAGTATGTCTACAATAAGTGAAAATAAATATATACAGTCATTTTTCTTGTCAAACAAAAGTAAAACAAGTAAAGGTACAACACTGATTCGGGCTCATTCCTTATGTAAATTAACATGGGAAATCGCCAAAGTCCATCGTGGTCATTTTTTGACTCCATTTCGATCTGCGCCTGCGTCAATCATGAGGCGGTCGTTAGCAATCAAGTTCCGCGTGCGCATCCACCTTGGGACACGTTCGATATACAGGATGTAGTCATAAAGATGACATAAGGGCACTACCATATATCTCTATTATTATTGGGCGGATTGAAGTAGAACAAACGCCATTGTGATAGGTGGAACATTTTTACAGGATGTACAAAGAATGATGAAGAGCCAATAAAGTCTCGAAAGCTTGAACATAATAAAGAGTCCACTTTTTATTTCTCTTTTGACTGAAGACCCGATTAAGAATTTTAATTTCCTTAGTCAGCCGACTAATACTCAACTTCTTCTATATATATATATATATATATATATATATATATATATATATATATATATATATATATGTGTGTGTGTGTGTGTGTTCGGAAAGGTTTCCGCGGTTAGAGTTATGAAGACATGAACTAGGTTCACGGGTTCAACCGCGTTCGAAATTTATAATTTCTCGACGGTTATTCGTTCATTAATCTAGGAAGTGATCCGATTCCGTAGTCTCAATCTGCCTACTCTACGCAACGAATCACCCCCTTCGGCTAATTCCAAGGTCTCAATCTGCCTAGTCCTTGGAATTTCACCGAAAAAAGACATAACAATAAAACTAAATTAAATAAATAAAATAAAAATAAATAAATGAAATGAAATAATAATAATAAAAATTGCTTACCAGTTAAAAAACCGTAAAACACTAACACTCACTACTGGCTTGAAGCCGACTGACCGATAAGTTGACTGTCTGGACCATGTATTTATAGGGGACCTATTGGCCGGTATTGGCTTTTTTGTCCTCAATACCTCTTTTTACCTGAATAAAATGAATTATCTTCTCAACACTTCCGACTATAAAATCGTACCTAATGACCCTACCACATATTTGGAAAAGACAACAAAAATTTGCATCAATAAGTCCCAACTTCCTTCCGACATAAAATCTAAGCTCATCCCACTAGAAAAATCATCCCACATTCCTCGAATATACGGTTTTACAAAAATCTACAAACCCCATCACCCACGACGACCCATTGTCAGTGCATTTAACTGCCCCACCCAACTCTTGGCTAAAGATCTAGCTGAAACCCTTCAACCAATTGCTGAGCGGTACCAATCCTATGTCAAAAATTCCTCCCATTTCATTGACCTACTCAAAGGATTTGATGTTTCATCCACAGATATCCTTGTCAGATTTGACAGCTCTTTATTTACCAACATCCCTATCGATGAAACTTTGTCAATCTTATATACTAAACACCACATCACCTCAGATTGTCTTTCCCTAATCAAACGCTGTTTGTCCAACACCTACTTCATATTCCAAGGTAACTTCTACAGACAACTGAATGGTGCCCCTATGAGATTCCCTATCTCTCCGGTTATGGCCAACATTTTCATGGAACATTTAGAAAATTTTGCACTATCTTCCTCTCCCCTCCGACCAAGCTGTTGGTTACGATATGTTGATGACAATCTCGTCATTTGGCCCCATGGAAGAGATACTTATACCTATATCGTTTGTAGTAAGTGTGATCTTGAAATGAGATTTTTTTATTAAGTCGGGTTCCAGGTTCGTACTGCTTTTGTTTGCCCCTCAAGCAAGATGGCCGACCTGCCAGTCACGCGACCTGGAATGGTCTCTATTAAAAAGACATTCTCACAAGTATCTTCTATTTTATGGGATCAACAATAAAAATAACAAACCATGCTCCCGCCATAACAATTGAGAACAAATTTCCGAGACAATTGTTTTGGTTCCGGTTAAGTAAAATGCATATGGGGGTCATTTAAAATTGTATAATAATGTAAATCAGTCATAAGTATGGAATGCTGTAATTAATTAATTATTTCGGAAATGGCTTGCACAATTTTCATAAATTTTGGTTTATAGTCAAGGGTTTTGTAATATGGTCGATTTTATTGTCAGATCTGAAAATATAATTAACTTATTATGTCAAATAAATCACCCTGTATATTTTTTATTCTTGATATCCGTAAAAATAATGAGTAACTTTCATCTAATAATTCCTAATGCTGTAATTTTGGTGATATATAGATAAATTTACATTATATCCTCCGAATATGAATTTATACAAGAAATATTTGCATAAATCAGGTTGAAGAAAAACTGAATCAACTGAGGACAAATTTTGTTTATGTCATATTCGAAGTACATGATACAATAAAATAGAAGATATGCTTTCTCGCATTCTGGCTCTGACGTCACGCCGAGAGTGAACGCCTTGAATTAGTCTGCAGTTACATTATTGGATATGTTTATGTCGGTTAATTTTACATTTTTATTGTTGAAAAATAGCAAAAATTAGTCAAAATGAGATGTGTAGTGTATAGTTGTGATTCAGACAATCACGTGAAAGGCTTTGCACACGATGTCAGCTTTTTTACCTTTCCAAAAGACAAAAAAATGATACGGGAGTGGATCCGTTTGTCTAAACGCGAAGATACATTTAATACCATAGACTATTAGACCATATAATTATGCTGAAATTGAAAAAAAAAGTCATTAGCTCCTCTTGGTAATCGTAGAGATATGCTGGGGGCTATTTTTTTATTTAAACTCCTAAATGGGCAGGATCTTTTGAGTCATATGGGGATTAGCATTCCTTGTCAGGGTCTTCGCCATCAAGTTACCTTTCATGTGCCCTTTCATAGAACAACATATGGTGCTATGAGTCCTATAAATAGATATCTGTACTTTTTGAATAGCTTTAATTTTGATAATTTCAATACGTCTTTGGGCCAGTTCAAATATTGCTTAGGGCTGTGATTTGTTGAATTATGCTGGGTTCTTAATTTTTTTTATTTATATAAGTATTGTTTATTACCTGTAGCTACATGGAAAGTGTTATGTATTTCAAATTAATTGGTTATGCTGTATCAGTCTTTATACCTGTCCTTATTGTATTATTTATTGTTGTATTGTAACAGTTAGAGGGGTTTCCCGTAATAAATAAATCTTTTCTTAAATCCAAGTTAACAAATAATATTTTTAAATCTTAGTTTGATATTTTGTTATTACCAATAATAATTTCATTATTATTATTATTATTTTGAAGAATGCGTTGTACTTCATTGTTGTTCTGTAGTATACTTATTTTGGAATAAACAACCGATTAAGTATTAAAATTTGCTAATTGTTTTAATCCTTATATTTATTTACAAATTTAAATGTTTATAAAATCATGTCAAAAAATCCAAAAAGTATAATAATATGTTTTTTTTTGTATGAGTACAGTAATTATTTACTTTACGAAGTGAGCAAACAGATTTCAATCAGATCTTAGAATTATTATTTGCTCTGGTAGGCTCTCCGATTACATATAACACTTTTAATGAATTCTCTTTGCCTTTAATATACTAATAATATCTCATTCAACCTGAACCATCCCCATTTTCCTTCAAAATGCATTAGCAACGCATCATACGCAAGTTCTATTACATCAAATGCATTAGCCCGCGCTCACGGTTTTAAATTGTACTCTCTGCGTGACGTCATGCGCGCGGCGAACGATATTTTGAACGGCTAGAGATCTATCTTCTATTTTGTTGTATCATGTTCGAAGTAGTAGACAAAAAATTAGAAAACTTGTTATTTCGCAAAAATCCATGAGAATAAATTCCATCCAAACGAAGTCAGGTTTGTTGAAGAGTTTTCCGATGACTACTTTTATAGACATACAAAACATATAGTCAAGACGACTTTTTTTATTGAAAAACTATGCATTAGAGATATTACGTTATATTGTTATTAGTCTACCAAAAATTTGTTTTCTACGTCTACTCCAACTATCGGACGATGATCGTTGTGATAATACTTAACTGGGTGGCACAAGTAAAATCTTCATTTTGTTAAGCAGAATTGATCTTTAGAATCTTTATAAATGACAGAACTAAATCTTTAAAAATCCGTAATGAAATACTTGCCTTATATGAAAATAAGCTAAGATCAGATGATCTTAATAGCCTGGCTTCTTCCGAATCTCTCTGGTTATTTAAATTTTTAAATAATAAGTCTTATATAAAACGAAACCTACCATCACAAATCCTTAACGGGTAGCAAAAAAATTATTATGTTTACTTATAAAGGTTCAGCATGCATAATAAATAGCGAAGAAATCTGCACAATATGTAATCTAAAAGCGCCAGAGTCCGGCTACCACATATTTTTTGAGTGCCCTCTATACCAACCGTATAGAACGATTTATCTGACAGATATTGCAAATATTGACTTTCTGGTTAAGATCCTTGACACTGGCACCTCCAGGTAATTGACAAATGTAGCTTATTTTATTAGTAATGCCCTAAAACTTGATCATTTATATTTGATGAGTGACAACCTGAAATATCAAAATGTCAAATACTATTACTTACTTAATAATTTTGTTTGTGGTTAGGACCCTTGCAATAAGATTTTGTAAATTTCTTAAATGCAATAAAGATAATAAAATAAAAAATAAAATAATAATAATAATAATTGTCCATTTCATGTTCGCGTATATCGAATTAAGTTGCTAGATCCAACGAGGGAAATAGATTTTTTCTTTATTACCGATTGGTTTGAAATATTCTACTTCCTTTAAACTGTTCAATATCTACATCAAATATGGTTTAATTCGTGCAAAATCCAGGTTTTCCTTTGCATCGTATTAAAATAGCGAAATTTTTGTGTAAACGATGATTTTTGTAGATAGAATTTCGGAAGACTCATCGATAACTGGGAATGTATACGTACATTTTTCTTCCAAATAGGAAACGATAAAACATTGCTTCTAGTTAATAAGATACAGGAAAAAATAATTTAAAGATGCAAGTTTTAAATACCTTAGGCGCGCACTTGCGATTTTCTGTAGCGCGATTGTTTGATCGCAAATATAAAACAACAAACTTACGACGCAACTGCACGCACATGCGACGGAAAATAGCAACGACAATACGCAACGAATCGTCAGTCAACGAATGCAGCATTTAATCGCCGATATTATAAGTATGGCCTTCGGAATGTTATGTATATTCACTGTCCTTGTTAAAGTAATTATTAGAAGATTATCATTATCAGGCAATTATCAGAATATTTCGAATGTCGAAGAGTTCAAAAGATTCTCAATTTATTCACAAGAAAATATCTTTCGTGTTCATTCAAATAGCTACTGATTATGGAATGCTCTTCCGCCGTCATGGTAGTTTCATTATCGTATCTAGTCAGGCAACATTGTAACTTACGATCTCTATTTGTACCTTTTTTGATGCAAATCAATTAATTATTGTGTGCTTCTGTTCATCAAAACAGGTATTTTAAATGGTCTCGCATATTTTGTTCGAAACCATTTGCAATTATGTCTACTAATATTAATCAAACCTTTAGCAGTGGCGTATCTATATTTATTCGAATATAAAATGTTATTTATGGCTTTGATAATGTTTATTGGGATTTGGTAAATAGAATAAAATTGTGTGCATATTTTTGGAATAAGACGTAAATAAAATATGCGAAATAAATATTTTTGAGATAAAAATGCTACAATACTTAATACCGGAGAGAGAATATGTTATTTAACCAATAAAGAGATTTTAGACTAGCAGCGAATCTCCTCAGAATTACATAGTATATAAAAGAAGACCTAGTAGATGGCAAAATGTTTAGATGTTGTGTTGCTGTTTCATGTGCAAAATAAATAAGACAATAAAGTGGAAGGTGCATCTCATAAAACGAAACAAGTACTAAAAGATGTGGCAAAATACATAATATGGAAAGCACATTCGAAGTATCTACTCCTTTCAATTACAAAACAAAAAAGATGATGCGAATAGAGAAATAGGTCGTCCACTGTCACCCTCTTTGGGGAATATACATATACATTTAGTATCTGTAGACCAGGGCCGAAGCCTTAAAAAATGGTAAAAAATGAAAAAAAATTACAGTAGAATTAAACCCATTAGAAAAGGAGGGGAATATGATCAAAATGAAAGGAAAAATAAATTACGGTCGATCCGAGTTCGGGAAGTGGGAGGGGGTGAGTTTTTAGGGTAAAAAATGGTTTATCTTGATTTCCGGAAAAACTACAAGTCCTATGGAAAAAAATTAAATGGTAAAGTTGTAGGTAATAAAAAGATCTAAAACTTTTGTATTTGCAATTTTTTCACATAACTTCAAAATTTAGGTGAAAAATTCAAGAAACCAAGATTTTGGTTTTCTATTTGAAAAACGCCGATATTTTGACGTCAGAATTTTCGATTGAAAATTAGGGTGCTTTTTTGATATTAAGTTAAAATAAGGCGAAAAAATAAATATTTTGAATCAAATAAATTACAGTGTATTTGGGACATAATAAGGTAAGTTTTCACCAAATTTCGTAGAAAAAAATTTTTTTTGCAAAAGATAAATAAAAAACCAAAATCTTGGTTTTTTGAATTTTTCACCTAAATTTTGAGGTTATGTCAAAAATTGCAATTACAATAGTTGTAAATCTTTTTATTACCTACAACTTTGCCATTTAATTTTTTTCCATAGGACTTGTAGTTTTGCAGGAAATCAAGATAAACCATTTTTTACCCTTTAAAAACTCACCCCCTCCCACTTCCCGAACTCGGATCGACCGTAATTTATTTTTCCTTTCATTTTGATTATATTCCCCTCCTTTTCTAATGGGTTCGAAAGACTTTTATGCAATTTTCAAATAACAACAAATAAGAAACAAATTACATTATCGAACAACTATGAATTTTTTTAAACCATGTTAAACTATATAGGAATAATTGCGTATAATGTTTTATATTAACTAATAGAACACTTTATTTTAGAACACAACTGCTTGTCGTCAATACCGTTGACAAACTTTCAATAAATTTTGATAGAATTAATAATAAATAAGTTAAGCACGCACTTTTGTTATCAATGCCACAATTATAAAATATACACTACGCATTTCTAAACAAAATAGTTTTAGTAAATATTTCTTTGAACATAGTTTATGCACGATGGTGCTCCAGTACACTTCAGTCGGACTGCTAGGCAACATTTAGATGCAACATACCCCAACTGGTTGGATTGGTCGAGGAGGGCCCCAACATTAGCCTCCTCGATCTTCAGAGTTAAATTCTTGGTGATTTCTGTTTATGGGGTTACCTTAAATCATTAGTCTACACGTGTGACACCATAAGAAATACACCTCAAATCTTTGAACGTGTACAGTAATCCATGACACGTAGGCTACGTTCATGTATTTTGGCTAGAGGTGGTCATTTCCAGCATTTATTATGAATCGTATTACATCTTACATCTTTACTGTTTTCTACTCAATTTATTAAAAAAATTATAAATTATGGTGTTTATTTTTTTCTCTGCAGCTATTTCATAAAAAAGTTTTGATATGAAATAAAATAAGGGTTGCTAATTTCACCCCCGTATAATGTAACAGGAATATTGAAAAAATACCCGTGGTTAGTCTTTTGCGAGTGCAGGATAATTAAAGAATTTCAAGTATCTAGCTTTACTGAAATTTTAGAAAAAATAAAAACTCAATTTTAATCACCATCTTTTAAGGCTGATATCTCGGAAAGGGGTGGGCTGAGGAAATTTTGTTAATTTCATATGAGCAATCACCTCCTGAATGTTGTCGCATGAATTTAGAAACACCCTGTATATAGATTAGAAATATTTGTTAGGACGATACTAAAGCGAATGTTCAATGTGAAAGTAATGGATTTGCACCAGGTTTAACATATTTTATAACATTTGCTTTAACAAGACTATCGCGTGGAAAAAAATGAGAGGAGCACATTAAATGATGCAATGGAACTACGAGTATATCATCTTTTTCTACACCGATCAATGAGAACCACATTTTTCTTTGCTCACATTCGTGGAACACCTGCAATATATGTTGTCGAAAATCCACTAAGTGCATTAATTATAAAAAGGTAGATTGAAATATATTTGATATTTATTTACTTATACATACTTATAAATAGAACAATGGCTCGACTGGCTAGTAAAACAAAAATAATTGGATGATTTAGGTATTTCATATTATTAAAATGCGTAACTTTGAAATCATTCAAGTAGATGTACTTATGGTTGAAATTATCCAATTTTTCGCAAATCTAACACTGACGAACCATGTTTTTGATTTAATAATACACTTATGGAGTCTGCAATAGTACAATAATTGCTTAAATAACCGAATAATCATTTGTATACAAACGATGTTTTGTAATTACAACTATACGATGATTTATGATTATTAAATCAAAGATTGTATACACGGGTACGTTTTTTGAATGGATTGCAGAATAATTGTATTATTGAAAACACGTAGACATGAACATAATCGCAATAAAATTTGTTTGCTATATGTCCTTTACTTTCAACTATTAATTTTTTTGCAAATCAATGGTACTTTCATTTTCTACATCAATTTATTATACATTTTTCGAGCAGTTTTCAGAAATAAAGCACATTTTGACATTAGCGCATGGTGATGGGTAGCGCATAGTTTCACATCTCGTTATTAGGCAATCCAAATCACGTGGCTTTTTAGCTGTCAATATGGCGGCAACATTGGATTCAGTTATTCAGTACAATCATTTATGTTTAGAAAGCTGCAGAGTTTTATAGTTATAAAACGGGTTTCTTTGTATTTTGTGGGATTTTAAGGTGTTTTGTAGTGTTTGAGAAGGACAATCTTTCTATTTTAAGATAAAGAGTGCTTATTTTAAATCGTTATTAGTGGAAAATCCAGATGATGGAGAAACATAAATAGTTTAGCTAATAGATATATTATGTGTAACCTTCTGCAATTAAATCAGTGTCGAATTTTATTTTTTGTAAATAAATGTAGAACTAAGTTAGCCTTTCATTAATGGTAAGGAATTATATATGTATTTGGAGTTATATAATGAGTTTATAAATGATTGTTTTATGCCCATGTTGTCTTGTGAAATTGTTTCTATGACCTTAGGGGTTTTATTTTCTAGTTTTTTTTGTTTTTGGAAAAAAATAAACTGTTATATAAGGGTTTTATTTTTTTATTGTCCCTAAAGTGTGTGACATTTAATGCATTAGAAAAACAATTATTTTACACTGCAAAATATAAATTTCATTTCATTTTGACATGTGTACATTACAATACATATTTCTAATATTAACATGAGTAAAATCAATGAACTTCAGCCTCATTGTTCAAAGATTTTGATCTTATTGACAAAGCTATATAAAAATATATTACTATAATAACACTTAGTACATTAACGTTATACGTATTATGAAGAGACAAGAATTATTACTAATTTAAGTACACATCAAAATAAAACATTCATTAAATGTTCAGAAATAATAAAAGCTGCAAAGTAATATTTACTAAATGTTTAGCTTCAAAACTAAAAGATAAATACTTAAGCATCATAGACACCCCAGTCTCCATAAATTCAATTTGATCATCCTGGGACTGTTGAGGCATTTCATCAATATCCATGACCTGTTGACAAAGTAATTATAACAATTTTCAGCAACTATCAATACATAACTTAACATTGCTATTACTAAAAATTAACATTCTTTTTATCAAAATAAAGTGTGCAAAACATGCTCATCGAGTATCTTTTCTTGACCAGGACGATCAGTTAAACTTTTCCCAATCAATTGTCATTAAGCACTTGAGACAATTTACATATTAATTATTTTTTACCTTAGTGTCAGTCAGTTTTGTCCTTTTATCTCTGCGATTCTTTCGGTCAACATCTGCAGCCCTTTCTGAGACACATGTCCCATATGTTGAGATGGTACCCAGTCAGGGTGTTCTTTATCTTCGTGGACAGCAGGTTTGCCTAAAATGAGTTAATACCTACTTGAGTACAAACTACGTAAACTAGGAGCTAGTAGAGTTGATATAATATTTTTGATAAGAAGCCTACCAGTTATAAAGTGTCTACAGCAAACTTTCTGGTGTTTCAATATAGATTCGGTCAGATCGTCTCTCTTTATTGCTGCAATCCACGCATCCCTGCGAAGTTTGGTGAAATCGTTTTTCTTCGTTAGAAACCTGTGTTTTCTCTGCGGGAACGCGATAAATCGAAACTTCATCACGATTAGAACGGCTTCCACAACCAACTACACTACATATCGAAGACAAACACTACACTATTTAAAAACCACAATTTACAGCCAATAAACAGAAAGAAAATCAATTTAACGTGGGTTAAACAATCACACTCTACAGTAACTTTGTTATTTGTTTGACCGTCGTCGCCATATTGAATTTATTTTGACAGGTCGTTGGATTGCCTAATTGCCTTTGCAATGTTAGGTTCAGTATTTAATGTAAATAAATGGGTCTATTCTTTTTTACGTCATTGGTCAAGGCGTATAGAGAGTAAATTTGTTGTTTTCCTTCACAAGGCAATAAAAATTTGACCTTGAAAATGTTCATTTTCAAATAAAAAAGTGTTGTTAGTCAAAACATCCATTTACAAATGTTATAATTAAACCTCGAAATTATCATTTTAATTACATAGTATTTTTTTGCATTGCAATAAATTCAAAATTTTCTATTCGAAGCTTCATTTGAAAATTGTTGCACTACGACGAACAGTGGCTCGACCTAACTTATACCAAAATTTTCATTAAAGGAGGGATCAGTCATAGTATTGTTTGGTAGTTCACACAAAACCTTGCCTGTATTCCGAAATTCTGATGTCATGAATTGACACCATACCAGTGACTTGTTCCGAAATATGTTGG
Source organism: Galeruca laticollis (assembly GCA_963921935.1). Lineage (NCBI taxonomy): Eukaryota > Metazoa > Arthropoda > Insecta > Coleoptera > Chrysomelidae > Galeruca > Galeruca laticollis. Next base: position 132,203,139 of record OY998180.1, read on the forward strand.
CCAGTGCTTTGACGCCATAAATCGACAACATATTTAAAATGCCTTCTCTAGATACGCGTTAACTTGTACGGAAATATAAAAATTGTGTAGGTACATTGACATTTCCGTGGGGAAAAGTGCCATAGAGTGTAAACAGTGACCAATGTTTGGCAGGACAACGTCTGCCGGGTTTATCTAGTTACTGATATTCATTATGTCATACACCTAGAAAAGATTGATACTAATTGCACTTCGAGCATTCTCGATCTCTCTTCGTTTATATAATCAAATATACTTCATCGAATGGCGGGAGAATGCAAACCTAACCCCTTTGATTGTACTACTACTTTTCAGATCAATTTGGAAAATATCGAAGATTTGTTATTTAAAATAAGTGATGGGACATTAAATATGGACGCAATAACGAAGAACTTGTTCGTTAATCCCCTCAACTTCATCATCTGAACTGTCAGATGAAGAGAGTAGTTCCGTACATTCCATAATTTTAGTTTTATGCTTCATAATTATCAACAAAAATACATATTAGCGATAAAACTATAGATTGTTGATTTTACACCACAATTATTTACTAACATGAGGTTATTTTTTCAGGAGTGCTCTCCTCGCTCTCTCAATATTATCAAATCAGTTGAGATCGATCTTTTTATATCTTAGAGCAACAAATATGTTAAACAGAATACACAACTCTAAGATAGGGCGATATTTAGTCTAAATAGAACACGGAAATCTCTCGCAGGTCGCTTTCATATGCACCTCTATTAAGCTGGACCCCCCACAATCGCAAATCAAGTTCGCAACGATTCAAAAATTTAGTGCTAATTTAGTACCTTAATCCGAATTTTAGTGCTCAAACCGTTTAGCAGAAAATCGTGTGAAGAATGGACCCCCCCCCATACCAGAAAAAAATATTTAGTGATCCAGTATAAACGACAAGTACACTATAATTTAGTGCTAATTAAGGGCTCTAAGATAAAGTTAAAAAAATGACAAAATATAACATTCTTTAAATAGTTTATCTAGGGAACGTGGGCGCCGCGCTCTAAAATTTGTTAGACAATCGTCAAAGAATTTGGAGCTCGCAGGATTATGGTACTAAAATATTCCTTAGGCATCGTACTTTAAAAAAAATACAATGACAGAATTTAGTGCTACTTGCATTACGTGGAATTAAATAATTTATACGGGAAAGAGAGCGCAGAGCTCTAAAATTCGTTAGACGATCGTTAAAGAATTTGGTACTCGCAAGATTATGGTAATAAAATATTCCTGAGGCATCGTACTTTTAAAAAAATACAATGAAAGAATTTAGTACTCCTGCATCACGTGGAATTAAATAGTTTATACGGTTGAGGCCTGGTGCACATGAGCTGCAAAGTAATCGGGACGCAAATAATGTTTCCAATCCTGTTTCTTAGATAACTATCGGATGTTCAGTTCACATGTAGCGTCATGTCAATTTTCTATGTAGGATGTTGGGTACTGTCTTCATTGTAGTGAAGTTTCTTCTACGAGTTGGATCGAACACAAGTTCAAATTCCATGGCTATTTGATTTAATAACTAAAAAATATATATATTAATTAAATGAAATGTGTAACGTTTTAATAATTAATGTGTACGTATGTGCACGTACATTGATAATTAGCACACTGTTTTTCCAATTTTTAGTTGTTTGTAGTAAAATAAAAATCAAATTCGGACATCATTACTATATTTACACAGACTTATTAGACTATTCACACTTATTATTAATTGTACAATGTTTCTTTACGGCTTACGACTGACGCGGACCCTATTCCCGAGAATTTTCCTGACAATATCGACAGAAACTATCCGAAAATCATTGGTGGGGCGGTTTTTGGGGAGAAGACGTTCGGGGCCAGGTCCCGGTACGCTGGGGGTTCGGGGGGTCGACTTCGACGTGAAATTCGGATTCAGCACCCCCCAAAAACCCCCGCAACGATTTACGGTTCGTCTTTTTCGATTGTGTCAGTAAAAGCCACGGAGATGACGTTCAGGGCCAGTTTCCGATGCACCAGGTGTTCGGGGGGTCGTTTTCACCAGGGAATTCGGAGTCAGCGCCCCAAAAAACGTTCCACCAATGATTTTCGGATAGTTTTTGTCGATATTGTTAGGAAAATTCTCGGGGATGGGGTCCGCGTCCAAGCACCAGGGGGGTGTTCGCCGATGCCATATTTGGATTTAGCGAACCCAAAAACCCCCGGGCGCCAAGTTTCTCTCCTACCTCCCGTGATTTTCGTGAGAGTCCCACGGGGATGACGTTCATCGGCGTTCCTGAGCTCCAGGTGTTCTGGGAGTCAATTTGATCATCATAATCGTGATCAGCGACCTCGAAAACCCCCGGGTACCCGATTTGGGCCAGTTCTGACTCTCATTTACAAAGTTTTAGTTATCCAATAATATTTATAATTAATAAATAATTAAATCATTGAATACTTACCTGATAAAAAGAAGTAAGTAGGTATATAAAAATGACGCAGCGTCTCATAAGCACTGCCTCCTTAACAACTGTGTACTTGTGAAATGCTGAAGATAGAACAGACACAGGAAAGGGTCAGCTCATGTGCATCGGTAGTATTAATCCCTGAAAGTTATTCCTAAAGTTTACTGTTGGTATTGCCCTGAAAACGTTTGAAAACCATTGGGTTTCCAAAATGAGAAAATTAATAATTTTAAAAAGAGGTTTTAAGAATATCGTTTATGCGTATGTTAGATCAAAATATTTCAATCCGATATTTGAATTGTCTTATTATCTATAAACATGTTAGCATGTTACATTCACACAATTTTCTCAATGATAAAATGATTAAATTTTCTACATCCATGGAACAACAAACTTTAAAATACTGTGTCTGTTTCCCAACTATATTTTATACAAAATGGAATTTTCTAGGATCGCCCAGAGCACATTCCGTTTTTACAATTATCTAGGAAATGTGTTTTATTCCAAATAAATGCCTATAAATTTATTTGTCACAAGCTTGAATAATCCTTTAGCAATTGTAATTTTATTAAGAAGGCGGCAGTCAATTTATCTGTCATGTTGGTAGTTAAATACAGAAATTGTTTTTATTTATGTGATACCTGAAATGAATATATGGTCAGGTATGCATTAAACGTTTGAAATGGTATTTTGAGAATTTCCCAGTATTATCACACATCAAAACTTTTGACTGTATTGACAAACACTTACCAGTAAACGATGTGTATTTTATTTTAACATAGGAAACGAGGCAGAACCTCACAGCAGCATTTTAATATTTATAATAACATTAACCAGTCTACATAAAAATTATTCAAAATTAATGAAAATGAATTAATAATATAGTTTTTGATATTGACTATTTCGTTTCGTTTTATTTTGATCACTATGTATAATATTTGTTTAATTTACTGTCACTAACGTAAGTGTTTGATTGTATTGCTTATTTTTTTGTTGGTTATATTGATTTTTATTATTAAAAACAGAATAAGCTTGCTTGCATATCTTCAACAAAGTCATAAATCTGTGATGCATGTAAATATTTCAATTCTGACTGTAATTATATGCGTTTTTTTTATTAAAAAAACTCTCGGAGGATAGAGTCAAATTAAAATGATATATTACTTTTGTTAACGTTTAATTTTACAGTTAGATAGAATTAGCAATGATATCTTAGGAATAGATAAAAACCTACACAAATATTTATTTACTGTTTTCGTATATCCAGTTTCATTTAAATACTAATATTTCTGAAAAGGAAGTATTGGCATGAACAGGAATTGTAAGATGTTGACCTGTTGGTTCAATGCGTTTTTAAATACAGGGTGGTTAACTGGAAACAAAACCGAGTCGGTAACAGGAACTGCATTAACACGTCAACACTTTTCTGTTTATTTTTTTACTTTGCTGCTTAGGTAAGAATCGAATTCGAGTAATATTCACCTATAATTCTATTAATAACTTTTGTTTGCTTCGTGTTTTTCGATGGGTTTTTGGCGTTATTTGAATTAAACAAACTTAAGTGAATTTCTAATTTATAAAAATGACCTGGAAAACTACTGATGATCTATGGATAGAAATCATTACCTCATAAATATACGTGACAACTCATATGAACAAGCTCATGTGAGAAGTTATTGGCGCCTCAAGAAAGCGAAATGGCTGAATCTCTCCACCGGCCACCAATAATATTGATGATTCTATTAAGCTTTTCTCGGATGCCATCATTATAGCAGCAGCATTCACTCACATTGTCAAAACCACCCATATCTCCCGACACAAAATCGTTCCTTGGTGAAACCCTCAATGGGAACAAGCAGTGCGACAATCCAAAAGTGCCCTTAACATTTTCCGCAAACACAAAAGTCCTAAAAATCTAGTTAATTTAAAAGACTTAGAGCAAAAATCAAATATGTAATCAATCAGCAAAAACAACTCCATGCATAATTATGTAACAGCCTTGCATAATAATTCAAACCCCTCCCAAACATGAAAAAAAAATCGACAGGTCCCAGATCATAAAACTTACACCAAAATTCCCCATCTTTTTTAATGACACTTCCTCTAGCAATAGCCAAACTATTTCTACCATCTTTGCTGATAAATTTGTTGAAAAATTTCAAAACAAACTCAAGCCTCTTTTTACAACTATTCCTCATGAATCTGCCTTCCCCAAACTCACTGTACCTCACCTACATGATATCGTCGATATTAATTCACCTTCTTCATTTACTGCCTTATCTTCATGTAAAAACTCTGCCGCTCGTCCTGACGACATCCCTTACATTTTTCTTAAAAATATATCCACCTATCTTACTAAACTATTAAACATTTATAACACCATTTGGTCTTCTCAATTATTCCCTACTTAATAGAACACATCCATTATCATTCCCGTCCTAAAACCGTCATAATCATCTACATTACCACAGTCCTATAGACCGATTTCTCTTACATGTACTACATGCAAATTAATGGAAAAGATGATAAACAGACGAGTCATGTGGTTTATCGAAAAACACCAAATCTTACCAAAAGAACAATCCGATTTCCCTGGTCACCGATCCACAAGAGATAATCTCGTAATCTTACAAACCCACATTGCCAATGCTATAAATCGTAAACAAGAAGTGTTAGCCTCTGTCTTTGACATTGAAGCTGCATTTGACACCTTACCAAGGCAGACGATTATTGATAAACTTTCATTTTATGGCCTCAATGGTAACTTTTTCTCATTTATCAGACACTTTCTTAATAATAGATCCTTTAAGGTCTCAGTAAACGGCTGCCTATCATTATCTCATGTTCAACAAGACCCAGGGCTCTATTCTTAGCACTACATTATTAATTATAACTATTAGTCATTTATGTAACAATCTTCCATCCCGTGTCAAATCTGCTGCATATGCAGACAACCTTGTTATCTACTGTCACGGTACCTCGACTCCTACTACATGCAAACTCCTCCTATCTGCTGTTAACCTATTACATAGTAGAATATCTTCATTTGGCCTTTCCCTTTCCCCTACAAAATCAAAGCTCATATGATTCAGCATCCCCTCACCCTGAAATTTTAGTGAACAACCACTCTCTCCCAGTCGTCGAACACTGCAAAATTCTGACTCGGCTCCCGACTTTCTTGGAATCACCATATGCGAGAAACCAGAGGATACTGCCTAAAACTCTTGAATATCATCAAAACGCTCTCCCACTATCAGTGGAGAGCTGGCGAATATACCCTCCTGAAAGTATACCGGGCTCTCATTCGATCCAAACTATATTATGGCAATATCGCATATATGTCAGCATCCAAAAACGTCCTGTAAACCCTGAACTCTGTACACAATACTGCTATTCGACTTTGTTTAGGCGCATTTCGCTCTAGTCCAGCCGAGAGCTTAGGCATTGAAGCCAATGAACCTCAACCTCACAATCAATTATCCTTAACCAGCCCTATCCCCATCCCACATTACTCACCCTGGACCAAAACACTCCCATGATGTAACATCTCACTCACCGTGTTCAGCAAGGAAGAAACCAGTCACGAACTCATAAGGAAATCCTTCTTAGAAATCATAATTTCGAAGCAATACGACCGGATCCTCTTTACTGACGCCTCAAAAAATGAGACTGGTGTCGGATATGCTGTTACCACTACGCAAACAACTGTGGAATCCTACCGAATCCCAGCTTCTTGTAGCGTTCACACCGGTGAACTATTCGCCATTTTACAAGCCTTCAATCTCTGCGTAATCCCCCATTAATAAGCTGCTATTTGTACAGACTCTCTCAAATCATCCTTTCGTTCAACGCATCCACGACGCCTATCAAACCCTTATTTCTCATGATGTAACTATAACTATTATATGGATTCCTTCACATATTGGTATATCTGGTAATGAAAACGCCGATCGACTTGCTAAAGAAGCTGCCTCATCCACCACTACACCTATTATTCTGCAAATTTCTAGAGACCTAAAATTCGCTATGAAAAAACTTATATGGAAGAAATTGCTAAGCTACTGGAACCATTCCGCAATATTCTTAAGGAAAATACATCCGAATATTGAACAGTTTGACATCCTCGATCTACGGAGAAACGAGAAGATCGTCGCAAGAAGACTGCGCATTGGTCACACCCGATTTACTCATGGCCTCCTTATGACCTGTTCCCACCAGCCAAAATGCCAATCTCTACTTGACATTCAACACATTCTCGTAGATTGCCCCTACTATACTAAAAGACGTCAGCAGATTGGAATAAAAACCGACATTAAGGATATCCTAACTAGTACACACCAAATCACCATAGCCATCCAATTTCTAAAAAAAGAGAACCTTCTGAATAAAATTTAAAGACTTACAGTTCATTATTGTTTGTAATTATTTTCACATTATATATTTATAATCTATTGTAAATTAATATACCTTCTGCTAATGGCCATAGCTGTCTCAAGCACGTTAAATTGAATAAAAAATAATAATAATAAATCAATTATTTTTAATGACATTCGAGAGGAGTATCAATTTTTCCTTCGTAAATTGTTTCCTTTTTTTGTGCTACCATGATGAAAATTCTGTCATTTAAATCAGAACTACTCGGCGACCAAGCAAATTGATGGCCAAGAACACCGATGAGGAATTGCTCATTCAGGTATTGGTACTATTGTCTGCAAAATGTGATATTGAAAATTATCAGCTTCATGATGATGATCGTTTGATGTATGTTATTGAATAATTTCGGAAATATTTCAGAAAGTAGGCAATCGTTTCGAACAGTTTTTATTATTCTATGAGTGGTCATTAATTTGAACATCTACTCAACTAAGTAGTAAATACGCATGTGAAGGAGTTTTAAAATCCAAAATATTTTTTTTTCAAAAATTGTGCGAAATTTTGAAATGTAAGATAATTGCAATAGCCCAGCGTTTTTCTAAAATGTTGAAGTAGTTACCAATAGCTACACTATTTCGTTTTCTATGCAACACTGTAATAAATATAAGTTTCAATCACAGTACGTTTAAATTTTTTTAGAACTGAACTGTATTATAATCGCCTTACTGTGGTAGAATATGGGTAGAACATTATTTTTCTGCTATTTTATATTGAAGTGACCATTACAATAGTAATAAATTTTTACGGACACTGCTGGATTCATTCCATTGTAATTATTTTAATACGCCAGAAATGTGATTATTTGGTTAAGGTTAAAGAATTTTCAGAAATGTCACAGCAAAATGAATTATTTTCAAACGTAAAGAGTAGTGTAAAAGAGATATAAAATATTGTAAATATTTTATGTTTTTTTGTTTATAAAATAAATTAGATATCATCGTTCAAAAATTATAGTGGTATCCAACGGATTTTGTTTCACATTTTTTTAACTATAACTAGTCATTGTTTCTGTATTATTCACGAATTAAAAACAGGAAAATTTTTCAATTGAAAAATAATAAACAATACTTAAATAGAAGAAATAATCAAACAAATATTGAATTGTAATGTTTAAAATTGTATATTTGCCAAATAGAACACCAATATACATTTATTTATTTATTTGAAAAAGAAATGAATTTCATAATATAAAATACTGTATTATATAACTTTGTTCGTATGAAATTAAAGATGTTATACTTTCCTCTCTGACATTCCTATATTCTCCTTTTTTAAATTTATGATAAGTCCGTAAAATGCTACTGTTTAATGAAATTATTATACGAAGAACAAAGCAGGAGACTGGATAAGCAAATTGTAGTAGTAAGACTAGAAGACCACATTCCAGGTGCATTAGACTGTGACGATACATCGAGCATGAAACTACGGATGCTCGTCAATCCGTTCGACCGTAAATGTTTTGATTGTCATTTGTTTTGAAAAGTAAATGTGATCAATTACGATTAATAATTTAATATTGATATTTCCCATGAAATTTGTTGAACGGGGAAAATATAATTTTCTTGTCTGTTGAACTGATTCCATTAGATTCATATGTGTGTTATAAATATTTTAAAACATGTTTATTTGGGGTAAATAGGATGCTTAAACTGACTATACGTCCAGTTTTGAACAGGGCTCTTCCTTTTCGGGGACACCTGTCCCGTTGTCTCCAAACAAAGCCCCGGGACGCTAGATAGTCCCGTTTTCCGAAACTTAAAATATGTCAGACGTTCCAAGTGTTTATTTAGCAGCAAATCATTATGTTTCTTCTCCGAATTTAACTTTTATCATAGTTTTACAAAGTCAGAAATCGATTAAAAATATAAAAAAATACATGCATATTCCTTATTATAATTAACACTCTATTGCATGAATTCATGTTTTTTAGAAAAAAAAAATCTTTTATTGCCAAAAATGGGTGTTATCAGGTTTAATAAACGGAAATAAAACTAAAATGACATTTTTGTTAGATTAAAAAAACCATTGCAGCTATATATGGATCCGTATGTTAAAAACTAAAATAATATATGAAATAAATTATGAATCATATATGGCTTTTATGCAAACAAATTAATTACTATAATTATATATGGAATTCTAGATTATCTATCTATCATTGTTGGACGTTTTTTTAGTTTTTCTCAGAGACACGACTAGAAATCTCTTTAGTTGGAGTTGCCACTCCATTTGGTGTTGGTGTTGCTAATTGACTTGATGTTGGTGTTGCCACTCGGCTTGATGCTGGCATACCAGCATTAGACGGACGGTCTCGTTTCTTCATGAAATGATTGCCTGCTTTGTATAAATTCTCGGAAATACATTGTTTAAAATTAATTAATGACATATACTCATTCGTCTTACGACGCCATAAGACCCATGCATTAGCAACACACATATCTAGTAAGTGAACAAATATTTTGTATACCATTTTTGGAATGCGGTATGATCCCAACATTGAATCCAGTATATCAACCCCCCCCCCCCCCCATGTGTTAGTTATAAATATCTATGCATTCTGGGCAAAATATATCTCTATACTCACGGTCCTTCCTAAAAAACGCTGTTTTTGGATTTCAGGAGTACTTCCCACGTAAGTCGAAAGCATAGCTACAAGTTTATTGTGAAACCAGCTGCTACCCCATCTACTTTTGCTACTTTTCAACCATACTACCACGACCACATTTCTTCAGTTCCTTTTCAGAAGGCATTTTGGAATCAGTTACGCGGTTTGTTCTTGCTATTCCTAAGGGAAGTAAACCAATCCGAGAAAGGTATACTTGAAGGTTTACATTGTTGAACCAGTCGTCAAAAAAATTTATAATTTAAATGACGTGGCACTGAAGCAGTAGGTTTGGTTACATATTCCCACTAGCACCAACTTCTGGTGCACCCTCAGGAATGATATAACTTTGGAAAAAATGTGGAAGTCATAACTGAAACCAGGAAAACCACAAAGTACCAATTATATCCCCATTTTTTTAGCTTGGCTTGTATTGATTTAAAGTATGTCTAGCTTTGGTAAGTATGATCTGCTCTTCCACTACAAGATATTCTTCATTTGATATAAGGAGCAATAGCTTCCGTATAGCTTCAATAAGAGTGCGAACTGTATAATTTATCATGTTTGGGTAAACCATGACGTATAAATTTTGTATTGTCATTAAAATGGAAAAATCTTTTTATTTCCTTCCACCTATTGCAAGTCATTGTCTCATAAACCTGTGGCTGAACTAAATTTGCACTCCAATACAATCTAGTTGAAGGCAATTTAACCAACGACATGAACAGGGTTATTCCAATAAATTGTTCTAGCTCCGTTTTACTTATGTTTGCAGGTTTATTTACATTATCCTGCACAGCTTTTAGACTATATTCATCGACAATCATATCAAGGACTTTATTCGAAATAAAAAGGAGTCTGAAGGATCTTGCAATGCTTTCATATTTTTTGGCAAATCAGTTGAGTCCAAAAATTTTAAGACCTCTTCATTGTACTCGTTCAATTTTTGATCCGCCCATACGACCTTTCTGCCTTTCCCTTTTTTGATATTTTTTTGGATGACGATGTTTTCAATAAATCACTTTCAACATCAGATGATTCACTGTCCATACGAAGTGCATAGCTAGCCATATATGGCTCATAAACAAATGTCATTTTTTTAACAAGACTAAAGTAGATAATTTTAAAATATCTGAAGAGTGTATAGAATACATACCAATAACACTAAAAAAAATTTAAAATATTTTGCCCAGTCCAGAAAAAATTATTTTTGATCGTTTGGTATCTTTGAGTCCCATGGAATTTTTATTGACGACAGTTTCTGTAGCATGATCTTCGCAAACAAGGAGCATGGTGATGTTACTCCGATTGGGTCAAAATTTTCATACGCTAAAGATAAAATAGATCTTTTTGTCACCTTTTCAAAATTAATAGTTTCAAACCAATCAAATGAGAGATTTAAAGTGTCTTCAAATCGATTCCAATTTAGTTTGTTACATTTGTGTAATTTTACAAAAAATATATTTCATAACTATATTAATATAATTTAGACATTAGTTACTATTTAAAATTTCATTGGTTTTATATTTTTATATTAATCGAAAAATTTTAAAATGGTAATAAGGTCAGGAAAACATTGCACTACTTCTCATAAGAGAAAAAGTCGAAAACAAATTTGCAAAAATTTAAAAAAGGAGGTTAAAATTAGTGATAATGAACAAGCTAGTTGTTCAAGTGTTGTACCTGCAGCAAACTATTCATTAGATACATCTTCGACAACCGACAACTCGATTGAAATACAGAAAAATTAATTTACAATGACTGGTTTACGAATAGTAGATTTTGAGTACGTATTTTCGGCAATAAAAAATATTGAACGCAATGGTTTATTTCCTTGCGATATAATATATATAATGTATGTTTAGTAAATGAAAAACGCTTTGGAGTAAAAAGTACAATTACTTCTAAATTTAACATATGCGGTGTTACAAAAACAGTTAGTACAACCATTGTCTAATTTCTTTTCCTTAGACAATGGTACAACTAACGGTGAAAAAGAGCTTGGCATAAATAAAGCTTTGGTGTGCGGTACGATAGCTGCGGGACTTGGATATAAGCAGTTATCCACAGTTTTAGGTGGTGCAAATCTTCCTACAATGTCTCCTAACACATATTTGTCGCATGAAAATGTTGTTACAAGAAACACCAAAGACATTGCGATAGAGGAGATGATTCTAGCGGGTAAAGAAGAATATAAATTAGCGGTTGAAGTTGGTGAACAATTAACGGAGTACCAGTAATAGCTTTAGTAGTTAATGGTGCTTGGAGTAAAAGGTCGTATAAAAGTAATTATAATGCATTGTCGGGCGTAGGATGTATTATAGGCGCAAGAACTCAAAAAGTTCTATACGTAGGTGTTAAAAATAAATTTTGTTTGCAATGTAAAATGCATAAATCATTGAAAAAATGTAAGAAGCATGAGTGTTTTAAAAATTGGAATGGAGCCTCAACATCCATGGAAAGCAAAATAGTATTAGGAGGGTTCGAATGTTCAATGAAAATGCATGATTTAAAGTACGGTAAATTGTTGGCGATGGATTTAGTTTTGTAGCGCTTTTGTCTCATGTAGTCATTGTGGATTAGGTCTACCGGAGATACCACATTAAAAAAACGCGTTTATTACTCTACTTCTTGGGTGACGTGGAAAAGAGTTGAAACTAAAGATATATATGACTTTGAAAATGTAAGTATAGGAATAAATGTAGTGACCAGATAATATTTTAAAATATTGATAATAGGAAAGATAACAAAATAATTGCGGGTATTTATTCTATAAAATTTGATACAAAATGTGTTCTAATTAATAATGGTGAAATTATAATATCAATTTAACAAGTAGATATGCTGACATGATTTTTTTTATTTTTAAAATTCAATATCTAAAGAGGTAAACGTTTTATCGGATTAGGACCGTAAAATTGAAGACTCAATATACCCCTCATAAATCATTCTACCATTGCCTCCTTGGTTACCTAAAACTGATTTTTATATGTTCTGAAACATTAAATTTATAAACAAATACAGCCTAATTAACAAGAAAATCAAAAAAGGACCTCGTAGGGCCATCAAGTTTAACGAGCTCTTTCTTTTGGTCTAAAATTTGCATAGAAAAATTTAAAAATGTAGCCGGAAAATGAATTATTTGTTTTCAAGATTTTAGTTAATTAAGCGAAAACAAAAGCATTTCTTACAAAAAGGGTCTCGTAGCGCCATGAATAGATTATATGTAGAGTGCGACCCCCCTTTCAAATTTGAAAATACGCCTTGGAAGTTTCCTAAAAATTTCAGCATTTACGCCCATTTTCATAATACTGAACTCTAGCCTTAAAATGTTTTGAAAATGCTCCAAATGAAACGCCAGAAAGAAATATAGACTTATGTGGAATTTATTTTTAACCCAATACCCAAGAAGAATGAAATATATATATATATATATATATATATATATATATATATATATATATATATACATATATATATTTCATATAAATTTTTTCTATGCAGACCCTCGTTTTCGAGTTATAGGCCTCCAAACTTTTAATTTTGAATTTGATTTTAATTTTTATTTTTTATACTAGTTATTTGATCTTTATAAAATTTACGGCAAAGCTATAATGTACAGGTATGTTTATTCTGGAAAGGTAAACAGATTTACAGTAGTGCCTTGAAGCCAGGGACGGACTACTCGCAATGGTTAGTGATCCAAAAATTTTGCAGGGATGGCACACCCTGTACGAAATTATCGAAATTGACTTCCCCACACATTAAGCTAACGAAAAGGTACTCTTGCTGGAATTCGATAAAATAAGCCGTTTGGCTAATATTTACAGTTTTATTAATGCGCTACGTACACATTTACCTAACTAACTTATTAATAGGATGTCCAAGATTTACCTACAGTACTACAAAAAAATAATTTGATGAAAGCAGATGATAAAAACATTGAGAACTTATTTAATGGGAATTAAATAGGTACGCAAACAACGTAATTAGTTGCTTTTAATCAAAATTACGAACACAACATTATTAAACCATTAAGAAAACCTCAAAAAACACAAGTTATAAAACATTGAACTAAAACTAATTTCTAAACAACAACAAAAACTAACGTTATTCTAATAAATGTTCAATATGAGCTCCTCCCACTTCCACGCACATTCTAAGTCTACGAAGGTTGTTTCTTTGCACTTGAAAAAGCAATTCCACATTATTTCTAATAACATTGCAGTGTAACACAATTCTGTCTATTAAATCTTGCCTTGTTTGCACAGGTGTTGCGAAAACCGTACTTTTGACATAACCCTAGAGAAAGAAATCCATAGGATTAACGTCTCCTGATCGCGGTGGACATTGAAAGGGGCCTCCACGACCAATCCATCTATTAGGAAACCTTGTGTGTAAATGCTGTCATACATCTAAACTAAAATGAGGAGGGGCCCCATCATGCATGAACCATAAATTCCTACGAGTTTGTAGTAGCACATCATCAAACAGGTTCCATAACTCATTTTGCAAAAACTCCAAATATCTCTGACCGGTCAAAGTACCGTCAATAAAGTATGGCCCTATCAAATGATTGCCCACTATTCCTGCCCAAACATTAACCATGAATCTATGCTGACTCTTGGTTTGGATAATGCCATGTGGATTCACATCATCCCATAAATGCATATTATGAGAATTTATGACTCCATCTCTGGTGAAACCGGATTCGTTCGTAAAGAGAACGTTACTAATAAATGTATTGTTTGCTTGTTGTTGTCGCAGAAACCACTGGCTATACTCAAGTCGTGAAGGATAGTCAGCCACTGTCATACTGTGTACTTTTTTCATGTGAAAAGGATATAACAGCTGTTCTTTTAGGACGCGATGAACAACTGATTTGGAGAAGTTATGTTCTCTTGATTATTTTCGTAAACTTGTTGATGGTTCATTATCAACTGCATTTAACAAGTCTTGTTCAACTGCCACAGTACGCACGCTTCGTACTGGACCTTCTCCAACTTTTTTTGGCAAAAAATTTCATAAAACGTAAAACTTTGTTTTGTATACATGGAAAATTACATTTACTTATTCATACCTGTTTCTCGTAACCTGGGATCAATACGCTCAAACATTCGTCTGTCTGGCAATGCTCTGTTTGCAAAACGTTCTGCATAAAGCCTTCAGGCCTCTAAACAGTTTCGAGAAACCAGTCCATACATTAAATGCATATCAGCGTACTCAATAAAAGTGAATTCTGCCATTGTAACTGTTAAATTAAGGACTTATGAATTATTGGCAAGTACTGACTACGAACTATTCTACACAGTATTTGACAACTAATCCTATGGTTACTTGATAAACGGTAAAAATACTTTTAATAAGTTTTTACCAACTTTCCAATTAATAAGTCGTTAATGTTTTTTATCTTCTGCTATCGTTAAATTATTTTTTTGTAGTACTGTAGGTAAATCTTTGACATCGTATTAATAAGTTAGTTTTAGTCGTTGTGTACTTATAAAAATGGTGAATGCGTTAATTGGTACGTAGTGCATTAATAAAACTGTAAATATTAGCCAAACGGCTTATTTTATCGAATTCCAACAAGAGTACCTTTTCGCTAGCTTAATGTGTGGGGAAGTGAATTTCGATAATTTCATATAGGGTGTGCCGTCCCTGCAAATTTTTTGGATCACTAACCATTGCGAGTAGTCCGTTCCTGGCTTCAAGGCACTACTGTAAATCTGTTTACCTTGCCAAAATAAACAAACACGTATATTATAGCTTTGCCGTAAATTTTATAAAGATCAAATAACTAGTACAAAAAATAAAAATAAAAACCAAATTCAAAATTAAAACTTTGGAGGCCTATAACTCGAAAACGAGGGCCTGAATAGAAAAAGTTTATATGAAGTAGTAACATTATTTTGGCTCAGATTATACGCTCCTAACTTTTTTCCCATTAGTCCCGGGACACCCTGTATATATATATATATACATATTTATATATTTATAGTTTCATTTCTTCGAGAAAAGCCCAAATTTTCTATACTTCCCTCTCGCTCTTGATTTTGACACCGACATTGACGGAATATTCGAGAGCGTCATTCAGTAGGCTGAGGAATTCCTTGGGATCTCTAGAAGTAGTTACTTCAGAGTTGCTAAACTTCTTTAAAATTCAATGTCATTTAGTGACTTTATTGATTAATAAGTCGGCATCTCTATTAATTTCTGTGGGGCTAATATCATCGGTAAAAAGTCCTCAAATTGAGGTGTCATTATTCACACACTTCTTCAAGAATTCAGTATTATATATAGTATCGTTTTATTTACATGGTCAAGTATTTGCTCTTAAGAGCAGCTTTTTTTGATATTTCTAAACGGTGTCAAAATTAGCACAATGTTTAAGGCCGTCAAAGAAATTAACATCCATGAGACGTCGGTAATTGTTTGGCGGAAATGACGAGATATAAGTTACGATAAGATTTCAAAAGTGCGAGGATATTTCATGGAAGAGTCTTACAGTCAAAGGAGATTGATCTGTAGCGATTTGTTAGTTATTGACTCGAATACTGGAATAGTAGTAATAAGCAACCATGTGTTAAGTTGGTAATATTTCATTGAAGCGTAGTACTGTCAGGATAAGTTTATTTAAAATACGAACATATTCTTCAAGGTTGAATTTTAATGCATATTCTAAAATCTCTCTATAACGAAGAATTAGTCGAAGGAGATCTAAAATAAGGGCACTTATCTCGATAACATAAACAAACCAATATTCGTGCCGATAAAATTTTGTAAAATAGCATCTGGCAACTCATACATATTATGTGGTTGTTATATCATCTTACGCTGTATTTCGCATAAGAAATAGAGACCAAAATTGCTTATACCATAATTTTTATACCCACTTGAACTAGTGTTCAAACTCAGGTTCTTGATGAGAAGGCATATATATATATATATATATATATATATATATATATATATATATATATATATATATATATATATATATTATTATAGAGTGAAACACCCTGTATATTAAATAATAAAAATTAAAGATTGTGCATTGTAATTTAGAAGAATTTTTTTAAGTCTGAATTTTTTTTTATCATTTGAATGGAGACAATCTGTATGATACACTATTTGATAGAGAAGGCATACACAAGACAGACCGTATAATCGTAGGGAAAATTGTGAATAGGTGCGAGAAACAAATTATGTGAAACAAAATAACACAATTTTTATTCAAAAGATTGAGTATCAGAACTTTGTTTATGATAAAAAAAAACTAATGTTTCTTTATTCTGTGAAATTAAGATAATCTTATGAATTTGTCAGAAGAAACCAAACAATATTTGTTGAAAGAAATATTAACATAAGAAAGGGTAACTGTTTAGACATAACTAGATAGGAAGCTGTATAATAATATGAATTTCAGAAAGCATGACATATGCAAAACGAATATTCATTTTGCACATATATTTGAAGTTAACAGCTGTCATCTAAAAATATTAAGAATTTTCATTTTACATACACACTTAGAGATTAAATGTCAGTTAAAATTTTTATGAAATATTGTTGGGAGAAAACAATATATGAGGTTTAAGCAATTGAAAAATTTAGAATATAATGTCCTGATATGATGGAGGGACGATTCACTGTTTGAAGTGAAGGTTTTCAATGATGAAATTGATAGTCAATTTTGATTGGTAAATAAACGTTTAAAAGAATCACATCAGCGACAATTACGTTGCTAATGATAAAAAAAATTTGAATGAAAAAAGTTGTTGATTATGTAGACTATCCACTAAGAAGTCTCTTTTTGGGGTAGCAAAAATTTGGAAGAAGAAAAATTATTTTGGTAAAGAAAATTATTTTAAATATTTGAGAAATATCAGTTTTGGCTATGGAATTCAAGAAACAAATACATTATACTTACGAGATATACGTTAATGTAAGTAATTAAGTAAATATTAATAACTACAAAATATAAAAAGGAATTGTTATAT
Source organism: Galeruca laticollis (assembly GCA_963921935.1). Classification (NCBI taxonomy): domain Eukaryota; kingdom Metazoa; phylum Arthropoda; class Insecta; order Coleoptera; family Chrysomelidae; genus Galeruca; species Galeruca laticollis. Next base: position 132,220,634 of record OY998180.1, read on the forward strand.
ATTATGTGGTACTAACCGTGACTTTTCTTTTATAAATGGTCAATTGTTGTATTGTGGAAGCAATGTCTCGACAATACCTTTCAGAAAACACTGAATCATGGAATTTCATCCAAAGTGTTTTGATGTTGGAAGAAATACAGCGTCAATTCCTGATTTGGTGGAAATGGACAGGAAGAACGGATTTATTCCAAGAGAGAGAGAACCTAAAATAGATTAAAGGAACTGATCATTGAGGTGAATAAACAAAAACAGTATAGTGAACAAGGTATTTAAATTCAATTTATTAATACATAAAAAGTTAAACGAACTTACCGATTTGTGTAAAGAACTGAACTTTAATGTTACATGGACGCTAAAAAGTTTATAGTTCGCCATCTTCTATAATTTATTTGTATACCAAGTTGCATAATTGTAATTCACCCTTAGAATTAATATCTCACCAGAGTGTGTGTCTGTTGTATGAATGAATCATTATTTTAGATAGTTGAATTTCTTCAAGAACACTTGTAAAAGAGTAATGTATTTATTTTCATCACATTAAACAACGTTTTGTTTCTTTTAAAGAACGATTTAAAACTGTACGTTGAGATTTTCATTTCATCTGGTGATTTCCGCTCCATCTATTTTCTATAGGTAGAAGTTTGAACTGACATCTATGAATGGTGCAGAGATTTGATTCCAAGCAGGGCAGGACCGTATTCAGTTCATAATTATTAAGTAAATAATATATTTTGATCAACAAATTTGTTTTAAAATATAAAGAATTTATTGATTTTGGCGCTAATATTAAAAAATGAAACCGTTTAATTTTTACTTCTCATGCAAGTAGCATAAATTGTTTATCACCTATTTAAAATTATCTATATACTGGGCTAATAATAAAAAGTTTAAAGTAAATCTAAACTAAATAAAATATTAAGTATATTTTTTATTACAAAGGATAAGTCTATCCAGTTTAAAAAAATGGCCCCCAATGTAGGGCTAAAATCTATCCAGTTAATAAAATATATATATATATATATATATATATATATATATATATATATATGTGTGTGTGTGTGTGTGTCCAGAGGATAGTATGAGAACAGAATTTTTATATATTGTAGATTTTGAGGACATTTGTAGAGTATGAGGCCAGGCCCCGAAATATTCTTGTATCTATTGTATAGTATAAGGACACCTCGAAATTGTATATAAAGTAATGCGTATACATGAGCACAGATGACGCTTCAAGTACTTTGAAATAAAATGTCCTCAAACTAACCGGTATATGTCACCATGTGTGCATAATATCGAATGTAGAGTGTTGACAACAATTAAGAATATTAATAAGTTTGTACATTATATAAAAATTCCTGTATTAATAATTTTTAATCGTTATTTACGTACATTCTACATCTTACGTCCCGAAACTATTATAATAGTATGGGATATTCGGCTTTCGACGTGAATAGGTACATGTTTTATCAATATTTGTATAACCAATGATTTAAACGTTTACAATGCGACTGCATACATATATCGATTCGGACAGACTGATAATAATTGTCACCGAACACGTATGAGAATTGTCTTAATAATATCATTTCAAATTTATCCCGTTGTCAACTTACAAAATAGAATATAGAATGTTTATAGTAATTAACAATAATTATGAAGTTTCAATTGGATTCAGAATAAGGAATTAACAATTTTCAATCCTTATTTATCTACATCAAACGTCTCGAAACTATTTCATAAGGGTATATAAAAGGTTTTATTGATAAATTCACTATTTGCGTTCAATGATAAACCAAAAAAACCCCCTTTGAGATACCGCTACAAACGATAGCTTAATTTATTCTATATTGAAAATTTGTAGATGTTCCATTACTAACGTATAACAAGGCGTCCTTGACATATATATTTTATATTGTATGTATCTTAGTCGACTTCCAGAATTTTTTTTTCATCAAAATTTGCATCTCTTGTTGTTCATAATAGAATATACAATGTTGACAGTAATTACTCGTAATAGTATATTATTCAACGAGCGTATAATGAAGGTTATTATTCACGAGGTGAAGTTTACTGCCACGAGCGCCACCGAGGGAATATTAACTAATTATACGCGAGTAGAATACTATACTTTATCCACGACTACTAAATATTTTTGTTGAAGTTTATTTGTTGGAAAATTTTGTTACATTATTAGAAACACTATTATTTCATTCTAAAAAAGACTTCATACAATATATTATTTTTCATTTATACGCAGTACATGGTAATCGAAAATTATATTAATCGTATAATATCTCATAATAATTAACACAAAAATCTATTTATTCAGCTTATCAAATATTACGTATATAATATTACAAGATGAAGAATTATCTTATTTTCATGACCATGCTTGTATATATTTATAGTAATTAATAATTGTAATATTTGAACAATTGGTCAGGTTAATCGCAGGGATAGAGTTAACATCAAAACTAATGTTTTGTCGACTTGTCGAAACATTTGGATTATATGTACCTCTATTGATTCGTTTGGTTGAATTGAAGATGATATTTTGTTGGCCGTATCGGTCTTATTTTTGTCGTCTATGTAGCCTTCTGCCACGGCGATGGACTTCCATCCACCGTGTATTTTAAGAGCAGTAATATCCCCGCCAGCATCAACCAGTATTGTTGCAGAAGATCTGCGGAAACTGTGCCCAGAATACTGTTCTGGATTCGGTAATTTCAGGAAAGCAGCGTTATCCTTTCCCATTTTTGTAAATTCGTTTATTCCAATTCTCTGAGTTGTACATTTACCATTTTGGTAATTTAAAAAGAATGTGTCACTGGTTACATGACTTGGTCGAAGATTTATATATGTCTTGCATATTTTGTAAAAGTTATCCATAACAGTAAATTTTTGTAAAAATTTTTATCTTGATATTTGGCACATTAACCAAAAAAGCTGATCCAAGATCTTGTAAATGCGCTATTTTCATTTCATATAACTCATTACTCCCATTATTAAAGCAACCGTGAATTACAGAATGTAATGAAAGAACTATGTGAAAGATTTACTTAATATCTTACCTTTGTTGCTAGGTATTCATCATCAGATGCTTCAGTTAAAAAGTTGTTGATATCTTCGCTAGAAAAAGTTTTTGCTTTTTTAGGCTGAAACCCTTCTGATTTTCGTTTTAATAATCCTCTTAATTTTTTATAGTCTTCCAAATTTAAACCTCGATGTAAGGTGATCGTACTTCTAAGCGTTGAGTAATAGGTCCATAGCGTTGATGATTTATATTTTGCGGATAATTTAGTAAAGTATACTAACAAAGTCGATTCAGGAAAAGTAGTGGATTTCTTTCCTTTTGCCAGTTCAAAAAAGATTCATAGGCCATATTATATACTTTCCTTGACTTTTCCGGCAATAAATTTAATGAGGCAACTTCAGCAGCTTCTCTAATTTCTGGTGATGTTAAATAAAAGTAATTTTCATTGTCTATATCCATTTTTAATTGGTTTTTTATAAAAATTTAACACAAAATATCAAAACATTGAGAAATATATGCACACAAACAATATTGTTGACAGGTTTTAGTCAAATTGATTTTGATTCAAAAGCTACTTCGATTTATGAATTGTTACGAAGAACATGGTATGTTAGGAAACATATACACGACATGCATCCATCCAACCGCGGGCCCAGGGTTCGAATGTGGTCTAGGAAAATTCACGTTTTTGAATTTTTTTTATTTACAGAACTGATTAGAAAATTAGTGGTTCACACGACAGAATTTTAAAAACTGATTTTTTGTAGCAACAGAATATATTATAGATAAATTAAGGGATCATCGGGCAGCAGTGTTTAATGATTCATTAATCACGGCCGTGATTAATGGGTATTATCAATGTCGAGCAAACAGTTGTACAAAGGGTACAATATACAACAGTCGTGGATGAGAATAATTATCAAGTTTAAATTTGATACAGATTACCAGATTAATAATTTTCAATCAATAGTTATCTACTACAAAGGTCCCCAAACTATTTCATATATATATATCTTCGCGTGATCTGGAATATTTGGCTTTCGACGTGAATACAGATTTAATCAAAATTTGTAAAATTGGATTATTTGAACGTTTTTTATAGAAAATGCAGCGATTGATTCCATGTATCGTTTCGGACATATTAATAATAATTTTTAATTGTCACCGAAAACCCCAACGCGCATAAGAACTATCCGCATAATACCATTTCATGTATATCCCGATGTTATTTTACAAAATTTCTACCTTCTGTATATAAAAGGTTTTATTGATAGAATCACAATCAGTATTTAATAAAAAAACCAATAAAAACCTCCTTCGAGACACTGCAGCAAACGATAGAAGAATTTTTTGTATCGAAATTTTTTAGATGTCCCCATACTACACATTGCGTATAGCGACGTCTCCTCAGACTATCTTTCTTTTATGTATGTCTCTTTATCTACTTCCAAAAATTTTTTCACCATCCAAATTTGCATCTCCTGTTGCGCAAAATGGCATATAGTGTGTTTATGGTAATTAATAGTAATTATCAAGTTAGAATTTGATACAGATTACCGGATTAATGAATTTAAATCGTAGTTAACCTACTACAAAGGTCCCCAAACTATTTCATATATATATATATGTCTTCGCGTGATCTGAAATATTTCGCTTTCGACGTGAATAGAGATTTAATCAAAATTTGTAAAATTCGATTATTTGACCGTTTCACACATATTAATAATAATTTTCAATTGTCACCGAACCATCTAACAAATCAAAACTGGCGACGCGTACGAATATATTATTTATGCACCTCTTATCGGTTTAATTTAAAACAATAAATATTATCCTGATTGCAAATTAGCAATAATACGAAATCGAGATTGACTCGTAACTCGAAGAAAGATTAATATAAAAGGTATAACGTAAAAATTGCAACTAGTTTAATATTATTTAATTCTAAATTGATAATATCAAAAGAACATGTTGCCATATTAACTGTAAAAAATATATCAATTTTTAGGGTTTATTCATGACTTTTAAAATTAAACATTTTTTCTTGTACATATTACAAGTTGCATAATAATTGTCACCCTCAACAGGTGTAAGAAATTTCAGATTTCACTGCTTTTCGCTTTTTTAGACATGATCTAAACTGAAAATAAAAGAAACACACATTACTGTCAATTTTTTTATCTCTCTAATAACTTGGTTAAAGGATTTTATAACTTTTTATTTAAATAGACAAGCCATATTTAACTTTTTTCTTAATAAAATGGGACAGGATGACCCCGAAAACTTCTTTTTTTGCAACTTTACCCATTGTTTTGTTAGAAGGACATATTAGTTTAAGACATGCCATTCAATTCAATTCAAATTATTCATATTGTAACACGGTAGTGGATTTCTTGAAATGCTTTATCAGCAAACAAAGATTACAATTCTCCTAATAACGTTTAGCATTTCTGGCCATTACCTAGTTACTAAAATTCTTGCAAAAATACAGGCTCCCTTTATTTACAGCACAAAAAGCAGAGATAAACTAAAAACAATTAAAAACATTCATTTTATCTAATGGCCGTTAGGTGTTGGCTAAATTTATTTTAATATTTCTCCCTGAAAGAAACAAAATAATTCACAAAAAAGCAGCACCTTTGCTCTTATCAGTATCGGGTCGGGCGGCATGTTTCATCATTAATATACTTATCTATACCAATTGCGGCCTTCTCATTCCTTAAAAGCAAAAGTCTATATTCCAAATAGCTATAATATCATATCGGCTTAAATCACCGTTTTTCTTTCACCTAATATTTGTAAATAATGATATTTTATAACGATTTTGGATCGGCGCGTCTAGGATCGATGATGCCGATATTGCAGTAATTTATCTACTACAAAGGTCCCCTAACTATTTCATATACAGTGTGGAAACCACTTATGGAATAAAATTCTTTATGTCATTATTTTAGAAAATTATAAAAAATGCCGAGACACATCAACTTTTGAATTGAGTTGTGCGTTATGTAAACATAAATTTAAATGTACAGGGTGATTCACGCAAGTATGCCATAGTCGGTGTTGTTTTTTTTTAATGAAACACCCTGTATATTTGCATATTTTTGAAATCCTCTTAATGAACCGATTCCAACAAACTAAATAATGTATGGTCAATTATGAATTATACAGAGTGAAATTTTTATTTTTACAGTTATTAAACACATAAATACATTAAAATAAACACACAGTCTCCTTTAGAACTCCTCCTTAACTTTGTTTAAAGTTTGAGGTGAAATATTCCGTATTTCTGTAGTTATCCTGTCTTTGAGGTCTACAATGATAGTTGGTTCTGTTGCATATACTTTGTTCTTAAGATAACCCCACAGAAAAAAATCTAACGGCGTAAGGTCTGGCGATCTAGCTGGCCACTCAATAGTACCTCTTCGTCCAATCCATTTATTGGGGAAGATTTCATCTAAATAAGTTCTTACCATTAAAGCATAATGGGGTGTTGCCCCGTCTTGCTGGAACCAAACATTTTCATTCGGTAAGCTAAGATCTATTGCGTTGGGATATAAGTTTGCCAACGCAGGAATAACTTCATTTCTAAGTATATTTAAATATTTTTCAGCTGTCAAATTTCCATCTATAAATATAGGACCAATAATATGGTCGCCTATGATACCGGCCCAAACGTTCACCTTTTGAGGGTACTGAGTATGTGTCTCACGCATCCAATTAGGATTCTCTGCTGACCACTATCTACAGTTCTGTCGGTTTACCTCTCCATTCAATGTCAATGTTGATTCGTCGGAAAAAAGAATGGTACCAAGAGCTATCTCATTTCTGTTCAGCTTATTCATCAATCTTTCGCAGAAATCCATTCTACGATCTGGATCGTCTTCTGTTAACTCCTGCACAAAAGTTAATTTGTAGGGATGAAGTTTTTCTCTATGAAGACATCTTAGAACAGTTGTATGACTAACATTATTTTCACGGGCAATTTGACGTGTACTAGAAGTTGGATTCTCTTGGATACTTAACAAAATATCCACTTTCACATCATCTTCAACGAAGTGTGGTTTTCTTTTCAATGGTTTGACATGTTCAAGTTCTCTGAATTGTGCATGAATTTTAGACACAGTACTTTGTGAAATATTAGGCAATTCGGGATACCTGTGATTAAATAAATTTGCCACTTCAACTTGACTTCTGCAGTTATCCCCATACCCGATCATCATTAAAATCTTATTTCGGTGAGTCTCAGTTAAATATTTCATTGTTATGTCGACAAGGAAAGAGTGTTTGACAAAGATTTTACTTTTTTAGTATAAACTGTCAACACATCAACAACTGACAGAATAGAAAACAATCCACATTATTTACCGTTTTTGTTTAATTATTGGCGTTTTTAGGCAATTTTTAGGTATTTTATGATAAAATTCATGGGCATAGCAGGTTTTGTTTTATAACAAATACATCTAATAATTAGTTAGTTTAGATTTGTAATAAATCCATATTTAGCTAATTTAAAAAAGTACCAATATTTCAAGTGTAATAAGTTATTAATTTTAAAATTTTACCCTGTAAAATTGATTTAAATTTATATTTACATAACGCACAACTCAATTCAAAAGTTGACGTGTCTCGACATTTTTTATAATTTTCTAAAATAATGACAAAGAATTTTATTCCATAAGTGGTTTCCACACTGTATATGTTTTCGCGTGATATGTGATATTTCGCTTTCGATGTGAATACAGATTTAATCAAAATTTGTAAAATTCGATTATATGAACGTTTTTTATAGAAAATGCAGCGATTGATTCCATGTATCGTTTCGGACATATTAATAATACTTTTGAATTGTCACCGAAAACCATAACGCGCATAAGAACTGTCCTCATAATATCATTTCATGTATACCCCGATGTTATTTTACAAAATTATCTACGTTCGGAATTTAAAAGGTTTTATTAAGAAATTCACAATCAGTATTTAATAAAAAACCAATTAAAACCTCCTTTGAGACACTGCAGTAAACGATAGAAAAATTTATTGTATCGAAATTTTTTAGATCTCCCCATACTACACATTGCGTATAGCGACGTGTCCTAGATCTATCTCTCTTATATGTATGTCTCTCTATTGACTTCCAAAATTTTGTTTCGCCAAAAAAATTTGCATCTCTTGTTGCTCAAAATGGAATATAGAGTGTTTATAGTAATTAAGAATAATTATCAAGTTAGAATTTGATACAGATTATCAGATTAATAATTTTTAGTCGATATTAATCTACTACAAAGGTCCTCAAACTATTTCATATATATGTCTTCAAGTAATCTGGGATATTTCGCTTTCGACATGAATACAGATTTAATCAAAATTTGTAAAATTCAATTATTTGAACGTTTTTTATAGAAAATGCAGCGATTGATCCATCTATCGCTTCGGATATACTGATAATAATTTTCAATTGTCACCGAATACTCTAACTCGTACAAGAACTGTCTTCATAATATCATTTCATGTACATCCCGATGTCAACCTACAAAATTATCTACCTTCTATATATAGATGATTTATTGATCACAATCCGTATTTGATCAAAAACCAAAAAAACCTCTTTTGAAACAATGCAACAAACGTTAGATGAATTTATTATGTTGACAATTTGTTGATCTCCTCGTACTAAACATCACGTATAACAACGTGCCATCGGACTATCTATTTTATATGTATGTCCCTTTGTCGACCTCCAGAATTTTGCATCTCTTGTTACTCAAATTAGAATATAGAGTGTTTACAGTAATTAAGAATAATTATCATTTTTGAATTTGATACAGATTAATAATTTTCAATCGTAATTTATCTACTAGAAAGGTCCCCAAACTGTTTCATATAAGTATATGTATTTGCGTGATTTGTGATATTCTGCTATCAACGTAAATACAGATTTTATCAAAATTTGTAAAAATCGATTATTTGAACGTTTTTTATAAGGTCTGTTCCAATCAACACAAAAACCGTACAATTACGATACAAACCCAGTTGACCTACTGATTAGTGAACATAATAAGTCTGTATAATTTACATCAAATTTGCTGCGTTACTGAGATTAAACGGTAATAAAACGGTATTTACTTAGGTTGGAACAAACCTATAGAAAACGGACATATTATTAATAATTTTCAATTGTCATCCAATACTTCAACACGCATAAGAACTGTCCTCATAATATAATTTCATGTATATCCTGATGACAACTTACAAAATAATCTACCTTCTGTATATAAATGATTTATTGATAAATTTACTATCGCCATTTAAAAAAAAACCTCCTTTGAGACACTACAGCAAACGAAGGAAAATTCATTGTAAGTATCGAAATTTTTCAGATGTCCCCATACTAAACATAACGACGTGTCCTTAAACTATCTATCTTATATGTATGTCTCTTTGTGGACTTCCAGAATTGTTTTTCACCATCAAAATTGGTATTTCTTGTTGCTCAAAATAGAATATAGAGTGTTCTCAGTAATTAAGAATAATTATCAAGTTTGAATTTGATACAGATCACCGGATTAATAATTTTCAATCTCATGGGTATATGCGTGATCTGGGATATTTAGCTTTCCATATTTTTATTTGTTAGACTTTAACTATTTTTATTTATTTATTTATTGTGTTAATACTGTATATCTTTGTCAAGTTTGAAACAGTAATGGAAGGAGGTGAAGCGAATCTCAACTTTTTTCAATTATAGTTATTATTATTTATATTCGGATACGCTTTTAATACGTTCAGTACTTAGCATTCTTGGGAATGTCCATGTCTTTAAAGTTGAGTTATTAATTATTTTACTGCAGTTTACAGAATAAAATATACCTAATCTTCAAAAACGGAGAAGGATAAGTATAATTTATCAATTGATATTATAATAAACCATATTGACTACTAATTCGACAACATTAAAGTCATGGATTTTTTTTGATATTTAGTATAAAAATAAAAACATCCGCGTTTTCACTTTTATTTCTTTCCGTGAAAAAACTGAGTATACTTAAACGTGAGTCAGTGGCGTAACTATGGGAAGGATATGAGGGGGATAACCCCCCTCCCACCAGCCGGAACCCTAAAAGTGATAAAGAATTCTAAAACTTAATCATAGCAAGTCTAGTTGAATGAAATGTACTAGAAGCTAGGAGCTGTGGGCTACAATTTTATAAGAAAAACAAAGCTAAAATACAATTATAGGGGCTTAAAAATTGAAAATTTTCCAGTACCCAGATCCCCCGGTAGTTCAGCCCCCCACAGCACTTCATCCTAGTTATGCCACTGACGTGAGCTAGAACACATTATATACTTACACCTAAAAAATAAAAAAAACATTTAAATTCCTGAAAATCAGCTAATGAATGCTCATATGTAATTTTATTCCAAATAGATTTTATTATAATTAGTATAAAATTAAAAATGATATAAATTAGAAACAAAGTAGTAGAATTTTTAAAATACAAGTTGACTGTTTTCTAATAAGAGATTTTTATTCAACTAGTACCCATCGAGTGATTGACATTAAGAGACAGTGCTTGTTGAAATTTTATCATAAGTAAAAAAAATCAACAATATAGTCAGTTTATTAACTGAAATTAATGATGGTGTTTCTTTCTAAAAAAGAAGTAATATTTTTCTCATCTATTCATCATTAAACTATTTTTTAGTTAATTCGTCAATTTTTGATCAGTATTAATATTTTTATTGATTAATATTAGGTATTATTAGAAATGGCGTTAATAATCTGAAATCGATTTTTAACACTTTCTGTACTGAAAAATGTACAAAATACAAGCAGTCCATTTATACTAAATAAGAAGATTAAAGAAAGAACATATGTAACATATTATTCAAAGACATGATAGTTTGGGGACACGACTAGTTACGATTTTTTCGTTTTATTTATTACCTGATCGTTGCATGCTACCGATGCCATTGATGCCTTTTTCGCATTCAATTAACTTTTAAGCTTCTTAATAGAATCATAAGAGAATACAGAATCATTTTGTAAATGTCTAGATAAATTTTCGCCAACTATACAATGAACTACTAAAATGTCCTCAATTTCAACATTATATTAATACTTTAACCTTCCGTGTACCTCATATATCTATTGCATATGACTATTGTCCAAAATGTATACTTAGCATATGTAAACAACCTGTACGTTTTATTGTTTATGATATGGACGTTTCTTCAATATGAACAATATATCATTAAAATGTCACACATCTCAGTATCTAATTCAAGATGAAGAAGAGTGTGTACACTTATTATAGAGTTATTAATACTTATTTCGGCATTAGATCTGATTACTTCCAAGGAAAATGAACGGCACTGATGCGCGCCGAACGAGCCGCACTCCGAAAGAATCGTAAGAAATTATGCTTTGTATTGGTTTAAATGAAAATACGCTCACTGTCTCGAGTCGCACGAACCACATTGCCGTAAATGCGTCCAGGATTTTTTCAAAGAATATTATTTCGGCTCGTGCGACGCGGCTTGATGACGTACGACGTAATTCCGGTCAGTGAGCACAGGTGGAACCTGGAACCAGAGACCGAAATTCGAGCTCGAATTGAAAACGAAAAGAGCCACGTTCGTGAGAATGAAGACATTTCTAACGAATGCCACCCTGTCACTCGATACTCGATACCGTTTCGTGAAGTCATACATTTATTCTGTCCTCTTATATGGCTCGAAATCCTGGACAATGGGAAAGAGGATAATGCAGCGACTGGAAGCATTTGAAATGTGGATCTTCCGCAGACTTTTGAAGATACCATGGACCCAAAGAATGACAAATGAAAATGTTATAAGAATGATGGGAACAGACAGGGAACTTTTACAACATGTGAAACAGCGCAAAACTGGTTATCTGGGACATGTATACACAGGAGAAAAATATCAACTTTTGAGACTGCTTATGGAAGGAAAGATAGAGGGCCGAAGCGGACCCGGAAGACGAAATTGCTCATGGCTTAAAAATATAAGAGAGTGGACAGGATTAGTTAAACACATGCACTCTATTGAGAGCAGCAAGAAATAGAGAGGAGTTTGCTGGTATTGTCGCCAACCTTCAGTAGTGAAGAGGGCACTTGAAGAAGAAGAGCACAGGTGGCCGAATCGTATTGGCCGCACTAGTAAAGTTTTGTTCGCTACACGTGCAGTAGTGGTGTTGCAATCGTCAAGGTAATATGGATCACGAGGTATTAATTACATTAGTACAAAATTACGAAGAACTATACAATCTACAACATGCACAGTATTCCAGGAAGGAGAGGAGATAGGAAACATCATGAAATCGTCAAGTGAGTACATAACCTTTATTTCCAAGCATATAAAAAGTACCTAGTTTATTTTTACGTTAAATATTTTGTTTTCCGATGCGGACTTTATCCAACTGCCACGGTAGGGAGCCTGCAGGTGAATTAAAAGATGTTTTGTACTTGTCTCTAATACTTAACGCAGCGTTGCTGGCATTTCCACCAATTCGATTTAAATGTTGCAAACCTTCAGTCTCGGAAACGTTAATATTTAAATCAGATTCAGACCAGTGGCAAGTGTCGTTTCTTAAATAATTATGCAGGCAGCAAGCAGCAAGAATGACCAAATTAATATGTTCGTGAGATAGCACAATTTTCGGAAACATTTCGTGCTCGGCTAAGCCTGTAATTGAAAACCTTCTTTTCTTCATCACCTTGGGCTGCCTCTCGTGAGTAAAGCCTCATCAGATTTGTACATAATGGGAATGCTTCATCGCCGATGATTACATGTGGCAGAACTTGATTACTTCCAGGCAAAGCTTTGCGCGGTGGAAATCCAAATTCATTTCCAAGCAATTTTATCCCAAAATTTGAATGTTTGAAAATACTACCATCGGAATTTCTTCCACATGCCCCAACATCTACTGCTATAACTTTATAGTTTGCATCTATCAAACACAACATAACAACGCTAAACGTTTTCTTGTAGCAAAAAAACTGTGACCCAGTGTGTGGATGGGCTTCAATTGTTACATGCTTCCTGTCCAAGACACTTGCTGTAAAACTCGTTTTCTATTCGATTTCACATATCCTCATCGGGTTCTAGCATTTCTATGGGTTGTAGTTTGATCCAAATGGGTTCACAAGTTGAGTAGATAATTTTTCTTATAGTGCTTTCACCAAGACGGAAATTAAATGCCAGGGATCTAAAGAAGTTTTCTGTAGCTATATACCTAGAAGAAAATGTTCTGTATTAGAATATAATTAGATAGATAGGGTTATATGATGTTAGGGTCAATATGCCAGGTTCAGAAAATTGAAATATAAACGATATTAAATGATTTGGATGATTCGGAAAATCTTGTTTCTGCTATGTTGCTGACATTAGTTGTCAAAATTCAATTTAGAATGTTAATTTATTAATTCCACATCACGAAGTGGTAGGGAAGTAAATTTCCATGTTATTTAAAAACGTTGAGTAGTAAAAAAAAATTGCGTTTCAGGTAACGTGTGTCGCAAACGATGGGCACGAATACGTGAAAATCACCGCAAAGGTCTAATCTTGCGTAAAACAAATAGTGGGCAAGCCTCAAAGAAAATAAAAACGCCAAAATTTGATCAACAGTTTACATTTTTGGTACCATATCTTTTCGACGAAGAAAGCAGGGACTCAAATATCTCTAACCCTTCTAGTCAAGCTTCACCAAGCACTCCAGGTAGTGAAGGAGAAGAAAGTGATCATGCTGAAGAGGATTACAGTAAACCAGTAAACAAGGGCACATCGCCTCCTTCGGTGACTTCTGCATCGTCCTCCAGACGTTCTGCAAGTGCAACACCTGGTACAGAACGCAAGAAACGTAAATCCAGTGTACAACCAACTTCTGCAGCTATGGTACTTCAAGATTACTTGGAAACAAGAAAAAACCAATTAATGAATAATAATACTACTAAAAGCGAAGACGCCTTGACAACGTTTTTCCTATCCATGGCTGAAACGGTAAAAGGATTTCCGCCTATGGATCAACTTCAGATTAAATCCAAACTGTTTGAAATGGTAAGCGCCGTAGAGTTGAAGATGCTCTCATGCGAAGCTAATGCAGGCACCTCACAAAAGTCGCTGCCTGTTATCCCTCCACAGAGTTTCAACTCAGTTTCGTCTGCATCGGCTTCAGCTGTTTCTTTTAATACTAGAGGTCAACCCCTAAATAGCGAAGACATTTCCCAGGAGAATTCTGATCTGCCCAACTACTATGATTTAGATTATCACAGCCGTTATGAAGGTGACCAATAAATATTTTTTTTTTCGCATTTTTGTATTCAAAAAATTAAAATTAAATAAACTTACCGTAAACTCACTGCGAGTCGTTCTGTAGCTCCAACGGCCCTTCTAAATGTTGTATTGTTTCTAGTTAATTCAGGCCTCAGAATATCAAGAAGAACTTCAAATTTCTCATGGCTCATTCTAAAATACTGAGAGAATTTCACTTCGTACTCAACCAGATCGGGAAATAATGCGTAAAATTCGCCAAACATCAAACGTTTCTTGCATATATTGTGTACCCATACTTTTCGTTTTTTTCTTACTTTTTCGTCTTCTGCTAATAAGCAGCTGACAACTATGAATTCTTCTTCACTGTCACTCATTTTGTTCAAAATTAAACTGCTCGTGACGGATGTGTAAATATGACTGATTCAAATTCCTGTAGCTCGATGCTGGTACATAAACGCATCTAAGAAATAAATGCGATGCGTGCGGCTCGTTCGGCGCGCATCAATGGGCACTTACCTTTATAAGTACACATTACCCTACATTTCCAGAAAAGAGGCTACAAAATATAATCGGTTGGAAAAGAAGTTTATCCAAGTATCACAGCCGTATTCTGTGTGCAAGTATAATAAGCATATGGGAGATGTTGACCTCCATGACGATGGAGTAGCCAATTATAGAATAAAAAGAAAGAGAAAAAAACCAGTGATGGACCCTATTCATATTGTGAATGCGTGAAAAAAGTTACATATGAAAAAATATCCCAGCTAGACTTAAGTCGAAACATCAGGAAGAAAAAATTAGGAAATCCAGCAGTTGACATACCATCATAAAGAAAGACTCCCACAGTACTCATTCTCGAAATAAGACAGTATTACGTAGAAGGTGCCGAATTTGTCGCAGTCAGACAATTTGTATATGCCTAAAATGTAATGTCTATCTTCATGTCGGTTGCTTCCAGGCTTATCATACATAATTTATCGTATTTGTCGGTGATGCGTTCACACACGGGCTTGTTTTTTTTTTCTCAAAAGTACTGACGGTAAATTTTTTGGACCGATATTTAGTTTAATTAAGGTATTGTTATAAAGGTTCAATAAAAATTCTATTTTATTTTTTTATTATTTCGCCCCTTGGTAAGGAATGGGTTAACAGTAATAGACCACTTAAATCGCTTAACTGATTCTGATGCTGCGAAGGCCGTAAATATTAGATATAACACAAACAAACTAAATGATAAACCACGAAAAGGGTCCACTTGAATCACATAACTCTAGACATTTAGAAATTATTCAATTTATAATTACCTGACTTTTAAAAATATTTTCCTTGCCTTGATTACATATATAACTTATCTAACCTAACCTATATAATTTCATCGTCATCTCCATCATCATCAAGAATTTCCATTACAACATAAAAAAATGGTTCATAGTTGAATTACTTGAAAAAAAATCTTTTTATACCAAATCCATTATTTTTTAAACTTGTTCTTTAATTAAACGGCTTTCTCAGAATTCACATTGAAGAGCTGAAATTATATCTCTTCCTTCTATGATTGTTTTGTGCCTCTTAGGTAGTAGTTTTTCTAATAGATTTAAAATTACAGAGAGTAGATATATTTGCCTGAAGGAATATATTAGAATAAAAATATTTTTAGTGAAACAAAACTTACAAGAACAAACAACACATTAAATAAATATAGTTGAATTATTGTATCTTTACCCGTGCGTCATTAAGAGGGGCCTCCTCACAGATATATAAACCTTAAAACCTACACAATACTAGTTACTAATTTCTGGTTCAAAATATTTACGATAGATGTCGATAGTAGTACTGAATCGGCTTTTACTTATTCAACATATTTTCTCTCTCTGTCTTTCCACTCTTGACGGTTCAAAGAAACGCATCTCTGTTCGAATGTTTTGATTTCAATTATTTCAACTTCTTGTGAGCACAGAAACCTTATCTCTGTTTTTTATGTTGCATCCAAACCACAGCACACCTGTGCATAGATAAGAGAATATTATATGCACGGATCCAAACAAAATTTGTTGACATAATTTCCATTTGAGTGTAGATTTTTAATTATTTAAGAGTTTCATAAATGTTTTTGAAAGGAATAAATTGTTAAAAAGTACGTAATCGTATCGACCCGATATAAAAAATTATAGTTATGATAATGTAAATTATCCTGCAATCCGTATTTTTTAATTTTAAAAGCTATGTTTGAGGTTATGTTTACTGGATTAATGTGAAAATGTGAGATAAATAATATTGATGGTTTGTTCTAGTATCATCAAACCATCTTTCAACATTCTCTTGAAACCCTGTTTTAATGATAATACGGGTTTGTTAGTGAAAAGCGAAAAATGCTTAATTGAAGTGAACTGACCTTTGAAGTATCTGAATGAAAAAAAATTAAAACCGCTCTCAAAAGACAAGAATTGCATAATTCATTTTGATGAATATATAATAGTGATAATTGAAAAATATAACTATTATAACCTGATACAAGGTGCATTACATATTGCATGAAAGGACATGTGCTATTTAATAATATGGATACCAAGTGACAGCATTGCGGAAATTGCTAGAAATTAAGAATGGAAGAAAAATATACATACTTTAAAAACATTCTACCTTTCAAAATTTGTACCATTTATATTAACATAATAAAATGTTTTCATGATTATAAATTTTTGTTTGTTTCATGCTAAGAAAATTAAACTGCAGAAAGGTTGCAAATTTACATGATTTAAAATATGCCATTTACTCTGAAAACATAGAACGTCATGTCACAACTTTGCCTCAATCTAATCATATTTGTATCAGTTTCAGAGTACCTGTTGGTTGCTTTCAAATTTTATTTGACATGTAGGCTCTTTTTTCAACTACATGTGTAAATATATTCAATTTTATCTAGAAACAAATAATATAAACAAAGAGTTTCCAAATTTATTATACAAAGAAATATTTACTTGTAATACAATGCTTTACATTTAATAGAAAGAGGAAAGTAAGGTAAAGTGAGGAATTTAAATTGAAAATAGCAAACGTTTAAAAAACTTACGAAGCAACTATAACAACTAATAAAAAATTTAAAGCGAAAGATCTGTAATGACAAATAATAATGTATATATTGTGGGGAGATCGATATATACAGTACAAAATCAAACATACAATCAACATGTACAAGTTTGCTTCTACCTTGTTTGCAAATATTGATCATATGTGTTGTGGAGATTGGAACTGAAACATTTTTCCTTCATTATACAAAAAAATAGTTGGTTCATTCTCTTTTTTCCATGACAGATACACATATGTGTGATCACCTGAATGGTAAATATTTTTTTTGTTTTTGTATAATACATTATTGGTATTATTACTTTTCCATCCAACCCATCTAATATGCGGGAAAAGTATAGGTTTACCCAAAAAAAAGTTGGGATTTTGTATTTTTTTGAGTTGTTTTTACGTTTTTCAGCAAGAACAACACAAAAAAATGGTGTTTAGAAAAGAAAACCTATCTGTATAACTCGATACAGCCCCCGAAGTGCAACAAGTAGACAAAATTAACTTTTTAGTCGTCCTTTGTTTTACAATTTTTTTTTAATATCAACAACCAAAACTATTACTAAGTCATCCTTTAATAATAATTTGGTTTCTTATTTTCTTTGATTTTTTGAAATGCTTATATAATCAAACAATTTGCAAGGAAATTTTGACTATTGGCTAGACAAAGTTTTAAAATATTTCTAGTTCAAAGATTTTTAAAATATAATGTTACCTACTTCATTCATTAATTTTATTCAACAATTACTATTACCTATGGTGCATAGGCTAAGGCAAGCTAAAAAGTGGATAACCATCCTAATTTCTTATAAAATCTTGGGACAGGTTGTTAAGAGAAAAACAAATACACCTTGTCATTCTCTTGTTAAAACTGTTCTTAAAAAGACTTATTGTATGACGGAGGTAATGGAGTATGGAACTCTTAAGGAAAAAGTGGCTAAGAGCATTTTTGAACAAGTACAAAATGTGGTGGTGGTTGATTGAGGATTGTGGGTAGATGTTCAACACGGTTTTTTAGGTGCTTCTCCTGACGGTAAATATATTTGACATAACAAATAATTACCATGTGTTATAAATTATTTTTGCATATTAAATGACATACATTTATTGATAAAATATTTTAGGGCTTGTAGGTGATGATGCACTACTTGAAATAAAATGCCTCCACTCTGCATCAAAACTGAATTTACAAACAAATACAATAAGCGGAATAACAGTTACTATTATCAGGTATAAACATGATATATTTATTCCAAAGAACAAAAACTCAAAATCATTCTCACATAATATATTTAATCACTTTGATGTATTTACTAACAATAAATAAGAATAACATTAAAAAGTAGTTATTTGTGTAATAGGTGCAAAAAGTGCATTTTTGTTGCAAGGAAGCATGAAGCACTAAACACAATCTTGTGGAGTACATATAAATAGCATTTACGAAGCACAAATTTACTTATTTAGCATGAAAATTACTTAATTATAATCACTTACAAATACAATACACACTAAACTATAAATTTGGGATATTTTTATGAACACAAAACATATGACAACAGCAAATTTGACCCTTAGAGAAAGTTATAAACATATACGTAATTCATATTTTATTTATATGTATTATTTGTCTATGAATTGTCCGTCGTCTTCTGTCATTGTTCTATATTGTTCTATACAGCGCCATGCATCAAGACGGTGGAGCGGTTGAACTAAAGTAAAAAGATGTTCGTTTGCAAAAATTTGCGCACAACAAATCTCAAAAAATACAATGATTTGAGATTTCATATTTTCAGAATAGAATTCTCTAGGCTTCCTTTTGGGGATCAGGTTTTGGTGTCCAGATTGGTGACCACAAATTGTCAAAACTGTCAAAATCACACCATCACTTAATGGCTTATATCTTTTTTATAACAATATAAAACTCAACCAAAATACCTGATCCCCAATACAAAGGTCCAAGTTATATTGTGTTAAAATTGCAACACTTAATTTCCCTGCGTTCTTTAGATTTGTTGTGTACAAAATGACCTAAATTTTGTTGCAAATCACGGGTGCCAACTGTTTTCAGGTTCCTAAAACGTGAGGCCCCTCTTAATATCTGATAACATAACCGACAAATGTCAAATTGTTTTGTTCTGTTCTTCACTATTAATAGAAAGAGATACCACTTAATAATTATGTCGGTTATGTTATCAGGTATTAATGAATGAAAATCTACTTTGTCGTGATATCATATAACTATTACAGAAACCTCTGACATAACCTCAAGACATAACTGTCAGTATAACAAACACGTGAAATATATCCTCCGATATTTTAATACATAACTATGTGAAGATCATTTCAATGTAACCTACGTACTAAATTAATAACTCGTTTTTAATAATTATGATTTCTTCATATTTAGAATGTTATATAATAACATATATAGGTTATAATAATGATATTGTCATACGAATATTGACGGGATACTCGAATACAAAGAGTCGAAAAGTAATCGATTATAATGGGTTCGAATATCCTCAGTACTCACTACTTACGTTGTCAGCAGTGGCGTAACTACCTATGGGCTAGGCGGGGCAGTGCCCCGGGGCCCTCAAGCTCAGGGGGCCCTCGAATCCTTACCATATGACAGGTTGCAACCCCACTTTAATCATGAAAACTCAGTTGAGAGAAATTCAAAAGTTATGCCTAGGGAATTCCCCTAAATTATTTCTGTAGGTTGGCAGTGTTGTCAATTTGACGGATAGTGATATGTGCGTTTTATTATTCATCGATGTGCGTTTTATTGTGAATTCGAAAGATTTTTTTTTCGAGAACGGTTAAAAAATTAATGCTGTATCAGGAGTAAGTAAGCTAATGTCAATAAACTTTTTTGTACTGGTCAATGTAGAATATAGTGGTTCAATTTTATTTGATTTTACCACTCATATTGATGTCCGTTAAGTCAATAACTCGTGTCAAATCTATAGATTTCGGTTAAACTGACAACAGTGGTAACACTAACGGTGATCATTTTTTTTTCCGGGGATTCCCCAACAACACTTGTAGCTTGTAGCGTATCATTGTGTTTCTCTTTCTTTTTATTTTACTTTTAACTTCGTCAGTGAACAGTGACTACAGTGATTTGAGTACCTACCTCGAGCACAATCTAGTATTGTATTGTTTCAATAAATAAGAAAACTAAAATTATGGATAAAAAGAAGAAACCCAGTGGTGCATTTAAACGCAAACAACGCCAAGAAAGAGAAGATAGTAAACAAAAAAGTTTTTTAGTCAGCCTTCTGCAAGTACATCTGGCCAAAATATTTCTATTGATAGTGACTCAAATAATGTGGTAACTGCAGTGTTAGTTGAGAAGCCTACTGAAGAAGATTCGACAATTATTGCAGTTGGAGATACCTCCGCCGCCGATCATGTGAACGTGGATGATGTTTGCATGACACACATAAGAGCGGGTTTGGAGGAACCACAGACCTCTACATTTTTCGAAAATGTGTACGACAAATGTTCTTATGACTTGGGAAACTTCACGAACAAAATATTAAGTGATAACGAAAAACGTCAAATTCTTGATATGGGGCCTTTACAGCCTTCAGGACCTTTTCCAACAGACATCAACCAGAACAATAGGTGTTTTTCAAAATCGTACTACGTTTCGTGTTCTAAATATGGGCCAGTTAATCGTTTTTGGTTGTGTTATTTCAAAATACTAGACGCTGCCTATTGTCAACCCTGTTGGTTATTTGCTTCACAAAGGAATAATGTTTGGTGTACGGCATTTCGAGATTGGAAGCATTTATCAGAAAGAATTAAACAACACAGAGTGGCCATTCGGAAGCATGTGCTGTGTATGAATTTTGGAAAAAAAACGATACTAATACTATCGACAAAGAACTTGAAAATGAAATTCGCAAAGAAGCATCATTTTGGAAAATGGTTCTTCAAAGGTTATTCGATATCATACTTACCCTAGCAAAGAGTTCTTTGGCTTTGAGATGACATCAAGAAAACTTAAGTCCGGAAGGAAACCACGGAAATTTTCTGTCCTTTGTAGAGCTTGTCGCCCGATATGATCACATTTTGCGGCAAGTTTTGGATATGCCCAAAGGTAATAATAATTATTTCTAAGTTTTTTTATTGTTTTATTTTGTTTATAATTATTAACTGTTTAATATCAGGACTTTTTTGAAATTGTGTTTTTTTATGTTTTTAGGACCTACAAGGTATCTGAGTGCAACAATTCAAAATGAAATGATTGAGAGCTTGGGGACCAAACTCGAAACCCATCTACTAGAACAAATTAGAGCGTCACCTTTTTTTGCCATCATAATGAATACGACACAGGACATATCGAAGGTAGATCAGCTAAGCATTGTTGTGAGGTATGCAGTAATAACCAGATCGGAAAATGGACAGCCAATTGATCTAGAAGTAAAAGAAGTGTTTCTAGGCTTTTATGCAGCCTTCAAACATGGCGCAGTAGATTTAGTCAACCAAGTGACAACATTATTTACCGACAAAAATATTGATTTAAAAAAATGTGTGGGGCAAGGAAATGATGGAGCTAGTGTTATGAGTGGTGTGTATAATGATGTACAAAAACATATTAGGATATCCAGCCTAACGCAGAGTACGTACATTGTGCCACTCATAATTTAAATTTGGTGATAAATTATGCCGTTAGCAGCTGTGTGGAAATACAGAATTTTTTCGCAACGTTGCAAAATTTGTATAACTTTTTCGGAAACAGCATCAAACGTTGGGATCTACTGTCAAAATTCACCGGCGAATCGGACACCACTCTAAAAAAACTAAATCCGACTAGATGGTCCAGTAGGGTCAATACGATATCTGCAATAAAACTTCGTTATTTTGATATTATCAAAGCATTATCAGAAATAGTTCTAAAGAGTCCTAATAAAGATGAGCGTAGTGAAGCAGAGACTATTAAAACAAAAATGCTAAATTTCGAGTTCGTGTTGCTTTGCGAATTCATGCACAGTGTATTGAACGACATCAATTATGCATCCAAAACTTTACAAAAATGCGACATCAATTTGGGCGAGGCGAGTAAAGTTTTAGCAGAGACCAAAGCAAAGTTGCAAATTTATAGAAATTATTTCGAATTATTCAAGTGCAAAGCTAGTGAAACTGCAAGAAAATATGGTATTGATCCCCATTTTCAGGAAAAAAGGCAAAAAAAAACATTTTGATGAATTAGCTGCTGATCACCGATTTCTAAACCGAGAAAAAATATTTAAAATTAAGATTTTCAATAATGTACTAGATACAGTAATATCTCAATTAGAAACACGTTTTATTGGTATGAGTGCAGTCTGTCATACATTCGATTTTCTAACACCAACATTTTTATTACATGTTGATGAAGCAACTTTATTACAAAAGTGTGAAGAATTCCAAAGAAAATATTCAGATATAATAGGCCCTAGTTTTTCACTTCAATTTATTAATATTTACCACCTAGTTTTACCCCAACTAACTCAAGCATGGACTGTTCACCAATTATGTAAGGTAATAATGAGCAACTATGGAGTGCTAGAATGCGACCTAACGGAAGTATTTACAGCAATGTTATTATTCTTTACAATTCCTGTCACTTCTGCATCAGCTGAAAGGTTATTTAGCAAATTAAAAATAATAAAAAATTATTTAAGAAATAATATGGGCCAAACTCGACTCCGACATTTATCGCTAATAGCAATTGAAAACAAAACCGCTTCAAGCCTGGATTTAAACGAAGTCATTGATACTTTTGCGAAAACTAAAGCTAGGAAAAAATTGTAAATATAATTGTTATTTAGTCAGTTGGTAGGCCCGACCTTTATATAATAAACCCTTGAATCTTCTCTATTTCGTTTTATTAGCCAAACCTACACCAAGTATTAATTGTAATTTATGTTGTTACTGTTTAATATTTTTATTACCTGCCCTGCAGTGCACAAAAAAAGAGCTTAAGAAGTTAAGTAGCTTAGCATTTTTAAAGTATTTGTATATTTCATATTTTTATTTGATAAAACCTAATCAGTTTACACAGCAGTGGGGCCCCATTTTTTAATTTGCCCTAGGGCCCTTGGTTCCTAGCTACGCCACTGGTTGTCAGAACCTATTTGCCCCATAACAATACAATTTATTCTACAATTAAGATGATTGAAAAGTCGAGAATAAAAAAATCGTATATATTTCAATGAAATTTTGTGATATACTGTTTAGAAAGTGTTTCATTATTGTGCTATTCGACATCGGAGTAATTGATTTTCAATATCATTCGATTCTCCAATACAACGTACGGATGACGTTTATCTGTTTACTCTTTTCATGACGATCATAGCAGATATCGTTTTAGCCGGGTTTGAATTTATGATATTTTCTAATTAAATGTCTAGAGCCGTTACCCACATTTATAAATTTATATCGATATATTTGGGTGCCTTTGGACAAATATTTCATGAATTAAACATTTTTTTAATACATTTTGATATGAGTCAAATAGCCTATTGCTAAGTTAGTGATGGAAGACCTGGAAGAAACTAATCTAAAAAATCAAAATTTTCACACTACTTTTCTCTTTCGATATGTAGGTGATTGTATCACTGCTATACCAAAAAATAAAACTCATAACATTTTAGATAAATTCAACAGTTATCACAACAAACTTCAAATCACAATAGAAACATTAAAACAAAACAAAATTGCCTTTTTAGACTTAACACTCCACTACAAAAACAATAGTATAAAATCAGAATGGTATACGAAATACACCTGGTCTTCCAGATAGAATACCGGGAAATTTCTATAAGAAAAGCAAACAAAGCCCTTAAACTCAATCACTACCCAGAAAAATGAATAAACACCATTTTTAAAGAACGCATTCATAAATTCTGAAATCAAAACTCTCAACAAAGCAAAATTACCTTACATACCAGGACTATCAGAAAAATTCAACATTTTTGAAAATCATATTACAATATAAGGGTTACAACCTCTCAAAATCCAATTTCAGTAAATTAAAATAAAAAATTCCTGATCATAATAACAGCAATATAGTTCACCAAATTCCGTGCATTCTGACAGTGTCTACAACGGGCTAACTAGCCAATATTTAAAAAATGGAATAAATGGTCACAAGTACGATAAAATAAATAAAACTGCTTTGACAACACATATTCAAGAAAAAAAGCATGTTTTGGCTTCGAAATTACGAAAATTATAAAAATGAAAATCATACCAAAAAAAAGAGAAACAATTGAAGAAATTCACAGAAAAACATAAATTATAAAACCCACACAAAATGCTGAAGCAAAATTTATAGCAATATAATAAAATAAAATAGTAAATTAAACAAAAATAACTTCAATAAAAACCTATTGAACTATTTTTATAAAAAGGTAATAGAAGCATATAGGAAAAAACAACATTCCACAGTAATATCATTAGATTTAGAATACCAGAACTCCTGTGAATGTCCACATATACACACTATTTGTTAAATGTTTTTAAGTGTACCGTTATATTTCAATCTATTTTAAACAAAAACGAAAGTGTACATGTTTACAACAATTACCGTGATGCAGCACTCGCTGAAATTTATTTTGCAGGTATGTCATAACTGTTACGTTGTATAGACTATGTTATTAAAAAGAAATTCTCTTTTAGTTCTGATGAAGGTCAAACATGACCGAAACTTCAATTTAATATAAATCTTTGAAAAGCACCTCACTTGTTTTAACTAATCCAGGACCAAAAATGTCTAAGAAAAACAAATAAAAATATTTATATTGAGAATGAGAATATAGAGTTTTATTTCTTATACTGACCGCATACCTGATAATCTTCACCTTTTGCTTATATAACTAGTACTGTCGATAAGTACCACAGAAAAATCTGTTTTGATTTTCTTAGAAATTCCAGAAAATTATGTTCTGGCCAGTTTGGATGTGGTCTCGTTGTTCAGTAATGTTTATCTTGATGCTTGTTTGAGAGCTATCGATAAGGGTTGGGATCGTATCGGTGTCCATTGCTCCATCCCGAAGGAAGCTTTTCTTGAATTAATAGTTTTTCTGTTTGATAGTACTTATTTCTCCTTTAATAACAAAATTTACAAACAAACTTTTGGTACTCCAATGGGAGCGTCAATTTCTCCTATCTTAGCAGCATATGTCATGGACGATGTTCTGGATACAGTCATACCTGTTCTTTCTTTTACTCCTTTTTTTATAAAAAAGTATGTTGATGACATTATTTTGGCACTTCCTCGAGAAGGCCTTGATGAACTTCTGGATACATTTAATAGCTTTGATCCTAATATCCAATTCACAATCGAAATGGAAGACTTCGAGAATTCCGTACCTTTCTTAGATACAAAATTTATTCGTAACAACAATATAATTATTATAGATTGGTACAGGAAGCCATGCAGCTCTGGTAGATATCTTAATTATCACTCCTACCACAAACATTCCATGAAAGTGAATTTGGTTAAACAAATGAAGCAGAGAGTACTCAGAATTTCAAATAATGTTTTTCATAATAAAAATCTTAATATTTTACTTAACCTTTTCTTGGATAACTCTTATCCAAGACCTTTATTGAATAAGATATTATTCAGCACATCTAATGCTGTGGATTTGTTGCATGAAGATAGCCATCCTAATTTAGCCCAGACGGATGTTGGAACTGATGTGTCCCCTTCTCGACCGGTTTTCGCTACTTTGCCATATATGAAGGACATAACTCCGAGACTTGCCAGATTGCTCCGTTCATGTGGTGATTTTAAAATTGCTAATAAAACTGTTCTTTCAATCAGATCGATTTACACTAGAGTTAAAGATAAAGACCCCTTGACTTCACTTACTAACGTGGTGTACAGTATTCCTTGCAGAGATTGTGATAAACAATATATCGGACAGACTTTAAGATCTCTATCTAACCGTATAGTTTCACATAAGAGTGATGCTAGATTACACCCAGAGAGGTGCGCGTTAGCTTTTCATGTAAATTCTCTTGATCATCAGATGAATTATGAGGCTGTGAAGGTGTTAGCGACTGAGTCTAACAAAACGAAAAGATCATTCTTGGAAATGGCTTTTATTTCACAAAAGAATAATGTAATTAACAGGAAAACTGATATTGATCACTTAAGTGAGATCTACTCATTTTTGTTGTCCTTAGATACTAATTTTGCACATCAAGTGGTGGGAAATAACTATGTTGCTCCTGACAACACCACCCTTATTACTTTAATTCAATAATAATAATAATAAACTTACTTTGAATGTATTGGTGTTGGTAGATACATTCAAGTAAACAAATAATTAATTAAACCTAATTTTGAGTGTATTGGTGTTGGTAGATACATTCAGATTGGAGAACTATTAAATTACTTAATTACTATATTTATTATTACATATTAATATTTCTTTTCTGTTGTCTTCTCTTTTCTTCCTTTGTGTTAGTCAAAACGTGATGTTCTCTACGCACTCTAAACATAATAAAAATGAGAGCGTTCTCCTAGCTCTGTCTCACATTTTCTTTCTCTCTTCCTCTTTTCAACAATATTACATCTTCTCATTACACCAATTGTTAGCCCTACAGCTGCCATTACGAAAATAGTGGCATTGTCCCACAGCTCATTATTGACGTTGGTCACACTGTTTGTCTCTTGTCACATCCCTTTTGGAGGCAAAATATATCATTTCCTCGCCGGCGTTTAGTATGGTGACACATGAAGATGAAATCAATGGTTTTATTTTATAAAATGCTGCGACAATTACAATTGTTGCTATGACACGATTGATTAGGCCGTTGGTTCAATTCCTACTTGAATATTCCACAATTTACGACTTGTAGTTTACGATTTTACATCTTTATGGAATCTAACCTCACTTCGGAGGTAAGTACACACGTGGTTGTGAATTTCATTTTTAATTATTCTCTTTGACCACAGTATTTAACTGTTGTTTTTTCATTCTAGTTTCCCTGATGATGAGGACAAACATCCTCGAAAGCTTGGACATTTTCCGCTAAGAGTATATCTTTTCCAATTTTTTGCTGCAATCCCCAATATTCACTAGTTTTATATATATATATATATATATATATATATATATATATATGGGTAATTCCCGCAAAAAGAAAAAGGGCTACTGAGACAGAGTGGTAACCGTGGACATGCATGTTTCTGGCTCATTTGCCGTCCACATTACGGTATAACCAAATAAGGACGTGAAACTTGGGAGCAAAGATGTTAATCGAAACATGGGAAAACACAAAACAACGGATCTCAACAGGGAAACCAAACTGGTTTCACAATATTAATTTAATTGTAACGCATAGAAAAGTTTGGGGGGTTTTAGGGGTTCAAAACGCCCCTAAAATTTTTATAGGCTGTACAGATTTCGTGGTTTTATATATAAAATATGCTCTTATGATAAGAAAGCCATGTATCCATTTTTATTACAAAACGTTAAACAGTTCATGAAATATTTGAAAAAATCGATTTTTATTTTATACTTTCCAAGGGATGTAACTTTTTTGTGTGCACATTTGCATTAAGCTAAGTTATGTTCCATCGAGTATTTTTGACCCCAGAATATGTGGTTCAACTTATGCCCTACCTTTTTGTTACACCCTGTATATTGCGATGCAATATCGATATATAAATTTAACGCAATAGAGCGTAATAATAAAAATATTATACATAAAATAATTGATCTCTTTTGGTAGCTATACTGTACTTATTGTGTATTTAAATAATTGTAATGCCAAAAAAAGTCATAATTTTAAAGAAATCCTTTAACTTTTATGTTTTTTACAGGTAAGTACGAGATATGCCCGCCTATAAAACAACAATCTACTTTCATAAAAAGAGGTTTCACGAGTTGTTTTTCAGAACATTTCTATATATCTGCATGTAAGTATATATACATAATAGAATATTTTCAGGAAAAATTGTTTCACAGGTGTCTTTTTTTGTGTATGTATTGATATTTATTCGTAATTGTTTCTTGTTGCTTTGTGACATTTGTAAAATTATTTTTGAGTCGCTACTATAATGACTTTACTGTAAATTTTTAGTTTGGGGTTGTTTGACGCGCGTATGATTTGCTACAAAGGGCCGAAAGTAATTAACTCATCCACTGACACTGAGACTGATACACGAGACTGTAGCTAGTCAGTTGCCACCACTCACTCGATTGTTTTGCCGAGACTGTGCGTCCGAATGCCCAGTGCAGGAATCTCAAACTTTCAGCACTTATAGGGTAATAAACTATCTAATACAAGTTGATGGACATTTAGAAAAGCCTTCTTTTTCTTCCTTATCAGGCGGCACGCACAGCTCAATCGTTTTTTTGAGGCAAAGTCGGTCAAAATATTTCAGCTTCAGTCTATGCCGGTCAGTAACGTTGTGTGTACAAACAAAGTCGAATTGAGGGTAGATCGCTCTGATCGCGTTTACCGTCTACGCCGCGATTGCAGCGTATGTCGCACCGACCACGTGTTGCCGCTCGCGTAGAACAATGCGTAAGGGCATCCGGTTAGGCTTTGGTGGATAGGTGTTGAGAAGATCGAACTTATTGGCCGGTTTCTGGTGAATGATGTTGCAGCACACTTGATTATGACGGTGCAGATAGTCAGTATTAGCTAACACGCTATAAGCAGATGTTATATGTTGAATGGTCTCTGATGTTTGCTGACACTTTCTGCATTTGTCGGATTGATTGTGCGGATCCCTAATCATATTCTTCTTGTAGTTGTTAGTGTTGATAACTTGGTCTTGGATAGCCATCATGAAGCCCTCGGTTTCTGAATAAAGGGTTCCACTAGTAATCCATATGTATTACAATATTACATGAAGCTAATTATATTGATTAATAAAAAAATCATTTCGCCTGAAAAACCAATACCAAAGACTTCTCAATAAACCTGTCATATTCAGTTATTATAGCATAAAATATATGCTTCAATACTAACATAATATTAGAGAGAGAAAATTTACATTGTACACATTCTTCATAAAATAATAAGATAGTTTTAACAACTATATTCGTGATGTTATTGAAAAAGTGTTTGTACAGTTATTTTCAAATTACACTCCTGTGAGAGAAATTCAGCGTAATTTAATATACCTACCAATTAAAGAATTCCATTGTAAATTCTTGCTCACCTTTCAATGTTCTTATAAACGTGGAGTATATTAGGATTCACCATATGGTGAAAACTGCTAATGTGTATTATGTTGGGAAATGGTTTGCTTATCAAATATAGAGTGAACAAATGTTCCCACTGCCGACTGCCGAATGTGTTAATTTGTTCTAAATTTATATATATATATATATATATATATATATATATATATATATATATATCTATATATATATATAACAAATAAGATGTAGGAATATCGCGTGATATGTTAACAACAACAACAAAGAAATTCATGGTTATGCCGTGCTGAAGAGGCAAAATGAGCCAGAAACATGCATGTCCACGGTTACCACTCTATTTCAGTAGCCCTTTATTTTGCGTGAATTACCCATGAATTTCTTTGTTGTTGTTGTTTATATATATATATATATATATATATATATATATATATATATACATATATATTGTTTTTGTCAGAAGTTTATCAAATTAATAAAAATATAGATAGATGTAATTAATTGAATCAGTACACATAATCATAATGAATATAAATAAAAAAATCAAATAATTCATAAATAATTATTGCTAAACATTAATTAAATAATTCAGTATCATAAGCAACCTTAGACAGAACTTAACAAGCAACGAAGCTCAATAAACTAACGTGACGCTATACGTAATATTAGACACCTAAAAGATCTGCTTATATTTAAAGAATAAACAGAATAGGAATAAAAAAATCAACAGAACTATAAATGATTGATAAATAAGTAATATTTAGAATAGGTATGTTAAATCAAATATTGAATCATAAACTTTAAAGGAAATATAATAAAATGTAAAAAGCTGTAATTAGTATAAGTAATGTCAAACAAATTGGAATGTAAAAAAATGACGACAGGTGTACCAACGTAAAATGCAATTGATATGAGATAATAAGAATAAATGATTAATGAAATATTTATGTATAGCGATGTAGTGAATAAGAAGAAAATAAAAAATGAATTGTATGCATATGTATTATGTAAATATTTAGGTCGTAGAAAGTGAAAAATT
This sequence comes from Galeruca laticollis, assembly GCA_963921935.1. Taxonomy (NCBI): domain Eukaryota; kingdom Metazoa; phylum Arthropoda; class Insecta; order Coleoptera; family Chrysomelidae; genus Galeruca; species Galeruca laticollis. Next base: position 132,251,259 of record OY998180.1, read on the forward strand.
TGTATGTTTGCATTGACCAATCGGGAGACTTCAATATAATTGACTAACAAGAAAAAACAATGATACATGCTATTAGTGAATAATTGAATGACGTTAAGAATATAGTGCATAAAAAAACAATGTATAATAGCAGATTTAAGTCAGAAAAACAATAAAATATTAATAAAACCAAAGTGACAGTTGAACGCTAACCCAAAGAATTTTCTAGGAAATATGAACTTCCGGTCATCAACAAAAAAGGGTTGATGGATAAAAAAGGACGCGGCAGTGAAGTGTGGGAGAGAAGAGAAGCCACAGTGTGAAAATCGAATGTGATCAATTTATGAGATTTTAAAAGTAAAAAGTGTTATGTATGAAATATAAAAAAAAGTCCAGTATATTTTAAAATTTAGTTAAGTGCACAGACAGTAATAGTGTTGAGAAAGTTAACCCCAAGGAAAGGAATTATCACCTGATAATTCAAAGATAAGATATTACATCATGGAGCGTATGGAGCGTCATGGGTGGACATTTTGAAGGCGTCAGCGTGTGAAAACGTCTGTGGTGTGTTTAATTAATATTTTGGATCCAAAATTTAACAAAGTAGTGAAACAATAATAATTAAATGATCAGTTTAATATAAACACCTAATAAAACTTATGGCCAAAAAAGAAAAAAGAGTACAAAAGAATTTTAATTAATAGAATAATGTAAAACTCACCTAATGGAAATTGTAGATATATGTATTATTTAATTTTTGTTGCATGTTTTTAATCATATAAAAAAACTTTCCATATGTATAGTAATAATGCACAACTATTTCCAGTTTATCACATACACAAAGTTATAATATCACAGTTAAGATTTTAAGATTAAATAACGATGAGATTGAAAAATCAAATCCAAACCACTCCATTGCACGTTTTTGTTTAAACACACATAGTTCGAAATATTTCAGTTATACCTTTTTAGAGTAACAAAAAAAAGTCACAATATTTGAATAATTTTAAACACAGATGTTTCCTTCAGATATCTAAACGTCCCAAAACGAATATGCAAATTTATGCTAATGAGTTTGCATAGGCGTCTCAAAGAATGAATAATTTTAAGATGTATAATAGTTGTGTATTTGAAATTTTATATATATATATATATATATATATATATATATATATATACATATACATATATAATCTATTTAGTTTTTGTTATTATAAGGATATTTAGTATTTTAGAAACAAAATAATCATTTATTTTTATATAATGCTCATATGAATCTGCATAGGGTTTGTTTATTGTATGAGCCCCAAATTTAACTAAACAAACGCTACATCGCAAAAGGAAGGTTTTTAACAAGTTTTATACTGTAATAAGATCTGTCTATAAATCGTTAATTGAATTTTGAATAACCATTTTAAAATTTTATTTCCTAATTAAATATTGAAGGAAGGTTTTTAACAAGTTTTATACTGTAATAAGATATATCTATAAAATCGTTAATTGAATTTTGAATAACCATTTTAAAGTTTTATTTCCTATTTAAAATAAATGTCATTGAATGGTGATGTTGATTTTTTTTTACTACGCCCAGGAACCCTACTTAGAGAAAGAGTGCTAGAGAAATGAGAGTAGCTGAGGTGAATTTTAAAATTAAGCAAAACCACATGACTTGAAATAGCTAGATGAGTAGGATGAAATCTGATAGATATAATACAATATAAATATTTTATTCATATATTAATTAGTTAGCCCAATTATTAATCTATACTATAATTATTTCAATTAACATTCCATATCTTTCCATTATAATATATATATATATATATATATATATATATATATATATATATATATAGAACTGGAGAATATTGGGAATTGCAGCGAAAGAGGAAGAGTGGACTCTTATCGGAAAAATTCCAAGCTTGGCCCCGATGGATGTTGGGACTGATGTGACTCCAATTCAACCTGTTTTTACTTTTCCAGACATAACTCCTAAACTCGCCAGACTATACAGAACGTTTGATTACTTTAAAATTGCGAACAAAATTGTTTTAATATAATTAGATCTATTTTCACCAAAGTTAGGACAAAAGTACATTAACCTCACTTAATAATCTAGTTCATTCATAGTATTGAGGCGAGGATTGATGTGATGCTTGATGCGATGCTTCTCACTATGTTGTTACCCTCACTTTATGGCCATTTATTAATCGTATTATCGTTTATTATAAATTAAATCAAGTATTTTGACGATTAAAAAAAAGTTTAAGTATAAGTACTTGCAAATCAATGTCTTATAATATCTTGATAAAATTGTGCAGAAACGTTAAAAATATTTTTGAAGTTGAAGTTATATGATAAATATCATAGATACACAGTTTTTCGGTTACTGCTGATCATCGTTAATCGTGCTAGCAAATTGATATGCGAAAAACGTTGGAAATAATTGATAGTTATGACATGATAGTATCTAATTCATACAGCTTGAATAGTTTTGACATCGCAATAATATAAAGGAGAGACTTCGTACTGGCCAATCGTAATCATATATGGAACGTTATTGAAAATGCTTGAGAAAACCTTTCACATTTCTATGATATTGATGAACTTTCATCTTTGTGAATAAAAGCAACTATTATATATTCGTTGAATAATATACTATTTTACTGTTAGTCATTTAACTAACTAATGAAAATATTTTAAAATGCAAGATAAAGACCTTAGTGTCAAACTAAACGAAACGATTGTGTTTAAAATATGTATTGTTAACCTCTATCAATAAATTTCATCTTGAAAATATTTTATTTAAATGATAGAAAAGAATTCATCTATAGTAAAAGTTTGCCGCCAAGCGGATAGGACATATGGTTTGACATATATTCCTAGACAATGACTACAGCATATTAAAACGTTTACCTGTAGAAAAAGTGTGAACCTTGATTAATAATGTTACTATTCAAGACATGTAGCGTTCGATTTGAAGTTACTGTTCAAATGCGTAGTGATAAATAAATATGAGAATATGATATCGATTTATAATCCAGGATAATTAGACTCAAAACCTACCACATATGGTTGTGTCGTTACGTAACTTAGATATTCTCAAGATTGATCGAAAATGATATATACAATCATATTATAAGTATGCGCTAGCTCAGAAAGTTGTGCTATTTGCAAAAAAAATGAGATCTGCAAAAATGCACGAAAACGCCGCTTTTTCTATCACTATTTTCAATATAACTCTGTACGTATGCATTTTAGAGAAAAAATTATTACTAGTGAATTTGTTCGTTATGAAATTTTCTACAAGATAGAATTGGTTTAAAAGTGGAATTTATTATTCGTTGCTAGATAGCAATAAATCGGAAAAAAGTGACGAAAATCGTGGTAATCTTGAGGCGCGTAACAACCAGGTAAGAAATTGCGCAATTATACTGTAAATAGAGATTTAAGTACTTTAGAGTATTACAAAATGAAATACCAAAACCCGATCCAAATTTAGTTTTTGGTTTTCACGTGGTTGATTTGTTGATTTAACCGAGCAAAAAAAAACACTGTTTTCCGCGTCAATGATGGGAACAAAATTTTGCATTTTGATTGCTGTCGATTTTTTCACACATTGTTGGGCCCGTTAGCTATCATACAGAATCGATATAAGGTCGATTTTCTTTTTTTTAACAACTTTTGGCGCGATTTTGAAAGTTTGTTAAATTTTTACTTAATTAAGAAATTATTTCGGGAAGCGGTTTTACGCGTTGAAAAAAATCTTAAGGTACTAAAAGAAAGTTCTCGGAAAGACGCTTAATTTAAAAAAAATCGTTCGGATTGGTCGAATAAGTTCTGAGATATTAACTGCAAAACTACGAATAGTGGAACAATACAAAAAAGAATTTGGTAGGTTTGTCCGAGTACTTTTCGTAGGCGTCTATATAAATAATATTGTACGTGTGCTTGTTGCAGGAAAAGTCAATGAATGTTGGCGAGACAACCATCCGAGCGGCGAAACCGGAGGGGAGGGGATGAGCGGCGGAAATTGAAATCAAGCGTTCAAAACCAGCGCGGGCGCGTTAGTACGCGATATCTCGGCTTCTATTGCTTCGATTTTGATCATTTTTTTTAAATCGATATACCGAATCGATAGGAATCTATTTCTCAATGTTTCATAGCAATATTGGGAAAGATTACCGGCGTATTACTACTAATTAAAATTTCACAGTTTTGAACGTTGTTGTATATTTAAGATTCAAAATCGCGCCAAAAGTTGTTAAAAAAAAGAAAATCGACCTTATATCGATTCTATATGATAGCTAACGGACCCAACAATGTGTAAAAAAATCGACAGCAATCAAAATGCAAAATTTTGTTCCCAGCATTGACGCGGAAAAACAGTGTTTTTTTTGCTCGGTTAAATCAACAAATCAACCACGTGAAAACCAACAAATAAATTTGAATCGGGTTTTGGAATTTCATTTTGTAATACTCTAAAGTACTTAAATCTCTATTTATAGTATAATTGCGCAATTTATTACCTGGTTGTTACGCGCCTCAAGATTACCACGATTTTCGTCACTTTTTTTCCGATTTATTGCTATCTAGCAACGAAAATATAATAAATTCGACTTTTAAATTGTAGAAATTGTAGAAAATTTCATAACGAACAAATTCACAAGTAATGATTTTTTCTCTAAACTGCATATGTACAGAGTTATATTGAAAATAGTGATAGAAAAAGCGGCGTTTTCGTGCATTTTTGCAGTTATCGATTTTTTTGCAAATAGCATTTTCGATCAATCTTGAGAATATTTAAATTATTTAACGACACAATTATGTCAATCTTTACTTCTCCTGGACTATTAGTTTTCTACATTTTATGTTATCATAAGGAAATAAAATGAATAGGGACTAGTTGATCAGAGTCATTTAAAGCTTACGAGTTCACAAAATATTAAGAATATTTCGTGAATAATAATCTACAGTCTATTAAAAAAACTATTCAATTGAATGGTTTTAAATAAGAGAATTTTATTTGAAATATATATAAAATTAGATCACACACACGCGCGTGTGAAATCCCGTCCCACTAAAGATCAACCCCCGGACTAGGTCCGCGGGTGGGTGCGAAGTAGAACTTCCATCCACCCCCTGTCATTCCGACAGGACCTCATCGTAGCTCGCGTTTCGCGTATTCTCCCTCACCTTTCTCTAATTCTGTGAAAGGTTCAGGGAGGTCTCCATATCCTTTGGAAGGGGCAGCTCTGGTGGCTATACTCCCTTGTCCTTTCGCGGTTGTTTGTTCGTTGTCGAAATGTGTGTGTGTGTGTGTGTGTGTGTGTGATCGCTGCCTCAGCCGTAACTTCCATTGCCTGCTTCGGCGAGGAATGCCCTAAGCTGAGTGGTCCATCGCCTTCTTTATAGCTGTCCCCGATATGTAAATCGGCGCTTACCTGATGCAGCAGCGCGGACTTACCGTGTCGGGGGGATTCATCTGTTTCTTACTTCTTTTCCCCGGGATTTTTTTGTATTTTTGTGTTTTTTTTGGTGTGCAGACGATTGCTCGCCTGCACGGTTTTTTGTTTTTTTTGTTTTTTTGGTGTACAGACGATTGCTTGCCTGCACGGTTTTTTTTTTGTTTTTTTTTTATTTTTTTTTGGTGTACAGACGATTGCTCGCCTGTACGGTTTTTGGATTTTTTGGGATTTTTTTGGGTGGGGATTTTCATGCCTAGTCTTCTATTTGCTTTCTTGGTCCCTTGTGTTTCCTGTAGTCTTCTTTCTTGTAGCTTGTTAGGTCCCTCAGTTCTACGTTTGGATGTGTTTTCAGCTCTTCGAAGAGTTTCCTCGCTCTTTCGTCCATTAGTTCCAGTACTTTCTCTACCTTTGTTTCTTCGTATATGTCTACGTTCCTTTTCCTCCATCGGGCGCTTGTTGCTTGTCTCAGCGTTATGTTCTGTTGCGCTTGTAGTTTTTGTCTGTTTGTTTCACAGGTGTGTCCCCAAGCGACTGAGGCGTATGTAATAATTGGGATTATAATACTCCTTATAAATCTCAACTTGGTCTTTAAGTTTAATTTGCTTTTCCTGCCTAACAGTCCTGCGAGTCTTGCCCTGGCTTGCTTCGTTTTGTCTATGATGTTGTTTACGTGTGGGGTAAAAGTTAGTCCCTGGTCCATCGTTACTCCTAGGTACTTTGCTTTTTCCGCCCACTCGATTTCTTCGCCATCGATTTCTATTTTCTCTTCTGGTCGCCGTTGTTTTCTTTTCTTCGTTAACAGAACCGCTTGTGTTTTTTCACTGTTTATCTTTATCTTCCATGTTTTGCTCCATTCGTCGATTTCGCTTGCTGCTGTTTGTAGTCTTCTTGTGATATTTTTCTCTTTCACGCATCTCGTGGCTATGGCAGTGTCGTCGGCGTAGAGTGCGTACATGGTATTGTCTATTTTTGGTATGTCTGCTGTGTATAAGCTGTATAGTGTAGGGGATAGTACTGCTCCTTGCGGTATTCCCGCTTCTTGGTGGCCTACTTCCGATCTCTCGTTTGCTACCTTCACTTGAAACTTTCTATCTTTGAGATAGCTGTTCAGCAGTTTTATCAGAGGTTTGGAATATCCTGCCTCTTTGATCTTGTACAGTAGTCCTTCGTTCCATACTCGGTCGAAGGCTTTACTTATATCAAGGAAAATTGCTCCAGTGGATTCCTTCTGATTGAAACCTTGAGTTGTGTATTCCACAAGTCTCAAGATTTGTTGTTCGGTGCTGTGCTCCTTTCTGAATCCGAACTGTTCATCAGGTATTACGTTCAGTATTCTGGTTTGTTCGTTAAGTATCTTCAGTATTATTCTTTCAGCTATTTTGCTCATTGCTGGTAGCAAACTGATGGGTCTATAGTTTTGCGGAAACGTTGGGTTTTTTCCGGATTTCCTCAGCATGATTATTTCTGCGTGTTTCCATCTTGTCGGGAAGTGTCTCGTCCTTAACATGCCATTGATGATATTGGTTAGGTATGTGATACCTTTGTTCGGCATGTTTTCAACGCTCTGTTTGATATTCCGTCTTTTCCGGGACCTTCCAATTTGATGTTAATCTTAGCAGTTCTTTTACTTCTAGAGGAGTTGCGAACCCTAGGTGTTCGTGCTCCTCCCCCTCTAGGTATTGGGCAATGCTTTCTTCTACCATGTCTGAGAAATCCATGTCTTCGTCTGGATATTCGTTCAGTTGAAACTGTGTTTCTAGTGTGTTTTTCAACGCTTCCGCTTTATCTTTTTCGGTGTAGACCATCCCGTTGGTTCCGTGTATTGGTGGCATTGGTTTTCTATCATCCCGTAGAATTTTTGCGATATTCCATATCCCCGGTTTTTGCGGGTCTAATTCGTTGATTATCTTGTTCCATTCTTCACTCCTATGTTCCTTTAGTTTTTCTTGTATTTCCTATTTCATTTCCTCGACTCTGATTAGGTCGTCGGGGTTTCGTATTCTGCGTGCTCTTCTCTTGATTCGATTTCTTTTCCTAATCAAATTTCTTAGGTCGTCATCTATGTTTTTGAACTTTCCGTATTTGTCTGCTACTGATGTTGTGGTACTTCGTTCTAACGCTTCTGTTAGTGCTTCTTCGAAGAAACAGACTTGCTCTTCCAGTGTTTCTGCATTGTTGATCTCGACTATTGGTCCTATGACTTGTCCTGCGATTATTCTGAATTTTGTCCAATTCGTTTTCTTCTTCATCCTTTCTGGTGGTCTTGGTCCTTCTCCTACCCTGAGGATGATTGGCTCGTGTGCGTCGCCTCCTTCGGATGTTTGGATGTCTGTCGGTACCGCTATGTCTTCCAACACAGCGATATCTAAGACGTCCGGTAGTCCTCCGTTGGGCGGGTAGTGCGTTGGTCTCTGTGGTCCTATTGCTTGGTATGCCGGATATTTTTCTGTTATTTTTTCCTTGTCTGTTTCTTCTGGTGCTGTACCACGCAGGGGACTTGGCATTTAGATCTCCTATTATTATGCCTTTTTTTTCGTCTGGGAGTACCGCTAACACGTCTTCTTCGTGTATAATGGTTTCAGGTCTTACGTATGCGGATATTATTCTAATATCTCCGTTTATAGTTTTGATTACTACTATCGTTGCTTCCATAGTTAGTAAATAGAAAGGTGTGTGTATTTGGTATTGACATAGCTCTTTTTTCGCTAAGATCGCTGTGCCGCCGGATTGTCCATTTACGTCGTTTCTATAAACGTTGTAGTCTGGCCAGGTGAATCTGTAATGATCCCCCGGTAATCTTGTTTCTTAGAGCGCGAAAATGTCGAAATCCTCTTCCTCCAAGATTACGACCATGGTATTTTGGTTTGTTCTTAGTCCTCCTGTGTTCCACGATCCTATTTTTAATTGATGAGGAAGGTTGTCTGCCATTACTTAGCTTGTTGTGTAAGGAATGTTGTCAAGAGCATTTGCATAGATTACAACATACTCAGGATGTCGGCGTTTGGCGTGGCACTCGGGGTGGGTGCTTTTTTCGCCTCTTCGGGTGTTTTCTTTTTTGCCTGTGCGTAGCTGGTTCCTGGGGCTACTACGCTCGATCTTGTGGCTGGTTTTCTCTCCGCCTTCTTCGGGTTTTTGGAGCACCCCCTGTAGTTGGCGGGGTGGTCTCCTTGACAGTTTTGGCACTTGGGCCTCTCTGCTTGACCTAGGGTGCAATCCGTTGCTCTATGTCCTCCGGCACATCTCACGCAGTGCAGATCCATATTGCACGTGCTCTGGCCATGGTGGAACCCTTGGCACCTGTAGCATTGTACAGGTCCATTATGCTTCTTTTGCTCTACCACACTTATTTTGGTGTGGCAGAGGTATCTTAAGTTTTTGTATGCCTTCTCTTCTGAAGGCTCAATCACTACCATGTAGATTGGCAGGTTTTTCCTTGTCCCGTCATCCTTTTTTTGTGTTCGGCTTTGCAGTTGCCAAACTTTTTTGGGTTTTAAACCTTCTTCTTTTAGTTCTTCGGTGATATCCTCCGGTGGGGTGTTTACTGCTAGTCCTTTTATGACTAGTTTTCTTTCCTTGTCCTCTGGCAAAGCGTACGTGTACCATTCTACGTCTTTGTATTCTCCTAGTAGCGTCTTCAATTTGTTGAAGTTGTCTACTGTCGGAGTAGAGGTTTTCGCAGTGTATGTTCCCAACTTACACTGTGCTTCGATTTTTCTCTGCGCTAAGTTTCGGCGGATTGCCGTCCACATCAGCGGGGATTTCAGGATGATCGGGGGTGGTCTTTTGGGACTTTTTTACGTGTCTTTTTGTGCTTGTTCTTTGATTTTTCTTATCTCCTCTGCGGTTTTGTCCTGTGTTTCCGTGTTTTCGATTTCCATCTGTTCCGCTCTATTTCCTTCACGGAAATTTCTTCTGGCCTTGTTTTTTCTTGACAGTCTGCTTGTTCCGCTCTGCTTTTGGTAGTTTGCTCCTTCGGTGTTCGTTCTTTCAGCGTCTGTTAAGTCGGCCGCTGATTCGTCTGTTGATACCACTTTTTTGTCGAATTCGGTTAGAGGTAACTCTTCTCTTCTTTTTTCAGGCCGGTTCCTACTTCTAGGGCTACGGCTTCTTAACCTGGGGTCGTCAATCTTCGTGTTTTTTTGCGTATCCTGCAGCTTTTGGATAGCCATTAATAATTCTTGCTGGTTTACTTCAGCTCTCGCAGTCTGCTCTTTTAGCCTCTCCGACTGTTCCTTTAGTTGGCTTGTCACATTTTCCAACTGCTTGCGTAATTCCTCATTTTCTTTACGTAGCTTTTCCATCTCTGTGTTTTTCCTTTTTTTTATCCTCTCTTTCCTTGGAGGTTCCCCTATCCTTGAATAAAAATAGGTAAAATCATTTGAAGAGGGACGTCTCGTTCCTTATTTATAAGCGTTTGAACCGTTCACTCCTTCCTATACCTGGTTCAGTCCTTGATATTTAGTAATGAATCTCTATACAGGATGTAACAAACAGATAATTCCTGCAAATAAAAAAAACACAACTCTTGGAAGTACCCAACTGAAAATCGATTTTTTCCAATATCTTGTGTATTTGACATTTTGTAATATAGATGGACACGGATCTCTTTCAAAAAGAAAATAACCCAATCTGTGCAATCCTTAAATAGTTGTTATACCCTAGACCCACCTGAATTTGTATGTATTTAAATTATTATTGTGGCAAAATTACTGCAACATACTGTTTTTGAGTTGCTTCTCAGCACTTTAACAAAAGCAGTTTTCATCAAAATAGGGTCTCCTAGACAAGGGCTGTCCAACTGCAAGTGTCCCAAAGGCCGCTGTAAAAAATATGCGGTTTGGAGGCTGCATTATAAAATACATATGCAACTTTATCAGTGAGTTTTAATAGGTATAGTATACAAAGAAAAAACGCGTTTGTATTATTATATTAATTTATTCAAACAATATCAAGTTACAAAAAATTAGTGGGAAGTTTGAGGACGTTGGTTTTCACTAACTAATGCATCAATACTACCGTTAATATTTGTTGTTGATAAACGAAGCAACTGAGTAAGTGACTTATTAGAGAGGGAACATCTATATTTTGATTTTATAAATTTCATGTTGGAAAAGCTGCTTTCGTAAAAAGGATCTGATTGCAAATCACACTGGTCTGCTCTACTTACAGTCGCTAAATCGATTTTCGAATTCTTCTGCAATTGTGTCAATGTTTTATGTGAGGTAAATTTGAAACTTCAAATCCTTCATGTCTTCAAAATGCTCTTTACAACTTGGAAAAAATGAATACTTGAAAAGGTTAATTTTACTTTTAGATTCATTTATGTGTCCGAATAAGTTGGCAATGTTCTGCTGTTTTCCTTGTAGCTTCAAGTTCAGTTCGTTAAGGTGAAACGTCAGGTCTGTTAATAATGAAAGGTCTACTAAAAATTGTGCATCTACCATTTGATTTTCCAATTACGTAGTGTTAGACTTAACTTAATTTTTAAGAAAAATAGGTATCTCCTTGCGTAAAGCGAAGGATCGTTGCAAATACTTTCCGGCGCTTAACCAATGTATATCGGTGTGAAGTAACAAGTTCCCATATGTAGCATCTACTTCGGCTAAAAAATCACAAAACTTTCTGTGAGTTAAAGCACGATTGCCCCCTCGAATCATATTGGTTATTTTAACAACCACTTTCATGACATTCATTTGACGTAAGGATTTTCCACACAGGGCCTCTTGGTGAACAATACAGTGTATCACAGGACAGTTACTAGTGTTTTGTTTTAAGAGTCCTACAAATCCAATTTCAGTTGCAAGGGTACAAACTGCTAAAAACCAATTACACCTATCTAACAAGTTCAACCTCAAAGGAAAAAAGAGTAATATAGTCTATGAAATACCATGTAAAAACTTTGAAGGGGTCTACATCGGACAAACAAGTCAGTATTTAAAGAACAGAATAAATAGTTATAAATGTGACAAACGAAACGAAACGGCACTCACTATCCATATTTCAGAAAACCAACACGAATTTGATTTCGAAAACACAAAAATTATTCGAAGTGAGAACCACACAAAAAAACGCGAAGTTCTAGAAATTATAGAAATCCAAAGAAAAACCAGTTCCGTAAATTTAAAGACTGACACAAAAAATCTTAGTAAAATTTATAATAATATTATAAAAACTTAGAAATATAGAGAAACACGCGGCACATTCCAAATATAAGAAATATATTTCCACTCCCATAGATATAAAATTCATTCCATTACCAGTCAAAACAAAAAAGACAAATTAAAACCTCGTTACGCCTGCTTTCATTATATAGAACAAATACTCGTATATTTGAATCCAAATTTTCATTAATGACTGTCATGTTTTTAAAATGCTCGTTTTGTTTAGATGTGAGTTATATTCTGTTATGTGATACGTCCTAAAAATCTATAAAATATGTTGAATAATCAAATGAACGTTTTGTTGAAGGTAAGATTTATTTGTTTTGCTTTTAAAATTTTTTTTGTACCTTGTACCATTTCTTTTAGTATTGACAAATTTTATTTCTGTTGAAAGTCATAGAAAGACCGAAACGTTAAGTATAAATGTATTAACTACAGGTTGAATGTCTTTAAAAATGGTCCTTAATCCCAAGAATACAAAATGAACAATATATTATTTAAAAAAACAGACCAAGACCAAAAAAAACGATACTATATACATATATATATATATATATATATATATATATATATATATATATATATATATAGGTACACTAAATATTATTGCATTCTATTACTTTACGAACTGATTACACTCTGCATTCTAGTATGAATGTTGCTTCTGGGTAAACATTCCAACAATGAGGAATCTGATCTGATTTACAGGTATAGATATACTTTGTAATTTTAATTTTGCATTTATTCATCAGAATTACGTATGAACCGCACCCATGGTTTAACCGTTTCATTCTACAAAAATCTATACAATACTAATGATTTTATGCGCAATTAAGAGTATATAATTTTTGAATAAACTGTTTTCTCACTTATATTAGGTATCTTTCCTGCCGGGCGAAAGGTATTTGTTGGTCATTAGTTTGTTATTTTCTTACATAGTTTTCATATTTTTGTTGTTTCTTAAACAATCTTACTTTTATTCCGTTTTTATTTAACAATAACACATAATTTCCAGCTACATATATTTATTTTGACTTCGACAGGCGTTCTTAGTTGCCCACTCGATATGTTGGTGTTGAAGTTATGTTTCGACTTTTCTTGAAATGTTCATAAAATTATATCGTCAGTTCAAAAGAGTTCAGATATTCCCATTCTAATAATTCTATAACCCAAACTTTTCTTTTTCATTCAATTGTCCAAGACAAAAAATATTTTCTTTTTTGTTTGTTGAGCAATCCCCTACGCTTAAAAATGAGTTATTGGGCATTTCTTTTGATTTTTTTGGAACCCTAGGATATAAAATTCGTCTATTTTTTCTTCCTTTGACAGCCGTTCCTAGTGTCCCACCTGGTATGTTGGTTTGTATACATACAGTCTAGAGACTATCGAGAATTGATCATTTTAATAGCCCGCTTAAGGAATTGTCGAAATTATGTTTCTCGTTAAGTTGGCACAAATGCCCTATATACTCATGCAGAGTTTAAGCACCACTTGTCGTTTAGATTGTTTAAAGTACTCAACAAGTGTGGTTTGCAATATATTGAATCAAAAACATTCAAAGTTGAATGTTTTTGGATTGAATAAATAATCAACAGTAATTATACAAGTGGTGGTAATTTTTTGATAATTTTAACTAGATGCACGAATCTTTGTTGCTATAGAAAGCGATTTCTTAAAAGCAACAAAGACGAGTGCTAATCTAGTTAAAATTATTTAAAAAAATTATGACCACGAATGTAATTCGGCGTGATTATTTTTTAAACTATTTCGCAAAATGTTAATCAAATATGTAAGTATCTTCATTGACCAATAATTAAGAATGTTTACAATTGTTGTATGTAATGGTGCAATTATTGTAAGTTATTGTACAATTTCCTTGAGATGAAGAGGTCGAAACAGTGTCTCCCCTTAAGTTGTTGATCACGCTTGCGTGGTGTTGTGTTGTAGATAGGGTTTGATAGAGCTTGCAGATAAGTGTCCTGTTATTTTCAACAACTGCTGCTCACCTACTCCACTTTTGGCGAGTTGTGTCACAGCAGAAGAACGATGTGAATGGTTTGTAATCTTAATTTTTGTTAAAATCCAAGCCAATCTTTTGTGCCGCTTGTTTTGTCCATTTTCCTATTTCGTTTTGTCCTACCGGGATATTTTCGTACCATCCCTTAGATAAAGGTTCCTGCTAGTTTGGAGTAGGTGTCAAAAATAAAACATCAATTTGTATATTTGCTGTTCTTTTTGACATTGACTTACGAAAGAAACGTACCTGACATTTGTCAGTGTCATTTTTTTATTTGGCGTTAAAAATTTGTTATCAGAAATTATTGGATTATATTCTATCCTTCCAGTTTGGTTTCCATAATGATCTATTTCTTCTCTAAAATATTGTACTAATGCTTTTGTCGCTTCTCCGCCTCTCCATGCCAATTCATAGCTAGCAGTGTGATAAAACTTCCTCTGTAAGCCATTTGGAGTATTTTCGTCTCATGCTGCTATCATTTTTTCTATTTCTTCTTTCGGGAGAGCAGCAGAAGATGATTTTCTTTTTTCGGGAATATGTTGAAGTTCTCGACGTTTATAATTTCGCTCTTCTCGCGCAGTATTAAATTTAATATCAGTGACCGGATTAATGTTTCTATTATACTCCGTGAAATAGTTTTCTTGGATAAGTTTTGCGGTTCCATTCCACAAAGTTTTGACAACAGATTCATTGTAGTTTTCTCCTATAAAAGACTTAAAAGACTTCAAAGTACCCCTAACTTAAATAAAAACAAATTAAAAATACTCATAAAAAATGCAAAGAAGACTTATTTTAATAACTTAATCAATAAAAACTCCAATTCATCTGCAGCACTATGGAAATGTGTAACTGATATATGTGGCAAATCCAAATCTGAAAGTACAATAGATAACATTTTAAAAGAAAGAAGTCAACTAATTAATGGCACCAGAGATATAGCCAATGCATTTAATAATTTTTTTAGTGATTTGGGGAAAATTATGCCCAAAAGATACCCTCCCCCCAAAATTATGCTGAGAATATACAAACTCTAGACACAACTATGTATTTGTACCCCACAGATGAAGCTGAAGTGAAACATGCTATAAATTCGTTAAAAAATAAAAAGTCACCAAGACTACACGGCATTAAAACGGAAACTTTAAAAGAAATAAAACATGAAATAGCTACTCCACTTACCTATATGATAAACAAATGCTTTAGTTCGGGAATCTTTCCTAAGTCGCTGAAAACAGGGTTAATTAAGCCTATTTTTAAAAATGGTGATATATCTAAAATGGTGAATTATCGGCCAATAACTCGCATTTCAACGATAAGTAAAATTTTTGAAAAAATCTTAAAATGTAGGATAATTAAATTCTTCAATAAGCATAACATTATTTCAGAAAATCAGTATGGCTTTAGAGATGGAAAATCCACGGAGGATGCAATGTGCTCATTAGTAGAAACGTTATACAATTCCTTAGATAAGAAAATCCCTGCAGCTTGCATCTTTGCAAATTAAAATTCTACGGTGTGCGTGGATTAACTTATAAGCTATTAGAGATTAATTTGAGTGAGCGAAAACAATATGTAACCATCGACAATTGCATAAGCGAGGCTAGAAATGTTACCTATGGCGTGCCACAAGGCTCTGTACTGGGCCCGCTGCTATTCAATATCTATTTAAATAGCCTACTTTTCCTGGACATAAGGGGCAAAATTATTAGCTTCGCCGATGATACTGCTATACTTTTTACCGCTCCTACTTGGGCTCAATTGAAAACACAAGCTGAAATCGCTTTTAAAAAAATAAAAACCTGGTTTAAATTTAATGAACTAACACTAAATGTAGATAAAACAAAATATATCCCTTTCACATCATACCAGACAGGTCTACCAAATCTCGGATATTTGGATATTGACATGACTACTAAAATTCCAGAAGTAGATAGGATTAAATATCTTGGAATTATTATTGATCGTCATCTCAAATGGGATCTGCAAACAAAAAATATTTCTAACAAACTAAGAGGATTACTGTTAAGATTTAAATACTTGAGCGACATCTTGGATATACACCACTTGAAAATGTTGTACTTTTCGTTAGTGCAGTGACAGCTGAGCTATGGCATCTCTGGTTGGGGTGGAGTATATGATTGCCACATTGAAAATGTAAACGTACTACAAAGGTGGATATTACGAATTATTTACCAAAAGAGTATCAGGTTTCCAAGTGATGAGTTATATGTGATGAGCCAAGTTATGGATTTAAGGCAATTATACTGCCTTAAAATACTGCTCTACCTAAAACGAAATGAACATATATAAAAACGTCTTGAACACACTCATGATACTAGACATAAACAGAACACATACAACTTACCTAAAAGAGAAAACACTATTGGACAACACTGCTTTGATTACTTGGGCCCAAAAATTCTAAGCTGAGTACCTGTAGAACTACAAAACATTGAAGGATATCAGAACTTTAAATGTGAAATAAAAAAATGGATATTATAAAAAAATAGAGACTTTTTCCAAAATATAATAAACAAGATATAAAAAGAAAAATATGTGCATGTATGTGTGTGCGTATATATGTGTATGTATATGTTGAGAATTATATTATATCTACCTACCCGACTCATTATATATACTGAACTTGTCAATATTACTGAATTCGTGAATACTATACCGAATTGATCATTATTATTATACTGATACTGTCAATACTTAAAATAATATTTACTTAATTGTATCTTTATAATTTAATTTTACTGTATCTATTTATTTATTATATCACACACAAGTTGTTGGTAACCTAGTTACCCTCAGCTTCAGTGGTTAATTGTTTACTTCTACATCAAAAATGTTAGTTAAATTTTGTAGTTTGTATATTTCTGTTTTGTTGTGAAATAAACATATATTATTATTATTTTTTTGCGCATGTTATATGCCCAGTCATCCATAATTGATGCGATTTGTTTCAACTCCATTGATGCAGTTAACTCATAATTACGTTCAAGGCAGAACTGTTTCCATATCGTATTTTTGCTTTTTTTGGTGTTGTTTGTTCGACAGCTAATTGTATTGAATCAGCCGAGTTTTGACCAAATCTCGTGCTCATGTTGGTTTCTCTAAATGACTTATTGTAAAATTTCTTCAAATTTATACCAATTCACTCACCTTATACGTTAGAGAAAATCTCAAAAGCGAAATATGAGTGATACTTCATAATGGCGATGGTGCTGAATTTGAAATGTTTATATTGAGACAAATAGCTGCGTTACCTTGACAACCAAGTCAATAGCTAACTTTCTTGAGCATTCATTCAATCGATGATCCAATCAAACAACGTGAAAAAGTTGTCGCTGTAATAATTTGTAATCAGTGTTATTTTGATGCTATTGGCCGATTCGCATTTTTTTCTCATCGCGACTGGCTGACAGGATCGTTTAAAAAATAATCTGTAGTAAATGTTGCACTACAAACGAAATTTCGTCTGCGGAATCACTAAAAATGTAACATAAGATTTATGGTAACTCGATTTTTAATCAAAAACACGTCCATATGAGTATTATGTTGCATTAAAAAGCGGTGGCGGAAGATTTGCCTCTCTCTGGCCGACCATCTCAACCTCTTCAAATTGTTTCAAGTAAAGGTAATGTGGACTGAAAATCGTTTGATTCTGAAAGAGATAACCCTTGATGTTGGAAACAAATTAAATTGGTCGAAATTAATGAGTTTTGTCGCATTCGGTAATAAATAAGGAAAAATCATTAAACCTATTTAACGAATAAATTACCTAAATGGATTGCGTAAGGGTAGCCTAGAACCAAACAGATTTTCTTACAAAATTTCAGTTATCGATACTTTTATACAACCACTGTATTTCCACATTGTAAAGTAGGGCATTTTTATATTATTTAACAACATACCTACTTTCAGCTCTCATAATGTTTGCTATTCCGTATTGACAATAAAATATTATTTGTATCTCCTTGTTTATTTACTCTGGTATGATTTGCATAATTGTTCGGAGATTAACCTTCACAACCAAGGTTCAGGTAAACGATTCTCTACAAATATTTTTAAACAATTAAAATTCCAAAGAGCCATTAAATTGGAAGCGCAATTATGAGCCAACAGTGACAGATGCTATTTGTTTAAAATTCATAGAACAGGCAATAAGAATAATAATTCTATACTATAATGAGGTGGGCATTGAGAAATAAAAAATGTAATAATGGAAACAAAACTATAATACATACATAATAATTACATGTTTACATTCCGGTAAAGTATACTTTATTCAACCATTTAGTTTAACAATGTGATTAATGATTTTCTGTAAACTTTCCATCTGATGGAGGGTTTTTATTAAAAGTTTCTATCACCTTCAGCCATTTGTATTCATACGTAAGTCATCTGATAATCTTATATTTGGTCACTCCCTGATAATCTTATATTTCGTCACTAACCTACCTTACGTAGGTTCGTACGTACTTAGTTCTCACAAGAGTAAATATGAATAATTTAAAGTGATAACAAAGACAATAAATATTTAAGGTGTACCTAAAAAGAATTGATTTATCAGAAATTTTGCAAGACAAACACGAAGTTCATACTATAAAAAAATAATTTTAAACTATAATTTTATGCAGGATATTTTATTTATGAAAAGAAATTTCTCTAATGAAAATTTAAGCTATTTTAATCTTAATTTAGTTTTAATGCAAGATAAGTTATTCGGGGCTAGTTATCAGCGGATACACATATGCAGACTCTATCTCACCTTTGAGATAGGAAAAGGTAATAATATAAACAATTTTAATTAAAACAAGATCAATTGAAAACTCCTGGATACTCAGCTAAGATAAATTGATATTTTTTCTTATCTCTGTCGCTGGTGGGAAGTTGTTTGGGATTGCTGTCTCGATAGTATTCTCAGACGATGAGGGAATTCGGTCTCGTTGATGTCCAACAAATTTGACTGGCTTCAATGTGAATAATGGACTCTCGTCAGACAGGTTTCGATGTTGATCAGTCACATATAAAGAAACAATTATCAAACATCAACCATGTTTATAAAAATACCCATAGCGACTATGAGGTTACTTGATTAAAATTTCTTTCGGTGACAGAAATCAAGAATGTAAACAGTCCTTTGTATTCTAGGATTAATGCTAACGCCAGTCCCTCGACAACACAATAGAGTCCCAAATGGAAACACCTTTTTAAGGTCTTTAGACGACAATCATTACATGGCACGACTCTTATAATAAAATTAGTCGGTGTCTTTTGGAATGAACAAGATATGTACATTCAAAATCAGTTATATACAATATATACATAAAAATGAAAAAATCAAGAAATAATTTACAATAAAAATAGCAAATTCTATCAAACAGGTTATAGTGCAAACATTACTGTAAAGGTCGGCGCATATTATCACGCACGTATTGTGTCCGGCAGTCTTTTCGAAAAAGGAAAATAAAAGATTCCAGAATTATTTTTTGAACATAAAAAGCACATTAGTATTTTGTTTTTACGATTCTAATCGTTGTTGGTGTAGGAAAGTTTTGATTTTTTTAAAAATATGAAACAGAATGGATTTGAATATTTATTTTAGAGACAATATACAGGTTGGCTCGTGTAGCAATATGAAATATTGTTACAAAGGATAGGACATGCAATGAGCAAACTTAACAAAGATGTGATACAAGTTGGTAGTTGTATATTAAACTGATTTAGATCTCATAGGAGAAGGTCTGACGCCTGTGTATTATTTTTACAACCAAAATGGCAAATGATTTATATCTGTGATATCATCATTATCACAATAACTGCAATAGAGTGATCTCACCATACCAATTTTATGAAGATGAGCCGGGATTCGGCTAAGGTTCAATTTTATCTGGATATAATGCAAGTGTAAGCTTTACTGACATAAGGGAAAGATTAGATTAGATTTTAACGGGGTTACAGTGCACTGAAACCAAAGGTTTATTGTGCCCCCCCCCCCTATCAGAGCTGTTCTCGCTACTACTACAGCTCGCCTTCCAGTTCCAAGGTTCTAATGAACTCTAGTATTTGGGACGATTTCAACGAGGTTAGGTCCTCACTCTTACAAGTTTCTTGTCCGAAGCATTTCTTGCGTTGGCTTGCAATGGTGAGGCATTCCAGAACTAGGTGATCCGGAGTTTCATCCTCCTCCCCACAAAATCTACACTCGTCAATCTCTGCTAGACCTATTCTCATTAAGTGCTTCCTAAGGCGGCAGTGTCCTGTAAGAAAGCCCGTGAGGAGATGTAGGTTATCTTTACTGAGGTCCAAATATTTTTTGGATCTAGCAGTGTCAAAGTTCCCTTGGAACAAGGGAAAGAGTAATGTGATATATTATTAGGTAAATACTGATGGATTTTTAGTAATTATTTTATTAGATTCTGTCGCCTCTTGCGTATAGACCGTTTTCCATTTATACCTAAGGAGCTTGTTGCATTCGTTATTAACATCGTTGAATTGTACTAAACGTACATTGATATTGTCAATTCTGCAAGCTTTTTTAGCTTCGCTATCTACCCGTTCATTGCTTATGACACCAACATGTGCCTTAATCCAAATTAAATATATTTTCACATTTTTGGTATAGAAATGAAAAAGCATTTTTTTATACTGAAAATTATTTCATTTTTATATTGTTTTGTTGATGAGTTATTCAAAGCCTGTAGAACAGACTTGGAATCACTAATTAGTACTGCACCTGGCACTGACCTCTCCAGGTTCCAGGTTTTCATTTGTCGTTGCTTCTACAGTGAATACTGAGCAAAACTTTTTATTCCGGAAATGTTTGACTATATTATTATTAGCGAGAAAAAACGCGGAATCTGTTCCGTTTCATTTTTAGAACCATCCGTATAAATAATTGTATCTTTGTTATGATTTTGTAGTTTGGTTTTCAATATTGTGTTTAAGGGTAGGATAGCCGGTATATGAGGAATAGATTATGTAAGGATTGAAAATAATAGCTTAATATTGACACATGTAGGTAGGATAATTTCGACAAGTTTTGATTTTTTGCTATTTTATTTGTATCAATAAAAGCATTCGCTAACGGAGGGGAACTTTTTTGTATTGTATTGTACAAAAATGATTAACTAGATCTTGCACCCTCACGGTAGCTGTTTTTTGCTCTAACAACGCGTTAAATGATATTTTATTACTTGTTTGTTTGCTAAATATTTTCTTCTAAGGTTTAATGGCAGCTCTTGAGCTTCCGTGAGAATTAAATAACATGGTGACAATTTCATAACTCCTAATGAGATGTGGATAACTTTATATTGTACTCTGTCGAGACTATCTGAAGCGGAACCGTAGAGAGTGCATCCATGTGTGAGCGTTTGTAAGATATGTAGAAGATGAGATATATATTTGGATCAGCTCCCAACTTAGTTTTTGTTACAGTGCGAATAATGATTAAACCTTTTTCGCATCTTTCTTTTATGAGTTTAAATGGCTAGATCAAAGTAATTTATTATCAAGGATAATTCCAATATACTTATAATTACCGACGACTGGAAGCGTTATACGTTTAATGGTAATTGAGTACGCCAGATGAAGCCGGTGCCTCGTGAAGCACATGACCGCCGACTTCTCAGATACGAGACTAAAACCAAGATCGTGTAGCCATTTTTCGACGCAGCAGTATACAATATATTTTAGATCTTTCAGACGCTCCTCATAAGTACTATAAAGATACGTAAATACGAATATCATCCGCGTATTGAATTATTTTAATCCTTTTGTTAAAAATGTCATATAATTCTGCCGTTTATATATTAAAAAGTAAAAGGCTCAAAATAGATCCCTGTGGTATACCCGTATTGACTAATCTTGGACCATGTAATAGATTATTAAGATCTCTTAGAAAAATTTTCTGTTTTTGAAAAGTTCTACAATGTTAGCGCATACCTTAGAATTGATACCAATTTTTCCCATTTTAGACGCTAGTATGTCCAAATTCACCACACCGTATGCCCCTTTCATATCAATAAATAAATCAAGCAGATATTCATTTTTTCAGAATGTAATTCTATTGTACCACGTCCTCTACGAAATCCATAGTGCAAATTTGGGGCCAATGCATTGCTTTCTACGTAATGTTCTAGTCTTAATTTGATCGTTCTTTCGAACGTTTTTGTTACGCAAGTCATCAATGAAATGGGGCGAAATGATGAATATGAATCAGAAATGGTTTTAGAATAAGACATATTATTATTTCTGAGTACAATTTTTTAACCCACCAAGCGTTAAATATGTCTAATAACAAAAATTTGGCAGAGGTAAGCAAATTTTATAACATTCTGTACGTGAAGTGATTAGTGCCTGGAGCAGTGCTCTTAGAAGTTCTTAAAGCTAGTTATAACCTTGTCATTTTAAAAGGCTAAGAAAAGTTATCGAATTTTAACTGAAAATATAAAGATCGCAAACTAAAGACGTTCGGAAGGAAGGGTGGTGCTAGATGATCCAAAAATTCATCAATTATTTCTTGAGTAATAACAGTTTTCTTTCGAGTAAATTTTTTATTGCTAATAGATTTCACTTTGCTCCATATTTCAGTCAAAGATGTTCTTTTATTTAAACTCAACCCAATACTGTTTTTGTTTGCATTTATAAAGTTTTGTAGCTTTGGCGGCTGCATTTTTATAAGTTAAATAATTGTCTAAATTACCCACGTTTTCATATGCCAGCAAAGCTCTTTTTCGTTCGTTAGCGGCTGTAGTGCATTGATCGTCCCACCAATAAAGTCTTAGCGTGGTTGGTTTGAATCATTTTTGATACGGATTGATTCGTTAGCAGCATTGGAAACCATTTTAAAGAATGTTTGTACTTTATCATCATTTGAAATTGAATTTATGTCCGGATGGTTCAGGTTCTGTTCTAAAACATTTTTAAACAATTTCCAATCTGCTCGACGATCGATCCATCTCGTGGATGGAGGAATTGCGTAAGGTACAGAGTTTGTTTGCATTATTTAGTGTTTTCTTTAATTGTATTTTTCCTTTTCTGTAATTTCCATCCAGCTCTTGAAAATCTAAAAATTTGCAACATTTCAGCTTGTATTATTGCAATTAATTATGCAACAAGTATAACTGGCACCATTAACTTTCACGTGTTTATTTTCAATGAGAGAACGATTGAACGAAATTTCATCCTCAACGATGGTTTAGTAGTCTCTGCCTTATACTCTGCTCTTTGCCAATATTTATGAATGTGCTGATTGGATAATGCTCTATGATTAGTAGTCCTTTCAAATGTTAATATTCTGGAGCTTCCATAATATTTGATACGTATTAAAGTGGATATATATCTGTGTGAGAAAGCGTAAAAGATTTCAATATAAATAGGTACATACGATATTGAAAATGACTTGAATAGTTGAGAATTGTTAGTCATTTTCAATAATCTCTTGAACTAGTAAAGTCGTCCATAGTTAAAGTTGTAAAATGAACGCTGATTAATGAAATAATTAGACGCTCCCCTAGACGTTTATTATTTTGTATTTGTAATTAAAACAGTATACGTCTATCTAAAATTAAACCTAAATATTTGAAAAATGCTTTGGATTCATAAATAATTACAAATGATATGTTTACATGATTATCGTGAACAAAACACTACGTTCATTATTATTTTCGCGGAAATGAATAACACCAGTTGTCAGAACCACTTGATATGGTTCAATATATCCTTATTGACATTCTAAACCTTTTCAAAGTTGCAGTTTATATCATTATAATCCATAATATCTTCTTTTGAGTCATCTTCCGTTTTTAACATTCTTTATTGCTGACAATTTGTTAATGACTAACAGATTAATCACAGACTAAAACTGTAAACTGGTTGTTAAAATTATGCGTTCGGACTAAACCTTAAAATTCCACTAATTTGGTTGGAAATTGTGTTTTTAACATACATGTCATCAACAAGTGATTAGGTCATTACATAATATGAAAGCTATTGATTATTTTTATTCGCTATTCTAAAAAATTGTGGGCAATGATGACGTAAAACGTCGGCGGAAGATTATTTTGGGATACGTTGAGTGAGAGTCTCGTAATATAATGATCGCTAGAATACTCAAGAAATGATCATAGGACTAAATCATACATGAAAAAATTGATTCCAGTTTGACAAATTATGATTATACGGCTTCTCAATTTTCTATTATATCCAAGGCAAATACGTTATAATCAAAAATGATAGGATTTTCCAATGGTACAAATATATTGAATAGATGAGGCTTTTACTTGATGAAGATCCATACTGAACGATGAAATAAAACAATATAGTTTGTTTAAATCTTCATATATTTGAACTAATGTTCAATTTAAACTTGTTGACGCGTTTCACTAACACAGTAGCTTTGTCAAAACGTTTTGACAAAGCTACTGTGTTAGTGAAACGCGTCAACAAGTTTAAATTGAACATTAGTTCAAATATATGAAGATTTAAACAAACTATATTGTTTTATTTCATCGGACAAATATATACTTTATGCGGATGGGCAACTTTGCAGGATAAATGTTTAGTCCAGAGGTGCCAGCCAAACCCATTATGAATTCGTATTTTGATTTAGTTTCGATTGGTTGTATATAACCACTTAGTTACCTTTATGATTTTATTTTTTAATATACTGATATCAAATCTGGATAAAACTGGAGCTTCCTATGTTAACAATGCTTACTAATCCCAGTTTTATTGTATGTTGATAGTTTGCTTCCATGGATAATTAGTGGGACTTATATACTATCCATTAAATGTTTGACTTTAGCGATTATTTCATTTACTTGTAAATGTAATGCTGATAATTCCCATGAAAATACTTTACATATTGAGTTACGCTAAGCAGGAATCTTCCAACAAAGAAATTCTTGGGTAATTCACGCAGAATGAAAAAGGGCTACTGAAACGGAGTGGTACCGCAGACATGCATGCTTCTGGCTCATTAGCCGTCCTCAGTACGCTATAACCAAGTAGTAAGAATGTAAAACTTAGGAGCAAAGTTGTTGATCGTAACATGGGAAAACACAAAACAATTTAAAAATAAAATAAATCCTATAATTTCATAAAATATCAAACCATTAGAATTGGAGGCCAACGTGGGGCTCTTAAAGTTTTTTTAATTAATATTCCGAAAATTAACTTTGGGTTGGAATGCTTAACAACAATGAAAGTTACATAACCGAAAATTCTATATGTGCTATAAAATACAGAGTGTTCCAATTGAAAGGTTCGAGTTTCCGTCCACCCTGTATACAAAAGAGAAAATAATTAAAATTTAATAGAATACGGAGATATTGCAACATATTACGAAACTCTGTTAGGGAAAATAAATTTTTTTTTCAACGTACAATAAGCTACACAGCTCTGATTTACCTGCGCTTTTCTCATAAACGTGTCCATACCTTTTAAACGATTTAAACCTTATTACAAAAGCTTCAAAAAATCCCATTTAAAAAATCATATGTTTGGTTTGTAACGGAGTTATCTATGTAGTTCGAGATAATTTCAAAATATGGACCTTAAAGAGACATACTATTTTTCTTGATAATATTTTATTATATCTCTTAAAATAACCTATATACCGAACTTTGTCGTAAGATTGGTACACCTTGTATAAACACATTATGCATTAAAATAGACCAAAAATGAAGAAAGTTTATTATATACATATATATGTTTCATGAATCTTATTCTAGATTGTTTAGGTGCTGTTGATAATTATTCAAGAAAATAATTATTCCATATACGGCAAAACGGCGGCATGCCTGTCTTCAGAATTTTATTATTAATGGTTATTTTATTATATTAAATAATCTACGGTCAACCATAATGAAACTATTTTGAACTGTATTGAAACAAAAATGCTGATCCCTAGGAATGTAGAAACAGCTATTTCTTTGAAACTCCACATTCACTAACATATCAAAGGAAACGATTATTCTCTCTATTACTCCTTATATTTTATTTTGAATATTTCATTTCACTTTTATAATCATCGTATGTAGGTTTTGTAATATGCAGTTGAAGGTGTGGTATATCTTTCTCATGATTATTTCTGTACATGGTGATTCGAATTTTTACGATGTCTTTTGTTAAGATTGATATTACCTATCAGCGCAAGTGTTATAGTCCCTCTACAGAAAATGCACGTCAAGCTGTAAAATAATATACTATCAAACCTGCCATCTACGAATGTCAGTAAAACTTTGCGCCATGTACACATCTCAAGTGGCTCCAGAAAGAAGAAGTTTCCATTTAATAAACAATTAAAGTAATGAAATCCAAATCTCAAAATTTTTTGAAATCATGTAAAATACCATGTCGTTTATTAAATTTATCCAAGTTTTTATATTTTCAATTGATACTTGCAAAGAAACATTCATCCAAATAATTCTCAATTTATCGACTGAAATTTATTCAGATACAATTTTTATATATACATAGTTCTTTTCCAACTAATTTTAAGCTGATCTAAAAAATCATTTAACAGGAAAAAAAATTATAAGACTTGGCCCAATTTTTGCACTCTTACACCAAAAATTGGGCCAAGTCTTATAATTTTTTTTC
Source organism: Galeruca laticollis (assembly GCA_963921935.1). Lineage (NCBI taxonomy): Eukaryota > Metazoa > Arthropoda > Insecta > Coleoptera > Chrysomelidae > Galeruca > Galeruca laticollis. The sequence continues at coordinate 132,277,499 of OY998180.1, forward strand.
TTGCCAAATGATTTTCTAAGGAGTAATCTTTTTCGACATATAACAGAGCAGATACCCCCATATCTGCTGCTATGGTCCCCAGGCATCTACTTTCAGTGTTTTTTTAAATGATCTTTGTGTCGTGGATCACACAATAAAGATTTGCCTTCATAGACATCGATAAGCTCCATCAAATATTCTTCTGACCACTCCATTACTGAACTATTTTCCTAAAAATAAAACGAAAGCGCGCGAACAACGTCATACCTTTCTCAGTGCCGTCTCAATTTGAACAACGAAAGTACAAAGCTGAGCGTTGAAAAAATGACAGGAGATGAATCGAGGCGTGCCGTTTGTACTCGGAGTGAAAACACATACCAATTTAGACGAATAAGTGCGCGCGCGTTGCGTTTTCGCGGCGCAGGACGCTAATGTATACGATACGCACTTTACGAAGTATTCGCAAATAGAGCAATCACAGGCTTGCATAACATGACGTTGCGAACGATGTCAAGAACAGCGCCTCGGTTCGAGATTCAGGGCGGACGAAACTGAATTGAATAATTGCTATTGAGGTCATGTCTATATACTAAATTTTTATGTTCCTCCATCGGCCAGTGGCGAAATAGATCTTAATCCTTTTGAATCAATTAGTAACATACAATCTTTGCATAATAATAATTTGCTTATTGTGGGTGAATCTAATATATCTTCTTATGCTGCATATCTCCATAATAATTTAGGGATTGTAATTATTTCTGCTATTGCGAACGATTTTGAACATATTTTCGATCTTGTCCTCTCTAATAATGACTGTCTTGTGGAAAGATCTATTGAAGATTTAGTTGCTCAACTTCGAAATCATCGTGTTTTAAATATATCTAGTATGCTAGATTTTAGCAACATTTTAAAACGAATCTTTCCAGCAATATCCTGCAATGAGTATAACATCCTAAAAACAAAGTTTTCGCTATTATATCAACGCCTCTTTAATATAAATTTGACTTTCCTTCGAGCCTGCCTTGCATTTACTTTTAAGGTAAGTTGTATAATGCGTTAGATGGGTGCGTCCCAAGACAAACTAAACAATATAGAAGAAAATTTTCGCCGTGATTTACCTGGGATATTATTAAACACATTCAGCTGAAATCGAAATTAAATAAGGAATTTAAAATCAACAATGATGTAGATACTTTTAACCAGTTTAAATATTTACGAGCAAAAGTGAAATCTGACATACGTAGACAAGTCGGACAAAAATTATGCTAAATCTGCTGAGTCGAGCACGAAACCTGATCCCAAATGATTCTGCGCTTTTGTAAATAGCAAAAAAGGGTCAACTAATATTTCTTACAAAATGACGTTCAACGGTCAAACTCTTAATACTCCTACCGATATACTTAATGGTTTTTCTGAATATTTTGCAAAATCTTTTTCAGTTAGTGCAATGTGCGTCTCCCAAACTGATCCACGAACCTCACAATTTCTTAATATTGTGTCTTTCACTGATGATGAAGTTATTATAGCTTTAAAACAAGTTAGAAATAATATGACAGCAGGACTTAACTTTGTCCCTGCGATCATTTTGAAAGATTGTGCGCCTGTACTTGCTCCGCCGTTAACAACATTGCGTTCATGTGCATGAAGACTTGCACTGTGCCTAATGGCGGGCATACACATTTGGCGAAGTCTCGCAAACGTCGGCCAACGCGAATATGTGGTTGATCTATTTGTCGCGGTTGGTAGCAGCTGGGCCAAGTTTGCCGGAGTTCGCTTGGTTGTCGGTAAATCAAGACAAATAAAAGAGATTTGAACGTGTTGTGAAACGGTTTTGTTAGCAATATCTGGGCTGCGTTCAGATTTACAGAGTAGGCGCGCCCGAGCGTTCATATTTTACCCAAAGTCGTTTATAAATGAAGAATGTTTACGCCAGCGGATGTTCTTCATCGTTCATAAATTTATAGGTAGAATGCGTTCTAGGATGAAATTTTAACCCTACTCAAAGAGTAGGTCGAAATTCGTCCCCACTGGGATGCGCGCCAAAATAAAAGCTTTTTTAGGTTAAAAGTTGTATGGAATAATAGTAATTAATTATTGCGTAATTGCATTAAATAAATTTTTAAATATGAATGATACGAATATAACTGAAAGTTTATTAGAAGTTGATGTAAATTGGGTAGAAAAAAAGTTTTGTGTTAGACTTCAAAATACAGAAGAAGGCAATGTTCAATACCAAAGAACAACTTGGAGCCGAGAAGAAATTCTAACTTTAATAGATCTGTATAAACATTATGTAGCAGAATTTAAATCCACAACAATTAAAATGATGCTGTATGGAAGCAAATGAGTACTGATATGAAAACCCGATCCTGGGAGCAGTGTAAAAACAAATTTAAATATCTAAAAAGTAAATACATGGAAAAAAGACAATATGGGCGATAGGGCAATTGGCACGAAACCAGTAAATTTTAATTTAAAAGAATTTGATGAAATATTTAAAAGTCAACCAAATATTACACCCGTTTCTGTGGCATCGTCCTCAAGGGGCATAAAAAATACGTCATTTGATTGCACTAATCAAAATATTGACAGAACACTTGATGAAGGTTTAGAAGGAAAAAATAGCAAGAAAAGAAAATTATGTGAAAGTGTATATAAAGAGGTACAAAAAATGAAAGAAGAAGGACGTAACATTCGTCACAAAGAAAAAAATGGAACAACAAAAAGAACTGATTAATGTTTTTAAAAATTTGATTGAAGTGCTTAGACCAAGATAGATTTATTGTTGGTATAATTTGAATAATCATTTCTTAATTTTAAAAAGATTTGTTTACAGTTACGTGGACCAAAAGTTTAAAGTACGTTTCATTCATTCAAATGTTTTCAATTAATTAGGATAATCTTTATTTTTCTACTTCAGGATATGTAATATTTATTTTTATTATGTATACTGTTTATTAAAAAATGTTTTATAGGGAAATTTTTATTACCAAATAAGATTAAAGTACAGTGTTTATTTAAAAATAATAAAAACATGTATTTTTTCAAGGCAGAGTTGCTGCTAGATAATTTCTTTTAATTTGTCCTTCAGCTACATCATTTCTTCTTAAATTATTATCAACAAAATCTTCTTCTTCATCATTAACTTGTAGTAATTCTCAATCATTTAAATAAAAATCTTCATCGTGTTCTAACAGACACAAATTGTGCAATGTGCATGCTGCTATTATAGTACTTGCAATTAGATCTATTCTACTCATATCCAAATATCTTAAACGCCGAAATCTTCCAAAAAGTAGAGCAAAAGCCCTTTCGACAACTTGTCTTGTTTTCGCTTGAACTGTGTTAAAATTTCTTTGTCGTTCTGTAAGATGACCTCTATTAATAAATGGTGGTACACACCAATTCATAACTGGATAAGCTTTATCACCAATGATATGCTCATCTGGTTGAATTTAATTGTGTGTGTTGAGCACAATGTCATTGTAAATATCCGAATTTCTAAAAATCCTTATGTCTGAAACAGAACTTGGATATCCTGTAAAGCAATCTATAAATTTCAAATCGGGTGTAGCGATGGCCTGCAAAGTGACTGCATGGAAACACTTCCTATTGATGTAAACTTCCGGATTCTCATGAGGTGCTTTGATAGCAACATATGTACCATCTATGGCACCAATTACACCTGATAAACCAGCAATCCTTTGGAATTTTTCTTTTACATTTTGTCGTTCTGCATAATCTGGCCATCTGATAACTTCAGGTGCTATTTCATTTAAAGCTCGTCTATTCGTTGAAAACAAATAAACAATGATGATTTTCCCATATCAAAACGGCAGCCAACAAACCTAAAATAAATTTTGAATTAGATTTTAACAACAAATTACTTCAAAAATAAATGCTTACCGATAACTGTCTGGTGTAGCTATTAGCCACAGTATCGCTAATAATTGTTTTTCAACAGGTACTCTGAGCCTTCCGACGGATCCTTCCTGGCGTTTTAATGAAGGCGCAACTGCATTCTATTAATGGGAAAATGTTGTTGAAATTCTTTGTTGGTGCAATTATTTACAGTTTCTATAAAATTGTTCACCCTAGACACTTTTCTTCGTCTATATTCCAAGTTTTCTAATACAAATTCTTCTTGGTTACTATCAGATTCGCTCTCACTACTATTTAAGAAAACTAAGTCCACAACTTCCATTTTACACTTGTAATATGTTGTATTTGGATCGTTTATCACACAAACAACCTATTCTGATCTGTGCTGTCAGTTCTGTCACGTGGTTCTGTATTCTGTACCGGTCACATTTGCAAGGTAAAGAGCGATTGTTCCACTAGAACGCGTCCGATGATGTCACTCACACCCCAACGTTAAACAAATCTGAACGCACCCCTATGCCGGTCACACATTGATTCTTGTTTGTTGCATTACTCGTCCCTAGATTTAGTCTAGCCAGTGCCGTTGTGCTGTTAGTAGATAAATACATGTCAACTTATTGGAACAACGAATCCACTTTTCGGTTTATGGAATTATATCAGGGGGAACCAATTTTTGATGATGAAATGGGACATATAGGGTTACAGAAATCTGGCGGTTATAGGGAAAAATATTGCGTGTTAAATGAATGAAAATAGGAGATATACAAGAAATAAACTCATTTATCACAATAAATACTATAGTATGATACCTACTCTGTTCTGTTTCGATGCATTGTTGTCATCCACCATCTTCTTTTTCTTATTGATCGAAACATTTACTAGCGTTAAATAATTAAAAACAGAAAGATAAACCACTGCTGTTGTAACTACAACAAGTTCCACGTCCGCCATCGTTCTGTATCCTACATTCGTCCGAGTTCGACTAAAATTGAATATATTGTTAATATGGCCATTGTGTGGGTAGCATAATTGTTATACAAATGTTTGAACAATTGTTCGAACAAATGTTTCGGCAAGTATATTGGCCAATGTGTATGCCAGGCATAATTTGTGGAAATCGTCGAAGGTTAGACCTATCTACAAACATGGTGATAGACTTGATATTAGCAACTATCGGCCAATATCAATTATTTGTAATTTCTGTAAGGTATTCGAAATAATTTTGTACAATAGAATATACAGCCATTTGGCAAATATAATCCAATTTATTTTCGAAAACATCGATAAGCGGTCGCAGACTGACGTCGGTGTACACACCGACTTATCTAAAGCGTTCGACAGATTAGACCATGGAATTCTTGTGAGAAAATGGTTTATCACCATCTCTGATCAAATTATTCACCTCCTATTTAAACAATAGAAGCCAGAGTATGTGGTTTTAATGGTTATAAGTTAGTTGAATACTGAATAATATCTGGGGTTCCTCGGGGAATTAATTCGGGCCTCTTATTGTTTAATATCTTCATCAATGATATAGTTGTTGATCTTAGTGTACTCTATTTACGATATGCTGATGGCTTGAAAGTATTATGACGTATTGATGATAGAAGCGATTGTGTCTCATTTTCAATTATATATAATGATGAAATCAATAATACTGTTCTTGAACGCTTGGCGACATTTGTTGATTTGGGTGTCACTTCTGACACTAAACTTTCTTTTATACCTCATGTTGAGGCTATTTTTTTGTCTGCTAACAAAATGTATGGCTTTTTAGTTAGAACCTCGCGAGACTTCAGTTATCAAGACGCTTTAAAGGCATTGTACTATGCCTATGTCAGATCTAAAATTGAATACGCAGATGTTATTTGGAGTTAATTTTTTGACGTACACATTCAGAAACTTGAATCAGTTCGACGGAGGTTTTTTAAATGTCTTTCCTTTAAAATGGATGCAATTTATCCACCGATAGGAATTTGTAATGGTACACTTCAAATGAGGTATTGTGCGGATAACACTCATCGTGACTGTCATTTACTAATATTTCTGACGAGGGTGTAACCAGTCCCCGCAATGTTGTCACAAAATCATCTGCAATCGCGGAAATACCTTTGCAGTCGTTCCGAAATCCGTAAATACTTCCCGCAATCTATGCTATCGTACACGCAATCCGTGCAATCCCACCGCAATCACTCCGCAATCTCTTCGCAATCAACTTACTTCTGTTCCGATACGTGTACAACCTTGTGGTCCGTGTAAAGCTAAGAGCTAACGGTGGTGGCACTCCAGAGCTCCTGTTAGTTTTACAGTAGTTCTAGAGTTCTATATCAATTAAATCAATAGTTCTAACAATTAAACGAAAAAAATTAATTTTCGAAATCCAACTGAAAAATTTTTTTACGAGTAATGGCCGATCTAACAGTTCTGCGTAGCGTTCCTCAAGTTCTACAAAAAATTCTTATTACTTTTTCCCGCAAAATAATTATTTTTCAAGTAACCGCCATTTTTAATAACGAAAAACCATTTTTTACTATAAAAAAATTTTTACGAGTTCTAGTCGATCTAATAACAGTTCTGCATAGCGTTCCTCGAGTTCTATCAAAAATCTTTATGACTTTGTTCGTGAAATAATTATTTTTGTAGAACTCGAGGAACGCCACACAGAACTGTGATTAGATCGGGTAGAACTCGTAAAAATATTTTTTTAACCAAAATTGATTTTGAAATGTTAAAAATGGCGTTAACTTGAAAAATATTTATTTTATGGAAAAAAGTCATAAGGACTTTTTGTAGAACTCGAGAAACGCTACGAAAAACTGTTATTACATCGGGTAGAACTCGGAAAAATAATTTTTTTAACCAAAATTGATTTTGAAATATTAAAAATGGTGTTAACTTGAAAAATGATTATTTTACGGAAAAAAGTCATAAGCACTTTTGTAGAACTCGAGGAACGCTACACAGAACTGTTGTTAGATCGTCTAGAACAGGGGTTCTCAACCTTTTAGTAACCACGTACCACTTGAAATTTTCAGAGATTTTGACGTACCACCTTATATTTATATATATTTTTATTTATTTATTTATATATAATATATAGTTATATATAATTTAAATTTGGTCAGGTTTAGGAAAATAAAAATGCATTCTACAACTGTATGTATGTATTTACAAAATAAAATGTATCATACATTAAAAACAATCTTGAATTAGTTAATTGAACACAGTCATTTAAATATAAACAGATCCTAATGAGCTTGTTGTTGTTGTTTGTTCTTGATCAAATTTTCAATATCTGGGTCGATTGAACTTACTTGATTCTCAAGTCCTCTTCAACACTAATGCGGTTTCGGTATTTATTTTTGATGAACAGCAGCTCTGAAAAGCCCGATTCACATAAGTACGAATGGAATTAAAAAGATTATCGCTTGTTCGAACACTGATGGATATTCAGTTTTTGTCCCCATCCAAAATTCTATTAAAGATTTTTCTTTAAACGCATCTTTCATTGAGCTGTCACTTATAAGGTCGATGAAACACTCTTTTGAGTGACTAGGACCACTAGGAAATTTCCCTGAAAATGGATTTCTAATCCACTCATATTTAGAAAAATCTTGATTAAAATATTTATCAAAACTCGTTTGAAGGGCTTCCATATGACTAGTGATATCATCAGTCACTTCTGGCGTCAGAGAAATATCATTTTCTTCCAAAAATGCAGCAAGAGTAGGGAATGCAGAGAAATCCTTGTCCTGTGCTTGAGAGCGAAACAGAACCAACTTTTTCTTGAAGGATGATATTTTATCGTTGGTAGTGAACACTGTTGTACTTGGCCCTTGAAGTCCCATGTTCAAGGTATTAAGCCTATCAAAAATATCAGCCAAATACGCCAATCGTGATAGCCATTCTTCATCATTGAACAAGTGTTTCATGTCATGATTTTGTTCACTTAAAAACCTAAAGACTTCTGACCTCAGTTCAAATAGACGAGTTAGGGTCTTGCCTCGTGACAACCATCTAACCTCGGTATGTAGGAGGAGAGTTTGATATTTTGCACCCATATCTTCAGACATTAAAGAGAAAAGCCGTGAATTAAGAGCCCTGGCCTTAATAAAATTAATGACCTTTACGCTATCCATTAAAACAGACTTAAGGTTGGCAGGCATAACCTTAGAAACCAAAGCTTCTCGGTGAATAACGCAGTGAGTACTTTGGCATTCTGGAGCAACTTTTTTTATTCTTGCTCCTAATCCACTTAAATGACCCGACATAGCTTTTGCTCCGTCCGTGCACAAACCAACACATTTAGACCATGATATTCTCGCTTTTATAATGTACTCATTTATGACATTAAATATGTCCTCAGCTTTAGTGTTTGATTCAAGAGGTTTGCAAAATAAAAATTCTTCCTTTACTTCACTTTGATAATCAAAACGTATAAATACAAGAAGCTGCGCCATATTTGTTATGTCTGTGCTCTCGTCTACTTGCAGTGCAAAATATTTACATTCGCGCAGTTGAAGTAAAAGCTGTTCTTCAATACTCGAGGACATCTCCACAATTCGCCTCTTTACTGCGTCATTCGACAACGGAATTTTCTCGATCTCCTTTGCTGCCTTTTCGCCTAATACTGCCTCGACCATATCCTTAGCGACCGGAAGTAAAAGTGTCTCGCCAATTGTATGAGGCTTCCCTTCTTTAGCTATTCTATAACTGGCAAGGTACGATGCTTTGACTAGTTTTTTGTCTATATTTACAAATTTTGCCATGCACTGATTTTCTCTCTTACACAATTCAGATTTTCTTTGAAAAAATTCAATAGGTTTGTCAACCAAATCGGGATGCTTAGTAGTCTGGTGCCGCTTTAGTAAGGAAGGCTTCATGCTCTGATTTGAAAGTGTTTCTGAGCATACAACACATTGTGGAATAGGATTATCGTTATTTTCTGTGCCAGGTTTTACTATAAATCCTAACTGTAAATAAGTTGCATCGTACTTACGATTTGGCTGAGGTTTAATCTTCTTTTGACTGTCCTTAGAGGTGGAGGGGTTAGTCAAATATCGCTTCATTATGTCCACTAAAAACTAATGCTGAATTACTACTAAAAACTAAAACTGAACTTCACTTCATGGAACACAATAAAAAAACAGCTAACATTGGCATCTGAATGAAACTACTGGGTGAGAAAGTAACACAGCTCATGCCACTGTCAAAACAAAACTGTCGGTGTGGGATTCACTCGGGTCGTTTGTGTAGCCTCAAGGTCAGCGTCAAACTGCCACTATTCTATGTAAAACACAGATGGAGGAATTGTATTCTTAACGAGGAAATATTGCATCGTAACTGTGAATTAATGTTATTCGCATTCAACAGTTTTTATTGTTATTATTAATATATGATTGCGTACCACCTGAAATGTCCCCGCGTACCACCGGTGGTACGCGTACCACCGGTTGAGAACCTATGGTCTAGAACTTTAAAAAAATATTTTGTCAACAAAAATTAATTTTGAAATGTTAAAAATGGCGTTAACTTGAAAAATATCTATTTTATGAAAAAAAGTCATAAGGACTTTTTGTAGATCTCGATGAACGCTACGCAGATCTCTTATTACATCGTCTAGAAATCGTAAAAAATTATTTTTTTAACAAAAATTGATTTTGAAATGTTAAAAATGGCGTTCACTTGAAAAATAATTATTTTACGAGAAAATGGCATAAGCACTTTTTGTAGTACTCGAGGAACGCTACGCAGAACTGTTATTAGATCGTCTAGAATTTAAAAAAAAAATATTTTGTCAACAAAAATTAATTTTGAAATGTTAAAAATGCGTTAACTTGAAAAATATTTATTTTATAGAAAAAAGTCATAAGGACTTTTTGTAGATCTTGAGGAACGCTACACAGATCTCTTATTAGATCGTCTAGAAATCGTAAAAAAATATTTTTTTAACAAAAATTTATTTTGAAATGTTAAAAATGGCGTTAACTTGAAAAATAATTATTTTACGAGGAAATGGCATAAGCACTTTTTGTAGTACTCGAGGAACGCTACGCAGAACTGTTATTAGATCGTCTAGAATTTAAAAAAAAAATATTTTGTCAACAAAAATTAATTTTGAAATGTTAAAAATGCGTTAACTTGAAAAATATTTATTTTATAGAAAAAAGTCATAAGGACTTTTTGTAGATCTTGAGGAACGCTACACAGATCTCTTATTAGATCGTCTAGAAATCGTAAAAAAATATTTTTTTAACAAAAATTTATTTTGAAATGTTAAAAATGGCGTTAACTTGAAAAATAATTATTTTACGAGGAAATGGCATAAGCACTTTTTGTAGTACTCGAGGAACGCTACGCAGAACTATTATTAGATCGTCTAGAACTCGTAAAAATATTTTATCAACAAAAATTAATTTTGAAATGTTAAAAATGGCGTTAACTTGAAAAATATTTATTTTACGGAAAAAAGTCATAAGGATTTTTTGTAGAACTCGAGGAACGCTACGAAGAACTGTTATTAGATCGGCTAGAACTCGTAAAAAATTTTTTTCACTTGGTTTTCGTAAATTGATTTTTTGCATCTAATTGTTAGAACTATTGATATAATTAATATAGAACTCTAGAACGATTGTAAAACTGACAGGGACTCTTAAGAAATAATATATTTTCAGGATACGGTGCGCTGCGTGAACTTGGCGCGCCATATTTTCAAATTTGATTGTTTGTATTAATTCCCAGAACTCTAAAAAAATTAAGATTTTTAAATATGGCGTGCCAAGTTCAGAATAGTGGGTAATTTTCCTTTTTATATAAAAAGGCATCAGAAACTGGAAATAGAGAAGCAATTTAAGATTGCTAGAAATTTACTTAAAGATTATCTTTAAAGTAAATGGTTTTTGAATTTTGAGCTTTAAATGTATACAGGGTGTTTGATGGTCGATGGTATATTAGACATATGTACATGGAGAACTAAATAACAGATCAATTTGAAAATTTGGTAACCGGTATAAACAACTGTGATCTACAGTTTGAAAATATTTTTTACCATGCTGTGTTGTTGCTACTCTAAACCGGAGGCAACTTAGCTATTTTGAACAGAACACCCTGTATTTTATTAGATTGTTGAATTATGAATGGTTAGAATTTTGCGTTGAATCCAAATATCTAATAATATACAGGGTGTTCAATTTAAAACAGCGATGCTGCGACTGGTTTAGAGTAGCAGTGGCATCACTGCATGGTCAAAGATATTTATAGACTGTAGATCATGGTCATGTATCTTTCAAATTGATCCGTTATTTAATCCTCCTTATTATACGTCTCAAGAGGTTGTTCCCCATATTATGACAACCTCTGCCAGCTTAATGAAAAGAGATAGAAAATAAGTTTAAATGTCAAAGTTGTAGAGTTTCTCTTAGATTGCAAGAATTTGTTAGCTACAAAAATAAATGAACATCGCAATGCTGTCTGAAATTGCCATATTCGTTTTCTTTTAATAAAACATCTAGTATATTGTATTTTAATGTGAAAGATCATTTCCACCTAATTCCAAAAATACCATATTTAATGGGTGTATCTTGAGTGGTTCTCGAGATATTCAGTTCTAAATATCACATTGTACTTATGGGAAGCCTTACAACCGAGTTTACAACTGATGCATATCTTGAGGACCATTTAAGATAGACCCATCAAATATTGTATTTTTGGAATCAGAAGGAAAGTATTTTTAACCATAAAATATAAAATACAGGATGTTTCATTTAATAGAAAAAACGAAGTTGCCAGTTTTTGACAGAATTGCGATGTTCATTTGTTTTTGTTCTTAACAAATTATTTGGATTTAAGTAATTTTAACTTTACAACTTTTACATTTAAACTTATTTTCTATCTCTTTTCATTAAGCTGTCAGAGGATGTCAAAATATGAGGAACAACCCTGTACAATGGACCATCAATCACCTTGTATATATAATGTAATAGCATAACATATTACCTGTGTTTTAAAAACCACATGAACATTGAGATGAAATTATACCTATACGTACTAATTTTAGGCCTGTATTAGTTTTATTATATCTTTCATTTGTTTTTTCTGTATGTTTGTTGTGCTTACATTTTTATAGAATATTTATTGTCCTTAATTTTTCTTTGTGTAGTAAGTTTCATGTTTGTTGTGTGTATATACAATATATTTATTTCTAATACTGCTATAGTTTGTTTACCTATGAATATGAAATGCTGTGGTCGTATTATTATCTATAGATATTGTGTAGCTACCAATTATTGTTGTTAATATTTAGGTATAGGATATTATATGGGGTTCTCAGTTTAAATAACATTTTCGGAAAAATAATAGATGTGGCTTGTTTTATATGTATCCAAGTGTGTTTCATTAATCTCAGCAGTTACTCTAACAGCCTAGGTATAAAAGTACCCACTTCAACTCATCATAATATCAGATTCATAAACTCACTGTAATCATTATTTCTATCCAATTACGTAAAGTGGCAAGTAGTTTCTGCGATCTCAACTAATAATACCTGGAAATCGCTTCTGTAATCCCACAATCTCGGAAGTCTTCCCTCATTCCCCTGTAATCATTAATGTTTCCCTGCAATCTTTGAAAATTCCTTTCAATCTCACATTTTTTCCCTAGTAGTTACCCCCTCGATTTCTGTTTAAAATCGTAAATAACCAAATCAACGATTCCAACCTTCTTCATAAACTCCGGTTCAATACTCCGAGAGTAGCTTCAAGAGTTGTCAGTAAGTTTTACCGTCCTACCCCTCGAACACATATTTTAAAATTTGCGCCACTTCTCAGAATGTATTAGATTTGTACTCATATAAGTTACCAGCTTGATATCTTTCATTGCGAATATATGCGATTAAAGCAGTCTTCTTTGATTGATATCTTCGTAATCAATATACTTAAATTGCTGTTCTGGAGTTGGGTTTGTCCTGTTTGAACAATGTATAAATAAATAAATAGAAATAAATAAATAAAACGTCATACAATATCGCAAATAGTCACAATATACACAAATATTGTTCTGGCAGAAAATCTCTTAACATCACATTTTATTTGTTGAAAAAATTGCATTTGTAAGACCGTAACGTCTTATTGCAAGTCTACGCATTGATAAGGGAATTAATGATTTAATCTTTTTTTGGAATGGATACTACCAAACAAGAGCAGAATTTGAAGAAAGTTCAATCTTCAACAGCAAAACATATTCTTATATGTACGGTTTTTTTATTGTTTATTAAATACTACTAAGCAATGTTTAGGCGAACTAACAGTGTACAGTAAATTCATTTCCACGGTGTTTGAGTATATCTTGTTTTTCTAAAGTAGTATACTATTTCATCTTTTGAAGAAACAATCGTGGCAGCAACGGACATAGCTACAACTTATTAATATAATGGGGCATTTGGCGAATTAGCACAATTGGCAAACCTTTTCATGACTAATTGACATTGCTCCTAGGCTAAATACTAATTTCCCTGTTTATATACTCACAGTTTTTACACAATACCAGAGATAATCATTTATCATGAGTATGCTGAACGAATAACTAGACTTTGTTCGACTGGCCTCGAGCTGTAAATAGCAGAGGACTTAACCATAAATAATGATAATCATAGTTGAGTAGATTATCGCAGTTGTTGTAGGCTGTAATAGAGATCAACAGACATCTTGCATATTATCTAGAAATTCTGCATACTTTTATGATTGATGTATGATAGAAAAACATAGGAAATACAAATTGTGTATACTGAGAAATGAGCTTTAAAGTTGGATCTAATGTAAGCTATATCTCATCTTTAAAACGTAAATTAGCTTCTATATTACAGTTATTATAATGTCTTCACTATATTTCTTTGCTAGTTGCCTGATCGTTTAACGATTTCAACGTATAATTTATTGTGGAGAGTTCAATTATACAGAACATTTATGAAGTCATGCATATTTTTTGCTACTAATTTATCGAAATTTCTTGAGACAGGTCGATATAAATTTATTGAAATTTTATGTTTAGTCTGGGAAACACCAAAGATTCATTGTAACTTTTATTTTCGTGCCAACAAAACAAAACATTGCATCGAAAAACATTGTTGTCTCAGATTCCACACTCATCTACAGAAATTAAGGTTTAGTAATTACCTAAAGTTGAAAAAAGTTACAGGCAAGACGTTTATACCCTGAAATAACTACAGAGGCATTAGCAATATTAACAAACATAGTATAGAAAAGAAAAACATAAAGATTATTTGTTGTCGAATTTAAAGTACTCTCTCTAAGAACTATATGCACACCAAAGTTTGTATCATGAGCAATAATTCATGAGCGATTTTGAGAAGAAATGCTCGTTGTGAAATTTTTCATAAACCCATAAAGTATAACTTTTTTTTGAACTGACATTCTATTAGGTAGGAGTTGTCAGTTGTTACATTTTCTACCACTTTCTTTAATTCTATATTTTTCTTTAACTGCGAATGACCGTCTTTTATTTTATTAAATTGCTGACAAATATTCGAATTTCACAAATCCAATGCCAATTTTTTCTTACTCTACGTAACGTCCTGTTTGTTTCGAGAACAAGGTCTAGAAAAAAGTTCAAACACCCAACATTAAACAAAACCGACTAATCAATATATTAATTTGATGAATGATAATTTGATATCAACAATAAATATAGTTATTTGACTTGAAATTGTAGAATATTTTTTTATGTTGAATTTCGGTACAATCTATTCTAATTATTATGTTCAATGTATCAATAGACATAACCCAAATATTCGATTCTTAGCATAAGAAAATTCAGTTCACAGCCGAGATTGATTGATTGTTAACGGATTTACATTGCACTGCGACCTTAAGGCCTATTGTGTCCCCCCTATCTAAGCTGTTCTCGCTACCATCTACTTCTACTGCTTCCAGTTCCAGAGTTTGGGATGGCTTCAAGGAGGTTAGATACGCGCTCCTACAAGTTTCTTGTCCAAAGCACTTTTTGGGTTGGCTTACAATGGCTAGGCATTCTAGAACTAAGGGATCTGGAGTTTCTTCCTCGTCTCCACAGAATCTGCACTCGTCATTAGGTGCTTCGTGAGGCAGCAGTGCCCTGTAAGGAAGCCCGTGAGGAGATGTAGCTTGTTTTTGCTGAGATCTGAATACTTTTTGGATCTAGTAGTGTCAAAGTGCCGAAGGAACTTTTTGTAATAATCCAGCCCGATAAGGCACCACCAAAGTGCTTCTCTTTCGGTTTCCTCCTTTTTTCGAAACTCTTTATTATAGGAACATTTTCCTACAGCACACAAAAGCCAACTCCGGGCCAATGAAAGGTGTTCTTATTCAGTTCCTGGCTATTAGCATCGTCATTTCCTTTTATTTCTGAATGACCAGAAATTTTTTTATGGGACTAGTTAAAACAAAAAGTTTACGCAAATAATTTTAACCCTAATATTGAAGACTTGAAACGAGCTATCATTGATGCCGTTAACGAAATTACCCCAGAAATGCTGCGAAATACTTACTTACTTACTTGATAGTAAGTTGGTTTTGTGTTGCGAGACGTTTTTCTGAAAATTTTGGCTTGTACCTTTTCTCGCAAGTAATGAGTTTTTACAATATTTCCTCGCAATTATCATATTTCGAAAGGCTTTAGATGGGTCACTGGTAGACGGTCCTCTTCAAATTCACAACGATTCAACTATTTCGATATCCAGTCAATCATTGAATGATGTTACAAGTATGAAGTCGAGTTTAGAACTGAAACCAGCGCCTCTTCCCTTGTAAACCTCCCAGATCTTGCTGAATTCCCACAACCATGTAGATTCGGGGAAACTTTGCTGTGGACTGTGGGATATGCAGCGTCACGATCTTCTTGTGGGAACTATGTAGGGTGACAACGTGATTAGCATTAGGTCATCAACAACGTTTTGTATTCATTATATTATTTATTTAGATTTATTAGGTAAGTCGGATTCTCTTAAATTGTCTTAATAATGTACTTCTATGTTATGTAGATCAAAATCGTTTCTTAATTGTTTATAACTGTTAAAATTCTTGAATAGATAACATTTCAAAATGATTGGCTAGTCTCTAATCTCAAGGTATATATCATATTATTTACACATACGAAATAATGATTACTTAACATACTTGGCATTTATCAAATGGGCTATAAATATTTAAAGTATTTTACGGGTTTCCTATTAGCAATCCATAAGTGGTTCGTAGTATTTGGAGAAACCACATTCTCATAATGATAATTTTGTGCGCCGATTTCTCGTTCCTGGAATCGTCTATATACATTGAAAATCTATAATTTGATATGAATTCGATGTAAGCGAGGTAAGCGGCTGTATCTCAGAAACTAATGATCTTAGAGAGTTATGGTAAAGAGTTTTATAGGTAAAGTGGGCAAGGGAAAATGCTGGAAATTATTTTCAAGTTTCCAAGATAGCTGCCAGAGGGCGTTTCCACCATCTTGATGTACATAAAGTTGCGTTTCTCGCGATTTTTCCCAATGAATGTAACAAAAATGTATTGGCATTTTAATGTTAACTTAAAGTGGAACATTTTTAGTAAAAACAATTTTTCTCTATCTTTCGAAATAAAATGGTGGGGGGCATTTGAATGTTGCTTTAAATAAATGCCTGTAACTTCGAACCGACTTAATGGGTTTGGATTAATTTGGTATCATAGAAAAGAGCATTTCTGAGACATTTAGGTTTCTCATAATCATGATAGTTGTGACCTACACGGCCGCCGATAGAGGGCGTTATTCGATATTATAACCAAAATATTCGATTTTCTCAAAAAATTTCAAATGCGATGATATGACTTTTTTTAAACTAAAAAATAGACAAATGATCAACAAATAAGCCTGCGCAAACCGCATCTTAATATCTTTTTCCTAACTGAAATTATTAAAAAAAATAGTAAACCAGGAAAATTAATATATCTCCATTTAAAAATGCATCGGTTGCTTTCGATAAGAAGGCAAGTAGTAAGTAGGCCATGGAAATAAAAGACAAACTCCTCTCTAAAATATTCCCAAGCATTGTCAGTTTATTTAGTTCTGTGATTTTAAGTCACACGTTTTCGTATTTATAAACGATTTTCCTTTTAAATTAAGTTGTGGTCATGAAGGGGACCGCTTTTGAAAAAAGATTAATGCCTTCTGTGTTCAAATTGCGTTCCATCATATTCCACACATTGTACCACTTTTTTTTGAGTTGACAGAACCGCAGCGTCGATTTCTGCCGCTGATAGTTGACGAATTGAGTTTCGAATTCTGTTTTCCATATCCATTCGTGTTGTTGGTGGAGTTTGAAAAACAATGTCTTTTAAGCGTCCCCACAAGTAAAAATCAAGACATGTCAAGTTGGGAGATCTTGCCGGCCAAGGACCATATAAATTATAAAAAACAACATTTAAATCATATTCATTTGACGATTTTGTATAGATAATTAAACCAAACCAAAGTAATAAATATTCTAATAATGAAAATATAAATTTTTAAAAATGTAATTAACACAACTTGGAAAGAAATGAATTAACAAGAGAAGCAGAAGTCGGATATGAATCTTTAAACAACAAGAAGCCGCATCGGGGTAATATAAAGTAAATTGTGAGAGCTGCGACGTCAATAAAAACGAAATAAATATGTCACGAAACAAGAAATCAAAGGCAGATAAGTTAGATACTTAAACTAAACCAAAATAATAAATATTCTGAAAGTAAAAAATTTAATGTTGAAAAACTTAAATAAAATAAATTGACAAGAAAATAAGTTAGTAGTGCAGCAGAAGGTGCATAAGAAATCTTTTAAGGACTAGAAGCACAGTTAACGTGAAGTGTGAGTGTTCGAAAACTAGTTCGAACTAAAGAATTCAACTAAACATTTATTATTCACCCTGATTCACCCTGTACACCACATTCAACGGGTTTTGCAGTTTCCTTGTAAAAATGTTTGGTTAAGTTTTTGCATTCTGACGTAGAATTTGAAAAATCATTAAGACGTCAAAATAAATACACGACAGTAGTTGGCGACGGCATTGACAAAAATGTCGAGTCGAGTTTTTGATGTGTCAAGGTGACAAGTCGAGAACGGTGAAGTTCTAGAAAGGTGTTTTTTTTTTGGGTTGAAATAGTTTTTTCATTTTTCTACGTCAGAATGCAAAAACTTAACCAAACATTTTTACAAGGAAACTGCAAAACCCGTTGAATGTGGTGTACAGGGTGAATCAGGGTGAATAATAAATGTTTAGTTGAATTCTTTAGTTCGAACTAGTTTTCGAACAGTGAGAGCTGAGACGTTGGTAAACAATGGAAAATTGCTAGCGAATTATTATTATTATCTATATAAAATCGTCAAATGAATATGATTTAAAGGTTGTTTTTTATAATTTTTCTCTGGAATCCCAAAATTCGTACAACTCTTGTCAAAATCTATCAAAAAACTTCCTATTTACTCCGTCTCCCGGTATCGATATTCTTTTTTTTATATATATAAAAGGTTCAATCCGTCATAGGTAATTTGTTTTGACTAATCACATTTCTTTTTTATTTTATTTTATTGATTTTATTAATTGTTATACCTTCTTTACATGTACTATAAACTAAATCTACATTATTAACTATATTATTTATCAGTTACACTTCATTTAACTTATAAAAAATCCTTTTTTTTAATTTCAATTGAAATCTTTATATTAATAAATTAGCTGTATAACCACATACATCTCACACTATATTCTTCTTCTTATTTGATTTAAATCTTTGACATTGACAATTTTAACCCAACATTTTAATTGTCATCGTGACATTTTGTGTTTACAAAGTTTATCAAAGATATTCATCAAAATATGGATTGCATTTATCCAATATTTATTTGTTTACTGGCAATGACTGATGTATATTTCATATTTTATGTTATGGTATGAATATGTTGTTTTTGAAACAATATTATAGTGGTTATTTGTGTGGATAACTTCAACATTGGAATTTGGACATTCTTATCAGGTATTTATATATATATATATATATATATATATATATATATATATATATATATATATATAAAACTCAGAAATTTTGGAGAATGCAGCAACATGGAAAAAAGAGAATTCGTTATTGGTTTTTATCCAAGCTTTCGAAAACGTTCGTTCTCATCATCAGGGATGATCTAATGTGAAATTATTTTCCTTTATGTGGAACATGAGATTGAAGAACTCATCACATGGCATCAGTTAGGGAAAATGGACATTCAAATTAGCAGTAATATTAACAACATTGAGGCTGTTATAGTATAATATAATAATAAAAACACAAAACTTGCACGAGATTAACGCCGTAAAATCATTTGACATTGGATCATCCCTGATAATGAGAACGAACGTTTTCGAAAGCTTGGATAAATATATATATATATATATATATATATATATATATATATATATATATATATATACATGTTATAATATATATAGTTATTTTTCCAATAACTAGTTAGAACAAATATTAGTGGGGGATTTTACATCTGAGATAAAGAATACTTTGTGCTTTCTAAAATGTTTATTTCCATCCTCAGGGACACTACAATTGAATACAATGGTTAAAACTTTAAAATTAAATCAATAAAATGAACACTTATATTAAGAGAGGTTATTTGTCATTAAGTTGGTGTAAATGTGATAAAAACATTAATCTGCTTTTTTCCTTTCTTGAATAATGGTTATTAATGATTACAATGTGAGAAATTGACTGTTAACAATTGACATATTATCAAAAACATCTATATTTTATTAAATATTTCTGATTTAAACAGCTCAGCTACCACGTGAAACTTGATAAATTTATAGGTTAGGAAACTGTCACAAAAGGATTCTTCTCTTCCATTGACGACTTCCTTGTGACTTATACAATTGGTTATACAGTTTTATCAATCATCGAAAGGAAAGTGCTTAAGTGAAGCTTTACTCAACCATATTGTTGATAAATTCATAATTTTGTCGAAATGTGTGACACTTTTGTGTTAAAATTGAATGTTAATAGATATGAATAAATAGAACTAAGGCTATCGACATCTGTACGCTTGTTCATAGTGTTAGGTGTTTGTGAAATATATGTCATTTCCAAGAACGTTCTCTTGGCATTATTAATTTCGGTGGCTAGAATACGAAAATTGTTATAGTCAATTGCATGACCCTCACTGCGTACATGTTCCGCCAAAGCACATCTGTCAGGATGTAGTCTACTATCAGTTTTATGAGACATTATACGGTCTTTGATGGTCTCGAGGTTTGGCCAATGTACATTTTATCACAATTTGCACAAGGGATGGAGTAAATCAGATCCGACATCTGCACCCTAGGGACCTTATCTTTAAGTACTGAGAAAACTGAGTACACCGTCAGGACACTTTTGTTCGCAATGATGATGTCCGGTATTATTTCAAATATCTTATTCAACTTGGGTGTGATTTCCCTTATATATGGTAAATAAACGTATTTTTTTAATGATTAATGGGGTGTTATGCCCGCCACCTCCGTGGGAGATTTATGAGTTTTTATGATAAATTAGTTGGTTTAGCAATGCATACGCGTAGGAATTGCTCAAAAACTTGTTAAACAGAATTTTATGGTTTTTTTGGTGAAAGGAGGGGTCTATTTATTCATATCTATTAACATTCAATTCTAACACAAAAATGTCACATATTTCGACATATTATACAGCGCAAAATGTAATAAAATACAGGGTGTTCTGTTTAAAGTAAGCAACTTATAAATGATGTTGGCAACTAAGATTAAAAACACCCTATATGAAATATGAATGAGTTGGATATATGGAGTTAAAGGACAAGCGCTTGCTGTTTATTGGTTACAATTTCACGTCACTAGTTTCGTTATTAATGGAGATATCGTTATTCAAAGTGGACTAGGGTTTTTTCAAAATTTCGAAAAAAATCGAAATATCTCGAAAATACATCATTTTTGGTATAGGACATTGTGCACAAATTTTATGTAAAATTTCATGTAGAATTCGAAAATAAAATAAAAAATATTAGGTTCTATTTAACACATTCACTGCGCATGACGGAAGTATCCGTCATGGGTGCTCGTTAGCCAGCGCGCATGACGGACGCGTCCGTCATAAGGCCAAACGATTTCAATACTTAAGTGTGAGCTTAGCAGTCGCCGAGAGACTTTGTTATCGCGTCGGCATGTGAATAAAAGTGAAATTCGTCAAAAAAATTGTTTAGTTTTTCTTCGAAATGAGATACAATAGGTGATAAAGGTCACGCTACTAAAGTTGTTCTTCATCTAATGAAGGAGCGCCTAGATATGGGGCATTCTCTATATTTAGACAATTTTTACAACAGTAATGATCTTGCAGTCAAGCTTCTGAACCTACAAACTTTCAGTACAGGCACTCTACGAAAAGACAGGAAAATTATACATGAAGATGTTAAAACCACAAAATTAAAAAGATGTGAAACTAACGTTCGGTATAGCATGGTAGGTGTTTTAGTGGGTAAATGGCGGGATAAGCCGGACGTAACCTACATCAGTACGGAATTTGATAACAATATGGTTGCATATCACGATAAATTGGATTCGATTTTAAAATTTCAATAATTTGTGAGTTGGTTCCCGAAAAACCAGCCGTTCTACAACCTCTCAAAGAAAACCCCTGCAGGCTCTACTGGAAAAATGTATCTAGGAGATGTACCTGTTGTTATAATCATAATAATAAAAAAAGAAGAGATACGTCCTATCACTGCCCATATTTATGTTTGAATGACTGTTACTACTGTATTCTACACAATAAAAGAGTGCAAACATGCAAGAAAAAATTACAAAATTTCGTGACGGACAATTCCGTCATTAGCACTAAGATAGGGTTCCACTGTCTCAGTACGCATGACGGATTTAGCAGTCACAGCTCTTTTGATCATAATTTTTAGTCATACCTTCTCTGCATATAAGACCAACGAGCTGCACGAGAATAATATCATAGACTTTAAAAAAGGTAAGTCAGCACCACGCTAAGGAGACTTTTCAGAAGGTCGCAGTCAATGTGTTAAGATAACAAAGTTGACGTCTACTTCCGGTATAACCGGAAGTGCCACATTCAGGACAACATTATATTGGAACTCAGCGTCATCCAAAACCTACAGCTTCGTAATTTCAGATTAATAACATAACTGTATCCGCCATTACTTTTAATCAAAACTTTTCCCGCCACACCCTGTATATAATTGTATATACTCGTTGTAATCGGTGGAATATTGAACAAAACACAAAAATAACTTTGAATTATTTTATTGTTACTATTATATGAAAAACTTGGCAACGGGGAAAGCGGCCAATGAATATTGAAGTCGTTAATTAATTTTTAATTAATTATGAGCAATTAATGAACCAAATTATTTTACAACTTCTACAGTTGGCAAATGAGAGACTAGTCTCTGAACCAGTTTTGCGAATATCTTGAATATCCGGTGCAACCATGATACATTTCTCACCACTTAAGAGTAGTAATGTTTCCTATTTTGAAAATGAGACTAATTCATTAGAGGAATGTCGACATTCGTAAGAAAGAAAACATGTTAGTCATCACTTTCGTTGGAACAATTTTTATAGAATACCACTTTTTGCAGGTAAGCACTTTAGAACCTGTAAAGAATTAAGTGTGTTGTATTAAATAACTGTGATTTGATTTTTATACAAGGTTTGTTTTAAATGCTGTTACATTAAAAAATAAACGGTTTTAATGATTAAAACAAACTTTCCCGCATCTGTGAGATGCCCTGAACAATACTCTATCATAAAATTGTATGAGTATACACTTCGGGGGATGTATCGTGCTAAAAAACCGAAATTTCTCAAAAAATAACCAAAAATGTAGTATATCTAAATTTATAGGACCCGCTGTACTCGCTCTAGTTAGCTGAAAATCAATAGGGTACATCTATGATCATGAAATATATCCAATTATAATATTGGCCACTCCTGAGGCTGTATCTTGCTAACAACTCGAAATTTCTCCAAAAAGGACCAAAAATGTGGCATTTCAGGTACCATAGCACCCGTTGTACTAGCTCTTGTAAGCTAAAACTCAATAAGGTTAATTTATAAGACGCCCTGAACAATATCCAATTATAAAAATGGTTACTTGTATACGTTCCGGAGGCTGTATCGTGCTAACAAACTGAAATTTCTCAAAAAATGACAAAAATGTCGACTTCAAGTACCATAGCACCTGTTATACTAGCTCTGGTGAGCTGCAAATCCATAGGGTTCATCTATGAGATATCCTTAACAATATTCAATCATAAAATGTGTCACTTCTATATACTCCGGAGGCTGTATCATGCTAACAAACTGAAATTTTTCCAAAAATTACAAAAATGTTGTACTTTAAGTATTATAGCACCTGTTGTACTATCTCTGGTGAGCTGAAAATCAATAGGGATCATCTGTGAGATGTCCTGAACAATATTCAATCATAAAATTGGTGATTTGTTGTAGTCCGGAGGCTATATCGAGCTAACAAGACATGTAATGAAAAGTGGCCAACGACGACATACACACAGGATTTTTTTTCTAAAAACCGTTTTTTCGTGTTGTTCTTGTTGAAAAACGTAAACAGTAAAATCCTGTGGGTATGTCGTCGTCGTTGACGGCGGCCACTTTTCGTAACATGTCTTGTTAGTACGATACAGCCTCCGGAGTGCAACAAGTCACCAATTTTATGATCGAATATTGTTCAGGATATCTCACATATGATTCCTATTGATTTTCAGCTCACCAGAGCCAGCACAACTGGTGCTATGGTACTTGAAGTACGACATTTTTGTAATTTTTGGAGAAATTTCAGTTTGTTAGCACGATACAACATCCGGAGTGCAACAAATTACCAATTTTATGAATGAATATTGTTAAGGACATCTTACAGATGGACCCTATTGATTTGCAGCTCACCAGAGCCAGTATAACAGGTGCTATGGTACTTGAAGTACGACATTTTTGTCATGTTTGGAGAAATTTCAGTTTGTTAACATGATACAGCCTCTGGAACGTATACAAGTGACCATTTTTATGATTGAATATTGTTCAGAGCGTCTTATATATGAACATTATTGATTTTTGGAACATTAGAGCTAGTACAACTAGTGCTATGGTACTTGAAGTACGACATTTTTGGAGAAATTTCAGTTTGTTAGCATGATACAACCTCCTGAGTGCAACAAATTACCAATTTTATGATTGAATATAGTTAAGGACATCTCACAGATGAACCCTATTGATTTGCAGCTCACCAGAGCCAGTATAACAGGTGCTATGGTACTTGAAGTACGACATTTTTGTCATGTTTGGAGAAATTTCAGTTTGTTAGCACGATACAGCCTCTGGAACGTATACAAGTGACCATTTTTATGATTGGATATTGTTCATAGCGTCTTATATATGAACATTATTGATTTTCGGAGCATTAAAGCTAGTACAACTAGTGCTATGGTACTTGAAGTACGACATTTTTGTCATTTTTGGAGAAATTTCAGTTTGTTAGCATGATACAACCTCCTGAGTGCACCAAATTACCAATTTTATGATTGAATATTGTTAAGGACATCTCACAGATGAACCCTATCGATTTGCAGCTCACCAGAGCCAGTATAACAGGTGGTATGGTACTTGAAGCACGACATTTTTGTAGAAATTTCAGTTAGGTAGCACGATACAGCCTCCGGAACGTATACAAGTGACCATTTTTATGATTGGAAATTGTTCAGAGCGTCTTATATATGAACATTATTGATTTTTGGCGCATTAGAGCTAATACAACGGGTGCTATGGTACCTGAAGTGCCACATTTTTGGTAATTTTTGGAGAAATTTCGGGTTGTTATTACTATACAACCTGCGGAGTGTATACAAGTGACCAATTTTATAATTTGCAATAATATAAAAAATTACGAAAATTATGCTTAATACAAAATTTGTCTTAATGTCTGTTATTAAACTGTTTAAAACTAGGGCATTTTGCTAAGTTTTTTCAGACTGGTGGCTGCTCCAAATGTGGATCCAAGCCACATTGAACGGTCTTCGCCTAAAGGAAATTATTCGGTGGGTGCAAATGCGAGTGACACAGAAGGTAGTACTTCGCAACCAGATAGCAGCGTATTGTTGTCCACAGCTTTGGTTGTGGTGCGGGAAACGAAGGCTTTCGTGTGGCTAGAGTTCTTTTGGATATTGGATCAAAGTATTGCTTCGTTACAATTAAATTGTGTAATCAATTTAAACTAAAACCAGACAGATGCAGAGTCACGGTAGGAGTTTAGGTGAGAATATAAGTCAGATACATTCGAACTGTGAAATTTTCATTAGGTCAAGCCATAATTCATATAGTGTAAGTTCAAATTGCTTGATTTTGCCGAAAATTACAGGATGTCTTCGTCTTCCTAGTTGTATAATTGATAATGCTAACCTCCGTACTACAAAAATATTTCGAACCCGAACTTTTACAAGCCAAATAAGGTAGATATTCTTATTGCTGCGGAATTATTCTACAATTTATTGTGTATTGGTCAAATATCTTTGGAAATAAAAACCTTCAAGCTGTGTACTCATGTCAATATAATTTGAATACAACTTTTTGTATTTCGTATAAAATTTAATAAATTTTTTCCAAATCGTTGCAAGGCGCTTTCGAAAGTCATCATCGGTACTTACCAACAAGCTAGTAAACCCATAAATTTAATGAAAAGAAAATTAGAATAAAGATGTGAGGTTACTTACTCGTCAGGTATTACTAAGATGAATCCGTAAAAATATCCATACACAGCAAACAGTTGAACATGTTAAAATATAATTACAAGTTGTTTATATAAAATTCATCCCTTTAAGGGATTATAATAGATTAAAAATTATAATTCAACATGATGTGGTGAAGTCGGCCGGCTGACATATGCACTTATGCGCACAGAATGACAACGAACGAATGACAGAAAGTCCCGATTTACATGGAACCATTGATTCTATGGAATACAAAAAGAAGCAAAATTTCTGGTAACCAAAACCACCGAAACAAGAAACAGATCAAGAGAACAGTCTAATGAGAACCCACTCTTAACCTGAATCAAGTAACCGTGCTAAAGAGTAACAAAAATTCTTCTTTTGTATTTATTATGAGGTATATGTAAGACAAAAAGAGACCCCAACTCAATTTACTATTAAAAGCGGTCTAATGTGAACCAATAATAATAAAGAACTGAGAGATTTATCAAATTAGATTTGCCAACAAAAGTGGAACGCATCGAAATAACCGATCGCAAATTGAACGATCCAAAATATTTGTCTATGAATTCAAACACGAAAAAGACAGGAAAGACTTACTAACCAAAAACAACGTAATAAGAATCAAGTCGAGAGGACAGTCTAAAGAGAACTCGTAGAAACCCAATTCAAGCAAACGTGATAAAGATACTTGGCAAGACCCATGAAGTGTTGACTAAAGAGACCCTAATATAAGACCCAAATCAGGATGATAGTCTAATGAGAACTCACCCTTAACCTGAATCTAACTAATGTGAGAAAGGGGGGCAACGAATCAGTTTATACAATATCTATTGAAGGAAACCAACAATTGTAATCAAAACAGACTAATGGGAACCTAACTCAAATGATCAAGTTGAGAGACTCGAAGAGGAATCTATTGAGAATGGAAGCAAGACTCAACATCCGAAAAAACCAGGGGAATGATAAAGTTAAAGAGTAACCCTGAAATAAACGACAAATATAACAAAAAGAAACAAAAATTAAATAAAACAAAGCCTCAAAAGCGTTCTATGTCAAGAATGTTTATATCAATAAAGATAACTAAAAGTGTTAAAATAGTTAAAAATTGTCAAGAAACATAGGAGTAAGACAAAAAACAATAACAAAAAAAGAAGAGAATGGGAAACAAAAGAAATTGAATGTGAAAATTAAACAAGCAAAGAAGATTTACGAAACGATTAAGTTCTGAAACCGGCGTTAATAATTGTGTGCATTAATATAAGTAATCAAAACTTTAGCCTCCTGTGGAGTGGGATATAAGATCTATTCAAAATAACTTGAGTGTTCAGACAAAGGCTATTAACTAACAATTCATTATTCATGTGTATGTCCTCAAGAAAATCCAATCTATTATAATTTCTAAGAGTGGCCCCATGCAAAATTGTCGAATTCCTACTACGGCTAAAGTTATGGTTGTTGCGGACTTTCTGCCATTCGTTCGTTGTGATTCTGTGCGCACAAGTGGATTTGTCAGCCGGCCGACTTCACCACATCATGTTGAATTTTAATTTTTAATCTATAATAATCCCTTAAAGGTATGAATTATATATAAACAAATTGTAATTATATTTTAACATGTTCAATAGTTTGCTGTGTATGGATATTTTTACGAATTCATCTTAGTATTGCCTGACGAGTAAGTAACCTCACTTCTTTATGCTATTTTTTTTTCATTAATTTTATTGGCTTACTTGCTTGTAGGTAAGCACCGATGATGACTTAACAGTCGAAAGCGCTTTGCTACGATTTGGAAAAAATTTATTAAATTTTACACGAAATACAAAAAAGTTTTATCCAAAATATCTTTGGGTCCAAATAATCTTATTATACATAAAACTCGTTTTGACTGGGTAATCTCGGGACCCATCCCCATAAATAACTCTATGCGTGTGGTGTGCAATTTTAGTGCCCATAGAGATCTTGATTTCAATTTGCAAAAGTTTTGAGATGTCGATCAAGATTTTGTAGACACTTTTAAACCTTGGTCACAGGAAGAAATTGAGTGAGAGCACCACTTTCGGCGCGATGGGGTAGGTTCGTAGTGTCGATGCCGCTAAAGAAAACGATTGATTGTTGAGATGATTCGAAACGCGCAACTGAGCGCCACTTTTATTCGTTAGAGCGAAATTTTGAATCAAAATCCCAGTTCAAAAAAGAATATATCGAATTCACAAATTATTGGGGCATATGAGTGATTTTATTATTTAATCATAATTATTTAATTCATAATTACATATGTTGTTGAGCGCCAGCCAAAAAAATCATTTGTGTAATATATTTTTATATATATTATTTATTTTAACTCTATCTCAGGGTATTGAGTTCCTTTATATTTTTATTTTATCTAGCTAAAATTAAAGTCCATGTATCTCAATTTTACTATATATATTGAAATATTAATAGATTTGTTTTTTAACAAATAATTTTCATATTTACAAAAGAATTTATAAACTCTAGTTCAAAATCTTAGTAAAGAAAACTCCCTGTATGCCAAATTTTTATCATGTAATCAAAATTATTTAGTTTTTATATTTCTTATCAAATCATTCATAAATTTACAAATAAATCAAAATTTCTTACCGTCTTTCCTTTCTATTTTTTATCTTATACAGGGACTGCTTTTCTTTATATTCATCAACAAAGATCTTTGTTTGAAGTATAACTTTTATCCTAAATTCCCCTTATAAAAAAATATAATAATAACACAATTTACATAACATTCAATGTCTTAAAATATGAAGAATTTTCAATGTTATAGATAAATTCAAAATTTCAAAATTAACTAGACCTTTTTGCAAATTATTTTCTTCTTCGTTTGAAATCTTCTTAATATGGTTTGTATTTGTATAATAGTTTTCAATTTTCATTCTTGTTATTATGTAAGAAATGTCCATTATTCCATTATTATTTCATTTCCATTTATATATAAGTTTTATAATAATTTTTCCATCGTTATATTCTCTGAATATATTCAACTCTATTAATATTTCAATCTTTCAACGTTTCAACAATCTTAAATGGGTTTAAATCCCTTTTTCTTTTTTGAAAATGAATTAATTCCTATCCTTCAAAAAAATGTCAAGTCACTCCACTCTCTTTTCAACAAACCCCGTTTCCTAACTTCTTAACCCAATTCTAAAGGCTTGTTTTCATGCATTCTGTATTTTTTTATATCTGTCACATTATTTCTGACACGATATCACAATGAATGAAAATTATTCTCTATTTTATTCTTTTAGCTTCCTGTAGCTGCGAATATCTTTATTATAACTATATTAAATAAAAATTCTATCTAATTATATTTTTTTTTAATAACTTTACTGTCAAATAATATATATATATATATATATATATATATATATATATATATATATATATAAAACCCGTGATCGTTGCTGATCAATTAGAACACAAATTGAAAAATATCTTTTTGGGGATTGCTGCAAAAGAGGAAAAATACACTCTATTCAATTCTCCAAGCTTTCGTAAATCTTTATTTACATCATCAGGGAACTACAATAAGGAAAGAAAAACATAAATTATAAAAAGTGTTCTTACAAACATTTCTACAACTTACATTGATCGAGATTGCCGACTGGACCTATTTCTCTAATGACTTGCTGTTGTACACATTTCCTGTATTCAAGATCTATGATACAATCTCGATCAATGTAAGTTGTAGAAATGTTTGTAAGAACACTTTTTATAATTTATGTTTTTCTTTCCTTATCGTAGTTACCTGATGATGTAAATAAAGATTTACGAAAGCTTGGAGAATTGAATAGAGTGTATTTTTCCTCTTTTGCTGCAATCCCCAAAAATATATTTTTCAATTTGTATATATATATATATACAGGGTGTCCAGCATAAGAACCGACACAGAGCAGAGGCGTCTAGGGGAGTGCAAAATATGACGATTGGGGGCAATTTACCTCTATACCAAGTTGCATCACTGAGGAGTTATAGGGCCTCAAAGTAGGACCCAAAATTTCGAAAAAAATTAATTTCTTTGCAACGCTTTAACTTAAAAATACCTAATTTGGTACACTCTATTAGACTGTTCAGGGCATTAAGTAATGGTAAGTAGAAGGTGATTAAACCATTCTGGGGGGTTGATTAGGGGTGACCTAAACTTAAAATTTCACAGAAGTTTTTTATATGTCGGTTGATTCGAAAAATTTCATTTTCATACCATGGATAACTTAATTCTAAGACTTTTTTTACTCTTGTAATTTTGCATAAAATTTTGTCATTTTCAAGGAAAAGTAATTTACTCCATCCATATCATGAATTTGATATCAAGTTTAACAAATTAATAGATACATTTCAATAAGATCAATTTAATGGAAAAACAAATTAATAATATTGTATAAAGAACATGAACATTTTAATTTAAATAAATTGCTGAAAATTATCACCATTTTCTTTTAGACACAAAATTATTCTTTGCTTAAAATTGAAGTCAACTCTGGCCAGTAGCTGATGATAATTTTTTATTATATTGCATTTTTCTGCGACTGGAAAAGAGTAAACAGACTCCCTTATCGCCCCCTAAAGAAAGTAAACACATTTATTGAGGTCCGGTGAGCGTGGAGGCCAATTATTTATTTTTGGTTATTCGCCGTTTCCTTGAAAATTACAAAGTTTTATGCAAAATTACAAGAGTAAAAAAAGTTTTAGAACTAAATTATCCATGGCATGAAAATAATTTTTTTCAAATGAACTGACGGATCAAAAACTTCTGTAAAATTTTAAGGTTAGGTCACCCCTAAAGAACTCCCCAGAATGGTTCGATCGCCTTCCACTTACTAGTACTTAATGCCCTTAAGAGTCTCATATACTGCACCAAATTTGGTATTTTTGAGTTAAAGGGTTGCAAAAAAATTAATTTTTTTCGAAATATTGGGTCCAACTTTGAGGCTCTATAACTCCTCAGGGATGCAACTTACGCCTCCGCTCTGTGTCGGTTCTTATGCGGGACACACTGTATAATAGAAATTTCAAATAAACTATTCCAACTCATTATATATAATTGAGAAAAGCTGCAATTCTTAATTTTTAAGTTAAGTAGGCATTCAATGATTGATTATTAAGACATACGCCTATAGACAAGCTATTATTTACCTTTCGGAACACTTTCACACGCCTTTCTTACACATTTGTTCATGAGAAGATTAAATAACTTCCAACAAAATAAATGTTGGAGCAAGTTGTGTAATTTTTTTATTCACAAACAATTATCTAGAGATGATATATTAGATGCAACTCAAAACTTGGTGTTCCACCTATCACCAACTATTTATAAATATAAGTGACATTAAAAAATAATGAAATCAATGAAATCGAAAAAAAAACAGTATAAACCATACACGATGTTGTTACACTTCAAGGTACCTACTGAAAGTCGTTGAATAATTCCATTAACTGTCAAATATTTTGATAAGAAAGGATTTATTATTCACAACATTATGCTAAGTTTTTGGAAAAATTGGAACAATTTAAAGAACCGATATGAGTACAGAATGTCGAAGTATTAAGAAATTTGATAGTATCTAGTGGCATATAATTAAAAAATTCTTCTTCTGTACATTAAAGTTCAGTCTATCTACAGTAGAAACGCGGAGTCTTTTCCATCACGTGACTGATACGACATCAACCATATGCATCTTAATCAAAACAATACGACAAACTCTTCTATCGAGTTTCGCTATTTTTCTGTTATTAGAAGAAGACAGTACCATCATAGTATGTGTTGAATAATATCGTCAACTAAGTCACGAGATGGAAAAGCTTCACCGTTTCTACTGTATTAATATTCTTATAAAGTTCAGAGCAAATATTTTTTTAACTTCAACTAAAACAAGGCGCGCACTGAAGTAGTGTGGAGTGAGGCAGTTGTGTGGTATTGGAATGGTGCGTGACATAGGTGGAATAGCGACATGTCGATGGAATAGCGGCGAAGTGGTATGCAAGTGATTATATGCGCATTGCAGTTGCAGTGGCAAAAGACGATATGGTGCCACCGACTCCTCTGATCTGAGAGTGTCAAATCAAAGAAGAGCTACCAATCCAGCAATTATTACACAGTGGACGGATCAAAAAAGATTTTGTGTATGAAAACAAAAATATTAACATTTTAGCCAAGCTATCCTGTAAAAAAATATTTTTCAATTTTGTTCTGGAAACAATGTTCTACTTCTCCAATGTTTTTTGCAATTTCTGCCCAAGCCCGCTCTTGCACATGATAGTCTTCCCGATATGTTTTTACAAGGGCTACAAATTTGATATAAATTCTTGGTCGTCTCGCATGATTTTAATTTCTCTCATATAATTTTATTTTAATTAACTTGAGATCCTAGAAAAAAATAAACAGTTACAATGAAAAACAAACGTCGCCACCAGTCGCTTTCCAGTCGTAAATTAAACTTGTTCGAGACTAGTGGCACAAGACTGACATTACGCCACCCGCAAAATTCCACGTCCCTGCTACGCTATATTGATGCCTGAATCTTCATTTGTTTACATAGGCTTTAGTGATTCCACCTGCCAGCTGGTCACCATGATCAAGTTGAATAGTATATTGTATAACAAATGTGGAAAATGAAATATTTCACACGAGTTCGCAGCAAGCGAGTGTGAAATCGAATTTTCAATACATGTTGTACACGATATTTTTCCGTGGAACACAAAAAAGCAGAGTTAGTATTTATTTTATTAGTTAAAGTTTATGGTAGGGTTACTATAATTTTAAAAATAAACTGGGGCTTCAAGACCGTTGTTGGCCATTTTCTGTTCTTTAGTTTATACAAAGTTTTGAATTTTATGCATATCAGATTTACAATTACAAAAAATTCAATAATTCTCTCCAATTCGCTCTTTCACTTGCTAACAGTCAAACTCAAAATGTCAGGTAGACATCGATAATCATCGACCAGTGTGTAAAATAATTACACACAGCTGTCGGCCAATCAGATTTCTCAATTTTTTCATTTCACACGAGTACGCCCATCGTTTACAATTTTAAATTTTCACTAAGAGAAAACTGTATGATATGTGCGATATTTCATAGTGGTCGTCGGAAAATAAGTTTGTAATATCCATCTTTACTATACCAATCTATCTTTATTATTATTATTATTATGGATCGTTACACAGTAAATTACTGGTTTCGTATAATGACCAGGTGTCCTCCCGACACCTCAGGTTAAGTCGTACTCAAAGTACTTTTCTTAAAATATGTGCTGTGCCATTCAATGCTATTCTTTGGATCAGTTCTACATTTAGTGTCGTTGGGATTTTCTTCCTGAGATTGAAGAAGTTACTCGTCACAGTCCCCAATGCTCCGACTACTACCGGTATTATTTCCACCTTGAGATGCCACATTCGATTAATTTCGATGGACAGGTCTTTATATTTCAAAAGTTTTTCGGCTTCTTTGTGAACAACATTGTTATCACAAGGTACAGCCACATCTATTATTAAACATGTTTTAGTTTCTTGATTTTTTATAATTATATCAGGTTTATTTGCGGGTATATGTCTGTCTGTGTGAACCTGTTGGTCAAATAGTATTGTTATGTGCTCCTTGTTAACAACGTCTGGAGGTTGGTGTTTATACCAGTTTTCCACGCACTGAACTTCTATTGAGTTGATCAGTTTCCAGTGTATGTATCGGCAAATGTTGTTATGTCTTCTTCATTACATAAACGACATTTGCTATCGATATTTAATTTCAATATATGTTTCTCGTAATATCTGGTTCTAAGTGCTTGATCTTGAGCCGCTATTATTAATGCCTCCGTTTCGCCCTTCAATTTTCCTTTTTTCAACCAAGACCATGTTTGTTCACTACTTATAGTTGGCTTTTGAATGTTTTGTGGAAATTGTCCATGTAGAGGTTTATTCGTCCATTTATCTCTTAGTTTTCTCAGTGCTTTCTTTTTATTATATTTTGTTGTTGATTTTCATGATTTGCTTCTTCACTTGATATTTGTAAGTCTTCCATTATACGCTTCACTTTATATTTGATAGTCTTTGTTGTTGGTAATTGCCCATCTAGATATTTTATCATTCTTATAAATTTAATATCATTTTTCGAGATATACTTGTTTATTCTGATGTTGCCATATTATACGCAGTTTCTATTTGCCTTAGACCCCTACCTCCTTCTGATTTGGGTACGTAAATACGTTCTACATCTGATCTTGGGTGAAGTAAACCATTCGATGTTAGTATTTTACGGGTCTTACTGTCATTTTTTTTTTATCTCTTCAGTGTGCTATTCTATAATACCGAAGCTATATTCTAAGGTAGGTCTTGCCAGGGATGAAATGGCCAGAAATTTATTTTTGGCAGTGAGCTCGGTTTGTAATATTTTCCTGACTCTTCTGAATTATTCTTTTTTGAGAATATTCTTCATCCGTTGATGTTCGATTTGAGCTCTTTCTTGTACCCCAAGGTATTTGTATGTGTTCCCTGGCTCTAAACTTTGTATTTCTAATTCATCTGTGATTTTAATATTCATTTTGTTAGTTATGTCACCTCGGAGATATGTTACTGTAGCACATTTATTTAGTCTAAACTCCATTTTTATTGTTTTGCTGAATTCATGGACCGTTGCGATGAGATTTTGCAGATCTTTTTCGTTTCTCGCAAAAAATTTGATATCATCCATATAGAACATGTGAGAGATTCTATCTGAATTTGCAGCAGTGTAGCCAAACTTCATGTCATTTAGTTCATTGGTTAGAGGGATCAAACACATGCAGAATATCAAAGGCGAAAGAGAGTCCCCCTGGAATATCCCTCGTCTTATACAGATGGTCTCTGTTTCCATTGTCTCTCCTGGTGAAGCTAGAATTATTTTAGTATGCCATTTCCTCATAGAACTCATACAAAATTGGACTATATTAGGGTCAAGGTGATAAATTTTCAATATTTGCTTAATCCAGCTATGTGGGACGCTGTCAAATGCTTTTTTATAATTTATTGACATATTTTTCTTCCTCATTTTGCATTCCTCTGTTAGTAACTTATTTAGCAGAAGTAATTCTTTGCAACCGTACGAACCCTTTGTTCTACTGGATATAAGTTATTCGCTATAAGATGTTCGTATATTTTGTTTGATATAATGGAGGTAATCAACTTATATATTACTGACAGACACGTTATGGGTCTATAATTTTTAGGATTTTTTGTGTCAGAACTCTTCGGCAATAAATATGTTATACCCTTGGTAGCCCAATCTGGGATTTGTTCGGGGTCTTTTAAGATTATTATTATTATTATTATTATTATTATTATTATTATTATTATTATTATTATTATTATTATTATTATTATTATTATTATTATTATTATTATTATTATTATTATTATTGTGGTGTATTCTAGCTTATGGCGGTCTCTTCGTATTCATCGGCGGTCTGCAAGATGAGTACTGACTATTGTACATTTAAAAATTTACGAACAATCTGGCAAGTGTTAAGTATCACAGATTTCTGCATATCAGCTATTAATGCTGATTGCAGACCGAGGGTTGTTAAATTATTTTTAAGAGAGTTGGGTACTATTCCAGTTGTACTGATAATTAATGGAAGGATTATTACACTGTCTTGTTTCCACTGTTGTTTAATCTGGAAGGCCAGGTCTGCGTATTTAGTTAACTTAGTTTGAAAAGTTTCATTAGTATTGTTGGAGTTAGGGACTGCGACATCAATAATATATGTAATTTTTCGTGATTTGTCACGGAGAATAACATCAGGACGGTTTGCCACCACTGTTCTGTCCGTTAGTACCGTTCTGTCCCAATATAGACGGAAGCTCTCATTCTCCAAGACATTTTCAGGTGTATAGTGATAATACGATACCGGGTCTTTTGAGAGTTTGTTGATAGATGCTAGTTTCAGGTGAACAATTTTGGCCACACAGTTGTGGCGGTGTAGGTATTCAGTGTGCTAGGCTTGTACATCCTCCAATGATGTACTGGATTGTCTCAGATGTTTGAACACATTTTCTGCATTAATCATCCGTTAAACTTGGGTCTTTCGCTATATGTTTAAGATCATTTTTTGTGGCAATGACCTGGTCCTGTATGTCTATAATGAAGCCTTCTGTTTCAGGGAATAAAGTGCCACGACTTAGCCACAGATTTGAAGCTTCCGTATCTATCCCCTCATCATACAGATCATGTGGATGTCTTCCATGCAGCGCTTTTCTTTTCCATGTATCCGTTTTAAGATTCACTTGCTCCCTCTGTGTAGCGATTTGTGGATGAGCTGAACTTAAATCCAGTGGGGTATAACCTTTATCGGCCAGACATACAGCTCTGTGCAATGGAGACTCCTGCTGTGTTTGGATAAAATATTTTTGCAAACCTGAACATTGTTTTTGATGAAGATAGTTGATATCAAGTAAACCTCTTCCTCCTTGGTTTCTTGGTATTGTAAGCCTTTCAATAGCTGCCCTAGGGTGATGTGCACGGTATTGAGTTAAGGTAGTTCTAGTTTTTCGCTCGATATCCTCTATTTCTGTCCCAGTCCATTTAATAATTCCGAATGTGTAGGTTAGGATGGGGATAGCATAGGTGTTAACTGCCCTTGTTGTATTTTTTGCATTTAGTTTTGTTTTCAGTATTGCCTTCAACCGTCTTATATACGCTTCCCGAATCTGGTTCTTCACAAACTTATGCTCTGTACGGACTGACTGTTCCATACCCAGGTATTTATAGGTTTCTCCTTCTTGCATTGCTTCTAAAGTGTTACCATCGTTAAGATCGAATGCGTATGTACTATGCTTTCCTTTTATCAGCGTCTGGGTTCTACACTTTTTGAGCCCAAACTCCATTAGGATGTCTTGGGAAAAGATTTTTACAGTGGTTAGTAGTGAGTTGATATGGGCTTCGGTCACAGCAAAAAGTTTAATGTCGTCCATATATAGTAAGTGGGTAACCTTTTGTTGGACTGTACCGTTCGTCTTGATGGTAAATCCGTGTTTACTTGCATTTAATAAATGGGAAAGCGGGT
This sequence comes from Galeruca laticollis, assembly GCA_963921935.1. Lineage (NCBI taxonomy): Eukaryota > Metazoa > Arthropoda > Insecta > Coleoptera > Chrysomelidae > Galeruca > Galeruca laticollis. Next base: position 132,314,239 of record OY998180.1, read on the forward strand.
TCAGGGCAAGGCAGAACCAGAGTGGACTTAGCGAATCCCCTTGAAAAATTCCTTTTTGGATTTTAATTAAGTCAGTGATAACAGTACCATCATGATAACTAAGCTGAACTTGTGTCGACCACTGAGACATCAGATGACGAAGTAGATCGATAATAGGAGGTGCAATTTTGTATATATGGAGAGTGGATATTAACCATGAATGTGGTACAGAATCAAATGCCTTCCGATAATCTATGTATGCTGTTTATAAGTTTCTTTTCTTATGTAGGGCTTGCTCGAGTATAACAGCATCTATTAAAAGTTGTTCCTTGCAGCCCTGTGCCCTTTTGATACACCCTTTCTGTTCTGAAGAGATAATATTATTTTCTTCACAGTGTTTGTAAATTTCTTTAGATATACACGCTGTTAAGAGTTTGTAGATAGTTGGAAGGCAAGTGATTGGTCGGTATTTCGAAGGGTCTTTTGTATCGTGATCCTTGGGTAACAGGTATGTTATTCCCCGTGAGAGATATGCAGGTATGTATTTTGGATCATTAAGGAAGCAATTAAAATGACAAGCTAGAGTAGGTGTATAGATGTAAACCTTTTCAGCCAAAAATTATGTATACCATCAATTCCAGGTGACTTCCAATTTGATAGCTCTTTTAAAATCTCCTCAATCTGCTTTGCTTGTATCTGAACTTCATCCATGGCTGGAAGGTGACTCATTCTTTCCTCCTCCTCTATTATCCATGCTACCTGTGCGTTGTGACTTGCTGGGACAGACCATAAAGAAGACCAAAAATCTTTTACCTCTTCCTTAGATGGCACATCTGTAATTACGTTGTTCTAATCATTGTCGAGATTTCTATAAAAATTTTTCTCATTTGTCAGAAATAACCTGTTCGATGTCTTTCTTAACTTTGTTCTTTATACCTTCTTAGTCTTCCAGCAGCGACACTCAACTTTTGTTTTAATGTATCGGCAACATCTGTCAATGCTTGATTATGTGGATTATAGGTCGCATGGGTTCTATTGGATTTTATTATACTTTCGACTTTATCTTGAAGCTTTTTTCCCTTGCTGCCTTTCTGATAGGCGGTAAGTCGTCCGATGTCCCTTCTTAACCTTCGATTTTATTGTTAAGGTGTCGTTCCCATGGCTGGATGGTAGGGCATGTGTTTCGTGTAGCACCCCTTCCATTCCAAACTTTATGGCCGTTCACTCTCGTCGCAGTTACAGCCGCTATATATATATAAGTGTATGCAGTTCACCAAAGGACATCCCCTCATAGATATATTGTGGCAGTACTTCATTATTAATTACGTTTGTTACCTCCGCTAATTTTTTAGTGCTGCTCTGTTTAGGTATTGAAGCTCTTTTAGTTGGGTCTGTTCCTGAGTACTCCATCATTGTTGTATTAAATGTGGTATAAATATCTACCAGTAATGCGTTATTATTATTTATTTGGTCTGCGGCTTCGATGATTCGGGTAGTTTCCACCTCCTCTGATTGTTGTTGCTGAGGTTCGTTGTTTCTGGGAGGATGTTGTCCAAAATTTCTTGACGAGTTCTAGCATTTCCGATAGTTTCTTCTTTGAGGTTGTTCAGCAGTTCCCTGGAAAGCCTTCCATTGTTGACTATAACTCTCTTTTGATCCATCAACCTTTGCTCGGTGAGGTCAGAAAGTTCAGGATGCATTTCAGAGAATGCGTGATGTAGGAGCGGTCTAATACCTACTATGATTGTTTCGCCTTCTGAGACTCTGTAATAGCAACGCATGAGGTCAGTATTTAGCTCTTCGGTCCATTGCATGCGTTGCCGGGGTTTTCCTGCTTTAGTGGTCAATGGTAGATTTACCGCTGAAACACGGTTAGCAGGATGAGCAAGAGGCTGTTGGGTGCTCGTTGTTATGTTTAGTCCAATATCCATAGCCTGTTTATCAATTTGATCGAGCTGTCTATTACCGCGCCGTTCTCGATCATAACGACGCTCGTCCGAGGCTTCCGTAGTACTATTAGGAACCATGGCTTCTCATTCACCGAGGGGTTGGCCCGACAAATGGTGTTTCTCCCTTTCGCGTCTGCCCAGCCACTGTTTCATCTCCACCGGGGTTGGGACCCGATCTCGAATTGGCATTGACTGGTTCCCGGGGTTCGCCAACTTGGAGGTGCGAATAGGAATTGGGTAGGAGAGGCTATAGGAGGCGCTTCACTACCCCATTTGAACCCCTTATTATTATTATTATTATTATTATTATCATTTTTTTTTTGTTGATGAAGGCGTCGACTACGTGGTCATTAGCCTTATATATGTCTTAACTATTTACATTTTGGTATTAGTTAAATTAAATTTTGTTATATACATTTATCATTTTCAAATAGGTAATAACTTTTTTTATATTTTTTGTAATGGTTAAACAAAGTTTTATATCATTTGGAAGCATAACCTGTTGGCGTTGGTTAATATATTGTGTACATTCTAATAATAAGTGATCAATTGTTAAAATTGTATTGCATATTTCGCATCTTGGTGGATTTTGTCCTAGTAACATGTAGGAGGATGTAAGATGTGTATGTCCAATTCTCATTCATGTCAATTTCACTTGTTCCTGTCTCTTTAGTTGCAAATTCGCTGCCCAGGGTTTGACATGAATCTTTAACCTTCTCAGTTTTGACACATGTTGATTCCATTGTTCTTGCCATGTTGACATAATTTTCAGTTTCATGTAATTTTTGTAGTCTTCTGATCTTATTGGGATATCTTCTGGTTGATTACTTAGTGCTCCTTTTGCGGCAACATCGGCATACTCGTTACCAGCTATACCAATATGACTTGGTATCCACACAAATATAACTTTTTTTCCGACAGTCTCCAAGTGGAATATATTGTTATGAATGTGTCTAATTAGGGGGTCGGGATTGAAGTTGTTTTCCAATGCCTTCAGTGAGCTAAGCGAATCAGTACATATTATACTGGTACCATGGTTTTCATTTTCTATGTATTTCAAAGATTTCCAAATGGCAAATAGCTCTGTGGTGAACACTGTAGTAGTTTCTGGTAATCTCCAAGATCTAGTTATATTCTCAGTGTAGAAGGCACATCCAGCGCTATCATTACCTTTTGAGCCATCCGTGTAAATAATTTTGGAATTTGGATACGAGTCTATAATAGATAGAAATTCTTGTTTAATAAGGTCGGTTGGGTGTTGCTCTTTTTGATATTTTAGACATTCAAAATGCATTTTTAATTTACTTATTAACCATGGAGAGACTTCATATTCTTGATAAGAGTAGAAAGGAGGACAAGACATATTTAACTTTTCTAACAACTCTTTAAATCTAATTCTGACTGGTCTGGTAATTGTTGACCGCATTTCAAATACTTCATTCTCCCGAACAGTGAGGATTTCATGAACAGGATGTTTATGTAGGGCTAACATTTTCAAAGAGTAATTTGAAAGTAATAGCTGTCTTCTGTACTGTAGTGGTGGTATAGATGCTTCACAACAAAGTGATAATGTTGGACTTGTTCGAAAGGCACCAAGGGCAACAAGTAATGCTGTTCTTTGGATGGTATCGAGTGGTCTTAGTGAAGAAGGTTTTGCTGAGGCATATATAATACTTCCATAATCAATACGTGGTAAAATAAAAGATTTGTAGAATTTGAGTAAGATCTGACTATCGCATCCCCATCTTATACTTGACACTGATTTCAGAATATTCAAATATTTCTTACAGTTATTGGTAAGTTCGTTGATGTGTAATTTCCAATTGAGTTTTCTATCCATAGTTACACCCAAGACTCGTGACGATGATTTTATTTCTACATTGGTATCTTCCAAAAACAGAGTTGGCTCGCGGTGAGAGGATCTTAATCTGCAGAAATGTACACAATGCGTTTTAGTTTTTGAGAAAGTGAAGCCTATTCTTTTTGCAGCATTATTAATTTTATTTATATTTCTTTGCAGAATCTCTTCAATATTTTCAATATCTTTATTATTATTATTATTATTATTATTATTATTATTATTATTATTATTATTGTATCTTTTGCAGTAATTATTATTTTTCCCACTATATATTTTTCTTTATATAACACTTGCCAATCATTCTTCGCTCACACTTAGTAGCGCGTAGGCTACTTGCAGTAATATTTAAGTAATACTAGTGTTACTAGATTTGTATAGTCGACGTAAGAGATATAGTACGAACTTTGAGTTTTCGCCGTTATAGTCCAGTCAATATTATAACTTTAATGCTTATTTGACGATATAATCACTTAATATTATAATGTCAACTATTAATAGTTAAAATGTATTTAATAATTTTATAATTATTAAATACATTTATCGACTGTCTAACGATTATTTTTAACCCGCAATTATGGAGCACCATCCTACTTTTTAAGATACTTGGCGTTAATGTATAGAACAAAATACATTCCTTTAAACAATATTAACCAATTTATATTTAAAACATCTTAAACATAACACCAGACAATTAACACTACCTTATATCTCGCTTTATTAAGAAGAATTGGGAATATACATTTCCAATAACTTATTATTTTTCCCATCTTTTACTGAACTAATACAATATCTTGAGAGGGTAATTTTTTCAGCACAGATAACCGCATAACAACTGTTCACTCTTTAGTTGGTAGGCTGACATCAAGAAAGAGTGTAGTGTTTTTCTGAGGAATTTGGGTGTACATATTTATTACCTAGCAATTATATTTTTAGTTGAAAATTAGATATTTACAATGTGGCGTCCTTGGGAAATATCGAGTTCGGTCGAAAATGTTGTGTGTAACAACAACGAAAATTTAAATAATTGTGATCAAAGTGAAAACAGGATTCGACGTCATTTAAATTTGGAAACACAGAAGATATGTTTCAATGTGTATAAGAATCTACGGGAACAGTTTGGTTTTGATGAACAGAACAGAATTAATGTAAGCAGTATGTGATTTAACAGAAGTTCCCCTGTCAACTATACATAAAATAGCCAAGAATGGGCCTTACGAACGCAAGAAGCGATGTGATAAGGGATTGATCAAACCTTTAGATGTGTCTGTAATAAAATTATTAAAAACCATCCTATATGACTGTTACAAAAGTAATAATAAGTTACCAATGATTGAAATAATTAGAAATAAATTGACAAATGCCGGTCGTAATGTAAATGTCTGTAAGAAAACTATTGAAACCTGAATTAAAATATTGGGATTCAAATTCAAAACGATTAATAAACGTCAAACAGTCATGGAAAGCAGAAGAGTAGTGGATATGCGCGGTATACATACTTGGAACAAGTAACTAAGTATAGAGAAGAAAACCGGCCAATTGTCTATTTGGACGAAACTTGGTATGATACACACGACACGGTTAAGAAAGGATGGACTGATGGGTCAAAAATATGTATGCTAACAATGCCTGAAAACGAAGAATCCAGACTTATTATTGTCCATTGCGGTGGAAATGAAGAATGGGTTCAAATGCCTTAAAAATATGTGGAAAAATAATGGAAGATTGGAACGTTGACTATCATAAGAACATGGTTTGAATTCACATTGATCCCAAACTTAGAGCCAAATAGTATTGTAGTTCTAGACAACGCTCTTTATCATTCACGACAGCTAAATAAAATACCAAATAAAAGCTACAAGAAGACCGAATTACAAAAACTTTTAATGGATAATAATTTGTACTTTGAAGATTCTTATATAAAACAACAACTGATTGAAGTTTTACAGACAAAGTAATTAAGGAAATTATACGCCCTAGAGAGTATTGCTGAACAACATGGACACTCTATAGCGAGACTTCCTCCTTATTTTTGTATTTTCAATCCCATCAAGTTAATTTGGGCACAATTGAAACGTATGAGAAGTCCATATTAATGGAGGACATAAATTTATTATTGATTTACAAGACGATAGTGAAGCAGATGATATGGGAGAAGGATTAATATACTTTTTGGAAGAAGAAAATTAATTAAGTTTAATATATTTTTAATGTAACTTATATAGTAGTATATTTATTTTGAAAGAATTGTTTTATTCATTGTTATAAAATTTCTTTTTTTTCGTAATTTTTTCATAGAATTTTGTTTTTTCCATAAAAAATCGAATGGGATACAAAAAGGGCTCAGTTCACGTCTGGTATCCCGATTAAACCGAACGCCCTTTCAACAATTACGGAACATCAAATACAATATAGGTATTGGTAAAAGTAAACAAAATATGAATACCTTTCAGAGTCTAGCTTCGCAACATAACTTAAAGGGGATATACGATTACATTTGCTACACTATATATTTTGCGCCAACTATAACACACTTTGTATAGGGTCATGCCTTAAGGTAAATATGTATTAAAAAATGAGACAATGAATTAGTAGTTTGTCTGTGGCAGATCCAGAATCATTTATGTTTAGGGATTATAATACGGAGTATAATTTCAATGAATCACAAGTTATTCATGGACCAGTAGCGTAACTAGTATGAAGTTCTGGGAGGGGGTGTATGATGAATTAACGGGAGGTCTAAGGTACCGGAAATTTTTTCAAATTTTAAGCGCCTAAAACTGCATTTTAGCTTTGTTTTCCTTATAAAATTGTAGCCTACCGTTTCTAGCTTTTCTGTTTGCTGTGATTATGTTATAAATTTTTAGGGTTCGGGGTGGCTGGGGGGTTCTATCCCCTAATCCCCCCTCCCGTAGTTACGCCATTGGCATGGGCAGAAGAGGCAAAAATTATGTTAGGAAATATTTCCAAAACAATTCAACAGTCTGCTATTTACAACCTCAAATTTGGTGAAACATAATCTAATTAAACAGATTTAGTACCAAGTTAGATGCTAAATGATATGCTAATACAACTCATCAGTTTCTTTAGTGTCATTAAATATTAGACTTACGATAAATAATCTGAATGTGAACAAAAATTATAATACCCGTCTAACAAACTGCGTTGGATGATAGACTAAGAAAAATGTTTTCTATTTTTTTAAGAACAACAAACGTAAAACTCAAATTTATAAAAAGACCATCATAAAATAAAAATATCACCGGACCAAAACGATTTGAATCCAAACAAAACATTAGTTTTACTGGACGTCATTTATATTTCATTTTTTGATTACGGTTGGGTACCTAAATTGTTCAGTCAACCATCACGCAGGATGAAGAGATTTATATCTATGGTTTGAATCTTTTACAAGAAAACAGAAGCTGGAATTCTTGACAATAACAAACTTTATCTGGGTTTCATGATTAACGATTGCTGTATCCAACCCAACGAAAAAATAAATTGTTTGTCAATTGCCAATTTTTTTAGTGAAATCCCAATGATGCATCTTTTTTCTGCGTGACTTCTGTTTCAGGTGCTCTTGCACTTCTCGTTACTAACACTCATCCGTCTACATTAGAATTCTTCTTATAAAGAACATATTATCGATATTTGATTAGTTGGGTACCTTCAGATTCGTGTATATAAAAATAAAAAAGCTCTCCAATTTCAAGAATAATGCACAAAGTAACGATATTTATAAATTTACCTAAGTATGGCACACAGCATGGTAGCAAAAGTATACAGGAGTATAATGCTGCTTAACACTACATACAAGATATTAACCAATCTAATAAAAATAGAAATAAATAAACAGGCTGAACCCATATTAGGTCAATATCAACAGGGATTTAGAAAAGGAAGATCTACGGTAGACGCCATACACCTACTAACACAGACTATCGAAAAGTGTTATGAACATGACATTGATCTACATGTATTATTCATCGACTTTCGGAAAGCGTTTAACTCTGTCAATAGAGAATGGCTAATATCTGATATGAGGAACATAGGAATTTCTGAAAAACTTATAAGACTAGTGAAAACGACAATGAAGGATTCTACTGCAAAGGTGATAACCAGAGACGGGAATACAGGAGACATAAACATTGATGTAGGTGTAAGGCAAGGAGATAGTTTGTCTACAACTCTTTTTAACATAACCCTAGATGGAGTGATTAAAGCAATAGACATAAAAGGAATTATTAGTAACAGCTCCACACAAATAATAGGATATGCCGATGACTTAGCTTTAATTACTAGAGACAAAGAAACCCTAGAAAATACATTCAAGAACTTAATAAAAGAGGCAGCAAAGAGAGGGCTGGTAGTTAACCAAGAGAAGACAAAATATATGCAAATTTCGAGGAAGACAGACAACACAGCCACTATAAATATGGGAGGTTACACTTTTCAAAGAGCAAGTCAATTCAGATACCTGGGAATAGTAATTGATGAGAAGAACAACAGAAGTGCGGAGATAAACGCAAGAATAATAGCAGGGAACAAAGTGTATTGGAAGTATCAGAAACTGCTAAGGGACAAAAGCATCAGTAAAAAAACCAAAATTAAAATTTATAAAGCTGCAATACGACCAGTAATAACGTATACCGGTGAAAATATGAGCTTAACTGATAAAGATGAAGAAAATCTCAGAGTGCTAGAGAGGAAAATCATGCGGAGGATAATAGGACTAAAACATATCCCGAATGAAGGGTATAGAAGGCTATATAACTACGAAATAAGTCAGTACATGAATGGTAAAGATATAGTCAAACATATAAAAGCGCAGCGTCTAAGATGATACGGGCATCTTCGAAGAAGGAATAAAGACGATCCAATAAGGAAAATCACTGATTGGAAGCCTGCCAGCCCCAGGCCCAGAGGACGTCCCAAACTTAGATGGGAAGATCAGGTGATTGATGACCTAAAGAAAATGGGAGTCAGTGACTGGGGAAGAAAAATAGAGGACAGAAAGGAGTGGAAAGAAATTACAAAGATGGCGAACTCACACCGCATGCTGTAGCAAGCAGTAGATATCACACGGATTGATCCACCGTACAAAAGGGATCAAAAGAGCTCAAAAAGAGCGGCCTATACTCCGACACAGGAGTGCTGACCTATATATATATATATATATATATATATATATATATATATATATATATATATATATATATATAGCACACAAAATAATAAATAATATTGTCTGAACTTTCATAAATGGAATGATGTGTAGTTATAATTAATAAACGCACTTTAACTGTTTTAAATAATGTATATTCTTACTTCTTTATAATGTATAATGGCAACAGTAAAATATATTACGTTGATCGAGATGTAATTATAATGAATGTGATAGACCTGATATTGCTTCTCATAATAAATACGTGTCTGGGTCATAATGAATGTACTCTACGGTAAAACAAAAACGCTAGTTTCAAAGAAAGATCCCCTTGGTCATTGAATTAAACATATTCCATTGAATCGGTATGCCTATAACAGCATTTCATTGATCAGTTTGGTTTACCATTGTCTCGAAAATGGTAAAAAGAGACTGAAACAAAAGAAAACAAGTTTGCAAATAACTATGGCATCAACATCCCACGTTAAGACGCTTGCCAAGCTGCTGCCATATACGGATACCGGTTAGGCTGTAACTTGAAGAAAGCTGATAAAAATTGAATTTGTCTTCCAAATGGAATTTCTAATTTTACCTGTAGTGGACGAACCGCTATACCAGTCGACAGATAATATATGTTTCATTTCGGTTAACATGACATTTGAAAACTTTAAGTGTAAAAGGGCATGCCACCAAGTTAATGGTAAACTGGTTTATGATCGGGGTTGAAAATAACTAGCTAAAGATTTCTAGAAATACACCAAAATCCATGTTTTTGGAATTTAGTTGCTGGTAAAAATATTTATTATATAAATAATATATAAATTATTTATATATTTTTCTTTTAAGTTATTATTATTTTATTAATTATATTATTTATGTATTCATAAGTATAACAACTTACGTTCGGCTGCTCTCTTCTTACAAAGCTGGGACATGAAAAACTCTTTTTCCCTTCAGGTTCAGGCCGCCAATTTGATAATAATAATTCTTTGGTGTATATGTGTTGAATATAAGTGAAATTAGCTGATACCTTCTTGTGTGTTTAATAAATGAAGGATTTGAAATAATATTTGTATATTGTAATTATATTTAATACTTTATTTATTCCAATTAAATTGTGTTACGCCTCTGGCATCTACGACATGTGAGATAGAAAATATATATATATATATATATATATATAGATATATATATATATATATATATATATATAACCTTGAGCAAACTGCAATTGCGCAGATGGATATTTTATTTTAACTTCATCTATTTTCTTCTCTGAACTGTTCATGTTCCCATATTCCCATTTATATTATTGATATCTCCCTTCATACAGTTCATATCTCCTCTAATATCTTCTCTCATCGTGTCCATCTTTCCTTTTAAATCTCCCCTCATGCTATTCATATCTTCCCTCATACTAATCAAAAATTGCATCAATTGATCATGGGTACTTGTTCTTCCTTGTGTTTCCTGTCTCCTATCTTTCTCTTCTTCTTCTGAAACATCCACTTCAGGTTGTTGTCGTCCCTGAATTAAATATTGAACCTGGAAATCTCTCATTCCATGGCTCATATCTTCCCTTTCCTCTTCCGCTCCACTTTCAACTTCTACCTGCTTTCCATCTCTCAATGTCATCCTTTTTTCCATCATTCTTTATTTTAACTTTTACAAAGTTTTCCAATATTTAATAGGCCATTTTGGCAACGTAAATTTATTATTGTTTATTTATTTTAATTTTTACTAACCCTTCCAAAATTTATTCGCCTTACGTTGGGCCGACAATTTTATAATAATATTTATTTGTATATTTTTCTTTTAATTTATTATTATTTTATTAATTATATTATTTATGTATTTATAAGTACAGTAACTTACCTTCGGCTGCTCTCTTTTTACAAAGCCGGGGCATGAAAAACTCTTTTTCTCTTCAGGTTCAGGCCATCAATTTGGTAATGATAATTCTTATGTATATGTGTGACATTAGCTGATACCTTCTTGTATGTGTTTAATAAATGAAGGATTTGAAATAATATTTGTATATTTTAATTATATTTAATACTTTATTTATTCTAATTAATTTTAAAAGAAATCAAATTGCGTTACGCTTCTGGCGTCTACGACAATCGAGATATAAAATATTTATAACCTTGAGCAAACTGCAGCTGTGCAGATGGATATTTTATTGCAACTAACCAGCGAGTTGTTTTCTATATGTATGAACGAAATACGTTTGTACAAGATATTCACAAAAATTATATGGACATGATGAGATAGGATAAAATTACGTATATGGATTTATACATGAATATTTGAGAATTACTTCTTAATTACTTATATCCTAAAGGATCCTGATTATATTTAAACCAGGTGAGGACAAGTTAAATAATTATATTTAGCGCTTGTTTAATTTGAATTTTTGTCTTTTAAATTATTATTGGCCTTTATATTTATTTTAGTTAGGAAAAATGATAATTATATAGTTATAGTTTTGCCTTGGGACCCAAAGAAAGAATTTCACTTACCTTATTCGTTGAAAAGTTCGAAATTCAACATGTCTGCTACTTCGCGTCCCCTAGGTACTGCTATGGTCCACCAATTATCTGCCTTTTCTTCCTGAAGACTTACTTCTGGAATGGGAACCTCGTTCAAGCAATAAAACGATTTAATTTTTATTCTTATATTTTTTATTCCAAATAAACCATATAAACGTATTTTAGTCCTGATGAAGACATGAAGTATCTCAAAACGTAGGCAATGTAATAAAATAATTCCAGCAAAAAAAGCCAATTGCTCGTAACTATTCTTATTTAAAAAAAATTAAAGATATTGTTACGGTTTGAAGAAACTTAGAGTTTTATAAATTATTTGCCATTATTTGAGTTTGAATTAAGAGGGTAAACACTTAGCACTGATATCAATCAAGTCACTAATTCCGTTTTCAATTATCTACTAACCCTTTACAATGTTTACATTGTCAAGATGTCAAGTACAATAGAGAAAGAGACTTCTTCTATTCCAAAATTTTCAAATTAACATAATTGTGCCTACTTTGGTTAAGGTTTAATTGATCAATTGATCACCACTAATTCCCTAGTTAAAAGAACTGACAATTTCCGTTTGCTGTTTCTTGTTTGGTCGTAAAAAGGCTGGTTTTCTTTGGGCCATGTGGTCTCTGTGAATTTCGATTTGAATCGGATTTTTAAAGCCAAAACTGGAAAAGTAGATAAAGTATTTTATATGGACTATCATAAGTTGATTCCCACATTAGTGGATTTATATACTTTGCTACCTACCTGAAAGGCCAAACTTCAACTACGGCCTTCTTCTGCCATCCTTCACTGCTACTCAGCATACTTTCCGGGATGGACATCCTACAACCTCCTAGATACGGAAACTAATCCATGGCCTTCTAGAGGGGCTCAAGGCAGACACATATTTTAGCTCGTACCTGATAATTATTGTGGAGAAGAAGCACACCTACATATTCAAGCTGCATTCATAGAAACAAACAAGTAAGATCTAACCTTTACTTTCCGGTCATAGTGAATAGTTCGGCCTGGTTTGGTGCGTTTCCTAGACTGTTCCCTTTGGTACCTTAACTCTAGCTCAAGCTACTTTATATGAGATTGTGTAAACCATTATATTTCAATCACTAAATTGATATACAACCACCTCACTTAGGGTTTAGTTTCATCTTAAAATTTCCTAGCTTATATAGTAAGAGAACTAGTTTTATTAATTTCAACCAGATTTTTCATTCGGCTTAATCTAAACAAAATTGTACACCAAATAGTACTACTTGGGAAGTCTCTTTTATTGTTCAGTGTATATTCATCACTATTTCTTCAACTGTATACAGTAATGTGAATGGGCACTCTTATTAAATACATACCTAGCATTGAACTAGAGATTTTTGATAAACCCATACCACTCTCCGGAAAATCATCAAATCAACTAGCTAGCCAGGCATTTGAAATCAAAGTAGCACTGAAAAGATTAACTCCATTCCCTCCCTGTTTCAACTTTGGTAAAAAGGGAGGTATAAATGATATAAATATAACAATATATTCATTGTTGATCAGCATCGTCAAATATAAACTCGATAGCTTCAGCTCTCTTCTTCTTCATAGCTGGCCATTTCTTTTTAGTTTTATAAATAATTTCACTAATTTCATGTTTAGCGTCATTAACTAATTCATCATCATCGATTGATTGCAGTTCGCTACTTACATATTCGCCAAATATTTGCATTTAATTTATCTTCCAATGTCTAAAACAAGAAGAAGTTTTACATTTTTTTAATTACAGTACATACCTATGCATGCCTTTAAAAATGTCACTGCCTGGTCTATAACTGGATCTGAGCCGAATTTCTCATCCTACACGTTTCTTTTTTTAACTAAATTCGCTGGAGTCATTGCATTATGTTTACGACTCACTGAAGTATTACGACTAACATCTGATTCAGTTTCCAAGGTCTCATATTGTGAATCGGTTTCCATCTAAAATTGAAATATTGAGGTTATGCATCTAAAAATAATTTGATAAACAAACACATACTACTGATTCTAAAGAGCTTTTGGATTTCCTCGTTTTTACAAATGGTACCAAAAGTAACAATTTGTCATACCACCATATAGTAGGTTCATAAATTTCATTTGAGCCCGTACCAAAATGCATCACTTCATTCATGTTGGTTCGCTCATGTGAAAACTGCTGACGAAGGTTCGTGATTTCATGTATTCAAGCTGTAATGTTTTGTCTATTTTCTGTACTTCACTACTTCTTGCGTTATTATTAAAAAAGCTTCATTATGGGCATGTTTGTTTGAATAAAACTTAAAGGCATGAAAACCTTTCGTATTCTTCAATTAATCAACAAGAACTTTCTCTATAACTCTGCCTATAAGAATGTACAAAATATTAATTATAATAAAAGAATCAGTTATGTGTTGTTTGCCTTTTTATTATTCTACATTTTTTTTTCAAATCAAATTTAATGACCTCACTGTTAACCATCCACCCAAATTAATAAAGATCTTCACTGCAAGAGTTTCATAAAATACTTCAATACTAGTATTTTATGTGCAGTTTGATTCACAGTTTGATTGTTTATGACATTATTAGGGAAATGTCATATAAAAATAGACGATAAAGCAGAACAACAACATTACCGACAATCATACGAAATATTATACAGAAATAGATAAGGTTCTATTTTAAAAATCTGCCTGTGAGCCAATGATTTTTCTTGCCTGATAAATCACATAGTGTGAACCTATAAAAAATATTTGACAAAATCATGTGATAAATCACATAAGGTTTGTTCTCACACGAGTCACAAACCATCAGAAACAGTCAGGATTCTGCGCAATCCATTTCTCCGCGTTCATACATAAGTTTCTGATTGTTTGAAAACAGATGGACGATGTTCATACAGGTTTAACTGATGGTTTCCTAACTGTCCAACGTCCAGCTGTTCTCAAACAATCAGAAACTTATGTATGAACGTGGAGAAATGGATTACGCAGAATCCTGACTGTTTCTGATGGTTTGAAACTCTTGTAAGAACAAACCTATAGTCTGAAGTACCCTTTAATATTATGTAAAAGTAGCGGTTTGCTTCAGCGAAAACTAATTGCCAAATTTACACTATCAATCAAACCATCTGTTTTTACTTTTCATCGCACTTTAATGTTTTTAAATTTGAGACAATTCACATATTAACTTCATAAAACAGTTATTTAATTCCTTTATTGAATTAATGCATAGTTTGCACGTATCGATACTTGCTTATAAATTAGGATTGCCATATTTAATTTGAAGGATATGTAAAGACAAAAGGTAGATTACGTTCCTGGACTTTTTGCGAACAGTGCTAGTTAGTATGTAGCTGGTAGCAAAATTTCAACATGTGCAAACACAATAAAACACGCATTTTTATATTTCTTTGCAACCTCTCGCTCAAATTGATCATTGAAGGTCATCGGGTGGCATTCTTTAAAGTTTAAAACTATAGGACGCAAAGTGCTTGACTCTTCTTCATGGCATTCGAGCAATAATCTCTTTTTTTTATATCTACACTATTGTCGGCTGGCTGGTTCGTGAGTTTAGTAATATTTCTTCTAATAGTACCTATATAATGTTTCAAATTCCTTTATAATTATCTCACAGTTTAGATGTCGTGTGCTAGACGCAATAAAATACATCGGAAAGAATGTTGATAACCCTATTAAAATTGAATGCTTTTAAATAGACAATAATTATTACTGCTAACTTTATCCCTTTTTTCAAGGTAATTCGACGAAAACGAATCAATGCATTCAATTGAAACACGAAAAAGGCCAATGTCATCACTTGCCGATTAAAGATATTTCAACTTCAAAACGCCCTAACATATTTTAATGACCTTGAGAATCGATTAAAATGTCATTTTTAACCCTCAACTGGTATGGTGATTTTGTTAACCTCTTAAGGTATGTTGGGTCAATAATGACCCGTGAGTGAAAAGTCTGTAAGATTTAATAAATTAACAAAACATGTTTCTTCTATTAGTTTACTCTATTACTTAGACCTTTAGTACAATATATAAAGAAAGAAAAATCACTAAAAAAATATTATCCTATTATTATGGTGTAAAAGCAAACATCGTGTGTTTTTTAAGGTTTTTGTAAGAATTAAGAAAATAATGATAAAAATTAAAAAAAAACTCCGTTCAAACTGGTTGATCTTTATTTAAACTCATTGTTCTACATCTAATAAGGAAAAAATAAAAAAAAGGATTTTAGTAAAAAAGTTTGGGGTATTTGTATGTTCAAATTATTTCATTGCTTAATCTCTCGCACACTGCGAACATTTCACGACATCAATGCTATGGGCCTTACAAATGCCCTTGAAACACATTGAACATTTTTTTGGATGTTTGTTGTCGTTAGAACACATGTAACATCGCCGTCTTTTGTTGTCATGGGGATTATCTGGTCTGGGTTCTTCTGGGGGTGATCCAATAAAACGCCTTATCATACCTCGAAGTTCAATTGGAATATTTCTTATTTCAGCTCTCATTTGGAGATGATCCTTGATAAGCTCTCTTCCAACAGAAATTATATATTGTCATCTGTCCATTACCTTATTAGTATCTACAGTACTGTTATATATAATGTGAGAATTGACGCCCATAATATTTACCATTGCATAAAATGGCCAACGTCTACTTCGACGACCTACATTATAACAGGCGCACTTTTGGTCTAAGCTGTCAACCCCTTCCTTAGTTGAGTTATAGAAACAAATAATGTCTGGAAGTTTTTTTTTCATTATCTTCTATTGTCGCTGTATGGTGTAGTGAAGAGAGCATTATGACAGCTTTGCGCTTTTTCGGCACATATGATAGGAGTCTTAGATCCCTTGTAAATCCAAAAATTGTTGACAAAGCAGGGCGGTCTTTATTGGGCAAAAATTCATGGAGAATCTCTTTTTTATTTTTTCGCAAAGTTCCTGTATATGTTAGACCACATTTTTTTAATTCATTCGTCAGTTCAATTGATGAAAACCAATTGTCAACAGTGATGTTTCGATTGCTCTTTACAATAGGCTGAACAAGTTGTAAAACGTGAGTGTGGGAACTGATAGTTTTCTCGGATTAGGGGAATCATATTTACCTGCATATATAAACGCATTCAATAAATAATTATTTTTATACCATATTTGTTAGGCTTATTAGGCATATACATTTTATATCGAAATCTTCCCCTAAAGCCTACCAGCATTTCATCAATAGTCATCAATTGACCACAAGCGTAATTTGATTGAGAGTTGACAATCATAAGGTTAAATATTTCGGAAATGGCGGCAAGTTTATCTCCATTCTGAATTCGTTCGTTTCTTGTGGCACTATTATCAAAGCGCAATGCAGCGCATAAGAAACAAAAACGTTTCAGTGTCATAGTGGCGCGAAAAATGTCACGACCCGTTAGATCTGTAGCCCATAATGAATTGACATCTTCATTATTTGATTTGAAAGCACCAGACAGCAAAAGCAAACCAATAAATGCTTTCATTTCAGGTTTTTCTACGTGGTTTGTGAATTGACAGTCTAAAGCACTATTGCCATAAGAAACTGTCAAATCAGTAATTCTTTCATTTGTATGTTCTATAATAATATCTAACATATTATCGTCAAAAATCAAATTCCATGATTCTACTGGTTTCGTTCACTTATCCCTGTATGCATCACCTATGACAGCAGGTATGCGTGTTCTGATTGTATTTTCTGCTCGAGTTTTACTTGCTGCTGGAGGTGTTTTTGACCACTTGTATTTATTCTTTTTAAAAAAATACTGTTTTATTTCTGCCTGTAATTCTTCATTTCCACCACTTTCATCAGAATCTGGTTGTTCTTGCACATTTTCATTATCATGTCGCTCATGTTCTGATTCCTCTAATTCTGACTCGCTATCATGTTCGCTAAACTCACTCTCTCTAGATGAATAGTTACTAATATGCGCGTTTAAAGCCTCTTGTTCAAGTTCAAACTGCGTAAGGGTTCTATTACGGTTCATTTTCTAACTCAAAAATAGTATCACCAAACGTATGCTGGGTCAGATTTGACCCGGTTGCTTGATTTACTGCCAAACGACCACCTGCACTCACAAAGGTCAGATGCCAACTGATAGTACGCCACAAACTAGGAGAATTCGTAGCGGGCCAGTGCCGTCCGCCAATTGTAACATTTCTTAAATTATCACACAAAATTTCGTTGGGTCAAAATTGACACCCCATACCAGTTGAGGGTTAAGACCGATACCTAGTTTTCATAGGAATTATTAATTATTTATGTAGTCTTCACCGTATTTCATATGTATATGCAATAATATACTGGGCGTATGAACAATATACTGGGTGTCTACATTATGTAGATATGAATCTGTCCCTGCCTGAAATAATAATCTGGGCGGATTTGTTTCGCAAGTGGAGAGTTTTCCAAAAAACAATTTTAAGCTCAGGTAGCGGCATAAGTAGTCTACACCCTAGTGTTTCCAGCAAATCGTTATTAATGTAATGTTTTTCTTATTTATTTAAACAGTAAACGGGTGGGATAAACTTTAAACACACGTTATGGTTACTAACGAATTTATTTAAACCCTAAACTACTCACTAACACTTAGTTTATATACACCTAACTATTCACTTAATTTTAATTTATATATACACAACCTTAATTATTAATTTATTTCAACACTTTACTGTTCGCTATTTCGGTGTATTCTTGTTTTTCTGTCAAGATCACTAAACTAACTCTCCCTGGTTGGTCCTTTATATATGAGTGCCTTTTTTACTAGATAATTCTAGATTGCGGCTTACACAAAAACAATTATCTCTGGCATTTTCTAGATAAGACTGGTAACAAAAAAAATGTCTAGATAGATAGTCACAATCGTAAACAGTTCTAAGAAATCCCTGCGCATCCGCCATAATTTTAACTTTCATACATGGCTTAGGAAGAGTCGGATTCAGGGACTATACCAGTGTGCCGTTTCGTAACATTACCCCCTCCTTAAATGGAAGTTCCTCCTGGAACTTGTGTGTAGCCGAGACTGGATGTTTGAATCGGCAACTGACCCCATTTCTACACTTATAGAAATAGCATCGTCTTCATCGGATACTGATAACGGGTATTGTAGCTGCAAATTAATATCTGGACACCGGTATCTCGAAAGATAATCTCTACCATGTTCCTGATAACTCGACAATCCAACCGGTTACTCGCTATCTTAGACATAGCCAGTTTCTTCACGCTGGATTCTAACACATGGTCTCGTAGGTTTCGAAGTGCTTCCCACACATCGCGGTAGGTAGATCGATCTTGAAATTCATTTTTAGTTACCACGTAGAAGACGTACTGCAAATTATGTTTCAGTTTCAGTGTCTTGCCAGGGGCGGGAATCTGGTCTTCAAGTTTTTCTAATTGCCCGAACTTCTTTCGTAAAACGGATGCCAATCCTCGTGCGTTCTTGAGACGGGCGGGGATGTTGTATACCAGTGAATAATCTTCCGGGAGACTGAACAAATCTTGTCGTTGTTCTGAAGTGACTCCATATCTAGCTTTCCCGGTACCTCCATACGCGCCCATAAATTCATCGAAGGAAGGAGTCAGACACATCTCGAATATGGTTTACTCCTTTCTCTAGGTCATGGTCTCCTTCGAATGGCGCTAGTCGGCTTTGGTGAACTACTTTTGGTTTTCCGTTGGGGATCTTGCTTATGCGATATTGATATTGATCCTTTTCTTGATTAAGTATCGACCTTTCCAGGATTTTTGTAATTTTGGAGAAAATCCTTTTCTCCTCGTCGGGTTGTGTAACCATACTTTATCCCCTTCTTTAAAACCGCCTTCTATGGTCTGCGTGTCGTACCGACTTTTCATTCTGTCGCTGGCAACTTGAATATTTGTTCGAACTAATTCATGAATATCGTCCAGCCTTCTTCTCAATTGAATCACGTAGTCTTCTCCTGCTAGATCTTCTCCAGGCCGACAGCCAAATTCCAGGTCACAAGGAAGCCTCATTTCACGCCCCAACAGGATTTTCGCAGGTGTTTCACCCGTCGACTCATTGACGGCAGATCGATAAGCCCATGCGAATAGGGAAAGATACTGGTCCCAATCACTCTGATGGCTGGAAACTACTTTGGACAGGTATTTTCCAATAGCCCTGTTCATTCTCTCGATCATTCCATCTGACTGTGGATGTAATGCTGTTGTCTTGGTCTTCTTCATTCCCAGCTTCTCGCAAATCTCTTGGAATAGATGGCTTTCGAAATTTCTTCCCTGGTCACTGTGGACTTCCAATGGCACTCCATATCGGCTGATAAATTCTTTCACCAATACATCCGCGATTGTTGTGGCCTGTTGGTCCGGGATAGCGTAAATTTCCACCCACTTTGTGAAATAATTCATTACAACCAGTATGTATTTGCTACCATTTTCTGTCGTCGGAAATGGTCCAGCGATATCTAAAGCAATCCTTTCGAAAGGGCTTCCAACATTATACTGTTTCATAGGTGCCTTTCTCTTGCGATGTGGTCCATTACTCGTAGCACAAGTCGTACATTTCTTACACCAGTCCTTCACATCGTCTGAGCTGTTCATCCAATAAAACCTTTCACGGACTCGCTGAAGGGGTTTCTTCACTTCCAGATGACCTCCCGATGGACTGTCGTGTAACTTCTTCAGTACCTCAGCTACTCTCGTTCTAGGGATAACTAGCTGTCTCCTCATCTCGGAACCATCATCGTTTTCAAGGACTCTTTTCAACAGCCCTTCTTCCAGGACAAGGGAGTCCCACTGAGCCCAATACGCCTTGAGTTTCGGTGATAATCTTGACACTTCTTGCCATGTAGGTCGCCGATATTCTTCCTTCCACTGCCGAATCTTCTTTAGGCAAGGATCATTCTCCTGATCTTCTCTGATTCTGGTGGGTGACCATCCTTCATTGACTACTGTAATTTATGAAACTGCAACTTCCTTATATTTCGACTTGTTGCATTGTGAATAGTCTACAGGGCATGACAGTCTAGACAAAGAGTTGGCTTTTAGGAGATTCACATCAGCTGGATGTTCACCCCTGTCTGATTTCCCCTGTGATTGGTGTTTTTGGGTTACAGGAGTCTTGGGTCGCTT
Organism: Galeruca laticollis; assembly: GCA_963921935.1. NCBI lineage: Eukaryota > Metazoa > Arthropoda > Insecta > Coleoptera > Chrysomelidae > Galeruca > Galeruca laticollis. The sequence continues at coordinate 132,334,871 of OY998180.1, forward strand.
AGACGGACTGCGTACGTGCTCTAGCTCGCCACACTTCCGGCATTTGATCTTCTTCGGCTTCTTGTCTACCATACCTTTCAACAAGTTGATGATCTGGTCAAGTTTGTCATCGTCATCTTCTTCCTGCATGGTCCTACCTTTATTGTACCGTGAGCTCTTCGTGGCTGCTTTGCATTTAAGAGGTTCTTGGTTTGCAGGAGTCGTAGGACGCTTACACGAACTGCGTGCATGCTCTAGCTCGCCACAATTACAGCACCTGATTTTCTTCGGCTTCTTGTCTACCATACCTTTCAACAAGTTGACGATCTGGTCAAGTCTGTCATCGTCACCTTCTTCCTGTATGGTCCTACCTTTATTATATCCAGAAGCCATCGTGGCTGCTTCATATGCAAGAGCAGCAGTCAATGCGTCGACTAATATTTTCGGATGGGCTAAACGAAGCGTCCTCTGCATATCGGGGTCACGTAAGCCATCAATAAAGGCCTGGATGCCTAAACATTCCATCATGTTATCTGGTGCTGATGGATAAGCAAATCGAACTAGTCGGGCAATATCCAGTTCATACTCTTGAAGGGTTTTGTCACGTTTCCGCCTTCGGTTCTTCAGCTGGAATCTGTACAAATGTTCGTGACCATATCGCATGTACAACCTCTTCTTCAGCTGCTCGAAGTCATCCGTTTCTTCAAGTGGTATCGTCTGTAGTACATCTAAGGCACTGCCTTCTCTCTATCGGACCAATTATTCACTCTAGCGGCTGCTTCAAACTGTTTCACATAATTGGTCCACGACATTTTTCCATCGAACGTTGGGACCTTGACTCGGGTAAAACTACCAATGTCTTCTAACTTAGAGTGCGTTTCGGGCTTGCAAGGTTTTGTTTGCTCGGTCTTCTTTTCTTCCGCTGGCGTGTCTTGAGTTCTTATATCTGTCATCTTTCTTTCTAACTCCTTGATTTTCACGTCCATCGTTGTCATCTTATTCTCGATTTTCTCGTCCATCGTTGACATCTTATTCTCGATTTCAGATTTTAGAGACGTAATTTCATTTTCAACGTCAGCGGCAATGTCGTTTTTCATTAATAAGATATCAGCAGATATATCGTTCTTCATAGCAGAAAAATCGTTCATTATAGCAGAAATATCGCTTTTCACATTCGTTGAAATCTTCTCTTCCATGGCAGAAATCTTCTCGTCCATGTTAGCAGAAATATTAGCAGAAATTGACGTTATTAAGGTGGAAGCCTCGTTATTAAATAAAACTGTTTCTGGATAAAAAGCCGTCATTTTCCAGTGCCACTTTAAGTCGTTCTACTAATTCACTTTTCTTACCGAACGTTTCCAACTCACGATCTTCCAATTCTGCTCTTAATTCCGTCACTTTCAGATCACATAGTCTCTTGGCCATTTTTACGTAGCAATTTATTTATATTATCCCACTTCTGACAGCAATGTAATGTTCCTCTTATTTATTTAAACAGTAAACGGGTGGGATAAACTTTAAACACACTTACTTACACTTACGAATTTATTTAAACCCTAAACTACTCACTAACACTTAATGTATATACACTTAACTATTCACTTAAATTTAATTTATATATACACAACCTTAATTATTAAGTTATTTCAACACTTTACTGTTCGCTATTTCGGTGTATTTTTGTTTAATTGTCGAGATCACTTTATCAACTCCAGCAACTCTCCCTGGTCGGTCCTTTATATATTAGTGCCTTTTTTACTAGATAATTCTAGATTGCGGCTTACACAAAAACAATTGTCTTTCTGGCATTTTCTAGATAAGACTGGTCACAAAAACAATGTCTAGATAAGATAGGCACAATCGTAAACAGTTCTAAGAAATCCCTGCGCATCCACCATAATTTTAACTTTCATACACGGCTTAGACAGAGTCGGATTCAGGGACTATACCAGTGTGCCGTTTCGTAACATTAAAAATGGATAGTGCCTCTGAATTTGTTGCTGAAAAACGGATTAGTAAACCTGCATCTTCTCAGATTTTTCATATATATCAATTTTTATTCCAATTTCTCTATTTTGATATTATTCTTACCTCTATATAGTTTCTAATTGCTTCATATTATAATAATTATTATCTCGATTATCTGATTACCTGCAGGGACCGATCTAGCTATTTACCCGCTCCGGGCAAAGATACTTTTCATTCATTCATTCATGAACTTGTTAGGTTGTGCATGGTGAGTATGCAGTGCTCTCAAAAGTCCCCTCCTCCCTCTTTTATTTTGATAGTTGAAGTTTTTTGGTTCTCTCAATTAATTGAGAGGTGGGGGTGGATTTGATTTTTCTCTGGTATATCTTCCTGTAGAACTATACTGGGGATTGCACCTAAACAAATAATTACAACAATATATAGCCTTTAACTAGCGGCTATTGAGCGTTGAAAGATAATAAACATTAAGTAATTCATAAATAAACTCTAACTGCATGTCGCAATTAATGACATAAAAGGATCTCACCTGTTTTCCCGTGGTTTTCATAACTGTTATTTAAAAAATTAACTTTTAATATATTTTGACTATAATTTTTGTCGTTCCTTACGTATACTGTTGTACTAATTTTTATTTGATTTTAACAAATTTTATGACTTTTGTGTTTAGTGTATCACACAAAAAATACATTCTTTGTATGTTTCTTGTAGACGCCCTGAAGATGACCCAACAAAGGTCGAAACGTTGGCTGAAAAAATAATAGATCTTCGTTGTTTTATTGACCATAACCCCATAACCTGTACTTACTCAAATTTTGTATCAAAAACATCGTAAATCCAAAAAAAATAGTATGATTGAATAGGTCTTATTTAATATTATTGGTTTCAATTGCCTGGTGACGTCACCGATGCCTATTACGTCACCAGTTGCCACTAGTAGAGAAGCAATAGTTCATTTTCATGCTCAAAATTTCATCAGTCTAAGTATCACCGTTCAAAAGAAAAGAGGGGGGGGGGACTTTTGAGAAGCACTGTCTAAATACATAAAATATATTGTTGGGATTATACCTATAATATTCACGTCAGTCTATTGGGCCAACTGAATAAGTACCTATACGAAAGTTGATGAGTGTTTTTACGTTTGTAAGTATACAATGTATAGTGGTAATTCTGTAACGAATATGTTAAATTTTAACCCTACGTTAATTTTAACCTAAAAAGCAATTCTGTCATTCTAACAAATAAGCTACCGGTAAATTTTAATATTTTTAACAGATACGTTAAAAATTAGTTCAAATTCGTGTCTCTAGTAAAAAAGAAGATTATACGTGAGGTTAATTTTTCGAATTTATTTTCACTTTGTTAACTTTATGTAAAGTTACAGTAAATTTTTGTGGTTTGTATGTTATTTTCATAAAAAAAATATGAAAAATATAAAAAGATCAAGCAGAATGAACTACACTTTGACAAACGTTTGTGATAAAAAAACTAAATAGTTTGATCAGAAAAGAATTGGAATTTTTTGATAAGATCTTTAAAAACACCTAGCTTTACATTCTTTCCTGCTTAAATCAATACAATTTTTTAGAGTAAAATTATATATTATTGAAGTTCGTTTCAATCCCATCCTGTAAAAAATTATTAAAATATATAAATATAATTGTGCACTTAGGAATCAAAACAAAATGTTCTAAATTAGAAAAGCTCTATTGTTTTCGCAGTGGGCAACCCCTTTTGAGTATACTAAATAAATTTAAAAATAAAGTTCAAATCAAAAATGTTACCTACATAAAATATCTATGAATTATTTCCTCTCTTCGTGCTTCACCTGGATTATATACCAATCATTATTTTCAATGAGCCCTGGATTTTCATTTTCTGGATCTTCATCTAATATATCTTCATCAGGCATTTCTACTGCCCTTGCTCTTGCAATCTTGTGTAAAATGACATAACTGTGTATAATATCAGTCACTTTATTAGGGCTGTAATACAACGCCCTTTGTCCATGTATGCAGCAAAACCTATTTTTTAGTAGCCCTATTGAATGTTCAATTTTAACCCTTAAACTTGACATTCTGGTGTTGAACCTTGAGTGAGGAGAGTTCGGAAGAGAACCATTCACTGGAACTAGTAACCATGGATCTAGCGGATATCCATTATCTCCTATTAAGTAGTTTTCTGAATTATTGTTTACATATTCTCTTTCCAATTCTTCCCTAACTCTAGACATCATCCAAATTGCTGAATCGTGGACTGATCCAGGAAAACGGGCATTTACTGCTAGAAATTTGTTATTGTGGTCACAAATGACTTGTATATTAAAAAGGCATAAAAGTTTTTCCAGCAGTAAACTATTGGCCCTGGAAAACCTGGATTGGGTGCAGGAGGTGATACTATTCTAATCAGGTTACCATCTACGATTCCTATACAGTTTTAAAAGCAAGCAGCAAGTTCTCTAAAGCCCTGTTTTATTATTCGCTTTTATTCATAAGTCAATGGAAATCTGATCCACTGATTGGCAAGTTGTTGATTTATTATTCTTGTTACTTCCTCCAAACATCTACTAAATATTGGTTAGTTAACTGCAAAACACCACCCCATACCAATTCCTGTCTGGTAACTTCCTTGTCCAAAGACATTGAGGACTAGTAAGAATCGTAAGTGTAAAGGTATCCTGGTAATTCTTGCATGCTGATGCTGAATAAAATCGCGGAGATAACGTATCAATTAGGTAAAGGCATGTTTCTTTATTCAGCCTAAACAGCTTTAAAACGAGCCGGTCTGGCATTTCAAAAGGATTACTGGCATTATTTGCCAATTATCATTGAAATTCTCAATAAAGAGATGTGTTAATGCGTCTAATGTCATTTTCTACGATATTGAACTATTTAAACTGACTGCTTAATTTTTAAAGGGTACGTGTTAAAAATATCATTCTAACGTACGATTTTAACGTATTTCCGGTATTTTTTAACGTGAAAAATATTACGGAATAGAAAATATTGGATTATTTGAACTACTGTTAATAACATCATTTTAATATTCACCAGTAACAGTACAGAATAACTTTTCTATTTTACCGTACGTTATTTTCTTAACGTCCGTTAAAATTTAACACATTCGTTACAGAATCACCATTTATGTCTTTCAAAGAATTTCACAGAATCTACTGAATGGATTGAAACATTTTCTATCGACACACCGAATTATGTATCTTTCAACTTGATCATCATCATCAACCTATTTCGACTCGTGCTGCGTATAGGCCTCTTTTCCCTTGTGCTATTTTTCTCTGTCTCGGGTTAATCTTGGCTATGTATGATGAATGATGACCCTTTAACAAAAGTAACAATAACCATATTTCATCAAAATCGTTTCAGAAGTAAATAGGACCAATCTATTATTCTGAAATCGGTTTATATAAGGTTCATACGTTACGTATAAAAAAACACATGAAAGATTATTATATATAGTTATATCTGTGTTTTGGTGAACACTAAACAATGCATCGTAAACCTGCCATATTTGATGAATTAGTGGTTTTATTGCCTCGATTCGACTTTCTTTCTCATCTCGTGTCACTAAATTGTTTTAGAGTATACCTTTTACAATCTTCAAAAGAATTGACCATGTTGAAGAGGAAAAAGAAACATATATTTCTTGCACAGGATTAAAAAAAATGTAGCTTCCATTGAGGACTTTGCCATGTCGTTTACCACTAAGTTTAAAGAATTAATACTGCAAGGAACGTAAAATGGCCGTCGATTAATGTTTTTTATCCTGGCTTGGACGCCACTTTGAATATCTTTCATATTAGTTCCATTATCGTACCCTTACCCTCTTATGTTTTCTAAGGACAATTCAAGGGTTGATAATCACTGGTCAACACAGTTTGGTACATGTTCCTGCATAACAGGATCAAATTCGGTTAACAGCTCTACTAGTTTTAAAAAATTACCAGTTATGTTGAGTTGAATCAGATTATCAGAAGGACCTTGAAAAGTCAAGCCGGTTTTAGCCAACAATTCGTAACAATATTGTATTCCAGTGTTCAATTTCTGATTTAATTATTGTCTGTGACTCGGCGTCTATCGCATGAGACGACTTGAGCCTACGCGTGAAAGTTCAACCCAATATTTTACAGATTCTACATGTTTTCGTGATATTTCATGAATTTTAAGCATATCACGAATATGCTTCCAATTTTTGTAGCCACCTTCAGTTGTACTTGAATTGAAAATTTTACATTAAAAGCAATACAACGACATAATATACAAGCCAATCTCTCAAAATTTCTTCACCATTATTAAACTTTCTCTTATAGTGTCTCGAAGTAAACCTCCCATTGATACCTCGTGGAAATTCAAATTCATACAGTGGGTCTAGGGAACCTTCATTTACCAAATATATTCTTTCTGCATCTGTTAATCTATTGGGCTGGGTCGACATCTAAAATAGACGTTGATTCTACAGAACCACTTGTAGTTGCAATAGCATTTCCACCTGCAATAGCAGCGTCACATGGAATATCACCTCCACCTGCAATAGGGCGTGAACCAGAAGTAGAAGCACTAGCTTCACAGATTCTATTGGAATCGGACGTATGTTCTTCTCGAGGTTTAAGGGGAGTCTCAGCTATTACATCGGTCTCTGGTATGGGTGTTAAGCTCACCTTTCTTGAAAATAATTCAGATAATATACTACTATCCAACATAAAGTAGGCACATAACATTCTCAACATCCAACCTGGGTGGGTGGTGAATGGCTAAGGGCTAGGTTGAAACATAGGAATAAGTCAATTTTTCCGCCCGTCATTTTTTGCCCCCTGGCAAATGCCCGGCTTGACAACCCCCCCCCCCCGCCTTAGATCGGGCCCTGATTACCTGTATTATTATATTCACGTTCAATTATTATTATACTCATTATTCTAATAAACTACCGCTGTACTTTTATTAACCAAATTCATATTTCCATTGTATGCAAATAAGGGTGAACCTAATTTAGGATGCTTTAAATAACTGAAGTACGGAATTTTTGAAAAGCGCCATTCCAAGTTTACAATACAACCTTTAAATTGTCTACCCTATTGTATAGGTCCTGTCCTTTTAAATTTATTCTTATCAGAATCGTCCTTGAATTCACAATTCATTGCTCTATTATGATACTTATTAATCAAACATCAACTCTTATGGAAACTGAGACTATGGCTTTACCGATTTGTTTACAGAAGAGAGGATTATGGTTTGGCATGCTGAATTTGGAGAGAGAGGGATTCCCAATCCACTTTTCCTTCTTCCTTATTTGAAGTGTGGTTGAAAAACAAACTATAATGACATAAAACAGGAAAATTATTATTATAAAAGAGGAATACATCTGATAATTATGCGAACGATTTACGGCAAGCAGACTTTAATGCTTTCACCATGCATATTTAATTCCGAAGAACATATTTGGATCATCAATTTCAGAGGACTGAAGTATAAAGACGCAATAAATTTTGGAAAACCCTATATCCATAACGCAAATAATAAAAAAAACAGTTATTACAATAGATGAGGATAGCGATAGTCATATTGTATGTTTGTAACGATTAATATATTTTGTAATAATTAAATAATTTGTAATTGTGTATATGTACATTAATAAAATACCATTTAGGATCAGTTTCACCACCTTGTGATAGCTTATTCACAACTTTTGTCTTTGTAACCTCGCATAAAATAAGAAAGTAGAAAACTTTCGTTTAAGCTATCAGACCCTTATCAGAAGGTGATGAAACTAGTCGTTAATCTAATATTTGAAAGATCATAATCCACACTAACCGTCTAAAACTTTCTTATAATCGATGGGGTAAGATTAACATTTTCATAATAATAACTTAAAACAACTTGGACTAATTTTTTATCAGTTTTAGAGGGCTGTAGCTCATTTATTAATTTTAAAAGTAGTATATTTCGATTAGTATTCTAATTTTAGAACGGAATATCTATCAGCTTTATTATAGTAATAAATTAATGTATATAATTCTAGATCACCTTGTACAGTTGAATTATTGGATCTTTACCCGTGTGTCATCAATATCTCATAACATAACCGACGTAATTATTAAGTGGCGTCTCTTTCTATTAATAGTGAAAAACAGAACAAAATAATTTGACATTTGTCGGTTATGTTATCAAATATTAATGACGGACGTGTAAAGATCCAATAGCGCAACTGTATATACTTTTGATTTTACCTCGTAGAATAATTACAACGGTGAGGAAGACGTCGTGAGTATTTATTTTCTTTTATTGGCAGATTCCTCGAAGGAATTTCAGGTCGAGGTTGCATACCAATGAAATAAAGCTGGCATTGTATTAAAACTTATGTCCATATTATCTTCATCTGGAAGGGACCACAGCTGCTACAAGTGGTCGTACGTCCGTGGTCAATACCAATACATAATATAGAAAAGAATTTGTTTCATTTAAATACATATTAAATTTCATGCTTGATGTAGTGGACTTATTTCTTTATGGTATATTGTTGGATTAACAGATTTTGTATATCTGACGTCTTGTTTGATTAAATTAAATTAATAGCTCTTTAAATTGGTTTGTTGTGAATTTCTCTTTATTAAATATTATTTGATGGTTATCATCTTAATTATCATACGTTGATTTGTAATTATAAGAGTGATTTAATCTATTTGACCGTGTTATTTGTTACAGCGTCGACTGATTTAAATTACAAACTCGTTTTAAATTACTTGTAATTTAAATTTTTGGTTTTAGTTCTTTTTTCTTTCTCCTTCTAAAATGTTTTTCATAAGTAAGCATTTTAGATACAGACGACTCAGCCAAAAACTCTAATCGCGCAGAACGTATCCGTGTAAGCTTCTGGACGGTAACATGATTATTACATAACACTGCTACTCAACTCTCAGAAACACACGTGCAACATGATCATTGACATAGGGAGGATACATCATCAACGGATTGGATAATACTTCATAAAAGTATGGGAGGCATCATCTACCATCATAACCACATAGTACAAGAATGCAATGCTAGAACACTAGCCAGTAACTTTATTTCCTATTTTTATATTGTAATTTCATTGTACAAGCATTTGATACTAAAAGATATTTTAAACCTCCCGTATAACCAAACTATTTACAGGGTGTCTCAAAATTGACGCCCGTCCTTTCAGAATATGGATCGGGGGGCTAAAACGAATTAAAACGTAAGAATGAAAAAATTGCGTTATGTTCATGGTTACAGAGTTATTGACAAAAAAAAAAGATCTAACATTCAATGTTTACACTTTATTAAAAACGAATATTTGTTACAAAACAAGAAATTAATTTATAGAAGGTGTTCAAACAAATCGCCTCCTACTTCAATGCAAATATTTGCACGATTTATTATTGAATCATGAACCCTCTGTAGCATGTTTTCGTCTATAAATGTCACAGTAGCGTGAATACGAGCTACTACATCTTCCGCACTCTCAACAGGTTCAAAGTAAATTTTTTCTTTCAAGAATCCCCAGAAGAAAAAATCTAATGGATTTAGATCTGGAGATCTAGGAGGCCATAGTACGAATCCACCTCTTCCAATCCAACAGTCGGGGACTGTTTGATTTACTAATGTTCTCACTTGTCTACCATAATGTGCAGGAGCACCATCATGTTGGAACCAACAATTCAATCTAGTTGCTAATGGAACTTGATCGAGAAATGGCAGTGGTAAATTGTCGTTTAAAAAATGAAAATACGATGCTGAATTAAGTCGGTTAGGTAACATATTTGGGCCGATTACATTATTATTTAATAATCCAGCCCAAATGTTTACTGACCATCGTCTTTGGTGACATCTTTAACGTATTAAATAAGGGTTTTCATTTCTTCACTCGTGCAAATTATGAGTATTTATAATCCCTGTCTGGGTACATGTACACTCATCAGTAAACAAAATATTTTCTATAAAATGTGGATCATTGTTTACGTTATCCAATAACCATCTACAAAAATTAATCCGAAGCTCCCTATCTCCTTCATGTAAAACTTGAACTTTTTGAGGCCTAAATGAATATAAGCCATTCCTTCTTAATAATCTATGAATGGTATCTTTTTGGAAATGCGTTTGTGTCGATGTAACTCGAAGACTTGTATTTGGTTCCGCTTCAACAAAATCAAGAATTTGCTCTTCTTGGACGACGTTGAGCGTAGAATGGCGTCCTCCCTTATTTAATCTGGCATTTAAATTACCTGTTTCCAGTAATCTTTGTTCAACCCGTCGTATAGTTTTTGCATCAGGGTGCCGTCGATTTGGGAATTTTACGGTATATGCTCTAGCTGCAGCACTGGCATTATCATTATGCGCACCTACTACTTTTAACATATCAACATATTCTCGATTGGAATAATAACGTTCCATTTTTAAAACAAATAACCGTATGAAATTATACTTATACTTATTATGACAAAAGTTGACAGAACTAATAATTAACATTCAACATTACCACAGCAACCTATGCTACTCATTTGTTTTTAGCTGACTTCGTTTTTAATAAAGTGTAAACATTGAATGTTAGATCTTTATTTTTTGTCAATAACTCTGTAACCATGGACATAATGCAATTTTTTTATTCTTACGTTTTAATTCGTTTTAGTCCTCCGATCCATATTCTGAAAGGACGGGCGTCAATTTTGAGACACCCTCTATCTAACCTCTATCGGATCTGTATTAATATCTTTACTCGATAAAGACAATCTATATTTTTTTGGTATAGCGACGATACGGGTTTAAATATATTCTGGCCTCAGATATAATATAGTTTATATTTATCGATTTGCTATAACAACGATACAGTTTGGACTTAGATTGAATAAGGTTCAAGTTACCGAATTGATATCGCAGCAATAGAGACAGACTATAAATTCCCTGTACAGGATATATATCCCAAGTAAGTATTAAATAGTAGATATTTATATATGCAACCTGTATTAAAAATGTATGCAAACAAATGTAGTGCGTATTCCAATCGTTATGTATATGTCAATAAACCTTCAATGTATAATAATCACATGCTGCAAAAAATAATAATTAAATAAAAAAATAAAAATTTTGTAGGTATTTAATTACAATTTTATAGCATTTACTAACTTTAATTATTTTTTCCGTACTGAAAAATCCTTATAAACACCACATAATGTATACGGTGCGGTGGAATAAGTGTAATTTATTGAAATAAAAATCATGATGTAATATAGTAGTTTACTCATTTGGTGTAGACTTCTTCATCGTCGTAGCTCGAACTCGATCTGTTACATGCTGTAAGTGATATATGTATCCGTTGATAGGTTTGTTCTCACACGAGTTTCAAACCATCAGAAACAGTCAGGATTCTGCGCAATCCATTTCTCGGCGTTCATACATAAGTTTCTGATTGTTTGAAAACAGCTGGACGTTGGACAGTTGGAAAACCATCAGTAAAACCTGTGTGAACATCGTCCAGCTGTTTTCAAACAATCAGAAACTTATGTATGAACGCGGAGAAATGTATTGCGCAGAATCCTGACTGTTTCTGATGGTTTGTGACTCCTGTGAGAACAAACCTGATAGCTTCAACCTGAGTTCTACTTGTGTTGCGTTGCATTACTTCTGTAAAATAATATTTCATACTTAGTATAAAACTCGTGTTATGAAATAATGTCGACTACTCACCTAGTATTATTTTTGTTTGAATTAAATTTTTCGTAGAAAACTTATTCTCACGTCCAGAGTAGTTGAGTTTTTGTTGTAATTCCAAAGAATATAATTCTTTTATCATAAATTTGATCGTCGTTTTCAATGTTGTTCCTCCAAGTTGAAACCAAAAAGATTTCTGTAAAGACATTACCTATAGTCATAAGTATACAGTACAGGGTATTTCAGGATGAGCTTATATGCGATTCATATCTGGTGAAATATTTATTTGATACTATCATTTTATTAATCTGACTTACAAATTTTTTCACAGAGCAATTTTCTGAATTTGCCAAACTTTGATCCAGATCTTTGACATCATCAATGTTTTGCATCGAAAAATTCCATCTAGTTACCGTCGTCAACCTACAATCCGTGTTGTTATCATCATCGTCACGTTTCAGTTTGTTTAACTGTTTAGACATATTAATTGAGGTGAGGTTATCTATTTTTGTGTTTTGTTCTTGAATTAAATTATTTTGTGCAATAGTCAATTCTTTCAGTTCCTTAACTTGACTTTCACTGGCTAAAGACAATTGCACATCGCTTGCGACGTGGGTTGTTACTTCAACTTGATTTGTTTCCACCGGTATAATTTCTTCCTGAATCTCATCAGTCTCATTATTGTTCTCGTAATTCGTGTTATGATCTAGAAATACAGTTTGGTTATCAGTCAATACTGTTGTGTTAAGTGGTGGTAGTTTGATTGTATGGGTGAACTCATCTTCACTAGAAGATAAATCGCTCTCCTCTGTAGGTAAAACCTTATTTCGTCGCCTTTTTTAGATATAATTACTGTGGGGTTGGTAATTGCTTCAATATCTGTCGATTCTAAGTCAGATTTTTCCAATAAAACAGATTCTGTCTTATAAGCAGTATCATAAGAATCTAAAAAAAATATCTTATTACTTTCTATTCCAATAAATTATTATCTAAGTGTCTAAGTAGTAATCTCTTATTGGCATATACTTTACCGAATAATTTTGTACATATTGGTTTCACTTTATAGGTAGGCCATTTTTTATAGGGTAGTTTTCCTTTTTTTGCGTATTCGGAATTCTGCTATCATATTTCACCTGCAAAAAAGTTAGGAACAGAAAGTGACTATTAGGTACATAGAGTTGCTTATATTGTATAACAAGAAAATAAATCAAATAAGGTCACTGCAGACAGTATACTAATGTAATTGTGAATTATAATATAAAAGCCCTATTTACACATACATATAACCTCACTATACAGTTACCGGTGCGCGAATAATTTCTTGACTTACAAGTCAAGTTTTAATATAGATTTAATACAGGAATCTTCACTAACGCGTTATTCCATCTATAATAGTAATTATTAGATTTTCATATTTTTCCGTGAAATTTTCCAATTTCTCTCTACATAAGAACTTTCTCCCAACTTCAAGGAATAACTAAAAAAAAGATCTAAATTGGTCCAGCTGTTCCCGAGTTTTGTGCTTAGCCATTTGAAGATTCATTTTTATTTATATAGATTTATAGATCTAATGAAGATCTAATCATTTTCAACAACATACCAATTGTTTCATAGGAAGACCGGTGCAGGAACTATATTGATATGATACCGGTAATATAACAATACTTTATATGTGCTATAAAGGAAAATCATATATTCTATATAGGGAATGTATATAAAGACAAAACTTTGTTCTTGCTGTACAGTTTCAATAACGGAAACATATGTAAAGGAAATACTATAAATATAATATATAGTTAATAACTTTATCGAAAAATCTTTATAGAATATTAACTAATCTATATAGTTGAGAAAAATCTGTATCGTTTGGTTATACGGGCTTAGACCACTTTTCCCTAAAAAGGAAAGGAAAGACAATAAGGAACTTGTCACCTGGTTATAACTGTATGTACCAAAAAGATGCAGGTTGAATCTGTTTGACGCCCTACTAATTAGATGACTCTTATTAACTACAAAAGTTATCTAATAATAACTATTGCCAGTGAATCTACCATAGTTGCAGTGATTGTACACAAGGAAGATAATTTTCAGTTGTCCCCGCCCATCAATGTTTGGCAAATCAAAATAGGCAGTTACTGTCCAAGAAAATTACTATATTTGTATAACTAGCTTGATCTTTTTTATTTCGTTATAATTTATTGCGAAAATATGCAACGATGATGAGCTGTTTTGTTTCTAATAACAGGAGATTCCGTATAAGATTTATTATGCAACAGTATTATTTACCGAAACGAATGTTAATTATTAATGTTGTATCGAAAAAAATATTTTATTGCCGTATTGAAACGCATTCAAGCATATATTTCAACTTGCAAGTCTGTTTTTTTGTTGTTGAAAATATTAATTACGCAGATACTCCGCTATAATCACCGAATAATAATCAACACTGCGTCAGAATGTAGTAAGTTTTCTGATCATTTATTTTAAAAAAACTAGTGGCGTGACGTTATAAACATTATAAAGTACAATAGTTACTATCATTAATTTTCAAGGTACACTATGCTAATAAAAAAATGTGATATGCTGTACAAAATAATAGACGGGAGAAACAGAAACTTTTATTTCTTGAGAATGTCGATTTCGAGATACGAAGATCTAAACTTCAAGATAAAAAGTGCTTTTATTTATATTTATTGTAATTTTGACATTAAACACAAATAATAGCTAAACTTTTGGTGATAAAAAATACCTATATCTAATTTATCTATTCAGCCAAGGCATCGGAGTAGGGTAAAGTGGGCAAATGGCGGTCACTTAAGAAAATTTTTTTTTCTAAGTAAAAAAATAAGTCGTAATTTCAAATAATTTTAAGATAGCAATCACTAGTGCACTTAAAAACTTTTTAAATCTGAAAATCTTTCAAAATGTTTTCTATACTTTTATGATATCAAAAAAAACAAAAATGTGCATTTGACTGGCATTGTCATACAGATAGGGGAATTCCGGTCACTTATGCGAGCAATACCGGTCAAGCAGAAAAATGCTTTAATTATAATTAAGTAAACTTCAAATAAGCATTTTTTACCAAAATATTGTTTATTGAAATATAAAGAAAATAAAAACAAAAACAATCTAACTATCTAAGTAAAAGGTTGACATTCATCACATGTGTGTCCCATCCACTGCATTCAGAATGTGCCCATCTTCCGCATAGGGTACATATGTACCACTGCTCATTATTCTTTCCATAATCATTACATATCAAACATATATCTTCATCGACATCTTCATTATCATCATATTGAACATCAACATCAGAATCTGATGAGTTTTCATCAAATAATTTTCTTTTATGGGATTCTCTCTTATTTCTTAAATTATTCCTTTTTTCATCAAGATTCATTTTAGAAGGTTGTACCTTTAATTTCTTCTTTTCCTTTACCTGTTTCTTGGCTTCCTTTTCTTCCAACTCTTTCTTCAATGGTGTAGCTGTAAGTATTTTCGCGTGCTGGTTTTGCCTGCCTGCTCTTTTCTTTTTCTCTGCTAGTTTAGGATCGGGAAGAATTTGTTGAAAAGAGAGAAATCCTGAAGAAGTTGAAGGAATTTCGTGTTGCTCTTTATTTGTAGAAGTCTTTGGTATAGCATCATCGCTTGCTACAGCTTGGGGATCATTGCTGAAAGACATATCAGCTTCGTTATCTTGTATGGCAATGACGTCCTGATTCAATAACTCGGAAGGCAAAAAGTCTTGTTCATTAAAAACGTTGCAGTTAAGAGGATAGATACCAACGCTTCTGAAACCAGCTTCTCCTTTGCTAATTGTAGCCATAGTTGAATAAGCTTTATTGAATAAAGACGCTACATCATAAGGAGTGATACTTTTCATCAACTGCGTCTTCATAAATAAATTGCACTGATGGCTGTATTTTATGTGAACTGTGTGGTGAAATTGATACCATAACAATATGATTTTCTTTGCAAAACTCGTACGACTTCAAAGAAATATGGCTGGAGTGGTTGTCTACAAATAATAAAACCGGCTCGTATTTCGTGGGTTTAGCGTGATTTCTAAAATGCGTTAACCAGTCACAAAAAATATTTTCATCGATCCAGCCATTCAGTGAACATTTATAAAGAGCTTCTGCAGGTCCATCTTTTTCCAGGAGAGGGCTTAGTCTCTTTCTGGGGAAGATAAACATGGGCGGAATAAATCCCCCTGCAGCATTCATAGCACACATGACGGTAATATTTCGGCCTCGTTCGCCGCTAGTTACCATACCAACTATTTTTTGTCCTTTGGTTGCGAGTATCTTTCCTGGATCCTGGACAGTTGTGATTCCCGTTTCATCTGCGTTATATATTTTGCTAGGGGAAAAGTTATATTTTGACATCACTTCTTCCACCAGTTTATAAAATCTAGCTATTTCATCCTTGTTGAAACCAGTCAGACGATTTAGACTGGTAGTCTCAGCTTTTCGCACTGATATGGTGGGATTGCGTCTGATGAAACTTCTCAGCCAGTCTTTTCCAGCCAGCCTTTGTGTTGCGCTAAAATTATGTATAATATGGTTTCTCTCAGCAAACTCAAAAATAAACCTTCTTAGTTCTTTTGTGGTAACACCGTAAAAAATGGACGCCAAGTATTTAATTTGATTAGCAATTTCCAGTTCCTGTTCAGTTGAAAACACAGGTTTTTTCCCATTATAGGTGCTGAGTCTTTTTTAGTTTTTACCCTTTCTTGTAGCGTTGATCATGGAATTGCGTATTTTTTTGAAGTTTGTCTTATACTCGTTCCATTTTGAATGTCTTCTATCGCTTGCTTCAAATTATCTCTGGTCCATTTTGCTTTACCAGTTAATCTTTTTCGATTTCGAGACATCTGTAAAGACAATTAAAAATGGAATAACCATTAACATAAACAGTGGGTAATGCCGGTCTCTTGACCGGCCTGTAACAATTTTTCTTATGGGTCATTTTTTTATGAGAAAAAATGTTTTTTATTCTATATTTTTTAGGACACTAAAGAAAAAAAGTCAACCTTTATGTATCAACTAAGTTTTTATGAAAAGAGAGAAGGATTTTATCTCCAAACCTTATTTCACTTACCGTAAATCTTACATCAGAATTGCCGAAAACACGTGGTGATCTGCACTAACCAAAGTTTTAACACAAAGGTCAGCTGGCGTATTTGAGGCCACATTGCATTGTTGCGAAACCTAGTAATAATCATTTTTAAGGTCAGACCGGCATTGTCCATCTCACCGGTATTTGCCCACCTTACCCTACGATAACCATCCAGTCAGCTCCTTGAGGAAAGTAGTGGTAGCGGAATCATACAAAAAATGTAGTGAAAATAGTACCAACAGTTAGTGATGCAGGCTTCACGTAGTGGTATTTATGTGACCTAGTTCACCCAATGAAAAGGGTAGTCAATACAACCGCAGTTGCTCACGACCATCACATTTCACACCTCAACTACATTACTGAGGCTAACCATTGCACCACTTCATTTTGATTCCAAAATTAAACAAACACAGTGTAGGCCTGCAAAGGATTTCTACTATAACTATAAACTATTGTAATGTTTTTCTTATTTATTTAAAAGTTTTTGTTACGACGGGTGGGATAAATTTATATACGCGTTATGTCTACTCACTTAATTTATTTATTCACTAAACTATACACTCATTTATATTATATACACAGTATATACACTTAAACTAATTTATATAAACACTTCACTACTTACACATTTACTTGTTCGCTGTTTATATCACGAGATCACTTTCCCTGGTCGTTATTCTTTATATAAGTTCCTTTTTACTAGATAATTCTAGATTGCGGCTCACACAAAATAATCGCCTCCCTGGAATTTTCTAGATAAGACTGGTCACAAAAACAATGTTTAGATAAGAATAGTCACAAAAGATAATAGTAAACAGTTCTAAGAAATCCAGGCGTATTCGCCAAAATTTTAACTCTCATACATAGCGTGGACAGAGTCCGATTCAGGCACTACACCAGTGTGTGATTTCATAACATTATTATTCCCAACGACAATGAAAAATATTCATTTTATTAATATAATTTTACTCAGATTTTGAAAGTATATAGTCTACTAAAACCTAAATTGATTGTTTCAGGTGAGAGAGGTCATCCTCCTTGAAGAGATGAGCGTGTCATGCGCGCCGGTCTGTGCACGGTGAGCGCCCCATTGGCCGCGTGCAGCCCGGCAGCAGCGCTCCCGCCATCTGCTCGTTTTTTGGCGCTTCATCTGCTGCACCAACAGACCCTTTACTTCATAGTGCAGGCCAAGTCCAGAGTAAGAGAACTCTACCAGCAGACATGCAGACATTTTGCCTTGCAGGGTATGCAAGATACGGATCTATTTGGTCTAGCTTTGATTTGTGGTAAGTTTCATTTTTTCAGATGACTCATTTCACTTTTTGTTATGCTTTATGTTGTCGCTAGATATATGGATTTAATAATTACCTCAAGTCTGAGTCTATTACTGATAATTATGATTTGAAAACGTTGAGAGTCGACCAGGGCGAGATCACTCTTTCATCGCATCAGCCTTATATAACATGATTAACGTTTCCGCATACAATATTCCTTTTGTAATGCAAAATTTAAGACAGATCCTTTATATAACATTTTTATCTATTATAAAAATCGGTCACTTGAGATGAACTTATAAAATGTAAATAAAATAAATTATATATGACGCATACATAAGAGATATTAACATAAACATATCTAGCATGAAAGAAACACTAATTAAAGCATTTGCTGAAGTTATTCAAGAGCTTTGGTCTGAAGACGGTTCAGACAGAGTGGTTAATACAGTATCATTGAAAAGTAAGATTCAGCGATTTACTTCAAGGTTCATGGGATACACTCAACATGATGCACAGGAGTTTCTTCGTTACCTATTAGCAGGACTTCACGGAGATTTCAACAAGGTATATGAAAAACCAAAGCCCATATTAACAGAGATTGATGACAAATTTAGTGATATCGAGAAAGCACAAGAATTTTGGTTAAGATATGCGAGAATGGACAACTCCAAGATTATGGATAACTTTGTCGGTCAATTAAAATCAACAATCAAGTGCACACACTGTGGTCACTGTTCAGTTACCTACGATCCTTTTTGGGATTTATCCCTTCCGATACCACAAAGAACAGGTCAATTACGACTTTCACAATGTTTAGATTCGTTTACAAGAGAAGAAACACTCGACGGCGATGAGAAACCAACTTGTTCGAAATGTAAGGAACGAAGACGATGCATTAAATCATTCTCAATTCATAAATTTCCGAAAATACTGGTTATTCACCTGAAGCGCTTTTCGCAAATAGAAAGTTTTAGTGGAAAACTTAATGATTCAATAGATTTTCCAATAGAAGGGCTTGATATGAACCATTACGCGGCTCATAATGTGGCACCTTGTATGTACAACCTCTACGCTATATCTAATCACTGTGGAACCACTTATAATGGTCACTACACAGCATTTTGCCGACATCCCTACACGGGACAGTGGCACGAATATCGTGGAAATCTTTAGTCAGTGGAGAAGCATATGTTCTCTTCTATGAACAAGATGACACAAAATCCCACCTTTAAGTTTAATAATTTTTTTTTATTAGTTTTTAAATTGTATATTTTTATTGTGAATCAATGTCTTATTTGTTTTTTTTTCTGCAAAATTTATTTATATATTCATATATACATTGTATCCGTTTAAATATAAATAAAATAAATATTAAATTAAAAAAAAATATTGTAGAGTTGTGCTAACTTGCCTAAGTATTTTATAAATACTTTTTTACATGTGCGTTTTAAATGATCATCTTCCAGTGTATGTATCATTCTTATAAATGTCTTTCAGATTTTTGTACTTTTATTTAGTGTTTTACGTATTAATACACCACCAATGGAACTTGTAGTAATATTATTATTATTATTATTATTTATTTTTTCACACTTGTACGTGGTTGGTGGTAGCAGTTTCTACCGGACGCAGTTGCATCAAGGTATAAACCTACTTAATTAGGGGGTTAGTGTTCTTCGGACAATTGCAGTTGTTCCCAGAATTACTGCTTTTTGAATCAAACCACAGATATGTCGAGATATGCTTAGCTCTTCCAGGTGTTTAGTTACTTTAACGTGCACTAAGCCATTTGCAGAAATTATGAATGGTTTGATCTCTACCTTTCTTAAATTCCATAAATCTCTTACCTCATCTGCTAGCGGACGATATCGCATTATCTTGTCTTTGTAAGCTTTCCCCAGATTTTCGTCCAGTGGGACCGAAAAATCAATAATGATCGCAGATTTGCTGTTTTTATCTAGCACGATCATGTCCGGTTTGTTGTGTTGAACTTCTCGGTCTGTTCTTATCAAAGTATCTCAATAGACTTTATAGTGCTCATTTTCAACTAGACTTAACGGTTGATGTTTGTACCGTGGTGTTTTTCCTAATTTTAGATTTAATCTTTGGGTCACAGCGAGATGTAGTTCCTTTCCCATATTGTTGTGTCTACTCAGGTAAGCGGTGGGGGCTAATTGGGTGCAGGCTGATATTATGTGCTGGATCGTCTCCTGTTCCTTATTACAGAGTCTACAAGTCTATTATTATTATTATTATTATTATTATTATTATTATTATTATTATTATTACAGAGTGATTACGAGCCAAAGCAAAGCTGATACAGCTCAATTACAAAATCAAATTACATAAGTACTAATAGGTTAGCAGAACTAATTTTACAAACTTAGCTTAAAATAAATTGAGATTTAAAAATATAGCAGCACTATGGAATTATAAAACACTAATCAAGTACAACACCAGATCAAGAACACCTGTCCAGCCCATTCTTGAAGCTATTCAGAGAAAGAGCTGATACGATGTCACTACTTAAATTGTTCCATTTATCGAATACTATATTTACTAGAAAATTTTGCCTAACACTAGATCTAAAAGATTCTTTTTTCAATTTACAATTGTGGCCTCTTAACCTGTTATCTTTATTTAATGTAAAAAAGTTAGAAATGCCTCAAAAGTCATCTCTTAGAATCCTAAACGTTGTAATGACGTCACCCCTCTCTCTTCTCTCATATAGTGTTGTCAGCCCGAGCCTGCTTAGTCTTGTTTCATAGTTTAAGTGAGAAAAATTTAGTGGCAATACGCTGGTATTGCAGGAAAAAAATATAAGAAAGAAAATGAAATGAGATCGTTTTACGCACATTGCGTAAATTTCTGAATGTTGACTTTACTTCCACTTGATATTTAAACGTTTTTAAACTGTTCCACAAAAGTTAGGGAAGTTCATAAATATTGGATTTATGTTAAAAATTATTAACTGTTTTATTCACCCAGGTTTTGTCTGTACTGTATATTGAATGTTTACTAGCTTATCTGACTAGTTTTTGTGTTTCTAAGTTGATAAGTTTTTAAGTTTAAGACAAGTTGTTTTTTTTGTATATTTAAGAATTTTACATCAGTTATTAGTTCCACTTTATTCAGTCAACTGTGATTTGAAATTTAGATATTTGTTTTGAATAATGCTTACACGTAAACTTACTGCGGATGAAGCTAATAGGGCTATTGAGGATTATTGAGGCGGGTATTCTTCAGAGAGAAGTTGCAGACGTATTCCAAGTCAGTTAAAGAGCAACTGGAAACGTGAAAGAAATACCTAGAAGAGGACGACCATGAGTTACCGCCCCCGCACAAGATCGTTTTCTGACTATGTCTACCCGTAGAAAACCTCTGAGTACTTGTCAGATCATGCAACAACGTCTTTTGAATGCTTCTGGTGTTCGGTTTCAATTGAAACAGTACGTCGAAGACTACACGTGGTTAAATTATGTTCACACTTTTGAGAAGAGTTCCATTAACACAAATTCATAGGCGTGTTCGATTGACATCGGTTAATGAACATGTGAATTGGCATGTTGAATGGAGGCCCGTATTGTTCACAGATGAGTCAAGGTATTGACGGTCTGATTGTCGGCGCGTTTGTACATGTATTCTTCCTCGAGTGCCCAGAGCTGGTACAGTTGTTAGGGGAGGCATTTGTTTTAATGTGCATACATAATTGTTAGTCCATGAAGGTTAAGGTTATAGGTGAATGGGTTAGTAAGTAACGCCTTCCACTACGACCCTGATGTGTCTATTGTGGCTCACGCCGTGCTAGAGTTCGCTGTACAGTTCACACCCTTTGATAAAGGAGATAGTCGTACTATGCGAGACATCTTTGTCCGTGAGTTCCAGTCGGGTAAAGCCGAAGGTTTGGAATCCAAGTATTTCCAGTGCGGAGCAGGTACAGAGAATGTGCTCTGCACTTTCCTCTTCCACGTAAAAGAAACGACAGTCCAATTTATGTTCCAGACCCATCCTTCTCAATTGTGTTCCTAGACGACAGTGTCCTGTCAGAATGCGTAAATCCGACCTACGCCATTGTAGGACTTACCTTTTTCGAGGGGTTTGGGATAAACGCCTTCGACTGTGTGAGCCCCGGTGTGTCTCTCCAGAGCCTAAGCGTTTTAAATTTGGCCCAATCGGAGATTTAGGTTTTGGTCGTGCTTATTGCAATGTCAGCGTCGGGTTCTGATCCGATTAAGGCAGAGTCGGTTCCTTTTCTGGCGAGCGCGTCGGCCTCTTCATTGCCCTCCACGCCGCTATGCCCTAGGACCCAGATCAAAGTAACTTTGTTCAGCTTGCTCAAGTGGTCAAGGATCTGAATGCAGTTCCAAACCAGCAACTCGATTGGAGCTTAGTGCTTTTAGATTATTTTAATAGACCTGTTCGCCGGATGCCTGTTACACAGCTCTCTGGTGCCCAGCTCTATAGCTACTTGGAATATAGTGGTGAACTTGCCAAGGTTTAATGAGATTTTAACTCTTGGGTTCGTTCCATAAACTCCCGCTCCTACACCGTTCTCGGTTTTGGAACCGTCCGTGAACAGCACATAGTCTGATGGTGAAAAGAAGTTTTCACTCCTACGCCAATCTCTCTCTAGAAAGAGGATGTTGTAGGCTTCTACTATGTGCAGCTGGGGACCTACCGAGTCTGGCATCATTCCAAGTATGTGATGATTACTAATTTCACTCAGCAGAGCCGTGTGATCTATTTGTAGCTCCTTGACGTTAAAAGTCTGTAGGTGACCTTCCTAACTTCCCTCTCTAGCTCTATATGCAGAGTGGTTAAGTATAGAATGGTCTCCGTGGCAAGTGTCGGTGTCGCCGACATTGCTCCCGTAATGGCCAGGCACTCGAGGCGCTGTGTACCAGAGAGCCTCACTATGGACGTCCGTTGCAATTCTTTTTGCCACCAGACGACGGATCCATACAGTACCACTGGTTTAATAACCATTTTATATATCCAGTATATCATCTTGGGGCTTATGCCCTAGGATTTGGCACATATCCTTCTGAGGTTCCAGAGGGATAGTCTGGCTTTGTTGTTCCAGATGGGGGTTAAAGGTCAATTTTGTATCCATGATAATACCCAAATATTTTACCTCCTCCCCAAAGTGGATTGGCACTCCAGATACTAAAGGTATCAGCAGTTTATCTAGTTTCCTTCTTAGTGTGAATGGAACGATTTCCTTGATGGAAACATGACTGCGCATATTTACGTAGAACAAGTGATTAACAATGTTATACATTTGTTTCATGCTGCTATTGGACCAATTTTCCTCTTTTTAGACGATAATGCTCGAACGCATCGTGCAAGAGTAATCGAAGATGCTTTGGACTTCTATGGCAGACTTCGGAGACAAATCGGTCAAAGCTACTTCAACGACAGAGGCAGAGGCGTTGTTTGGCTGTAATTCATGTTAGACGAAAGCATACTCGTTATTAACGTATGTACTTCAATATTTAATAAAATTAAAAAGATACACAACCTCAAATCGTTGTTTCAAATTGCAAACGTATTGCACAAAAGGGCACACTAACGCTTATATAAAAGAAAAAACATTCAATGTGTATCATTTACACACTTGGTGACCAAAAATCGTAATTTGTTAAAATACAATTTCAGAATTTATGAACTTCCATAACTTTTCTGGAGCAGTGTATTTGATAAGAGCAATTGTTTTCTTATCTTAATTAGATATAAACTGAATTTTCTGCTAGCGCTTAGTTTTAAATTTGAATGTATTATGTTTATGTCCCTATTCGTAGACAATAGGTACATACATTACTTTTTTTTTATTGGTGCCTCATTTTACCTATTTAAAGCAAACCTCAGCGTGTTTAAATCGAACTTTCAAACACGCGCGTTTTTTAAAGTTACCATGGTAACAACAACAACTCGAGAAACGTAAGTATCAATGACAACTTTTTGATTGTTTGATTGTTGATCTGACAGCAGTACCTCGTAACGTCAAATGAAAATAAATACTATTTAGGATGGCCTTTCACGAAACTTGGCTGGGCATCGAGGGCGGACTTTTATGAAATGAAACTTGGCTGGGCATCGAGGACGGACTTCCATTTTTTTGTAGTAATAATATAATAATAATATTTTATGATTTCAAAGTGCACCAATAAAAAAAATAGCGTAAAGTATTCGTGGATAACTGGTCTTTCAAACACTTGCTCTATTTCGAGCACTCCGGCTGCGCCGTCGTGCTCGAAAAATCGCGCGTGTTTGAAAGACCTCTTTACCCACTTATACTTTAATATACTATTTGAATTAGTATGAACTAAACGAAAATCTGATAATCAAATGATGCTGATAAAAATATCTTTCAGCAGAAGTTATTGACCAGATTCAAAAGACGTAAAATGTGTGTCTTATTAATATATTTCCATTATAAGTGTAAAAAGTAAAAGAAAAACAGTTAATAAACTTCCATAAATAATTGATTATTTTCTTATTTATAAACAATAATGAATATATTCTTCATTAAATCATCCTTCTCTTTAAATTTTTTTGTTATATTTATGTATAAACTGTCTGCATTTAAAGCCCATAAAAACAATGGGTACCTTCTATCTCCTTCTGATGTGAATCCTCTAGCATCTCGTGAGACGAACCACAATGGTTAAATTTAAAAACCATAATATTACGGTGTTCCACTGGTGTTACACTTATTGTTTGGTTCAGCCATCTGGCTGGTCGTAAGGTCGCTGTAAAGGCTGAATATTTCTTCAAGAGAAATGGTTTTAGTTGCTTCTTCGCGTTTTGGACAGCGTTGCCAGATATTCTAAGGGATTTCTTAGATTAACAAAATATTTAAGTCATATTCAACTTAAAATTTGTTCTATTGAAATCGAAATATTTCTATATCTAAACATAAACTGGTTGAAAAAGATGATAATATATTATGCAATGAATATTCTATTTTCAATTTTTTTAAATATCCATTATATACGAGTAAATTATTATAATAACTAGTCCACTTCATTATTATTCTTTATTAAGAAAATTATTCTATTAAGGTAACAAATTATAGTTTATATATTATTTTAAATCAGTCCAAATAAATTGAGTTAAAACTTTAAATTCCACTCGCTCAAAGATTTAAACTATGATAGATTTGGGATAAAAATTTTCCAGCAGATAGACTGAATTTATGCATAGCCAATAATGGAAGCATTTTGAATATTTAAAGTAATTAGGTAGAAGATGATTTTTCGTTTTGTAAATTCATATTAGTATTATTTATTTCATTATAACATCAGAAAAAATCATTAATGCAGCTAGGTGTTACACAACATCCACTAGTTTCCTGATGATAGATTGAATTTGTTTTTGCTATTTTTTCTGCTACTGCTATTTGAAATGAACTTAATAATGGGTAAATAATGACTGGAATAAAAGTTATAGAATAGGAACAGTAGTTTCTAATATTGATATATTCTACCAACTTTAATTGGGTCATAATTTGTATTTGAATTTTAGTATCGATTGTGTTATAAGAATTTTTTCCCCCATTTGTAGGGCATAAGATTTTCGAGATAATTAACGCGTGACCCTGTAGATAAAAGTCACAAATATCAAATCCGTAGCAATTCATTTGCATCAACATTTTTATTTATGGAGAATTTGATTATTTACGACAAAAACCTTTAACTTAATTTTTAAAATCGGCTATACACTAATGTGTCTGATAGGATATTTCACATATTAGCACACAATAATCACTGCTTTTAGTCAAAAGCGATTTATTTTCTACACAAATAAAATTATATCAATATCATATTTTATTATTAACATAGAATATGCTTTATTTGAATGATGTAATATGTAAAGTTTGGGTTGAAATGTTTTTGTGATGATTAATATATGTAAGGAATTTTGGAAAATTACAATTTTGTGCCGGATTCCATTAAATTCATATACATTTAAAAGTTGAAGCACAAAAATAAAATTTAATGTAATTCTCAAAAGGATGTACGAGTATCTAACGAAAGTTGAATACCTACCTAATTACAGTTGAATTATTAGATCTTTACCCGTGCGTCATTAATATCTGATAATATAACCGACATAATTATTAAGTGGCATCTCTTTCTATTAATAGTGAAGAACAGAACAAAATAATTTGACATTTGTCGGTTATGTTATCATATATTAATGACGCACGGGTAAAGATCTAATAATTCAACTGTATAGTCTTGTTATGACAACAAACAAATCTTAAAACGTGTTGATGATTTATCTTTTCTGATGAAATATAATTTGTTTGTCGGAAACCCTGTATTACTTATTTATCAATTTCTTCCAATTATTTTTATCATAAGTTACTTGTTTGGGCCTCACAAGAAAACGATTAAATTTTAAAGTAAAACCAGGTAAGCTGAATACGATTCTGAAGCAAATGGGCTCTTCATTTTTGTCGAATTCTTTTAGTAGTGATTAGTTTAGCTATTTGGTGTGAGTGTTCGGCAGCCAACTAATAATATGCCAAGAGTATCTGGGTATCGTCAGTTGAGCGACTTTGAGTGGGGTCGAAGTATTGACGAACATGAGGCAGGTTTTTCCTTGAGTAAAATCGCTCGACATTTGAACAGGAACATCGCTACAGTGCACAGAGGGCTATCAACACCGAATGGGTCTGGCCAACCCAAAAGAACATGAGCATGAGGATCGACTGTTAAGGTTACTAACCAGGTTTTTCTGTCTGAAATTGGTCACAGACTTACAATGCGCTCAATATACCGCCGAATTCGCTTTTTTGTCTGCAATCTTATCGTCTAAATTTAATTTTACCTTTAACAAATAACCACCGTGTTCGCAGAATAGAATGGTGCAATAAACCAACAAATTGGGAAGACGAATGGAATAGAGTCGTTTTTTCCGAAGAGTCTATATTTTCTTTATCAGTTCCGTGGATAAAGGTGGTTTTTTACAATATGCTTTGGAGGGCAAGTTTACCATTAACAGAGGGCTAATGGTTTGGGGTGCTGTCGCTGTAGGGAGCAGAAGTTCGCTAGTATATTTACGGGGGCATTTAATTACTTGTGGTTACGTTGATAATGTCTTGGAACCAGTTGCTCTACCGTACTTACGGGCATTAATTAATGTACTTATCCAGCAAGATAATGCTCGTTTCCATGTGGCACCTATTAGGTTACTTAGAAG
The DNA here is from genome assembly GCA_963921935.1 of Galeruca laticollis. NCBI lineage: Eukaryota > Metazoa > Arthropoda > Insecta > Coleoptera > Chrysomelidae > Galeruca > Galeruca laticollis. The sequence goes on from OY998180.1 coordinate 132,362,127, forward strand.
AAGCTCGTATCAATCTTCTCCCTTAGTTCGCCCAATCAGCAGATCTGTCGCCTATAGAGCAAATCCCCCAATGACTTTCGCACAGTTACGTAATGCCGTACAAATAGTTTGAAATGAAATCCCCCAAGATGGCATTGATCATATCATTCAAAGAATGCTCAGACGAGTGGCGGAATGCATTCAACTGAATGGAGCAGCAATACATTGCTAAATTTACTAGGCTTAGGTTGATTTTTGTTTGTACAAACATAGATCATTTGTAGTTTATGTTGCATTAAGTATGTACGCAAAATTTTATTTTACGCGTGATGTGTTTCTTTATTATTCAATATATTTGACACGTCTATAATTCATAATTATTTTTCGATTTTTATAAAACATTAGGTTATAAAGTTTAGATAATTATTATTCTGTTTATATTAGCACATGTAATGAGAACTTTGATAAATATATGACACCTGCTAACAATATTGCATTTACCTATACCTTCCCTTGAATTTGTTTATTATATAATATAGGACAAACAAAAGAGATTCCAGCTTTTTATGTAACTAACCTTGATTTTGAATACCATAACAACAATAACAAAGTATAATATAATGACAGCACCCAAACACCAAACCTAGAATATAACATTTGGCAAAAATTAAGGTTGATTTGAAAGTTGACGGACAAGTAAATCATTTCAAATTAACAGAATCTCCTTTCTACTATTTATTATGGTTAAAATGGATTGGCATCTACATTAGAAATTAATTATATCGTGAGCTCCTATATTTGTTTGAATATTATTAACTAATTATTACTGCCCATTATTCTGGTAATGTAAGGTTGAGTTTTAAATTTGACAACGCTGCTCTTCTACTAACATAAGAGGCATTTGGTATTACCAGCAAGAGTTGAGGACTCTCCGGCCAGGTCAATAAAAAATGAAGGTGGCCTTAGGCTAAAAAACACGATAAAAAAACAATGCTTTGCTGCGGTTAAAGACAGGTAGCCGTGCTCGCGGTGAGTCAAAGGGAGGGGGGCATCAGGATCATTTGTATAACCGGGGAATGTGCCCGACCCAGTACAATCGAAGCCAAAACGTGGGGGTCGTATTTTTCGAATGCCTCTGTTACAGTGGCGCACGGAATTGATAAATTTTTCATACCTTCTTCACCAATTTTTCATTGGAATTTGTATAATTAATAAAAATTCGAACATAATTGAATACATCATAAACGAAAAGAGTAGATCACTTCAACTAATAAATATTGAAGACATTTAATTGATACCTAAGGATATTGTCATCAATGAATGCGTTGCAGAGCTGTTATCTACATTTTTAATTGACACATACAGTGTAACACCTTAGTTTAGACCTTTAAATACACTTTTAATTTCAACATTTATCGATTCAATCAAATTCGGTATTAGTAATATAATAAACTTTTAAGTGACAGAACAACCCTTTATATATATATATATATATACATATATATATATATATATATATACACATGTTAGAGTTTTCTGTTTCGAGAGTAAACTGGCTGTCCCCTTTTTAGATACTTTATGGACTAGGTCTCCTGATAATGTGATTATAATTGATTGGTATAGAAAACAAAGTAGCTCTGGGAGATATCTCAACTACAATTCTTACCATAAATTTAGCATAAAGGTTAACTTGGTTAAACAAATGACAGCTAGAGTTATGAACCTCTCTGACCCTGTGTTTAGAAATAAGAATCGTGATATTCTCTTCAATTTGTTCCTAGACAATTCCTATCCAAAACAGTTACTAAGAAAGATCATCTTCAACACGTCTTCTGTTTTATCACATACTTTGATACAATCAATTGACACAGCAGGTGCAGCTGAGTTGGATCCTCTCTCGGCCTCTAGAACGATTCCTTCCGTTTTAACGGTTTCTCTGCCTTATATAAAGGAAATTACGCCCAGACTTACTAGGATTTTTTCACAATACTTACAGAATGTTAGGTTTGCCTGCAGGAGTTCCTTGATTGTTAAGTCAATTTATGGTCCTTTGAAAGACAAGATACCTGTCGTGGATTGTAGTAATGTTGTTTTTAAGCTGTGTTGTAACAGTTGTGACCTCTCATATATTGGTCAAACCTCCCAAAAAATTTCTAGCCGTGTATCCCTCCATAAAAGTGATATAAGGTTACATCCTGAGAGATGTTCTCTGGCTAATCATGTCTCCTCGTTGGATCATGTCATTGATTTTGAAGGAGTTAAAATCCTTTCTCGTGAGAGAAGTTATAACAAAAGATTGTTTTTGGAAATGGCTTTCATCTTCCAAGAAGAAGGTTGTATGAATAGGAAGACTGACATTCGGAATTTGAGTAATCTCTACGCCCTCCTCCTAACGCTTGATAAGCACAATTGTCTTCATATTAATAACAATAATAATAATAATAATGATAATATTAATAGTTTTCACTAGTTTCCTACTTGTGTCATCATGGTAGGTGTTCCCCCTTTATTAAAAGATCCATAATAATAATAAATAACATCAATAATCACATATTAATTCTCGTTAATGTGAATTTCATTGGAATGATTTTCACAACAGTTCCATAATTTTGGTACCACCCCGGTATTCTCTTGAAAGTTTCAATTCGATTGTTTCAGTGTCTCGCGTCATTGCAAAGATCGATTCTTTTCATTCATTTAGTATGATGAATGCTGTACTTAACCTGACATTTTCACTATTTTCAGTTTCCGCCATTATGCTCACAAGTCCGCGTGGGTGTGTGGATTTTCGATTTTAAATGTTTTACCTTTTTACTTTTTAATAATGTTTTAAATTTGAACCAGTAGTAGGCAAATGTATTGCCGACTGGACCTATTTCTTAAATGACTTGCTGTTGTACACGTTTCCTGTATTCAAGATCTACGTATGATGCAATCTCGATCAATGTAAGTGGTAGAAATGTTTGTAAGAACACTTTTTATAATTTATGTTTTTCTTTCCTTATTGTAGTTCCCTGATGATGTAAATAAAGATTTACGAAAGCTTGGAGAATTGAATAGAGTGTATTTTTCTTCTTTTGCTGCAATCCCCAAAAAGATATTTTTCAATTTGTGTTCTAATTGATCAGCAACGATCACGGCGTTTTTTCGCTTTTCAGCTATATATATATATATATATATATATATATATATATATATATATAATAATTCGTATTAGCAGCTGTTTATTTCACAATTTAGAAATATTTGTGAGGATGCAGCAATTGGCATGGAAATTAAACTCCTATTTTAATTTAGTGAAAGGTGAAAGCTTTCGTAATAGTTTTATTACTTCGTCAGTCACTCTAAAATACAATGTATAACTAAAAATGAAAAATCAAAAAATGGGTACTTACATTAAACGAGTAAAAAATATAAATTAAAATTCAGAAAAAACAATGTAAAAATATTGATATATGCTTGAGACTTTTCAAAAATTATTGTCAATATGAAGTTGACAAATGGATGATATAACAGAAATGTTCGTAAAAATTATTGTAAAAGGTTGAACTAAGATATTGATGAAAAATTATTATTAGATCTGTGATTCTTTTTATTTAATTTTGTCTCAATGTCCAGAATATTAGAGTAAATAATGTTTAAATTTTGAAAATCACTTTTCTTGTTCAATCTATTTGGTTCATTTTTTATATAAACCATTTCTAAAAAACATCTTTTGAACAAATTATTTTCTTTGGTTAAAATAGAAACGTTATTGAAATCTATGGAATATATATATATATATATATATATATATATATATATATATATATATATATATATATATATATATATATTGTAGTAATAATTTTATTTAACAACAAACAAAAAATATTACTAAATGAAAATAACATGAACTATTTAAAGTATATAATAATACGTAATCCGTGTTCGCTTCTACCCTTCACCATGCTACTATGTATAGGACTAGGTTACATCACTATCGGTGTGGTGTAAGGCGATTCGAGTGGCGCCATCTTACCATTTATAACAGAGTCTCAGACGTTGTGCGGGGCATCTACATGAAGGTGGTACTGTAGATAGAGCTGTATAGCCTGGTAGGGATCGTTCTGCTATAATATATATTCCAGAAACTTAATGACAAAAATTCGTAGGAGAGGTAGGTCAAGATAATAGTAGAAGTTCAAATAAATTTTTGGTCTAAGAGCCTTTATTTCGGAGTTATAGGTCTTTAAAATCTCGAAATAAAATCTTATGTTTTGTCATAATTTCTAAACTATATATTGGACTAGTTTAAAATTTCATTGATTGATTACGTAATTACTTACATCGATGTCTTGTTCTTTACGATATAAATGAATCTACATTACACACAGAAATCCAGAGGTGGCTTGTGTCCAGTGGTTAACAATCCGTAATTTCAAAAATGTATTTTCTAATTAATTTACTAATAGAAATGTACTCTTGTTTTAAGTCGATAAAATGAATGGCTTAGGAGAAATATGAATTTTTAGATCGGAATGTCATATGCTGTAAAACTGTCATTATTTGATTATTTAAGTTTTTGTAATCATATATATTGTTTTCAAAGAATATGAAATAAATTTTGGTCATCTATTTGACCACTTTTTTACCAAATATACCAAATTTTTAAAGTTTAGGCTGAAATATAGATCATATCTGTAGTTAACGATTTCATCAATAGATAATCAGCAAATTGTTAGAACGTATATATTTTTTTAAATTTGAATAGAAGATCGTATTCAAATGGTGTTACTGGCGAACACTATGGTGATTAAATAACACATACTAAAAATAGATATATCGACGGCTTATTTATCTATGTGGATGTCAAAATTTAATATTGATACCATAAAAGGTTTATTTCTGCAAATAATTAATATGCCATTACTCCTATTTCTGTAACGTTTGGCTGTTACCATGAAGATAGCATTCTGTTAGTTATATTTGTACATATGTTTCCTCAATGAAATAATTAATAAAAAATGATTATATGTCGTTAACAAACTGTAGGATCCATTCTACTCGTACATAATGGTTTTGTGATTTATGCTATTCGCTTTCGGCTCGTTATATAAACACACTTCCGTTAATAATAGCCGTCCTTTTATGATCTTTGAATAATATATTATTATTTAAAGATTTCACCGCCAGATTTTACCTTTCTACAAACAAACTTAGGTAGTAGCAGCGTAGAGTACTTCAAGGCTGCAAATTGGGATTTGCGATTGCATGCAAAAACTTTAGAGTTTATGTTGACATTTAAGAACTGATTTTCCATGTTATATAAGACTTGATCAGCTACGACACAAAAGCTGTAATATTATTCATTTTCAAATACACTACCAAGCAGAAATTTGAAGAATCTTCATTTTTATCGGATTTTTTCGATTGTAACTAAAAAATGTTGTTTCGATGAACGTTTGACACAAAAGGGCTCCTCACCTAAATTCATAAAAATCATTGTCAGAACAGTTTTTTGTTTCTGTGGTTTTATCTGTTCATTGAGAATTGATTTTGCGGCACGATGGCACAATTTATAATGGCTATATAAGATAGCAACGGTCATAGAGAAACTACGAGAAACGTTGGTGTAAGTCTCTAGAGTGGACAACGAGTATATCAGCAATTATAAAATACTGCTCTATTCATTCGAAGACTTGGTTCAAGAGAATGTAAATATAAGCGAGTTGGCAGTTAGGATTATCTTCTGAAACAAGGGCTACTAGAAAGCCGCTATCCCGTAAACACTAGATTTGTTAGTTGAATTTTGTACGAGAAAACTTGGCTTGGGCAATAAATCATTCTTTATTGCAACGACAAGATGTGAGATATGCGTGTTTTTGCCGAACCACTCCCATTTAGTGGAGGATCAGTTATGGCATGGAGAAGCACATTTTTTAACACTCGAACGGAGTCTTCATAGGGGATGGAACTGCGCAGTGGTACCCGACAGAAGTTCTACAAGACCTTGTTGTAGCGTTCGTGGTTATTATTGGAGATGATGCAATTTTTATACATAAAAATGCACCATAGAGAAAGTAATAAGAGAGTGTTCGTTCCCGTATAAACAGCTGGCATCGCGTCGATCTGAGCGCACCCCTTGCGGGTAGCAGAACTAATTCTTAGAGGCGGGATATTTAAATTTGGTAGTTTGGATTAAGGGTAGGTAAATTTTACAGTTTGTCTTAAAATTGTTTATTATATAATTATTTCATTCCAAAAAATAACATTATATTTCATTTTTTGTAATGATATAATTATAATAAACAATTTTGAGACAAATAATTTAGGTAATAAATATTAATTAAAACAGCACATATTTAAATTGGTTATTAACCTGCACATAATATAAAAACAAATTAATAAAACATTTCTTTATAATCCATAAGTCTGTTATTTATACATGGTATTATATATACAATATTAACTTTAAAATTCTTATTCTAGTAGTTAACGATATCAAAATACAAAAAAATGTGATAAGATTATCAGTTACATTATTATTAAAATTTTTTAAATTTTTACTAATATTTCCTATTATTAAAAAAAAATATTCTAATATCACTTAACAGGGCTACCACACAATTTTCAGTGATTTTTCCTGACGATTCCTGAACAAAAAAACATAATTTTTCCTGATACACCCACTATAAATAGACATTTATACAACAGTACATTTTTCAAAAAAATTCTACTGCAGCCTCCACCTACCCCATAGCTGCCCAACTCTCACCTTTTTTTTAATTCTTTCATTCCAGAAAACAATAAAATTTACATAACTTGTACATTTAGTTTTTTAAATTAATTAAAAGGACAAAACATGTGAAACAGAGAAAAACCCACAGTTGTATACACAATGAACCCATGAACATATACTTAACAAAAACTAAAAGTAAAAAATGGCACACTAGCTTAAATATTAAATAATGTTTTAAATTGGTATCACAAAACATGAAAAAATTATCTATATAATTAATTTATCATACAGTTACATCTTATTATGAATCACAAAATTACATATTTCTACTAAAGTTAATCTAATATTACATATCAAATTGCACATTAAGTTATTTTAAAATTATTGACAACAAAAACAACAAATATTTTAATAAAAAGGATTTAAAAAGTAGATTCCCCATTTCCACGAAGACAGGAACAGGTCTGAATAAAAAAATATTGAACGCATTACATTGTTACCAAAAAAAATTATTTTTGTTTGTTAGTCCTCTGACTATCATTATAATATTTTTTAATTAATAAGGGGACACAAACTTTCATGATTTCAGAAAATACGTATGATTTATGTTCTCGACAAGTGAACCAATCAAAATTTATATGATCTTTTGCAAAGAGTTCTGTTTTTTTGGTAATATTTTCTACATGACCTAAAAGTGGTAAAAAATGATAAACAATGTCATGCAGAATGGAAAGAAATTTTACGACTTCTCTTTGTACATAAATCAGACGTGTTTTATCATATTTTTCTTTGAAGGAAGTGAAAGTATGGTGAACATCTAAAATATCTGTCTGCAAATTAGCCTTACATGCTTCGCAATTAAAAGTTGTAATTTTTTAACAACGAAACCAGAAATATAGCTTATTGCCTGACTGTCAAAATTTGAATCATTTAATTCTGTATCTGAAAACGTGAAATCAATATTTTCCAATTCATTAATAATATTAGAAGTCAATGGTTTTGGTTCATTATGAAAATTTAAAAAATAATTCAAGTTGTCTAATAAACTGCAGTCATCTGCTTCACAATTGTTATTGTAGCTCTTGGCAGTAATTAAAGTATTTAAAATTGACGTTTTTAAAGCTGTTATAAATTGGTAACAATTTGGAGAGGTATTGGCATCACCATACTGCCGAATTGCCCCAAACATATTTTCAACTGGGTCCTGATTTAATGAACGTGTTCTTATGAATTTGAATCCTAATTTCAAACATTCTCTTGTTAACAATTTGACACCCATAATAGTAGTTAACCAAGATGTTTTAAAAGGCATTTTGGTTTTCATAGCCTTCCCATTTTTCGGTAAAAACTGCCAAGATTTTATTTTTTGCAGCATAGAATTCCAAAAAAGCAGATGGTTTGACTTTTTTGAAACACACCGTCTTTACCGGCTTTACCAGCATCAAAGGTTGATTTCCTACCATTAAGACTGTCAAATAACTTATCAATGTCCTCAATAAATTCGGCAGTATAGATAGCTTCAGATGGTAATTCACCAGGAACAATTAAACTTTCAATGGTAGCAGCCACAATGTGGCTCATTATTTTTGCAGCAATTGAAACTTTCATTTTAATTTTACTGTTTTACGAAGATCAAAAAATGATTCTTTAATTTTATGCAAAAACTGAAATTTTTTCGTTTTATCAATATAAAAAGCATTTTTAATATGTTGTAACTTTGCACATTTATAGTTATCAAAATAAATATCATAATTAAATAAAGCATTTCTCGAACATTTCAAAAGATGAGGAGGGTCATATAAAGTTATTATTTTCTTTCCATTTACAAAAAAATAAGGACCAGGTTTTTCAATTTTCCAATGTCTACTTAATTGTCTCAAAGCTGCTCGATTTGTATTTCCTAGATTGCAAACAGTTGCCATTACATTTAATCCTACATCTTGTAGTGCTGAAATTAGCTCTACAATAATTAATTTCAAATCTTCAGTTTTAACCTGATCCTTAGTAAAATAATAAACCACCGGCTGCTTCCAAGCTTTATGTAATCCATTAATTACAAACACTAATGCATGATTGGCAGGTTGTAACTTCCTGCCTAAATTACTACCAAGATCTACGAATCCAACACTTTTGTCATTAGCCACATCCAAAGTCAATTGTGTCTTTTAATGCTATTTCATCAAATAAGAGGACACGATTTTTATCTATCTGCTTCATTTTAACAACCCTTTCTTTAAGCCTATCAAAAATTGCTTTATTAATTCCAGTATCAAATGGCACTGATCTTAGAAGTGACTGTAAAGTAGATTTACTGGGCAAAGCTATAAAACGTTTTAAAAAGTTATATGCTCGTGGTCCCTTTTTATAAATGGTTAATGAAAGGACCTCTTCTTTTATTGACCATGAAGGTTTATGTTTCTTAGAGTTTGCAATACTACTTTTTAAAAAGTCCATGCCTGCTGGATCTAATTTTGAATTTAAATTTTGAAATAACTTTCATTCAGACAATTTAACTGTTTTTTTAATTTTGTTATTACTACGAATAAGTGCCTTTTTTAATTTACAAATTTTATTTCTCTGATCTTTATTAATGTAATACATTTTCTTCTTCTTGGTAGATAAATTACTGACTCTAGTTTCATTTATTTTACTTAAAATACTAGATTCCAAACATTGCTTTTTAGGTAAATGTTCTGATTGAGTTTCTTGGCTATCATTATTTTTACAAAAAATAAGCTTTCTTTTTACAGGCAATATTGTACTTTCAAAAGATTGAGTATTACTGCTGTGTTCAGCTACTTTTGGTGGTGTATGATATAATAAGGGTTGCGAAGGTAAAGCAAATTTAGTGAGTCTTTGGTGTAATGAACTTGTAAATGCAGTATCATCAAAATGATCTTCACACAACCTTTGATCTGTGGATGTATAAGGCAGTTCTAAAATGTTGTACCACTGTTTCCTTCGATTAATGTCAGGTGGAAATTTGAAAAATGTTTTGTTAAACTCTAAATTGCGAAGTGATCTGAAATATTTATTATTACAATTTTTTGCAATACAACTATAAGAAATTTTACCTGATGATGTCATTTTAAAGGTTCACTTACTTTTATTTACTTTCGTAGAATTAATGCTAAATAAATTTAGAAAATACTTACCCTTGTAACGGCTAATTTTTTGCAATTGTTATTTTTGACATTGTCACTTTGAATTTGACAAACACAAGCCAGATTCACACCAACCAATGTAAGATTGATTTTGCATATTTTCATTTTTAATCTTGGATATTTCATAATATTTATCGATAGTAAAGGCAATATGTTAGAATTTATTTTCGTTTGTATAGTTTTAAATTATTTTATTCTATTTTGCTTATGTAAAACAGTCTTGTAGTTCGCGCGACTACAGAGACTCCATGCGCGGGTGGCGGTGCAGAAACGTTGTGCCACTTGCCGCCTATCCATCAAACCGTCTCTTATATTATTTTTCTATGCAATGCACAGTCTCACAATGCTCGGACGGTTACGAGGTTCAAATCACCCGAATTGCTTAGTCTGTTCACAGACCAGATTGAAATCTGATCGAATATGTTTTCGGAGATACGTTTCGGTCCCCTGGAATTCTAAACAGCTTCACGACACATTTATGCAGGGATCGGACAATCTTCCACATAATCTGATCCAAAGTAAACCAAAGTACAATTGTTCAGTTCCTTCGCAAATCAAATTAAAAACAAACCTAAAACTCACTAGTGTATACAATGATAGATATCAACAATTACTATTTTACTTATAGAATAAATCGATCTTTATGAGAATCATCATATTCGATCCAGTTGACATTCACAGACAAACCTAATTTAATTTTAATTTGTTGGAAGTTAGTCGAACAAGTTTCGGCTATAATAGTTTGTGAGTGATTATCATAGAATAATAAAAAAGCGATTAAAAAAAATATGAATATTAAGTGGATTTTAATGAGAACCTACAAAAAAATGAAGACTGTCAGTTTATTAGAACAGGATGTGGCCGTACTCCCATAATTGCCTGTTAGTCCTAGTCGTTGTGGGAAAAAGTACTTCGAGGCAAAGAATTTTTTTAATCAAGTCGACAAATTAGGCATCCTTTAATAACCAACTTTAATTTCCAAAGCGAGACGATGATGTTCGAATTTCACGCAATAATTAATTAATTAATATTACATACTTGCAATATTTTTTTTTGAATTGAACACTTAATTATAAAATAATTATTCAAATTTTAATCAAAATTAGTCGGTTTTCCGAAAAGTAAATACCTTTGTAGTAACGTTAAAGTATGTTATGTGAATTATGCTAAGCGGCATTTTTTAAAACTGATATCAAAACAAACTAGAATATTATAATAGTTTACACTACAAGAATCGATATGATATCCAAAATACGAAGACGAAATTTGAGCTCGATGTCACAATTCCCCGAGTCATACTTTATATTTTTTCTATGACTTATTACAAGAAGTTATAAAATAGACACATTTTTGGGAATAAAATAATCGTATATTTAATCACTTAACAGCCCATTTGGGTGATTTCTATTCTTAATAATTGATGAATTCATTTTTTTCCTATTTTTTGGTTTTTGTTTCTAGTTTTTATCATGTTCCTGCATCAAATCAGTTCGGTCCGCTTTCTTGTTTTCGCTCAACCTGCCATTTGGTCATTAGAGTTTTTATATTTATCCCAGCCATTTTATTTCCTGCATTTCAATTTTATTTTATACAGGAATAAGCAATTAAATATTTCATATGTCTATTTTGAATAAAACTTAACGAAACAATAAATCCTCCTCATGAAAAAATATTTAAATTCAATATGAATTATTTAAATAAACTTGTAAATCGTAATAAATTATACTCATATAATTTTAATAAAATTACAAGTAAAATTGCTGAACCAGAAACTGGTGCTACAACATAAGCTTTAGCTCATTATAAATGTGAAAAATATAGGAATTTCAACAGAAAATGCCTCGACCGATATTGAATTGAGTATTTAAATTACAAGAAGTATTTAAATTCTTTTTTAGTTAACTACTACTGCTGAATATTTGAACACATTATTTGCAAACATGAGTGGGGATGGTATTGTAACGGCGTCTCAGTGCAGTCTACAGTGATATCAGATATCAACATAACTCCTGTGAATTTGGCACATAGCAACTAATGCTAGCCATCTTTGCCACAGCTTAGAAAACATGAACGGAAAGCATGTAACTCGTACTGAAAAGGCGCAGTATAGTTGGCGTAAAACATATAGTGTTGCGGACCTAAACTCTGAAAGGTTAATATTTTGTTTACTTACCAATTTGTTACATAACTGTTGAAAGGGCGTTCGGTTTAATCGGGATACCAGACTTGAACTGAACCCTTTTTGTATCCCATTCGATTTTTTATGGACAAAACTAAATTCTATGAAAAAATAATAAAAAAATAAACGGTTTTAAGGACTAAAACTGACTTTTTCGTATCTGTCAGACGCCCTGAACAATACCTTATCATAAAATTGGTCATTTGTATACCTTCCGGAGGCTGTATCTTGCTAACAAACTGAAAATTCTCCAAAAATGACAAAAATTTGTCACTTCCAGTACCACAGTACCCGTTGTACTGGCTCTTGTGAGCTGAAAATTAATAGGGTTCATCTGTGAACAATATCCAATCATAAAATTGGTCATTTGTATACCCTCCGAAGGCTGTATCGTACTAACAAACGGAAATTTCTCCAAAAATTACAAAAATTTCGTACTTCAAGTAGCATAGCACCCGTTGTACTGGTTCTGGTAAGGTTAAAATCAATAGGGTTCATCTGTGAGATGTCCCGTACAATATTCAATCATAAAATTGGTGACTTATTGCACTCCGGAGGCTGTATCGTGCTAACAAACTGAATTTTTTCCGAAATGTCGTAGGTAATTCAAGTACCATATCACCTGTTTTACTGGCTCTGGTGAGCCGAAAATCAATACGGTTCATCTGTGAGATGTCCTAAACAATATTCGATCATAGAGTTGGTGACTTGTTGCACTCTGGAGCCTGTATCGTGCTAACAAGACATGTTACGAAAAGTGGCCGACGACGACGACGACATACACACAGGATTTTTTTTCTAAAAACTGTTTTTTCGTGTTGTTCTTAAAAATGACAAAAATTTTTCTCGCATAATAAATAGGTTGGGCGGAAAAGTAAAAAGAAATTTTATGAATAAAACAATTCTTTAAAAATAAATATTATGTCTAACTCCTGTTTGTCACTACTATATAAGTAACAGGGAAAATATATTAAACTTAATTAATTTTCTTCTTCCAAAAATTCTATTAATCCTTCTCCCATATCATCTGTTTTACTATCACTATCGTCTTGTAAATCCATAATACATTTATTTCCTCCATTAATATGGACCTGCCCAATATTCTTATACTCATCTTCAATTTTGATTACTTTTTTAATCTCTGTTTTAATTGTGCCCAAATTAACTCGATAGGATTGAAAATACAAAAATAAGGAGGAAGTCCCACTATAGAGTGTCCATGTTTTTCAGCTATACTCTCTAGGCCGCATACTTTTTTTTAAATTTCTTTGTCTGTAAAACTTCAATCAGTTGTTGTTTTGTATAAGAATCTAATAGAATGTGTTTTTTCACATATCAATATTGTATATGTGAAAAAACACATTCTGTTCTGAAAAGCTAAGGCAGCTGATATTACAAAATGGATTATATCAAAATGTAAATAACTTCACAAGAGTCTCAAACCATACATCAACAATAATACATTTGTTAATCTCAAATGACAATAATTTAAAACCACAAGTACATACAACACCGAAAATTACAGACCATTGCATATTGACTGTTGATTTAATAGAAAATAATATTACTAAAGAGAGTATCACTAAATGTAGAAATATCGCGTGATATGTAAACAATAACAGCAAAGAGATTCATGGTTGATTCACGCAAAAAGAAAAAGGGCTACTGAAACAGAGTGGTAACCGCGGACATGCATGTTTCTGGCTCATTTGCCGTCCTAAGCACGGTAGAACCAAATAAGGATGGGAAACTTGGGAGCAAATATGTTATTCGAAACATGGGAAAACACAAAACAACGGATTTCAACAGGGAAACCAAACGCTCATTTGTGCCTTCAATTGGAAGATCCCGAGTTTTCGGGACAACAACCAAGATCGACACGGAGGCGCATATAGCTCCCCTGCCTGAACCTTCCGGTACCCATGAATCTTTTTGCTGTTGTTGTTTACATATCACGCGATATTCCTACATCTTCTTTGTTGTTTACTATGTTTTCAAGACCAATGGAGTTGAAATCCGATACTATTGATAGAGTTGTTTGGGCTGCTTGCAGTTTGCATAACTGGTTGCGAAAGACTGCCCCAAGCCACTATATGTCACAACAAGCAGTGGACAGAGAATATTTTAACACAGGAGATGTAACACCTGGTGAATGGAGACAATATACCAACATCCTATATCCAGTGATCAGACAATCGTAGATGACGTACTTCACGGAAGAAAATACTCTACCGTGGCAATGGGAGAAACTTAGACTTACAAAATCATAAACAATGTTTTAAAAACATAGTATGCATTTGTGATGTATTAAATTTACAATTCTTTAAATTTACTTACCAAATTTGATGTAGTGCTTCTTGTTGTCACAACCTCACTCAAATACGTAGCATCCTTAAACCAGGCTAACTTTGGTACATAAACCTTCCACAGCCACTCTTTTTAATTTTTTAAATTTTTTGTAATTCCGTTCTATAGACATCTTTAATGAACTTGATTTTAGACTTAGCAGCTTCGCATCCATTTCGCCTAACAACTGATTTTCTTTCAGCTCAGACATAAGTCGTTTAAAACTCGCATCCCTCAATGTTTTGTTGCTGTAGTCTTTCTCTTTAATGTTCCACAATGTAGGAAATTGTTGGTACACTTGTAAAACCAATGAAATATTACTCGAGTTCCACTTCCACCAATAGTTAAGCAAATTTTCACAATAACCTAACCCAACAGTAGACGACAACACGTGTTTTCCACACGCCAGCTAGTTGGCTATTGAGCAAGTGGGAAATTTTGTGTGTAGTCGACTACTAGCCACTCACCGATTCGCCGGATTTTTACAAGCCTGCTTGTTAGCTTGTAAACTCGCCCCGTGTACTTGAGCCTTAACTGTGTAATGAGCTAGAAAACCAAGGAAAACTGGTATCTGCTGATCTTTACAATTATTACTTAAGAAGATAGTATAATAATGGAGAACTCCCCAGATTTATCTGTTCATTGACGACTACATATCGTCGGTACAATGCCAAAACCACGAATGTGCAAATTTGCATTTTTCGCCTATGTGCTTTAGCAGACGTCTGAACCTTGAAAATATTCGATGCCAAAGTCACGAATGTGCATCGCGAGTCTAACCGCCCTCTACGCCCGATGTTTAATTTGCGAAAGTGGGAGTTTAGCAGTTGTTTCAATACCTAAGGCACGAATGTACCACATTGGTGTTTTTGGCATTGCAGGTTTAGTGAGTTTGTGAAATCCAAAATAGTGAATGTGCCACATTCATGTTTTCGGCATAAAAAAATTATAAGATTGGTCAAATTGTTTATTTGTATAAGATGAGTTCTCGTACGCAAAAAATATTGGAGCTGAGAAGGAAATTGGTTTCAAAAGGTAAGCAAAATAAGACATATTAACAAGTGTTTTTAAATGAAACTCAAGGTCTCTAGTTAATTCCACAATATAATACAAGTTATTAAAAATTCTAAAAAATTGACAATTGTTTCGATAAATCAATATCATCATCAATTTTTTAGAATTTTCAATAACTTGTATTATATTGTGGAATTAATTAGAGACCTTGAGTTTCATTTAAAAACACTAATATGAGCATATTCCACGAAGTAAGGGTCGAGACAGTCAATTTCATATTAACAAGTATAGTAATAATATTAATAACAAGAACAATAGTAATAATAATAAAAATAATGGGTTTGTCTGCAAGCATGGGTGGGTCCGCGCGAGTATGCGCAAATGTGTTATCAAAAGAGTGTAAATTATATATATACTTTACAGTGCAGATGTGTGTTTGTAACTAAATTTTATTGTATATTAAAAAAATAACTAATCTAATCCGTGTATTGGTTTTAAGTACTTCACAGTTTCTCATCAAATTTTTTTTTGTAGATGACAAAAGTAATGGGCATACTACTATTGCAGAGTTGCAACAAAAATTTGTTGAGAACGAACCACAGCCATCTACCTCTTCTATGCACCCTACAACTTTTCCGGCGATATCCAGAGAAGAACTTTTAGATGATTTAGAACTTTCCGATTCCTCCTCGGATAATTATGAACCATCAACAAGTGGATCAGACAGCGACTCATCTAATTCTTCTGATCATAGTCTTAATCAAGGATCCCAAAGTATCCAAGGGACAGAAAAACCGACAGAGAAGAAACCTGTAAAGAAAAGGAAAATCAACAAGATGTCGTGGAAAAAAAATATAAGGAAGATGAAAAGAGTGAAGGGTGAATCCTACACTGGACATAGAGGAGTTAAGAAAGCCTGCTCGTCCTCTTTTACCAACTCCGTGCCTTGGCAAACTAAAACACAAATGTATTCAACTTGTTAATGAAGAGGATCGCCTGAAAATGTATATGGATGTTCGTAGTTTAAAATGCATTGATGACCAGCGAGAATTCATAAGAAGCCATATAGAACAAAATTTAAAATAACGCACAACACGAAATATTGAAAATTCCCGAAAAACTTTCACGTCCAAATATTTTTTACCGTTGATGGTACAAAACACAATGTATGCAGGGAGTTTTATATGGCTACATTGAATATAACGGATGCCTTAGTCCGTAGCTCTTTAAAAAAGTGTTCTTCTAGTGGTTTTTTGGATAAAGATAGGCGCGGAAAACACACTCCATCTAATAAGCTATCCGACAATGCTGAAGCGTTTATACGAGAACACTCTTTCTTTCCCATCAGTAGAGTCGCATTATTGCCGGGCTTCTAGTACCAAAAAATATCTAGATCCTTCTCTAAATTTTTCGATAATGCACAGAATGTATAGGGAAATTTGCATTACAAAGAATTTTAAACCGGTTACTTTTGAAAAATACCGGCAAGTATTTCAAGAATACAATTTAGGTTTTTTCAAACCAAAAAAAGACCAATGCAAAAGATGCTTGGCGCAAAACTCTTTAACCAAGGAAGAAAAAAGGCAAACGGAAGATGAGTTTAAAAAACATTTAGATAGAAAAACCGCCGCGAGAGAAGCCCGTGATGAAGACAAAATTATTGCCAAAGAAGATCCTCAAGTTTTAGCTTTTAATTTTGATCTGCAAGCTGTTCTTAGTACTCCGAAAGGATCGGCAGGTCAAATTTTCTATTTGCGAAAGCTAGCAGTCTACAATCTGACAATGTACAATTTGGGTAATCAAAAAGTTAAATGCTATCTCTGGGATGAAACGCAGGGTAAACGAGGGGCAAATGACATAGCCTCTTGTGTGTATGATTTTATCATGTCGCACTCTGAAATCAAATCCGTTCGTATGATGTCAGATGGATGTGGCGGACAGCAAAATAATTCTATATTTGCTTCTATGTGTATAAAACTCCTTATCAATCATCAGTCCTTAAAGGTTATTGATCACCGATTTTTGAAACTGGTCACAGTGAAATGGAGTGTGACTCCATTCACTCCAAAGTTGAACGGAAGGCAAAGTATGTACCAGTGTATACACCTGATGGCTGGGCACAATTAATAAGAGATGCTCGTGTATCACCGGAGCCTTTTAATGTAAAAAACATGTTGTTTGATGAATTTTTTGACTTTAAAGCTTTTTCAAGCATTAATTCTCTTAGTTTTAACATTCCCTGGAGAAGAATTTGCTGGCTTCGCTATTTGAAAGAGCAGCCATCAAAACTTTATTACAAAACTGTTTTTTCTGAAGATTTTACTGAAATAGACTGCCGCAAAACTAAAAACCGTGGTCGTCCCACAACAGCTTTAATAAACAAAGCTTATGCAACTGACCTACCTATTAGTGAAGCAAAGAAAAAAGATTTACAAAAAATGTGTGAATACCTAACGATTCCTAGGGCTTATCATAATTTTTATAAATCTTTAAAAACAAGCCGCGACATTAGGGATAACCTACCTGAGCCGGATATAGATGAAAACTCAGAGACTGGCAGCGACCAAGATTAAAAAAACCTTTTCTTATTAAAAGAAGTTTTTTATTGTTCTATTTAGTTTTAAGTAAGTTACCATTAATTCCAAAGATTTTTGAATAAATTGAGAAGTTTTTTCTTTGTCTTATTTATTTTTAAGTTACCAATTCATTCCAAAGAATTTAAAATGATGTTTTTTGTGTTTTGATAATTTTCATGGTATTAAAAAATGCATTAAACATTTTCCCTTTAAAATGTGTACTTTTTTAATTGCACGAATATTTTTTTTTACTTATTTTACAAAACCAAAAACACGAATGTGAATTTTTTTGGAAAATAATACAAAGGTTTAAACTTTTTTAACCGACATTATGTAATGTTTTACAAAAATAAAACTTTCAATAGTGTTTAAGTACCACACAAGAAAATCTCTATTTTTAGCAATGTCTTCAATGTTTAAAACGCGTTTTTCTCAAAACATCAAATTTGCACATTCGTGGTTTTGGCATTGAACCGACGATATTGTGGGTGTCTTAAGTGTCTTCTAATTTTTCGAGGAAATCTAGTTCTTGTTTCTTAACACAAATGTGTAGTACTTCTAGTTCTGTGTTAGGTGTTAATAAATGTTATGCGTAATGGGATTTCTCTGGTTGTTTTAATCTCTATGCTCGTTAGTGTTCATTGTCTCTGATTTCAAAATTTCGATTTGTTTCAGAAGCGGAACATTGAATAATTTAATAGTGTAAATGACGTTCCAAAATTTAAATATTATAGGTACTTATAAATAAAATAGAAAAAATTATAAAAAAACTCTCAAGTAACTTACCCAACATATTGATATTTATAATTAGTTAGTCGAGGTCATTTTCACTTGATTCATCATCTGTTTCTACACTTTCGTCTACCATATTTTCAATCTCCCACATCTTAGGTCTTTAATTACGAGTTCTATAGCTCGATCCGATTCAATTCGCAGTGATATGGTGGCAATCGAAGAACAGTAATTCCACGTTCCTTGGCCATATAACCTAGCCAACACTAAAATTTCTTTCTTCAACATATCACTGTTAGTAGTAATTCCCTTTTCAATTAACCAGTATTTTGTGGACTGCGTTTTCCAGTTAGCCGTGGGTAACGATTCTTTTAACCTTGAATGATAGATACCATTATCCAAAACTATGTCGGAAATAATAGCAATTAAATCCAGTATTTGATAGAACTACTCTTCAAAGACATCGATATTCATTTTTTCGTGGTAATCTTTGGTAGACTTTGACACAAATTCAAGAAAACCACCACCACCCATATAAGGTTTATTATGGAACTACGACCTTTCGGAAATGGAGTCTTTACACCCGTTTATGAACATTCTAAAAAAGCTGCCTAGGATTTTTAACCGGTTTGTCTTGCCAGACTTTTATGAGAGTGTGTCCTTCATTTAGCTAGGTTTCATAAATAGAATATTCGTTTTTCACTGTTCTCAATTTTCGTATTTCCCTCAAATATTTCCGTCTAATAACATACATATTTAATTACTTCGTCGATTTTTATAGGTTTCTTCACTGGTGGTTTCTTCCCAGGTTTTATAATTAAATCATTTTTCTGTGTTTTGAAAGCTTGTAAGTGGTAGTTTCTCAAATTACTGTCAAATTGGCACATTTTGAAACTACACTGCGAATGGTACACGATGGGTGCTCGTGCACGAGAGCATCATATACGTTCAGCACAACTATTTTTAAATGTGTAGTTAAAGCTGCACTTTTAAATTTGATTGGATTCAAACTTGTAGTTGATGCCAGTTTGGTCACCAAAGTTAAAAATTCAGAGATTTAGTTTACTTTTTTTGCTCCTCTGCTCCCAGGAGTTCACAGACCAAGACACAGTTTACTAATAAATTAAATTAAACTGTATTCCAGGGAGTAGATATTATGGGCAATACCTCCATTTCATACTATTATTAAGAGCTGGAAATTGAAATAAATTATTGTATATTATTAAAAGGGGCGGTTATGGTTTACGAAAATTAACCTTATTACTTTTCCGCCCAACCCTATCTAATATGCGAGAAAAGTCTTAGTTTATCCCAAAAAAGTTGGAATTTTGGATTTTTGGTCATTTTGGGAGAAATTTCGGGTTGTTCGCACGATACAGCCTCCGAAGTGTATACAACTGACCAATTTTATAACTGGATATTTTTCAGGGCTTCTCACAGATGAACTCTATTGATTTTCAACTCACCAGAGCGAGTACAACGGGTCCTATAAATCCAGATATACTACATTTTTTGTCATTTTTGGAGAAATTTCGGTTTGTTATTACGATACATCCTCCGAAGTGTATACAATTGACAATTTTTTGATAGAATGTTGTTCAGGACGTCCCACAGATGCGGAAAAAATAAGTTTTAATCTTTAAACCGTTTATTTTTATTGCTTTCACTTAGTAAAATTGCTTCGCGCGCTAAACGATTGGACGAACTTGCCAAGTACATCTAATTAAAAGGTTTATGGACTGTATATTAATAGTTTTGTACATTTTTTATTAACATTTTGGTAATTTATATTATTATTTTTTAAAAGAAATAAAAAAAATCTCTTTAAAGTTATTCCTCCATGTTATAAATTATGTATTAATTTAATTAACATGGTCTACTGCAGTCATTTTGGATAAAAGTTAAAACTTAATACATGTAAATGAGTTCGCTGTAATAATCATGATAATTATGTTGGATCCAATATAATGATAGTTTGCCAATCTATTATAAATTCAAATTCAAGTTATTTTTCCAAGTAAAAACAATTTTAATGTCTTGTGTTTTTAAATTCTGAACTCTAAATCTCGCTTACAGTCAAGTCAAGTGATACTATTTTCAAATATATAGAGGTGTATCTACTATTTAAATGTGTGAACTAGAAAAAGTATGGTTCTAAAAATATGTGAGTTTGTTTATGGACCTTAGTATAATAAGAATTTCAACCATTTCTCTATAAACAGTAAAACATATTTGTAGAAATTTGGCAAAACTGTAGTATTTGTAATATCTCTAGGTACCAGTAATTTCAATATCTCTAGGTATCAGTAATTTCAATGATTAAACATATTGAACAAACAAATAAAATTAGGTTAAGAGCTTATCCTCTAGATGTGTACTGTGTTTTAGGGAGCTTTAAGGATTTTGAAGGGCCTTAAATATAGATCGTAAATTGTTTTGAAAATAACTTACTACCTTAAAAAAGTCTGGTATATATAAACTTTGTCCAGAAGGTAACGCTGTCTACATAGGTCAAACCCTTAGAAATTTTGAAATTAGACAATGAACACTTACGAGCATACAGATTAAAACAACCAGACAAATCCCATTACGCAAAACATTTGACACTAAACATTAATTAACACCTAATACAGAACTAGAAGTACTACATATTTGTAACAAGAACTTCTCCTTGAGGAATTAGAAGAAACTTAAGAGACCCACAATATGAAGTCGTCAATTAACAGATAAATCTAGGGAGTTCTCCACTTTTAAAATGTCTTACTAAGTAATAATTGTAAAGATCAGTAGATAATAGTTTTCTTGGTTTTCTACATCATTGCACAGTTATACTGATCTTAAATGGGAAAAGATATCCAGGATATACCCATAGGGCTAATAATATCTAAGCTTTAATATTTGTAATATCATATCTTTTTCTTTTTTCTATTCATATATATTGAGTTAATCACTTCTTCGTCTAGCCAAAAAGGATTATTAAACTTAAGGTAAGAATCACAGGAAAGTAACTTATGTCATTCTGACGATGATATTTCGTAATATCGAAACAATTGTCATTTTTTTGAATTTTCATAATTTTTTCACTATATTGTGAAATTATTTATAAACGGTTAGTTTCATTAAAAAAAGTAACATGAGTAACACAGTAAGGATTGAAACAGTAAATTACCTTAAGCATCAGTTTTTTGGTAGTATATTATTCCGATATAAGATATCATTAACATTGTCAAATTTTTGAGATAATTTCAAATTAGTTGTCGCCATTCATTTTTATTGGTAACTTTTTCCTTCGTCTGATTAATCATTGAAATATGGATGAGGTAATTACAAATGGGTATTGAAAATACTATTTTATATAGTCTCTTTCAAAATCCGGTAAGCTTGTACTAAAGTTGTAAGTAACGTAGATTGGTTATTGACATAGTTCTATTTCCGATTCTCATCACTTCACTATCTATTTTCCTTGTTGTTTCAGCGTTGTTTATCTAGTTATTAAATTTAAATCATTTTAACGACTTTGTAAATTACAATAAGCAATCTCTATTGTATTCTCTCTTCCGTTTATGATCTCTTCCTTTTCAATTAACAGCTGAGCATATTTGTTGACCTTCACAAGACTCAAAGAATTATAATATCAACCTGCTTCGTGGATTAAATGATAATGCCATTTTATAATATTCCATCTTTGTTTATCGTTACTTTTTATGATAGACAAACTTTCTTTTCCTCAAATGTTTATTTACAAAGACTGAAATTAAGCCGAAACGTCAAAAAATATTTCTATTAAAACATGTTATTTATTAAAATAGACCAAAAATCAAGAAAAGTTATCCATGAAAATAAATATTCATAATAGAAACTTCAAATAGAAACAAACAGCAAATGTCATTACAGAAGGCAAAAAACTTCCAATATAAAGATTTAAGGAAAGAAAGTTTGTCTAACATAAAAAGTAACGATTAACGAAGATGAAATATTACAAATTGACCTTGTTATCACTTAATCCACAAAGCAGGTTGATACTGTCATTGTTTGAGCTTTGTGAAGGTCAATAAATACGCTCAGCTGTTAATTAAAAACCATAAACCAAAGAGAGAATACAATAGAGATTGCTTATTGTATATATATATATATATATATATATATATATATATATATATATATTTATTTCATGCTTTCCATGAACTACTACTCCCTTTATGGGAGACCAGAACCGCCAAATTGAAACTATAATTTTACATACTTTTGTCCTAATTTACGGAAATTGTAAATGTGTAAATATATAAAAGTGATATTATAAAATTCTCCCGCATCAGTGTTATACTGCTAAGAAACAGATTACAAATATTCCAATTCTTATAATGCAGTTATAACATCTTCGTGGTAGTAGAACCAGTACATGATAGTAGCTAAATTGCAGCATGTTAAAAATCTTTGTTTAAAAAAAATCAACGATTTGTGTTGTTGACTACACCATCAGCAATTGATAAAGTCTCGGGTATGCAATGTTATTGACTCGGGGGGGCATGACGATGGCGTACTGACGTGGCGGCTAGTCGGAATGCGGTTCGGCGCTGCTGCATTCCTCTACTTTACCAGCCTCCTTCGATGTAAGATCGACGCTTTGTTGCCGATTTTCAAATTTTTCTGTAACGCACAAGAGAATACCTCCAAATAAAATATTTTATTATGAAGAGGAACAAGTCGGACTTAACAGCAGTGAAAGTAGCATAAATAAAGTTGAGGGAGAATACAAAATAGTTAACAATGTCGCAATTATGAATTACTATTAAAAATCTAATGCCGATACATCTGAGAGTTATTGAACAATAAGCACATTCTAAAAATGTTAATGTACATATCTAACGAAGACTGAAATGTGCTTAAAGGATGCTCAGTTTTGCTTTAAGGGAAACAATGATAATACTATAAGAACAAAAATTTTACTTAACCCAGAAAGCATTCGATATTGTGAAATGTACGCATCATATTAACGGGAAGAATAAGGGAATAGACCTTACTACAATTTTTTAAAGGTTCTTTGTGGACTAAGAAGACTGAAAAAACAAGGCTACAGTGTATCTGCTCCATAATAACGAAAAAAATCCATTTCGAGAATAATTTAAGGGAGAAATATTAGAGAACTGTGTAGTTGTTTATTATTGGAGAGCTTTGTGTTAGAATTTAGTTATCTTAGCTGAAATAGCTTAATACTTGAAAGAATCAGTAAAATAGGCTTGTCATTTATCAAAATAATAAATATTAATGTTTAAAAGTGCAGAACGTAGATACTATGCTGCCCTCCTAAGCCAAAAAGGCGTATCTCAAGTTTCCTTGTTTTGAGATATAAGGAATTTTAATGAATTTCAAACCGCACCTACATATTCAAATTTTTTTATGGGTTTTTTGGGTAAATATAACAAAGATTCAGACGACAATGAAATGGTAATTAACTTGTCTTACATAAACTACTATTTTAGTTTTAAACTGAGATACAGCTAATTGGCTAAGGAATTGTGAACAAAAATTTGAGATACGTCTCTTTGCGTTAACGATTAATTAATAGATAACGTTCGATTCTGTTTCTTACCTCATGGACTTGGATATGAGATTGAAGAATAAATAAAAAATTATCTAGAAACGATTTATTAATAATGTGATACATGAAGAATCCGCTAGATTTGTAGGATATTAAAATAATTTTTTAGAAAATAATACATATTTATACTGGAAATAAACCCAAAAGTAAACTAGAATGCAAATAGTAAAACTAAAATAAATTTTGTTCAGTTCTCATCTGAAACTGGAATTGCAACCGATTTTTCATAATTCCAGACAAATTTTTTATTATATTGGCTTTTTTCTGCGAACAAATTCCAAGAACTTTTGTTTGTTATTTGGGTGGCCGCAGTTTTCCATTTTTTGTTATTTTGGCGGTTAAAAAATTAAGATCAAATGATGGACCATCAATCATTTTTATATGTGATATTATACGATCCTCTGTGGACGGCTACCTGAACCATATCATTTAAATATGGCCTCAGCTCTTTACGAGTTAATTTGTATTGTGAGGAAAAATCTTCCCAAATGTTAAAATGCTGTAGCTCAATTGGCAGGACCTCGGTTTTCTGAGCAGTACCTTTCACGGCTTGTACAAAATCTGAGAAATCATAAAGCTTGTTGCCCATTTTTTTCATGGAAACCTCCACTCTGTGATGAAAGGAGTCGGCAGCCATAAACGTATAGCCCGGCACAAAGTATTTCATATTAATTTAATTAGCACATATTTCATCGGAATTTACAATATATATTAAAAATGTAAATAATGCCTAATTCTTGTTTTGCGCTGTGCAATTGTCGAGCAATAACGTAATTTTTAAAACGCCTCTCTTGCTAATAAAGAACTGGTAACTTTACAGCAGTTGATGATATGTGATGCAATATGAAAGACTTTCTTTCTTTTTCATCTGTCATTTTCCAAAACTCAGAATTAAGAAATTCTCCTCTGGCCTCAGATATCTTTTGGGTACACTTCTTTGGACATTGCTCCCCACAACCGTTCGTCACACCATGTTTTTCCACAAATGTATCATATTTCCTCTTTTTTCTTTCACTCACTGATATTTCATACTTTTACCTTTTTCGTACAGTCCCCTTTTTAGTATACTGAATATTTGATTCGTCAATATAATTATTAGTAGGAGAGTTATTTGAATGTTCTCTGCAGGCTCAGATTCACCTTGTAGTAGTGATTTATCAGTTTCCAATATATTTGGTAAAACTTGACTCCGAGTGACATGCAACTGATCATCTATATTATTAGAATCACATGTTTTTTCAACCTGAGAAGATGAACCTTCGCCTGTTAAAGTTCCCTATGTTATCGGCTCCTTAGAGAAGGAAATCATCTTCTAAATATTAATATTGCTGTTACGAACACTACCGTCACCAAATGTACCCGAAGAAAATTCTGTGGGTGCTGTATCACTAGTGTTATTAGTTGAAGACTCTATTTCCGGCACATTATTATTACTTTTCACAACCACGTTGTCATTCACCGTAATAAAATTAGGTTTTGTTATTTGAGTATTCTCTGTCTTAGATTTCCCCTTTGTTACTGCTTATGGCAAAGCACTATCACTTGTAGAAATATTGCTCTGAACAGTTTTGTCAATATCGGAAATGTCACTACTGTCCTCAGAACTTGCGTCCAAATTGGAAAAGATATACTCTTCATCGGAACGATGTGCCCGTTTATATTTGTTGCTTAAACGTTGGAGAACTCTTATTTTGTTTTCTCATTTAAAGCCAACATAACTAACTTACGTCCCCGAAATCCATTAGGTTTGTCCATGAGTAGATCTAAAACAATAATATACGATGTCTAAAAGTTAACTTCAAAGTAAAAATAAAATGTTAAATTCTCTTTTTTTTCGGTGGTGAATTTTGTATTTTCTCACTTTATAATATATTACTGGCAATATAAAAACATGTGCTTTTTTTCAAACTACAATAAAAATTAATTTTCAAACTGCATTTGACAGTTGATGACTAAACAACAAACTTTACAGCGCTGATACTGGCAAATTGAGGTATCAATCAGGGAAGCTACAAAGTGATGTAGACGTATCCCTGTGAAGGTCAAATTGTAAATTGCCAGAAATCCTAGGCGAAGTAGACCCAGCTCTGAGAAGCGGCCGTTTTGCTTAGAAATATGAGTTACGTCCAAACTGCTTAGTTTTTTGTATCATTTTTGATATACGTTTATTTCGCTAAGGTAATGGATTATAGTATATTAAGTATTAAGAACGGTAAGGGTTGCTTACCGGTCGATAGCAATGTTTGGAGGCTGAGCGTAGCAAAGTTTGACGTTTTTCTCAACAACTTATCAAATTATTAAACACTAACAATGAGTCGATTCAGTAAGTCTACGAACAATGAAATTAGTCAAATTGTTAATACCTGTGTGCCTGCTAATACAGTTGCAACTCAATCAGCAATCTGGCAAAAATTTTCTACTTTTTGCGATGCTAAAGGATATAAATTTGAGCTAGATACTTCCATCTAGAAATTGAATATAATATTGCAAGATTGGGCTTTTAATATGCGAAAATATGACTGAGAAGATTACAAAGAAGCGGTAGTTAAAACAATTTGGAATACCACCGCTAAAATGCTACAAAGTAAATATTATTATAAAGAATTCAATATTGTATTTAACCCCTTCACCGACGTACAGTTTAATTCATCGTGAGTTGCATGTAATGCTAAACGTAAAATTCTGCAAGGACAACCGAAAAAGAGAAAATCCAGTGCATCAGCTCTTAATAAAGTATTTTCAATGCCCAGATTATATGACAAAAATGAACCGGAAAGACTTAAAAAGTAATTATATCACGACTTGGCGTTTGAATTAGCTTGACGCGGAGGAGAAGCAACTTACTGCAAAATCACTTATTTCGTATACGAAATTGAAAATAATGGAACATAAACTGTGCGTTTTTTAGTATACTCCTCTATTTTCGAAAACGAGACAAGGCGGTGACAATAAATTATGTGACAGCAAATGGATTACGCCTAATATTTTAGAGGAAGATATTTGCCCAGTACGCTTATTTGAAAAGTTGATGGAAAAACGAGGAATTTCTATAACATTGGACAGAGTATTTCTTACAATAAATCAGTTTTAGAAGAAGAAAAATTCTAAAGGTTGGTATAAAAATGTACCGATTGGGATTAATGAAATTTCCAAATACTCAGCACAATGTATTGGTATATATGTCAAACGTGTCAAAATTACAAATCACTCAAATCGAGTGGTAGCAGTTAGCGAATTAAGTAAAGGCGAGTCCAAGTGAAGTTGGAGACTGCTTCGTTTTTGACTTATTTAGCATCAACCCTGATGATAATACTATAATGTAGACGAATATGCGGACTATTTAATGGAGATCTACATAAAAGATAGCGTCCCATTTCCAACTACCATGTGGGCAAAGGAATATCCATCTACATTTTATACTACAAATGCTTGCGAGTAATTCCATTCTAGATTTAAAGCGTCGTTTTATACAACATATCCATCTATTTTTATTGAAGAACTAAGACAATTTCAAATAGACACTTGTATTCATTTGCCAGTAAAAATTAAAGAACAACCAAACAAAAATTAAAAATATTGACGGACTACATTCTCAATATGTGTGTTCGTCACATTGCGCAAGTGGTTGATATTCTTATTCTTGATGGTTTATTATGTACATATATTTCCAAAGGATTATCGGACCCTATTTCAAGGGCAACTGGTGCCCAGTTTACGCCCGCCGGAAAAAAGCAGGCAGAAATGTATGAATTCGCGGTGATTACTGAAGTAGATTCTTGAAAATGCGTTTAAAAATGTTTTGGTGAATGCATTATTCGTTGGCATAAGTGTATTATTTCGGAAGAGGCCTACTTTTGAGGTGATATAATAAATTTGGACGAATAGGGGAAACTGTTGTATAGTGGGACAGGTTTCATAGTGGGACAATTCAAATTGCCCGCCAACGGTATCGCTTAAAATACCGAAAAAAGTTGTGTCAACTGCATCATATATGCGCAGTGGATATACCCTTGCCACTCGCCGCTAGAGTCTTCAGTATGGCGTCAATCTCGTTAATGTGAGGATCAGAGTGTCAAAGTTTTTTTATACGACCACGTGTTGGGTACAATTTAGGCCAGAAATATTCATTTGTTTGTTCCGTATTTGTGAATAATTGTGCCCGAAGGTGTCTTGAAGGTGAGTTGAGGTTATTTTTCAATGTTATTTGTTTGTTTTTTTTCTAATTCCGAAAATGTTAAAAAGTGTATACCAGTGTATAGTGGGACAGTGTATAGTGGGACAGTGTATAGTGGGACAGAATTGCATATTGTTGTTGCATGTTGGGACAACATTTTTTTTTGCTCTCTAATAGAATATTTTTGTTTCTTTCAAGTTTAACTCTCTAATTACCTTTTTTTCCAGAAATGGACAAGAAAAGGGGCCGCAAAAATAAAAAATCGTTTCTTGAGAGTAGGAGAATAAACCTTGATAATGCTGAAATAATGCGAAAGGCAGTAGAGGCTGTTCTTAGATAACCACGAGAGTCATACAACTGTTAGAGTACTTGAATATTGCAAAAAACATGGCATAGTTCTTCTTACATTACCACCTCACTGTAGCCATCGCTTGCAACATTTGGACGTCAGTTGTTTTGGCCCTTTCAAAATCTACTACAACAGATCAATGGATGACTGGATGCTACAAAACCCCGGCATTCCTGTGACAATCTATAACATCGCCGATATAGTTGGAAAATCGTTTCCACTAGCTTTCACACCTAAAAACATTATCAAAGGATTTGAAATAACTGGCATTTGTCCTTTAAATGTTGAAATATTTCAAGATTGCGACTTATTAGGCTCCTACGTATCAGACCGAATTGAAACCGAGAAACCAGTTCAATTGGCAAATACAACTGCAGATAACTCTGTTGAAAATCCAATTCCAAGTTGCTCTGGAATGTCCAGCACTGGAATAAAATCACTCAAAGAGAATATTGTTACCCCGGAAGCTGTAAGATCATTTGCAAAGGCTGCACCTCGAAAAACAAATACTAGTGCCAGGAAAAAAACTACTTCTACTGTATTGACTGATAGTCCCATAATTGAAGAGAAGAAAGAAATATTGAGGTTGAAGTTGGAAAAAACATCTCAAAAGCGACAGAGAATTGAGAAGGCCAAGGAAGTTAAGAGAAATTTATTCGCGCCGAAAAATGACAGCTCAAGCGAGAGTGACTTTTCAGTGACTGAAATATGTGATGATGATTCAGATGCGGATATCTCCGATGAATTTATGAAGGATCAAAATGAGATACTTAATATATCTGATTTCATACTTGTTCAGTATCCCATGAAAAAAGCACCAAACACTTCGTTGGTCAAATAGAAAAAATAGAGAAAGATGAATACACAGTTAATTTCATAAAAAAAATCCGAATAATAGGTTCAGCTTTCCTGAAAACCGAGATGAAGATGTTGTGTCGGAAGAAAATATCATTCAAAAACTTCCAATGCCTTTTGCTTCTGGTGGAACTGAAAGAGCAGCTAAGCAGTGGCTTTTTGACTTCGATTTCGAGGACTTTCATATGCAATAATGCTTCTCGTCACTGTTAATTTCTTTCTTGTTTTGAATTTATAGCCTAGTTAATACTTTCCCATTTGTACTACCTCTCCGAATATATTTATTTTTGATAGGTAAGATGAAAACTATAAGTTCAAGCTATGTTTTCTAGCTCAAGTTATGTTTTCTGGTTAAAGTTATGTTGAGAGATATGTTTTCCTATCATTACGATTGGGCGACCTACTCAGTTTATTTAGAAGATTTATTATTTTGTCAATAAACGACCAAAATTTATTTTTGTATTTATTTATTTGGCTTCAAAAACCATTGTCCCACTATACACATACATATTTCCCAGTATGCAACATGGGGTGGTTGCATAGTGGGACCTTCAATTATTTCTTACTTAAAATGTAAAAATTGTTAAAATTTTTGCAGGTGTTGATGAACAAACTAATTTTGAATATATTAGAATATTCACAATAGTTAAAAATTATTCAACAAATTTTCTATTTCAATTACAAGAATATTGTCCCAGTATACAACAGTCTCCCCTAATACATATTTTGTAATTCCTTAACACTTCATCAAATGGTGTGGTATTGAATAACAACCCAACCTCAAAAAAGTGGCAGATACTGTGTGTAATATAATAATAGTAAATGAACGGCTACGATAATGCTTCAATGTAACGTGATGGTATGACAAATGTTGAAAGTAATTTCAATAAAAAATATGAACTTTTGTTCTCATTCAAACATCAAGCTAAATGTCGGAATCTCATAATCCTATCAATTTCGAATACAGAATAATAAAGACATATTTCAACAGAACTGTTCAAAATTAGAAATTGTTTTATTTTATATTTTTATTACGATACGCCCCTGCTTTTTGGCAAAACAAGAAACGTTCAAAAACAATCGCGGTACTTAAAAATAGTAGTTGTAGTATTTGATAAACATTCCTTTTGTATGTAGCATTCATATATATATATATATATATATATATATATATATATATAGGTGGGGATAACGGGGATTTCAGTCCAAGGAATCAACGCCAAGATCTTTTATTTACAAAATGCCGCCAAGCTTTCGTGTCCTTTTGACACTTCTTCAGGGCACTATAATACATATACAAATATAAATATGATTTAAAAATAGAGAAATAAATATAAGTACTTACATGTAAAATATTTTAAGTAAATTCAATATAAATAATCATTAAAAAATTTGTAAATGTAAAAATAAATATAATTATAATGTACTTGATGTCATATTTCACATAAGACAAATCAATACATAATTTGTTTGTTCGTTACTTAGTTATTTTAATTTTTTTAGGTTACTTTATAATTATTTAATGAAGTTTGAATTTGAGGTTAGATTATAACCTTATAAAATGACTTTGACAGATAATTTGTTTTTGACGTTAATAGAAAAGGAAATAAGGTTAGATTATAACCTGTGAAAATGACTTTGACAAATAATTTCTTATATTTTGACTTTAATAGAAGTGAATTTAATTTTTATGAAATAATCATATAAATAATGAAAAATTATCTATTTTGTTCAATATTCAAAAGGTAGCTATAAATATTACTAAGATTTTCAATGTCACTTTTCTTATTCATACTATTATTTGCCTTGTTGATTTCAACCATTTCAAGAAAATATCTTTTAGACATATTTTGTTCAGTATGTAGAACTTTAGCTTCATTAAATAACATTTTATGGCCTGTTTCGATGGAATGCTGTGTTAATGCACATGATTTTTTGTTAAGTTTTATATCACTTTTATGAGATGTGATGCGATTAGTCAAATTTCTAGAGCTGGTACCGATGTAGTTAAGATCACAGTTATTGCATTTTATTTCATAGACTACATTTGATTTTTTTAAGTCAGGTGTAGAATCTTTCAATTTACTATTTAAATTTCCAATCGTTTTTATATTTTTCTGTGTTATCTTTATATTAGTTTCATTTTTGAAAAGTTTTATTATGTTCTTTGATAAATTTTCAATATTTGGAATTGATAGGTAATTAATATTTTCTACATTTGTATTCCTATCTGTTTCATTGCTAGAGATATTATCATGAATAGTTCTATCAGAAATATTGTTGAAAAGAATTCTATTTAGAAGTGATTTAGGATAAGAATTTTCTAATAAGATATCACGTAAAATTCTTAAATTTTTTTGTTTTAAAGAAGGGTGAACTAGTTTTTCAATTCTATTTTTTAAACAAATAATGAGATTAATTTTCATTTTCTTTGTATGAAAAGAATGATAGTTTATAGAATTGAAAAACTAGTTCACCCTTCTTTAAAACAAAAAAATTTAAGAATTTTACGTGATATCTTATTAGAAAATTCTTATCCTAAATCACTTCTAAATAGAATTCTTTTCAACAATATTTCTGATAGAACTATTCATGATAATATCTCTAGCAATGAAACAGATAGGAATACAAATGTAGAAAATATTAATTACCTATCAATTCCAAATATTGAAAATTTATCAAAGAACATAATAAAACTTTTCAAAAATGAAACTAATATAAAGATAACACAGAAAAATATAAAAACGATTGGAAATTTAAATAGTAAATTGAAAGATTCTACACCTGACTTAAAAAAATCAAATGTAGTCTATGAAATAAAATGCAATAACTGTGATCTTAACTACATCGGTACCAGCTCTAGAAATTTGACTAATCGCATCACATCTCATAAAAGTGATATAAAACTTAACAAAAAATCATGTGCATTAACACAGCATTCCATCGAAACAGGCCATAAAATGTTATTTAATGAAGCTAAAGTTCTACATACTGAACAAAATATGTCTAAAAGATATTTTCTTGAAATGGTTGAAATCAACAAGGCAAATAATAGTATGAATAAGAAAAGTGACATTGAAAATCTTAGTAATATTTATAGCTACCTTTTGAATATTGAACAAAATAGATAATTTTTCATTATTTATATGATTATTTCATAAAAATTAAATTCACTTCTATTAAAGTCAAAATATAAGAAATTATTTGTCAAAGTCATTTTCACAGGTTATAATCTAACCTTATTTCCTTTTCTATTAACGTCAAAAACAAATTATCTGTCAAAGTCATTTTATAAGGTTATAATCTAACCTCAAATTCAAACTTCATTAAATAATTATAAAGTAACCTAAAAAAATTAAAATAACTAAGTAACGAACAAACAAATTATGTATTGATTTGTCTTATGTGAAATATGACATCAAGTACATTATAATTATATTTATTTTTACATTTACAAATTTTTTAATGATTATTTATATTGAATTTACTTAAAATATTTTACATGTAAGTACTTATATTTATTTCTCTATTTTTAAATCATATTTATATTTGTATATGTATTATAGTGCCCTGAAGAAGTGTCAAAAGGACACGAAAGCTTGGCGGCATTTTGTAAATAAAAGATCTTGGCGTTGATTCCTTGGACTGAAATCCCCGTTATCCCCACCTATATAGCATTTTTCAGTCGTTATATAAAAAAAATTTTTTTATATATATATATATATATATATATATATATATATATATATATATATGTATAGATATATATATTTTTTTTAATTGTTTAAAATACAATCTTTTATTTCCTGCTAATACAGAACAAATTGGTGACGATATTTTAAGACGTCAATAGTCAGTGATGTAGCAAATCAAATGATTTTTAAATTAGCTCTTCAAAAGTGAATTTAATTAACGTAATAGTGTTCAAAATAATGTCGATAAATCGACAGTTAGAGAAATAGCGTCAGTAGCCTGCCAAATATCAAGTATTGATACATTTAATTACAAAATTTCAGATTTTGTAGTATTTAAAGAAAGAATGAAGCAATTATTCATTGCGAATAAAATTGATGATATTAATCGGCAAAAAGCAACACGCCCTATACAGTACTATTCAAAAGTCCCCTCCCCCCTCGTATCTATTGAACTGCTACACTTACATTAATAAAATTTGGAGGGTCAAAATAAAGTGTTGTAAACTTCTCTACGAATGGTAGCAGGTGACGTAATAGTAATAGATAACGTCATAGTTCCACTCTGGCCAATAATTTTAAATAGGACCTTATGGCAAGTGATATCTCGTTTGAGAGGCATTGACATTGGCTACATAGCCATATTGATTTTGTTTGGGTTTAAATTAATTTTGACGGATAAATTAAATAAATACCAAAATTATTGAAATTATATTTTTAAATTTAATTAATCAAATATCAACAATGGATTCTTATAGCAAGTGTTCGAAATGTGCTCCGTCTACTTCCTGACAGTAATACATCCTATAAGTAAACTGTGTCAGCTGAAATAGCATTGCATTCTTCAGTAATTCTTTCTTTCAAAACGCCAATGCTATCTGGTGCCGTAGTATAAACCTTGGATTTCAAGTACCCCCATAGAAAAAATCTAATGGTGTCAGATCTGGTGACCGAGGTGGCCATTCTATAGGACCTCGCCGGCCGATCCATCTACCTCGATATTCTTCATCCAGGTAACGTTTTACTGCACCATAATAATGTGCAGGAGCACCATCTTGTTAAAATGTTATTTCCAGATGGCCGAATTCATCTTGATTATCTTCCAGAATTTCAAGAATTAACGGCTCAATTGCATTTTGCAACATCTCCAGATACACTTCACCGCTTAAATTTGAATTTAGGAAAACAGGACCAACTATGTGGTTTCCCAAAATACCTGCCCAAACATTGACTTTTTCTGGAAATTGGGTATGTTGTTCACGAAAGGTGTCAGTATTTGTGTCACTCCAATACCTTACATTTTGTGTATTCACATTTCCATCGAGGCAAAAAGTACTTTCGTCACTAAAACAAATTGTTTTTGTGTAATGTGGGTTTTGACTAATTTTATTTGTCATACATTCACAGAATTCGAGTCTTCTGTCGGGGTCGTCATCTGAAAGGTGGTGCACCATTTTTAACTTGTATGGATGAAATTTATTTTTAGCCAACACTCTCTGTACTGTACTTTTACTTGCTTCACAGATAGACGCAATTTTAGTTGAAGAGGAAGTAGGGTTTACTACCATTTCAGCAAATATATCAATTTTTTTATCATCACTAAATGTTGGTCGACCAGATCGTTTGGCATCTTGAACACTACCTGTTGCTTCAAACTTGTGAAGAAGCTCCCTCAAATAAGTTCTCGAGATATGGCGATTTGGGTATCTCTCATTAAATAATCGTTCCGCTTCATGGAGATTCTTTCTAGATTCACCAATTATTAAGATAGCTGCTATTTTGTCGGCTTGAGTACGTACCATTTTGCCTATGTAAACTCTTAAACGTCTCGTTAAACAATAATAAAATATTTAAGCTATTTAGAAAAATTTTGCAAAGCAACAAATACTATTAAATTAAAAATGTCAATTTTTTTGACAACTAACCAGAGGCGGACTGAAAAATCTTCAATATTTAAATGTGAAATGATAATTTTGGTATTTATTTAATTTATCCGTCAAAATTAATTTAAACCCAAACAAAATTAATATGGCTATGTAGCCAATGTCAATGCCTTTCAAACGAGATATCACTTGCCATGAAGTCCTATTTAAAATTATTGGCCAGAGTGGCACTGTGACGTCATCTATTACTATTACGTCACTTGTTACCATTCGCAGAGAAGTTTACAACACTTTATTTTCACCCTCCAAATTTTATTAGTCTAAGTGTAGCCGTTCAAAAGATACGAGGGGGGGAGGGGACTTTTGAATAGCACTGTATAAAACTGTTGGTAGAAAATATTCATTTATATTTTGAAGCGGATTCCGGATTTGCACATGCCGCAATATCCGAAAAATTGTATTTAAAATATTTTAAGAATAATTATGTAAAAACGATTTAACCTTAAAATATTATATAGGGGTTAAGTTTGAATCATTAGGTTATGTGAACTTAAGAATAGTATACGCACAAAATAATTTCATTTCGAAAGTTTACGGAGGATCACCTTTAATATGTAGAAACTGTTTATAGCTATTTATGTACCAAGTGCGTTATATAGATCCTTTGGCCCGAGGGGTGAATGTTGCCGATGGCCGTTAGGATCTAGTAGCGCTCGTTGTGCATACAAGATTTTATTTTTCACGAAAAAATTATCTTAAACGACGTTGTTTACTTCATAAATTTCTTCTCATAGTATTTACTGCGTTCTGGTCGGCAATTGAGCACAAGCGAGCTTCCATGCAATTGCCATGGAAACATTGAAGGTTGCTAAGGGTTGTTTATTTAATAAAACGACGTTGTATTTTTGTAAGGATGGACAAGCTTGTTAGTGGAGGAAACTAAAAAGTTGTGTTCATAATAATTATGGAGATCCCACAGAATGTGACGTTCAAAGCTGAAAAAGCGTTAGGAAATTTACTGCCTGTGAAATTCAAACACTTATACGAGAAGGAGTATGACCATTTTCTGAAATGGAAAGATGAAAACAGCGTGAATATCGTAAATGAAACTGTCTTTCTGAGTAATTAATTTATTGAACTACAGAAAAAACCAATTAGCGGGCGTTATGATTTATAATTCCCTCCATAACGCCCCGGGCGTTATGGGTCTGTTAATAGCAACCGTTGCCAAGGTATTATAAAGCAGTAACGATCAAGTGAAAAATAAAATTTGTTAAATCTAGGTATTCCTAAAATACGATATATGGATAATGACACTGAACAGATTTCAAAAAATATGTCGGATTTATTAAAACAATTTAGTAAAAATTTTGATGATGCACAAGGTACTTTTAATAAACATGAAATTCATTTGAAGTTAAATCTTTTAACTTCAAATGCAGAACGGAAATTTTTAAAGCCCGGCCTGTTCCTTTTGCGTTAAAATCTAAAATAGAATTAGACTTGTTCAGAAAGGGGTCTTGGTTCTTGTAGAATTTTCTGATTGGGCAACGTCTATTGCGCCTTTTATTAAGCCAAACGGTAGTTTACGCATTTGCGGATACTTTAAGGTTACCATAAATCCATATCTTGTTGAATAATATCCTATACCACGTATAGAATATTTTTTTTCCAATTACATGGCGGTGATAAATTCTCGAAAATTTATATTTCAGAAGCTTATGAACAAGCATTGTTAACTGAAGAATCTGGAAAGTTGGTCACAACATCAACATATAAGGGTTTTATTTCCTTATACCAGGTTTCCATATGGTATAACAAGCGAATCGTATTTTTTATTCGATAAAATCTTAAAACAGAATCCCACAGCTATCTAAAAGGTACTTGTGACTGTGACACCTTTCCTGTGAATGGCGACTTATGTAACCCAGGCCAGAGCGGATTTTGCAATATATATATATATATATATATATATATATATATATATATATATATATAAATTATATGAAACTTATTCTTTTATTGACGACTCATTTACTTCTTGGCTATTCACAATGAGTTCATGATTTGCAAGCTGATATTTTTTGTAAATTGTCCATTAACGGTTGACGCAAGTAATTCTGCAGTCGGTACTTATACAAGGTGTCCCAGGAGTTCGTACCAAAAACTTGGGAAATGATAAGGAGACTAAAAATTATGGTATTTCATATAAAATGTTTTCTTTATGCCCTTCATTAACGAAGTATAGGGCTCTAAAGTTGAGATTTAAAATGGTTTTTTATTCATAATTATTAAATGGCTAATTGAAAATTAGTAAAATTTTAACCGTTAATAAACACCATAACTGTACACTTTTTGGCATTATAAACAAGTCTACACTATATTGTGAACTCAGGTACGAACTAAGTTCAATGGTGGATGCTTATATAAAGAAATGCCGCTGAACAGTATCTTTTATTTTCGAGATTGCTGTTGACTTGCTTAACTATTCTATGAACTTGTTCTATTGTTGCATGTTCTTGTCGAAATCTAAATTGATGTTCTGGGATGATATTTTTACTGTCTAATATTGGCTTGATACGTTTCATTATTAATTTTTCTAGGACTTTGAAAAGCACTGGCAATAAACTGATAGGCCTTTATGATGTTAATTCTTCTAATTTGTTTCCTGGTTATGGTATCATAATTATAATTGCTGCTTTCAGTTGAAGTGGAAAATAATTTAGGGTTATTATAGCCTTAAAAATTTGTAGTATTGCAGTTATTCCTTTCTTCGTTAATTTCTGGAGTATTCTGCCTGTTATCAGATCATAACCAGGGACTTTCTTTGGGTCAATCTCGTTCATTATGACATTTTTAACTTCATTAAATTCAAATTTCTGTATGGGCAACTCCATTTAAAAAGATTGGTTTAGAACTCTATTTATTTCCTTCAGCTCTTCAGGTGTAGATTCCAAATTGTTAGGTTGGAAGACTTGTTGGAGATAGTCACCAAAGGCGTGTGCCTTTTCTGCGTTGTTTCTTGCCCACTCCCCATTGTTTTTTATTATTAGTGGTATTGATCTCTGGGGGCTTTTTAGTTGTCTTGTGGCTTTCCATAGCGAGTAATCGGTGATTTCTGTTGGCATAAGCTCTTCTAAATATCTTTGTATGGAGTGATTTTTTATATCAAGTATTCATTTCTTTAATTGTTTTGCTGCTTTATTAAATTTATTTTAGTTGTACATTGTTCTATTTTGCTGCCATTTTCGCAGCCTTCTTTTCTCGGAAATCTTTTCTTTCACAGTTGGAGGGCATAATTATTTCGGTGATGTTTGTTTGTAGTCTGACAGCAGCTTTCTGTATGTTCTTTGTGAGATTAGCCACCGCCATATCGAGGTCTGTAGTTGTTTTTAATGGTATTTTTAAATCTATTTCTTGATCCAAATTTCCTTAAACGTGTCCCAATTTGTGTTTTTGTTGCAAAGAGCAGGAGCTTTTGGTTTGCGTATTATATCAGAGTACATATATATTATGACTGGAGTGAGGCCGAGGACAAGTCTAGACTAGATGTAGTGATATAGAAACCAAGGAGACCTGGTATTTTGTTAGGGTCCGAAGGCCAATATGTAGATTCAGCTGTTGACAGATAGCTAAAATTATTGGTAGACATTGTTGCTAGAAGTTCACGACCCTTAGTATTTGTGACTCTCGAACCCCAAACTGTGTTCTTCGCATTGTAATCACTACCCGCTATGAATTTGTTTTCAAGTGTTTTGAAGAACTGTTCATATTTGCCTTTTTTATTGTTGTGTTAGGGAGGACAGTATATGGCAGATATTTTAATGCTTCCAGTAACTACATCAACTGCGATGTTAGTGGCTTGTAGATGATTTTACTTTTCCGCCCAACCTATCGAATATGCGAGAAAAGTATTGGTTTACCCCAAAAAAAGTTGGAATTTTGAAATTTTTTTTGAGTTATTTTTACGTTTTCCATCAACAACAACACGAAAAAACGGTTTTTAGAAAAAAAATTCTGTGTGTATGTCGACGGCCACTTTTTCTTACATGTCTTGTTAGCACGATACAGCCTCCTGAGTGCAATAAGTCACCAATTTTATGATTGAATATTGTTAAGGACATGTAACAGATGAACCCTATTGATTTTCAGCTCACCAGAGCCAGTACAACGGGTGCTATGGTACTTGAAGTACGACATTTTGTCATTTTTTGAGAAATTTCAGTTTGTTAGCACGATACAGCCTCCGGAGTTCCACAAGTCACGAATTTTATGATTGAATATTACTCAGTACAACTCACGGATGAACCCTATTGATTTTCACCTCACCAGAGCCAATATAACAGGTGCTACAGTACTTTAAGTACGATATTTTTGTCATTTTTGGAGAAGTTTCAGTTTGTTAGCACGATACAGCCTCCGAAGTATATACAGGTGACCATTTTTATGATTGGTTATTATTCAGAGCGTCTCAAAGATGAACCCTATTGATATTCAGCACACTAAGGCTAGTACAACGGGTGCTATAGTACTTAAAGTACCTCCAGAGAGTATCCGATTGATCAATTTTATGATTGAATATTATTTAAGGTGTCTCACAGATGTACCTTATTGATTTTCAGTTGACTAGAGCGAGTACAGCTGGTCCTATAAATTCAGCTATACTATATTTTTGGAGAAATTTCGGTTTGTTAGCACGATACATCCCCCGAAGTGTATACAAGTAACAATTTCATGATAGAATATTGTTCAGGGCCACAGTTGCGGAAAAGATAGTTTTAATCTTTAAAGCCGTTTATTTTTTGTAGCTTTCCAGTTCATGGAGTTTTAATGTATTTCTTATTATTATTGCTGTGCCTCCATGTGCAGTCCCATCGGGATGGTTAGTAGAATAAATTTTGTAGTTAGGAAGCCTTAGATAATTTTTGGAAGTGAGTGCTTTTACGTAACTAGCATGATATCTATTGCATTGTTGGCTATGAACATTTTCAGTTCATGGGAATGTTAATTTAAGCTGTTTGCATTCCATAACGCTATTTTTAGTATCTACGCCATTAAGACATTTTTGCAACAAGAGTAGTGATTAAATTCATTATTGTTCCCATTGGCGTAATGAGGTCTCTCATCATTGTTTTTAGTTCAGAGATATCATTAGATTGTGTTGAACTATTTTGTTGTTGTTGTTGGATAGCGTTGTTACCTTCATGTTGGTTGTTCTGATTGACTACGTATGCAAATGTCATTCCCTGCGATGTAACCCTGTTTTCTCTTGGTGTTTATAGCTTTCGTTCTCTAATTTTGGGATATGTTTTCTCTTGCAACTGCTTATGTACAATGCATCCTCTATAGTTTGCGGGATGCTTTTCACCACAATTCACACATTTTCATCCTCTGTATTCCTGGGACATTCTGTAGTGTGATGTGATCCTATACATTTAACACATCTGGGGTTTCTATGGCAGAAGTTTTTTGTATGACCATATCTTTGACATTTAGTGCACTGTGGAATAACTCTTCTAGAATGAGGTGCTTCAATTGTGACTATCGAGTTTCCCAATTTTTTCACATTATATATTTCTTTGTGTTTTTATTGCCCGTGCCTTTACGATTGTGGTATATGTTTCTCCAGTAGTAGGTTGTATTCTTACTTGGTTTTCACTTAGTACTTTTCAGTTAGCAGTTTGCTCAGTGGGTTTATATTTTGGACGCCAGATACAAATATTGGTGGTGGTTTGGGTTCACCTTTTTCTGCGGCCGTTTTCTTCTTGGAGATTATTATATATATATATATATATATATATATATATATATATATATTGCTGGTACTTGGTTTCGACAGCCAGTAATCCTTTATTTTGGTTCGTCTTTGAACTTTTATGTTTTCTTCAGGACTTCTTTGTCTCTTTTTGTAGTTCACTGTTTGCCATTCATTATGTTGAATTGGCGTAGGTGCAGCTAAATTGTTGGTTGCCCCAGTAGGAAAATCAGCTTGATTAAAAGACTGCTGTCCGTTTAATGAATTTTGTGTTATCTGTGGCATGATTGGTTGCTTGGTAATGTATGGTGTAGGTTGATAACATTGGTATTGGCTGATTCACTAACATTTGACCATTGACATCAGAGAAGATTTGATTTGGTTGTAAATATAAATATGAATAATTATATAGATTTGACATTTTTTACTCACTCTGTATTTCCTTTTATTTAATTTTAACAGCATTCAACATTCTGCTTATTATTATTTACCGGTCAAAACACTTAATTTAATAATTATAAATAAAAAACCATTTTGAATTCCCAACTTTCAAGCCCCATAGTTCGTTCACAGAAAATTATTTATATGAAATACCATCAGTATATTTAGTCTCTCTATAATCATAAAAGTTTTTGGTATGAACTCCAGAGACTGTATAAGTCACATTTTTATGATCGGTCCGAGAAACCGATAGCATTCTCATCGCGTCTGTTAAACGCAGCAGAGGTTAAATATAGTCAAATTGAAAAGTAAGCGTTTGCAATAATTTTTGGAGTTCAAACATGTTTTCAATATTTATATGGAAAAAAGTTTCTTTTGTATACCGATCATAAACCTTTATTGACCATATTTAACCCTAAAAAGAGTATTCCAATTTTTGCTGCAAACAGATTACAAAGATGGACACATATCTTATCAAGTTTTGATTATGATATACATTTTAGCAAATCTACGGATAATTATGCCGATTTTTTATCACGATTTCCTAATAACTCTGAAAAAGACTCGAAATCGCATACTTGTATTACATATTTGCATTATTATACAAATGCTGCCAATACTTCATATTTAAGTTACCTTTCAGAGTCGAATCTTGCTCTAGATTTTACGGAAATTAATAAGGCAACTGAAAAGGTAAAATCCTCTTTTACCTAAATTATGACTGGGCTTCAAAATGTTCCAATAAAGATATTCACCAATTCTTTCATATAAAGAACGAATTATTTATCAATCGAAAAAATTGTATTCTTTGGGGTTATGGATTAGTGGTACCTACCATCTTTAGGGAATCTATTTCAAAGGAGATTCACGAAACCCATATGGGAATAGTTAAGATGAAAGCAGTAGTTCGGTGTTATTTTTGGTGGCACGGAATCGACAAAGATATGGAAATGTTAGCTAATCATTGTAAAATTTGTGTTACATTCCCATATTTATCACCCAAAGTACCTCTAGAAGTTTGGAAGTGTGGACTAGACTTCATGCAGCTTTTTATTGTGGTAGTAACTTCTTAGTTATTTAATATAGTACATACTTCTAAATGGTTAAAATGTTTCGAAGTTAAAAGTACAACCGGTATCGCAACTGTTAATATTTTTAGGGATTTATTCGCGAGATACAGTTTACCCAGACAAATATGTACAGATAACGCTACAACTTTTACTTCAGATGGATTTCAAAGTATTTTGCAAAAACGCGGCGTTAAACACACTGGTGCTCCGATCACAGCGATACTAACGGTCATGCAGTGTTGTAAAAATTTTTAAAAAGGCAATATTGATGGGTTTTGAAGAGGATACCAAAGATTTAAATTTCATTGTGAACAGATTTTTACTTCACCTTTTGTATAATATATGTATACAGTGCCTTTCAATGAAAGGAGAAAACTACCTTCACAGTTTCAGGTAAAGGCCTATATCAGTTTACTCGAATGCGTTTTGAGCTGCAGAATGCTCCCTCTTGTTTCCAACGATTGGAAGATGAGGTGGGTACTGATTTTGAAACCTATTTATTTGTATATTTGGATTATCGCCATTTCTGATTTGGCTGTGTTGTAGATAAAAGAGGATTGTGTCCGGATCCAGATAAAATTAAAAGTATGGTGGATTTTCCAACTCCGCAAACCGTTAAAGATGTTCGGCGATTTATTGGTTTAATTTCGTGGTATAGAAGATTCGTTACTGATTTTGCAAGTTCATCCGTTGACTAGTCTTACTAGAAAAAATAAGCCATTTTGTGGGATCAAGCTGCATTTTAACATGTCCAGATTTTTCGCGTCCATTTACGATTCAAACCGATGCATCGCAAGTAGCTTTAGGTTGTGCTCTTACGCAGGAATTTCCAAAGGGGTAAAATTATAACTTACGCAAGTCGTGTTCTTACCCCCCAACAGGCTAAATATAGTACGACTAAACTTGAATGTTTCGCTGTAGTTTTTGGTATTGAGAAGTTCCGGCCTTATATTGATGGGGTTTATTTTGTTGTTATTACCGACCACAGTAACTTGCGTTGGTTGTTTAATTTAAAAAATCCTAGTTCTCGTTTAGGTGGATGCTAAGGCTTCAGGTATATGATTTTGATATTGTGCACCGAAAACAAACTTTACATTCTGTACCTGATGCACTGTCTCGAGCAGTTTGTTATATTGATATCACTGAAATTGATCAAGACGAATGGTATTCCAGTTTGTTGGAAAAGGTATCTGAATATCCTCATAAGTATCCAAAGTTTAAAGTTAAAAATAATAAATTATATAAACTTATGAATGCATGAATTCAGCATTATCATAGTGAGTATAACTGGAAAATGGTGATTCCAAATAAATTGCGATAGGGTGTTCTTTCGGAAAACCATGATGAGGCTGCGGCAGGTCATTTGGGGTATTACAAGATCCTAAAAAGAATATATTTCTTTTATTATTGGCCCACCTGTCTGTTGTAGCAAAACTACTACATGATATTATGAAACCCAGAGTAATAGACTACCCATGGCAGTATGTCTGTACAGATCTAATTGGTCGTTTCCCGTTATTCAAAAACAGAAATAGGTATGTGTTATTTTTTCCTCATGTATTTACCAAGTTTTCTTTGGCATTTCCTCTAAAAGCAGCTACGGCTGGGGCTGTTGGTAAACATTTAGAAGAAGATGCCTTCCTTGTATATGGTGTGCCACTCTTTCTTTTCTGCGATAACGGTCATCAATACAATAGTCACTTAATCAAACAATTGGTTAATTCATATAACTGTCAAATTATTTATAATGCAAATTTTAGTCCACAATGTAACCCAACTAAAAGAGTAAATCGGGCACTAAAAACTTTGATTCGATCATTTATAACAAAAAAACAGAGATAATGGGATGTTAATTTACCTAACTTAGGCTAAGAAATGCTGTTCATGAACTTACTGGTTAATCGCCAGCTCATTTAAACTTTGGAAGGAAACCGTTTATTTTCGGTAAAATGTATAAAAATTATGAAGATTCTCAAGGTAGTTCTTCGTTAGAAGTAACCGACACTACTAACCTAGCAAAACAGGTTAAGATGTTAAAAGATATCTGTGCTCAAGTCCGTTCACACTTATCTAAAGCCTACGAACAGAGTTCAAACAAGGTATAAATAACCTCAGACATAGGCATCTTACCCTCACAGTTGGTTAAATTGTGTGGAAGATAAATTATTGTCTGACAGACAAAGCGAACTATTTTTAGTCTAAAGTAGCTCCTAAATTTATTAAATGTGAAGTCTGAAAGAAAATTAGTACTAACGTCTATGAATTAGGGTCGTTGGATTCAAGCACATTATTGGGATCTTGGCCCATTAAGGATATTAAGGTATATTACTATTTTTTTGTTTCTTTTAGAAAGGAGAGAGTTTTACGAAGTAATATGTTTGATGTTTGGTAATAATTCCATAATCCACATCAATAAATTTAAGTATT
This sequence comes from Galeruca laticollis, assembly GCA_963921935.1. Lineage (NCBI taxonomy): Eukaryota > Metazoa > Arthropoda > Insecta > Coleoptera > Chrysomelidae > Galeruca > Galeruca laticollis. The sequence continues at coordinate 132,407,083 of OY998180.1, forward strand.
ATATCAAAAATATATTCTATTACTTTCATTTAATTACTAAGACAATCGGTATAATTAACATCAATATGTAAAAATTGAAATAGTCGTGTTTTGCCAATACGTTATGACCGGAAACATGCGTAAAGGCACTACGAGCGAAGAATTGATATTTTGATAAGGTGTTAAGCGAAACGATTGTTAGTATTTTTAATAATTAAGTTTGATTGCTCTAGGCAGATCTTCTAAATATTTCGTTAAATTCTTGTAATTTGGGATTTTGTGGTTTATACAATTTGGTATGCGTGTATATGGATGTAACTGGTTGGGGTTAACGAAGAACTACTTACTGTGCGAGAGGTCAGTATCTATAAATTTTAATTTGAAGTTTAGCACAATGCATTTTTCTCTCTTTAGGCGTTTTTTATGGGTTTTTATGTGGTTAAAGTATAATATGGATTTGGATCTATTGAAACTACTACTAGACTTGCAGATGAATAGTAATCTGGAGCCAAAATTGACAGGTGTTTTCCAGTACAACTTATGAAGGCTATCCTACCGTCTTCATTAGCAATTTACGATAAGAACCTCTTCGTGGGAAATTTCACTTATAGTAATTCCAAAAATTGTTTTGTTTTATGAAAGTTTCGACATTTTCAAAACCTCCCGCTATACTCATTTTCTTTTAATGATTTTATTTACCTATTTCATAAAATTAAATGCCTAATAAGTTATTTATGTGCTGAATACTTGGGAGAGGTAGTTATTTTTGGGGTTGTGTCATCTCCACCATGCATCAATAATCTCTTGCAAGAGGTAGGAACAAATAACTTTTTTTGTGCTCTTGTTATTAAGTAATAAAGTAATATTCTACCCATATTACGTTTTCATGTTCTATGCTTTTCCTATATAATAACTGATTAACGTGCAGCACGCAAAATTGACGGAACGATCCTAATCCTGAAACTAAAAGTAAGTATTTTATAAATGTGAATTTTGAACAGACAAGTGAACAAGGGGGGCAAATTAATAGTGAAACGGCATATAACTCTATAACTATGAATAGTAGTGAAAGTGTATTATAGTCTATTTCTTAATGTCTGACAGCACAGTAGCCTCATTAAATATTCAAATAGAAAATTATCTCGTACAGAGTGATCCTAAGAATTTTACAAGTAAATACTAAAATTCTAATGCAAAACAAGTAGGTGTCTGTATTGTTTATCTGTACATCCCTGTTTCAGCTCAAAATACAATATGGTAATAAAACTGAACAATGCCAGCAAAAGGATAAACAGTGCGGCAGTGGCGGAGATTATGATATTAGTTCATTTTGCTTATTTAATTAGATTCGGTCAACATTACAGTTGAAATAAAATTCATTCGTTTAGGCCTATTAACAAGTTACATTTTCATTTTTATTAAATTAAATTAATTAAAGAAAATATAGTTTAATTCTCATAATTCAAATTTATTGACAATGAATTAATGTATATTAAGTAAAGTAAACATACCATTTATAGGAAATATAAAATTCAATCTATAGTATCATCCTCTTCGCTGGCCATACAAGAATTATCCGAAGACTCGTCGAGAGAGATCACTATCGGTTCTATAGTTTGTTCTATGAGGTTATCTAAAACCCATATTTTCTCTTCCTCTTTAATTACATGATTCACAACATCTCTCCAGTTCTCTTCAGTTGTTGTTGTCAATGAGTACTTCATGAATTCACGAACATCTTTCATTTTAAATGTTTTATTATGACTAGCTACATAACCTTTCATTTGGGCCCATATTAACTCTATCGCATTTAATTCACAATGGGTATGGCGGCAAACGAAGCACTGTTATCCCACGATTCTTGGCTATTTCATCGATAACAAACTTTTTAAATTGTAGCTTGTGATCTGAAGCAACATTTAAAGTTTCTTTTTTCAACGTATCATCTTCAAATGGTATATCTTTTACGATTAACCAGTTTCTAATATCAGCTTTTCTCTAAGAGGTAGATGGAAGATTTTCTGTTAGTGTCCATAACTATTACAGTATTATTTGGAATTAATTCGACCATTTGTGTAAAATACATCAGCAGTCATTTCTTCATGATAGTCTTTGGTTGATGTTGACTGAAACTCCAGTAAACCACCTTCAACGAACCCTTGATTGCGTCCAATATGCGTTATTATTAGTCGGCGACTTTTACCGATAGGAGTTTTCAGTCCAGTAGATAAACCTTCTATGAAAGCTTGACGACTGGTTTGAATACTTTTGTCCTGCCATATTTTTTTCACTGAATGTCCTTCATTGACTCATGTCTCATCTAGATAATAGATTTGTCTTCCCTCCTGTCTGTATTTTCGGATATCTCGTAAATACTGGCGTCTCCAACATATTATTTCTTCGTTGTCGATTAGCACTGATTTGCGACTTTGCTTCTCCCAAGTAAAATTTAATGTGTGTAATATTTTCCACAAAGTTTTTCGCCCTATGTCAGGAAAATTCTCGTCCTCCGTCACCATTCTTAGAATTCTGTCAAGGGTTGGGATCTCTTTTTAAAATATAATTCATGTAGTTTTCGTCTTATTGTATTTTGCATGTGTTCATCAAAATCAAATGGTTTTCTTCCAGTTGACTTTTTAGGTGGATATATATTTCCATTTTCCCTCTCTCTTAGAAGCCTGTAAATAGTAGCAGCCGGCATTTGATGTACAACAGCATCATGCACATTTAACACTACAGTCTTCGTTTGTAAGCTAATCACGCTCTTACACTTTACTGGGGTAAAACTTGAAGACATTTTTCGCAACACAGTTAACACTTATGGAACATAAGCGACTCTAAGCAAAACAAATTATACAAATTTGGGCGAGACCAAGTTTCACCGTATATACCTGCAAAATTTCTAAGTAGTCATTGGGACAATCCCTAGTAGGACCCTATTGTAATGTTTCTTGGAAATGTTATTATCAACATTTCGAAAATCAGAAAGTAATTATCTGGATAATGAATTGAAAATGGTTTGTTAATATGTCTCCCAAGAATTGACCTGCTTCAAATTCTCAAGATAATTAATGAAATATTCAGTCAGAATAGTTGCGTTACAAGATTATTTCAAAAATAATTTATTGTTTTAACTGTATGTACTCTACAAATGTATGAAGGTCAGTTAGTTGTATTAACTAACCGAATTTACATTTATATTACCTTTATATATCAGATCGGGTATAAAATTAAATAGTAAATAAATTCCTTAGATGAACTGTGACGCTTATGCTTGCCACGCACTATTTATTGATAGGTTTTCTTTTCTGAAATTTCTACAGGTGGTATGAAGACCAACTGTTCTTTTATATATATATATATTTTTTTTAACAAAATTTAGAAACGAAAGTGAATTTAGACTAAAGGCAAATTAGCAGAAACAATAGGCTATGGTATAGTACTGGCCAGTGGTTTAAAAAGGTGCGAGCAACACCGGCTAGGGAGTATACTGTAAGTAGGTTCGGCGCCACCGGTTTACCGACTAAACCGGAAGTCTCTAGGTGATCACGAACTGGCCGATACTCTACCAGCCAAATCAAAGTAACTTATGCCTCCTGGACAGTCTGCCAAGTAAAACACAGTCTCTTAAAAGGTCACCAATTTAATAATAATAAAAAAAAAATGGTAAGAAACATAGAAATAAAGAAATATATAGGTGTTAAAGTTACAATAAGTTTTTTTGTTTTTATTATAATAATATCCTTGAAGCTATAAACCGCAACGTGATCACGTGTTCAACAAGTTAACTTAACTTTAATAATTAGCTTAAAGTAAAATGACGAGTGCGCAATAATAACTATGGCCTCGACTGGCCCACTAGAAAATTAAAAAAAAGGAACATAAACAGTACGCAACAAACAAAGACTCATAATAAGGTAGACTTCGCTGATTTCCGGTTGTCCCTGAGAATCGCTGAATTGTGGGAAACTTGAGGGCGTGTAGCACTGGGTTTGCAGTCAATGTCCAGGCAATTTTCCGCCATAAAAAAAAACCCTAGAGAGGAAAACATAGAAAATCTCTAATGTCTCAACACAAGATACAGGGAAACGGAGGATACTTACATAATAATTGTATAAAATGAATTATCGAATTACTTAATTATACTCAAAAAGTTAAATGGAATAATCACGGAAAATAAGAAAATTGGAGCATTGTGATTATAAACACATAAGTTAAAAGAAGTCCAAAACCCATAGATCATTACATTACACAAATTACTTGAACCCCATTTGTGAAAAAAAAGGAAATAAAAGGTTTACGAAAACATTGACCCCCCGCCCATGAAGTCGTTGAAAAATATGGAACAACAATAAAACTATTTCATATTGTCAACTGAGAAACAAACATTAATCAAGAAATCAAATATCACGTCAATTTAAACTCAAATCAATTAGCAAAATTGAAAAAGTGGTAAACAATAATCATTAAAAAAAAACTCAACTCACCTCTGGCCAGCAGGGTTTTTTTTTTATATAGTATGCTTGCGCTTGTCCAAACAATTCAACAACGAAATAACTAAGTACGGTATCCAAGTCAAAGACGGGGTGTAACCACTGAGTGTCTGGAATAAAATCGACAAGTCCAGAAAACGTGATTCGATTATCCACCATAGAATTCTAATAGGAAAAAAGCAAAATAAATAAAACGCTAAATTTAGCATAACAAGCAGAATCGAGAAAATTACTCTTCAGTTATAAAATTTGAATAGCTTACCTGAAGAACGGCAAAAAAATCCTACGTAGTAGTATCAATAAAATCTCCTCAAAAAATTCAGAAAATAGCCAAGATAAATGAAAGATAAGCTAACTGAATTGATAGATGGAGATTAATTATATAGAGTTTCAATCAAATCCCATACAAACTGGATAATAAAATTTTAGATTGAAATCTCTAACCACTCTTCAATATTGCTTTCTGTGGTAAAAGATGGCCGGAAAAAGAAAGAGAGTTTCCCAAATTTCGCACTAGGATCGTTGCCAAAATACCACATGCGTAAAACTAAACTCCGATGCCAAACTTAATTTTCGGCTAACAACCAGAATAAATCAGATGGACATTCAACTGAATTAGATTAAGGAATGAACTATAAAATGCATGGATTTTCGATAAATTCAATAACAATCGGCAACTGTGTTCCTAATAGTACTAAGCCAGTGTGTGAGCAGAAGGAAGAACATGTGTTCATAGCGCACACCATCACGACAAGTAGAACCGATATAAACAATATATTTTGTTATGAATAAACATACTTAGGATTGTTTACTCGAATATTGTGCACTCCTGGACAAAACAAGTGCTCAATAACCGGAGTTGTTAACCAGGGAGAAAAGTGATATAAAAGTTTCCTCCACCAAGTGTTTATTCCAATGTTGTCCCAGAAATTAAAACGAAGTGTTCGTCATGGGTCTGAATTTAATTAAGAAATTAGAATTATCAAATATCAACTTAAGTACTGGAAAAGGAAGTGAAACAGAACAAAACCCACCGGAATTATCAGGTCAGTAACCTAAAAACCAGAAGTGAAGACAATCAAAAGTCGATACACTCAAACTATCAACCAAAACAACTATCATTTTTGTCAATATCATTTGTATCTTCCCAATTTCAGACTAAATAGCCTAATATACATATCAATAGAGAATGTTAGTGCCGATTACCACATAGAGAAGTTTACAAATAACACATCCCAGCTATTCACAAGAGATTTTTCGAATTACCACCTGGAAACAACCATGGATGTGCTAACAAGGACAAATAACAATATAATATACAAAATATACATTAGATATGGATTAGTTTATCGGTGAGTTTGCTAAATAATATGAAAGAGGTTAATAAAGTCAACAATTGATAATCTTTAGTTACCAACAATATTCTATTGACAAAAATAATATTAAAAGAAAAGTAGTTACAGAAAAATAAAAATCGAAACTCAAATATAAACAATGCGTTAACGGAACTCTAAAATTAATGTAATTGTGAGGTATTTTAATTAAATAAAATAGAATAACAATTGGAGTTAACCTTTTGATAAAAAAAACGTCAACACTGAAACAACCTTGCTAATATGGTGAAGGTGACGATAATTACCATAATAAACACAGTAGTAACTTAATTTTGATAGAGGAAATATTTAAATATTATGATTGCGACGTAGTCGATATAGAGAAGTTATTCGAAGGAGCGTCTAGCCAAAACTTAATGATCAATTTAGACCGTGACAACTCCCCCTCTCCAAAAGCAGGAGGTAAGTTTTCAACAAAAAAAAGTTACCGACGATAGTGTATCCTAATCTGAGGGCAAAACGTATGACCAAAGGTTGACTCTTGATGGACTTCTCCCACCGATCCCAAGGAAATCCAACACCATTCCCTGTGATTTGGCAGAAAAAGGGATGCAAAGAAAAGAGAGAATGGAATCAATTCTCAGGGAACAAGTTATTTAGCATGACGGACAAATCGTAAGATACATAATTCCGAGTCCATGGATTACCGTGGTTACTTAACAAGATGGACCTTCAGAAACAGAATCGACAGTCACGGGTTTTAGATCTTGAACATGCCAGACACCTCTGGATTTACCAAATTCGTCCTGTAACTCGTACGTACAGGTACCAGTTTTCCGTTTTATTGAGAAAGGTCCTACAAACTCAGGTGCTAATTTAGCGCTAACGTAGTTAGCCGCATTAGATAAAGTTTTGTTTTTACGCCACACCTGTTGACCGACGGTAAAAGATAATGGACGTCGACGTAAATTATAGCGGTGTTGATTGTTTTGCTGAGAAATCTGGATTCGTTGGTGGATCCTGTCAAATAATTTTCGAAAATCCCCCACGCGTTGCCGTATATGATCTTGAGCCTCAGTCTCTACATATGGAATTTCAGCGACAAAATCTTGACCAAAGAGCTTGTGCTCTCTCCCAAAATTAATGAAAAACGGGGTATAACCAGTGGTCTCATGCCGCGATGTTCGAATGGCACAACCAATGGCAGCGAGATTATCCTCCCAAGTCCTATGATCCCCTTGCTTCACATAAGCTCGCAACATAGTTTTTACGTCTCTATTAACGCGTTCAGTATGGTTCACTCTGGGATAATAATGAGCTGTGTAAAAGGATTTGACTTTATATTTATTGCATAGTGATTGCCAATCTTTGGATTTAAAAACGGAACCATTGTCAGACGTAATAAATTGGGGTGATCCATAAACTAGCAAAATACCTTCCTCGACATTCTTAATTAAGGATTTAGCTGATATTGAACGGCAAGGAAACAACAATACATATTTGCTAAAATAATCCACGGCAACCAAAATATACGAATTACCATGTTTGGAACGAGGCAGTGGACCGATATAATCTAAACTAATAGATTGCCACGGAGCTTTTATCTCGGGACGATTACCCATTAATCCCGCCGGGGGCTTTTGATCAAATTTACTTTGGGCACAGACTCTACAACAACGAATATACTTAATGATGTCCGATCTCATCTTAGGCCAATAATATTTTGCAGCCACTCTCCAAAATGTTTTATGAACTCCTCCATGACCCGAGGTAGGCGAATCGTGACAATGAGCCATGACTTCCTTTCGTTGATCTTTGGGTACAACTATTTTCCAACAACTAGAATGATTAGGGAAGTTAGGGTCCGCAGTTTTGACAAATTTATATAAGATACCCCCATCACTTCTCCAACAAGGAAACTTGTCCGGAAATTCCTCCAAACTGTGCACCATTCTTTTATACCACTTATCGGAACTGTCGCAAAACGTAAAAGGATTGGGGGTCGCATGACTCCCAGAGGTTAATGTAGTAATTGAAACAGGCACAGACCTCGATAGAAAATCAGGTACCACGTGATCCTTCCCCTTACGATGGATAAGTTGAAAATCAAAGGGTTGTAATCGAAGAGCCCAACGAGCGAGACGACCTTGAGGATCCTTTAGATTATGTAACCACAGTAAAGAATGATGATCAGTAATAACCTTAAAATGAACTCCTTCCAAATAGTGACGTAATTTTTCAACACTCCAAATCACAGCCAGACATTCCTTCTCCGTTACAGTCAACTTCATTTCTTGTCTAGTTAAAGAGCGAGATAGGTAGCAAACCACTTTTTCACCGTCATCGAATTCCTGGGTAAGGACAGCACCTAAGCCATAGTTAGAGGCATCGGTTTGGAGAGTGAAGGTGCGACTAAAATCAGGAGACTGAAGAACCGGAGCAGTAACAAGAGCCTCCTTAATGGCTTTAAAAGACTGTTGGCACTCAGGAGTCCATATCCAAGGAACGGCCTTTTTAGTTAGACGAGTTAAAGGAGCCAAAACAGAGGAAAAGTTTGGCACAAAACGGCGGTACCATGATGCCGTACCAATAAATCTACGAATCTCCGTGATATTCTTGGGAGGTAGAATGTCCAGAATTGCCTGTACTTTCTCGGGGTCGGGTCTTAATCCATTAGAGTCTACAACATAACCTAGGTATTTTAACTCAGGTTTACAAAATTGACACTTCAAAGGTGAAACAACAAGCCCTGCCTCTCGCAATCGATCGAATACTAATCCCAAAATGTTTAGATGTTCCTTAAAGGTTCTGGAAATAATAATAATGTCGTCAAGGTATACCATAACATGATTCTCTAAATCAACTCCCAAGACACGATCAACAATACGTTGCCACGTAGCAGGTGCATTGGTTAAGCCAAAGGGCATGCGTAGAAAATGATAAAGGTTTCGACCAGGGACGGTAAAAGCAGTGTACTCTTGTGAAGACTTTTCAAGAGGGACCTGCCAGAAGGCGGACTTAATGTCAATAGAACTGATATATTTGGTATCCCGAAGACGATCCAAAATCGCTGAAATATAGGGTAAAGGGTAAGCATCCTTTTTAGTTGCAGCATTAAGGCGTCTAAAATCTATGCAGAATCTATAGCTATCATCCTTTTTACGAACCAAACAAACTTGACTGGACCATGGACTTTTTGAAGGGGTTATGACTCCAAGCCTCAGCATCTCATCGATCTCCTTATCCAAAATAGCCTGCTTAAATGGAGAAACAGGATAATAACGTTGTTTGATTGGTTTGATATCAGGTAAGAGCTCAATGACATGTTCAGCGACCTTACAACAACCCAACTCAGTATCCATAAGAGAAAATTTCTCGTCCACTAAGGCATCCAATGCTAATTTTTCTTCGCTGGTTAAAGAACTACTATCGATAACATTACAGAACTCAGTATTTGAATCATTAACATCTGAAAAATGCCAAACATCTTGTTTTAAATCTGGTATAATCTGCATGGCTTTCCAAAAATCAATTCCCAAAATAAGTTGATGAGACAGCTCGGGCAAAACCAAAATGTCAATCAATTTTGTTTTATCTAACAAGGTAAGAGGGGCTTGAACATAACCGGTACTAAGGCAGCTTTGACCGTTGGCAACAGTGCAGGTAGTGACTGACTTGCACAGTTTAAGACCTAATTGTAGTAAGAGTTTGAATCCTGGCTTCCCTACGATGGTGCGGGAGGCTCCAGAGTCTAAAAGGCCTAAAAGGGGATATCCGAAAATAGAAATTTGAAGATATGGCCGTTCATCACCACGAGCATGCGCCAAAATAAAATCAAGGACTTGACTAGGATAACTAGTATGATTATGGCAAGCGGTCGGTGTGATATTCAAGGGAGAAGCCTTACGACCATCTACTGACCCTCCCGGGGCGCGTTTCCCGAACATTTCGGACACGATCGAGTGGTGACATCAGGAGCACCACATCTGAAACAATGGATCCTTTTCGGATCTGGACACTGTCTATTAATATGGCCGGTTCTCTTACAGTTCCAACAAGTAACAATTCGGCTGGATTGCTTGACATTGGAAACTTCATTGATTTGAGAGGTACTGGCGATTGGCTCGTCAGCTGCTACAAAAGCAAAATCGGGCTCAACAAAACCATGACGCTTTCTGGAAGGTGGGACGTAATGTTCAGCTCTATATTTTTTTGCCTCCAGCTTGAGGCACTCCTCCTCGAGTTCTGATAAAGTATTTACAACCGGAAGTTGGGTGGTGTAGAACGGAGAAAGGTTACGAGACACAACATCAAGCTGCACATCAGCAGGCATACCACCATAGCGACGAAACAATGCATTCATACTCGATAGATAATCCACGATACTTTCACTGGGGTCCTGCGTGCGATCCAGAATTTCCCGAAATAACCTAGCTCTGTAATCAGGAGGCTCGAAATGCTTACATAGAAGTTCTGATAATGATTTCCAGTCCTTGAACCTGGAATGATTGGCACGGAACCAACTCAAAGCCTTCCCAGTAAATAGGTCAATAGCAGAACCAAACAATTCCCTTTCAGATATACCGCGAGCAATACGCAACTCCGAAACACGTTCTAAAAAGTTATGCACCGAAAGTTGTCTAGTATCACCAGAAAATTTGAGACCCCACTTCTCCACTCTCTGAGTTTTAAAAGAAGAAAAATAAGAATGCTCAGCTACTGGATTATCTGGACTTGGTGCAACAGCTCCAGAAAAACCTGCTTGATTAATTGGACCAACATCATCGCTAGAATCATCAGCAGTTGATTCGTGTATATGAATATTTTCCAGCAACATACTCAAATTTGGATCCTGTTTAGAGCGTCGCTCCATTGTATCAAGGGTAGACAAAATTTCAGCTAACAATTCCGACCTTGAGCTTAGCTCCTCTGGCGTGAGATTGACCACAGGGATACGATCAACACGACAGAGCAAATGAATTAACCTTGACTCAAGCCTCAAAAATTTACTACGAGCATTTTCCTCAGAAAAATCGCTTAAGCCGTTTTGAATATCTTTCAAAGTTCTAGAAATAACATCATGTTCGTCTGCAAAAGGAAAATTATAAGGCGGATAATTTAAGGCTTTGCCTCTTCTTTCGAGGCGCAAAATTGGGCGCAATGAAGAGCGCAATTCGTCTACCGTCTTGGTGTCATCGGCTGGCAGTCCACGAACTTTCAATTCAAAAATAAGCATATCTTTCTTTAAATAATTCACCTGCATTTTATAATCCATCTTGTTAAATGTCAAAGGTTAATAAAGTAGGAAAAAACTAAACTCAAAATAAATATGAATTATCAGATTGCCAATGAAAATTTAAATTAATGTTATCCAAGCGCACCCAATTTACATTAAAACTACGAAACAGTAAATTATTATAAGTATTGTCCCACTCGGGTATCGAGAAGAATCAATATAAAACATATAAATTTCAATTTTTTCGGTACAGACTAAGTGTCCTGGCGTGGTTCTCGAAAGAGAGAGAATAATCAAGTAAATTAAGAATACCTGCGATCCCCACACCAAAACACCAACCCTAACGTACCTCAAAGTTGACGCACTGCCAGGAGTAAAATATTAGAAGAAAAGGGTGATATTAGAAAAGAAGGCCCCACGTTTGGCCGCCAAAATTGCCACGCACTATTTATTGATAGGTTTTCTTTTCTGAAATTTCTACAGGTGGTATGAAGACCAACTGTTCTTTTATATATATATATATTTTTTTTAACAAAATTTAGAAACGAAAGTGAATTTAGACTAAAGGCAAATTAGCAGAAACAATAGGCTATGGTATAGTACTGGCCAGTGGTTTAAAAAGGTGCGAGCAACACCGGCTAGGGAGTATACTGTAAGTAGGTTCGGCGCCACCGGTTTACCGACTAAACCGGAAGTCTCTAGGTGATCACGAACTGGCCGATACTCTACCAGCCAAATCAAAGTAACTTATGCCTCCTGGACAGTCTGCCAAGTAAAACACAGTCTCTTAAAAGGTCACCAATTTAATAATAATAAAAAAAAAATGGTAAGAAACATAGAAATAAAGAAATATATAGGTGTTAAAGTTACAATAAGTTTTTTTGTTTTTATTATAATAATATCCTTGAAGCTATAAACCGCAACGTGATCACGTGTTCAACAAGTTAACTTAACTTTAATAATTAGCTTAAAGTAAAATGACGAGTGCGCAATAATAACTATGGCCTCGACTGGCCCACTAGAAAATTAAAAAAAAGGAACATAAACAGTACGCAACAAACAAAGACTCATAATAAGGTAGACTTCGCTGATTTCCGGTTGTCCCTGAGAATCGCTGAATTGTGGGAAACTTGAGGGCGTGTAGCACTGGGTTTGCAGTCAATGTCCAGGCAATTTTCCGCCATAAAAAAAAACCCTAGAGAGGAAAACATAGAAAATCTCTAATGTCTCAACACAAGATACAGGGAAACGGAGGATACTTACATAATAATTGTATAAAATGAATTATCGAATTACTTAATTATACTCAAAAAGTTAAATGGAATAATCACGGAAAATAAGAAAATTGGAGCATTGTGATTATAAACACATAAGTTAAAAGAAGTCCAAAACCCATAGATCATTACATTACACAAATTACTTGAACCCCATTTGTGAAAAAAAAGGAAATAAAAGGTTTACGAAAACATTGACCCCCCGCCCATGAAGTCGTTGAAAAATATGGAACAACAATAAAACTATTTCATATTGTCAACTGAGAAACAAACATTAATCAAGAAATCAAATATCACGTCAATTTAAACTCAAATCAATTAGCAAAATTGAAAAAGTGGTAAACAATAATCATTAAAAAAAAACTCAACTCACCTCTGGCCAGCAGGGTTTTTTTTTTATATAGTATGCTTGCGCTTGTCCAAACAATTCAACAACGAAATAACTAAGTACGGTATCCAAGTCAAAGACGGGGTGTAACCACTGAGTGTCTGGAATAAAATCGACAAGTCCAGAAAACGTGATTCGATTATCCACCATAGAATTCTAATAGGAAAAAAGCAAAATAAATAAAACGCTAAATTTAGCATAACAAGCAGAATCGAGAAAATTACTCTTCAGTTATAAAATTTGAATAGCTTACCTGAAGAACGGCAAAAAAATCCTACGTAGTAGTATCAATAAAATCTCCTCAAAAAATTCAGAAAATAGCCAAGATAAATGAAAGATAAGCTAACTGAATTGATAGATGGAGATTAATTATATAGAGTTTCAATCAAATCCCATACAAACTGGATAATAAAATTTTAGATTGAAATCTCTAACCACTCTTCAATATTGCTTTCTGTGGTAAAAGATGGCCGGAAAAAGAAAGAGAGTTTCCCAAATTTCGCACTAGGATCGTTGCCAAAATACCACATGCGTAAAACTAAACTCCGATGCCAAACTTAATTTTCGGCTAACAACCAGAATAAATCAGATGGACATTCAACTGAATTAGATTAAGGAATGAACTATAAAATGCATGGATTTTCGATAAATTCAATAACAATCGGCAACTGTGTTCCTAATAGTACTAAGCCAGTGTGTGAGCAGAAGGAAGAACATGTGTTCATAGCGCACACCATCACGACAAGTAGAACCGATATAAACAATATATTTTGTTATGAATAAACATACTTAGGATTGTTTACTCGAATATTGTGCACTCCTGGACAAAACAAGTGCTCAATAACCGGAGTTGTTAACCAGGGAGAAAAGTGATATAAAAGTTTCCTCCACCAAGTGTTTATTCCAATGTTGTCCCAGAAATTAAAACGAAGTGTTCGTCATGGGTCTGAATTTAATTAAGAAATTAGAATTATCAAATATCAACTTAAGTACTGGAAAAGGAAGTGAAACAGAACAAAACCCACCGGAATTATCAGGTCAGTAACCTAAAAACCAGAAGTGAAGACAATCAAAAGTCGATACACTCAAACTATCAACCAAAACAACTATCATTTTTGTCAATATCATTTGTATCTTCCCAATTTCAGACTAAATAGCCTAATATACATATCAATAGAGAATGTTAGTGCCGATTACCACATAGAGAAGTTTACAAATAACACATCCCAGCTATTCACAAGAGATTTTTCGAATTACCACCTGGAAACAACCATGGATGTGCTAACAAGGACAAATAACAATATAATATACAAAATATACATTAGATATGGATTAGTTTATCGGTGAGTTTGCTAAATAATATGAAAGAGGTTAATAAAGTCAACAATTGATAATCTTTAGTTACCAACAATATTCTATTGACAAAAATAATATTAAAAGAAAAGTAGTTACAGAAAAATAAAAATCGAAACTCAAATATAAACAATGCGTTAACGGAACTCTAAAATTAATGTAATTGTGAGGTATTTTAATTAAATAAAATAGAATAACAATTGGAGTTAACCTTTTGATAAAAAAAACGTCAACACTGAAACAACCTTGCTAATATGGTGAAGGTGACGATAATTACCATAATAAACACAGTAGTAACTTAATTTTGATAGAGGAAATATTTAAATATTATGATTGCGACGTAGTCGATATAGAGAAGTTATTCGAAGGAGCGTCTAGCCAAAACTTAATGATCAATTTAGACCGTGACATGCTTTACTACCTGACTAGCATCTGTGACCTTTTCGCGTGCTGTCAGTCAATAAGAAACAGACTATACGTCGACGAAGTGAAGGTTTACTGTAACCTCTTAGAATATTATACGTAAATGTATTTTTCTTTATTTTAAAAAAAGGAAAGTGTTCAATACTTAGAAATTATTTTATATTTGTATTACGAGACGCCACTGGCCCCTGGATATTGTACCTTGTTTTTGGATAAAACAAGAAACAGACAAAACCAATCGTCGTACTTAAAAATAGTAGTTGTAGTATCTGATAAACATTTCTTTTGTATTTAGCATTCGTGAAATATATTAATTGTTTAAAATACAATCTTTTATTTCCTGCTAATACATAACAAGAACCTTCTTCTGAGCATTCGTATAAATTATTGTTACTTCCAATTACGCCATACCTCATGTTCAATGATATACTATTGTATATTAATAGTATGTATTACTATTTAAATATATTGTGAGGATCTGATTGTTCACAAAGTGGCAACGTTGAATCGATTGTAAAGTTTTAAGAATCAAGTCGCCACGAAGAGAGACGCACTTACTGAATCCACGCTTACCGGAGTCTGCCAGCTTGGAGCCAAAATTGCGGGAAATGGAATTTTAATGTATTTTTTAATTTAAATTTTACACAGGTGTGGGGCTAAAATCTACAGGAATGTGGACCCTCCAGGTCATTTAAAATTTCGAATGAAATAGAGAGCTGGGAAATTTAAATACTTTTACCTGAGGGTAGATTCTGTGGACTACTATACATTTTGAAGGTCTATTGGTTAAAAATGTATTAACTAGTTCAATTTACTCAGTGACCTACTGGAAATCCGGAAATAGTGTTTCTATCATAATTACCTTGTTATATTGGTTGTTACACACAATAGTACAGTGAGTAACAAAAGTTATGTCGACCCTTAATTTTTGTCATGTTATGAATACGGGACACAATTTTTGTTATTGATACCTGTCAAGTGAACATATTTATGTATATAATACGTAGCGCTCATATATCGAAGTGTCATCAATAGATGGTGACTGAAAATGAAACTTGCATATCTTCTTTTGTTTCGGTTCATTACGCGCCTTATTAACATTCAATTGTTTTCTCCGTAATTATGTATTTTACTGAAGAAAATACTTTTTTTAAAATTTTATTTACAAAAATTAATTACACTTTGTTTAGTTGTAAAGTTAATGCCAAACTAGAACTAACTACATAAATCTGTCCCTTCGAATGACAGGTACAACCCTCAATTTTTTAAATAGAAAATATAGGCTTGTGATATATCGTTTGAAAGGTCTCTTCATTCTCGATTCAAAAATATTATCGTTTACAAGTTTATTACAAAAATTATGGGTGGATCGGGAGGCCAGCGCGATCACCTGATCTTACATTATTAGATTTCTTTTTATGGGGATATGTGAAGGGCATTGTGTACAAAACTACACCTTTTGATTCAAATAACTTAAAAGAACGAATAACGCTTGCGATTAGATCAGTAACGCCTGATATGTTAGACAGTTTTATTTAAGATTAGGACGTTGCCAAGACGTTCGAGGTGAAACATTTTGAACATATACTTCATTGACATTCATAGTTCTTTTTAGTGTTTTACATTTTATTACATTTTGCATTAATTTTAGTTTTTGATTGTATTGTGGCGATTTTCTGTAATCATATGATTTTATTCTACCTTAATTGTTGCAATAAACTTGAAAACGATAACATTTTTGAATAGAATTGAAAGATATTGAAGAGACCTTTCAAACGATATATCTCGCCTATACTTCCTATCTAAAAAATTGGGGATTCTACCTGCCATTCGAAGGGGGTTGAAGGTAGGGATCGCATTTTCACGTTGAAGAATGTCAATTTATAATTTAAATTTGATGCGTTCCGGGATTTTTTATAAATATGTACAGTAACCAAAATAATAAATTTATGTTGATTTTCGGGTTATTGCGATCAACAAAATATTGTATTATATATATATATATATATATATATATATATATATATATATATATATATATATAAATAAACATAGGATTATTGGGGAAGCGGCAAATTAAAACGAGAACTCTTCATACTTTTTTCGTGTCCAAGCTTTCAGAATTTATTTATTCCATTATCAAGGATAAAGTATATGAGAATGTATATTATAATAGATGTAAATGGTAAATTGTATATGACATCAAAAGACTTATTTGAATTTTTTAAAAATAATTCAAAGTCAAAGTCAAATTGAAAGTAAATAAAATCGTTTTAAATAGTTATTCTTTTTTTTTATTTTGGCACATAGAAATAACTAAAGAAATTATGGTTATGTTTGACTTAACCTTAGATCTAAATAATGTTGATGTATTTATGGTTATCTTGTTGTTGTAGCGATACAAATCATTCTTATCATCGAAAATAGTCCAATTGTCGTATGTGTTTCTGGAGTTTCTACTTCTATAATTGATTTTAAATTTTTTTGCAATATTGTTAATTTCTTATAATCTTTCAAAATCAATTCTGCTTAAATTTGGCGACTGATTTATTTGGATTTCTAAGAATTTTAAATCTAATTTCGGTAATATAATTGATTTGCCTTTTCGAATTTGCATATTAGTTGAAAATGTTTCTTCACCTATTTGAATTCTGCAGTCTTCTGGAATTCTGATAATTGATGGATGGTTTAGTTCTAAATACTGGTCTGAAGTGCATTTGGATAATACTATTACTGGATTTGGAATGATCAAAACTCCATTATTAATTACTTGTTCTATAATAGTTTCTTGAAGATTTGCAACATTGGCGTAGCAGTACTTGGGAGAATGGCCGTCTAATAATTCCATAGTGCAATTATCTCTCGATTTGAATTCTTCTCGGCAATAATATTCGTTTTCTAATATTGGAGACTCCTCTTTTATAAGTGTAGCTTCTTCTGCGGCTTTGAAGTAGGGTTGTAAAGCAATGGATATAAATGGTCAAATTCAGTGGATGAGGATTTGAGTATAGGTACATGAATAGCAAAAATTATATTGGAATTGGAAAAAGTTACTTGTCAACCCAGAAGTAAATAGTATGTCAAAATATTATTAAATTTTGAAATTTGTCCTCTTTATAAGTATTTTATCATTCCTATAATTTCTTGATTTGAAATTACTGAACTGTGAATAGAATTTAATTTAGAAAAGGTAATTGAATTTTCAATATTATCAATTAATGTAATTAAGCTTTAACACTCCAGACCGATCTATGAAATTGTGCTATAAAAAGTAATAAAATTGTTTAAACTTATTATTTTATTTTCTATAGATATATGAAATTTTTCTAAATGACCTTGAAGTTTTGGCGATTGGACCACAAAGTTTTCAAATATTTATTATAATGATCAATTAATTTTTTAAGTAAGGATATCTGCAAATTTTCTTCTTGAGTTAAGGTAATTGGGGGGAAGATGCCTAATCTAAGTATTTTGGACAATACTCAATAGATCGCGCCACATACACGGCTACGTTGTTATTGTGTTTATTATTAGAGAACATCATAGTTTTCGAAGTGCTTAAGTGCATGCAACTGTTCCTTGAGGTGATGTTGTGTTTTTTTATGCCGGTAAGTTTTTACGATAGAAATTAATTATGTGATATACAGTGTTAAATGTTTTTTGTTTGTGCTAATATAATTTATGTAGGGTTTTGGCATTCATTACAATACTCCTGTCCTATTTTGAATAAGAAAAAGGGTTTTGTTATTTTGATTTGTGGGTTTGGCATCTTATACCTAGGGGTTGGGGTAAAACGCCAAGATCCGTGTGGGGTAAGATGCATTATCTTAATTGCACTGTAAACTTTGTAACTCTTGTTTTTTCTCAGGTTTGCGTCTATTTTGGTTGCTGGTTTCCTTTCAGTACGTCTAATTGAATAGTTTCTTAATTTATCTTGTTTGTTTTAGGTAAAATGCCACGAACGTACGTCAGAAAATCAACTAGAGGCGAATGGGCTGAAGAAGACCTTAGAGCAGCTGCAAATGCTTTACGTCAGCAGCCAACCCTGAGTGTAAATGCGATTGCTAAAGAATATAGAATCCCTCCACGAACCTTGATGAGACGTGTAAAGAATAACAATCTTGAAAAGGGCAGTCTTGGGCCAACCGCGTCCTTAGGTATTGAAAATGAACTTAAACTGGTGTCTTATATAAAACGGTTAGAAAAAATTGGCTATGCTCCAACTTCAAGAGACGTAAGACACCTTGCTTTTACCTTTTCGCAAAGGAATGGGTAAAAATGTAGATTTAACCAAGAAAAAGAATTAGCAGGCTACGATTGGTTTAAACTTTTTTTAAAACGACACCCAACCCTAACTATGAGAGTAGCTCAAGGTCGTTTAATTGCTCGTTCACTTGGTATGTCTGCCGCAGAAGTAGATCCATACTTCCAAATATTGAACGATACATTTACGACGCTCAATTTGTTCGATAAACCGGCAAACATTTTCAATATGAACGAGACTGGCTTGCAATTATGCAATAAACCTACCAAAGTCGTAGCCACAAAAGGAGCTACAGATGTTCAGTCGGTCACAAGCTCAGAAAAAGGAGAAACAGTTAGCGTCATCGCTTGCAGTAATGCAGAAGGTAGCTTTTTGCCTCCCTACGTGATATTTAAAGGCAAAAACAAAAAAAAGGAGTTTGAAGATAACATGCCCCCTGGATCGGTAGTAGTGATGTCTCCAGAGTCCGCCTATGTGAAAACCAGTATCTTCTCATCATGGACTAAAGACCATTTTTTGCCTCGTAAGGGACCAGGGCCTGCAGTACTAATATTAGATGGTCATGCTTCCCATTGTAATGACGTGGAACTTTTGGACTTTTTGGCTGAAAATGAAATTCATGTGGTTTGCTTACCAAGTCATACGACTCACTGGCTTCAGCCTCTCGACCGTTCATTTTTTAAACCTTTAAAGACCTTCTGGAATAGCACTTGTAATGAGTGGATAAGAAATCATCCAGGGCGTCGAATAACTAGGTAATTTGATTTAAGTAAATAAGTTTGAAAGAGATTTCTTTGTTTCTTGCGCTTTACAGGAATCAGTTTGGGAAACTATTAAACCAAGCGTGGTCTCAAGCCGCAACGGTTCAGAATGGTGTTTCTGGATTTCGGGCTTGTGGAATTTATCCATGCTGTGAAGATGCAATTCCCGACCATGCATATGCTTTAGCCGAGCACCAAACTGGAAATTCACAGGAAGAAGTGGAACATGTCGATGCAGAAAACTCTGACGAACATAGCGGCGACGTAGCTGTAGTAAATTTTGATGATATTGCACCAATTCCATCCGTAGCTGGTCCTAGTAGGCCAAACGTTAGAAAACAACATGTAGAAGTCCACTTCTCCTGGCTACCGCCAAAAGGAATGCAAAAAAATTGAAGAAAAACAAAAGAAGCAACAAGGGAAGGCAGCTAAGTTAGAGAAGAAACTTCGTAAAAAAGGTAACAAAAAAAAGAAGAATGTAGCACACGATAGCAGTAGTGAAGAAGTCAGTGGAGATGAAAATATTGTATCAGACCATAGCTCTGATGAACCTGACAGTGACAAGGACGACTTCTGTGCAATTTGCGATGGCTTTTACTTTGACAAAAAGGGTCCCAAAGTTGACTGGATTTGCTGTGTGGTATGCAACAAGTGGCTACACGAAACCTGTGCTTCGGGGCCGAATATGTGCGATCCCTGCGCAAAAGTCACTAAATAAAACATTCAAAACTTTAGACTTGGTGTAAGATGGCACTTTAGCTGGAGTATGATGGCCAATACAATGTTTTCTGTCTATGGCATCACACCCCCAAATTTGTCATCTCACCCCAAGTCTGTCAATGTTTATCCAACTTTTTCGTTTATTTTTAAGAAAATAAAAACTTTTTTGTGTAATCATTTGTTTATTGTATTTGTAATAGAATACACAGTTTTTGTAAGTTTTGAATATGGTTAATTATTTATTTTTGATTTTTAAAAAAATGTTACGCGTCTTCCCCCCAATTACCTTATTTCTTTTTGATTTTGTTGCACTATATTTATTGCTTTATCATATCTTTCTCCATCGACTGAGTCAAAAAGGCATTTATTAACTTCACCCAATGCATTTATTAGCCCTTTTTTTGATCTGATGTACGGGTAAATATTTTCCGATTTTCTATCTAATATATTAATTAAAATTTTCGTCCTTTACATCATTTGGTCAGCTAAATTATGATATGTAGCATTACTTTCTATTAAACTATTCCTTAAACTATAAAAATATTGTCGTCTGTAACAATATTTCAGGATTATTTTGGGGTTTTTTGATTACATTTTTATGATAATTTCCATTGTTAGTTTCTAATATTATAACTGAATCTTTAGTGATTTCCGCTTTTTTAAATTTTGGTAATTTTCTATCTCTAAATTTCGTTTGTATATATGCTGTATTTTGATTTGAATATGTTGATCGATAAATTCTGTTTTCGTTTCTCTTATTAATTATTTTCTCCTTAACTTGAGCATTTTTATTTGGAATTTTTTCATACAGAAGTTTAGAAGTTTCTTCATGATTTTGTAAATAATGAGATATTATTAATGATCATTCAAATCAAATGGATTCTTTTAAACAAAAGAGATCATTTAAATCAAAGGAATACCATTTAAATGAAAGGAATTCAGATCCATTAATTATTTCAAATGGTATACATTGAGTAACAAAATGATTAAGAATTGTTATACGGAAAAATTGAATGTTTTATATTATTTCTTTGAAAATTATTATTATATCTATTTCTATATCTAATTATTGTTATTACTGTCAAGTTCTACTGTTATAACTAAATAATATTTATTTAAATTTTCATTATTGTTATTATAATCCTAATTCCTATTATCTATTCTAATTATATATGTATATATTTTTCCATATATTTTTTACCATTTAATGAAATCTTACATTGAGAACCATCTTAATGCATAATGTTTTCTTTGAATGTTGGCTGGTCCTCTTACTTCACCTTTACTCTATTTGTTTACGTGTTTGTTATTTTCTTCTATCTTCTTATTTCTCTCAACAATTTTCTTATTTATAACCTGATTGATTTCTCTACATTCTTGTTAATGCTCTCATTTTTCATATCATTTTAATTTTCTTGACTTATTTTTTCTACCAGAATTTGCATATTTTTATTTGGTGATGTTTTTGATTATATTTCTAGTTGAACTTCGTCAACTGGCGTGGACATTCAACTAAATAAATAATCTTAATTTGACAAAGTTAATGTCGAAATTAATAATTTATTATGTACAAATTTACAAAATGTTACAAAGTTGAGTTGTGAACGCTGAATTTCTGTGGTTTCAGATCGGAAGACACTTTATGTTTCGATTTGATGAATTTTAAACTAACTTTGTTATTGAGCGTTGAGCTCGATTCGATGAGTGTGTAAAACTCGCGTCGATGAATGTAAAACTCGCGTCTAGAAGTGTAGAACTGACGAGTGAAAAACTAACTTTGTTGTTGAGCCTTGCGCTCGAATCGATGAGTGTGAAAAACTGTTGAGCGTTGCGCTCGATTCGATGAGTTGAAAACTAACTTTGCTGTTGAGCGTTGCGCTCGATTCGATGAGTGAGAAGTAACTTTGATGTTGAGCGTTGATCTCGATTCGATAAGTTAAAAACTAACTTTGCTGTTGAGCATTGCGCTCGATTCGATGAGTTAAAAACTAACTTTGCTGTTGAGCGTTGCGCTCGAGTCGATGATTGTGTAACTGATTTCTTCACGTTGTGAGACGTGTTAAATATAAATCTGCGAGGGGCGTGTTTACACGTGGATTGGGTTGACCAAACGAAAATAAATATTTCCTATTGGCCAGTATCATTTGACTTGTCGGGTTCCTAGACAAGAATCAACTATGGTTGCCGCCAATAGTAAGTTAAATTTCTATGGAATACTACAATAGCAATTGTAACCTATTTACTCAGAAAGGTAATTCAAAAATGTTTTTCATGTCTTCCGAACCTCGACCATAAAATTCATGCAGAATTGACACTAAATTTAGGGTTCTTACAATACAATATATAATAGGGTGAAACGTGACCTTTTCCTAACTTCTTAACTATAGGACAATGCATCAAGATGTCGACTTTCAAAAAAGGTGCTATGCATATGCCCATACAAAACAATTTACAATCATTGTTGGAAAACGTGATATTTACAAAGTATTTTGAAAATAAAATAAAAATATCCTTTGAATTTACTACAATAGAAAGATCTTATCAATTCTGCAACATATTTCTACAAAGCTATTAACTAAAATGAATTTACGCCTTAAATATATACAATAAAAAAAGGACACATACAAATGTCTCACATATTTTAAAGGTATCTTAACAAATAAATTTCCAGATTTTACAATCTTGAACATACTCCTCCCGTTGAGAGAATACGATCAATTATAAAGTCTATGAATGTTCATCTTCAGCATTAGTCGGTAGAATCGGAAGTAACGCTACCTTTTTCACATTCCGGACAACTGAAGATTTCGCGGTTTTCAGTAAAACAGTACGTACCACACCGTCACTACCGGGATAGCACTTCATGATTCTTTCCAGGGCCCATTGTGAGGGTGGAATGTTGTCTTCTCGTAGTAAGGCCACAGCCCCTTCGTGGATTTCAGGATCGGCCTTTTCCCATTTGGTGCGAACTGTCAACTCGTTCGGGTATTCCTTGCTCCACCGCGTCCAGAAATGCGGTTTAACCTTAAGTATGTGCTGCTCATCGTGTGACATATGTTTACTGGTAGTCGGGGGGTAATCACGACTTTGCAAGTTGGTCAATAAATTACCTATTAATAAATTGCCAGGAATAAGGGTGATAGGATCGGTAGGATTAGAAGAAATATTAGTTTCGTTTTCGATAATTAACACATTAAATCGTCCATACGTAAATAACCAGTCGCGACCGGCGACTTTGTACAAATGCCTTTTAAATCCTTTCAATGTTGCTTTACCTAATTTCCCAACACGTGGTGGCTGCGGAAACTTTGCCTTGAAGCAGGTACAACACAGTTTTATATGTATATACATTCGCCTACGTCCGTCAATTATCACATATTTACGGCGTATCGAGAATAAATTGCTGAATTACAGCTTGCAAATATTTTTTCATATAATACATCATAACAAAAATGATCACATGTCTAATTTTAAACAAGATAACGGAGTGTTTAGCGTCAAATGTTGAATCAGACACAATCAAACGGTAGCCTGCCCTCATTATCCCTTCTTTGTCCCAAAAAGGATTTATCAATCGCCGAGGAACAGCTTGGGGCCAACGTAATGCAAATTCATAATCGGACCAATAAAAAGTTTGAATTTCTTTTCGGAGGCCCGTATTTACAATTTCCATGAATGTAGACAAGAGGTGTGCCCCTAAGAGCTCTAATTTCGGTATGGTTAACTTCTTGATAGGTACAACACGAGATTTAACACATGATAATTTCACTTTAATTTTTTTAAAGAGTTATAGTGTGCGGACGTAAACGCATGCGCCGAATGCCGTTTCAGTTGCATCGGAAAATCCATGTAATTGAACGCCTTCAACATCGGCGGTAATTACGGTGCGTCGAAATAATAACAGATCATTTGACGGTGATGGTTGGCAATGTGTTTGCCATTCAATATACAATATAATGAGTAACGATTCGTTCCAATCGAGCTTATAGATCCACAAGTATTGTAGGGTTATTTTCCCGAGTACAATCACGGAAATCAATAATCCTAACCGTTCGAATAGTTTGAAAACTCCGAAAAGTGTTATCCGTTTGGAAACCCTAATCTGAATAGGTTTCAGTATATACATATTCGTGTCGTTGCGCACGGTATATATTTTGCATTCATCTATACTTAATTGAGGTAAACATTGAATTGCTAGATACAAAGCACATGGAATATCGAATATAACGATATTTAATTCAAAAATTAGTAAGTTTTTCATTTGATCTCTCCAAATGAGACATTGAAACTTACAGTATTCGTTTCTAACTAAAAATGGTTGACACATTCGCTTTACATCACCTGCAATGACGATACGGTTTTCGCGAACTCGACTAGAAGTAGTTAATAAACTAGATTGACTATTATGACCGATATACAGGGCGTCATTCGACTGTACGCCTGTAGAAGTCTCTAAAGAACCGTCGTATACCACACTTACTTTCTTAGTTGGATTCGTCTCCTTACCAACTGCGCGATGAGGTAAATAGTAACCTTCTGATATCAGCGGATTGTCCACGATAGGGGACATGTGACGTTTATTTGATTCTTGATAATCAGGAGCTGCTAATTTGCTTTTTTCCACAGACATGGTAGTCCCTGTTCCTAATAATTTGTTGACCGGTGAAGTTCGGTGGACATCTGGGTCCGTTAATTTGCTTTGCTCTTCAGGCTGTGTATTGCATGTTCCTGTTAATCTGTCGACCGGTGCAGGTCGATGAAACTCTGGTTCTACTACCTTGGTTCGTTTTACAGGCAGTTTAGTGTCTGTTCCTACTAATATGTTTTGTTCTACAGGCAGTGTAGTGCTATTCCTACGTAGTAGTGCTATTCCTATGTCGACCGGTTCGGGTCGATGAAACTCTGTTTCTGCTACTTTGATTTGTTCCACAGGCAGTTTTGTGCCTGTTCCTACTAAGATGTCAACCGGTTCCGGTTGATGAAACTCTGATTCTGCTAATTTGATGTTAGCAGGTAACTTTATTTGCTCACGTTGGATCGATTCATATGACATAACGTGAGAGATTACTGGTACGTTTACAGCGGTGGATGTCTTTTTATCGGCGTTTAAACGTGTTTTGTTGGCCGTTTTCACGGTATCTACTTGCCGCACTGCACGGTATATACTGCATGGTAGAGCTGCGAATGTATCGAGAAATCTTTTAGCTCGCGACGTTTCCCACATAAAGCTTTCTTCGTAGCGGCTACGTTGATCAATTTCCTCTTGATCTAACTCCTCTATACTATCTTGAATTGAATCAAATTTTTTATACGTTTTAATTGCGTCATCTAATGTCAATTGAATCAATTGTTTATGGAATCCCGTAGCCTCATCGTTTGCTTGGTCGATGAGTTTTCCTAATTTCGTAATGGTTGTTAGTATATAATCGCGTTGTCGTTTTAACTTCTTAAGTTCAGCCATCTCAAATTTAGTTTATGCTTGAGTATGGTAAGGAATTTCAACAATGTTTATACGATACTAATATGGAAACAGGACGGATAATTGGCACATTTAAATAGATAACTGACCAACTTACCTTGATTATCCTGGCTGCTGCTGTGATGAATCCTTGGAACTGCGATTTGAACTGCTACTTGAACTGATAATTGGACTGCTAATTGAACTGCTAACTGGACTGCTAATTGAACTGCTACACTTTCACTACGATTTGAACTGCTATACTTGCACTATGATTTGAACTGCTCTCTTGGTACTGGCACTTTACAATGTTATATAACAATACTTGTTATATCCGGTTTACGAAGGACCAATGTTTTATAACAGTACTTGTTATATCCGGCTCGAAGGGCCAATGTTTTTGATTATATTTCTAGTTGAACTTCGTCAACTGGCGTGGACATTCAACTAAATAAATAATCTTAATTTGACAAAGTTAATGTCGAAATTAATAATTTATTATGTACAAATTTACAAAATGGTACAAAGTTGAGTTGTGAACGTTGAATTTCTGTGGTTTCAGATCGGAAGACACTTCATGTTTCGATTTGATGAATTTTAAACTAACTTTGTTATTGGCTCGATTCGATGAGTGTGTAAAACTCGCGTCGATGAATGTAAAACTCGCGTCTAGAAGTGTAGAACTGACGAGTGAAAAACTAACTTTGTTGTTGAGCCTTGCGCTCGCTTCGATGAGTTAAAAACTAACTTCGTTGCTGAGCATTGCGCTCGAATCGATGAGTGTAAAAAAACTTTGTTGTTGAGCGTTGCGCTCGTTTCGATGAGTTAAAAACTAACATTGCTCCTGAGCATTGCGCTCGAATCGATGAGTGTGAAAAACTGTTGAGCGTTGCGCTCGATTCGATGAGTTAAAAACCAACTTTGCTGTTGAGCGTTGCGCTCGATTCGATGAGTGAGAAGTAACTTTGATGTTGACCGTTGAGCTCGATTCGATAAGTTAAAAACTAACTTTGCTGTTGAGCATTGCGCTCGATTCGATGAGTTAAAAACTAACTTTGCTGTTGAGCGTTGCGCTCGAGTCGATGATTGTGTAACTGATTTCTTCACGTTGTGAGACGTGTTAAATATAAATCTGCGAGGGGCGTGTTTACACGTGGATTGGGTTGACCAAACGAAAATAAATATTTCCTATTGGCCAGTATCATTTGACTTGTCGGGTTCCTAGACAAGAATCAACTATGGTTGCCGCCAATAGTAAGTTAAATTTCTATGGAATACTACAATAGCAATTGTAACCTATTTACTCAGAAAGGTAATTCAAAAATGTCTTTCATGTCTTCCGAACCTCGACCATAAAATTCATGCAGAATTGACACTAAATTTAGGGTTTTCACAATACAATATATAATAGGGTGAAACGTGACCTTTTCCTAACTTTTTAACTATAGGACAATGCATAAAGATGTCGACTTTCAAAAAAGGTGCTATGCATATGCCCATACAAAACAATTTACAATCATTGTTGGAAAACGTGATATTTACAAAGTATTTTGAAAATAAAATAAAAATATCCTTTGAATTTACTACAATAGAAAGATCATATCAATTCTGCAACATATTTCTACAAAGATATTAACTAAAATGAATTTACGCCTTAAATATATACAATAAAAAAAAGGATACATACAAATGTCTCACATATTTTAAAGGTATCTTAACAAATAAATTTCAAGATTTTACAATCTTGAACAGGTGATTTTATTTGAATATCAGTCTATAGTTGAATGTTTTTGATATTAGATATTATATTAATTTTTTTGTTATTGTTTTCATTATTATCCGTTTCATTATATCTTAGAATATTTTCAATATCATATAAATATGATAAATCAAGTAATTAATCTATTTCTATATGTTCATGAGTTTCTTTTTGTGACAAATTATCAGTTTCTTTTTGAATGATGTGTTGAGGTTGTTTCAAATGCATTAAGATCATAATTTGGTTTTATTCTTGATAGAGAATCAATCGCAAGATTAGATTTGCCTAAATTTTTTCTAGTATACATTGCAATATGTGATTATTGACCTCTACATCATTATAATTTGCACATGTTTGTAGCAATCTTTCACAATGAGTGATACATTTATTTAGTGTTATTATCACCATCATAAGGTTTAATATTTTCCAATTGTAATAACTCCCAATTAACGGCAGTAGGGGATTTTCTAGCTGCGTAGCCATTTTTAAATTATTTAAATTGTTAGATGAATCTAAACTCTCAAAACTATTCTCAGAATAGTTTCTTTTTTCTTTAACATCAAGCTTATTAAATATTTTTAATTAATCTTCTAAATCATTCATAAGAAAATAAAGTCAAAATTTCTTTCCTATACTCTTTTAAAAGGCAAGGAAAGGTGAAAATCATGAAACTTGGTACTCACAATGAATTGAAGTACTTGGTTTCTTCTTCAACGAGGGTCCTTCATTCCCTAAGCGTCAGTCTTTCACAGCCGCACGAATCCTACTAACTTCGCCAATTTTGTATTTTACTGAAGAATATACTTTTTTGAAATTTTATTTACAAAAGTTAATTACAACTTGAGACTTAGTTGTACAATTAATGTCCAACTTAAATCTCGAACTACATAAATCTGTCCTTATATAATATAAATAAACGCTGACGTTGCATCTTCTATTTCTGTTGTGATGGAAATTTCTAGGCCTTTTACTCCGTAGCTCTTTTTTTATTAAACAACGCATCAAAAAATATATTTTCATTTATTGTAGACTATGAATAATATATATTTTATTACACATTACATTATTATATACGTACATACCAGGGATAAGAACTTGTGCGAAAATTATAGGTGTGTCGCTTTACTAGATATTGTATACAGAGTAATCGCCTAAGTAATACGAAATGGGTTAAGTAAGTATGAAGACAACATAGTTGGAGAATACCAAGGAGGTTTTAGAGCAGGGCGATCAACAGTTGATCAGATATCAACACTTAAACTGATACAGAACAACAGTTATGAATAAAATGTAGAATTACATCTCCTTTTGATTGATTTTAAACAGGCTTACTTACGACTCAATACACAGAGAAAAAATAAATGAAGCACTTCAAAAAGTAGGAATACCAACAAAAATGAGAAATCTAGTAAAAATGACCCTGAACAATACAAGTAATAAAATTTTAATAAAAACTGCCTATCAGAGGAATTTACAGTGGAAAAGGGGCTAAGACAAGGCCACCCTCTCTCATCGAACCTATTTAATTTAATACTAGAAGAACAAGATCAAGAAGAGAACTGGACATGGTTTTATGCAAGTTTGTAGAGGAAGCAAAAAAATTGGCTTACAAATAAATCAAAAGAAAACAAAGTACATGGAAATGCTTTCTGAAGATATAAATGAAATCAAATACACCAAATGGATAGCAGGAGGCAAAGAGTATAATTTCGAAAATGTTAACCAGTTTGAGTATCTAGGAGTAACCGTAATGTCCACAAATCAAGAAGAAAATGAGACAGATAAAAGAATTTTGAAAGGGGATAAAGCAGTGGGGTCTCTATCAAAATATTAAGACCAATAAACCTTTCAAGAGCAGCCAAAATAAGAGCATATGAAACAATTGTTAGGCCAGCAGTTCTATATGCATCAGAAACAAGGACAATGACAAAAAAAAAGGAAAATAAACTGGAAATATGGGAAAGAAAAATCCGCAGGAAAGTTTGTGACGGAGTCAGAACGGCAGAAGGTATCTGGAGAAGACGTACAAACAAAGAATTAATGAAGATATTACAAAGAGCAAGATGGTTAGGACACATTGCCAGAATTGTAAAAATGGTGTTGGGTGGAGTAGAAGGTGCGACAAAAAGAAGAGGACGACAAAAGAAAAAATGGTTACAATAAGTCAAGTAGGATATGGAGGAGGTAGGATCGATCGACTGGAAAGAAGTAGCAAAGCACCGAAAGAAATGGAAAAGAATAGTAAATTGAAGCCAACTTTTTCGTTTGGGAAATGCGGCATGTGCGAAAGAAAACTCTGTTTAGTTAATTCTGAGCTTTCGGTAATTTATTTTTACCATTTTCAAAGCAACTACAAGAAATAAATATTATATAAATTTAAAATATAAGTTTAAAGTAAAAAATTCATTACTTACACTAATTGAGGTTGTTCACAAATATATAATATCTATTTAAATGGAGAACAATTATTGTTTTTCTTCAAAAATCATATAGATAATAAAGATTTAAATTGGCATATTTGCATTTTATGACAATTTATTGTAGTCATGGAATTTTTTGTGTGTTTAGTCTATTAGTAAGTTATATTGAAGTTACTGTATTATAAAATGTTTATTAGACTTTTATTATTTTTAAATGAAATTATAGAAAATCAATAAAAAGAATTCTCCTCCGCAATGCCTTAATTTACAGTTTTTTTTGTCGAATTATGATAAATAACTATAAATTTAATTTAGATTCTGAATGAATGCCATTTCCAGAGTAGTTGTCTTCTTTACACAGAACTTTAAAGTTGTAATAATCTATTACATGTTCTGCAAAAAAGATTTTTTGTTGTACTGAATCTCTTAGTGAGAAAATCGTTTAATTTTAGATGTAAATATATTTTGAAAAAGGTAATCCCAACTGAAACCGTCTTTTAGTATTTATATATTCTTTAAATTGACCTAAAACCAAGAAAAACTTTATATGTATATATATTTTTTTTAGTTTGTTTTATTTCTTGAACCTAAGTTTATTATATTTTTCGGAAATATTTTTCTTGGGATTGTAAGGTTCTTAGTCAGAAATTAAATGGTTTTTTGGGTTTTAATTAACATTTTTGTTTTTTTTTTCTCCATTTTTGTTGACGTTTCGGACAGTTAGTGTCCTTCATTAGAACTTTATTTTCTACAACACAAAACAAGAGCCTGCAAGCGCATGTCAATTTATAAGAAGACAACTATTTTCATTAAAAAACATTTAGTACTAAAACAATACATTCACAACAATTGACTGTACAACATATATATATATATATATATATATATATATATATATATATATATATATATATATATACATAATATGTTGTACAGTCAATTGTTGTGAATGTATTGTTTTAGTACTAAATGTTTTTTAATGAAAATAGTTGTCTTCTTATAAATTGACATGCGCTTGCAGGCTCTTGTTTTGTGTCAAAAATGATAATTAAAACGCAAAAAACCATTTAATTTCTGACTAAGAACCTTACAATCCCAAGAAAAATAATATATATATATATATATATATATATATATATATATTTATATATTACATATATAAAGGATATTTAGGTGGGGATGTGGCAATAAAACACCAGAGTGGACTCGTTTGGATATTTAATCCGAGCTTTCAAGTAATTTATTATTAAAAAAACGTTAATTTATTTAATTTATATTTAATTATTATTTTCTTTAATGTAGTTGATATTAATCACATTAAAATCAATGTTCAACTTGTTCTGCATCTAGTTGTTGGCAATAACACAATCTCCTATAAAACTAATCCCTATCTCTGTTTAAAATTTTAGGTAAAATATCTTGTATTTTTGTAGTCTTTGATGTCTGCAATACTAGGTTGCTGTATTGTATATACTTTGGTCTTAACATAAACCCACATGCCAAATTATTTGCGTTTTTTTGTCACATGGGCTTTCCAGTGCAGCCTATTGTCTTCCCAAGTATTTATTTATTCTTCTAGGAGTATGTTGGTTTTGTTTATTCGAAAATTTGACTTGGACAGATTTACTTTCGTTGGATTTGATACCCACTTTTTGGTCCTCATGAACTTTTTCATCAGCCATATATTATATATCCTTAAACAGATTTTTCACAATGCCTTACTATCCACCGTTACAGTATTAGAAATATATTCTAATTTCATGATATCGATACTTTTAAAGGAAATAGGTATTCACAGGTCAAAGCACATACAACGTATATGAAATATACTATTTCTGGACATATA
The DNA here is from genome assembly GCA_963921935.1 of Galeruca laticollis. NCBI lineage: Eukaryota > Metazoa > Arthropoda > Insecta > Coleoptera > Chrysomelidae > Galeruca > Galeruca laticollis. The sequence goes on from OY998180.1 coordinate 132,438,791, forward strand.
CACAGATGGACATGCGACATGTAATGTAAAAATTTAGTTCATGGTACATACTATGTCGAAATTTCCGTCACATTAGGTGTATGAAATGTATGTTTTAAGTGTATTCAAATATATGTAGGTACATAGACTCATAGACATACATAATAGTTATATTAGATACCATAAATTTGGTGAACAAATATTTTAATATGTTAATATTACTTAATGTTTTACCTATTCTGGTCAATTTTTTAAATCAAAATAATAGAAGGTAAATTTTTCAATAACAAATAACAAAAAACGTATATAAACTATAAAATATTATGAATTTATTCCATTATCTGCAAATGAAATTTAGTTTAAATTTATCTTTTTCATTCATTAATTGATATTTATTTATAGTATATAGTCAACATAACCTTTAACAAAATATTTGTATATTCTGATATTCTATGAATATAGATAGTATAATGTATATAATAAGTATAAGATGTATGTTATATGAATATTTATGGTTATTTTTATTTAAATAAGTGGTGTCAGTATATCTGAATTACCAATCTCAAACTCCATAAGATAATGAGAATAATGATTTAGTGATCTTTCATACTATTATCTATTACAGCACTGATGGCTTGGCGTACTCTCATAATTAATTGCCATGTTAAGAAATATTTGTTTTGGGAATCATATTGCAATATTTTATTCATTTTTAATGACCAATTTAACCATAATGTATGTGTCTCTGTTAACTTTTGTGGTTCATATAAACTTTTATTAACATCATTTCCATTTTTTAATCCATTAATAACATTTATTATACATGCATTTATGTATTGTGTACATGAATTAAAATGTAGGTTTCAAAATCAAATTATTTGATTCCTAACTCTGTCATTTGTAAGTAGAGACAATAATAAAGTTGCTAAAACTGCTTTTAATAATAATTACAGTATGGTATAAGTATTGTGAATTTACTCTGACGACTTTGTCCTTTGTCGTAATTTTATTTTTATCACCTACTTTAGATATATCTTCGTTTACAATAAAGTGCACGAAGAAATGAGAATTTTAAAAATAATTAACTGGATCCTACCAATATTGTTAATAGTTTATGTTAAACAGTGAATAATTTTCTATGATTAATTATTTCAACCCCTAAATGTTTGGTCTTTGCTCATAGTTCATATAAAACTTCTAATTTTGTGTAAAATGTGTGAAAATTATATACCTACAATATGTTCGAAAAAATCAATTCAGTGATGTTTCAATTAAAATGCATAATATGTTTAAATCGAGTTGAGATCCCACAAATTATCTTTTATATCTTCGATTTTAAAAATCATTGAATACCTATTCAAGTTTAATTTTGACGAAACGATTCCTTTTCAGTTTATTTTAATATAACACAAAACTACAAAGTTAGAAAAAGTAAATTAAGAATGCCAATAGATACATTTACTATTTTCAATGAAATATAAAAGAATGCGGACGTTACTGAGGACGGTAGTCTCTCAAGTGATGCTTCATAGACAAAATGTCAAAAACCAGTTTTTATGTATATGATCTTGTAATTAATTCACTAAAAGCTAGACGTCTTTACGCTAGAAAATATCCGCAACAGATGATACCTCAACATTCCATATTTGTACGTCTTCGCCAACGCCTTTCCGACACTCTTCATTTGTATTTAGTCAACAGTACTTACCTGAGATTCTCATAATCCAGTTATATTCCGTGAATAACATATTTACAAAGTAGACATAAAAAATTAAATATTAGTTATAATCACTACCTTTTGAGGATTAAAAAAAAGGTAAACATGGATCTTGAGGTCACCGAATAGAAGAACTACTGAACAGGTGAATTATAAAAGATGTTTAGTCTAGAAACTAGAAACTGTTTTAGTAGGTATTTACTAATGCAGTGAATATCTCTGTACCTATATACCTATAGTTGGCCAAAATCAAAATTCACTATATGCATTTTTAGATGTGTTATAGATAACGATCAACAAAAAATGACTTCTTATAATGAAACAAAAGATGAATAGAATAGTTGCTTAGCCTAACCACAAGTTTTGTATTGATTGAAAATTTATATTTTTTGTCAAACCTCGTATACGACTAAAAAACAATATCTGACAGTTGTAATTCGGATTTATATGAAATGTTTTTCCTAGAATTGATAACATGCATGTCCGCGGTTACCAGTCTGTTTCAGTAGCCCTTTTTTTGCGTGAATAACCCATGAATCTCTTTGTTGTTGTTATATATATATCTATATATATATATATATATATATATATATATATATATATATATATATATATATATGTCGGAAATATTGTTCTTGGGGTTACATGGTTCAGTACGAAATTGGAAAGTTTTGTGGGATTTTTATTCACATTTTCGTTTGACGTTTCGGACTATCAGTGTCCTTCATCAGAAACTTATTCTACAAACAGAACGTTTACAATCAACAGATTATACAATATAATTTTCTTTTTAAAAACTTACCATAAAACAAACGCTTGCAAGTGCTATGTCAACATATATGATATAACAACATTTTGATTTAAAAACATTTAGAATGAAACAACCACTCTAACTAATGACGGTACAATATATTATGTTAAACCGGCACAGGTTTTGCAAGTAAACCAACATTTATCGATTGCAAGTACAACTAGTATGTGTATCGTATACATTAATTAAGATTTAAAAAGAGGAGCAAAACAAACCGATTTGACCTTAATGTTCATATTAGTATGCTTTTGGCATAAGGTGCTTGTCATGTTAGCGTCTGTATTTCCAACTTATAAAATTTTTTGAAGTTGATACTCATTTAATTAAATTAAAATAAATCTTCGATAAGTTTTTTGTATCTCACTTGACATTGATAGAATGTTTTTTTTGGATTTCTATCATTTCGTAGAACTTTTGATGGCTTTCAGTTCACAGTATTTTTGTGTTATCATAGTGAAAGGTATGTTTGTGTTCAGAAACGTGATTCGTAAGAGCTGTCTTGTTTTTTTGTCGTATTTGTGGCCATTTAGGCGATTGTTTAAATATTGACTGGTTTGTCCAATATAGATTACCTTCACAATCTTTACATGAAATCTCGTAGATAACGTGGCTTTTTTGTCCTTGGGAATTTTTGATACTAAAATTAGATTTTAAAAGATTATGTCCTCTGTGCGTTGCTGTTATGTTGTGTTCTTTAAAAGTGCTATCAATTTTTTCTGAGTTTGGTTGTGAAAAAGATGGATACGGTTTTTAAAAATTCTGTATGGCGTTTTCCCGGTATTCGCAGTCAGAATGTTTTATAGCCCGATCCGCTAGGCCTATGCCTACCAATTTTTTCTGGGACATTGAGTGCTGGGAATTAAAATTCACATATCTAGACGACCAAGTTTCCTTTGTATACCATTCTGTTTTGATAGTGTTGTTTATGTGGTGAAGAGTTAAGTACAAAACATTTATTTTATTATGTTGTTTCCTTTCAACAGTAAATTGTAGTTTGTTGTGAAAGCTATTAAAAATATCAAGAATATTTTCTATTTTGTTTATTGGCACTAGTGCTATGCAGTCATCGACATACCTAAAGGAAAAAGGAACTTGATACTCCAGGCCTCCAATTTGGATTCTTCCAGGTCCTCCATCATAAGATGTGCAATTACACTTGAAATGGATGCACCAATTGCACAGCCTTCTGTTTGTTCAAAAAACTTTTCTTCATACAAAAAATGTGTAGAACTTAATGTTAGTTGCACTGCTTTCAAAGATTCACTTAGAGGTATGTCAGTATAAGACTCAAATTTATTCCACTTTTTTATAATTGTGTTTCTGGCTAAGTCAAAAGGTATGTTTGTATATATAGATACAACATATAATGATAAAAGTATGTAATTAGCTGGTAATATTAAATTTTTAATTTAGTTCTTAAAATTAAATGAATCTTTTATGTAATATTTGTTTTGGTTTACAACTCATTATAATATATTTTTAAGAACTTTAGACTGATTTTCGAAAAACGATTGAACACACGACACAATGGGTCTAAGGGGAATACCTTCTTTGTGCAATTTTGGTAATCCATAAATTCTTGGTGGATGTGGATTTGCAATTTTTAGTTATTTTGGAGTACCGGGTAAAATATATATATATATATATATATATATATATATATATATATATATATATATATATCCATCCATCGCTCTACAACCCGGGGTGGGTCTTGGCCGCCTCAACAATTCTCCTCCATTCATGTCGATCCTGAGTACTTTTTTCCCAATTAAGGACTCCCAAAGTTTGCAGGTCCTTGTGTATATTATCACGCCATCGAAGTTTTGGGCGCCCAAGTGGTCTTTTGTTGTAAGGGGCTTCTTCCCAGACCATTTTAATTAGCCTTGAGTCATTACTCCTCTGGACATGTCCCAGCCATCTTAATCTGTTGGATTTAATTTCTTGTACTATACTTGGGCTATTATATGTTATTTTCCCATTGTTATATTTAGTCGTAATGATTTTTTTGATACGAGTTAGTGGGGTCATTTTTTAGTTCTTTATATGTATTACCGTCTCGTAATAAATCGTTCATTTTTCTGTCATATTCTAGACATAATTCACTGTTTTATTTGACTTATCGGGTTTTAGAATTTTTGAATGATTATTTGCTTTTAGGAATGATTTAATTTTTTAGGTTTAATAATTAATTTTAGTTTGTTTATTGCTTATTTTATTTTTATCAAATTTGTTTTTATGATTTGTCATTACGTTACAGCTTTTAGATCGTAGATTGTCTTTAAGATCTGAGGGAAGGTTTGTTAGTGCGACTTCAACAACTTAGTCTGAGGCCAAATTTCGTTTTACTGCTTGAAAAACCAGAAGACTTGCCTATTTCGGAAATTATTACTAATCTTCTGGCTGCGAATACCGGGAAAACGCCATAAAAAGAGCTAAAGAAGCTCTCCAATTAAATTATTACCTAGATAAACTAATTAACAGAATTTTTTAAAACCGTATCCATATATTTCACAACCAAACTCAACCTAGAAATAGTTCACAAAATATATCTCAATTAAACTATCTTTCTTTACCATACTGTTACGAAACAGCACACTGGTATAGTCCCTAAAACCGACCCTGTCTAAGCCAGGTATAATAGTTAAAATTATGGCGGATACGCAGTTATAAAAAACTGTTTACGATTGAGACTATCTTATCTAGAACTGGTTTTTGTGACCAGAGTTATCTAGAAAAGGCCAGAAAAATTATTTGTGTGTATAAGCCGCAGCCCGGAATTCTCTAGTACAAAAGGCACTAGTATATAAGGGGACTGATCAGGAAGAGTGAGTTAGTTGATAATTTGACATCGTGAAATAGACAAATAAATAAGTGGATATAAATTAATTAAGTGTTTATATAAATTAGTTTGAGTGAATATACTGTTGATATAAATTAATAATTAGGTGATTAGTTAAGTATATATAAATTAACTGTTAGTGATTAGTTTAGTGTTTTAAATAAATTAGTAAGTAGCCATACCGAGTGTTTAAAATTTATCCCACCCGTTTATTGTTTAAATAAATAAGAAAAACATTACAATACATTTCGGGAAAAAAAATTGGTAGCACTTTTAAAGAACACAACATAAACAGTAACGCACACAGAACTTAATCTTTTAAAATCGAATTTTAGTAAACTAAAATCAAAAATTATCATGGACAAAAAGCCACATTATCTACGAGATTTCATGTAAAGATTGTGAAGGTGTCTATATTGGTCAAACCAGTCAATATTTAAAAAATCGCCTAAATGGTCACAAATACGACAAAAAAAACGAGACAGCTCTTACGAATCACGTTTCTGAACACAAACACACCTTCCACTATGATAACCCAAAAATACTACGAACCGAAAGCCGTCAAAAGTTCTACTAAATGATAGAAATCCAAAAAAAACATTCTATCAATGCCAAGGCAGATAAAAAAAACTTATCGAAGATTTATTTTAATTAAATAAAATGTGTATCAACTTCAAAAATTGTTATACATTGGAAATACAGACGCTAACATGACAAGCACCTTATTCCAAAAGCATACCAATATGAACATTAAGGTCAAATGGGTTTGTTTTGCTCCTCTTTTTAAATCTTAATTAATGTATACGATGCAAATACTAGCTGTACTTACAATCGATAAATGTTGGTTTACTTGCAAAATCTGTGATGGTTTCACATAATATATTGTACCGTCATTAGTTAAAGTGGTTGTTTTATTCTAAATGTTTTTAATCAAAATGTTGTTTTATCATATATGTTGACATTGCACTTGCAAGCGTTTGTTTTATGGTAAGTGTTTAAAAAGAAGTTTATATTGTAAACGTTCTGTTTGTAGAATAAGTTTCTGATGAAGGACACTCACAGTCCGAAACGTCAAACGAAAGTAACAGTAGAAACCTATTATTTTACAATTTCAAATCCTCTTGGGAAAAACCAATCAACCCGAATAAACTGTATACATATATTTTTTTGCACACATGTTGTTTACTTTAGGCATACTTTTAAGGAGTTCAAGCACACCTATAAAATTTAACCTTTCATAAATACTAACAAATTGCAAAAACATTCAACATACACTTTGTGAAATATATTCCTTCAATGTTTAATTCATATTAAATAAAACATAGCATTTGTAAATTATGCACGCCTGTGTATTTTGAGGTTTGCGAGATTAGTGTTTGAGAATTTACTCTACCTTATTCTTGAAATGTAGTATAACATTTTTCAAAAATTACCTTCTCTTTATTCAATAAAAATATCTTAATTTTATTATTTTATTTGTAATCACCACCTAAACTTTCTGAAGTTTTATATTTTCAATATTTAGGTATAAATCTGCAAATTGTTTCGTTAATTAATTTAGCTGAAAATATATGAATAGTCGTGACTTTTCTGATTTAAGAGTGTAGCTGGTAAATTTTCTCTAAAAGTCTTGTTTATTATAGATGGAGAATACCTATTTGCTGAACCAGATAGCAAGCTTTCCAAATATGCTCCGAAGAGTTGGCGATCCTCTCACAGCCACGGTCTCGACGCCAACGGTCGACCAGCACTGGCTTTCTATTTCCGGGTACAATTCTACGTCGATAGCCCCTTGTTGCTTCGAGATGAGACCACAAGACATCATTACTACCTTCAGTTGCGGCTCAACGCGTCATCTGGAGCTGCAGGAGATCACGCAACCCATCTGGCAGGTCTCTCGCTTCAGGCCGATTTGGGAGATTACAGCGAAACTACGACATTTCGACCCGAAGACTACGTATCTCCGAATATGCGGGGTCCTGCAGCACTCAGGATTATTGAGGCTGCACACAGAACACACAGGGGGCTCTCGAAGAATGAGGCGAGGTCGAGATTCATAGCAGAAGCTTGTCAACTTCAAGAACCAGTCAATGCTCATGTATTCAGGTGAGATATTATTAAATTTAATTAAAAGGTTATACAATTGTCAATTTATTAACGTATTGAAGCAAATTTTTTATTGTTATATGGATATTAAACAATCAAATCTAATATAAAACACATGAGAAATTCGAACAATGGGAGCTAAGAATGGCTCCTCCATTGGTTTCGACCACGCGGTACGCGGTGATTACACGTTTATCTAGCCACCTCCCTTGTACAGCCTATAAAATTATACTATGAAGGTATCATTCCCCAAAATACTTTTTTGTACACCACAGTAGTTGGATATTATTTCTTATATATTATTCAAAAACTTGAAATAACCTGATCAAAATGCTTACTCGATAAAAAATTGGCACTACCTAAATGTACACTTGTCAATAGATAAAATTGAATAAGTTATTATGGGTTAGAATGAATATTTTTAAATTAATTTTAAGTATATTTACAATATACCATTTTTTAGGTTAAAGGCTTCCAAGTCGGAACCAGCCCCAGGCTCTTTATTATTAGCGGTGTGTCCTCGTGGATTGAAAGTATGCCCCGAAAATAATCCTCCCTCCATATTTCTATGGAGTAGTATAGGAAAATTGAGTTTCGAACGAAAGAAATTTGAGATACGCACAGGTCACGAAAAATTGACGTTATATACCAGCAGCGACGAGAAAAGTCGATTACTTTTATCTTTATGCAAAGCTGCACATCAGTTTAGTATGGCTGTGGCACCACGTTTAAATGAGGCAAAACGGGAGGAAGAAGAAAGACAACGATGGGATTGCGATCAACGCGTATCAGTAATCAGCTCAACTTCGTCCAATACCACGTCAGGTATTGTAAGCGATCGAGTCCATTCCGAAGATGAACTTGAAATTATGATTACTAGTCCACCAGCACCTTCTACAGAAAGTTTGGCTCTAGCGCACCTGCTGGACAGTGCGCCAGCTAGCAGTCGAACTTCTGCGGCGTCAGCTACTGCAGCATTGGCTACTCTTAATCTTAAAGAAGAAGAAGATGAAGTGAAGCCGACATTAAGTGAGAGTTCTACAAAAACTGCAAGCGGAAAATGTGCAGGATCACAATGCAGTTCGTCATGCAGTACTGTAGTCGTAACGCCTGTTCAAACAAGTGAGTATCTCTTTTAACATGCTAGTTATTTTTTAAACAGTTAGATTTGTAATCTCCCTGTTCAAATTCCTAGCCCCGTTTTTCAAGGTGTTTGTGAGATTCTGTACTTCAGTTTCACGCTTGTGTTTCGATTATTTTCTATTTATTCCATTGCTTTGTCCGGTTATTAGAATTCTTCTTACTCTCCACTTTCTTTTGTATCCTCATTTCTTGTAGTATCTTTAAATATTATTATTAACTTATCTTCTTATGTCGTTGGTTATTATATTTTAACTTTATAAATTAAGAAAACGTATTGTAGTGGGGAAAGTTCAGTGATTACAGGAAATTAACTGTAGAATTAATGTAACTATAATTTCTCTTATTCGACGAAGTTAACAGTCAAATAAAGATCGAAGTGTGCCCAGTGTGCTCTTTCGGCTTAAAGGGATAAAAAATTTGGAAGAACAGAAAAACCAGCAGCGAGACCCCGAGGAAAACCCAAAGTAGGCACTGCGCTTATGAGAGGTTAATAAAGTGGCCCTCTATGAGTGGATTATAAATGAAATTACCTGCCGTATTCAGATGTTTTATTGTTGGTTTTGCCGCGTTATGAGTGGGTAATGAACGGAATTGCCTTTCGACATTTGTATTGATAGGATTGAAAATAAAAGAGGTTTTTCTGCTTTATTTCTGAGAAAGGCTCACAAATTTCTAGACGACCGACCAAAAGGCTACAATGTATAATATACATTGTGAGTAATTTGCATTCATATAATAATTTTGGAAATAAATCCAACTTAAGAATTTCAATTCAATTATAGTCAATCATACATTCTGATCATAGATTTATTATTACAGAAGCTAAAGGACGACGATCTTCAACAACCAGCAGCTTAGAATTGGGATATTCACATACAGCTCAAAATTCCTCTGTCAGTGATGCAACATGCATAGAATTGGACACAACGGAGACAGTATATAATTCTGGGCCAGCACCTAGCAGTCATACTAGTGGAGTATACACCTTAACATCAAGTGAACAATACACAGTTAGTTCTAGCGATCATTACACTGCTTCTAGTGAACAATATAGCGTAAATAGTGAACAGTTTTCAACACCAGAGGATCACGTTGATGGACATTTTAGGGACAGAACAAATTCAAACGTCAGTAACTCTGGATCATTTCATGGAGACGGTAGCGATCCCACGGATACGAAACAAACACTTCTCTCCGCGGAAGAATTATCCGATTTAATAGTTGGACGATATCCGTCATGCAAAAGTGTTAGTCATACTTTAGATTCTGATTCAGACTATGTTACTCTACCTTCTTCTTATCAAGGATATGCACCAATTCCGCCTAAAAGAATTGACAGCGTGGAACAAAGGTTTAGACCTCCGCCACCGCCATATGGAGCTCAATTGCCTAAATTATCGGAATTTGATGATAGTACACTTTTGTCGGAGAGATTATTGCGAAGTCCACCACCTTATCCCGAAAATTCCACGCCAGTTCCACCACCAGTCTATCCCTTTGAAGAAGCCGGTGCACGATTCATTACAACTAGATCGCCAAGTGTACTTACAGCTCATGCGAGTGCCGTTAGTGTAAGTTCATCGCCGAGTTACTCTAAACCTAGCTTAGTACCACCTATTCCTCCTAAAATTCCAAGAGCAATACCGTCAACAAAAAATACAGTTGTTTCGCCAAATAATTATTTGGACGTGGCAGCAAGTAAAGCAAATGTTTTGGTTCCATGTACTTTCCTACCTCCACCACCACCACCAGCTCCAAGGCAGCCACCACCACCCCCTCCTACTGCTCTTACTACTGTGTATACCAGTCAATTATCCAGATCCCAAATAGAACAATATCAACAACAGATGTACAGCGATGTTGATTTTGTCGTGTTTCCGTTAAAGGAACCAGCAATTAGCAAACAAGAATATTTAGAGGCTAAGCAAGGTTCTCTTTTAGCGGCATTAGCTCAGCAGCCGATCTTTTATAGAAGTACGCCGTATTTAAATCAATATGCTTCTAGCCAGAACCTTTCAGATACATATGTTCAGTTACCTGTTTATGGAGCACCCAGTATATCCTCAACAGGAAGTCTAGATCCTCCCCCTCCTCCATTACCTCCAAATAGACCTGGACAATTTATGAGAACCAGATCTGATGACAATATTTTAAATTCCTTAGATATTAAACAGCCTCCAAAGTTTAGAAGAATGCCCCCACCTCCTCCCCCACCTCCTATTCCGGAAAAACCCTCTTGTTTGATAGACCTATCAAACAGTCCTCAGACTGAGACCAAGAAAAGTGTAAGTGAAAAGACTTTAAATGGGACAAACTCCGATAGGGCGTCGGCTTTGGATATCCGTACACTTAGAGAAAAAAGCAAGAAAATGGACTTGCCATTGATATCAGCATTGTGCAATGATAGGTCGCTTTTAAAGCAAACAAAAGCTTTTGTTACACCCAAGCACCCAAGTGATGTAATTTCGCGACAATCTTTAAGTTCTACAACTCGGTCTAAATATCCGGTTTCGGGAATAAGTAGTGGTAAAATTAAACAGCAAACAAGAAAAACGCCTGTCCATCACAGAAATCCTGGTGATAAATTGCCGGAGATTCCTCGAGCCACTCCTAATAATTACGTCTTAACCGATTTACGTGTAAAACACAAGACAATGCAGTCACATTCGTAAGTGTGCGATCAAAACTTTTTACATTTTCCAATGGTAGGCTAGAAATCATTTTGTTTTACTCAGGGTGCCATCATTGCAATATTTTTAGGGATAGAACCAATGTTGTGGCTGCGATGTTTTGAAAATTTGATTTACCGGCAAAAAGATCTTCATCAAAAAATTTATGTTATTTCGTTATTAGAAAGTTTGACAGAACGTTTATTTTTTTAACAAAAATGAGTAAGCTTATAGGATTTAGTACATATCATTACAACCTCATTTATGTTATTTGAGAATCCGAGCGAGCTGGTGAACGAACATTTCAAAATAACATAGACATTTATTACATTCTAGATATATCCAAATTTCATGGATTTTTGAAAATGTTGAGAATTTTAGTATGAATTTAGTCAATTCTTAACTTTAGGAATTTAATCTTTACATTCATTTTAAATTAATCATAATAGGAAGAAAAAATTCTCTCCTTTCAGACTCTTAGAGGCTCGTATTGAAAATAACCTGTCATCATCATAGAAGTCAGTTTGATGTTATCATATCAACTTTTTCCTAACAAAAACAATTGAATTCTATTATAACTTAAGGATAATCCAACATTTTAGCCAATCTATTCAATCAACTATTCTAGATTCTAGTATTCTGATTCTTTAGAATTTTATTTATAGAATCTTGTTATTGTATTAGAGTATTTAATACAACTTCAAGGTTTGCAGTCCGTAACCTTATTAATGGTAAAATAAAAAAAATCCTTTAGTGTAAATTGAAACATGACAGTAACTTAGTTACCAAATTAAATAAACACCTTTCAAACTTGCTAGTTTTTGTTAAATACACAAACATTTTTCAGAAGTGTATATATATATATATATATATATATATATATATATATATATATATATAAAGTATAAGAATGTAATTGAATAGAAACTGTTAGTAAGATTAACTTTTCATTTTAGTAACTTTCTGATAAATGAATGTTGGAAATCAAATTTCATACTCATATTTAATTAAATTGTCATTTCATATTAGCCACAATGTTGGAGCCTTTAAAGTCCCCCCATGTACATATAAAGATAATGTATTTTGCATGAAAGTTTGTGAAGTTTTTAGCGATACTGTATACACTTGCTCAAATTTTATATTATTCTGAATAATGATATTTTTAATATTGTTCAATATTTTGTTTATTTATTTTCCCGATTCCAAATTACAAGAAATGCTTTCAAGTGTATGGTGCTGCCATCATTTTAAAAGTAATGTAAGAAATAAAACATTAAAAATTAAAATTGTTTCTCCTTTCTTTTTATCCAAAATCAACAAACATGCCATACATATTTTATTTAGTATTTTTTATGTGCTGTTCTTATTCTTGCGAACTAAGATTGATATTTTATTCCTTTAAATGCATTTTATTATATTAAGATAATGAAGATATGTTCAGTTGGCCACAATATTCTTTTTGGAAAAATGCATAATTATTGAATATTTTTATCAGACTTTGATTGCTCAATTGAAAAAGAATAAAAAATAAACGTTTTTAAAGATTAAAACTAACTTTTCCGCATCTGTGAGATGCCCTGAACAATATTCTATCATAAAATAGTCACTTGTATACACTTCGGGAGATGTATCGTGCTAACAAACCGAAATTTCTCCAAAAATAACCAAAAATGTAGTAGTATATCTGGATTTATAGGTCCCGCTGTACTCGTTCTAGTCAGCTGAAAATCAGTAGGGTACATATGTGAGACATCTTGAACAATATTCAATCATAAAATTGGTCACTTGTATACACTCCGGAGGCTGTATCGTGCTAACAAACTCCAAAAATGACAAACATTTGGTACTGCAAGTACCACAGCACCCGTTGTACTGGCGTTAGTGAGCTGAATATCAATAGGGTTCATCTTTAAGACGCTCTGAATAATATCCAATCATAAAATTGGACACTTGTATATACTCCGGAGGCTGTATCGTGCTAACAAACTGAAAATTCTCCAAAAATGACAAAAATTTGGTACTTCACGTACCATTGCACCTGTTGTACTGACTTTGGTAAGCTGAATATCAATAGGGTTCATCTGTATGATGTCCTGAATAATATTAAATCATAAAATTGATGACTTGTTGAACACCAGAGGCTGTATCATGCTAACAAACTGAAATTTCTCAAAAAATGACAAAAAAGTCGTACTTCAAGTACTGGCTCTGGTGAGCTGAAAATCAATAGGGTTCATCTGTGACATGTCCTTAACAATGAACAATCATAAAATTGGTGACTTGTTGCACTACGGAGGCTGTATCGTGTTAACAAGATATGTAACGAAAAGTGGCCGACGACAACGACGACATACACACAGGACTTTTATTCTAAAGACCTGTTGTTGTTGATGAAAAACGTAAATATAACTCAAAAAAAATTCAAAATTCCAACTTTTTTTGGGGTAAACCAATACTTTTCTCGCCTATTAGATAGGTTGGGCGGAAAAGTAATAAACGGTTTTAAAGATTAAAACTAACTTTTCCGCATCTGTGAGATGCCCTGAACAATATTCTATCATGAAATAGTCACTTGTATACACTTCGGGGGATGTATTGTGCTAACAAACCAAAATTTCTCCAAAAATAACCAAAAATGTAGTATATATGGATTTATAGGTGTTGTATAATGAATATTTTGCGCACATTTGGTTAAACTTTATTATAATGAACTTACAAAAAATACTCGTGTTAATAACAAAATGTATGTCCTTTGAATTGACGTTTTTTGATTTCTCTTCTACTTGACATCGGCTGTCAGATCAACCTCGTAATGGCACACTTGTCGGCTTGTCAAAAAAATCTCAACATAACCTCCACATTGAAAGGGTAACCCTTTCAATCGATTATTTACACTGGCTGATGTCAACACTGTCTCGCAATAGAGGTAAAACAAACTTTCGATAACGCACGTTGAACATTACCTCTCAGAGTTTTCACTGAAACTACTCGAATTATGCCGTCTGCTCCAGGATGAACGCCTATTACTCTACCCAGCTTCCATTAAAGAGGCGGCGAGTTGTTATCTCTTAATAAAACTAAATCACCAACTTTCACACCGGATTGTTGACTTCTCCACTTTACCCTGGTTTGAAGTTGGGAGAGATACTCTCGGGACCACCGGGACCAGAATTGCTGCTGCATTTTCTGGAGTCGTTGAAAAGTAGACAACCTATTTTCTGGAACCTCCTCAAAGTCAGCACTTGGTATGGTTGTCAGCGGTCTACCAATTAAAAAGTGTGAGGGGGTAAGTGTGGTTAGATCATTGGGGTCAGAGGAGAGAGGACGAGAATTGAGAATTGCCTCGATCTGTGTTAATACGGTATACATCTCCTCAAAGGTAACTGTGCATTACCTAAAACACTCTTCAAATGTTTTTTGCAAGATTTAACTCTTGCTTCCCACAAACCTCCCATATGTGGCGAATATGCTCCAACAAACGTCTTTCCGTTGTCAGAATAAGTATGTGAAGGCACAGCTCTCCTAGAAACAAAACGTCGACATGCCACCAAAAAAGCTTCCGCCGTTAAGTCGGAAACCAACTCTAGAGATGGACACATTTCGTAGAAAAGCATATAAATACTGTAACGTAACATTTTGACGTCTTACTTCCCCTGACTTTCCTATCTTTGAAAATATACGGATCTGCGTAATCCACCCCCGTTGTTTGGAATGGTGCGGCGCAGGTTACACGAGCTGCAGGTTACATTCCCATAATTGGGAATTTTTGGCTAGGTTTATTTCGGAAACATCGGATACACTCATGAACAATTTTTCGTACTAAAACTCTACCTCTAATCGGCCAAGAATTGTCTCTAATACGAACTAATAACAGTTGGGGACCAGCATGCAATAATCTCAAATGCTTGGATTTGATAACTAGTGAGGTTAAATAATGATTTCCATCAAGTAACGCCGGATGATTCTTAAAACTGAAATTTGAAAGTTCCAATCTATCTCCAACACGCAAAATTCCTTCATCGTCAAGGAACGGGTTTAATTTTTTCTTTGGAGGCTCTTTCTCCTTTTTTAGAAACCCAATCTCACTCGCGAAACAAACGCTCTGGGACAATCTGACTAAGACTCAAAGAACTCTTCAGCTTCTCTCCACTACGGCAATTATTTAAGAATCTCAGGCAATAAGCTGTAACACGTTTAAGTCTGATTAAAGTATAAAATCTGTGAAACGGAAAATATTCTCCTGCATCTTTAACAATGGAGCTATTTTTTTTCTGGAAGATTGGATTCAAGCTCAAATGTACTAACTGGCCAAAATTCACGTGACTGAGAGAGGCAAGTTGGTCCTCCCCACCAAAGCTTTGAACTCTGTAGTAAACTATGCATAACTCCCCGGGATAATAAGTCTGCTGGATTTCTTCTTGGTTCGAATATACCCAGCAAACATGTTACACGTGGGCCTCTAGAGGCACTTTAAAAACAACCAACGGACAACATAAGTGGGCCACAATCATGATACGTCACCGGCCCGGCTAGCCCGTGTCGCGATGGCCACCAGTAGGCCTTCAGACTACCACCCGCTTCGTTACATAGCGGGACTTTAGCGGATTGACTGAGTTAGGGTGAACTGATATTGCATTGTACAGATTATGGCGCGATTGCGGGTATCCTACTAATCAACCGCCGGCATCCCACTGTTGGGGCTTAATCAATGATTTATGCAAATCTACAGGCTATATATATACTTATAGGTTTAACAATGAAACATGATGACTAAAACAAAGAAATATAATGAAAAATAAAAAAAATATTCCATATAAAAAATATATATCAATATAAAAAAAATAGGTTCGCCAATAGCTTTACTGGGTCCGGGCTCACCATCAACACAAAGATTATGACTCCTACGAGATATATTGTCTATTATAACCTCAGCCTCTATAGTGGAGACTATATCCATTTTTCGCAAGACGCTGGTTTTGACGAGTGCTCTTTGAGATATTATGCAGGGGTTTTCTAGAGGAAAAATATATTATGATGGTATATGATGCAACAAATGATGTATGTACTTACGTTTCTGTGTTTCCGGACATATCTGCTAGTGCCTTTTCTCCTAATAGATTGGATAAAACACACAAATCTAATAAAATTGTCGCTACAGTGATTAATTATTAATTACCACACCACAACACAACTAGATTAGGTTGATTTTCAACACGTGTTCAACACAACGGCTAGCAAATAAGCAGTAGTGCCAACTGCCAAGGTGATATTCAATAATGCCAATGTTTTATTTTCATTACAGGTCGCATGCCGGCATGCATACTGTGTCAAAACGACATCGGCGCGACTATCGCAAATTTTCAACGGGTAATTTGTGGCTAAATTACAAACATCCACTATTAATATGCGTATGTTCAGCCAAGGCGGCAAAACCGATATCATTCCAATTATTTACCGACATCGCTGTGCCGCTGCCGACATCTAACCGCAGTTAACGGCTATGGCCCGTCTATCTACCGCTCATTCATGTTTGCTGGGTAGTACCAATCTGTATTTGAGATACTCGATTACTCACGAAGGTTTGAAGAAGATTTGGTTGGGTTTTGATCCAGCTCAAACACACTGTTGAATTACACCAAAGAAAATAGCTATCAACTTTCCTTATCATAGAAATATTTATTTTTTGAATTAACTGGGCTAAAACTAAAGCTCCACACAACTCTAATTTCGGAATTGTTATTGTTTTCAAAGGAGCAACTTTACTCTCCACTAACAAAAATTGCACTTTAGTTTCTCCTCTCTCATTGAGACTACGAACATAGATGCATGCTCCGTATGCTTCCAATGAAGCGTCAGCAAAACTATGAATTTCGATGTGAATGGCATATCTACAAGTTATTTGTCTCGCAATGCGTAGGGAATTGAGGTTACCGAAATACTCTCCACCGGGTATTAATATCCATTGGAACCCCTTCATCCCAAGAAAGCTTATTCATCCCCAGGTTTTGAAGAATAATTTTCGCCAGAATAACGGTAGGTGCCAAAAGATCTAAAGGATGAAATATAAGTGATATTTCTGACAGTATCACGCTTTTAGTAACCTTTTGGAATTTTGGTGCTGATATCAAGACATCTTGCGTACATACCCAACCCAAACTTAAGGTTTTGGTTTTATCCTTTTCACCTATTTTTATGATTACGGAATCACTACCTTCCTTAAGATACTGCAATACCTCCTCACTATTAGATGTAAAAATCTGTCTCGATTATCTTCGAAACCTTCGAGTAAGAAATTACACTCTCTTTAGACAACTGTTGCAGACAAAGCACTGCTAAGAAGTGAGAAGACGCGTTACCATAGGTGACCGTCTTAAGCTCGTACTCCTGAATAGGTTCAGATGGATCAAATCTCGCTAAATAAATAAATAAAAGTCTCAACAATAGGACCCGTTTTACTCGCTCTAGTGAGGTGAAAATTGATAGGGTTCATCTGTAAGACACCTTGAAAAATATCCAATTATAAAATTAATCACTTGTAACACTCCGGAGGCTGTATAGTGCTAACAACCCGAAATTTCTCCAAAAATGACCAAAAATGTGGCACTTCAGGTACCATAGCACCCTTGGTACTAGCTCTAGTGAACTAAAAATCAATAAGGTTCATCCATAAGACGCCCTGAACAATATTCATTCATAAAATTGGTCACTTGTATACACTCGGGAGGCTGTATCGTGCTAACTAACTGAAAATTCTCAAAAAATGACAAAATTTTGGTACTTGAAGTACCATAGCACCCGTTGTACTTGCTTTAGTGTATTGAATATCAATAGGGTTCATATTTGAGACGCCCTGCATAATATCCAATAATAAAATTGGTAACTTGTATATACTCCCGAGGCTGTATCGTGCTAACAAACTGAAATTTCTCCAAAAATGTCGTACTTAAAGTACCATAGCACCCGTTGTACTGGGGCTCTGGTGAGCTGAAAATCAATAGGCTTTTATCTGTGAGATGTTCTGAACAAAATGCAATCATAAAATTTGTGACTTGTTGAACTCCGTGCTAACAAGACATGTAACGAAAAGTGGCCGACGACATACACACAAGATTTTTGTTCTAAAAACCATTTTTCGACTTGTTCTGGATGAAAAACGCAATAACTGAAAAAAGTTCCAAATTCCAACTTTTTTTGGAGTAAACCAATACTTTTCTCGCATATTAGATAGGTTGTGCGGAAAACTAGTAATTGACATAATGGTAAGGTTTTTAAACTCATTCATCAATATTTATCTGTATATTTTTCAAATTATGTCATTTTCACATCAGCTGTTATTGTTCTATTATAGTTTTAATACTTAGCATGTAAAGCTCCTGTATTAAAAAAGTATGACAGTGAGTCTGAAATAGTAATACAGACAGATAGTAGTAAAAATGTAATAGGCTGTATTTTAATACAAAATGGTCACCCTGTCTGTTATGCATGAAAAGGTTGATCAGAATGTGAAATAAACTGTGGTCAAATAGATAAAGAATTTTTAGCTATATTGTTTGCGTTAAAAACGATTGACAACTATGTGTATGGAAAAAATGTAACTGTACACACTGAGTATAAACCGTTAGTTGCATTAACGAATAAGAACATATACAAAATACAGTTATAATGCTTACAAAGAAAAATATTCGAATTAAGTATTTATGATGTCAAAGTTATATTAGTACCTGGAAAACCAATGTTTATAGCAAATGCTATTAGTAGAGCTGCATCTAAAGCAAACAAACAAGAGGCTGATAAAACATTAAATAATGTTACGCTTTCTATTAATAATTAACAAGATAAGAAACTGTACCCTAGATTCTAGGTCATCCAATTGTAAGTAAAATAAAAGAATTTCATATAAATGGATGGCCAGTCTTTTTCAAACTGAGAAACGAATTTAAAAAGTTATTACCAGTTAAAGAACTTAATATTTGTAGAAAATAAGTTAGATAATAGATTAGTAATACCATCTAAACTAACTAATGAAATTATTATAAAAGTTCATGAAACTCACTTTGGAATTATCAAAACAAAAACCCTAGAGAAACGATGATTATAGAAAAGCCTTGTGAATAGGTACCCATTTCAAAAAGTTGCTTCAGTTATTTTAACTTTTACAGGGGAATCTTATCTAGTTATAATTGACTATTATTCAAAATGGCTAGAATTAGTGAAAATTATACATACCTAAAGATTCAAAAACACTTATTAATATTTTGAAGCAAGTATTTTCAACTAACGGTATGTCTGAAATATTGAGAGTCGATGTATCTTTTGAGTTTCATGAATTTGCAAATGCATGGTAGTTCAAAATTAGAACGTCCATATTATCCAAAAGGAAATGCATTAGCTGAAAAGGGTGTGAACATTGTAAAGAACTTACTAAAACGTTGTAAAGAATAAAAACTAGATCTAAAATTAGCACTATTAGTACACAGAAACACGCCAATATTAAAGTCAAAATTTAGTCCTTCACAACTTCTTTTTAGTAGAAAAACGCGAACGAATTTACCAATTCATAGTAATCAGCTAAAACCGAAAATTGCTTACCTTGTTATAAAATGTTGAATGGTCCGAGAGTGACAAAAATGAGAAATGTAAAGAATACCCAATTTTCACAGTCGTTGGAATAGAGTTGCAGGGAACTGAAAAAGAGGATGCAAGGCCATGTGTTGAAATACTTCAAAACGTGCTAGTATTTCACTCTTCTACGTTAAACACATAAATTGAACCAGACACATTAAGACATTAAGAATGTTTGAAGCTGGAAAATTTATCAAACTAGACCAGAGTTTTTGTCGAGAGAAAATTCAAATAACAATAACATCGAAATGACGTTTGTTGATCTGGAAAGCGCACAACTCAATTTGATTTCAGAAAATGAAATCAAAATTTTAGAAAATGAGAAACCAAAAGAAGTTGAGGCCATGAATATTTAGGGTATGATATTTCTTGTATATTTTGAAAATAAGGAACCCCAAAACATTTATATTTGGTTGCAATAGGTGACTTGGATTACTTAAACAAGGATAAAAAACAAGAAAATGGAAATGGTTAACTCGAAGCAACAACATCATGAACCACACAAGAACCAGAAGTACAACATGATCAAGAGGTAGAATTTTTGGATTTAGAACAGGCAGGTATGCCATTAGAACATCGCAAAGTATTGAAATATAATATTTTAGTTGTTCCAGGTTCAAAGGGATATACGAAGAAAGGTGAAAAAAGGAAGCGGCGAAAATTTGAACAGAGTTCAGAAAAAAGGAGAGAAAACAAGAAAATACGGGTGCAAGAAAAGCATTTATTTAAAGCATCCTGCAGCATTAACAACAAAATAAGCGAAGAAAGAAGAGAAACAATTAATGATATGTATTGGAAACTAGATTGGATTGAAAAGAAAATGTTTGTCCTGAACTACTTGCCACGAACAGACGTCAAGAGGAGAACAACCGAAACTGAACTTTAACACAAGAAAAATACTTTTTAACCAATGACATCGGTGAAAAAGTTTTGGTATGTAAATGTTTTTTTAACAACTCTTGGATACCACAAGAAAAACGATTGGCCAATTCATGGATTTGCAAAACAGGATGTATTTCAATCAAATACTCCTATTTACCCCAAAAATGATGGACGAGCAAGCAAAATACCTACGTTAGACATCGGTGCCCATATTGAAAACTTCAATCCGAGTGTATCACGTTATAGACGTGAACATGTGCCAGCTCGCAGATACCTGCCCAGTGACGTAACTATTGAAATCATGCACAAATATTATTAAGAAGCTCACCCCCAAAACCAATGCTCGTACGAGGTATATCCTAAACGAATAAAACAAAAAAAGATTTCTTTTACGAACCTTGGACACGAGGAATGTGAATTATGTAAAGGATTTAAACAGCACAGTGCTGAAAACATGGATCAACGTGTTCTGAATGTAAAAACTGGCAGGAACATATTCAACGAGCTAAAGATTCAAACATTTTTTATAGAGATCAGGAAGATTCGCCAAAGTATCCGTTGATTTAAAAAGGTTATAATGCTGCCAAGGCTTGAGATGTTTAAGAAAGCTATATTTACTCAAATAATTTCTGCATTTAACGAAAACTTTGTACCACTGGGTACAAGAATTGGGCTTTTTTATCATTCCTGGTGTATATTATAAATTCGGACACCATTGCTGCTGAAGATATTCGTATCAACTATTTCGATTCGAAAACAGATAAGGAAAACTTTAAAATTCTTTATTTATCTTTGGATTCTACCAGGGATTCGTTTATTTTGGTTTTAGATGAAATTATGGGTTTTGACACGAACCCAGGTTACGTACCGGATTATAATGTATTTATGAGTGCCAACGAACTTTTTGTTGTCACGTAAAAAATGTATACTTAAAAAAGATTGGAAAACCGGAAGAAAAAACGTCGTTAAGTACTACCGTGGTAGAATATAAGGTGCCTAAATTGCCAAAAATGACGTGCGTTGTCTGTACTAAAAAACACCATGTTTTATTACATACGGGTAAATCTGAGGCGGGTCGTTGTTTAAAGGCATCCTCAGCGGTTTTGGAAGGGGTTGTTCCCCCTCTAAATAATTATGAAATTTTAGATACTCACTGATGTGCCAAAGCTAGTGATCTAAAAAATAATGATAATAATTATACGAACGGTGGTAAATAGCGCGGCTAAAAATAACACTGTTCAGTTGATTTTGGATTCGGACAGCCAAACAAATTTATTAACACTTGAGTGTTGTAAAAGGTTAGGATTGAAAATTTCAAAATATTGTTCTTCTATTCAAGGTCTTGACAACAACCCTCAAGCGGTTAAGAGTATAACGACGTTAACAATTTCATCGCGTTTTAATTCGGAAAACTGTTTTACTATTAATGCAATTTTAGTTAAAAAAAGTACTGATAAGCTACCCACGTTTATAGTAGATTCCAATGTTTTACCCGACATTCAAGGGGTTGCACTAGCTGATGATCGTTTTGACCAACCCGGAACGGTGGATGGTATTTTAGGGGCAGAGTTGTTTGCTACGATTTGAAGCCAAATCCGAATAGTGGGAGTTTTGGTTTCACCTGTAGCAGCTTTCGGTTACGTTGTAATGGGAAACATACTTAGTTTAAATTCACCACCTTTTGTACTTTTTTCGGTGCAAGAAGAGCAATCTATTGAACGTCTTTTGACCCAGTTTTGGGAAGGTGAACAAGTGCAAAAACGTTTTTTAATGGATCCAAACGATGTGCAGTGTGAACACATATTTTCTAGCACTTCCATAGGCATGTTTCGGGGCGTTATACGGTAGCGTTACCATTTAAAATTACACCGGATAATTTGGGCGATTCGCGTAGTAGCGCAGGGGACCGTTTATTTTCTTTCGAAAAAAGATTAGCAAAAGATCACACTTTACGTTTAGATTACAATAAAGTTATGCAGGATTTTTTGGATCAGGGGCATATACATTTAGTAAATAATAGCTCGGATAGTGGGTTGGCATATTACATTGCGCATCATCTTGTCATATAACTTAGTAGTACCAGTACCCCTCTACGCATTGTATATGACGCAAGTGCACCTTCAGATAATGGTGTGTCTCTAAATAAGATTTTATACAGAGGCTCAAAACTACAAACGGATATTACAACTTTATTGTTGAATTTTCGGTTATCTAAAGTGGCACTTACGGCGGAAATTCGTCAAATGTATAGACAAATAAATATTATAGAGGATCATTGGCGCTATCAGTGGTTATTATGGCGGTATAACCCTAAAGGTGAGGTTCAAACTTATGAGCTAAAAGTAGTATCTTTCGGTTTAAAAGCGTCGCCATATTCAGCACTACGCACCGTAAGGCAGCTTTTAGGGGATGAAGGCGGAAAGTATCCCTTGGCTGCGCAGTACGCATTGCGAGATCTTTATATGGATGCCTTTTGTTGTAGTGTAGACTTGAAGAACAAACAGTTCCACTTCATAAGGAGTCGGTTAGTTAATTTCGGCCAGGCGGTTTTACTTTAACGCAGTGGTCAACAAATTCACTCGAGCTTTTAGAAAATATACCGGTTGAAAGTCGGTTATCGGACAATCTCACGTTTACAACAGATACCAAAATTTTGGATATTCAATGGAATGCAAAAACGGATATTTTAAGTTTTAGTTTAAAAATTCCAGACCCAACGTGTACCAAGCGTGCGATTTTGAGCACCGTCGCCAGGTGCTGGGATCCAATTGGATTGCTTGCTCCTCTTATTTTGAATTTAAAATTATTAATTAGAAATCTTTGGTTATTAAAACTCGACTGGGACGAACCAGTCCCAGATCATATTTTTAAAATTTGAATTAATGTTTGTTCGGAGTGGGGTGCTCAAGAAAACTTTAAGGTGCCTAGGCATTTGGGTGCAAATGAACGGCAACCGGTAATAATTTTAGGGGTTGCTGATGCCAGCTTAGACGGTTACGGAGCGGTAGTCTATGCAAGAACGGTCTCGTCGCTATCGGAAAACGACATAAGGGCGCAGCTTGTATGTGCAAAGGTTTCTCCTGAAAATAGCCTAACGGTTCCTCCGTTGGAACTGCTTGCATCTCTTTTATTGTCCAATTTAGTCAAACATATTTTAGAGACTTATAATGACCGAATTTGTATATCTAAAGTATTAGCCTTTTCGGATTTGTCGGCAGTTTTAAGTTGGTTAATAACGCTTTATATAAAGGCTATATTTGTGTCCAATCGGATTATACAAATTAAAGAAAATATTCCCAACGCTTTTTGGTATCACATTGAAAGTATACAAAATCCAGCAGATTGCTTATCACGTGGTCTTACTCCAATAATTTGAAATGATAAACATACTTTTTAAAACATTATAGATATCAGGCATGTACAAAAACAACTTTAATACATCAAAACTTTAAACATAAGGTATTCAAAGCTAGCTTTATGTGTCACTTAGGCCCGGTTGTACAATTGTAGCTTAGTGAAGGCTCAAATGTGAACTCAGGTTCAGTGTCAGATGGCTGTTGTACAACGCAGGCTTAGAGTTGAGCTTGATTTAAACCTTAAACTCTAAAGTAAAGTCTTCAAGAGGGCAGGCTTAGTGCATTGAAGTTGAGTGGAATCTGAAAACCAAACGGGACCACGTGAACATGACAATCATACAAATACATTAAATATATGGTGTTTATAACTGTTAAAAATGGAAATGATTATTATTTGAAGCCATAAAATTGCATTAATAAATTAGTTAAATGGTCAAGTTATATTTACTTTTATAAAATCAATATACATTTTAAATTTCGCTGTTTTACCAGTGTACAAAAAGGAGTTTGGTATTATTTAATGACTAGGTAGGACATTAAATTACGCAAATTCATTAAACATTTTTATTTTAACATTTTTATCGTATTCTTCCTGGAGAAGTTTTATTATGAAAGATGATTCTGCTTTCATAATTCGTATTTGTTCTTCCAAGTTGTTCTTGGAAGCTGCCCTAGCAGCAAATTTATTATCTAGAAGCTTACTTACTTACGTTTTCTTTCATTGCTTCCTAATATTATCGTATTTCTTTTTTTAACTACATGGTCCCAAAATACATTCCCAACCTCTGCATTAAATACTTTTTCAATTCAATTTCACCTTCAACCGGTTCGCATTAGTGTCTGATTTAGTTCACTTGATAATATTCATGTATTTTTTTATCTGTGATATTAATACACCTTCTATTCCTTGATCCTAAAATTAGATGAACGCTTTCTCTTTTGTAAATCCATATCTTAAAAAAATAACCCACCACCTTCAACATTACCACTTAAAACCATAAAGCTTTATTTTGTATTTACTAATAGCTCAAAGACAAATCAAGCTACATTTCTCAATAGAAATATATTGTATAAACTTTTTTAATAGGTAGGTACACAACAATGCTATAATAATTGTCTCCCATCGGCCGTGCATTTACGATCTATTTTAACGCACTCAAAATCGTTGATTAATGACCCCTATTAATGAATGCTTTTCTATTAATCAACGATTTTATTATATGCAACCCAACGTACATTGTTCTTATACATTTATATTGTGACCTGTGGTGCACTAGGCTTACCTATTAAAACAGTCGAAATCAAGTAGCTGTGTTACTACTATCTGTCATTGTGTCATTATTTATTTTATATAATTCTCTCTACATGTATTCTAACGTTAGCAAGTTTTCGGGTACTTTCTAAATAGTTGGATGAAGCTGATTTATATTTTTAGTGAAAGCAGATATTTCTAAATGCATCTCCTATCAAAAACCCTCGATCAGCTCATATAATTTCACCAGGTAGAATACAATTTAACATAGATAACATTTATCAATTTTGATTTAAGAATCCATAGTTTTCTGTCAAGAATTTATCGCTCCATGCTCTCTTTTTGATAATGCATCTAATAATTCACCCCTATGATCGTATATTGTCTCTCTCTTCCCTTTGGATATCCAACAACAGAACAAAACGACTTCTTAATTTATCCACACAATCTTGATATAATAACAACATAAACAAAGTGCAATGTGACGTCAGCCTTTAATGGCTTATACATTATACAGTGCTATTCAAAAGTCCCCTCCCCCCTCGTATCTTTTGAACGGCTACATTTACATTAATAAAATTTGGAGGGTGAGAATAAAGTGTTGTAAACTTCTCTACGAATGGTAACAGATGACGTAATAGTAATAGATGACGTCACAGTGCCACTCTGGCCAATAATTTTAAATAGGACCTTATGGCAAGTGATATCTCGTTTGAAAGGCATTGACATTGGCTACATAGCCATATTAATTTTGTTTGGGTTTAAATTAATTTTGACGGATAAATTAAATAAATACCAAAATTATTAAAATTATTTTTTTAAATTTAATTAATCAAATATCATCAATGGATTCTTATAGCAAGTGTTCGAAATGTGCTCCGTCTACTTCCTGACAGTAATACATCCTATTAGTAAACTCTTGTCGTACTCGTTCGAATGTGTCAGCTGAAATAGCATTGCATTCTTCGGTAATTCTTGCTTTCAAAACGCCAATGCTATCTGGTGCCGTAGTATAAACCTTGGATTTCAAGTACCCCCAAAGAAAAAAATCTAATGGTGTCAGATCTGGTGACCGAGGTGGCCATTCTATAGGACCTCGCCGGCCGATCCATCTACCTCGATATTCTTCATCTAGGTAACGTCTTACTGCACCATAATAATGTGCGGGAGCACCATCTTGTTGAAATGTTATTACCAGATGGCCGAATTCATCTTGATTATCTTTCAGAATTTCAAGAATTAACGGCTCAATTGCATTTTTTAACATCTCCAGATACACTTCACCGCTTAAATTTGAATTTAGGAAAACAGGACCAACTATGTGGTTTCCCAAAATATCTTTCCAAACATTGACTTTTTCTGGAAATTGGGTATGTTGTTTACGAAAGGTCTGAGGATTTGTGACACTCCAATACCTTACTTTTTGTGTATTCACATTTCCATTGAGGCAAAAAGTACTTTCGTCACTAAAACAAATTGTTTTTGTGTAATGTGGGTTTTGACTAATTTTATTTGTCATACATTCACAGAATTCGAGTCTTCTGTCGGGGTCGTCATGCGAAAGGTGGTGCACCATTTTTAACTTGTATGGATGAAATTTATTTTTAGCCAACACTCTCTGTACTGTACTTTTGCTTACTTCACAGATAGACGCAACTTTAGTTGAAGAGGAAGTAGGGTTTACTACCATTTCAGCAACTATATCAATTTTTTTATCATCACTAAATGTTGGTCGACCAGATCGTTTGGCATCTTGAACACTACCTGTTGCTTCAAACTTGTGAAGAAGCTCCCTCAAATAAGTTCTCGAGATATGGCGATCTAGGTATCTCTCATTAAATAAACGTTCCGCTTCATGGAGATTCTTTCTAGATTCACCAATTATTAAGATATCTGCTACTTTGTCGGCTTGAGTACGTACCATTTTGCCTATGTAAACTATTAAACGTCTCGTTAAACAATAATAAAATTAAATATTTAAGCTATTTAGAAAAACTTTGCAAAGCAACAAATACTATTAAATTAAAAACGTCAATTTTTTTGACAACTAACCAGAGGCGGACTGAAAAATCTTCAATATTTAAATGTGAAATAAAAATTTTGGTATTTATTTAATTTATTCGTCAAAATAAATGTATACCCAAACAAAATGAATATGGCTATGTAGCCAATGTCAATGCCTTTCAAACGAGATATCACTTGCCATAAGGTTCTATTTAAAATTATTGGCCAGAGTGGCACTGTGACGTCATCTATTACTATTACGTCACCTGTTACCATTCGTAGAGAAGTTTAGAACACTTTATTTTCACCCTGCAAATTTTATTAATGTAAGTGTAGCAGTTCAAAAGATACGAGGGGGGAGGGGACTTTTGAATAGTACTGTATAGGGCGTGTTTCTCATTATTTAGAGTCCTTAACTTATCCTTGTAAATTTAGTCAGTCGTGAATCTGAAATAGGATTTATTCAAGTGTACTTTTGAAACCGTTTTTACAACAAAACAGTCTTTCGATTGCAGATCTAACTAGCGGAAATAACTGGAATGAAGAAAATCGGCTCTATCAACAGCTATTGTCAATTGAAAATGATTTAACTAGCGGAAACAGTTCACATGAAAAAAATCTGCCGGATGAACTATTGCTGATTAAAAATAAGATGCAGTTATTCCAATTCAAAAAGAACCTGCTAAATATGCCTATAAAAAACAAAGGTATGTTGGTTCAGTACTTTTCAACAAAGCAACATTTTTAATGAAAAAAGAAATTCAACTTGTTCTGCAAGTAGTATTGGTCAAAATGAGCAAGATTCTTAAGAGAGGGTTTTCAACCTGGTAGCAGCTCCAGCCACCCTACTAAAAATGTTGAAAGACGTATGCAAGAAAACAGCAAACCAGAACAAGTAGATATAAAATGTACAAATAATAGGAAATATCCAAAAAAACTGAGCCGTGACG
This sequence comes from Galeruca laticollis, assembly GCA_963921935.1. Taxonomy (NCBI): domain Eukaryota; kingdom Metazoa; phylum Arthropoda; class Insecta; order Coleoptera; family Chrysomelidae; genus Galeruca; species Galeruca laticollis. Next base: position 132,467,124 of record OY998180.1, read on the forward strand.
CAAACGAACACGCAAATAAATAAATAGGAGGGACTAAGAATTAAAAAGAGTAACAAATTTTGGAGAAGAATTTACTAATAAGCAAAATCCTCGCTATATTACTGAAGGTCACTATTTCTAATTGTAACGAGAAATTTGTTAGTGTGGGTCCTACACGAAGCTGTGAAACTTACATTAACGTCTGACAAAAGTCTTCAGGAATCAGAAATAAGAATTTTGAAAGCTAAAAGTTATTATCATTTGAAAATAAAATGGTATATTCACTGCAGTTGTGTTATTAGTATTTTATCTATTAATTTACATTGAATAAAATCCAAGATTGAGATGTTTTGTCCAATATTTTCTACATTTTCATCACCAAGTTCATTCATATTTCTTGTATATGTCGCATTTGTTCTGTCAGTTCTTGTCTACCAATTTATAATTTTTATTACGTGCCCGAACTACTTCTGAAAGATTTTTCACAATATACTTTCTATATTATTTTATCTTCATTATATCGACAAGTTTTGTGGTATGTTTTATTATGAATGTCAGTAATGAATAAAGTATGTAACGTATTATTTGTCGATAGATTGATTTAACGTATGAAAATGGAAATCCTGCTGGCTGCTTGTCGGATATTAATGATAGCAACTTGTGGATTTATTCAATTATATTCTCCATGTGATATGTACAAACCTATGCAGAAATTGAGTGAACCTCCAGAATTTTACCGTCACATAGTTCTCTTTGGCTGTTAGTTTTACAGAAAGCTAAAAGTATAATTTATAGAATTATGTGACAATTGTTATGATGTTTTAAAGTCTGACAGTTATTTAAATAGAAATTTATGCAAACAACCCTTTAAAAATTAAGTAGTTAAGTTAGGATGGGAGTTTGTTGAAAATAGAAGCTAGGTATTTGACATAATTTTGACAAGGAGAGAGAAAGTATAGATTAAAGATAGTGGAGAATATTGAAATATTGACAAATTAATTACATTGGATGTAACTGGCTAATAATTTGAATGGTAATTTAAAATTAAAATATTATAATCGGATATAGAGAATAAGATGACAAAGATGGACGAGAAAATCGAGAATAAGATAACAACGATAGACGAGAAAATCAAGGAGTTAGACGGAAAGACTGCCGATTCAAGAGCATGAGGCACGCCAGATGAAGAAAAGAAGACTGAGCAAACAAAACCTTGCAAGCCAGAAAAACACCCTAAGTTAGAAGACATTGGCAGTTTTACCCGAGTCAAGGCCCCAACGTTCGACGGAACGACGTCATGGACCAATTACGTAAAACCGTTCACCAAAACCGACTAGCGCCATTCGGAGGAGACTATGACAAAGAGGAAGGGGTGAACCCAACAAGAGTCTGGCCCAGCCTTCGAAGAATTTATGGGCGCATACGAAGGTACCGGGAAAGCTAGATACGGAGTCACTACAGAACAAAGACAAGATTTGTTCACGTTCCCGGAAAAGTACTCACTGGCACACATAACAACTCCACCAGTAACAAACACGCACGAAGGTGGGCAACCGTCTTTCGAAAGAAGTTTGGACAATTAGATAAACTTGAAGATCAGATGCCAGCCCCTGGCAAGACACAATTCGCGGTACGTCTTTTACCTGGTAACTAGAAACGAATTTCCAAATCGATCCACCTACCGGAATGTGTCGAAACCGCTACGAAGCCTTCGAGATCATGTGCTGGAATCCCACGTGGAGAAACTAGCAATACCCAGGATAGAGAGCAACCAGCGGATTGGCGAGTCATCAGGAACATGATAGAAGTGATCGTCCAAGATACCTGTGTCCACATATTAATTCGCAGTTATACCCCTCGTTATCGGTACCCGTTGAAGACGGTGCCCTGTTATTTCCGTACGACCGGAAAATACAGACATGGGTCGAGTTGTCGATTTAAACATCTAGTCCCGGCTACACAAAAGTTCCAGGAGTAACTTCCTTTTAAGGAGGAGGTAATGTTACGAAGTAGCACACTGGTGTAGTACCTGAATCCAACTCTGCCTAAGCCATGTATGAAAGTTAAAATTTTGGCGAACGCGCAGAGATGTCTTCTGTTTATACTTATTTGTGACTATTCTTTTCTAGACATTTCCAGTGGGGTCCATTGTTTTTGGGACCAGTCTTATCTAGACCATTCCAGGGAGGCGATTGTTTGTGTGAGCCGCAATCTAGAATTATCCAGAAAAATGGGCATATAATATATAAGAGAGGCCACCTACCCACAGAGTTAGTTTATGACTTGATCTCGTGAGATACACAGTGAACAAGTGAATAGTCTAAGTAAATAAACTGTAGTGAAGTGTTTATATAAATTAGTGTAAGTGAATATACTGTGTATTTAAAATAAATTAGTGAATAGTTTACTGAATAAATAAATCAAGTGAGTAGACATACTGTTTGTATAAATTTATTCCACCCGTCGTAATAAGTTTTAAATAAATAAGAAAAACATTACAATATGAAAAATATTAAATTTACGTCGGTATGTCAAAATCAGCAATCATTTATATCGGAAATGTCCAATGTCTTTTTGTATCATGACCCAACCACTGGTTCATGTATAATAATTTTATTCAGTATCTCATATATTTATTTTGTTCTATTTAGGATATGTAGCAACATAATATATTTAGAAAAAATAATAACAAGAGAAATGTGTATGCAGCTGTATTAAATTTACAAAAATATGGCGAAAAATAATCAATAAAGTTCAGCAATTACTGATTCTCCAGGCCATAATGACACATTTGTGAACAAAATAGATCCTAGCTTAGAGTCAGTCCGAGGTCCAACAACAATTTCACCACTGTACAATAGAGTAGAAAGATCTGTCGATAATTTTTTATCTCCCAAATTCGAAACTAAAACGTAAGCTCTTCTTCTGGGATACCACCTTTGTAGGACTAATAAATTGTCTTTTGAATACTTAATTTCAATGTTTGCCTTATTTGCGTCTTCTTTCTTGATGGAATTCATATATATTGATGGAGATTTCATTCGGACACTCATCGTTTTATTAATGAGTTTTGTTTGATCGTACCTCCCAATTACTTCATCATCACCATTAATCCAGGGAATAACTGTAAGTTTTTCATTTCGCCAAGGCATCATTGTCAATTGATGAAGATGCTTGATATCTTGTCTTTCACCTTTTGGATCCGAAATATCTTGCAATCCTATTTCGTCTCCGTAAAAGATAGACGGCGTACCAGGTAACATCAATTGCAAAAGAGTGGCTCCTAAAGTGCCGTTGCCGTAAGGAAGTGAATTTGATATACGTGGCGAATATACATCTGAAAGTGACCATTGTATCCACGGCATACTGGATTTAGAAAATAATGTACCGTTTTGTATGTATCTAATCTGCTTGTTAACTGAGTTGGCGCCACCTGATAAATCTAATTTAATATCAACCAAATCAACGTTGTTTAAAATGAAATTTAATTGAGGTGCTTTTATAGATGATATGAAATGATTATTAACTATTAGGACTCTGTCTTCTCCGAGAATTTGTTTCCAGCGTTGAATTGATTCGACTAAATTTGGATCGTCCTGTAATTTTTCAACCCCTTTTAAATAAAATCCTTCAACACCGTTGGCTATCCAGTGTAAAATAGCATCTTCAATTACATCCAGTTCTCCACTCCTCTCCGTTCTCAAAAATTCTATAGTTAATCCGGAAAAGGACTCGTTTTTTCTTGATTTCGGTGTTTTATGAACTAATCTTTTGATGTAAGGATAGAGTGGTAAATCAAGAATAACGGAAATATTTTTTGCTTTGAGTAGTTTAACCATAATATTAAATTCGCTAAGATTTCCAAGAACAGGTGCTATATCAATAAGGCTTGTAATGTTGTCAAAATCATCTGGATAGTTTGGATTATTAAATATAGAATTAAGCCTAACGCCTCTAACACCGAGATACTTTAAATAATCGGCTTTAAGGGCTATGCCCTTGAAATCACCTTCCATATTTTTCTTACCACCATAGAAACTAGCAGGAAATATCTCATATAACAAATTTCCTTGATACCAAAATGTGGGCGGATTACAAGTCTTTGGTAATGTAGATATCATAGCTATTACCAGGGCCACCATAGCTACTAGACCAGAAAGTAATATCCATGTTGATATTTTTCTAATTAGAGGCCAGTTCCATGACATGAAGAAATAATTATCTGGAGGATTTCGAAAAGTTAACTGTAAAGTCTGGCTTTTTCCAAGATCTTCCTGAAAGTAAAAAATATAGTTACTATTTCATTATAGACTTTAAAATGAATAATGTAACATTTGAAAATGCATTTCAGAACAACTGGAGATATTCGATACCGAATACAAGTTTCTCTCACTGGAGAAACAATTGTTAGATTAATAAATTGATTTTAGATATAAATAGTTTTGTTTTAATAATAAATTGCAGATGATGAAACATTTTATTATAATAATAGCAACTTCGAAGATAAAGATTATTCATATAAAAGATAGTGATTAAATCGGATTCTTCCTTATAACCCACATACCTGTTCCTCCTTTTCTTCATCGTTGCTATTGTGAATGTGATAAATATTTCTGTGATTAAGTAGCTGCGACTCCGCCAAAGCTGAAGAACTGGAAGATGCTGACTCCACTTTATCTTCGTCTGAAGCGCCATCTCCTTAAACAAGATAAAAAAATAAAAATAATGTAAAGGGTAACTATGTTATGAGAATGTCCAAGACCGAGCGAGAACGAGCGAACGAGCAATAAGAGGGGCCTCCTCACAGGTATATAAACCTAAAAACCTACACAATACTAGTATCTAGTAATTATTTGGTTCAAAATATTTACGATAGACGTCGACATTAGTACTGAATCGACTTTTACTTATTTAACATATTTTCTCTCTCTGTCTTTCCACTCTTGACGGTTCAAAGAAACGCATCTCTGGACCAGATGTTCGGATGTTTTGCTTTCAAATATTTTATCTTTTTGTGAGCACAGAAACATTATCTCTGTTTTTTTAGGTTGCATCCAAACAAAACTTGCTGGGGTGGGATCACGACAAATAGAATTCTATTTTCGTGACGTCACGTTACCTAGTAACCGTTTCACATCGTTTGCAAGCAATAAATTGGTATGATGACATACAATTTAAACCCGCGTGGAATCGACTTCATTCTACAAGTCTTAAGTGATAGAAAAAATGCTTTTTCTCTATTTTCTTAATACTCCCGACAAAAACGACACATGCTTTACGGGATTTTTATTTGTTTGACTTTTGATGTTAGGTCTGAATCGTTTTCGACTTTTCGTATCTATTTTCAACCAATAGTAACTAATTCTAAATATATTAATCGGTGCACATAATAAGAAATCCTAATTATCAATAAATATGAGGGTTCAGTCCCATCACTGGACAGTCATTTTGGACTTTGCAGAAGAAAACCCCGAAATTATAACAATTAAATCAAAACGTATAAAATGACGAGTACAAAAACAAACATACAATCAACATGTATAAGTTTGCTTCTACATTGTTTGCAAATATTGATCATGTGTGTTGTGGAGATTGGAACTGAAACATTTTTCCTTCATTGTAGAAAAAAATAGTTGGCTCATTCTCTTTTTTCCATCTATAAAATGAGAGATACACATATGTTTGATCACCTGAATGGTAAATAATTTTTTTGTTTTTATATAATACATTATTGGTATTATTTATTTTCCGTCCAACCCATCTAATATGCGAGAATACAATATACACTAAACTATAAATTTGGGATATTTTTATGGACACAAAACATATGACACCTATTTTATTATTTATGTTGGTTTAAGATGGTTTAACAAAGTAAAACATTATGTCACTTTCACTTGTATATTGACGGAAACTACATTTTGTTCATTTGCTTGAACAATTAAGAAGTTCACTAATTTTTTATCACTTGATCTAATATAAATAGCTATATGATGGTTGATGTAAGGTAAAATGATATACCGGTGTCAGCCGGTATTTTCTTATAAAGCTATACCATTATGTACGAAGGCTGACTGATGAAGAGTTTGAAAATAGAGTATAATTCCTATTTATAGGTCGGAGAAAGAGCGTGGGAAGATGGAAAATCATGTGAACGTTTGACCAATAGGAGGAGAGAGTTTGAAGTTTAACGGTCAGATACAGCGAGTGGAAAGTACACGTGTGGGTTGGTTTTTTTTGCTGATGTATGAGAAAGTTTGAAATTTAATAGCGAGTAAATGATACACGTGTGGGTTGGTTTTTTGCTGATATCGATTGCTACGAAATATTAAGTGGAAAATTCCTAGGACAATAATCGTCTGTAATTCTTATGTGGGAGTAATCGTTAAAATGGAATTTGTCGATGTAAGAAATATTAAATATTTGAGAAGAATGATATATTTCTTTATATGGTCTGGGCAGAATATATGAATTATGTTATACAGGGGGAAGTTAAAATATACATTACAGGAAGAATTTGGTTGTTAAATCAAATTCGTACACACCATTTGACCCATAGAGAAAGTAATAATATTATTCGTCTATGATTTGACCGTCGTCATCTATCATTGACGTTCTATACAGCGCCATCCATCAAGATGGTGGAGCGGTTGAACTAAAGTAAAAAGTTGTTCGTTTGTAAAAATTTGCCTGCAACAAATCTCAAAAAATTCAATCATTTGAGATTTCATATTTTCTCTCGTACTACAGAAAGTCATTGTGGCATAAGTTTTACACAATATTTTTTATAAATCGCATTTATTTAGTTATTTAAATAAAATAGAATTTCATATAATCCCTGTTTTCAAACTAGGAGGAGTGGTTTGAATTTAAGTTAGAAATTCTGTAGACTCCTGACTGGTCAGATCACAGACGATTTTATTCAGCACTTTTGACAATGTCAAATAAAAATATAACTAAATTCAATAACCAACTGTACACTAAAAATTACTATAACAGTGTTCAAAGAGCTTCATTGTGACACTGTAAACAATGTTATAATAAAGCCTCTTTTATACGCGAATTATAAAAAATAATTAGTGCTTTCGCAATGTAAATTAGTGTGTTCAATAGCGTATCTGACTAGAGTGGTAAAATAGAAATACTAGGTGAATTATTAAAGCTCTTTAGGTGCAAAACAAAAAACAATTTTTTTTAAAATTTGTGTAAACTATGTTTCCTCCCAATTCGTCAGCTGTATATCATTAACTGTTATAGACTGGAGAGTTTCATATTACTGTTAATGCCAAAAAACTATATCTACTGATATTGAAAATACGATCCTTATATTCTTTAAAAATATAAATTACCATTAACTTTATGCAATTTATTTGCCAATTCAAGACCAATGGAATAGTTTGGTTCCAGCTCCGGTAGAGGATTAATTAGATCATTTGTTGGTGGCGAAGGAGTTATCAACGGACATATCGAAGCAACTTCATCCGCTAAAAAAGAGTTTGTTGGAGATGATGGTAGATGAGTGTTATCCACTCGTAAAAATCCATCCATTGTTTGTGTTCTTAGTTACATAATCTTCAACCTGAAATAATATTTTTTTCTGATAATTTAAATAAACAAGAATTTTTCAAAACCAGTTTTGACAATTTGGCAAGAAATAACACTGGGCGGGGTCGAGTTGTTTCCCGAACCGGACGTTATTAGCTGTTTTCTAAAAGGGCTATGCCCGAGTTGCCTCTCATTCAATTCACGTGTATCTATGTTCCCGTGATATCCCTTGTTTAATGTTAAAATATAAAAAACATTTTCTTCGTTCAAATTTGTTTTATGTATTTAAAGTGTAAAAACATATATATACATAAAAAAACTATCGCTAGTTATAGGACGAGAAAATTCTAGGAATAAATAAGAGTATTATGTTACTGTAAACAAGATAATAAATGCAGAGTTAGCATATATTTTAGTATATATAAGAATGTTGTTCAAAATAGGGTTGTTGGTTAAGTTGGTTAAATTATTATAAACTTGTTAAATTATTAAGATAGTAGTCAGTAGATACATTTTCAAGTAATTATTTCAAAAGTATTGTAATTTTGATTATATTGTAAAAAAAAGTTTTTTAAAAATAGTGTTAAAAAGTTATAATTCGCTGGCGCTTCGATCGACTATGGTCGGTCGACCTATCTGAGTCAGCAAAATTGTATGTTTACAATAATAATAAAATGTATACTAATCACAGGCAACTGTTGTTGCCGAGTGACGCCTGTACACCCTCACAAGAACCACCACACCGAAAAAGCCCAATGCAAACTGTCTACGCCATGTAAATAAAACCGTGTAAGGTCATTATACACTATACTATGTATACAGTAAAACTTAGGGACAAAAAATGAAATTGTGTTGCCGGTACTCGCACACATTGTACCGAATATACAAAAATAAATGAAAACTCGTTATTTACCCAAAAAGCGAAAATCAATTAAGAGGATGAAAATAAGTGCATTTTTTTATTTCAAATGAAAGACATATGGTGGTTTGAATATTGATATTGAAAAAAAATTCCAATTATTTATTTCCACTTAAGATAGTTATTCAGAAGTACATAAACATTGCTAATACAGCCTGTGATACGTAAAATGTTATAAACTGTTTGCATTACAATACGCGGTGAATTCACATACACATCCGCATATACACTACACAGTCTTTAGACGAATAAAAAAGATGGACCTGGCATCGCAACACATACCACACGAGGAATAATGAAGCCTACTTAACGACGGTTTTTTATTGTTTTCCCGCAACCGAAAGGATATTGATATATGAGATATTCGAAAACAGTTTAGTTGAGTCAAGTATAACTTTATCTATCTATAAAAAATAAGTTATTCATTTTTCGGTTACATTTTACTCTCTAAATATATATATATATGTGTGTGTGTGTGTGTGTGTGTGTGTGTGTGTGTGTGTGTGTGTGTGTGTGTGTGTGTGTGTGTGTGTGTGATCGAAATGGATGACTGCGGGAAACTTAAGCTTACCCATTCGCCAAACAACATATGTTTTAGAGATATTTCATTATTATTGGAATTTTTCATTCAAGGGAACATTATGTTTACATCATTTGAAATTTATGTATATTTACAAAATTTATGTTTGAAATTATAATGTCTAAAATTAATGTACCATTTTTTTCTTTTCTCTCCTTTTTTTCTTTTTTTATTATTATTTTTTTCTCTTTATTTTTTTTTTCATTTTTTTTTATTTTCCTGTTTTTCTTTTCCTTTTTTTTCTTTTTTTTTCTTTTAGGAATAACACAGGGACACATTACACTTACGGATCGATATAAGCGATTTCAGGTAAACAAGAGGATCGCGGTCAAAGTAGGTTAACACTTGAATAGACATGAAGGAAATTACTAAATACTAACTTAATTAATAATTATTACAACTATAATTTGAGATCTATATTACGAATGTGACGAAATAGATTTAGATAAATATGTATATCACGCGTTTGTAATAATTGTGATAGATTATATGGCTTTATTAATTTATTTATTTGGTAAAGAGATGCATTAAATATTAAAACCTTATCATGTTTTCTGTGACAATTCAAAATCATGTGCTTGGCCGTACCCAATTCACCACATTCACAATAAGGGGACTGTCTTTAAGTTTTAATTTAAATAAATATTGTGGGATTAACACATGATTAAATCTAAGCCTACATATTGCAGAAATAACATTTTTCGAAACCGCTAAACCGCTAAACCAGGGTTTGAGTGGAATAATTGACTGTATGCTTTTGTATGCAAAACCTTTTGTGGAATCATTATATTCCTGAACCCAAGCCCTTTTACTGATTATTTTCGAAAAGGTGCAAATATCTTCTGTTGTACCTTTATATTCAGTTACGTTGCCGTCCACTACACCTGCCTTTGCAATTTGATCTACAATTTCATTGTTAATTAAACCACAGTGAGCTTTAATCCATCCAAAGATACTTTTAATACCAAGGATTTGACATTCTTTTATATGCTTCAAAATTCTGGCCATAATATAATTTATATTTTTTTTAGGAGTTGTATGTTTTATGGTTTCTACAGCACTCTTAGAATCTAAAAGTATAATCCACGAATTTTTCATTTCCGTGTTTTTAATATATTTCAAAGCTTCAAGTATTGCTAATAATTCTGCATTATAAATACTAATTTTTTCATTTATCTTAAAAGATTTCGAAACTTCAAAGTTTGGAATCCAAAAGGCTGAATATACCCCACTATTTGATTTTGATGCATCTGTATAAATATGTATATGATTCGGGAAAAGTATATTAACATCATAATTAAACATACGATTTCTCATCGATAGTGGAAACTCCTGGTAATTTTTAAAAAAATTCACTTAATGTGTTCGATACTATTGATATCTACCGAAAAATTCGGAATTTTTTCGGACGAATAGCAATCTGGAAGCATATCTTTTATGATACTGTAGGAAGACACGATTGGAGGAGATTTTTTCTTTCGCCAATATGTTGAAGCCAGATCTAGTATATGTAATCTATGAATTTTATTCATCAATAAACTATTTTTTGACCACATTTTGATTATAAATTTGTTTGTTAAATACTGTCTTCTTATATGTAGTGGCATCTCGTTTGTTTCTACATACACATTAGAATTTGGTGTGGATTTTAGAGCACCTAAGCAAAGTTTTAAACATTTATTTGCTACTACATCTAATTTCTGAAGATGACATTTCGCTGCTTGAGAGTACAAAATACAGCCGTAATCCAATATAGCTCTCGTGTAAGATCTATAAAGTAGAAGATACATTTCTGCATCTGCTCCCCATGTCGTATGTGTTACTGCCCTTAGAACATTCAGGCTTTTTCAGCTTTAGAAATTATATAATTGATGTTATATGACCATAGTAATTTACGATCAATTATAATTCCCAAGTACTTTACAGATTCCACAACATTAATATTGGTGGACTGGAGTGGCATTTTATTTGGCACTTTATGTTTTCTTGAGAAGATGCAAACTTGGCTCTTTTCTTCGGAAATCTCTATGCCTTTATTGAAGTACCATGTTTGTAAATCACCATAGAAGCTACCAATTCTATTTTTTTCTACTTGAAAATTACAATCATCAACATATACACAAATGTCATCCGCAAATTGCAGCATTTTGATTTTGAGTGCTATCAAATCACTAGTATATATTAAATATAATAAAGGAGACAAAATTACACCCTGTGCTAGACCTTTATTGGTGACTTGTGGACCGATTAGTTTTCCATTTACCCTTAGATATATAGTTCTGTTTGAATATAAGTTTATGATTCTTTGAGTAATTTCATTTGGTAGTACAATGTTAGTCATTTGTGATGATAAGACCGAAAGGTTAACATTATCATATGCACTTTTAATATCAACAAATAATGCTACTACGTCCTGATGATTTGTAAAAGACTGATTAATATGATATGTTCTCAATAGTAGAGTGATGTCTTCTGAACCCAGATTGGTTGTAAGCAATTTTATTATTAACTTCAAGCCACATTTCTAGCCGATATTTTAATATCCTCTCAAATGTTTTTAATACACAAGAAGCTAATGATATGCCTCTATACGATTCTGGTAATGTTGGATTTCGATTCGGTTTAAGAAATGGCACAACTATGTATTATTTCCAATCATTGGGGAAAACTCCGTTATCCCAAATGAAATTAAAAATTTTAAGTAATTTATTTTTACTCTAATATGAGAAATTTGATAACATGCTATACTGAATCCCATTAAGTCCTGGAGCGGTGTTTTTAGTAGATTTAATACAGTTTAGAAGCTCGGTCATATTGATTGGTCTTAATAAGGGATGATCTGATTGATTGAGTTTCTGAATTTCACCAGGATTCAAATGGTCAAAAGGAGGAGCCAATTTATTCAGATATAAATACATCCAAAGACCTTCATGAACTTTATATTTTGGAACGTTATACGAGCTTTTTAATTTTTTCACTTCTTCCCAAACAGTTTTAATAGATGAGGCCCTATTTAAATTTTCGCAGAATTTTTTCCATGATTTCTTTTTATTTTTCAAAATTACCCTTTTTGTTTTTGCTACAGCTCTATTAAATTTCATGTAGTTCTCCAAATTTGAATTATTTTTGTAGGCTCGCCACATTTGTTTTTGTTGGTTAATAGCATCTTTACATTCGTCATTCCACCACGATTTATTAAATTTCTGATTGACAGCTCTACTTTTACTTGGAATTGAAATATTACTAACTTCTTTCAAATAATTTATAAATACTTCATATGACGTATCTTCTGATTCTGTTATTTACGATCCATCAAAGTGGAGAAAAGTTGCCAATCAGCTTTATTTATATCCCACTTACAACAATTATTTATTCAACTGGCATATTGTTCCCCTAAATTTATTTTAATATATATTGGAAAGTGATTTGATCCCAAGCTAAAATTTTCCGTTTTCCAGTCACTAATTAATGAAACATCCCCAGAACAAATAGTTAAATCTATAGCCGATTTATTTTTTGAAATTGGGCTCTGAATTAAGGTCTCAGATCCGTCATTAAGAACATTTATATTGCATTGTTCAATCGCTTCCAAAAATATTTTTTCCCGCAGTATCCATCAAATCACAACCCCATGCTGTATGATGAGAGTTAAAATCTCCTCCTACCAAGAAAGGTTTTTCCAAACTTTGAAACTTGAATCAATCTTTAGAATGAATGAAGTTTAGTAGATATTGTTTTGCGTTTTAATTTTAAATTTATTGTTTGTGATTGTGGAAATTACTCAGTAATTGCTATTCAGTCACAATCACCATTTGTTAAGATAGAGCTTACTTTATATACCTATCAATACCAATTTATAAATCTAAGCATATTATTATGATTATCAATTTCTATCAATAAATTGAATGAAGTATGATACGTACATCACAGGCAACGGCAGTTACCAAGTGACGCAATTCCCCAATCCGAGGAGCCTCAAGGAGCTGTTGCTTCTGTGGAGACTGTCGAACATTCCCCTAAGATGGCGATCGGCAGTCTCCTGGCAGAACTAACAGCTCTAAGTCAAGATACAAGCAACGTCAACCCACCTCCCAGTGAGGACTGGAGATGGCCTAAAAGAAATAAAAACCTATCTCACCACCATCAAGCAGATATGGACAATGAAAAGGTAAGATTTAGTCAGTGTAACATTCAACACAAAAAGGTGGCCTCGGCAACACTATGCCGCCACCTTGATGTAATGCAGGACAAATAGCACTTATCCAAGAACCCGGGATAAGACAAACCAAAACCATGGGTCTAAATAAACCAAAAGGTTTAATTTTCAGTTTCCCAAGCAATCAGCAACCTAGGACGGCCATATATGTCCCTAGGAATTTTAAGAATTACCCACTAACGCATTTCCGTCCTCTGACCTAACGGTTGGGTATGCACAGAAAGGTCAAAAGAAAGTGTTAATACTGGCATCCGCATACCTTCCCTCAGACGCAGCTAAACGACCACCAATAACATTTTTAATTTTACCTTCATTCGTTTTGAGAAAGTTACTGTGTTAGTCAAACGCGTCAACCAGTTTAGATTGAACATTAGTTCAAATAAATGAAGTTTTATACAAATTAAATTGTTTTATTTTCATCGACCAATAAAGGAGTTGGAGGACCTTGTGGAACACTGTCACCCAGAAGCTTGAATTGGTAATAGGCTGCGATTCAAACTCTCACCACGTAAGGTGGGGCAGCAAAGATATTAACACTAGAGGTAAGCCTTTTTATGATTAAATAACTAACAAGAATCTATGTATCTATGTATAGAGGTACTGAACCAACTTTTATAAATACTCGAAGTCAAACGTGAATAGATATTACCTTATCTACTATAAACACTTCGAATATAATCTCCGACTGGCATGTATCCGACGACGTTTCAATGTCGGACTGGAAGTTGAAATAAAACTGGCGCTCACAACCTCCACACTAACTCGCGACCCCAGGAAAACGGACAGGACAAAATATGTCCACTGTTTGAATGGGGATCTGCGCGGAGTCGAGGACGTGTTGCCTAACAATTAAGGGGATTTGGAAATTTATTCTGAAACCATTAAAAACTCCATAATTAAAGCCTATAAGATGTCTTGCCCACTCAGGCGGGTCGATCTTGATGGAGCCTCCACTCCATGGTGGTGCAATGAGATTGATCAACTCAGAAGGACGGCGAGGAAATCTTTCAATAAGGCTAAAAGAACCAGACTCGCAGAGGATTGGAACGCATACAAGTCTCACCTCAAAGAGTATAAAAAGTCATTAGACAAAAACCAAGAGAAGCATGGAGAATCTACTGCGAGGAAATCGAAGATTTTCCCCAAGCAGATAGACTCCAAAAAGCCCTCTCAAAAGATCCCCACCGTCCTATCGGTATATTAACCAAAGAGCATGGCACAAAAACTGCCAACTTGAAGGAAATCCTTCAACTATTAATGTCAACTCACTTCCCTGCCTCCAGAATCACAAACACGGCAACCTGTGAGGAGAATCTCAATGACTGGCGTATATCGCGACAGATCGTCAACGTGGACAGACTGAGATAGGCCATCTCTGGCTTCTCCCCCTTTAAATCTCCAGGATCAGTGGGGCCTGGATGACCTAATGCCACACCTGGTGGGAATCCTCAGTTCCTCACTGGCACTGAGGTATATTCCAAAAGTTGGAAAGAAGTTAAAGTTGTGTCCATACCAAAATCAGGAAGAATGGACCATTCCATTCCAAAAGCATATCGACCCATTAGCCTCACATCGTTTTCAATGAAGACCTTGGAGTGGCCGTGCGAACGATACATAAGAGATGTAGTGATAACACAAAATCCACTGCATCCAAATCGACATGCGTACACTCCAGGGAAATCTACCGATTCGGCTCTTCATCTCGTGGCAGGCCGCATCGAGAGATCGTTGAAAAAAGAGTCCACCCTGGATGTATTCATAGACATAGAAGGTGCGTTCAATGGAATCACTTTTCCTAAAATAACAAACGCACTTTCCAACAAGAATATCCTCCAAACCATAAATGGCTAGATATATAACATGCTCTCAAAAAGAGCAATAAAAACCAGTGTAGATGATGTAACCATCAGAGGATTGGTTGTAAAAGGTTGTCCACGGGGAGGGATACTCTCGCCACTACTGTGGAACATGATGTTAGACTCGATGGTCAGCCGCCTCAACAATGGCAACTTCTATACAATAGCATATGCAGATGACCTAGTGATTCTGTTAACAGGAAGATTCGAGGATACATTCTGCGATTCAATGTAAGAGGCTCTTTATATAATAGAACAATGGTGTAAAGACCATTCACTGTTAATAAATCCAAAAAAGACGAAGATGGTTTTTTCACGAAAGAAAGGAAGCTTGTAAAAGCTTGTAAAACATCAAGCCCCAAACTTTTCTTCAGAGATGAAATATTTAGGGGTCGCTTTCGGCTGTAAGTTAACGTGGAACTCTCATTTAGAAATCAGAGTTTAAAAAGCATATATTTCTCATGAACAGTGTCGTACAACTATCGGCCGTACCTGGGTAATGTCACCTAGGGTCACTACCTGGATCTACACTGCCATCATCAGACCTATGCTGACGTACGGCGCGATTGCCTGGGGAGCTAAAGCAAACCAGCTGACAGTCGTCCGAAAACTGGATCAAATCCAAAGAACAGCATGCCTCAACACAACAGGAGGCATGAAAACCACACCAACAAGAGCTATGGAGGTAATCCTTGGTCTCACTCCCCTTGACATATACATGAAGGAGGTTGTTTTGATGACCATGACACGTCTACGCTCTACCGGTATATAACCTGATGTAGGATCCGGTAAACTGAAACGTAACTTGCGGCATGAGGCCCTCAGAGAGGTCCCATTGCTGCAGGCCAATGGGGACACGATTCCACCGCGATATGTCTTTCACAGGCCCTACAAGGTAATCTTTAAAAATAACGCACACGACACATTGGAAGAAGGCGAAATCCGCATCTTCACAGATGAGTTTAAAACCAATGTAGGCTCAGGATGTGGAATTTTTTCCAGACCCCTGAATCTAAACATAAAATGAGCAATGGGCTGCAATGCAAGTATTGCTCAAACAGAGCTCACTGCTATCTGCATCGTTGCAAAAGAGATTACCAAGAGGAACACCACAGGTGATAATATATACCTCCTTTCGGATAGTAGACAAACACTACTAGCCTTGAACAGACCACGCATTATATCAGGCCTAGTACTAGAATGTCACATGGCCTTAATCGAAGCCTGTAACAAAAACATGGTAGGCTGGATCAATGGCCATGAGAAATCGAAAGGAAACCGTATCGCAGACTTGCTAGCCAGGGAAACAGTTTCCCATAAACTCTTGGGACCCGACACTTTCATTGGTCTATCGGCGTCAGCGACGGCTGACCTATTAAGGGAACACTCCCTTAATAAGTTTAAGGGTAGATGGGGCGAGGCAGAAGGCTGCAGGCTTGCCAAGGAACTATTACAGTATCCGGACAGCAAAGTAGCCAAAAATACGTGACTATAAATAGGCAGAACCTACGAACAGCCACAGGTATTCTGACGTCACTGCCACCTACAAAAAGTGAGACACTCTCTCATCTTAGGTTTTATATATTCGGCGAGCACATGCTAACATACGCCAGTATGAGGGAACTGAATTCAGGCAACGTTATCGCCTACTTCAAACAAGTGCTCTAGACGAGCTAGAAGGAAGATTTGAGCCTCAGAAGAATGTACAATGGGCCAATTGTGGGGTCACCCACCCTTCAAAATCTTACAGATACATATTTCATTATCTTTTTTTTAAGAGACTTTCAAAATTTTATAATTTTAAAAGAAGTAATTCCATTAAATATTGTAGCAAGCCGATATTGATTTTGTAACTTTAGCGAGCTTTTTTTGTACGCATATTTTGGCAGTACCTATCTTTTGTATAATTTATTACTTACTTAAATGAAATTAACTGTCTCGACCCCTTACTTCGTGGAATCTACTCATTTTACTATTTAAATACACTGCAAATTGAACAATAAATGGCATTTGAAATGAAAAATGAAAAGACCAATAATGGATTATTTCTACTAAAAATTGTCCTACAACAAATTAGCAGCATTTATTGATAGAAATTTTGAATTATATTCATACTAATTGTATTGTTAACAACAAATTACACATAAAATATTCAATAAATTAAAATAACTCATCGTCTCATTGAAATAATAACAATCAATACATTTTGCTTTGCATCATTAATCATTTTGGGCTCTAGAACTAACAAACAACAACGATATATACATTTATACTACATAATCCTATCAAGGTTATTATTGATTAAGTGTAGTGATAATACGCCATTTATAAGTGTTATTCTATCTGCACAAATTATGGGCCTATCTTATTAATCAGAGTATATCGCTTATAAATTATTATTTGCACATAGCATGTGAAATTACCAGTTAGCCTCTCACAAATTAAGGTATTCATTCTATTGTATGTATTAATATAAAAAACACGAAGATTGGAGGCAGTGAGTTAAATAAATCAAGTGAAAAATAACAATGTATTATGCAGTGTAAGGAACACCAAATACATGTACACACAAAATTCTTGTAGGAGATAGCTGTTGCGAAGTGGATTATCTGTCGTGAAGAACAAAGTAGTAATTAGAGCTTCATTCAAAGGATGTGTAGTGTTGGAACTCTCATTAAATCATTTTTTTCAACATCCCCATTTAGTATATGTACTCATGAACATGAACTACATTGTTTTTTTCTTATATCCTAATAGCGAGTCCAGTCAAATAACGTCTGAAATCAAAATGTTTCACACAACTTTGCAATTTTGATATAATGTAGTTTCAAAGATACAATAACAATGTGTAAAGGTTTTAGTGTCTGCAACCCCCGGCAAGGGTTGAATTTTTTTTGAAAATGGTTTTTTAGCAATTACTCGGAAACGGTAAAATTTGGGCAAAAAATTGTAGAGCTTAAAATTTCATATAAAAAATGTTGCTTACTTTTTTTCTCCCTTAAATTAAATGAGTTAGGAAAGTTTGAAGTTTAAGGGATGGACGTAAATTTAAAAAAATCATAAGTAGAAGAAAAATATGCATATTAAAATTTATTTAAACTTCCTACAAAATAAAATATTTAATTCTAGAGTTACAGATTTTTTATTGTGGAAAAAAATATAAACAATTTAAAATTGAAATTTGAATGCTAAGTTAATAAATAATATTTTTCGCTACATTTAGATTCCTGGTAAAATTTCCTAAATTTAACCATTGCAAAAATATTTTTATCAGCTATATTTCGAGGGGTGTGAATTTATACAGGTATAAAATTCTTATGATCCTAGGCCGTTGAATGAAGTTCGGAGTTAAAAAGAGAGGACTATCGCTGACTTGCTTACTCTTATGGATGCTCGAAGTTGAGTATTGCGCATGCCTTAACATTGAGAGGCCCGAGTAAGGGTGAGATGGCATTATTGGAGAATCTTAATTCTCTCACTCTATTTACGATCTGTTTATTGAAATGCATCAGGACCTTGATGCTTACTTGGTGATTGAATCATAAACCAAGAACTAAAAGCCTCTTTTATAAACAGTTATTAACAATTATAATGCACAAAAACACCGAGTGAGTTATAGAACTAGAAATTTCTATAAATAAATAATATTATATTACTGTAAATAAGATAAAAAATGCAGAGTTAGCTTTGCTTTAGTATATATATATATATATATATATATATATATATATATATTAATATAATAGTTTTAGTTAGTTAGTTGGTAAAAGTCGTTGTTTAATAATAATTAGTCGGTTCATTAGCAAGTATTATAATTTTAATTATATTTTGAAAATAATATTTTTTAAAAATAGTTTTCGGTGTTAAAAATATATAATTGGCGCAGTCAGTAGGATCTGTGTGGTCGTGTAAAAACTTTGTCGAATCGTTCGTATAAAGAACTCACGATTTGGTGTTTCAACATCGAGTGCAGATTCCAGAATCTACTATCTACGCGGAAAGGAGAAACCGGAGCTCTTCAAATCAATTGTAAGTGCCAAGTTCCCTTTTTTACTTTTCCATACCTTTTTAAAAGTGTAGGAGAGATATTTTTATTATATATATATATATATATATATATATATATATATATATATATATATATATATACTTGCTGCCGAATTTATTTTATGAACGAATTGGAAAATTTATTGGAAACATTCAATAAATTGAATATTAAAGAAAATAATATAACTAATAATAATTTTGAGAATTCAATTTCATCTGTGAATATAAACGAAATAGCTACTACTACTGTAAAAACCCTCAATTGGGATTTATTTAAATTAAAATTAGAAAATATTAAACCATATGATGGTAATAGTAATACGTTAAATAAGTTTATAGTCAAGTGTGAGAAATTAATTGAAACATACGCTATATATAATGACGTCGAAATAAACAACCATATATTGGATTGTATACAGGAAAAACTTATAGGAAAAGCTGAAGCCATGGTGGGCAATCGAATGGAATTAAACACATGGCACAAGATTAAAGAAGCATTGAAACAGTGTTTCTCAGATCGAAGAGATCTGGACTGCATCGTGCAGGAATTAACACGAACAAGGCCATATAAAAATGAAAATCTAATCGATTTCGGGGCGAGACTCCAATTGCTAAAAAGTAAAATTATTCAGAGAATCAGTAATGACTTCACTCTCACTGAAAATGATAAGAGATGCAACATAAATCATTGTGATAAGACGGCACTGAACACCTTTGTTTCAGGATGTACCGGTGTCCTTAAAAACAATATGCATTTGAAAAAGCCTAACTCTTTAGAGGCTGCAATGGCTTATGTCGAAGAATTCGAGAATTTTGAAAGATTATACGGTCATTTAAATGAGCCGAGATCCTTCAATAATTCTAGTAGTTATAAATCACCTAATAATAATTCATATAATTATAATAATAGTAATAATAATAATAATCGAAGTCAGAATGATAACTATTCAAATTATGATAGAAATAACTATAACCAATATCAATGTTTCCGACAACGACAGAAATTTCCAAGCCAACCAATTGATATAAAGCAAATATAATAAAGCAACCACAGCAACTTCGACATTATCCGTCTAATGCACAAGTATTTGGTCCAAAAAGAAATGTTTTCAGGCCTCACCAAATACCTGTACGTAATTTACCTAGACCGGAGCCTATGTCGACTACATCGAGAAATTTTACGGATTCTCCAAGGAGAAATAATAATTTTATAAATCGAAATAATAATAATACTGGTAATAAAAATTATGATAATAATAGATTTAGAAATACTAATAATAATTATTTCCAAAATAATAATCAAAATCCGAATTTCATATCCGAAGAATTATATTACGAAAGAAAATGACAATCAAGAACAAAATCAAAATTTTCGGAATACTCCTCAGAAAAGAAATCCGAGGTAGCAGAAATTAAAATTATTTCAAATGAACCGTTAGATAATTTTGAAACGTTCGTTTATACAGGACAAAAAGACATTCAAGAACCGTATGAATACATTAAATTAAAAAAACCCAAAATTTAAATATTTTCCAGATAATGAAATAGATTTTATACCTGACTTGTCAAATTTATTTAATATTGATAATGTTATGGAAAATAACGAAATTGAAAATAACGAAGTAGATTTAGTACCTGATTTATCAAATTTATTCAATATTGAGAATAATGTAGAAAATAATTTAATTGAAAACAATGAAAATTATATTAATAAAATTTATATATCCGATATTCAATCACGAAATAAAAATATTATATTGAATGACATTGATTTGAAAATAAATGGAAATACAAGAAAAATGAATAAGGAGATAATGAAAGCAAATGAAAATATACAGGTTCTTATGGAAAAATAAGTAAGTCAAGTAAACGGAAATGATACGAAAAATGAAAACTTCAACAAGAAGATAGAAGAAAACAATCAAATCATAAATAATGAAATGGATGAAAAGAAGAAGAATATAAATGAAAATATAGAGAAGAATAGAAATAAGAAAATAGAAGAATTTAACGAGAAATCAAATGAAAATATAAAGAAGAATAGAAGAAAGAAAATTGTTAATGGAAATAAGAAAATAGAAGAAGGTAACGAAAAAATAAATGAAAATATAGAGAAGAATAGAAATACGAAAATAGTTGATAGAAATAAGAAAATAGCAGAGAGTTCCAAGAAAATTAATGAAAACTTAAAAGGAATAGAAGGAAGGAAATTGTTGAGAGAAATACGAAGATAGATGAAAGTAACAAGAGCGTAAACAAAAGAAATGAAGAAAGAAATATACGAGTAAACAATAAAATTCTAAATCATGAAAATAAAATAAGAAGACGAACAGATATTTAATAATTTCAAGAATTTATAAGAAAGTATTGGGAACACTTTGCTTTAAGGTGGTACTCAATATAAGAAGTTATCAAATGGCATAATACATATGGAAATTCTATGTACATATGTAATAAGATTAAATAATAGTAATTAATATCATAATAATAATAATTTTCAAAGCTAGAAATAAATAACAATAAGATTAGATATAAGAATTAATATCATAATAGCAATCTAAATACCTATTATTTAGTTACTGTAGAACTATAAATAAATAACAATATGATAATTAGACATAGAAATATATAGATAATGATAATAATTTTGAAAGAAATAATACGAAATATTCAATTTTTTCGTTTAATGATTTTATTCATTACTATTTAAGTTCATATCAACTAGTTAATAAAAACAATAATATAATTAGATATAGGAGTATATATATATATATATATATATATATATATATATATATATATATATATATATTAATACACATCCTCTATTTGAAATTTAAAGAATAAGTAAAACATAAGGAAATTTATTTAATTTTAGTTGTCATACTCTCGATACACACTGTACTCTACGTAAATTCCTAAATTTTGAAAGATTCAGTAGAAATATCAAACATGACATTTCATAATTTCGATGACATTTGAGTAGAATATATCTAATGATAGATAGAACATAATAGGATTTGGAGAAAATATTTGAAATTGTAAAATATAGAGGTCTCTGCTAGCAAGATTACAAATGTAATAAAAGAATTTCAAAATCTCACTTGGTTATTGAAAATTATAGATTAGTAATTTTTTCAAAAACAAGAAAAATCGGTAACCAACAGAAAGGAGAATTATTTATTTTGTAAAAATTTAGTCAGTAGTTTTTTATCCTTTGAAGAGACAACATCAGAATAAGAGTTGTCTCGAATTTTTTTGGTAGATATCATTTACAACATCAAGTGAATAGACCATTTTGAGCAGAAGTTTCGGTATTTGACATTGATACACGTCAAGTGTAAATTATTATTTGAACGTTTGATAATAATTCATTAGGTTAAATTTTAGCATAGTTGTATTCTAATTTTAAGTTTTTTGTAGAGGTTACGACTGTTGTTCTTTTATCATAATTTTTGGGAATAACAATTTTGTTAATTTTGCGTATCTGATAGTATAATATATAATTTTGATTCTAACTACCTGTAGTATTCATTCAGTATCCAATCTCATTGAACTTATCATTTTACATTCATAAAATTTTCAATTTAATCAGTGACATTTGGTTGAAATTTTTAGTGACAGTAAATTAGTAAATGTCATAAAATAATTAAAGGGCCTTTTATTATATTGAATTAACAGTTATTTGAGAGTTTGATAATAGTGAAACATTTAATTTGGAAATATCTTAAAAAAAACAAATAAATTTGAAGAATTAATTTTGAACAATTTTGATCTCACCCTGAGATAGGAGTAATAAGTTGATTGTACATAAATTTATCTTTATATTGATATTTATTGGCGCCGGGCATGTTTAATTTGACAATTACTGTCAAATTTGAAATTCAATACATACTTAAGTGGTATGCACAATAATTGTCGCTGCGACAAGATAGTATAATTTATTTCCATATCGTAGGGCAATTATATCTAAAGAATTGAAATATTACAAATTGTCTCCAAACGTGGGCAATTATATTCAAAGGTTTGAAAATATAACAATATATATATATATATATATATATATTATATATATATATATATATATATATATATATATATATATAATCATAATAATTTTGAAAATAATAATATGAAACACTCAATTTTTCATTTTAAAACTCTATACATTTTGTTAAAATGTAAATCAATGAACTTGATTCGATAATTCAAAAAGAAATTGATTATTTACCAGAAGTTAGAATCAAACGTGAAAAATGTTTAGATAACACACATTATTTGTAATTTTATTTCAAAGAAATTTAGAACAAAATATAACTCAATTTGTTAGGATATAAATTGAGATCTATTGAAATAATTGAAGGATCAGGTTAGTGTTTTTAAATGAAACTCAAGGTCTCTAGTTAATTCCACAATATAATACAAGTTATTGAAAATTCTAAAAAATTGACAATTGTTTCGATATATTGATTTATCGAAACAATTGTCAATTTTTTAGAATTTTCAATAACTTGTATTATATTGTGGAATTAACTAGAGACCTTGAGTTTCATTTAAAAACACTAATATGAGCATATTCCACGAAGTAAGGGTCGAGACAGTCAAAGGATCAGGATTATTTTGAGTTAAAAGATTACCTTTGATACTGATTTTATTTAAATAATCTTCATTTGATTAAAATAATATATTTTAGTTTTAAATAATTCTATTTGATCTGAGCGATAACTTAATATTATCTCATTATATACAAAATCATAAAGAATTCTCCAAGTTATTATACAAACAAAATTTAGAGATAAAAATTTACCAAAATATAAGAAAGCAGAAATCATTAAAGATTCAAAAATAACTCTAGAAACTAATGAAAGAATTTATTAAAAAAAATTTAATGAAAAAAATCAAAAAGCTAATTCAAACAAATTGTTACAGCAAAATGAAATTGATGATAATGGTAACCCTGTTCCTGGTTTTTCATACCAAATGCAAAACCGAAGACATACAAGTTACCAAATTGAATAACTTAATATTACCAATTAATTTAGGATTATGTAAGCTTATTTATACTAAACATACTTTTATATATTATATAAATTTAAAAGAAATAAGTAAGCAAATAGAAACAGTTAAACAATATTTTTACAAATTAAGAAGTAGTCTAGTAGAAGCTAATGCAACAAACCCTATTTCATACCATAATTTGGCTGAGCAAATGATGGAAAGAACAAAAAGTTTAATCAATACATTGGATAAAAAATCAGAAAATACTTACCCTCACATTAGAGCAAAAAGAGGATTAGTAAATGCTGTTGGAAAAATTGATAAATGGCTTTTTGGTACTCTTGATTCAGATGATGAAGAGAGATACGATAATGCTATAAATATATTATAGCAAAACCAAAAACAAATAATTCACGAAGTTAATATGCAAATATCTTTAAATAAGAAATTAATCGATCATTATAATAAATCTTTAACTACCTAGTAGCATAATCAACAGGAATTACAAGATAATTTGGAAAAATTTCATATATCAATAGAAAGTAAAATAATAACTTTAAATCCCTCCTAGGAACTGTAAGACCTTGTCGTTGGTGGAGTGGCTGAGTAACTTCCTCCCTCCTCGAGCCGCAAGGACGGGAAGGGAGGAGTGAAACTAAAAAACAGCTCAGAAATGGTCAGTGGGGCACTGGTGGGGCTATCTATGCCGATGTGATAGCACCAACAAATGCCAGTAGAAGATCCAACATGCCCAAGTTACATCCGAACACACTGACCAGATATGGGGGACGAGCGGCGAGTTTCCGGCGCCGAAAAACTGGAACCCTCGGCTATGGTATGGTAACCCAGACAGAAGAGTCCCGATGGAGTAAACCAGCGATAAAAAATCCGGAATCTAATCTGCTCTACGTAAGACAAGGTGGAAGAAATCGTGCCGAGGGCTGCATGGCCATACGGAGTTGGTTGTGAACGATTCCCTGTGAGTACCAGGCGACACTTACTTGTATCTAGCCTTACTTTGGTATGGGAGCACTGCCAAAGCGGACCTTTAATTCTTCCCTACTCGTGGGACTTGAAATGAGTAAATCTAGTTCTCCAAAAACAAAGGAGATGTCGTCCTCCTCCATTGGCGGCAACAACATGAACCAGGAAAAGGTGGTATATCCCCGGTTTTTGGTCATAAAAAGAAAAGAGGGTGATTTTTTCAAAGTCAACCCTTTTTTAATTCAGAAAACTTTATTTGGCATTTGTGGATCATTGAAGATGATAAAGAAGACCAAGGAAGGGCTTCTGCTAGAAACGGTTTCTGCTGCGCAAAGTAACAGGATACTTCAGATTAAAAAATTAGGTGACATCGAGGTAGAAGTAATCCCCCATAAAACCCTCAATTATTCTAAAGGTGTTGTGTATTGCCCTGATCTTTTGAATTGTACTATTGAAGAAATATTGGAGGAATTAAAACAACAAGGAGTATGTGCTATCTATAGAATGAAAACAAAAAAGGATGGTCAATTACTAGCAACACCTAACCACGTATTAACTTTCGACAATCCAATACTCCCAAAGACAATTAAAATAGCTTTCCATTCTCTGAATGTCAGAATATATGTCCCCCCACCTATGCGATGCTTCAGATGCCAAAAGTTTGGTCATACATCCCTGAATTGCCAACAAAACCAAGTCTGCGTGTGTGGTAAACCCCCACACGAAGGCAGAGCATGTGAAGAACCAATAGAGTGTGTAAATTGTAATGGTAATCACTCAGCAAGATCCAATCAGTGCCCAATTTTCAAAAAAGAGTCTGCTATCCAGCAAGTAAGGGTAACAGAAAAAATTTCTTACCGCGAAGCGAAAAGAAAAGTTGTTATTGACACGCCGAATGTTGGCATATCATTCGCACAAGCAGCATCCAAACAACAGAAAATTGATATCGACATATTGGTCAAACAATTAACACCTGTATTACTGCAAGCTATAACGGATGTCATGGGAAAATCAAAAACATCAGATGA
Organism: Galeruca laticollis; assembly: GCA_963921935.1. Classification (NCBI taxonomy): domain Eukaryota; kingdom Metazoa; phylum Arthropoda; class Insecta; order Coleoptera; family Chrysomelidae; genus Galeruca; species Galeruca laticollis. The sequence goes on from OY998180.1 coordinate 132,493,276, forward strand.
TACCACGTCTGCGTCTGCAACCCCTTTTCGTACACAGGCTCCCCCTTTAATTAATAAAAAGAGAACCGATGTTGATGCTGAGGAAACAACTGAATCCGAAGGTAATTCAGAGACAAGTGGAACTCGAAAACGGAAAAAAGGTTGGCAAAAAGGTCGACCGAGAAAACCTTTTAATTCAAGCGAAGGCCAAAATACTGATAAAATAAGTGATACAGATCTTTACTGATACTGAAATATTCGGTTATTTTATTTATTTGCTTACTTATAGTTTATACAACTATTTATTTGTATGCGTCACATATTCATAAGTATACCACCATTTCAGAATTTATATCCATTTTTATTTTTTTATTTATTTTATTTATATATTTTTAAATCATCAACTCTATGTCTGAACCAACTCTTATGAATTCGATAATTCAATGGAATTGCAATGGTTGTATTCTCCATTATTGTGATCTCAAGTTACTCATAGCTGAAATAGATCCAATTTGCTTATGTCTACAGGAGACACATTTTAAACCTAACCAACCGTACTCCATCCGAGGGTACGAAATATATCGGAAGGACACAAATCCCTCTATTCGAGCAAAGGGTGGCGTGGCTGCGCTAATTAGGAATGACATACCTCACGCCTCACTGTATTTGAATACCGCCTTACAAGCGGTTGCTGTTCAAATTCTGGCCCCCGTTACAATGACTATATGCTGTCTATATCTACCTAATGCTGACTGGCGAAAAGAAGACTTGGAAAACCTCATATCGCAATTGCCCATCCCGTTTATACTAGTAGGAGACATGAATTCCCACAACCCCCTCTGGGGTTCTCTCCGACGAGACGCCCGTGGACTAATTATAGAACAATTGCTAGATAGAGACGATTTAGCTCTATTGAATTCTGGCGCGATGACTTATTTTAACGCAAGATCCAGAGACTTCAGTGCTATTGACCTATCGTTTGCATCACCAAGAATTGTCCCTCGTTTGTCCTGGAGTGTGCTGCATGATCTACATAATAGCGACCACTTCCCTATCGTAATATCCACGGACATTCCAAGAAGTCCACTACATTCACCGCCTAAGTGGCTTGTAGATAAAGCAGACTGGCACACATTCGAACAACATCTTGAGCTTCCCGGGGAATCTGATAATGTTTTTCTAGAGGTAGACAAGCTCACTCGTAATATCAAAAGAGCAGCTGAAATGGCAATTCCAACTAGAACACAGCTACCCGATAGACGTATGGTTCCTTGGTGGAACCCCTTAATGAAGGATGCCATACAAGCAAAGAAGAAGGCCTTCAATAGATTCAAGAGATTCCCATCACTTGAAAATTTGATCATATTCAAAAAAGCAAGAGCAACAGCTCGCCGCATTGTTGTACAGAGTAAACGAACATCTTGGAGTACATTTGTGTCATCGATATCTCCAAGTACAACTATATCAGAGGTATGGCGTAAAGTCAAGGCGGTTTCTGGAATGAATTTTTCACCACCGCTCAAATATCTGCGGACCGAAACTGGCGAGATATCCGATTGCCCACAAATAATCTCAGAGTGCATGGCAACCCATTACTGTGCTGCAAGCAGCAACCAAAATTACGAAGAAGAATTTTTACAGTCCAAAAACCAACAAGAACTGCCTCTTGACTTTTCTTCACTTGAACAACTCTATTATAACTCCCCCTTCACTTTAGTCGAATTTGAATATGCTCTTTCTTGTTCTAAGCAGTCATCCCCAGGACCCGATTCAATATGCTATGAAATAATCGTTCATCTACCTTCTGATTTCAAAGCAGCACTACTCACCTTATACAATAAAATATGGCAGTCAAATATCTACCCACCCCAGTGGCAAGAGGCTATAATCGTCCCCATTTTGAAAGAAGGAAAGGATCCTTTAGTTCCCTCTAATTATAGGCCCATTAGTCTCACATGCAGCATGGAAAAGATTCTGGAAAAAATGGTGAGCAATAGACTAGTCTGGTTGCTAGAATCACAGGGACTTTTAGATGAACACCAGGCAGGATTCCGAAAGCATCGCTCAACTACAGACCAACTCGTATATCTCGAACATACCATACACGAATCTTTCAAGAAACGCGAACACGCTGTCGCTGTGTTTTTTGACCTCGAAAAGGCTTACGACATGACGTGGAGGTACGGAATTATGAGAAAACTTCATGACTGGGGATTCCGGGGTAACTTACCTCTGTTCATATCTTCCTTCCTATCAGAAAGAACTTTCAGAGTGAGGGTGGGCGACACGCTGTCCTCGCTCAGACTTCTGGAAAATGGAATTCCGCAAGGTTCTACGTTGAGTGTAACACTCTTCCTAATCGCAGTCAACCACATGGCTACCTTGGTCGACCCGACAGTCGGAATTTGTTTATATGTGGATGATTTGACGATAGTTGTTTCTGCACCTACCGTTGGATCTGCTACCCGTAAGCTACAACGATCGATAGACCAGATTGTTCGAAATGCTGGGGGAGTGGGATATAAGTTCTCCAGAGAAAAAACGAGTTGCGTCCATTTCTGCAGACTTCGTAGGCCTCATTATGATCCTATGTTATACATTAATAACACATTAATTGAATGCAAAGAATCTATTAAATTCCTCGGACTCATTTTTGATTCAAAGCTAACTTGGCGCAAACATGTAGAGAATTTGGTAGTGCGGTGTAAACAGACAATGAATATAATAAAATGTCTTGCCAGCACCAGTTGGGGAGCTGATGCAGATACCTTATTAGATGTTTACCGATCTCTTGTACTCGCTAAGATAGACTATGGGTCCATAGTTTATTCATCGGCACGGAAATCAACGCTGCGTTTACTAGATCCCATACATCATGCAGGTATGAGGTACTCAATAGGTGCATTTCGTACAACACCCATTGTGAGTATTTGTAGTGAGACAGGGCTTCCACCTTTACGATTACACCGCCAGAAACTACTAGCAAGTTACATCTCCAGAATACGAGCACAACCCAACCATCGAAATTTTCCGATTCTGTTAGAAGAACACGACGGATATGCTGATAGACCTACTATTACAAGGCCAGCAGGAATTAGAGCACGTGAAACTCTACCACCACTGGAATGGCATGACTTGTCCATTCTTTCCGTGAATGATTTCGAAGTTCCTCCATGGCAGCTGCCAAAAGTATCTATCCGTTTAGATCTGACTGCCTTCCCTAAACATTGCACCGCCCCATTAGTCTATCGTCAGCACTTTTTGGACATTTTACACGAATTTCCACATTCAACAATTTTATATACAGACGGATCTAGAACATCGACCGGCACCGGCAGTGCTCTATACATCGGAGATCAAACATACTCTTGGTCCCTGTCCCCTTATGCATCCATATTTACAGCTGAACTTTATGCTATTTGGCAGGCACTCCAGTTTTGTGGTATAGCAACAATAAATCGAGAAAACATAATCGTCAGTGACTCTCTCAGCGTCCTTGAATCGATTTCGAACCCTTTTTCAGATGATCCACTAATTAAAATGATATTATTTTCTATACATCACCTCCATAATATCGGCAAAAATGTTAAATTAATTTGGGTACCAAGCCATGTCGGAATAAGAGGCAACGAAAACGCAGATACAGCAACTCGTGACGCTGCTGAGAAAAGGACCGTCGAAGTTAACGTTTTGAGGGCAGATGACATAAAAGGGGAATATAAATTACTATTGAAAGGAATATGGCAACATGAATGGGATCAAGTGAACAACAAACTAAAGTCAATTAAACCATTTGGTGGGCCTTGGAGACCTCCAGGAGCATTACCCAGGACTGACAGAGTGAAGATCCACAGATTGAGATTTGGACATACAGCATTAACGCATGCGTTCCTTCTAGAAGGGCAAGATCCTCCGATTTGTTCCCATTGCGGCGAGTTAATCACAGTATCACATATCATATGTGTGTGTCCAGGGTACGATAATATGCGGCAGATTTTTAATATATCTGAACAACTCACAGACAATTTCGCGACCACTTACAAAATTCAAAATTTAATTAAATATATGAAAGCAATAAACCTATTCAGTAAAATCTAATTTGTTCATAAAACGGAAATGGTGCTAATGATCACAGAAATCGATGCACCTAAATCGAGGAAAAAAAAATAACTTTAAATAATTTTATCACTTTTTATAGTACCATTTCACACATTAACTTGGATTGTCAAAGTTTAATAACGTTAATTGACGATATTGAAAACTCCATTACATTTTCCAAATTAAATTCAATTCATAGTTCAGTGATTTCAAATCAAGAAATTGTAGAAATGATAGAGTATTTACATACAATATATGAAGAAGAACAAATTCCAAAATTTAATAATAAACTATCTATTTTTGGGTTCTCAAGTAACTTTTTCAAAATCAAAAATAATTTTTGCTATCCATGTACCCATTCTGAAATCCAAAACTGCAGAATTTTATCATTTATACCCCATCATTCAAAACCACAAAATATTTATCCAATTACAACCTTACTTGGCAAAAACTCCGGAAGAAATAATTTCAATAAAAGAAGAGTGTCCGATGTTAGAAGAAAAATATTACTGTCAACAAGAAATGAAGTCAAGAGATAATTGTACTATGGAAATATTAAACGGCCATTCTACTACGAACTGTAATGCTAATGATGCTCACCTTCAAGAAACTATAATAGAACAAGTCACAAATAATGAAGTTTCAATTATTCCAAATTCAGCGATAAAAATACTAACAAGATGTACTTCTGATCAATATTTGGAAATTAATCATCCATCAATCATCCGAATTCCAGAAGATTGCAAGATTCAAGTTGGAGAAGAAATATTTTCAACCAACATCCAAATTAGAAAAGGAAAATCAATAATATTGCCAAAATTAGATTCAAAGTTTTTAGAAATTCCACCATATAATTCACCAAACTTAACTAAAATAGATTTTGAAGGATTATATGAAATTAATAAAATTGCTAAAAATATAAAACCTATTCAAGAAGTAATAATTCCAAAGCAACATACAACAATTAGTTTATTTTCAATAATTTTAATTATTTGCATAAGTATAATAATATTTTGGTTCATACGAAAATTCAGAAGAAACAAGAAAGAAGAGATCAAGAAAGAAGATATCAAGACAGAAGATATCGAATTGGAAGAAACAAATTCAAAATCGAAAAATAACTCCATTATTTTTCGATCTTAGGACTAGAAATTTCTATAAATAAATAATAATATTATATTACTGTAAATAAGATAAGAAATGCAGAGTTAGCTTTGTTTTAGTATATATATTCATATCCATTATTATTCAGGTTGTTGTTGAAATGGGTTGTTGAATATAAGTTATTTGGTTTAAGTCGTTATAGTTAGTTAGTTGGTAAAAGTCGTTGTTTAAAAATAATTAGTCGGTTCATTAGCAAGTATTATAATTTTAATCATATTTTGAAAATAATATTTTTTAAAAATAGTTTTCGGTGTTAAAAATATATAATTAGTGTCTTATTTACAATCAGTGATCGGATAAAAAAAGTAATTATTATTAGTAAATTCAATTACATAAAATAACGTGGTTCACTGAGAAGCCCAATTCAATTTGTTTATTTATAAGCACAGCAGTCCGAAACGAAATCTACTTTACATGTGGACTATAACTTTCGTGGTAGATCCATTCGAGTAAGCAAGAAAGCGATAGACCTAATATTTTTTCAATGGTTAAATTTAAGAAATTTTATGACTAATCTAAATATAGCGAAAAAAAATATTTATTAACTTTTGAGTATTGTAATATTTTTTCAACGATGAAAAAATCTGTATATCTAGAATTGATTATTATATTTTTTAAGAAGTTTAATAATCTGTATATTTTTCTACTACTTATGATTTTTTTAAATTTACGTCCATCCCTTATACCAAAACTTTCCTAACTCATTTAATTTTGAAGTGAGGAAAAAAACTAAGGGATTAAATAAAACAATTTAATTTGCTTAAAACTTCATTTATTTGAACTAGTGTTCAATTTAAACTGGTTGACGCGTTTCACTAACACAGTAGCTTTCTCAAAACGAATGAAGGTGTAATTTAAAAATGTTTTAATATATACAGTGCATAAATACAGAATTCTATTATACTAATGTTAACAAAGGTATTGAAAAAATTACCTGGAAATTCATTCACTACAAATATTCCTAAGCTATATTCTAGGTTAAAATGTTTAATAAAGGAGAGTGATTTATATCTATTTGGTCGTTAAGAAGGTTACCTGAATATATATTTTGGTTTATCTCAAGAGCCTCTAATAAATTTAAACTAAAGGATTTACCTACTACATGTAAAATTTCAAAATTTGGGTCGAAAATGTGTTGGTTTTCTAATAAATTATTTGAATAGTTAGAATCTAATTTTTTGTTGTCATAACTATCTTTATGTTCCGAAATTCTAGTTTTAAAATTTCTAAAAGTTCTACCGATATAAATTTCATCAGAGTTGTCATTACCACATTTTAATTTATAAACTCCTGATTTGTTTAATTTTGAAAATTTAGATTTGTTATTTTTAATGAGTTTGGATAAATTGTAATCAGTTTTAAAGCAAATATGCATGTCTAAAGTTTCTAAAAATGATTTAATTTTTAAGGATGGTGTTCCAAAGTATATTAAGCTTTTAAATTGTTTATTATTATTTTTATCAGAAGGGAATACTTGTTCTAGAGTCTGTTTTTTTATCTTTTTATTTATGATATTGTCAATTAAATTTGGATCGTAATTATGATTAACTGCTATTTGTTTTATGATATTTAATTCTTTGTTATAATTATTAGTATTTAATGGGACTGTTAAGAGTCTGTATATCATACTATTGAAAGCTGCTAGTTTATCACTGAATGGATGGACCGAACTATTATGAATTGTAATATCTGTATGTGATGGTTTACGAAATATACAAAAAATCATGTTTATTATTTATATGTGAAATTGTAAGGTCTCAAATGTTTATAGTTATATAGAGTTATTTTGTTCAAGGTCCACGGTAAATTATTGTGAATTAAGTTTATGTTGGTAATGAAGCTGTCTAATTGTCTATTTGTACCGGTGAAGCTAGCTAAAATGTCGTCCACATATCGGTGCCAGTACATAATTTTTTTACTAAGGGGCTGTTTAAGAATTATTTTTTCTATATTATTCATGAAAATTTCTACCAGTAGGGGGCTGAGGGGGTTGCCCATAATCAAACTATCTTTACTGCTATAAACCTCTTCATTGAAATGAAAATAATTTTGATTCAAACACACTTTTAATAAAGTAATGATATCAAAGTGAATTATAGGATTAACATTTTTGTATGTGAGCAAGTTATCAACAAGAGCTATAGTTTCTTTAGGAGGTATACTAGGGAATAGATTTGCTACATTTAACGATATGAATTTAGAATTATGGGGTAGTATTATATCTTGAATATTATTAACGGAAAATCGAGGGTTGAATGAACAATATTTAGAAATGACATCTATTAGAATGTTTGTAATTTTGAAAAAAACTAAAGTTACTTTTTTTATGTTAAATTTTAAGCTCTATATTTTTGATAAGAACTTTTTTGTCTAACTTTTACCGTTTCTGAGTATTTGTTAAAAAAACACTTTTCAAAATTTGTTTTCAACCCTTGCCGGGGGTTGCAGACACTAAAATCTTTACATGTTGTTATTGTATCTTTGATGTGAAACGTTTTGATTTTGGATTATTTGACTGGACTAATTTGTAAACCTACTAGTTTAATTTCATTTATAAGGAATGTGAAAATAAGTAGGTTCTTATTATATCTACTTCATAAACAACAAAATAAGAAACGAATACGAATATGGAAAACGTAATATATTAAGTCTGAAAGACTAGCCACAGTTGCGAAATATTTAATATCTACCTTTCATGGTCTTATATTTCCATCATTACAGCTAATTACTATAATACCACATAGACGCTTGTCCAAAAATAAACTTGGAAGTCAATTATTATGTCTACGTACTGTTAAATATCAAATGTTCTAATAATAAAAATCATGCACATTATATACGTATTCACTCTACTCACCAATTCGACATACACATATTTATCATTTTGTTTTTTTAAATGAGAATGCACCACGTAATAAGCTAAGATTTTTTATTAAGAATATACATACACAGACACTAAACAGCTGCGATCGGAGGACGACTGCGCCGAGACGATTAGGACGTCGACAGCGTCGGCAGCACAGGCGTAGGGAACATTTCGAGGTGTACAGCAATATGTACATATTTATATCAATTCAATTTTCGCATATTAGAAGTAGAAGATTATCAAGGAAAATTTAAATTTAGAAACTTTAATCAGTGGTGGACCTCTCCTTCTGTATCTTGATTGCAATACCCTACTGTCTGTATCATAACTAGTTTACTTTTTTCTGAAAATAAAAAACTTTTTTCTATCAACGACCAGAATTTGTGCGAAGTTTTTTCAATACCAATGTAATATACGAATATAGTATAAAAAATAATAGGATATGAAATTTTAAAACCTAGGTTTTGGTAATGCCCACGTACTGTTGAAATTTATATGATACTTTTTTTTGCCTAGTTGCCAAATACATAGGGAGTTGAGAAGTCTGATAGAATACAAAGTCTTATTAAACATTCTCTGGATATCAGAAAATTATGGGAGTCGATTTCAGAAAAATAACCTTTGCGGCAGATAAATCTTTGTATTGACACAATGACAAATTACGTTTGAATGAAGGGTGGCTGTCGGTGTGGAGGTGGAAACAAGACTATATCTATCTTCTTCCAATCGATAGTATTATGAGTCGAAAATAATCCTATTATCATGAAAGTTTTGACGTGAGGCATTATTTAAAATTCTGTTATCTGTCGTTTGCTGCACATCCATCCTTGCTCTTTTTTATCCAAAACTCTTCTCGAAGAGGATTTCAAACATATTCTATTCCTTGGTGGTGATTCATTTTTACCAACGCGGATAATCAACGTAGTAATTGCATGTTTGGAGTCATAAATAATTTAGTTGCCTCATTGTCACTGCTAAATGTTCAGCATAGTCTAATATACTACTAAATCATAAAATTTCTTGATTATCTATGATGGGTTTAGATTATTAATTCTACTGTATTCTTGATACTTATGTTATTTGATAACTTTTCGATTTATTCAATAAAAATTTTATGTTGAGCTTATTTAAAAAGTTTCCTTTCAGTAACTGCATATTCTTCAGCGGTGATTGTTGTTGAGAGGTTTGTATCAATAACTTCACCAATTTTACATAATTTGTTAAATTTCAAAAACCAAGCCATAAGTAATCCACAAACATGAAGAATCACAAGCTTCTCCTTGGTAATTATAGATTCAATGCTGAATTTAGGTCCTAGTGATAAAAACTGTAATATATCTTTAGGTATCTTTGTATCTGATAGATTTTTAATCCAACTGTCTTTTGTTGTAAGAACTGAATTTTTTATTTCTTAATTAGATTATTAAGTTTGTTATTTTGTTTATTTTTGATTTCAAAGAATAGTTTGTTATAAATAACCTGTTGTCCATTAGAAAAATTTTCAAAAATGAATTCACTGGTTGTGTTAATTATTTGATTTTTCAATTCAATTATTTTCTAGTCTAAATATTGTTTTTTGATTACAAATAATTTCATTATTTAAAAGCTTATTTACTAACCTAAGTAGTTAATACACGTATGTTCTGTGACACTTTATCGGATGAACAGGTGGATGGCCTATGGCTGGTTACCGATAGGAAGAAGTTTCCAGAGGGTTTACAAGAAGTAGAAGAAGCCTCTAGATGGTTAGCAAGTAATGACGGTAGGGTCTACGGGGGTTATGCAAAAAGTAAATAAGTGTGTATGTTGTTACGTGTATAAGGTATCTAGAGGGTGGTTTAGAAGAAGCGAAGGGGTTTTTAAGGGTAGCGTCTACGGGGATTACGCAAAAAGTAAGGGTGTATACAAGAACGGGGGTTATGCAAAAAGTAAATAAGTGTGTATGTTGTTACGTGTATAAGGTATCTAGAGGGTGGTTTAGAAGAAGCGAAGGGGGTTTTTAAGGGTAGCGTCTACGGGGGATTACGCAAAAGGTAAGGGTGTATACAAGAACGGGGGTTATGCAAAAAGTAAATAAGTGTGTATGTTGTTACGTGTATAAGGTAGAGGGTGGTTTAGAAGAAGCGAAGGGGTTTTTAAGGGTAGCGTCTACGGGGGAGGGGAGCGTCTACGGGGATTACGTAAATAAGGTTGTATACAAGAACGGGGGTTATGCAAAAAGTAAATAAGTGTGTATGTTTTTACGTGTATAAGGTAGAGGGTGATTTAGAAGAAGCGAATATGGTTTTAAGGGTAGCGTCTACGGGGGAGGGGAGCGTCTACGGGGATTACGTAAATAAGGGTGTATACAAGAACGGGGGTTATGCAAAAAGTAAATAAGTGTGTATATTTTTACGTGTATAAGGTATCTAGGGGGTGATTTAGAAGAAGCGAAGAGGCTTTTAAGGGTAGCGTCTACGGGGGGGTTGCGTAAAAAGTAAATAAGGGTGTATACAAGAAGTAATTAGAAGAAAGAAAATATATGGAGGATTGTGTGTGTGTAAGAGATGAGGGGTAGTGCTTACGAGGGGGAGGGGCTATGCAGTTAGCTGATTTTTTAAGGGTTCTATATTTTGAAATTCTCAAAGGAATGTTATTAGATTGATAACCAACATTTTTTTTAAAACGGATATGTGTGTGAATTCATCTCATTTTATAGAAGGTTTTTTTTATATTGTAATAAATGAAATCTCACATTATATTAAATTCGCTTAGTAGGTAATATTTATGCGTTATTTCTATAGTTAGGAAGCACGTGCAGGCCAAATCATTTATTCAGACAATAGTGAACTTGTTTCAAATATGATTAGATTGCAATGTCATGATTTCTGGTTTATAATTGTTAGTAACAGATTAGATTGTACGAAATCGTAGAAAATATAGTTTTATGGAAATATGATGATGATATCAAAAATAACTCATTGGACTTGTGCATCCCCCTCTATAATAAAATATTCTTTTAAATAGTGCTCACAGTAAATACTAGGCAATAGACTGTACTTAGTGTTCCAGTGAAAAGTTGTCGTTTAAGGTTCCACAATACATAGTAAGTTATTTATAAGTTTACTATTTTTTTTCATTCATCTTTAACTATTTTAAAAAACTTAATTGTTAAATTATTATTATTCTGTTATCTTTTCAAATAATTCTTTCTTTATTACAGATGAATTTTTTAAATGAGATTAATACAATAAGCACTGCTTTTGCAGAAATAAAACCCGTTATAAAACTAAAAGATTTACCAAAGGATACACCACATAGAATAAACAGCGCAAAGGTGCACCAGGGGCAATTTGGAGCCCAAATACTTCTGGAGCTGGAAGAAAATATAGTATTTCTCCCCAAAAGAGTGACGGATGCATTTGCGTCGCATGTAAATCAATTTACGCCGGGGAAGTTCAGCATTACATTCCTGGGACTTCAAACTTTCCAAAGGGTTTCCCCTAGGACCCTCTTCAAAATAGAGGAGAATGTAAAAAAAACATAACAAAAACAGTACATATTGAATTTCAACACCTTGAAAAATAATCTGGACACAGGTGAACAGCTTCAGTTTTCAAAATCGTAAGTTTTTGTAATTTTTTGAAAATGAATTCTGAGGAAATAGCTCTCCTAACTGATAATATTGTTAAAAAGTTTCAAGCAATTGAAAATATTTTATTTCAAAAAAAAAATTGTACTATTTATGATATAGAAAAATGGTCAAAACAAGCTAAATGTCACATTAGACTTTGAAACTTAGCAATAAGTGATGGGGATCTAACCATTGGTACATTACGTAAACTACAAACCAACTTGGGTCACTTAAAGCGGTTTAGAATAATAATTCAGAATCTAAGTAAATCTGGAAAGGGGCTCACTATTAATAAAAAAAGAAGTAATAGAGTAAAATGGGAAGATATTAATTCAATTTTTGAAAGTAGAGTTCGAACCGGGGTTATCATAAATAAATCTCATAAAGATATCTTACAGTTTTTTGATGATTCGTTGTTTCTTTTCAGCACTAGAATGAAAAACGCATTAAAAAAATGCAATATGTTGAAAGTAAATACTTGTTTTTGTGCAGAATTTATTAGAAAATCAGGTGATACTGAAATTACAGAAAATAAATATTTTTCTACAAAAAATGAAATAATTGATAAGGCAACTGACTTTAAAAAATGGTTTGCAGTTAATGTAAGAGATGTCATTTTAAGAAAACTTTCAGAATATTCTGAGGAAGGATCGGGGTGGGCCTTAAGTAAAATTATATCTCTGGAAATCAATATAAATAAATACGAGGTGGCTAGTGGAATATCATCATATATTAAATTACCAGACATAATAGCTAAAAGAAAGGCGTGTATCAACGTTCAGAATGACGATAATGCATGCTTTGCTTGGGCAATTGTTTCAGCTTTGTTCCCTTGCGTTATTAATAAAAATCCTACACGTACTTGTTCATATCCTCATTATAGCAAAGTTTTGAACATTAACGGTCTTACATTTCCTGTACACCCAAATCAGATTACAACTTTCGAAAAAAATAATGTTAATATTTCGGTTAATGTTTTTGAATTGGAAATTTTCAGACAATCAAATTTTAGTGTTGTGCCAGTACGTTTAACAATACAAAAAAGAGAAAAGCATGCCAATTTACTGATTATTCAAAATAAATATTTTCCTAAAAAGAATGATTGTGAACCAGAGTCAGATAATGATGATTATGATTTTAGTGATGATATACAGTATCACTATATTTGGATAAAAGACTTGTCAAGACTTTTATCCAAGCAACTCTCTAAAAATACTAGAAAAAAATATATATGTGATAGATGTTTGAATTATTTTGTTTCTCAAGAAAAATTGGATGACCATTTCAAATATTGTGAAAAAGTTGATAATAATTGTAAAATTGAGTTTTCTAAAGATCCATATGTCAAGTTTAAAAATTTTGTATACAAAGAAAAAGTACCTTTTATTATTTATGCAGATTTTGAATCACTACTTATTCCTTATATTGATGTAGATGCTAGAATAAAATATCAAAAGGGATATGGTTCACAGTCGGTAACGAGAAGTGCTAGGTATCAAAAACATAAAGCTTATAGTGCTGGACTATATTTTAAATGTAATTTTAACGATAACTGGTCATTTTATGATAGTAATCGAAGTTCTGATTGTATGCTATGGTTTGTAGATAAAATTGAAAATATTGCAAAATTTGTAATGTCAAAATTAAAAAATGTTGAACCAATGAATGTTGAAGTGAATTTAAAAGATGCTTCAGATAAATGTCATATTTGTGAGGAGATATTTAAGGAAGGTGATAAGATTGTTAGGGAACATTGTCACCTAACAGGTAATTTTCGAAGTTTTGCTCACAACCACTGTAATCTTAATTATAAAAAATCATTTGTCATTCCAGTAGTTTTTCACAACCTAAGTGGTTATGATTCACATTTCATAATTAGAGATTTAGCTAACCGAAATTATGTTCAACTTTTACCTGTTAATAAAGAAAAATACATAAGTTTTACAATCTGGGATAATAATACAAATATTAAGTTTAGATTTATAGACTCTTTTAGATTTATGGGATGTTCATTAGATTCATTGGTATCAACATTAGAACCAGAAAATTTCATTCCACTTAGAAAAGAATTTTCTAATCTAAATACTGAACAATTTAGTTTATTAACTAGAAAAGGTGTTTTCTTTTATGATTATTTAGATGATATAAAGCGATTAGATGAAACTGCATTACCTAGTAAAGAATATTTTTACAACAAACTTAACGATGAACATATAAAAGATATTGACTATAGGCATGCAAAATTAGTTTGGTTAGCATTTAGTATGAAAACCCTTGCTGATTACAGTGACTTGTATATGAAAACAGATATTTTACTTCTAGCGTCTGTTTTTGAAACATTTCGTGATACTTGCTGGAAAACATATGGTTTGGATCCTGGTCATTATTATTCAGCTCCTGGTTATACTTGGGATTGTATGCTCAAGTATACTCATTGTAAATTAGAGACAGTGCAAGATATTGACATGCTGCTATTTTTTGAAAGAGGTATAAGGGGTGGAATATCTCAGTGTTGTAATCGATACGGTGAAGCTAACAACAAGTATATGCCTACGTATAATGAAAACAAACCTGTGAAGTATCTTTTATATACAGATATTAATAATCTTTATGGTTGGGCTATGAGTCAGGAGCTTCCCTACGGAGGATTTAAATGGGTAGATCATAATATTGATATAACTCAAATTCCAGATGATTCCCCTGAAGGGTACCTGCTCGAGGTTGATTTAGAGTATCCAAAAAATAAACACGATCTACACAAAGATCTGCCATTCTGTGCAGAACATATTTCACCACCAAATTCTAAACACCTGAACAATGTAAATTACTTTATACCGATACTGATAGTTTAGTATACGAAATTCAATGTAATAACATATATGAAGAAGTAATAAAGGCGGATATTCACCGTTTTGATACTAGTGATTATCCTGTAAATAATGTGTGGGATATTCCTCTAGCTAATAAGAAAGTACCCGGAATTATGAAGGATGAAAATAACTCAAAAATTATGACACATTTTGTAGGTTTACGTTCTAAACAGTATGCCTTCAGAGTGTTAGGTGAGGAAAACGATGTAAAAAAAGCTAAAGGTATTAAGTCTAATGTGGTAAAGAAAAAAATAACTTTTGATGATTATATTCTCTGTTTGCAGAAATTTATAGAAAATCCTCAAGAAGAGTGTTTCATGCATGCAACTCAACGTTGTATACTATCAAAGTTACATGATGTATACACCATTGAACAGACAAAAATTGCTTTATACCCATCAGATGATAAAAGATATTTGATACCTGGTTCACATGACACTCTTCCGTGGGGACATTATAGTATTATGGAGTTACAATAAATTGATTGGAATTTATTTTCAGATGAAGAGTTTGGAAGATTTATGTATTAAGATAATTTGTAATCGTATTACTAGAATTTCAAGTTTTCTTGTACAAGCTCAAATTCCTCAGTTTTTTTAAATAAAAATTTCTCGAGAATTTCGTACCTATAAATGGGTGCAGATAAAAGAAGAAAGTGATAAATCTGATCACTGTGATGCTATATTGCTTGATTTGGAATATGAAACAAAAATTTCACCAGAGCTTCGAGATAAGTTATTAAATTTCACTTATTTAGATGTGTTTACTGAACACGATCTCTACTGCCTAATTAGTAAATATTACCACATTTCTCCTTTGGGACTAAAAGTTTGCGAAGAGTGTTTTCAGAAATATTTTAAACTTATGCCTAATATAAATTACACATTTCACGAAGAAATTAGTGTGAGCACTTCAGAAAATTTAATAGGATTTTATAATTCTGAACACTATTGGTGTCAAAATGATTTTGAGGCAGTTGTTTTCATATTACGAGAATATTTTGAATGTCTAGAGGCTGCAGCAGATTTACCCTACTGATTTCACTGTATCTTTTATCTGTATAAGTATATTTAATATGTACTGTCAAATGCATAATTTTCATTTTGCCTTTAATTTAATATGTACTGTTTTTTTATTTGATGTAATATGTATATAAATACAATTAATAAAACAATATTCATATAACCTTGAAACTTGATTTTTTATCCTAGCTCCTTGCCCACAGGTTTTCAAGAATTTTTAACGTTATGACGTCGATTTGATGTTTCATAAGTAGTACATGAGTAAGAAGTGCTGTTCCTTTAGACTGGTGTTTAAATTGTAAATTTGGAATTTTGTTGCCAAATATGCCTTTTCAGCAACATATGACGGTGATGCTTGAGGAAAATACCGATTTAGGTTAGTCTTTTTCCCATTTTGTTCTAACGCGATACGAATGTTCACCATCATGATCGTTTTCATTTACACTACATCGAGGTCGCTCTAATAGTTGAATAGTTGCAGGATTTAGAGTGCCATCTACAGGAAAATTTAATTTTTCTTGGAAATCTTTTAAAATCGATGACATATTTGTGATATCATGTTCCGACTTGTTAACATATCCAAATCTTTCGATAATTTACATCAATTTTCTCAGATGTCACTAAAGGTAGAATTATTATTAATGGTAAAAGAAACATCCTTCACTTTCGATGTTCAATACTGATTCCAAATCGACATAAAAGTTTTCATCATCAGCATTACTTGTGTTAGAGGTGAAAGGAAACAAAGAATATTTTCATAATTTTATAATGTTAAATCATTGATTACATGGACTTTGTAATAGTACAGATATTCTCTAAGTGCTCTTCCTATTAAACTGCTGTTGTCATAAGAATAAATATCACAAACAGCATACATTAAATCTAAACAATTGGAAAAGCCACATATTGGATTTGATATAAATATCTTTAATAAATTAATGATATTATAATAAAAATCGCAAAAGTTCACTTTATTTAAAATTGAAATGTGATGTTGAAGCAAATTCTCATGAACACGTAGAATTTCTACAACTTCTTCTTCATCGAGGAAAACTGTTACATCATCTTTCTGAATTTTCACAAATTTTTGATTATCATAAATAACTTTAGTTATTTGACAAAAATCTTGGTACAACATGATGGGATTAGAATCTACAACATCATCATCTGGAGAATTGAAGAATAACTCGTTATTTTTATGCAGCACTTCTATGATCTCATCCCATTCTAAAGTATTGAATGACATTTTTGAAGGTTCCACGATAAACGATGATAAAATGATGGCAGGTGCAAAAGTTCTGACAGGACTCAGGCAACATCCAACTTCAAATCGACGACCAACATTGAAAACTGTATGCAATAAATAATGTCTTTCTTTTCTTATTGCAATTTCATAATTAAGTACAATTTGATCTAAATCACGATCATAATTTGGTTCTTCATCATAACTACTATTATCACTACATGACATTGTAACACTATAATACCCAGAATCGTGACTACTCATTATGATGACTTCTAAACTAATGTCGATCAATTTATATGTTTATCTCTGTCCTCCACTCAATTAAAGTTGATTGGTTGCTGGCGATCTATACTACTACGTCATCAGTGTTAATCCAACTGTTATGTTTTTCATCTAATCCTAACCATTTAACGTACATTTTGTTACGTTTCCTCTTCAACACCTTTTCAACTAGATAAATGTGGGGATTTTTGGTTTTTTGTAATTCTTCTTCATAGAAACAACCTCTAATAGGCGATCCAGTCATATCTTCAATCAAATACGTTACAGGATTCGTTATTTTGACTTTCGTAATTTTGAATAGTTCAGTTGTAAAATTGGGAGTGTAACCTTTTTCAAAAGCATGTTTCGCTTTACTTATTCGCACAATATCTCCCACATTTAATTTTCTGGGTCCGGCGATTTTCAAATAACTGAATTTCTTATTTAAAATCAATTTTTCGTTACTTCGATTCACCTCTGATGGTTTGTATCCAGTTTTACTATGTTTTGTGTCGTTGTATTCCTTTGTGATTTGAGGTAAAATATCGATCCATTGGTATTTCCCAATTAAGCTGAAATGTTTATATATATATATATATATATATATATATATATATATATATATATATATATTCTAAAGGTCAATTATTGTTCTTCTTCTAAATTACACTGTACGAGAAGATCCATACAAAAATAATCTCTACTACCCAATTTGAATTCTATTTTATCGTTCTTCTTCATGCTAAGGCCGTTTAACTGTTGATACTGATATTCCATATTATTCTTCAATAAAACGCTGCCATCAGAAGCATAATGTTTACAATTTTCAATTTTACAATCAAAAGGGAATACAAAAGCCGTACCTTCCGTATCCAAAACGTAAAAGTTCTTGTTGAATTTCTTCGTGCCCCTAAAGCTGATTAGACACTTTGTGTGATACTTTTCTGCGAATTGGTGTATCTGTCTGCTGATATTTGTCGATGAAACGAGATTATCGACATATTTTTTTATCGGAATGTTTGTATTGAGAGTAGCAATCCTTGAATCATAGTTTCTATGTATTTCATCCAATGTATCTTTCATTTTTTTGTCAAGTATGTTTACTATAAATTTTCTATTTGATTCTATTGCATTATCTACATACTTTTGAGTTGATCCATTATTTATCAAGGATTTTATTTTATCATTTATTTGCTGAATACTTGTGTTCAACGACAATTGAGCTATTTCGATTTTTTTAAATCGTGCTTCGAGATTTGTATCATACTTCTTTTTATATGCGTCAGAATGTCGACCAAACTTGTCGAGACTCATTTTGAAAATGAACATAAATCAATCGATGGTTAATATATATAATCGGCTTCACGAAGTTCATGTATAATGGCAACAATCTCATTATCATTGGAAGTGTTACCTGCATCCTTGGAAGCTATTAACTCTCTAAGTCTTTCAACAATCTCGTTTACATCGTCCCAGTAAACGTACTCTATATCTTTATCATTATAGGTCATGATGTGATCAGGTAATCCTTCACCTACGATGTAAGTGGTAGTGTTTCGTCTTATAATAAATTGCTTTTTAATAATATTAATATACTT
Organism: Galeruca laticollis; assembly: GCA_963921935.1. NCBI lineage: Eukaryota > Metazoa > Arthropoda > Insecta > Coleoptera > Chrysomelidae > Galeruca > Galeruca laticollis. The sequence continues at coordinate 132,511,993 of OY998180.1, forward strand.
CCACCGCTGAGAACCTTTTAGTGTTCTATCTTTTTTTAAATGAACCCCCGTTCGTTCCAATAATATTTTGTATGTAGGTAAATCATCTTCGGTATATTTGGGATGTTGGTAGAAAAGTAATTGGTAAAGACCTGGAGTAGCAGGTATTCTATCCCATCCTTTATCTCCTTCTACGAATATATCTCCGTTTTTTGCGTCAAAGTTTATGCGTTTATTCCCCAGAGTCCACTGATCGTTTTCAGCATTATACTTTGGACCGTACAAATCATCGATTTGTGAGTCTTCGTTAAAGAAATCGATGACACATTGTCGACCCATTGTAGGATATTGCTCGATGTACTCGTTGACTGTTCGTGGTGAGAAATGTTCACTAGTATTCACTTGAGGTTCACCATCATCATCATCATCATCCGTAAATACTGATTCATTTTTCGGATCATAACTGTATAATTCTTCATCACTGATAAAATTAGGAACATGTTCTTTTTTCTCTTTAGATGATGTGGGCTGTGGTGGTGGTGGTGGTGGAGGTAGGGTTGCTGTAATCTGCTTGTTTGCCTTAGATGTATTCATAATATTTACGATATCTTTGAGTGGATTAGATATAGGTTTGAAAATTCTATTTAGTGTCTCATCATGCTCAGTTTTGTTCAGTTTAAAAGATAAATACTTTTTTCTAATAATTCGTTTCAGATCTGCAATTTTTCGTTTTCGCACAGCGTCTGCATCAGATGACATCGTAATGAAAAATGAATGGTTAAATAATTATTATATTTTTATATACATATCGAATCCTTTACGATATCTACCATCTTGTAAACCAAAGTCTTTAACAATAACCAAAGCGTCATATTTATCATTCCAGCATTCAGAGCACATTTTCTTGAATTCTTCAAATGACATGTCGGGGGAAACGTGTTCGTTGAAGGCATGTTTAAGGTTAATTTCATCCTGTTTAAACATTACAATCATATTGCAGTTATCACGTATTAGCTGCTTTGGTATTTTTGAATAAGTCTGACATAGGTAGAAGACATCAATACTTCTGTGTCTACACATGGAAAAATATTCTTGAATTGTTTGTTGTTTGTCGCATGACACATCGTCAAAAATGAAAATCGAATTCGGTTTGGATTGTGTACGACTTACAATTTCATCGTTTTCTTTAAACGGATAATATCCCACACCTTTTACACCAGTCAATACTTCTTCGAGCAGTTGGTATTTTGGTTGATATAGAGATTTAGAATAAACGTAGACATTTTTAAATTTTACACCATTTGGATTGAACAGCAATGATAGCACAATATTTGTTTTCCCACATCCGCTGGGGCCACAAATAATAGCACGAAACGAATCAGGTAATAAAAGTCCATGTTTTCGACTACGTCTATCTTCCAAAACGCTATCGAAATTTTCAATCGGTAATGACTGCTCTTGTTTAACAATCTCCATCTTATGATACTTTTTCAAACAGTGCAGCTATAATTATAGGTTTCATCGTGAGCAAATAGTCAGTCTTCATGTTGATTCACGAAGGTGAAGGTGTGCTAAATTCACTCATAAACAATTTGCCTTGCTACTACGAGGAGATACAGGTGTCAACGCTCTCGACGCAGCTTGCAAAAATCACGATATCGCATACGCATCTAACAAGTCACTCACAGATCGTCATAAAGCTGATTTGGTACTAGAAAACGCCGCTTGGGAGCGAGTAAAGTCAAAAGACGCTAAATTAGGTAGGTGAAAAGGCAGCCGCCTGGTTCGTTACCAACGGAATGAAGGTTAAACGCAAGTTGGGAATGGGTATGAAGAAGCGTCGATCTTTTCATCGTGATGTGGTTATGAAGGTGAAGAAATCCATGAAAAAGGGATCTTCGCTGTCAGATACAGCGATGTTTGCATTGCGAGCAGCAAAATCTCTTATTCAAAAATTCGGAGGCCGAAAACATGTTCCAATACCTAGAATAATACCTGTAGCTAAATCTGGAGGATTTTTACCTCTAATACCTCTTTTCGCTGGACTTTCAGCTTTGGGAGCATTATCAGGCGGTGCTGCGGGAATTGCGAAAACTGTGATCGATGCAAAAATGCTCAAAAGAAATTGGAAGAAGATCATCGTCATAATAAAGCTATGGAGCCTATAGGTAGAGGATTGTATTTGCGAAAGAACGCTAAAGGTGGATATGGATTATTCTTGAAAAAAAACTACCATTGAAGCTACCCAATAGAGCATTATTCAACTATGAATTAATCAAGTTTGCCAAATTATTGAAAATAAAATATTTTCGAGATGTGTACATGCGCGATTCTCTACCGAAAAACGGACCTCGACGATGTGAATCAGCAATACTAAATTTGGATGTGTCTAAAAACTCAGGCACGCATTGGGTAGCATATAGGAAGATGAATGACAGCGTCGAATATTTCGATTTATTTGGTAATCTGAAGCCTCCGAGAGAACTTGTCACTTATCTTGCTGGCAGTAAAATATTTTACAATTACGAGCAATACCAAAATTACAATCAGATCAACTGTGGACATTTGTGTTTGCAATTCCTCTATAATGTCTGAAGCATGGTTGGTTGGCGAAACACAATTGTTGTCGTCTTTTACAAGTGCCGAATTGAAAACTATTCCTCTAAAGTATTTGGTAGAGCGAGTTAAACCTTGGGATTTATTAGACAATTGGCATACATTACCAAAAGAATATCAATCGAATTTCAGCTTGCAAATTTGCTTGCCTTGTTTTGTGCATTACAATCGACCGGATCAACGTACTCATGTCGATGGTCCGGTTATCTCACAACGCAACTGTCATGCATGTAATTATTATTTGAAAAAATAAAATTGTTTTTTCTAATCTAGTAATATTATTTAAATACACCACTCCCATAAACATCACAGTCATGTCTCAACTGTTGAACTTAACGTTCACATCGCATGAATTCTCCTTCACTCCTCCCACACCGATAATATTGAAACCTGAAAAAGAATACTTTATTGGTGTGTTGGGGTTTCATTCGTATCATTCTATACCGAATAACGATGGTGAGAAATTTTATTTCTACAATAAAAATGATCGTAAGAAAGGACTCATCACCATTAACTTCCCGTCAGGATGTTACGAAATCACAGATATTGAAGCTTATCTCATCGATCAATTCAAATTGAAGACGGATACAACTGTGGCCGATATATCTTTGAAGCCCAACAACAACACTCTTCAGTGTGAAATTTACAGTCGACAGCACGCCATCGATTTTGAATACTCTGATAGTTTGAGTAAAATACTAGGATTTTCCCCAAAGATACTAGATCCTGGTAAAGTCCACCGTTCCGATCTACCTGTTAACATTTGTAAAATATCAACTTTACTATTCGATTGCAATATTGCTGAAGGATCGTTTGACGGAGATAAGCCTGCTCATACAATATTCAGTTTCCCAATTACAGTGGACCCTGGTTATGCAATCAACGAACGACCGAACAATCCGGTTTACTTAGCTGTGAGCAGCACAAACGAAATCACCAACATTACCGTAAGAGTGTTGAATCAAGATCTCGAACCAGTAAATTTTCGAGGAGAAAAAAGCACGTTACTTTTACATCTATTGGAACGTTAATGGGTCTACTTATCAACAACGACTATTATAAAAGTCCCTCATCATCTACAACAAAATTAGTCTCTTGCAGATCGTTCAAAAGAACGAAGCTTCATCCAACTCCTGCAAATCGGGCGTTTCTCAAAGCAATCGGATTAAAGTTGAAGAAGAATGACACTAAAAAGAAAGTACGTGCGTTCTGATAGGACACCACCATCAACGAAAATATCTTCGATATTTGACCTTTACCGAGATCCACAATATGAAGAGTCGATAAGAAAAGAAGATTTTCACACCTATGTTCCTTATGTGAAATCATTCAATAACAGCGATTCTGTGGAATTTGACATCCAACAAACTGACGCATTTTTTCTCATGTACGAAACTCAACTTGAAATTAAGGGAAAATTAGAAGTTAGTGGCGGAGGAGGACATGTTAATCTAACGCCAAATTGCGGTGCATTCCTCTTCGATTCTTGTTCCTACATTCAAAGTGGAAAGGAAATAGAAATAGTACGAGATCCCGGTATAGTAAGTACCGCAAGAAGTTTGTTGTGTTATAATCCACAATCGAAAGAAATGGCTTTAGCTGGCTGGAATTATCCCAATAAACCGCTATTGAATGATGTTGATAAATCGTTTAGTTTGTTGATTCCTCTAAAACACATTTTCAATGTATTCAATGACTATACTAAAATCACATATGGAAAACAAACTTTTCGATTCATACGTGCTCGTCATGATAACGATGCTGTAATAGTAAATGAAGTAACAACAGGTACTACGACATCTAACACTACAATAAAGTTTGTTATAGATAGCATGGCATTGAAAGTTAAACACGTCTATCCTAACGATGAAATAAAATTACGTATGATGGAGCAAATAAAAAGTGACCAATATTCATTCCGTTCAGAAAATGGGAACTTTGTGTATTGCCTACGTTAACGAAAGATGCTAAAAATGAGATTTGGTCAGTTAAAACGAGCTCGTCTGTCGAGAGACCTCGATATGTTATCGTATGCTTTCAAATAGATAGACGCAACAAGAAGACAAACGATCCTTCGCAATTCGATCACTTGAACACCAACAATGTAAGATTGGCTTTGAACGGAGATTTTTGGCCCACCGAACGATTAAAGATGGATTTCGGAAAAAACGACTATACTCTTGCCCATCATAATTACGCCTCATTCTATAGAAGCTATACCAATTCCAGCATAGTACATCCAACATTGGACTATGAAGCATTCAAAGAACATCATGCTCTCTTTGTCATAGACTGTTCCAAACAGGAGGAGGGTATGAGGGCATCAACAGTTGATATAAAAGTGGAAATTGAAGTAGGTGTAGGATTTCCTGCAAATACTAGAGCATATTGTATAATTATACATGACTGTTTATTGGAGTATTACCCCCTAACGGAAATTATCAAAACGATCATATAATACCAGTGTTGAAATACACAGCGAGACAGTTACAAATAAACCACGATGAGAATAGCATTCATTGACATTCAAGGCTTCATTATCGAGGGTACATTCCATCCTAAGGAATTGTCCATCGAAATCGGATATAAACATAGACACTACATATTTAAGCCGCCACAACCCTTTCATTTGCTAAACAATCAAGATAAAAAACAAACAACTTTTTGGAACACCATATCCATGGAATCAAGTATTCTTCTGGCGATGTTGATTATTCAAAATTGGACGAGATTTTGAAAAGTACAATGTCTAATGTCGATTGTATTTACGTTCGCGGTAATCAGAAATATGAATTTTTACAAAAGAAATGCGAAGAATATGGAATTTCTACGACAACTGTTGTTGATGTCTGCAAGTTTGATGGAACATCCTCAGCCATGGAAAGTTTAAAAAAACATTCGAATGCTTGTCATGCCGATGGGACTTTCAATTGTACACAAATTAATGTAGACCGGTTACGATATTGGTTTTTAAATGTAATACCATTGTAATTTTACTTAAATAAATAGAAAAAATTGATGAGTTGTTTTATTGAAACACATTGTATACTCATTTATGTCTATATTACATGAAGACTTAAACTTTCGTTTTAGAATATTCAATATAATTTTCAATATTAAAATAAATACTGATGTTAAAATTATACATGTCATTGCAAAAACATTATTAATTTCATCCTTGATAGCATCCTGTTGTTCCCGAATTGTATTATTCATCATATTGTAGTCGGTTTAATTCTGTGGATATTTTTTGTAGGCGGCGATTTTTGAAGACGTTATCCTCCAAGCACATTCGCTCCAATTGCTTTATCAGTTTAATCTTATTTTCATAAATTGAAATATCTTTACTCAATTATCGAACGCTTTTAGAAAATTCCTCCAATTTGCGTCTATACTCTTCCGATGACATTGTGATACAAACACTCAATTCTCTCATTCATTTATTATAAAAGAAATCATGCGCATGCTTTCAAGACTTTCAAAATACCCCGTATAAGAAAAAGACATCAGTTAAATATGATTTTAAAAAACTGCAACATAAAATCTATTTTTATTAATTTGATAGAAAACTAAATTCTGCTGTTTCATGAATAAACTCAGTTTAGATTTTATCGTAAATGACTAATACAATATCATGTTGATATCATATATTTTTTAAAAGATACTTAAGTAATATTCCGTAATATAAAGTAACTAACAATTATAAACCAGAAATCATGACATTGCAATCTAATCATATTTGAAACAAGTTGACTATTGTCTGAATAAATGATTTGGCCTGCACGTGCTTCCTAACTATAGAAATAACGCATAAATATTACCTACTAAGCGAATTTAATATAATGTGAGATTTCATTTATTACAATATAAAAAAAACCTTCTATAAAATGAGATGAATTCACACACATATCCGTTTTAAAAAAAATGTTGGTTATCAATCTAATAACATTCCTTTGAGAATTTCAAAATATAGAACCCTTAAAAAATCAGCTAACTGCATAGCCCCTCCCCCTCGTAAGCACTACCCCTCATCTCTTACACACACACAATCCTCCATATATTTTCTTTCTTCCAATTACTTCTTGTATACACCCTTATTTACTTTTTACGCAACCCCCCCGTAGACGCTACCCTTAAAAGCCTCTTCGCTTCTTCTAAATCACCCCCTAGATACCTTATACACGTAAAAATATACACACTTATTTACTTTTTGCATAACCCCCGTTCTTGTATACACCCTTATTTACGTAATCCCCGTAGACGCTCCCCTCCCCCGTAGACGCTACCCTTAAAACCATATTCGCTTCTTCTAAATCACCCTCTACCTTATACACGTAAAAACATACACACTTATTTACTTTTTGCATAACCCCCGTTCTTGTATACAACCTTATTTACGTAATCCCCGTAGACGCTCCCCTCCCCCGTAGACGCTACCCTTAAAAAGCCCTTCGCTTCTTCTAAACCACCCTCTACCTTATACACGTAACAACATACACACTTATTTACTTTTTGCATAACCCCCGTTCTTGTATACACCCTTACCTTTTGCGTAATCCCCCGTAGACGCTACCCTTAAAAACCCCCTTCGCTTCTTCTAAACCACCCTCTAGATACCTTATACACGTAACAACATACACACTTATTTACTTTTTGCATAACCCCCGTTCTTGTATACACCCTTACTTTTTGCGTAATCCCCGTAGACGCTACCCTTAAAAACCCCTTCGCTTCTTCTAAACCACCCTCTAGATACCTTATACACGTAACAACATACACACTTATTTACTTTTTGCATAACCCCCGTAGACGCTACCGTCATTACTTGCTAACCATCTAGAGGCTTCTTCTACTTCTTGTAAACCCTCTGGAAACTTCTTCCTATCGGTAACCACCCATAGGCCATCCGCCTGTTCATCCGATAAAGTGTCACAGAACATACGTGTATTAACTACTAACCTATTGTAGATATGATAACTATTATTTTCTTCTTGTTCATGGCGTATGAGTATTTTTTCGAAATGTTTGATGTTGTTTTGTAAAAAAGTAGAAATAATGTTCTTTTTTCTACATTGTAGGAGGAAGCATCTTCTATTGTATTCTCTCGCCATTTTGAGTTTAATTTTTGACCATGTTTTTAAATTTATTACAGCTAATCGACCACAAGTTCTTGAAATGGTTTGGTAATACCCTATGTATTTAATTCGAAGAAAGATATTTGCCAACTTATTTGGAACTGATATTTTTGTGGGGATGTGGCAATAAGACACCAGAGTAAACTCTTTTAGATGTTTATTCCCTAGCTTTCGAATAACTTTTATTCATTTTCAAGGGCTAAAATTGATTGGTCAATGTTATCATTATTAACAATTAAATAATATGACATAAAATATATCGAGAATGTTGGTAAAGTTGTACATTTTTATAATAAATTCTTTTAAACATTAATCATGACAATAAACAATCTATTTGATCTTGAACTACTATAATTTTGATTTATTTTTCATAAAATTAAAGATTGTTATGTTCTTTTTTCAAAATATAAAAGATAGGCATAGATAACACTAAGGTTATTTATTTATGCAATAATTTTATTCTGCAATATACGCTGTTTCCTTGCAATATCTTTAATAATATATACATTGGTCACAACAAAAGATCGTTAACCAATCGAATCGTCTCTCATAAAAGTGACAGTAGATTATATCCTGACAGATGTGCTTTAGCTGAACACGTGTTTTATGAAGGCCATTCTATGGATTATCAATCTGCCAAAGCTTTGGCAATAGAAGGTGATTATAGAAAACGTCTTTTTTTTTGGAAACAATGTATATTGCAGAACAAATTATTGCATAAATAAAGAAACAAACTTGAATAACCTTAGTGTTATCTATGCCTACCTTTTAGATTTTGAAAAAAGAACACAACATTCATAGCAATCTTTAATTTTATGAAAAATAAATCAAAATTATAGTAGTTCAAGATCAAATAGTTTGTTTATTGTCATATTGTTTTTTGAGTTTATCGTTGGTTTATGTTTAAAAGAATTTATTATAAAAATGTACAACTTTACCAAAATTCTCGATAGATTTTATGTAAGTATTTATCATTTTATTCAAATGTTAATAATGGTAACATTGACTAATCAATTTTAGCCCTTGAAAATGAATAAAAGTTATTCGAAAGCTCGGGAATATAATTGGCAAAATATTGGGGTAGCAGCAAATAAAAGTACACTCTTCATAATGTTTCCAGTCTTTCGGAAACTTCTATTTCTATCATCAGGGAGTACTACAAAAGATTATAAAAACGTTACAACAACTATACTATGTGACCAACATCACAATCCGTCGAGTCAAAACAACCTCGACCAATCGCAATATCTCTCTCTCACACACAAAAAGCAGCGAATCAGTCAAGAATGCTGCAACCCAACAAAAGGCACTGTTGGCGATATAAGCATGAATTTTCAAAAAATGTTAAATTGTGACAAAATTTTACCCGACTATTATACTAAATAATCATTTACGGAATTTATTAATTTTAATAACAAGACTACAGATCCATTACATTTAATTATTACTCAATGAGTTTATAGTTGCCGAAATGTTTTTTTGGGGGGGATCGTGTCCCATTTCTAAATTCTTAAATTAATTTTGTTATGTTCCTCCACTGCTTCCTATCGGTTGTTTTCTCATTCCAGTTTCGGATTCCTAGGCTGTTTATGTCAGCTATAACCTCTTGTAGCCACGCTGATTTTAGCCTCCCTCTTTTTCTTTTGCTACTTGGCTTCCACTCAGTTATTGCATAAATTGTGCTATTTGGACCTGCTATCCAAACATGTCCCAGCCATTTTACCTCTGCTCTTTTATTACACTAATGATTTCCCTCTGGATGTCCTTTTTTAGTTCTTTATTTGTTCTTTTCCTGTATTCATTTTCCTCTATTTTTTTGGGTCCTAGTTTGGTTCTTAGTATTTTTCGTTCAAAAATTCTTAGGTCTTCCTGTTGTTTCTTGGTCATTATCATAATTTCAGCTCCATATGTTATAGCTGATCAAATTATTGTTTTATACATTTTTATCTTGGTGTTTTTGCCCAGACATTTACTTCTTATTAGTTTTTTATTTGCTTGGAATACTCTGTTTGCCGACATAATTTTCTCTTTAATTTCCATATCTCCATCCCTATCGTTGGTTATTGTCACTCTTACATATTTTATTTTATTAACAAATCCTCCAATTTAAATTCGCCAATTCTGGTATTACTTTTCATTAGTGGTTTGTTTACGGTCATTATTTTTGTTTTCGTTTCATTTATTTTTAGGCCCATTATTTACCTTCTTCCACAATTTATTTACACATTTTCTCCATAATCACTCTGTTTTTTTGCTACCAACACTAAGTCGTCCGCATATGCTATCAATTGCCCACCCCTTGCCCTTTGTCCACATTTCCAACTACATATTCCAGTGCAAGATTACTTAAATAGAGTTGTTGACAGAGACTCTCCCTGTGTAACGCCTTTGTTAATTTCGAATCTATCCGTTTCATCTTTATGCGTTTTTACTGTAGCCGTTGATTGTTTCATAGTCATCCAGACTAACTTTCTTAGTTTTTTGTTGATCTCCATAATTTTAAGTGCTCTCATTAGTTGTTGCCTATTTATTGAATCAATGGCTTGCTCAAAATCTATAAACGATTTGATGTTCGTACGTTTTTTCCATTATTTGTTTCAGGATATGGACTGCGTCTATTGTTGATTTAGCTTTATTAAACCCGTATTGGTATTGCCCTAATATCGTGTTCATTTTGACATTGACAGTATTATATATGTCGTGTCAAGTAGTGTAATCCCTCTATAATTTGTGGAGTTCTGTTAATCCCCTTTTTTTATGCCTTGTTATTATTTGACCTAGCCTCCCCTTTACCGGCATCTTATTAATTCGTATATCTGTTCCGTTAGTTTTTTTTCTCCATACTTAATTAATTCAATATTTATCCCGTCTTCGAGCGTTGATTCTGGTATATGATCTTCTTCTACTTCTTGATCTTTCAAAAACTCTTCCAGTATTTCTGTCTCTGTTAATACATTTCTAAAATATTCCATCCGGGTTGCTTTATATTCTGTTTCGTTGCCTACCACTTTTCCATTTTTATCTTTAATTCCAATTTATGTGGTCTTACATACCTACTCCATTTTGTTCATTAATTTTTTTGTAGAATAATTTTGAGTTTTCATTATTATTTTCGGCTTCTATTTTCTCTAGTATGGTATCCACCTATTCTCTTTTGATTTTCCTTATTGCCTTTTTTACTTGTTCTCGTAACTTCGTCTTTATTCGTTCTAAGCCATTTGTCCCAAGTCATTATACCAACCTGACGCATTTTTTCTCATGTACGAAACTCAACTTGGAATTAAGGGAAAATTAGAAGTTAGTGGCGGAGGAGGACATGTTAATCTAACGCCAAATTGCGGTGCATTCCTCTTCGATTCTTGTTCCTACATTCAAAGTGGAAAGGAAATAGAAATAGTACGAGATCCCGGTATAGTAAGTACCGCAAGAAGTTTGTTGTGTTATAATCCACAATCGAAAGAAATGGCTTTAGCTGGCTGGAATTATCCCAATAAACCGCTATTGAATGATGTTGATAAATCGTTTAGTTTGTTGATTCCTCTAAAACACATTTTCAATGTATTCAATGACTATACTAAAATCACATATGGAAAACAAACTTTTCGATTCATACGTGCTCGTCATGATAACGATGCTGTAATAGTAAATGAAGTAACAACAGGTACTACGACATCTAACACTACAATAAAGTTTGTTATAGATAGCATGGCATTGAAAGTTAAACACGTCTATCCTAACGATGAAATAAAATTACGTATGATGGAGCAAATAAAAAGTGACCAATATTCATTCCGTTCAGAAAATGGGAACTTTGTGTATTGCCTACGTTAACGAAAGATGCTAAAAATGAGATTTGGTCAGTTAAAACGAGCTCGTCTGTCGAGAGACCTCGATATGTTATCGTATGCTTTCAAATAGATAGACGCAACAAGAAGACAAACGATCCTTCGCAATTCGATCACTTGAACACCAACAATGTAAGATTGGCTTTGAACGGAGATTTTTGGCCCACCGAACGATTAAAGATGGATTTCGGAAAAAACGACTATACTCTTGCCCATCATAATTACGCCTCATTCTATAGAAGCTATACCAATTCCAGCATAGTACATCAAACATTGGACTATGAAGCATTCAAAGAACATCATGCTCTCTTTGTCATAGACTGTTCCAAACAGGAGGAGGGTATGAGGGCATCAACAGTTGATATAAAAGTGGAAATTGAAGTAGGTGTAGGATTTCCTGCAAATACTAGAGCATATTGTATAATTATACATGACTGTTTATTGGAGTATTACCCCCTAACGGAAATTATCAAAACGATCATATAATACCAGTGTTGAAATACACAGCGAGACAGTTACAAATAAACCACGATGAGAATAGCATTCATTGACATTCAAGGCTTCATTATCGAGGGTACATTCCATCCTAAGGAATTGTCCATCGAAATCGGATATAAACATAGACACTACATATTTAAGCCGCCACAACCCTTTCATTTGCTAAACAATCAAGATAAAAAACAAACAACTTTTTGGAACACCATATCCATGGAATCAAGTATTCTTCTGGCGATGTTGATTATTCAAAATTGGACGAGATTTTGAAAAGTACAATGTCTAATGTCGATTGTATTTACGTTCGCGGTAATCAGAAATATGAATTTTTACAAAAGAAATGCGAAGAATATGGAATTTCTACGACAACTGTTGTTGATGTCTGCAAGTTTGATGGAACATCCTCAGCCATGGAAAGTTTAAAAAAACATTCGAATGCTTGTCATGCCGATGGGACTTTCAATTGTACACAAATTAATGTAGAACGGTTACGATATTGGTTTTTAAATGTAATACCATTGTAATTTTACTTAAATAAATAGAAAAAATTGATGAGTTGTTTTATTGAAACACATTGTATACTCATTTATGTCTATATTACATGAAGACTTAAACTTTCGTTTTAGAATATTCAATATAATTTTCAATATTAAAATAAATACTGATGTTAAAATTATACATGTCATTGCAAAAACATTATTAATTTCATCCTTGATAGCATCCTGTTGTTCCCGAATTGTATTATTCATCATATTGTAGTCGGTTTAATTCTGTGGATATTTTTTGTAGGCGGCGATTTTTGAAGACGTTATCCTCCAAGCACATTCGCTCCAATTGCTTTATCAGTTTAATCTTATTTTCATAAATTGAAATATCTTTACTCAATTATCGAACGCTTTTGGAAAATTCCTCCAATTTGCGTCTATACTCTTCCGATGACATTGTGATACAAACACTCAATTCTCTCATTCATTTATTATAAAAGAAATCATGCGCATGCTTTCAAGACTTTCAAAATACCCCGTATAAGAAAAAGACATCAGTTAAATATGATTTTAAAAAAACTGCAACATAAAATCTATTTTTATTAATTTGATAGAAAACTAAATTCTGCTGTTTCATGAATAAACTCAGTTTAGATTTTATCGTAAATGACTAATACAATATCATGTTGATATCATATATTTTTTAAAAGATACTAAAGTAATATTCCGTAATATAAAGTAACTAACAATTATAAACCAGAAATCATGACATTGCAATCTAATCATATTTGAAACAAGTTGACTATTGTATGAATAAATGATTTGGCCTGCACGTGCTTCCTAACTATAGAAATAACGCATAAATATTACCTACTAAGCGAATTTAATATAATGTGAGATTTCATTTATTACAATATAAAAAAAACCTTCTATAAAATGAGATGAATTCACACACATATCCGTTTTAAAAAAAATGTTGGTTATCAATCTAATAACATTCCTTTGAGAATTTCAAAATATAGAACCCTTAAAAAATCAGCTAACTGCATAGCCCCTCCCCCTCGTAAGCACTACCCCTCATCTCTTACACACACACAATCCTCCATATATTTTCTTTCTTCTAATTACTTCTTGTATACACCCTTATTTACTTTTTACGCAACCCCCCCGTAGACGCTACCCTTAAAAGCCTCTTCGCTTCTTCTAAATCACCCCCTAGATACCTTATACACGTAAAAATATACACACTTATTTACTTTTTGCATAACCCCCGTTCTTGTATACACCCTTATTTACGTAATCCCCGTAGACGCTCCCCTCCCCCGTAGACGCTACCCTTAAAACCATATTCGCTTCTTCTAAATCACCCTCTACCTTATACACGTAAAAACATACACACTTATTTACTTTTTGCATAACCCCCGTTCTTGTATACAACCTTATTTACGTAATCCCCGTAGACGCTCCCCTCCCCCGTAGACGCTACCCTTAAAAACCCCTTCGCTTCTTCTAAACCACCCTCTACCTTATACACGTAACAACATACACACTTATTTACTTTTTGCATAACCCCCGTTCTTGTATACACCCTTACTTTTTGCGTAATCCCCCGTAGACGCTACCCTTAAAAACCCCCTTCGCTTCTTCTAAACCACCCTCTAGATACCTTATACACGTAACAACATACACACTTATTTACTTTTTGCATAACCCCCGTTCTTGTATACACCCTTACTTTTTGCGTAATCCCCGTAGACGCTACCCTTAAAAACCCCTTCGCTTCTTCTAAACCACCCTCTAGATACCTCAAAACAACCTCGACCAATCGCAATATCTCTCTCTCACACACAAAAAGCAGCGAACCAGTCAAGAATGCTGCAACCCAACAAAAGGCACTGTTGGCGATATAAGCATGAATTTTCAAAAAATGTTAAATTGTGACAAAATTTTACCCGACTATTATACTAAATAATCATTTACGGAATTTATTAATTTTAATAACAAGACTACAGATCCATTACATTTAATTATTACTCAATGAGTTTATAGTTGCCGAAATGTTTTTTTGGGGGGGATCGGGTCCCATTTCTAAATTCTTAAATTAATTTTGTTATGTTCCTCCACTGCTTCCTATCGGTTGTTTTCTCATTCCAGTTTCGGATTCCTAGGCTGTTTATGTCAGCTATAACCTCTTGTAGCCACGCTGATTTTAGCCTCCCTCTTTTTCTTTTGCTACTTGGCTTCCACTCAGTTATTGCATAAATTGTGCTATTTGGACCTGCTATCCAAACATTTCCCAGCCATTTTACCTCTGCTCTTTTATTACACTAATGATTTCCCTCTGGATGTCCTTTTTTAGTTCTTTATTTGTTCTTTTCCTGTATTCATTTTCCTCTATTTTTTTGGGTCCTAGTTTGGTTCTTAGTATTTTTCGTTCAAAAATTCTTAGGTCTTCCTGTTGTTTCTTGGTCATTATCATAATTTCAGCTCCATATGTTATAGCTGATCAAATTATTGTTTTATACATTTTTATCTTGGTGTTTTTGCCCAGACATTTACTTCTTATTAGTTTTTTATTTGCTTGGAATACTCTGTTTGCCGACATAATTTTCTCTTTAATTTCCATATCTCCATCCCTATCGTTGGTTATTGTCACTCTTACATATTTTATTTTATTAACAAATCCTCCAATTTAAATTCGCCAATTCTGGTATTACTTTTCATTAGTGGTTTGTTTACGGTCATTATTTTTGTTTTCGTTTCATTTATTTTTAGGCCCATTATTTACCTTCTTCCACAATTTATTTACACATTTTCTCCATAATCACTCTGTTTTTTTGCTACCAACACTAAGTCGTCCGCATATGCTATCAATTGCCCACCCCTTGCCCTTTGTCCACATTTCCAACTACATATTCCAGTGCAAGATTACTTAAATAGAGTTGTTGACAGAGACTCTCCCTGTGTAACGCCTTTGTTAATTTCGAATCTATCCGTTTCATCTTTATGCGTTTTTACTGTAGCCGTTGATTGTTTCATAGTCATCCAGACTAACTTTCTTAGTTTTTTGTTGATCTCCATAATTTTAAGTGCTCTCATTAGTTGTTGCCTATTTATTGAATCAATGGCTTGCTCAAAATCTATAAACGATTTGATGTTCGTACGTTTTTTCCATTATTTGTTTCAGGATATGGACTGCGTCTATTGTTGATTTAGCTTTATTAAACCCGTATTGGTATTGCCCTAATATCGTGTTCATTTTGACATTGACAGTATTATATATGTCGTGTCAAGTAGTGTAATCCCTCTATAATTTGTGGAGTTCGGTTAATCCCCTTTTTTTATGCCTTGTTATTATTTGACCTAGCCTCCCCTTTACCGGCATCTTATTAATTCGTATATCTGTTCCGTTAGTTTTTTTTCTCCATACTTAATTAATTCAATATTTATCCCGTCTTCGAGCGTTGATTCTGGTATATGATCTTCTTCTACTTCTTGATCTTCCAAAAACTCTTCCAGTATTTCTGTCTCTGTTAATACATTTCTAAAATATTCCATCCGGGTTGCTTTATATTCTGTTTCGTTGCCTACCACTTTTCCATTTTTATCTTTAATTCCAATTTATGTGGTCTTACATACCTACTCCATTTTGTTCATTAATTTTTTTGTAGAATAATTTTGAGTTTTCATTATTATTTTCGGCTTCTATTTTCTCTAGTATGGTATCCACCTATTCTCTTTTGATTTTCCTTATTGCCTTTTTTACTTGTTCTCGTAACTTCGTCTTTATTCGTTCTAAGCCATTTGTCCCAAGTCATTATACCAACCTTTTCCTGGTCTGTTCTTTTTAATGCCTATTTTTAGGCTTATTTCAGAATGAAATAGGGCTATTGTAGAGAGTAGCATGACGCGACTTCGGAAAAATTTCAATGCAGTTTTTCGTTTTGGTGTTCCTAGATGCCAAAATCACCCTCCGTTCCAAAGGTTATATATATATATATATATGTATATATATATATATATATATTTATATATATATATATATATATATATATATATATATATATATATATATATATATGTATGTGTTATAACGGAATTTGCAAGCACGATAGAGGGCGTATTTTTTTACGGATCGAAACCAAACTCACTACAAAAATCGTTCAGGCTAAAATCTTGGACGAGTTCGTTAATGAGCCAAATCGGCCCAGTAAAAACAAAATGGCGGCCTGTCAAAATTGAAAAAAAATCGTATTTCCTTTGTTTTTCATTTAACGCAAAAAAGATACTGAGCTTTTTCATAGACCTTAACACGTTCTACAACTTTTGTATTCAATATTTTTCTCTAAATCGTATATTGAAACATTTATTTAAGAAAATTCACAAATTATAACGGCATTTGTAAGCACGATAGAGGGAGTATTTTTTGACGGATCGAAACCAAACTCGCTACAAAAATCGGTTAGGCCAAAATATTGGACGTGTTCGTTAATGAGCCAAATCGGCACAGTAAAAACAAAATGGCGGCCTTTCAAAGTTGAAAAAAAATCGTATTTCCTTTGTTTTCCATTTGAGGCAAAAAAGTTACTGAGCTTTTTTATAGACCTTAACACGTTCTACAACTTTTGTATTCAACATTTTTCTCTAAATTGTACATTGAAACATTTATTCAAGAAAACTCACAAATTTACCAGATTTTTTTTGATTTTTTTGTTTTTGATTTGATGCCAGAATGTTACTTTGGTTTTTTGTACACCTCAAAACATTCTATCACTTTTGTATCTAACTTTTTATTTTGTGTTTTATGCAAACATGTCACTGAAATAAGCCTGTCCAATTGGTCCTGTGCCATTGGGATTTTTTCTTTTGCCGCTGTATTTATACATTTGTTTCCATTTGTCTTGAACTTAATTGATTTGCATTCCTTTTTCTTTTTCTTTCAGTAATATTTCTATGTGCTTTCCATATTCCTTTCTAGTTTTTATATCTTCTAACTTTTGTATATCACATTTATTGATTATATATGTCTACTATTGATCTTCCTTTTTATTTTTTGTTTGAAAGTTGCGGTGACCATGTAGTGATCTAAGTCAGCGCAAGCTCCCCTATACGTCATTACGTCTCTGATTGCTGATTGATTTCTTCTTGATACTAAGACATGATCAATTTGGCTATGTGTTTTTTTTGGTCTGGGGTTCTCCAGGTAATTTTATGACATTTTTTGTGTTGGTGTTTTGTACTGCTATCACCATGCTGGCGTACACTGCGAAATTACAAAGCCTTTGTCCATTATTATTGGTTTTTTCGTGTATGATCTTATTTGCCAATCTGTGCATTAAAATCTCCCAAAATCACTACTATATCATCTTTATGTACTTTCATAATCTCTTTCTGAAGTTTTTCGTAAAATATCTCTTTTCCTTCATTTTCTGCAGCTTCTGTTGGTGCGTATACGTTTAGGACTGATAAATTAAGTGGTTTTGATTCAATTCTCAAGAATGCTATCCTCTCATTTACTGCTCTAAATTCCAAGATATTTTCGTTTAGCTTTTTTCCCACAATAAATCCTACTCCCTGTTGCCCTTGTTTTACTCTTCCTGAAAATAATAGCTTGTATTCTTTTTTTTTCAATTATTCTCTTTCCTCCCTACCTAATTTCTTATAACGCCGTTACATCTATTTTGTACCTTCCTAGTTCCTTTGCAATTTCTTCCATCTTTCCAGTTTCTAACATAGTTCTTACATTCCAAGTGCTGATTTTTAGTACTTACTTTGTTTTTATTTTTTATTTTCTTCTTTTTCTTATTGCATTGTTCTATTACATTACACCGCTTTTGTCATCATCACTGCATCTAGATCGATTGTCTATTTTTAATAGTTTTTTTGAGAAGGCTGCTATTGTTTTCTTTGTTCGCTCTCTTCCATCTTCATTCAGTGGAGGTCTGTCTGCTAATGTTCTTTTTATGGCACCCAATCTTCCTATCCCTTCAGAGCCAAAATCATCTAGTGTGTATTCTTTGCCATTAATTGCCAGTTAATTATATTTTAAAAAAGCTCTTTCACCTTTTCCCCTTGCTTCTTTTAAATGTTTTACTAATTTCTTCCTCTCTTCTTGTACTTTTTTGCTGTAATCATTGTTAATCCAAATGTTTGTTCCCTTAAGTTTGTTTGTTTGTTTGTTTAAATATTTCAATCCTTTTTTCGAATCTTGTTAATTTTACTAATATTGGCCTGTTTTTTCTAACTTGATAATTATGATAATTACCTAATCTGACTATTTCTTCTATATCCGCTTTCTCATTAATGGCCACCTCCCTTTTTTCCCATATTTTACGAAGTTTTCGTTTAATTTCTTCCGGTTCTTCTTCTTTTCCATCCGTTATTCCTGCTATTACAATATTTCTCTTTCCAGGCTTTCTATTCTTACTTCTTGTGCTGATATTATTTCATCGTTTTCTTGACGTAACAATTTTATCTCATTTGTGTTTTCCTCCAACTTTTCTTTTAATTTGTTTGTTATCTCTTTAAACATTTCCTTGATTTCATCCATATCTTCCTTCTTCTGATTTAATATTAAGTGCCACAGTCTCCTCCTTGCCAACTAGTGTGCACATTGCACCCGCAGTTAATGCTAGAAGCTTACTTTAATTCAACCTATACATACATAAAATTGTTTTTACTTTTCAAGCACTCAAAATATATTTAAAAATTATCTACGCCTATGTCTATATATCTAAATTGTTCGCTCTTATCAGTAATGAAGACCTGTTTTTTAATAAATGTAGCTACTGCTTAATTTAACGACCAATAAGTTATTTTAATTGTGATATGAATTTTATTATTTCTGCAGATTGAGTTTGATTTTTTATATGACTTAATCTACGCTTACCTTTAACTACTAATCTTGTGCATACTGATGCAGTTTTAAATCAAAAGAATAGTTTTGAACCACTAAATTTCTCAATTTCACTGGGAGCGATAATTATATGTGTTTTACCTATCGTACCAGTGGCGGAATATTAGAACCAGGTCATATATTCTTATTTTATGTCCCCGTTCGTTCAAAAAACTATTTTTTTCCAATACACAAAAATATAAAAAATCAAATTTGTATCAACTCTCCCACGTTTTGGGAGCCATGATACTACCTTATGGATGGTTTGATAGACTAAAAGGAAGTTTTGATAAACCACAAGAAAACTAACTTAAAATAAAACAAAAGTTAACATTTTTATATTTAGCAAAACTAACAGAAAATCTTTGGTGAACCATAAGAAAACGAAACTAAAGACAACAAAAAGTAACATTGTTAACAGACATTTTCATATTCAGCAAAGTTATCAGAAAATCTTAATTTTCTTTGTGTTCTTGCAGTACACCCAACGAAGCATGGGAAGGAACCGGATACACAAAATAATACCCAGGTAATTTTCTTCGTAAAAAAGTAATAAAATATCCTTCATACGAATGGATTTTTAAAATGTTGAAAATATTACCAAGACGAAGTCGTTTATTGCAACATTGCCTTGAATAAAGTCAATTTCTTCAAGCTATTCACGCACCTTTTTTTCGATGTCCGTTATTTCAGATGATGCAATAGAACAGGAATCGATATCTGAATTGTCAGGTGTCATTTTTGTCTTGTTGACATTTTATAACTTGTTTCTTTATTTTCTTTTTAAATATATTTTTTTTCGCATTTTTTTTCCTCTTTTATTCTCGGGTATGGCACAATCGTCTTTTATTTCTTGCATGTTAGGTGTATCGGTTAAAATTTTACTTTTTACTGGTTTTCTTCCTTGCTGTGTCTTTCTAGGTAACGCCTTAGGAAAGGAACGAATTTCTTCAGGAGTTTTTATTGTCAGTTTAAGCGGGGCATATGGGTTTGCGTTCACAGTTTCTTGCTTTTCAGGGGTTTTTGGTTCTATCAAAATATTTGATGGTCTAGGTTGATTTTCGATCTTTGTAAGCTGTTCTTTATTATTTGGGCTTTCAAAAACGGTTGCTTCCTTAGAAAACGTAGATGCAATATTTTTATTCGGATTGAGTCGGTCTGTTAAATATTATTTGGAACTAGGTTTTGCCCGTGACTTCGTTCGCGTGGTGACCAACATCAGATATCTTAGAGGGCACAATCAAATAATTCCTAGAATATACCTTTTCATTATATATATATATATATATATATATATATATATATATATATATAAAACTGGTGAATATTGGGGAAAGCAGCAAGAAGAAAACGGAAAACGTGTACTCTTAACGGAAAATTTTCAAGCTTTCGAGGATGATTGTCCTCATCATCAGGAATACTGAAATGGAAAAACAGCATTAAGATACTGTAGTTGATAAGTAATATACAATATAGAAGAAATCGCAACAGGTGCGAACTTACCTCCGAATTGAGGTTAGCATCCATTATGTTATATAAAAATAAACTACGGACATTCAAATATGAAACAGTTCACTAACAAAGGTTTAAAATAGCACAATCACAATAAGATGACTAAAAAAGCCAACATCTAACACCATTTTGCAGACAAACGAAACACGAGTGCTTTTTTATTGCCAAAAGCCGGCAGGAAACTGATATCAAATTCTTCTAATTTGGAGGGATTAAATTGACAGGCAATGATGCCAACCAATAGTTGAGTGGATGAACGTGACAACAAGTACCATAAGAGAATGGTCTCCGTTGGGATATATGTATTTCCTAGATCATTCTCTTATGGTACTTGTTGTCACGTTCATCCACTCAACTATTGGTTGGCATCATTGCCTGTCAATTTAATCCCTCCAAATTAGAAGAATTTGATATCAGTTTCCTGCCGGCTTTTGACAATAAAAAAGCACTCGTGTTTCGTTTGTCTGCAAAATGGTGTTAGATGTTGGCTTTTTTAGTCATCTTATTGTGATTGTGCTATTTTAAACCTTTGTTAGTGAACTGTTTCATATTTGAATGTCCGTAGTTTATTTTTATATAACATAATGGATTCTAACCTCAATTCGGAGGTAAGTTCGCACCTGTTGCGATTTCTTCTATATTGTATATTACTTATCAACTACAGTATCTTAATGCTGTTTTTCTATTTCAGTATTCCTGATGATGAGGACAATCATCCTCGAAAGCTTGAAAATTTTCCGTTAAGAGTACACGTTTTCCGTTTTCTTCTTGCTGCTTTCCCCAATATTCACCAGTTTTATTCCTAACAGTCAGCAAAGACTATCTTCCTTATATATATATATATATATATATATATATATATATATATATATACTTATATATATATATATATATATATATATATATATATATATATATATATATATAAAAGGAAGATATTCTTTGCTGACTGTTAGGAATAAAACTGGTGAATATTGGGGTATGTAGCAAGAGAAGCGGAAAAAAATGTACTCTTAACGAAAAATGTTCAAGCTTTCGAGGATGATTGTCCTCATCATCAGGAATACTGAAATGGAAAAACAGCATTAAGATACTGTAGTTAATAAGCAAGATACAATAAGAAAGAAATCGCAACAGGTGCGAACTTACCTCCGAATTGAGGCTAGATGTTGTATAAAATTAAACTACGGATATTTAAAATATGAAACAGTTAACTAACAAAGGTTTAAAATAGCACAATCACATTAAGATGACTAAAAAAGCCAACATCTTTTTTATTGTCAGAAGCCGGCCAGGAAATGATATCGTTTTCCTTCTAAATTGGAGGGATTCATTGACAGTCAATGATGCCAACAAATAGTTAAGTAGATAAACATGACATCAAGTACCCAAACAAGGATGGCCTCCGTTGTGAGAGTTAATATTTAAGATGGAAAAGAAGAATGCAATGGGGTTGAATATTGCATTCATAAGAAAGAAGAAGAGGAAATAATATATTTCCAATAGTAAGAGGTTCGTATAACAACAAAACGTATACGGTAGAGGACACTGCGACTCATCACCAGCTGCGAAGACAAAAACCAAAGCAATTAAGGAATATAAAATTAATAATATTAATATTGTAATATAGTAATTATTAAAGTAAAAATAATAATTATGTAATATATATATATATATATATATATATATATATATATATATATATTACATAATTATTATATATATTCTGTTAAATTTACTACAAACGAAACAGTAAAAATCTTGAGTTAAAAGGTATACTTACATAAGCTTTGTTAAAAGAAATAAACGAAAACTAAGTTCAAGTTAAAGAACTATATTAATCACAATAAATTTCAGCAAAGCTTCAGTAAAACAAATGAAAACGACATTTTAAATTAAAATACTACATTGAACACAATGAGTCTCAACAAAAAAATTAACAAAATAAGCAAACGTTACAGCTATTGCTAACAACGTTGTCAGCGTGGTGACCAACATCAGGCACGTAGAGGGTACAATATTCACAATATACTCCTATTAGCATGGGTGGGTTCATGGTTCTTGGATACAATATCCAGTTGTAGTTAAGCGAACAACCTTGTAATCACGGCCGAAGCTCCCTTCGCGTGATGCAGGTTAATCTGAGCTACATTCGTGAACGTGAAGTTGAATTATTATGGATGAGAGAGTCCGAGTTACTCAGCCTCTATTCATCCCCCTCCTTTATCTCTCCCTGATCATCCTTGGCCATCATGGCAATATCTTCCTCGGAGTTCGAGCAGGTTTCTTGATCTCGAGCCAGACCCTCGATCCCCATGCTGCTCCGCCCAGTTCACGGGATGCAGAGGCGATCTCCGCATCCCTAGGCAGAGCCGGAGGAGATCTCGGGCTGACCCAAGATCAAGCTTTCGCCGTTTTCCCTTTTTCCGGAGATTCCGGATGTGGAGGGTATCTCCATGTCCTTTGGATCCTCCGCGCTGAATAACCTGCTTCCTGGTCTCTTCAGGGGATATTCCCTGATTGGGGAATCGGAGGTATTTCCGCACCCCTGAGGGCTTTTTTCAATGGGTCGTCTATGCCGCCCGGTTTTCCCAGCCTTGGGAGATCGAACGGCATAGGACCTTTGTGCCGTTTGGCCTTTTTTCCCTCTGTGGGGTGCCCGGATGAAGAGGTGGAGGTTTTCTCCACTACTTTTCCGATGGTAGTTTTACGGTCCACCGCTGCAGAGGTAAGGGGTTTAATACAATGGAGTTCACCCCGGTGCTACAAGGTCGAAACCAGTAAGGACTATTCTCCTATATAGCCACGCATTCTTCGGCCTGGTTTCCCACCTTGACTTGAGGTTTTTAATGAGGTTGTCTCCTCTTGGTCCGGACAGTAAAGCCTAGACATCCTCCCCCCATCCCACTGGCCCGCGAGATTTGACCACAGACAGCCAGGAGACATTGGTATAACAGGTGGTTTCGAGGTAAGCTCCAAATTTCACCCGGCATTGTACCCCCGTGTGCAATCTCTTAGCCATGATACTACAGCTGGGACAAGTAAAGTTGGTCCACAGCAGAGTATTCGAGGGCTGCTAGTTGAGTTTTAGGACACAACGAGCCCCAGGTATTTCCCCGCAGATCTCCTCCTCATATAAAATCATCTCAGAGGTCCCTCCTAACCGCCACCTGAAGACGCGCCGGGTTGGTGCTTCACCCCCTCCACATCAATAAATATTCCGACGAACAGCGACGAACTACGTATATACCTACTGATGGGGACTCGGATGCAGGAGCGTTATTTTCGTTGCTATCTATTTTGAATGTATATGATCATAATTGATATTGTTTTGTTGGTTCTGAAGCCGTTTCTGTCTTGAAACAGAACGAGGTTTTTTACTGATTTAACCTTATCAGGTTTCGGTTGAGTGATTTTGTTTGGATTAGTGATAATAATAAAAATTGATTGTACTCACTGTAATTATTGATAGAGTTCAATTATTACATACTAAACAGTTTTCAGCAGTTTTAGTAGCTTAAAAATTGTAGTAAGTTTTCAGTTTGAGAGCGATTTTTCAACGAGTTTCACTAAGCGTGACCAAGGTCGGTCCCTGTTCATTATATTGTTTATAAAAATGAAACGCAAATGTAGCTAGCAGTAGCAATAAAAGAAGAAACGCGATAAGTAAGTAGCTTTAGAAAACTACACTTACTGGTTCTTCATTTAACTGTCTGTATTTAAATGTCAAGTGCACTTTCACACAATCAAATTTCAGTTCTACATACTTTAGTTTACCAGTTCCCAGTAGTGGAACAGACAATTTCTTTATTCTTTATTTTAAAAATAATTCATAACCCTTCTCGTTTACTGAAGTAAATTGACATAAGAATAAAGCTCGAGCAACATTTTTTCACAATCTTACAAACAATTTTCGAACAATTATCATTAGTATTGGGTAATTGTAACAGAAAATAAATTAAATCTTACTATATGCTATGCCAATAAATATTATTTGCTAAAGAAATTAAGAGCACTTTTGATGAGACATGCAAAATATTTGGTGGCACAATAAGTCACTTCCCTAATATTACCAGCCATCATGCTGGGCTTTGTCCATCAATGAAGTATGTATGTCTCTTATCTTTGACCTTTTCGAAATATGGCAATCATCTGCGTACATTTCCAGAACGGATTAATATAAAAACCAGTAGATATTTGTAGCTCTTTGTACAATATCTGTCTTTATTTTGTGCTGATAAAATAGTTTTAGTTGTATATTAATTATTGCTCAACGCTATATTAACAAATCGTCAAAAATATTGTATTTAAAAAGAGTATGTTTAACAGTGACATCAAAAGTTATTCCCCTTAAGGTAAGCTTTTAATTTTCCAATATACTCTATAATAGTTGATTTTTTCATAAGTTCTATTTTGATTTACCTTCAAAATATATGATTATTGGTATGCATTATCTGAAGCTGAGAGAAAGGGGAGATGCTATATTATGCTTCATTGTCACGAAAATTACAATTTTAGAGACAAAGTTAAGCAACAGAAGATTGAATAAAACTGAATACACACACACACACACACATATATATATATACATATATATATATATATATATATATATATATATATATATATATATATATATATATATATATATATATAATATCTTCTATATTCTTTAATACTATTTGCTCCACTTTCGGTTGACAATTATAATATATCTAATATGTTTTTACTAATTTTATTATGATTTATATATAATTATGAATTTATATGATGTGAATTTTATAATTTTATTTGTTGCTGTCGTCACAATTTGTAATAGTAACTGCACTAATGTGAAAACACCTTTACCGCTAAATATAACCTATTAAATTTTATGACAGCAGTTGTCAAATTAATATGCCCGGCTCAATAAATAGTAAATGTTGTATTATGAAAGATAAATCAATACAATCAATTAACTCACTCTTAACTCAGGGAGGGATCAAAGATTTCAAATAAGAATTCAAATTTATAAATTTCCAAATAATTTTCCAAATTACGTATTGCACTATTCAAAATGTAAAGTAACTGTTTGTCCAATACACTATAAGACAATTAAATTCCTATGACATATATGAAATTTACTGTCAGGAAATTAACCAAATGTCACTAATTATACTAAATTTTCTCTAGCGTAAAAATTATCAAATATAATGAGAATGAATATGAAAAAAGAACCAAAGAGATTTAGAATTCAAATTTATATAATCTATTATCAGATAACAATTACAAAATTAAAACTTTTCAAAAAATATAAACGCATAAACCAAACATAGAACTTTCTATCAAACCTTAATATTAAACAACCTATAATTAGAAATTTCCTATCTAAATAATTTAACCAAAAGTTCAAAATGTCTACTTTTATAATTGATATATGTCAATGTAAAATGCGCAAATTTCCTTGTAAATTGTCTGTTCCAAAATAGTCTTCACTTGACGTAGAATTTTATATAAGTAACGTTACTATAATTTCAATGTAAGTATTTAATCATTAGATGCATCTATTTTCGAAATATTTTTAATAAAGGCCTATTAATTCTCGAGAAATAATATAGATAATATGGACTGGACTCACCAACTAGGTTCTGGTAGACTCGTTCGTATTCTAAAATGCTTTTTAGAATTTCAGGAACAACTTTTCTAAATCAATAATTTAGAAACCGGAAAAACCACTCGCACTTTAACGCTGTAATTCTTTGCGAAGAATACACGCACTGGCTTTACAAAAGGCAAAATATGTTGAACTGATAATAATCATACAAATTAATCTGATATACTGAATTGAATTTGAGACAACTCTTATTCGATGTTGTCTTGAGGGAATCTAAAAATCTACTCAATTTTAAATGAATTTGAGACAACTCTTATTTGATGTTGTCTCTCGGGAATATCAAAATCAACTAACTTTTTAAATAAATTTGAGACAACTCTTATTCGATGTTGTCTCGAGAGAGATTCAAAATCAAATAACTAAACTGTTTCAATAAATAATTCTCCTCTCCTTTGGTTACCAAAAATTCTTTTTTTAAAAAAAAATACAAATTTACGTTTTCATATACAAAAAGAGATTTTCATTATTTTAGTATAAATGCCATTTTGCTAACAGATACATCTGTATTCTTGTTTTCAAATCGTTTTAAAATCTATCTATCATCAAGTCCATTTTGCATTAATGTCATAAGAAATTGAAATGTCAAATTTTATTGGTATATTGAACCTTTCAAATTATTGATAATACAGTGTGTATCACTAGTATTACAACCAAATGAGCATATTTTCTTTATTTCAATATTTTCTTTAGAATTTGGATAGAGGATATGTATTAATATATATATTATATACCAAAAAATATCAATACTGCGCAGATTTCCAAAAAATAGACACTCATCAAGAGAAAAACAAATAAGAAACTCCCGACAGTATAGAATAATAAGAATATCCATAAAAAAGAAGAACAAGTTGTTTTATAGTTATCACTACTCAAAATGTATAAAATTTACATCAATAAAATTATAATTTAATAAATCAAAAACTAAACTGGCTTTCCTAACACTATGAACTAACAATTTACACCATTTACACAGTTACAATATTTAGTACATTTCAGGTAGAATATGTAAGATATTATTTATTAGATTTGTGCCTTTTAGGTAGGAAAGCATTCTGTTCACTAAATTTCAGGATGCCACTAAGTGGTTCTTTTATATTGTGTTTCTGCTGGTAGGTTTGGTAGCGGTTACATTGCACTAGGGTGTGTTTAACAATTTGATGTACGGTACATAACTGGTACAGGGGACGATCTTCTCTTGTCATCAATTATCCATGGGTATAACGTGTGGGTCCAATACAGAGTCTTCTTATAATTACTAAAACGTCATATTTGAATGTGAAGATTATGTTCAACAACAAAGTATTACTAAATCAGAAAATAAACTTTCTTTCTTAACACTATGAACTAAAAATTTTGAACGTCATATTTGAATATGAACTTTATCTTCAACAACAAAGTATTACTAAATTATTTGATTGGGATGAAAACAGTGATGCAATAAACGAATAAATAATTAACTTCGTTATTAAGAATGATAAGATCTACTTAATTTTTATAACAATTTAGCATTTGTTTATATATAAAAAATTCAGAAATGCGTCCATTGGTCGGTCAATGATTTCATTCTCATTAATTTGTTCTTTGTTAAAGAACAGTTTACGCTTCACATGCTACTAAAAAATTTCATTTAATTTTTAAAATGAATAAAAACTATTATTTATGAGCATCAGTCATGAGTTAGCCTTTTTAGTAGACGCACGTGTTTTATTATCAATTCAATGATGCCTGTTATTTGGCCGACTTGGTAATTTACGAGAAATTATACTACTTTTTGTGGAGAGAAACTTACATTAGTAGTCGAGTGAGTGAGTAAACATTATTTTATCGAGCGAATATTGGTTAAATTGCCGACTTTATATAACCTCCTTGTCGTATCTCTCCTGAATAAAACAGGATACACACGGAGCAGTAGTGGACTGAGTATTAAAAAAATGAGAAATTGCCGGAAGAAGTATATTCATATTATTCATCGAAAGCGGAAAATCAATAAGCGAAGGACCACCGCGTAGAAAACGGACAAAGATGTAGAAATTAAACTATAGCTCGTAATGTTTATCACTGAGCCCTTTATTTCTTTAAATCATAGAAACCACGCAGCTCAGTTTCCATATAAAGCAAATATTATGAAAACAACACTTGAATATTGATATGCAGATACATATACATTATTAAATAAATAAATAATTAAACTTTTATAGTTAGTCATACTGTTATCCTGCGCATATGATATAATTTGGCAACACCGTGGTACAGAAGGTGATATATTGTTTTGATTTAGTTAATCAAAATTTGCCGGTAGCATTCCAATTTTTTGGGATTATGAACATAATATTTGAAGTTGATTTAAATTGGATCTTACCCCATACTTCTTCTTCTTCGAATGCAGTCCCCATTTAACGGAGGCTGGCGACCACTCTCTTAAAAGCATCTCTGTCTTTAGCAATATGAAAAAGTTCCTCAACGCCCATGTCTGTCCATTCTCGGATATTCCTCAGCCATGATTTCTTCTTTCTCCCAATTCCCTTCTTTCCTTCAACTCTGCCCTGCATAATCACTTGTAACAGAGAGTATTTATCGTGTCGTAATACATGCTGTCTTACGTATTTTTATTATTTTTAGTAGTTTTCGTTCACGGCCAATTCTATGTAGTATTTCCTCGTTAGTAATTCGGGCTGTCCATAGTACTTTCAGTATACGTCTGTAAATCCACATTTCGAAGGCTTCGATTCTTTTAGTTATTTGTGCCTTTAACGTCCATGTTTCTACACCATATAATAGCTGGGACCAAACATAGCACTCCATAAATCTCAACCGGAGTATTAAATTCAAATTTTTATTGCAAAACATGAATTCAAATTTTAGAAATGCCGATCTTGCCATTTCAATCCTTACACGGATTTCCTGGTCCTGATTTAGGTCTGAGGTAATGAAATCACCCAAGTATTTAAACTTTTCTACCCTTTCTATTGCTTGATCGTTTATTATTAATTGATCATTATGTGCGGGTGTTTTGGAGATTATCATGAGTTTTGTTTTTTTTGTGTTAATATCTATTCCCATTTGCTGACATTCCATATTAACAGCATTTACAAGTATCTGCAGGTCCTCCAAGATCACATTGTCGTCAGCGTATCTTATCGTGCTTATTACTTCGCCGCCGATTTTAACCCCTTCGCTTCTTTCCCATAAGGTTTTCTCAAAGATAACCTGAGAGTACACGTTAAACCGTACACGATGACTTTAACTTACATAAAAAGCTAAAAGAACATTCTGGCATTTACAAAAGAAAAAACACAACAGTGCTCCATAACGATGCTGGAAAGGCGCTGTTAACAAAGGAAGATCAGTGTAAGGAATGGCAACAGTATATCCAACAACTGTTCGAGGACAAGACCCGCGAAACGATAGAAAATCTGCTGGATGATTATATGACAGAGCACGGTCCAAGCATTCTCAAATCCGAAGTTCAAAAAGCAATACACCAATCAAAAGCAAGAAAAACTCCAGGACCCGATGAAATTCCTATTGAGCTGGTAAAACTGCTTGATGACGAAAGCATATCTGCTCTGACGGCATTCTTCAACCAGGTCTACCAAACTGGGAAACTTCCCAGCGACTGGCAGAAATCGATCTTTATCGCCTTACCTAAAAATAACAAAGCTAATAGGTGCAATGACTTCCGATTAATTAGCCTAATGAGTCACACTTTAAAAATACTCTTAAAGATACTCCTCAATAGAATTTATGCCAAATGTGAACACAATATTGGCAAAGAACAATTTGGATTTCGTAGCGGACTAGGCACACGCGAAGCCCTTTTCTGCATAAGGACACTATTACAAAAGAGTTGTGAGTTTCGAAAAAATATCTACATTTGTTTTATTGACTTCGAAAAAGCGTTCGATCGAGTCAAACACACAAAAATTTTCCAATGTCTAAAATCATATAACGTAGACCATCATGATATGCGCCTTTTGTTAAACCTGTATCATAGTCAAACAGCAGTAGTCAGGCTAGATGACAGCGTTACAGATGAAATACCAATAAAAAGCGGAGTAAGACAGGGATGTGTTTTATCACCCCTGTTGTTTAACCTTTATTCGGAAAACATATTTCGTGAGGCTTTATATGGCAGGACAGAGGGAGTAAAGATAGGTGGCGAAATTATAAACAACGTAAGGTACGCAGATGATACTGCCATACTTGCAGAAAACATGGAAGACTTGCAAATCCTGCTGGATAGAGTGCATGAGGCTGGTCGAAGATGGGGTATTAATATAAACATCAAGAAAACGAAATGGATGACTGCAGGTAGAATAAACATAGAACCAATTCCGATTACAATCAACGGACACAACATTGAACTGGTATCCCATTTCAAATATTTGGGTAGTTGGCTGAACAATGACATAACGTGCGACGAAGAGGTAAGAGCGAGGATTGAAATGGCACGTAGGGCATTCAGCAAATGGAAACCAATTGTCACGAATAGAAACCTCACAGTTCAGACGCGGTTTAGAACACTCCGCTGTTACGTATGGAGCATTTTTTTGTACGGATGTGAGACATGGACGCTTAAAGTTGACATCATGAATAAAATAGAAGCGTTTGAGATGTGGTGCTATCGGAGAATCCTTAAGATCCCGTGGACTGCAGATACCAGCAATGAAGAGGTACTCAGACAGCTGTATAAGGATCGAGAAATCCTGAACACCATAAAAATAAGAAAGGTCAGTTATTTCGGTCATATAATGCGAGGAAACAAATATCACATCCCTCGGCT
This sequence comes from Galeruca laticollis, assembly GCA_963921935.1. Taxonomy (NCBI): domain Eukaryota; kingdom Metazoa; phylum Arthropoda; class Insecta; order Coleoptera; family Chrysomelidae; genus Galeruca; species Galeruca laticollis. The sequence continues at coordinate 132,543,391 of OY998180.1, forward strand.
GATCATTCAGGGAAAGGTTGAGGGCAGAAGATGGATAGGTCGCAAAAAGCTGTCGTGGCTACGAAATACTCGAAACTGGACCGGACTGGGAGTAGAACAACTATTTCGAGTAGCGACAGATAGAGAACAGTTCAACCAAATTGTCATGGAGATAGCCCACGCTTGAAGACAGGCACGGCACCGAAAGAAGAAGACACGTTAAACAGTGTTGGTGAGAGAATACATCCCTGTCTAACACCTCGTGCAATCGAAAATCATTAGTTTCATTATTATTGATTCTCACTGTAGCTGACTGATTCCAGTACAGGCTCTTTATTATTTCGATGTCTTTTTTGTCTAAGTTGATGTTTTTAAGTTCTTCTATCAGTTTTGTGTGTTGTACTCGGTCAAAGGCATTTTGGAAATCTATAAAGCAAGCATATATGGTTTTGTTGTATTCTCTGCACTTCTGTAAAAGGACTGTTAAGACAAACAATGCCTCTCTTGTTCCCATGCCCCTACGAAGTCCAAACTGAGTTTTATCTAATTTTTCTTCACATTTCTTATGTATTCTGATAGTCATCGCATGATTTGGGGTTGTTCTTCTTTGGCAGGGGAATAAACGTGGACTTGAGCCATTCCGTAGGTATTTTACTTTGCCTGTATATCTGATTTAGAATAACTGTAAACTTTTTCACTATATCGGTATCAAATGCTTTTAGTAGTTCTGTAGGGATTTCGTCTGGACCAGGAGTTTTCTTACTCTTAGCCGTTTGTATGGCCTGCTCGACCTCTGACTCCAAAATTTCAAGGCACTGGTCCTCGTCTAGCGTCTCTTGTCCATATTCCCTTGCGTCGCTGAAAAGAGCTTGAATGTATTGTTCCCATACCTTCTTTATTTGTTCATCCTCCGTTTCTAATTGACCCTGGTTATTCGTAGTGACGCAGTGTGTTCTGTGTTTAGTGTTGCCCCATATTTACAAATGCACTATTCACAAAGTAATTAGTTTGATTATTAGCAACAAATCAGGTAAAAGCACAACACATACTACAATTTCACGGAGTACATATATTCTTTTTGGAAGTCAGACATACTCTATTTCCACCGACCATTTCTCTGAATTCGCTAATGACACGAGGGCAAACGACGGACGGAACGAGTTTATTCGATATCTGAAAATAAAGCATTGGATGTTGTTTAAACCTTGACGGGGCCTTTGAATCTGTTAAAATGTGATTTTGACATCACCCTTAACACCACCACCGCCAATTAAATTCGGTGAACTTCTCAAGCCAAACCAATCATGACATCATCCTCCATAAACACAATCTATCGATCATATGCTGCTGCTACTCTCACTAAAGCGTCCCCACCTTCAACACCCTCTAAGGATCAAGCTATTGTTACGCGTTCCATTTCCAATTCTGTTATATTCCAGTATAACAAAGCAATTGACAAATTTCTCCCAAAAATGTTCACTTTACATCGTCGTATCAGTATTTATCTATCCTCAACCGAATAACCACTCTTAATATAACAATCTATACTCAAATTATACCTATTCGAAGACTTATTTCTTCATCTAAAAGAATTTTAATCCTTAATGTTAGCCCCTCGTTTCTTCACTTTCTGATTGGAAAAGCGCTCATTGAAAAACATTACGTCAACTACTGATGCAAGATGCGGCACGCCTGACGATGAATATGCTCATGAAACGTCTAATCCACTGACATAAGCCAATATATTCACTTCTGATATTTCCTCCCTACTCCAAGATCTAAAAATCTACTACATTGCTCACAGTGAACAATCTTTAAAAAATTGCTTAACACGTCTACAAAACAAAATTAAGTCCGAACCAGATATAACTCTTACACCTATTCCAGAGACCATACATACGTAGATGACTACAACTTTTCTGACTCTTCGTTAATATTCCATTGAACCCACACCCCTCTCCTCATCTTCTTTATTCCATTATCAACCACGATTTTTTTACAGAAAAAATTGCGTTTTTTTTGCAGATCTTTATTGGAAATGGTCTTTTAAACAAACTTTCAAATGTAACTATATTTGACATATGTCAAATTAGCAACATATGTATATGTACTCATATGAGTACAATGGGCACTACAAAGTAACTTCATATTAAAAAAATCCCAATGGCACTGAACAATATTCTATCATAACACTGTTAGTTGTATACACTTCGTGGGATGTATCGTGCTAACAAACCGAAATTTCTTCAAAATAACCAAAAATGTAGGATATCTGGATTTATAGGACCCGCTGTACTCGCTCTAGTCAGCTGAAAATGAATATTGTACATCTGTGAGATACCTTGAAAAATATCCAATTATGAAATTTGTCACTTGTATACACTCTGGAGGCTGTATCGTGATAACAACCCGAAATTTCTCCAAAAAGGACGACCAAAAATTTGGCCCTTCAGGTACCATAGCACCCGTTGTAAGCTCTGGTGAGCTAAAAATCAATAAGGTTCATCTATAAGACGCCCTAAATAATATTCAATCATAAACTTGGTCACGTGTATACACTCTTGAGGCTGTATCGTGCTAACAAACTGCAAATTCTCCAAAAATCACAAAAATTTGATACTTAAAGTACTATAGCACCTGTTGTACTGGCTCTGGGGGATTCGTCTGTGAGATGTGCTGAATAATATTCAATCATAAAATTGGTGACTTGTTGCATTCAGGAGGCTGAATCGTGCTAACAAGACATGTATAGAAAAGTGACCGACGACAACGAAGACGACGACATACACACAGGGTTTTTTTCTAAAAACCGTTTTTTAGTGTTCTTTTTGATGAAAAACGTAATATTACTTTTCCGCCCAACCCTATCTAATATACCAGAAAAGTATTGGTTTACCCCAAAAAAGTTGGAATTTTGAAAAAAATATTTGGGTTATTTTTTCGTTTCGGGTTTTAAAAATCATGTGTGTATGTCGTCGTTGTCGACGGCCACTTTTCGTAACATGTCTTGTTAACACGATACAGCCTCTGGACTACCACAAGTTACCAATTTTATAATTGAATGTTGTTCAGGACAACTCATAGATTAACCCTATTGATTTTCAGCTCACCAGAGCCGCACAACGGGTGCTATGGTACTACAAGTACGACATTTTTGTCATTTTTTGAGAAATTTCATTTTGTTAACACGATACAGCCTCTGGAGTTAAACAAGTCACCAATTTTATGATTGAATATTATTCAGGACATCACACAGATAAACCCTATTGATATTCAGCTCACCAGAGCCAGTACAACGGGTGCTATGGTACTTAAAGTACCACATTTTTGTAATTTTTGGAAAAATCTCGGTTTGTTAGCAAGATACAGCCTCCGGAGTATATACAAGTGACAAATTTTATGACTGGATATTATTCATGGCTTCTCAAAGATGAACCCTATTGAGATTCAGCTCACTAAAGCCAGTACAACGAGTGCTATGTTGACCAATTTTATAATTGAATATTGTTCAGGGTGTCTAATAAATGAGCTCTATTGATGTTCAGGTACCTAGAACCAATACAACGATTGTTACGGTACTAGAACCACATTTTTGGGCATTCTTGCAGAAATTTCGTGTTGTTAGCAGTGTATACAATTTCAAGATTGGATATTGTTCAGGGTATCTCACAGATGAAATCTATCGATTTTCAATTCACCAGAACCAGTACAACGTGTCCTATAAATCTAGATATACTACATTTTTGGAGAAATTTCGGTTCGTTAGCGCGATACAGCCTCCGAAGTGTATACAAGTGACCAATTTTATGCTAGGATATTGTTCAGGGTGTGTTACAGATGCCGAAAAGTTAGTTTTAATCTTTAAACCCGTTTATTTTTTTCACACCTCTCAAGCTTAATTTTACAAGAGCATCACTAAACGGAAATTTCCTCTGAATGACGAAAGATGTATAATAATAGTCACGATTAATATCAAATGATTATTTATTCGTCAATAAATCTGAAGTAAAGCTGCAGTGGTAGATAATTCAACTATAAATAGAAAAATTATTACGTTTACATTATACAGAGTGCAACAAAAAGTAAGGTCATAATATAGACCCCATATTCTGGAACTCGAATGAATACCGGTAGAAATGTCATACAAAAAGTTATAGCCGTTTGAAGTAACAAAATGAAAATCCATTTTTTCGAATATCTCTTGAACTGTAATACACTCTCTTCCTCTCTATCTATTAAACATTGGCATAAAAATATTGTGAATTTTATAAAGTATAGCTTCCAATATTGTGCATTCAAAATTATTTAAAAAAAATCCAACTTTAATACAATGACATATACGTTTTCAGAAATGGTAGAGATGACTTTAATTCTGGGTAAGTGCGGTTAGACTAAATTAGACTTTCAGATAATTATTATCGATCATGTTGATAATAACAAGTAAATGCCAGGGGAAAAGTGCAGCGCCCTTCAAGGCTCTATGCGGAAAATCATATACAATGGTCACATACAACAAAATTATTTATAAACTATTTGAATTCAATATAAGTAAAACACTATAAATTTTATGTATAAAACTGAATCAACGACACAAGGAATTTTAAATTATAATTAGGTCTAAATACAGTAGAACTATGCATATAATCCATTGGAGTGAAGTCAATACAATAATGTTATAAACTACAAACAACATGAACGAACTTCAGTACTAAGTATCATAAAATAAAATGTTATAAAAATAATATTTATTTACCATTTTAGGATATATAATACTACAGATAAATTGGAATGTTAGTCGGTTACAACAACAATTTTGATATGGGTAAAAGTGTGAAAGATAAAATATATATAAAATGTAATAAAATAACAATATTTCTTGAGGCGTATTCATATTTAACACACACGGAAATGGGATAAAGATAAAAAATGTATACGAAATATAACGAGGAAGTTTCTTGGTCAATATTGATTGGTTAAAATAATCATTCTCAAAAGACTCGAACTTTAGATCTCTTCATGAACATTTTCAGCTGTTTTTTGAATTGGAATGAGTTGGGTATAGCGCGAATTGTTTCAGATAAACAATTGAACACTTTCTCAGTAGTGATTTTGTTATTTGTGGTATTACATAGTTATCTCTTTGTCTAGTGTTAGAGGTATGTTTTGGTAAATCTGACGAGTGTTTTGTTGTATAGTACTTCAGGTTGATATTGGGTTTTTACATACATAATTTTCAGGAATCGTCGTTGTAGAACTTCAAGGGGTCGGATGTGGGATTTTAGTGCACCTTCCCATGCTAATAAACCGTATCGAAAGTGACTTTCAACGAGTGCATGATATAGTGTGCGCAATTGATGAACAGGAAGGATTTTTTTCATGTATCTTAATTTATAAAGGATACATTGTAGTTTTTTGGCTACGTAGTTGATGTGTATGTCCCATTTCGTGTGCCAGTCTATTATGACTCCTAAGTACTCTATGTTACTTTCGGCTGTAATTGTAAGATTGTTGTTACCATCGAGGATGTTGAGCTGAGTAAAGTGAGAAAGATTTGTTTTATAACAACTGAAAGGTAGGAAGTTATTTTTCTGAAAGTTTATAGTTAGCAACCTACTTGTAAGCCATTTTCAATGATAATAAAGTCTGTTTCAACTATTTCTTTTACTTCTGTCCAGGTATCCGCCTCGTAGAAAATCGCGATATCGTCTGCGAAACCGATAATGTTGCCTCTGCTTTGCACAGAAAACAATCCATTCATGTAGATGTTGAAAAGTAGTCAGAGAACCGTACCTTGAGGCACTCTACATTGTACGACTAACGATTTACTGTCGACACCGTTTATTCGGACTGTCTGATACCTATTCGTAACATAACTTTTGAATAAATCTAAGCAAGTATTTCTGATAACGATGTCCTCCAGCGACTGAAAGAGCAACTCGTGGCTAACAGTATCAAATGCTTTCGATAAATCAATGAAAACACATAGACAGGGTTTGTTGTTGTTTAACGAGTTATATATTTTTTCAGTAATGGTCAGAATAGCATCTTGAGTGGACGTTTTTTCTCGATAACCATATTGTCTTTCGGAAAGTATGTTATATTTATTTATAAAATTTTGTAGTCTGTTTTTTAGAAGTTTCTCAAATATTTTTGATAAGTGGGTGATTAATGAAATGGGTCTATGATTTTCTGTTACCTCTTTTATATATTGGAATGATAACTGAATGTTTGTTTGCTCTAGGCCAGATACCAGTTTCTATGCATTTGTTGAAGATGTAAGTTAATGGTTCAGTTATTAATGACGCGGTAACTTTGAGCGTTTCCGTTTTGATTTCGTCTGATCCCACGGCTTTGTGGTTTTTCAACTCTTGAATAATGCTGTTTACTTCAAGTGTGTTTGTGCTTACTCATGAGCACTGGATTACTAGGTTGAATTTTGCACGAAATCACATGGCATGGACAATAGCGGATATGAGTCGCGTATTTTTTTGCGATCAATCGTGATTCTCTCTCCAGGCTCAGTTAGACGTTTAACAGTGTGACGGCGAGAAAGCGAGAGATATGGTCAAGGTTTATTACGGAGCGACTTCCATTTGGATGATCAGTTGCGGCATGGATAATTAGTCTTCATCGAGAATGGGACGTTGACTCCGATTAGGTATCTGACAAAGGTCCTACAAGATCATGGTTATTATTGGTGACGATATTGACGGAACCTTCATGTATGATAATACGCGACCCCCTCCTGTTCGGATTGTTACTATAGTAAAACCCAAAAGTATTGATAGTGTAACGACCTCCAAACGTAAACATCAAGAAGAAAACCGTTGTCATATTTAATTCTAAAAAAAAATTCAATTTTAACATTTTTTTTAAATTCAGTTATGTATCTGATACTACGATTCGCCACATTCGGAGGTCACTCCACTTTATATAATTTTTGGTTTTACTTTTTTTCTAAGTACCTTTTTGACGAGGATGAAATCAGCCATTTGTTTGGCCTACTGTCAGTCTAGATTTAAATATCGGTCGAACTTGTGTGGGATCAGGGAAACGTTTATCGAAAAATGTGTCAGTCCTAAAAAAATTAGGGAGCTCCGCGCGTGCAGGAAGGGTATAGTCGACGTAAGAGATATAGTGCGAACTTTAAGGATTCGGCTTATCGTTTGTCTTAAATACCGACATAGTCCATTCAATATTATAATTTAAAATGCTTATTTGACGATATATTCATTTAATATTATAATTTCCACAAATAATCGTTAAAATGTATTTCGTAATTTTGTAATTATTTTTAAGTTGATATAGAAAGTGATTTTGAAATCATTTGTAGATGCACATCATTATTTTACTGTGGATGATCCCTGTACATCTAAAACATATTTTTCATTATAGTGTTTGTGTGTAGGTGGTATGACTAAATACATTAAACGCAACAAATGTAAAAACGTAGATATTAGAGACGAATTCTACTAGAGTAATATAATATTTGTAGCACATCTTTACATAGTTCTAAATAAACAATAATTGACGGTACCCAGAACCAAGATTTTTTTGTTTTGCCAGTCCTAACTCTGTAAAAAGTGTGTCATAGTAAATATTTGCAAAAAACCCAAAAATTTACATATGAAAGTAGAAATATCTACCACAAAAAAGCTTTCATATTTTATCTATATTATTAGTATACTCATTAGACCATCTCTAAAGGCGATTTCATCAATTTGTTTTTCAAATTTTATGTATAAACCCGAATTTTTACATTATTATCTACTACATATTATTAAAAATAACAATTTTAGAAAGCTTAACAGGTAGGTATGTCATTAACTTTTACTACAAACAGATAGGAAAAGTTGTTAAATTTAGAAAGTCGTTTAACAATCCTATCATGTTGTACGCTTTATCTACAAAATTTACATGACTTCCAATTTATATACAAATAAACCTCAATGACGCATATTATGAAGGGACCACATAAAAGACATTAATTTGAAGTAAAGTTGAAAGTTTATGTCTCTTGGGATCTATTTATTATTTATTATTTACATCACATAAAATAATAAAGGGTAATTATAGAATTCCCCGTATGGTCTTTGAAGCAATAAATAATTATGTCTGTACAAAAAAAATCCAATTTTCGTAGAAAAAGCTAATGGTTTTTATTTCCTAATTCATTTAATTAATAATAAAGAACACATTAATGTTATTTTGTTTTGTAAACTTATATAGCATTATACATGTGCCACAATTTATTATTTTTAAACCAAATTCAAAATATTGTGTTAACTTCGTACGTATTAGCAGTCTCACAACCTTTAAAACTTTGCATGCGGAATGTACGTCGCCTGCTCTTCCCGGTAACTGCGTTTACAACGTTGTCAAGGTGTATGGCTTTCTCGAGCATCGTCAACAGCCCACCTGGATAGAGAAGAAAACCGGCCAATTGTCTATTTGGACGACACGGTTAAGAAAGGATGGACTGATGGATCAAAAATACTTACAAACAAAGAATCCAGGTGCCTTAAAAATATGTGGAATAAAATGGAAGATTGCAACGTTGACTATCATAAGAACATGGTTTGAATTCACATTTATCCCAAACTTAGAGCCAAATAGTATTCTAGTTCTTGACAACGCTTCTTATCATTCACGACAGCGCAATAGAATACCAAATTAAAGCTACAAGAAGACCGAACTCCAGAATTTTTTAATGGATAATAATTTGCACTTTGAAAATTCTATACAAAACAACAACTGATTGAAGTTTTACAGATAAAGAAATTAAGGAAATTATACGCCCTAGAGACTATTGCTGAACGACATGGACACTCTATAGTGAGACTTATTTTTGTATTTTCAATCCCATCAAGTTAATTCGGGCACAATTAAAACGGAGATTTAAAAAGTAATTAAAATTGAAGATGAGTATAAGAATATTGGGCAAGTCCATATTAATGGAGGAAATAAATTTATTATTGATAGTGAAGCAGATGATATGGGAGAAGGATTAACAGAATTTTTAGAAGAAGAAATATTAATTAAGTTTAATATATTTTTCATGTCACTTATATATTAGTGACAAACAGGAGTTAGACACAGTTTTTATTTATAATGAATTGTTTTATTCATTGTTATCAAATTTCTTTTTTTTTGTTATTTTTCCATAGAATTTTGTTTTGTCCATAAAAAATCGAATGGGATACAAATAGGGCTTCGTTCACGTCTGGTATCCCGATTAAAAAGAACGCCCTTTCAACAATTACGTAACATTAAATACAATATAGGTAGTGGTAAAAGTAAACAAACTATTAATACATTTCAGAGTCTAGCTCCGCAACAGATAGGGGATATACGATTACATTGCTACACTATATGTTTTGCGCCAACTATACAATATATGCCGCGGAATGTGATTCAAACCATACCTCGTAATTTGCAAGCTGTTGTTACTGCCAGAGGAGGAAACACTCGTTACTAAAGTCATCAAATTTCTTTTGATTCAATGAAAAACATATCAATGTAAAATTATTCAGTTCCATTACTTCGCATACAAATTGTTTATTTTCATTTGTATCAATAAACTAAAAACAGCAGAAACTTATTTTATTTAAGTAATCAGTAAGTAAACTATGTTACATTCGAAAAAAAATGACAAAAATAAAAAAAAATTCCAAATTAACCTCAAATTTTGAGGTGACTCTAATTTCGTGCTCGGTAACTAGTATATTACGAAAATCAAATAAGTTTCCACCCTTTCTTGAAGATTTTCCTTGATTAATAATACTAATTTGAGATATCCTTAAACTTCGTATTCCATGTTATTAAAATGGGGCAATATTATTTGATTGGACGTTCCCTGAAAATTCTTTATTATTGCAATTGCACGGTATTAAATGTAAAAAAAAATATCAGATATCACGTAAGACTATGTCTGAATGTTTTCAGAAAATAAGTACATATTGATCACATTAAAAAAATTCAGGATTTCGATTCAAGACAATTCAAAGAGCCATAATGGATATTATCCAACCCAGAAGATCCGAAAAAGGTCATTTGACATGGTTCATTTCTATAAAATAATTGGATATTTAAAATCACTGATATAGTGATAATTTTTAACGTCTCATATTTTATGCACAGAATTTAACAGTAACTAATCACCTTGAAGTTTTATGTAAAAAATAATACTTTTTAATAACAAACAAGGCTTTGTTAACGCGAATTTGAAAGAGAGAGATAATTTTAATTAAACGAATTAGGTAATTCTTAATCAATTATTAGAGATAGTTCAACTATAATTAATCCGTCTGCTTTGTGTAACCAATGATTTCATAATACAATAATGAATATGAAGATAAGGGGTTTTATTGTTGTTTTTAGTAAGCGGAAAATATCATCAAAAATTTGATTTAAATAGTATTTTATCAAATTACTGCGCTACCGTGAGATGACGACATCAAGGAATATTGAGAAAATGTGACGTGCTTTATCTTTATAACAGATGGCCAAACCTCGCTGAAACCCCAAAGATATCCAGAAGTACCTTTTGGAAATATATCAGAGACTGCATTGGTGGAGTTTAGAACAATACTAGAAGTTTCAGGCATGCTTACGAGACATTTATAACTAAAGAACAGCAGAGTAGGAATCAGTTGATAATCATGAAAGGGTTAATGAGGGAACATGCACCGGTAAAAGGCGACTTGAATCAGATGGAATATTCACCAGATACATAATGAGTGAATGCGACGCATTGGATCGCAAAAGGCGGATATTATTCGGATAAGACACAACATTTTTTTTAATAAAGGAAAATATGGATAGCTTACTAATCTTATTTTGTGGCCGAAGTGTGTTGCTTGGGTCGAAATTGGGACATACCTAAAAAAGGGGTTTATTTCCAATAATATATTTATGTATATATAACATGTATTCAATCAACTGGATATAAAAAGATATACCACCTCATTCGTTGGGTATTGCACATAATTTTGAATCCTTCAAATGGTGACTTGAGGTCAAAATAATAACATAACTATTTTCTATATTATAATGATATCTGTACTATTTATGGGGCAATTTCCTGCAACGACTCGTTATAAACGTCAGGAACAAAATTTTCAACAAAGTTGAAGCGAAAATGAAATTTTAGTACATCTGGTAAACACTTGAAACTGCAACGATTTAAGCGATTGGTTCTGAAACGTTTAAAGCACACCCTCTTTTTTTCAAAGTTGGCGCAACATGGTGTACAGCAAAAGACACATATCCAGCATTGGGTAACAGATAAGAATTCGAATTATTTTCAAAACTATATTAAGCAATAATTAATCAATGCCAATGGTATTGACATTAACCTCTGAGAGGTCAGATTACATGGTATCTGTTTAAAAAATGTATTATAAGTATGTATTTGTTAAATTTGCCGTAAGTAGTCCCGTAATGTACAGGTCACGTCAGTGGGTATCTTTAACACGGTGGTGAAATGTATAGGTATAACTATTATGCATCAATAACTATGACAAAATTTATTGTATTTAAATTAAATCTAATGTTGTGTTTCTATGTGATTGTGTCTCTGTTTTAGCGGAGAAACTTTTTGAAACGCAAAATATTTGTCTAGTTGTAACATACTGTCAAAACAAGAAAGTGAAAAGATTCAGAATTTCAATCACCATAAATTTTAATAAAGGGAAAACGACTTCATTTATATAATTTGGAGTTGCCTTTTAAGTTTTGTTTTATTTAGAGAGGTCAAACTATAATGTAAGCTGCTAAGTACATTTCATATATTCTAATATTTGAACATATCGGTGGTTTTAGTCATTTAACTTTTACGGCTTTGGACGTTTTCTGAATTGTTTCAAATGGAGATTCTAAATCATTTTCAAAATAACTTTAGGCATAAATATTTAAATTGAGTGAATGAAAACGACGAATACACAGTGTGTATTAGTTTATTACTTTCCAGCTAAGCGCTTTCGGCTATTAAGCCATTATCAAAGCCGTCGTCATTTAAAAAAGTAGTTGTCAAAACCATCAAGTTGATTAAAAACAATACTCAAGATAGAATCATCGTTATGATTGAGTCATTGGAATAAAAACATTAAAATACCCTATTGGAAGGGTGTAAAATTATAATTCACATGATGTATATTCACTCAAAATTAAAAAACTGTTCATAAATATTTAAATTTACTGTTTCAATCCTCACTTTGTGACATCTATTCATGTTATTGTTATAAATGAAACTAACTGTTTTTAAATAATTCCACTATATAATAAGAAAATTATAGAAATTCTTAAAAAGAGACAATTGTCTCGATATGTCCGTCAGAATGACAAAAGTTACATTTAATGTGATGCCCATATGATGTTTAATAATTATTTGTAGCTAGACCAAGAAGTGTCCTATCTTGTGAGAGAATATATGATATTCCTTGGATATTATTAGTCCTGGATATCTTTTTCCCCATTTAAGAACTATGCAATGACATAGAAAAATAAGGAAAACAAATATCAGCTGATCATTATGATAAATTAATACTTAAGAAGACAGTATAATAGTGGAGAGCTTCCTTGATTTATCTGATAATTGACATAAGTATTTAACTTAATTTGATGACAGTAACATATATCAAATATTTGACGTGACCTCAAAGTAATAATCGACTTAAATTTTTGTTTATACTTGATTATTAATGCATATTAAAACCGTTATACTCATGTTTACTCATGTAAAATTTTCGTGGGCTGGAGCCAAATGTATGTGGCGTCAACACATATTCACTTTCCTATTCTCTTTGTTAAAAACTTAATGTGGAATACAGTGTATTGGATATTTTCAATTTCAAACAGAACATATGTAATAAGAGAACAACAAAAAATAATCTTATCTTGGGTAACTAACGCAAAATGCAAAAGGAATACTGAAACAAAAAAGTAACCGCAGACATGCATGTTTCTGGCTCATTAGCCGTCCTTAATACGGTATAAGCAAATAAGGATGTAAAACTTGGGAGCAAAGATATTGATCGAAACATGGGAAACCATAAAACAACGGATTTCAACGGGAAGACCAAACGCATATTTGTGCCTTCAACTGGAAGATCCTGAGTTTTCGGGACAACAAACAACATCGACACGGAGGCGCATACAGCTCCCTTGCCTGAACTTTCCGACCCATGCATGTTTCTGGCTCATTAGCCGTCCTCAGTCCGGTATAACCAAATAAGGGTGTAAAACTTGGGAGCAAAGATGTTGTTACTGTAAGTTCAATTCAATTATGTGTATGTGTCTTTTTTATTTTGAATTCAAAATTTATATATAGAATTATTTTAGAGGCATCTATATTTAATATTTAAAGGCCTGATGTAACTCGTACAAATAATGCATTATTTACGCTGGTAATACTTTGGTGTAGACTCACCAATATTCTGGATTAGGGCACAGCGGTTTGGAATAATTCTGAATATTATTCAGAATTCAGGATCTTCACTTTCCGGATTGGATTATGAATAACTTTTTTACAACACGCAATGAATTTATAATTGTTGGGTACCGAATGACAGTTACTACTATTACTAACACTTTTAAATACAATATACAACTTTTCAAATGTGTTCGGAGAACTCTTTAAATTTTTTGGTGTTCACCGTTGGGAAGATGTAATCAAGCTGAATCTATTTTCTATTTTCATAAGATTTTTATATGATGTGTTAATGATAAAATTTATATTTATACATCGTTTCTGTATCCGTCCCTTACCATGTGCAATTCCTTTTTCGTTTCTAAATTTCGTTCCTATACTCATGTCATTCAATTTTGTTTTTTGATTTGTCTTGTTTACTTTACATAGTTTCCATCTAAAATGAGATTTGTATTATTTTATTATAATAAGATGTGTACAGTGACATCTGCTCTTAATTTGGAATATTTCATGGCATGTCTATTATTCAATATACTCTGTGTAAATGTCATCTGAAACTAAATCATGCCAAATTTGACATATACTGGGTAAATAAAAAATTTTGAATACCGTATCCAATAATGGGTATACCAAAAGTATTGCAACATAAATAAATGATTTTTTCAAATAAAGGAACAGTATTAATATATACAGTGTGGAAAACACTTATGGAATAAAATTATTTATGTCATTATTTTAGAAAATTATAAAAAATGCCGAGACACGTCAACTTTTGAATTGAGTTGTGCGTTGTCGGTGTCGGTGTTTTTTTTAATGAAACACCCTGTAAATTTGCATATTATTGAAATCCTCTCAATGAACCGATTCCAACAAACTAAATAATGTATGGTCAATTATGAATTATACAGGGTGAAATTTTTATTTTTACAGTTATTAAACACATAAATACATTAAAATAAACACACAGTCTCCTTTAGAACTCCTCCTTAACTTTGTTTAAAGTTTGAGGTGAAATATTCCGTATCTCTGTAGTTATCCTGTCTTTGAGGTCTACAATGATAGTTGGTTGTGTTGCATATACTTTGTTCTTAAGAAAAAAATCTAACGGCGTGAAGTCTGGCGATCTAGCTGGCGACTCAATAGTACCTCTTCGTCCAATCCATTTATTGGGGAAGATTTCATCTAAATAAGTTCTTACCATTAAAGCATAATGGGGTGTTGCCCCATCTTGCTGGAACCAAACATTTTCATTCGGTAAGCTAGGATCTATTGCGTTGGGATATAAGTTTGCCAACGCAGGAATAACTTCATTTCTAAGCATATTTAAATATTTTTCAGCTGTCAAATTTCCATCTATAAATATAGGACCAATAATATGGTCGCCCATGATACCGGCCCAAACGTTCACCTTTTGAGGGTAATGAGTATGTGTCTCACGCATCCAATTAGGATTCTCTGCTGACCAATATCTACAATTCTGTCGGTTTACCTCTCCATTCAATGTGAATGTTGATTCGTCAGAAAAAAGAATGGTACCAAGAGCTATCTCATTTCTGTTCAGCATATTCATCAATCTTTCGCAGAAATCCATTCTCCGATCTGGATCGTCTTCTGTTAACTCCTGCACAAAAGTTAATTTGTAGGGATGAAGTTTTTCTTTATGAAGACATCTTAGAATAGTTGTATGACTAACATTATTTTCACGGGCAATTTGGCGTGTACTAGAAGTTGGATTCTCTTGGACACTTAACAAAATATCCACTTTCACATCATCTTCAACGAAGTGTGGTTTTCTTTTCAATGGTTTGACATGTCCAAGTTCTCTGAATTGTGCATGAATTTTAGACACAGTACTTTGTGAAATATTAGGAAATTCGGGATACCTGTGATTAAATAAGTTTGTCACTTCAACTTGACTTCTGCAGTTATCCCCATACCCGATCATCATTAAAATCTCAATTCGGTGAGTCTCAGTTAAATATTTCATTGTTATGTCGACAAGGAAAGGGTGCTTGACAAAGATTTTACTTTTTCAGTATAAACTGTCAACACATCAACAACTGACAGAATAGAAAACAATCCACATTATTTACCGATTAAAAACAATCCCCATTATTTACCCTTTTTGTTTAATTATTGGCGTTTTAGGCATTTTATGATAAAATTCATGGGCGTAGCAGGTTTTGTTTAATAACAAATACGTCTAATAATTAGTTAGTTTAGATTTCTAATAAATCCATATTTAGCTAATTTAAAAAAGTACCAATATTTCAAGTGTAATAAATTATTAATTTTAAAATTTCACCCTGTATAATTCATAATTGACCATACATTATTTAGTTTGTTGGAATCGGTTCATTAAGAGGATTTCAAAAATATGCAAATATACAGGGTGTTTCATTAAAAAAATAACAACACCGGCATACTTGCGTGAATCACCCTGTACATTTAAATTTATGTTTACATAACGCACAACTCAATTCAAAAGTTGATGTGTCTCGACATTTTTTATAATTTTCTAAAATAATGACATGAAGAATTTTATTCCATAAGTGGTTTCCACACTGTATATATATATATATATATATATATATATATATATATATTACGTTTTTATTGGGGAATGCGGCAATGTGAGAAAGAAAACTCTGTTTAGTTAATCCTAAGCTTTCGATAATTTATTATTATCATTATCAAAGAATCTACAAAATAATTATTATATAAATTTAAAATATTTTTTAAAGTAAAAATATTTTTTACTTACACTAATTGAGGTTGTTCACAATAATATAATATCTATTTATATGAAGAAACATCATTGTACAATTTTAGCGTGAAAATATTTAAATTGGCATGTTATCAAATTGATGACAATTTGTGACAAGTTTATGTTGTCATAGAAAACATTTATATATATATATATATATATATATATATATATTCAGTACATTAGTATAGGATATAATAAAATGTTTACTATACTCTTATTATATTTAAATGAAATATAAGTAAATCAATAAAAAGAATTCTCCTCTATAACGCCTTGATCTCCATTATTATCTTTTTTGTCGAATGATAATAAATAACTATAAATTGAATTTAGATTCTGAATATCAGTTCTTTTATTTAAACAATTATTCTCTTGAGCAATGAATGGCATTTCCAGGAAAATCCTTTTAGAGTAATTGTCTTCTTTACACAAAATTTTGAAGTTTTTATAATCAATTATACGTTTTGTTGAGAAAACGTGTTCTGCTAATGCTGAACGTTCTGGGTATAATCTTGAATCACTCTTATGTAGAGCTAAGCGCTTAGTAATTTTTTGAGAAGTCTGACCCACATATGCAGATTCGCATGTAGAGCATGTTAATCTATATACAACATTAGAACGATCAGTATAAGGATCAATTTCTTTCAATTTACTAAAAACACGATTAATTGTCAGAACATTTTTATTTGCAAGTTTTATGTTAGTTACTTCTTTTAAAATTTTGGAAATTCTAGGTGTAAGATCTCTAAAATATGGTAAAGATGCAAAAAAGGTATTGGTTGAATTTGTATTCGTTATATTTTCTACGTTATCAGTTGATAAATTAGGTTCATTAGATAATTGTATTGGATGAGGATTGTTAAATAGTATTTTTCTTACTAATGTTTTTGGATATCCATTATTTATGAATAGATTCGATAATATATTTAAATTTTTATTGTGCATCGTATTATCTGAAATACTGATTACTCTATTTTTCATTTGCTTTATCAAATTAATTTTCGTTGAAAATTTATGATATGGAAAATAGTTTATATATCTTCCTGAACTACAAGGTTTTCTATACCAGTCTACTGTAATTATATCATTACTTCTTATAAGTCTGGTGTCTAGAAATGGAACAGATTGTTCATTATCTTCTGTTTCAATAGTAAATTGGATGTAGTGATTATAACTATTGAATTTTTCTAATTTTTCATTGATGCTTGTACTAGGTAATGCCAATATTATATCGTCTACATATTTTTTTATAAAAGAAAGACGAAAAGATAGTAAAGGAATAACACTATTTAACAATGTAGCTAAAATTGGAGATATATTTGCTCCCATTGGTGTACCAAAAGTTTGTTTATAATACTTATTATCAAAAGTGAAAAAAGTATTATTGAATAAATAAGTAATAATTTCTAAAAAAGTATTTTTGTTTATGTCACATAAACTATATAAATATATATAAACTATTTTTCATATCATAAATTTTCAACGAAAATTAATTTGATAAAGCAAATGAAAAATAGAGTATTAAAATATTTCAGATAATATGATGCAGAATAAAAATTTAAATATATTTTCGAATCTATTCATAAATAATGGATATCCAAAAACATTAGTAAGAAAAATACTATTTAACAATCCTCATCCAATACAATTATCTAATGAACCTAATTTATCAACTGATAACGTAGAAAATATAACGAATACAAATTCAACCAATACCTTTTTTGCATCTTTACCATATTTTAGAGATCTTACATCTAGAATTTCCAAAATTTTAAAAAAAGTAACTAACATAAAACTTGCAAATAAAAATGTTCTGACAATTAATCGTGTTTTTAGTAAATTGATTGAAATTGATCCTTATACTGAACGTTCTAATGTTAACATGCTCTACATGCGAATCTGTATATGTGGGTCAGACTTCTCAAAAAATTACTAAGCGCTTAGCTCTACATAAGAGTGATTCAAGATTATACCTAGAACGTTCAGCATTAGCAGAACACGTTTTCTCAACAAAACATATAATTGATTATAAAAACTTCAAAATTTTGTGTAAAGAAGACAATTACTGGAAATGCCATTCATTGCTCAAGAGAATAATTGTTTAAATAAAAAAACTGATATTCAGAATCTAAATTCAATTTATAGTTATTTATTATCATTCGACAAAAAAGATAATAATGGAGATCAAGGCGTTATAGAGGAGAATTCTTTTTATTGATTTACTTATATTTCATTTAAATATAATAAGAGTATAGTAAACATTTTATTATATCCTATACTAATGTACTAAATATATATATATATATATATATATAAATGTTTTCTATGACAACATCAACTTGTCACAAATTGTCATCAATTTGATAACATGACAATTTAAATATTTTCACGCTAAAATTGTACAATGATGTTTCTTCATATAAATAGATATTATATTATTGTGAACAACCTCAATTAGTATAAGTAAAAAATATTTTTACTTTAAAACATATTATAAATTTATATAATATTTATTTTGTAGATTCTTTGATAATGATAATAATAAATTATCGAAAGCTTAGGATTAACTAAACAGAGTTTTCTTTCTCACATTGTCGCATTCCCCAATAAAAAAGTTACCCTAACTAGTTTCGGCAACGAACTACTTTCGTCTATATATATATATATATATATATATATATATATATATATATATATATATATATATATATATATACATATATATAACAAAAACAGAATTAGCGGGCATATCACGCAAAAGAGGTTACAGAGAATGTGTGGTAACCGTAGACATGCATGTTTCTGGCTCATTAGCCTTCATCGGTACGGCATAACCAAGGAAAGGTGTACATTTTGGGAGCAAGGATGTTAATTGAAACATGAGAAAACACAAACATCGGATTTCAACAAGATAACCAAACGCACATTTGTGCCTTCAAATGGAAGATCCCGAGTTTTCAGGACAACAACCAACAGAGACACGGAGGCGTCTATAGCTCTCCTGTCTGAACCTTCCGACCCTGGAAATAGACAAATAGTCAAAGGTCCAGGGTCGGAAGGTTCAGACAGGAGAGTTATAGACGCCTCCGTGTCTCTGTTGGTTGTTGTCCTGAAAACTCGGGATCTTCCATTTGAAGGCACAAATGTGCGTTTGGTTATCTTGTTGAAATCTGTTGTTTGTGTTTTCTCATGTTTCAATTAACATCCTTGCTCCCAAAATGTACACCTTTTCTTGGTTATGCCGTACCGATGAAGGCTAATGAGCCAGAAACATGCATGTCTACGGTTACCACTCATTCTCTGTAACCTCTTTTGCGTGATATGCCCGCTAATTCTGTTTTTGTTTTATATTTCACGCGTTATTCTTTCATCTTTTCATTGATTATATATATATATATATATATATATATATATACATATATATATATCGCGTGATATGTTAACAATAACAACAAACAGATTCATGGGTAATTCACGCATAATAAAGGGCTACTGAAATAGAGTGGTAACCTTGGACATGCATGTATCTGGCTCATTTTGCCTCTTCAGCACGGTTGTTGTCCTGAAAACTCGGGATCTTCCAATTGAAGACACAAATGAGCGTTTGGTTTCCCTGCTGAAATCCGTTATTTTGTATTTTCCCATGTTTCGGTTAACATCTTTGCTCCCAAATTTCACATCCTTATTTGGTTATGTCGTGCTGAAGAGGCAAAATGAGCCAGAAACATGCATGTCCACGGTTACCACTCTATTTCAGTAGCCCTTTATTATGCGTGAATTACCCATGAATCTCTTTGTTGTTATATATATATATATATATATATATATATATATATATATATATATATATATATATAGGAAATTTGAAATTTCTCGACGTTTCGGCTTCCACTTTGAAGCCATTATCAAGAGGGGGGATTAAGTTATTCGTTCATTCATCTAGGAAGTGATCCGATTCCGTAGTCTTAATCTGCCTACTCTACGCAACGAATCATCCCCTTCGGCTAATTCCAAGGCCTCAATCTGCCTACTCCTTGGAATTTCACCGAAAAAGGACATAACAATAAAATAAATAAATAAAATAAATAAATAAAATAATAATAAAAAAAATTGGTTTCCAGTTAAATCACCGTAAAACACTAACACTAACACTCACTACTGGCTTGAAACCGACTGACCGATAAGTTGTCTGGACCGTCTATTTATGGGGGACCTATTGGCGGGTATGGTCTTTTTGGCGCGCGCGGTGCGTGTGCTGCTGGCGGGAGTAGTAATAAATATGGGACGTTCGTTATCCTGCGATATTTTAGGAGGGTAATTTTTATTCTTGGCGCAGGCCATGGTGTAAGGCGGTGAGGTGGTATTGGAATGGGGCGGGGGGAGAAGATGTTTCCAGGTTGATGGCAATCTCTGGCTGTCGTCCCGGGTATTTAAACAGTTTGGACGTTTTTCTATTTCGATAGCTTCTCGAATTATTCGGGACTTAAAGTAGCGAGTAGGGGCGATAGTTATGATTTTGTAGAAATTGATTGTGTGCCCTGTTTGAACACGATGTTGGGCCAATGGGAAAAAAAGATCGGAATTTATGACAGACAATGGGTGTTCTTTTGCTCTAACCGAGATACGTCGGTTGGTCTGATCTATGTAGGTGCGGGGACAATCTAAGCAAGGGATTTCATATACTCCATGCTGTTCATTGGGAATTTTATCCTTGATAGATCTGATTAGGTTGGAGATTTTTTGTTGGGGTTTGAAGATTGTTCGAATACCGTGGGGTTTAAAGATTTTACATATTCTGTCTGTCACTCCTTTTATGTAAGGAAGGGATATTTTCAATTGACTGTCTAAGATGGTGGAAGGGGATGGTAGGAGTTGAAAATTTCTGAATGCTCCTGTTGATTTAGGATTCTTTGTAACCATTTTGTATTTTGATTTCTGATGGTCGATTATATTCGTCAGATAGAGATATGGATCGGGATACGAGTGTGTTGATGACAGAATTAAGTTGGGCCGGATGGTGATGGGAATGGGCATTGAGAAAACGGTTGGTGTGAGTGGGTTTGCGATAGATGGAGTGTGAGAAACCATTTGGTGAACGTTTTTTAATCATGACATCAAGAAATGGTATAGATGAGTTATCTTCCACTTCCATCGTGAATTGTATACAGCGATGTACACTGTTCAGATGGAGTAGGAAGGAATTCAAAGTATCTTTTCCATGGGGCCAAATGACGAAAGTGTCATCAACATATCGTAACCAACAGCTTGGTCGAAGGGGAGAGGAAGATAGTGCCGAATTTTCGAAGTGTTCCATGAAAATGTTGGCCATAACCGGAGAGATAGGGGATCCCATAGGGACACCTTTCAGTTGTCTGTAGAAGTTACCTTGGAATATGAAGTAGGTGTTGGACAAACACTGCTTGATTAAGGAACGACAATCTGAGGGGATGTGGTATTTAGTATCTAAGATAGACAAAGTTTCATCGATAGGGATGTTGGTAAATAAGGAGATAATGTCAAAGCTGACAAGGATATCTGTGGAAGGAATATTAAATCCTTTGAGTAGGTCAATGAAATGGCGATAATTTTTGACATAGGATTGGGACCGTTCAGCAATTGATTGAAGGGTTTCAGCTAGATGTTTAGCCAAGAGTTGGGTGGGGCAGTTAAATGCACTGACAATGGGTCGTAGTGGGATATCGGGTTTGTGGATTTTTGGAAGACCGTATATTCGAGGAATACGGGATGATTTTTCTCGTGGGATGAGCTTAGCTTTTATGTCGGAAGGAAGTTGCAAGTTTTTGTTATCTTTTCCAGATTGTGTGGACTATTTTATTAAAGTCAAGCTTCGACAGCTGGACTAGAAATGAATTTGTATTTTCGCAAACAATTCAAATATCTATTTATATTATTTTAGTTTAATTGTGTAAATTATCAGCTGGTGTTATGGTGTAAGATTCATAAAACTTATCAAATCGCAATTAATTAACACAATTACATTTTATTTGTTAATAATAGTAACAAAATATTTTCAGGCACTGTCGATCTAGTACATGGATTCATTATTTGGTAATTTTGTATCACAGAAGATTTACGATTGCCAATTGAAAGAGAGATTTTCTTCAATACCGTGGAAGCTGACTATTTTTGTGGACGTATACCACATTGAAAGCCCTGGTCATGTCTCTTGATTTTATTGCTGGATGTGTTGGCGGTAAGTAGAATTTCAAGGATACAAGAATGGCAAAATCTTCTGTTAGATCAAGCTCATTGAATAATCTGTGTGTACCTACTTTTTCTTACTTCTAAATAATGTCTTCTCGTTTCATGTGAACTACTGCATAAAAGTGATTCAAATTTTGATAGTTATAGTTTGACAGGTAACAGATATACAAAATATTATCGACTTGACTAATATATTTTATGCTTTGGCCAAAAACTCATGTAACAATCTTTATATACCTATATCTATATTGAATGAGAACCAACTTATATGAGGTCTCCCCACGTGCGCTATTCCCGTGAAATCGGCTCAAATTTTGACCATAGTGTTTTGTTTATTCATGTACCATATATTTATACATGTATGTCTGTACACAACTTTCTTTCAATGCGTCATGAGCTTCGGATTTCGTTCTAGGTAGGTTCGTGGTTCATACTAGAAAGAAATCAAAGCCATTATATCAGTTTTAATGGGTAGTTATGAGTGTGATTGAGATTAACCATCACTTAATTGGTTGATGTTTAGTGTACGGGGACTATAGAATGGAACAAAGGAATAATACTATTTGTTTAACTCAGTTTTATAAATTATATTTTGTTTGCACTTATTTATGAATTGTAAATATTCCGAAAGGAACGATTTAACTAATAATATTGGTAAAATAATGTGACGACATTGTTTGGGCAACAGTTATCGTTCTAATTACTGTATGCATATAACATTGATAAATAACATTTTACTTTTCCGCCCAACCTATCAAATAAGCGAGAAAAGTGTTGGTTTCCCCCCAAAAAAGTTGGAATTTTGAAAAAAAAATTGAGTTATTTTTACGTTTTTCATCAATAACAACACGAAAAAATGGTTTTTAGAAAAAAATCCTGTGTGTATGTTGTCATCGTCGTCGTCGTCGGCCACTTTTCGTTACATGTCTTGTTAGCTCGATACAGCATCTGGAGTGCCAAAAGTCACCAATTTTATGATTGAATATTGTTCAGGATATATCACACATGAACCTTATTGATTTTCAGCTCACCAGAGCCAGTACAACGGGTGCTATAGTACTTGAAGTACGACATTTTTGTCATTTTTTGATAAATTTAAGTTGTTAGCACGATACAGCCTCCGGAGTGCAACAAGTCACCAATTTTATGAATGAATATTATTCAGGACATCTCACAGATGAACCCTTTTGATTTTCAACTCACCAGAGTCCGAACAACAGGTGCTATAGTACTTTAAGTGCGAAATTTTTGGAGAAATTTCAGTTTGTTAGCACGATACAGCCTCCAGAGTCTATATAAGTGACCAATTTTATGATTGAATATTGTTTAGGGCGTTTTATAGATGAAGCTTATTGATTTTTAGCTCACTAGAGCTAGTACAACGGATGCTATGGTACCTGAATTGCCACATTTTTTATCCTTTTTGCTTGGAGAAATTCCGGGTTGCTAGCACACAGCCTCAGGAGTAACCATTTTAATAATTGGATATTTTTCAAGGTGTCTCACAGATTAGATTTAGATTTAAATTTTAACGGGGTTACAGTGCACTGAAACCTAAGGTTTATTGTGCCCCCCCCCCCATCAGAGCTGTTCTCGCTACTACTAGAGCTCGACTTCCAGTTCCAGGGTTCTAATGAACTCTAGTATTTGGAACGGCTTCAAGGAGGTTATATCCTCACTCTTACAAGTTTCTTGTCCGAAGCATTTCTTGCGTTGGCTTGCAATGGCGAGGCATTCCAGAACTAGGTGATCCGGAGCTTCATCCTCCTCCCCACAGACTCTACACTCGTCAGTTTCTAATAGACCTATTCTCATTAGGTACTTTCTAAGACGGCAGTGTCCTGTAAGAAAGCCCGTGAGGAGATGTAGCTTATTTTTACTGAGATCCGAGTTTTTGGATCTAGCAGTGTCAAAGTTCCGTGGGAATTTTTTGGAATGTTCCAACCCGGGAAGGCACCGCCAGAGTGCTTCTCTTTCGGTTTCCTCCTTCTTCCGAAACTCTTTCTTATAGGAGCATTTTCCTACACCACAGAAATGTTCCGGGCCAATAAAGGGCGTTTGTGCTCCTTTCCAGGCAAGTGCATTGGACTCTTCATTTCCTGCGATTCCCGAGTGGCCAGGAAACCAGACTAAAGAGACCCTGTTATTCTTGCCTAATTTATCAAGTTTTCTTCGGCATTCCCATGCCAACTTTGAGTCAATGACATGAGAGCTCAATGCTTTGATAGCTGCTTGACTATCAGAATGGATCGATATGTCACATTTCTGATAGTTTCTTTCTAGGTTAATTTCCACGCATCTTTCAATCGCAAGTATTTCTGCCTGAAAGATGCTCAGGAAGGAGCCTAACGATAATGAGTATCTAGTGCCAGGCCCAAATACTCCAGCTCTTGCTCCAGTGGTGGTTTTTGAACCATCCGTATACCGTCTCATAGATGTAACCTATTGATTTTCAGCTGACTAGAGCGAGTACAGCGGGTCCTATAAATCCAGATATACTACATTTTTGGTTATTTTGGGAGAAATTTATGTTTGTTAGCATGATACATCCCCCGAAAAAGTATACAAGTAACACTTTTATGAAAGAATATTGTTCAGGGCATCTCACAGATGCGAAAAAGTTAGTTTTAATCTTTAAAACCGTTTATTTTTATAATTATTTAATTCAAAATTTGTATTATTATTAAGATATTAAGATAAAATTAATATTTGGCGTTAGTTCATTGCTATAGTATGAAAGTTTCAAGTAGTACGATGTTTATGCAAAATTTGTAACTAACTTTTTTATTCGTTTGAGTATCCGTAGTTTGACTAAAATTTTCCCTATCAAGAATTTATGCTCAAAATAGAATTATTTTATCTTATGAGTGTTTATTGTTGATTTTTAAACAAGTCGAATTGCATTTTTTAGATATTTCCCAATAATTCCTAGTCATTCCGATAAATTAAGTAACAACTAATGTATTACTGTAATGGAATTTTTTAAATTGGAAATTACAAATTAACAATTTACTTAAGATAGCTAAGAAGTAAGTGAATTGTTTGGCTCTTGAAATTGATACAATTTAATCAAGAATCATTTTGTAAATGTTTTCTGACCAGTTTGCAATTGGAGTTTGTTATAGATCAGCAATTAGTTTGTTTGGATGTGAATTCTTTATCTGAGTGGTCTCGTTTTTGTGATACAACAAAAAATATTGTTGTTCCTTTAAATTTCTTTGTTGCTTTCCAACAGGTCTAATATGCAGGCGATCAATTACTGATGTTCTGAATTGACGTGGAATTGGAATCATGATTTAGCGTTTTAGTTAACTTCGGCAATAATCTATTGAGGATTCTTAGTTCTTTGCCATTTTTCTCTAGTTCTTCGCTTACAATTTGCCTGATATATAAAGAAATTAGTACTGTATGCTTCGAGTTTTTTATTTCCTTGTAGATAATTAATTGTTGTGGATTTCCAAGTAGCGTTATTGATTAATTTCTACATCGCGTCTATTACTTACGGATGTTTTATTTTGTTGTGGTTAAATTTTTGTTAATAATTGATACCAATTTGTTGTTATTGAAGAGTTTAGGTGGTGGCGATTCACAACTAATGTGTGTGCTTAAAGTTATTATGATCTGAGTAAGAGTCTAAGCTTCCTTCAATTCTCTGAAATACCTTCCGTAATTGGAACGTCGAATGTATTTGAAAATTAATTTAGGTTAGTATATTTGTCATCGTTCTGCGATTCTTGTTATGTATATTTTAGTTTCAGACTAATTCTCTACTCTCTTATTTTTTCTAGAATTTTCGTAACGGCGTGTATTCATGTTTTACTTTCCCAGCTTGTTTGTTCTGCTCTATGTTGCTTCATTTCATAGTTAATAGTAATATCATTACCATTTTTTTGCATTATATTGTCGTCTTCCATTATTAATTTTTATCTATTCATGTATTATACATTTTTAATATTTTTTAGATACTACTACACAGTAATCCCGCCAAATTTTTGACAATACAGAAATGTTTCCATTATTATTCCTATGGTTTTCTCCATATTTTCCTGTCTTTCAGTCCAACATGTCTATTGAAGTATCTATAGTGTATACTTTTTTGGTATATGCTTGATTCAATTAGCTTCCTTGTTCGTATTTCTGTTTTCTGTACCATATTATGAAGATATATGAAAGTAACTATTATTATATTTGTTCTAGGAGTAGCTGGCGTATTCGTCGGCCATCCTCTTGACACTGTAAAGGTGAACTTACAAACACAAAGTACAATAAATCCTAAATATACCGGTACATTAGACTGTATTAAATCTCTTATGGTGAAGGAAGGAATAAAAGGTCTTTATAGAGGAGTATCTAGTCCTATTGCTGGTTTGGCGGCCTTAAATGCAATCGTGTTCGGGGTGTATGGTAACGTACAAAAGAATATGGCTAATCCTAACAGTTTATCATCACACGCTATAGCCGGTGCAACAGCTGGATTTTTGACAAGTTTCATTACTAGTCCCATGGAATTAGTTAAATCTAGAATACAGGCAAGTATCATACAATAAATCTTTATTTATAAATATGTTAAGGAAACAAAAATTGGTGGAAATTGATAATACTTTGCGAATAGATAAAGTCAGCTATTTATTCACTCAAAGCTGATCGGTTTTATAGTTCAGTTTTACTATAGTTGCAAATAGTAACTGAATGTACAAAGTGTGTCATTTGTGGATATGCTCAAGATTTTTTAAATGATAAATCTCATGTGAAACTATAACTCGTATTACATACAATGAGGTTATAAAGTAACATAACTGTGCATACGAAAAAAACCCTAGACCAATTTATAATTGTGAAAGTAATAATGAAATTAATTATCAATTACAATATATTTTCATCGATTTTGAACAAATTTCCTTACAAAACAAAAGTTTATTAATTGGTTATTGCCAATACGCTGTGATTTATGGTATTATTTTTTTTGAAATAACAGCTGGATACGCTACAGTATTTTTCAAAAAATGCTTTTATCATTCTCAAATTTTATTACTCTTTACTATGATCCTTCGGTTAATTCGCATTTTATTTATTATCTAATTTGTCAATTCTAGGTTGCTGGGAGTAAAGCTGGCAAGAATCCATTAAATTGCTTAGTAAAAATATATACCAGAAAGAAATTAAGAGGTGTTTTTCAAGGACTTGGTATAACTATAGGAAGAGAAGTTCCGGCGTTTACAACTTATTTCGTTACCTACGAATTGCTAGCCCGAACAGAAGAAGGAAAGATAGCATCATCTGCGCAAATTCTGTTTGCTGGAGGAATGGCAGGTAATATGAAATTACCAACATAAATTAGGATAGGTTAAATATTGCATTGTGATTTGCTTAATTCATATACTCCAAAAAATATGATTAGTGATCGGGAAGGACAGAGCCTTTTCGGATCATCCTCTCCTTATATTCAACCTTTGATAAAACTAAGACACCTCTGGTTGCCGAAAATATATTTTTCTCCAACCGTTTCAAAAGTATTTCATTTTTTAACTGCCAGGAGTCTCAAAAGTTGCCGTTTTTTACTGAACAAAAAAAACCAGGTATCTTAGCAACAATAATATTCACTTTTAATCCTAGGAGCAAAAGTTGCACTTTTAAACCTATGAGCCAAAAGCTGTCATTTAAGTATCGATTTCAATCAAAACTTGGTACTTTCAATTTGAAACAATTTATTCAAGACTATTTACAATTATTGTTTAGCCACATTGATATTAAATATACAGTTTGAACAAGTATTAAAATTAAATAAACCACTAGAACTGCCCGCACCCTCATTCTTGGAGCAATTCTCAAAACAATCCAACACGTTTTCATTAATTTTTTCAGATGTTGTGATATCAGAAATAACAATGTCGCTTGGTTTATCATTATCACTATCAACTTGCAGTATTCTTTTCGCAATATTATCTTTATTTAGAAGTGAGTCTTCAATATAGCCTTCCGCCACAGTGCTCGATCTTCATCCACCGTGTGTTTTAAGACAAGTGAGGTAACCACCATCATCAACTAAAAGAGTAGCAGACGTTCGTCGTAATGTGTGTCCAGTGTACTCTTTCCAGTTGTCCAACTTCAAAAATTGTGCTATTTTTTGCGGGACGCTACTGATTGTATGAATACCAACCACCATTCGATGACACTTTCCATTAAGATATTTGAGAAATAATCGACGTTCTTTCAATCCGTTTGGACGTAAAGTTACATAATTTCGATAGAAATTCAAATAATTGTCTGCCAACGCAGTAAAAGAACGTGATTTCTTAGTTTTAGTAATGGGAATTTTTATAATTAAGGCGGTTTTCACATTCACATTATCAATTGTTAAATTGACTAATTCATCAGAACGGCATGCGCCTGCAACCCCCAATATTAGGACGACCTATAAAGAAGTTTTTGAAAATTTTGTTCGTTTATTTTAAAAGCGTTTACCTACGTAACTTTGAATATTTACCGATAACAATCCCGTTCTTTATATCCAACGCTGACCGCAACATTGAATATTGTGACCAAAGCGTCGATGACTTCATTTTATTTGCTAAATTTGAGAAATACATCATCAGTACATTTTCTAAATATAACCAAATATTTTTTTCTTTGCACCAATCCATAAAACGTTGGTACGCATATTCATAAATTTCTCGAGATTTTGGTGGGAGAAGATTTAAAGCATTTTTTTCGCCCCTCCTGTATATCTTTAGGTACACCACAATCTTCATTAGATTTCATTTTTACAGAGTTTTTAACAAATTGGAACACAAACAATCACAAATGAACACAATTAGCAATATGGCTACTAATGTTTGACAAAGTATCCATGACTACGTCGGTATATCCCACTTACCTACTTTGTTTTATCATCTCAATGTGGTTTGAATAATTTCTAAGCACAAATTAATAGATAGCTAAATGTAAAATGCGTGATTGCGGTTGGAGAAAAAATAGCAAGTTTCATTCGGATTAGTTTTAGTGACATTTATCGATCATATATGTAACACTTTTACTGCCTAGGCAGTAAAAATGATTTTTAATGCAAAGGCATCAAAAACATAATTTTTTCTTCTTATGTTTTGAAATTTTTCTCTGCATGAGTATCCGACCAAAAAAGTTACTCTAGTTAATTTAGTCACTGTATAATAAATTAGTGTATAGTATAAGGACATCCAAAAAAATAATAATAAATAAAAAATAATTGGAGTAGGCTTTGAAATTTTATTGGTTACCTAGACACTAACAAATGAGGACATTTAAAGCTAGAACATATGTGTTTTGTGACACAAAACACACACTTTCTGGGTTAAAATGATATTCTATGATCAAAGAGTAGAGTAGCTACATAACCAATAACATTTCAAAGCTTACTCCAATTATGTTTTTTTTGGATGGCTCGATATATTTTAGTAGATATTAGGGACATTCTGGACTTGTTAAAAATAAGTTATAAAATAATGACACTTGTCGCGTTATTAGCGTTGCCTTTTACTTTTCCAAAATAGGTACATAGTTACAAAAAGAAAGACAAAATTCAGAATTTTATTATAATTTTAACTGTAACATAACTAGCATAACTATTTCATGCTACCTATGAAGTGTCTTTTAATCATAAGATCAAACGAACTTACCAAGTGATGTTCGATCTTGATTATATGAAGGCTTCGTCGAAGTAAATAAATAATATGTAGTACCTCCGCCTCTGGCCAATACATCCACAACCTTGAAATAAAATATCTACCTTATCCCATCCTTGCCCAAACTACGGTCATATAAATCAGTCTATTTTAGAGCTGTTGCTGCAACCCAAAAGGGATGCTGTAAAATTGGGTTGGGTGGCACTTTATTTATTTCGACGAGGTCTTAATATAATCAAGATCGAACATCACTTGGTAAGTTCGTTTGATCTTCGGCCTCGCCTCATAAATAAATAATATGTAGATGTTTAAAGAAGTTGCAACAACTAATTATTTATCATAACTATATTTTAATAACCTCAAAATAATCAGAGAAAAGTAACAATGATTGAAGAAATTGTTTAAACGTAATAAACAAGAGTATAATAAAAGTATATACAGTAATATACAAATGGTTAACTAAGATTATGTAACGTAAACTGAACAGCAAAAGAAACTAAAAATAAATGTATAGATAAAGATAAAACTAAACATTTTACAAACTCGAAATAGTATTAGCAAACTTCTCATTACAAATCAAGGGCCTATTATAAAAAAGTGGCAAATGTTTTTGAGAAGTTAGTCCATCCCGCCGCCAACCTTATGGAATCAAAACTAGCTCCTCCTCTAGCTGCCGCTGATGTGGAAGCGTGACGTGTGCTATGCGCATTAAATTGAGTTTTATCCAGACATATTTTGTCTAAAACCAGCTTTAACCACCCTATGGTTTGTGGGTTGCTCTATGAAAGGGTTTCTTATATGTTAGAAATAGAAATTTACAGGTACCTCGTAAATCTTTTGTTTTATCTAAGTATTTCAATAGAGTCCTAGCAACTCAAATGTTTGATCTGCTTCAGAGAAAAGTAATACAATAAATGGATGCTAATTAAATGTAGAGTTTATATCTGTTGTCCCGTTGCCAGTGCCATTAAGGTTACTCATTTTTGAGTAAGGATTTCCAAATTAATTTCTTCATTTTTGAACGATTTTAAATAATCAAGTACTATACCTGGGTGCCATGAATTTTCATTTCTGGACAACGGTTGTCTTTTCCCAAAAAACTCCTTTAAAAATCCTTTAATTCGGAAGTCCGGTCCCAAGTTAGAACCGGCTATTTGCGCAATCGCGGATCTATAACTATTTAAAGTACCATATGAAGTCGCTTTCTTGATATATAAGGTCAGAAACTCTAAAAGATTTGGAACTATCACTTCAAATGGGTTAATATTCTTTCCTAAGCAAAATTCCCACCATTACCTCAGAGCAGTATTATATTGTTAAAGTGTGGCGGGCGTAATTGGTTGTAAGCATATGTCAAGTGAAACCATGGGTACTTTTCCTAATTACAACGCCTTCCTGCTAACTTCCCTGCCACCAGGATAAGGTTCTGCCAAAGGGGATGCAGCGACTTGCTAAAAGAAAGTTAAAACATATTAGGTTTAAAAATTAGGGGATCACCGACTAATAAAGACTTAAAAATAGGGTACCACGGTTGAGAGGCCCAGAGAGGAACCACTACAATGCCGTCAGCTTTGTCTCTATAATTTTTTGGAGCATTTTTAAGTCCATGCCAAATGGTAGAAAGGCATAAAAATTCAATTTATTCTAATCTAAAGTAAAAGCATCTATTTTATACGTCTCTGGATCTCTCATCCATGATAAAGAGGACATTTTTCATTTATTTTACTAGTAAACAAATCTATGTCTGGTGTATGTCGGGAAGTGACTGCTTTGGTATCTTAATTTTTGCATTTTAACACCCATTGACCTCTTTTAGTGCTAAATATTTACAACGCTCTAATATCTTGGTATGGAAAAACCATATTTAATTCCTAGACAGACCAAGACAAGCGTTCCAATAAACTTAGCAAAGTCCCTTATTTTACATTCCTTTACCGTTAGAAACATTTCACAAAATTGATATATTTTAAGTTTCTTTTCCTCTGTCACTGATATTTCCATTGTGTCAGAGTTATATATAAACCCTAGAAATGTACATATGTTACTATGAGTTAGGCTACATTTTGAGTAGTTAATTAAAAAACCCAAATATGATAAAATATTCAACGTTAATTCTGTATTCTTTTTGCACTCATTATATGATTTTCCCATATTCAAAAAATCATCTA
The DNA here is from genome assembly GCA_963921935.1 of Galeruca laticollis. Classification (NCBI taxonomy): domain Eukaryota; kingdom Metazoa; phylum Arthropoda; class Insecta; order Coleoptera; family Chrysomelidae; genus Galeruca; species Galeruca laticollis. The sequence goes on from OY998180.1 coordinate 132,575,620, forward strand.
AATATACTACCAAATGTACCCCTTTCTTTCTCAACAAACTAACTAACGGCCTTACAATTTTAGTGAACATTTGGGGGGCACAACATAATCCAAATGGTAGGCAATTGTACTCGTAAGTTACCACTCTAAAGAAAAATCTTAAGTATCTACGGTGAGCCTTTTTCACAGGAACCAGATGATAAGCATCTTTTAAGTCTATTCAAGTCATATAGAAACCTTTTGCTAAAATTCGTGCAACTACCTTATTATCCTCAATTTTGAAATGATTGTTTTTCACAAAAATGTTTAATTTTTGTAAATTTAAAATGAATCTATGCAAACCGTCTGATTTTGGAACAGAAACAATTTTAGAAATAAATTGCTCCACAACTGAGATTGCGCCCTTCTTTAATAAATCTTCTGTTAGAGACTTTAACAATATTAATTCTTTTGGAGACCCCTTGTTTTGAATGGGTATAATACATTGTTTTGGCTTCCTAATAAATGGAATAGATAAACCTATGAGAGAAAAATTTTAATCAACCACATGGTCTACCAACCTTCGGATCTAAAACTGACGCGGTCGCTTCAGGACGTTCTGGTTGCTCCGCGAATAGTAGTTCTGCCCCTTCTTGTATGGCGTCTATCTGCGCGTGTACTGCGACTTCTTGGGAGCCTGGTGAATAAATCCATTCCTCCTGACTCCCATCGATCTCTGGGGGAATGAACTCTTGTAGTTTTCCGAAGTAGACTGGGCTACTGACGATTGACTTCTTGGCTTCTTGGGTTTTAATTGTTGCCCCGGTCTCTCCAATTCTTTTGCGGTTTTAATTCTATCTTCTAGATTATTTCAAAACAATAGCCCTGAAATTGGTGTACTGACCAGGGTCTCTTTAATTATTTAAATTTAGAGCAATAAACTTCCATCGAGATTTTGACTCCGAAAAATGAACATTTCCCAATAACCTGCCGGCATTACTTAGTAACTTAATATATTCTCTATTCTTCTCCCCCTCCTCTTTATCGAGCATTGTCGTCAAGGCTAACTCTATAGCCGATAAACTTGACGCGATTTGCTGGTGTGTCTGCATTAATCGGGTATCTCTGCGAATGACGCTTTCTGAGATGGCAATCTTTACTTCTGGATTTATAATTGGAGGGTTTATACCCTGGCAATTTTTAGGAGGAAGATACTTATTTATCAACACGTCTTTGGATTCCTTATCCAAACCACGGGTCAAAATACTGTGCCAACGAGATGCTACATCTGCTTGAATTAGTTTCCCAAATGTACTCTTAGTAGTACCTTCTTCTTCCAAAATTGACAAAATGTCTTTCCCTAAATTTGTAGGATTTTCTGGCACGTCTGCAAGAAATATTTGCCTATTATCACAAGCAGATAAAACAATAATAATAATATGAAACGTTGTGAAGCTGTAATTATCACAAACAGGCAATTGACAAGTAAATTAATTTTCTAAGGTATAATCGTTATCACAAACGGATAAAACAATAATCATATGAAAGATTGTGAAATTTCATAAGCACTATCCATTACCACAAATGGATAAGCTACCTGTTATTACTAACAGGCAATTGAGAAGTAAATTCATTTTCTGCTAATAGACTTTCTGTCATCACAAACAAATAGGTCACCTGCTGGCACGAACAGGTATGAATGTTTCTCACATTGACCAGTGAAAAATAAAATTATTATTGTACTTAATAGTCGTGTCTCCCTCTCCCTCTATGTCCTCGTCTGACGAAGCGGTTGACAAAAAACTATCATCCCGCCTCTCTCTAGACGATGAACGAGAACGGGAATCTTCAGTCTCACACTCACTATCACTTATTACACGAATTTTACGAAGACGGCGTCCCATTGTTTCTTGCAGATTAACAAGTATTTTTTCCAATCTATTGAACATTCTATAAATATCCAACACTTCCCCTGACCGACTCCTTTTTCTCTTTCGCGAATGTTTGGGCATGATTTTTAAAAATTACTTATAATTTTCACTACCGAATTCTGGTAACTCACTAAGCGATGCGTATGTATCAGCACAGGCGAGGCCTAATATAATGCCTGTCAGAGTATACAGCTTGAACTTTTGTTTATTCTACGACAATCTTGTGAATTTATCTTTGACTCTATTTTTTGCTAATTATTATTGTTATTAAAATTTACCACGTTATTTCTTTATTCCAGGTGTAGTATCTTGGGTTGTCCCATATCCCGTAGACGTTATCAAATCAATAATCCAAGTAGATGGTATCACTTCACAAAAATATACCGGATACTACGACTGCATTAAGAAAACTGTAAACTCTCAAGGGTACCTTAGTCTATATAGAGGATTAACTCCGACTATTATCAGAGCATTTCCGGTAAATGCTGTTACTTTCTTTGTAGTCACCTGGACAATAAGATTGTCTGATATGAAATTCAAGTTACCAGAGAATCTACATTTTTTGAGTATGAACAGATACATGGATGTTATTGCAGAAGAACGAATTTAAATTAATGTAGAAATATTGAGTATAAACCAATAAATATTTTATTTTTTTACTATATTTTCTGTTTGAAATATCTAACAAAGTCTATAAAATTCGTCCAGTATATAGTTATCGGAATCAAGCAGTATCGAAATTGTTCAGTACTCGACGGTGGAAAAATGTATTAAAAACATAGAATATGATTTGCGTGCATACGCTCTTTTTTTAGTCCATTCAATTGTAACATACTAATATATCAATATTCAATTGACTGTTTTTGCATTTGAAATTATAGTTTTATGTTCGTATGTAACAATAATATGAACAAGTGCGATATGCATTCTTATTTCAAAATGTTCCAATATGACAAAAATAAAGGAAGCGATCCTGAACAAAATTCTAAAACACACAGTTTAACTACTAGTGTCTACTTATAGACGTTAAAGACAGTTTTTCCGAATGCGGTACTTATTGTTACGAAATCGCACACTGGTGTAGTCCTCGAAGCCGGCCCTGTCTAATAGAACTAATATAAATGTTCAAAGTTTGGATCATGCGCGAGGAAGATCATTTTTTTTAAACAGAGTTAACTGAACTGTCTCGAACGGAATTTTGGTATAAAAAGGGGAGTGTCTGCACAGAGTTCTCAGTTTAGTAGTGCTCGGACGGTGAATATAAATTACTGATTAGTGGACGGGGCTAGAATGCACTGCAACCTAAGGTTTACTGTGCCTCCCCTATCAGAACTGTTATCACTACTACTGCAGCTCGCCTTCCAGTTCGAGGGTTCTAATGAACTCTAGTATTTGGGACGGCTTCAACGAGGTTAGATCCACACTCTTACAAGTATCTTGTCCGAAACATTTCTTGCGTTGGCTAGCAATGGCGAGACATTATAGAACTAGGTGATCCGGAGTTTCATCCTCCTCCCCACAGAATCTACACTCGTCATTTTCTGCTAGACCTATTCTCATTAGGTGCTTCCTAAGGCGGTAGTGTCCTGTAAGAAAGCCTGTGAGGAGATGTAACTTATTTTTACTGAGATCCAAATATTTTTAGGATCTAGCAGTGTCAAAGTTCCGCAGGAGTTTTTTGGAATGTTCCAACCCGGGAAGGCACCGCCAGACTGCTTCTCTTTCGGTTTCCTCTTTCTTCCGAAACTCTTTCTTACAGGAGTATTTTCCTACACCACAGAAAGGCTCCGGTCCAATAAAGGGCGTTTGTGCTCCTTTCCTGGCAAGTGTATTGGCCTCTTCATTTCCCGTAATTCCCGAGTGGCCAGGAACCCAGACTAATTTATCAAGTTTTCTTCGGCACTCCCATTCCAACTTTGAGTCAATGACATGGAAGCTCAATGCTTTGATAGCTGCTTGACTATCAGAATAGATCGATATGTCACATTTCTGATAGTTTCTTTCTAGTTCATCTCCACGCATCTTTCGATCGCATGTATTTCTGCCTGAAAGATGCTCGGAAAGGAAACTAACGATAATGAGTATCTGGTGCCAGGCCCAAATACTCCAGCGCCTGCTCCAGTGGTGGTATTTGAACCATTTGTATACTATCTAATGGTGTTTTATTTGAGAGTTTGGTGGTATATTCCCTTTCCCAGTCTCTCCTCTTATTTAGCATCGTAATGAAATTATTTTCGATACTTACTCTCTTGATCATTTCGTCACTGGGAAGATTCGCTGATGAGATGTATTTTGTTAGAGAGGATAGATAGGACCAGGCTGTCTGATTTTTAATACTCTCATTGCCCGAAGTTTCCTTATATATTCTAAGAATTGCCTCTTGGGCAAATCTTTCTATCACCAGTGTAGAGGTGTGAGATTTGTCATGATCTCAAGTGCCCTAGTTGGACACGTTCTCATAGGTCCAGTGATGCACACACAGGTAAGCCTTTGAACTTTGTCGGGGGTCTTCCTCGTGCTGTACTGACTTGCTTTTGTATGCCAAACTATTGCCCCATACGTAATTGCTGGTCTTACAATCATGGCGTACATCCATCGCAGTATTTTTGGGTTACAGCCCCAACTCTTACCAGCTAGATTCCTGCACGCCATCAATGCTATTATTGCTTTACTAGCAGTTACTTCAACATGCTTATTCCAAAGAAGCTTACTATCTAGGGTTATCCCTAGATATATAACTTCTGATTTCCATTCTATGATTTCCCCGTTTAAAGATAGGGGTTTCTGGCTGGAAGTGTTCTTTTCCGGGTAAATGGAATTACTATGGTCTTGTTTGGGTTAATGTTTAGCCCCACTGATAAGCACAATTGCTAAATAATTCTGAGGCCCTTTTGTAATAAATCACACGAGGTGCTCTCGAACTTGCCTCTGACTATTAGATCTATGTCATCAGCATAGCCCATACATTCGAATCCAAGCACCGTTAGCCTGTAGAGCAACTCATCTACTACGAGGCTCCATAGAAGCAGAGATATCACTCCCCCTTGAGTTGTTCCGTGAATGGCTTTAACTGAGGTGGTTTGATTCTCCACTTATGTCTCAGCTATCCTTGTCGTCAACAACTCACACATCCATTTTACAATGGTTTCATTTACTCCACGCCTTTTTAGTGCTTCTTAGACCCCACTGACAAGCACCATTGCTCAATAATTATGAAGCCCTTTTGTAATAAATCACACAAGGTATGTTGTCAAAGGCCCCAGATATATCCAGGAATGCGCACATTGCGATTTCTTTGTTGTTCAGAGTTCTCTGGATGACTTCAGTCAGGTGATGCAGAGCCGTCTCAGTTGATCGACCCGTTCTGTAGGCATGCTGACATTTATGAAGTGGTATATTCTGCAGGTTATCTGTTCTTATGTAGTTATCCACTACTTTCTTCATCGTTTTGAGTAGAAACGATGTTAGGCAGATGAGCCTAAAAGATTGGGGATCAGTCTCATCTTTTTTCCCTATTTTTGGTATGAAGGTTACCCTTGCCCTTCTCCATTTTCCAGGTATTAGACCCACTGCTAGACTGCTTCTTGTAATCTTCAGCAAGTGAGGAAGAATCTCATCTATCCATTGCTGCAGGAGAGCTGGAAATATTCCATCCACTCCTGGTGATTTATATAGTTGAAATGTACGTATTGCCCATTCCAAATGTTGTCTGGTAAATATTTTCTTAGCAATTTCCTAATCATTCTTGCGGGATTTGTTGGTGTAATTCATTGCTGTTTCAGTGCTTATTGCTAGTTCACTACCTGGAAAATGGGTTCAAAGGAGAAGAATCGATCTTTTCACTTCACCTTCCGTGCATGATCCGTCTGGTTTTTTCAGCGACATTGTGGGGTTAGTTCCCCCATTTGCCATGACCATTTGTAGGCTGGCCGCTGTGTGAGTGGAAGTGATCTTTCACAAGAGTCTTGAAAATTAAGTCTTTTGGCCTTCTTAATCTCTTTATTGTACTGAGTAAGCTTCTCCGTGTATCCCTGCCAATTACCGTCTCACGTTTGGCTCTATTAAAGAGCCGACGGACCTCTTTTCTGGGGGTTGACAGGTTCTCATTCCACCAAGGAGCATCCTTTTCTGAACGAGCTTTTGACAGTGGGCAGCTTGAATGAAAATCTTCCATTATTGCCTCACTGATCTGTTCGACTCTTTGTTCCAGGTCGTAGTACGGATTATTTACCCCATTTACTTCGACGTGGTTCAACTGATCCTTCCTCCTCTCTTGTAGAGAGACCAATCAGTATTTCTAGGATTTCGGATTGTAGGAATCGAGGTAGTATCTTCCTCTATCCTAAATTTGATGATCCTATGGTCGGAAAGTGATGGTTCGCTCATCACCCTCCAATCTTTTTGATTTTTCCAAGCAGCAACATTAACAATTGTTACATCCAGGACCTCTTCTCATGCTCTCGTGACAAAAGTGGGGGTTGTCCCCACGTTTAATCTCTCAATGTTATTTGCTAAGAGATATTCTAATAAACACTCACCTATGGCGTTGTTGTTAGTGCTTCCACACACGGTATTGTGTACGTTGGCATCACAACCAATTATGATTGGCAGCCGTCTGCTATTGCAGTGTCTCACTAGCTCTAGTAATTCTTCTGGCAGTAGGCAGAGGCAATGACGAAGTCTCGGTCGATACCTCCAATGTTGAGGTGAACCATGATTGGAACAAGGTCCCGTGACACGTATTCTGAAACACATATATAGCTTATGTTATTTATTATGATTATACGGGCACTCGGAGATACTTGCCTTTGATCATAAATTAATTTAGAATCCTGGCATGCCAAACTTTTGATTTGGCCTCGCAATCACGGCTGAAGCTCCCTTTGCATGATGCAGGTTAATCTCAGCTACATTTGTGAACGTGAAGGTGAATTATTATGGATGAGAGAGGCCGAGTTACTCAGCCTTTGTTCATCCTCCTGCTTTATCTCTTTCTGCCTCTCCTCGACCACCATGGCAATATCTTCCTCGCAGTTCGAGCAGGTTTCTTGATCTCGAGTCAGACCCTCGACCCCCAGTTTCCCGTGATGCAGAGGCGATCTCCGCATCCCTAGTCACCCCAGCAGATCAGGAGGAGATATCGGGCTGACACAAGGTCAAGCTTTCGCCTTTTTCCCTTTTTCCAGAGATTCCGGATGTGGAGGGTATCTCCATGTCCTTTGGATCCTCCGCGGGGTTATCTTTTTTCCCATTCCCGAGACAGGGATACGCCCAAAACGGAAGTTTAGCGCGTAACCTCCTGCCTTCAGATCCTCCCCAGATTGGTGATCGATCCCAATCGTAAGGATAGTTCTCTGTCCCTCTTTTTTAGAGTTCAGGATCTTCCAAGCCCCAGTAGTGAGGTTGGAGTTCTAAAACTCGACAAGTTGGAGGATCTTTTCCAATTTCATGTCGTGGCTTCTTGGGAAGAACACCGTCATGGTGACCGGCTTTGGGATGTCGTCTGAACTTCGAGCGACCAATTCCAAGAGTTTCATTTCGGCGCTGACCTCAATGAATCAGTCTGCCGATTCTTGGGACCCACAGTCGATCAGTATCATTCCACAACGGAAATGGATACCTGAGAAGTGGATCCCCTTCTCCTTGCTCTGGCACAGCCCTTCCACCAGAGTGTCTTCCAGGGTGAAGAGCTGCTCTGCTTTCAGGATGACCCCAGGAAATCCTTGGGAATTATTCCCACCCTGTTTTAACAGCTGCTGCGTAACCAGTGGCTTGTCCGGTTACCGTTGCAGCTGTTTTTGGTTTTTTACTAAGAGGTCGCTGCGGAGGAGTGATATACTCCGGGCCTCTTTTCAGCTTTACCTTTCCCGTTGGAGGTTCCTTCGGGGAGGTTGGGCGCTGAATAACCTGCTTCCTGGTCTCTTCAGGGGATATTCCCTGATTGAGGAATCGCAGGTATTTCCGCAACTCTGCTCCACTGGGGACTTCTCTTAGTGGGTCGTATATGCCACCCGTTTCTCCCAGTTTTGGGAGGTCGAACGGCATACGACCTTTGCGCCGTTTGACCTTTTTTCCCTCTGTGATGTGCCCGGATGAAGAGGTGGAGGTTTTCGCCAATACTTTTCCGGTGGAAGTTTTACTTTATCTGTCCATAACTGGTCCCATGAGAAGCTAGGGTCATTACTGTCCACCGCTGCAGACCCCGCTTGCAGAGGTAACGGGGTTTAATACAATGGAGTTCCCTCCGGTGCTCCAAGGTCGAAACCAGTAAGTACTATTCTCCTATATAGCCACGCATTCTTCGGGCTGGTTTCTCCTTTAGGTTTTTAATGAGGTTGTCTTCTCTTGGTCCGGGCAGTAAAGCCAAGACTCCCCCCCCCCCATTCCACTGGCCCGCGAAACTTGACCACAGACAGCCAAGAAACATTGGTATAACAGGTGATTTCGAAGTGAGCTCGAAATTTCACCCGGCATCGTAACCCTGTGTGCAATCCCTTAGCCACGATCCTACTGCTGGGACAGGTAAAGTTGGTCCGCGGCAGGGTATTCGAGGGCTGCCAGTTGAGTTTTTAGACACAACGAGAACCCACATATTTCCCCGCAGACCTCCTCCTCATATAAAATCATCTCAGAGGCCACTCCTATCCGCCACCTGGAAACGCGCCGGGTTGGTGCTTCACCCCCTCCACATCAATACATATTCCGACGAACAGCGACGAACTACGTAAGTATATACCCACTGATGTGAACCCGTATGGGATAGTGGATAGTGTATTTAGAATATAAATTATTTGAATGTATGTAGTTAATGGTAGAAATAGATTTCAGAGTAAGAAAGTATACCGTGTGCAAATAAATTAAGAGTAAGTAAATATACCGTGTGTATAAATTTATCCCACCCATCAGGATAAAGTACCCGTGGGTGTTGCAGATTTTCTGTGGTTTTCCTGTAACCTGGTAAACTTCGTTTATCAGCCAAGTGGCCGACGTCGGCACCCGCATTCCATTTATACGATGATTTATAAGTTTAATAAATCAAATTAATTCAATTCAACGAAATAACCAAAACTTCAACTAAACAACTACATTATCGCTTCTCCTCCATGCACCCACCACCATATTCTCGCCTTACGATCGGTTCTTCTTCTTAGAATCCACTTTCCAGGTAGCAAACCAGCAACAAGCACTGAAATAGTAATGAATTACACCAAAAAATCCCGCAAGGAATATTGGGAGATTGCTAAGAAAATATTTACCAGACAACGGTTGGAATGGGCAATAAGTACCTTTCAACCATATAAATCACCTGTAGTGAATGGAATATTTCCAGCACTCCTGCAGCAAGGGATAGAGGAGATTCTTCCTCACCTGCTGAAGATTATAAGACGCAGTCTAGCAGTGGGTCTAATACCTAGAAAATGGAGAAGGACAAGGGTAACCTTCATACCAAAAATAGGGAAAAAGATGGGACTGATCCCTGATCTTTCAGACCCATCTGCCTAACATCGTTTCTACTCAAAACGATGAAGAAAGTAGTGGATAACTATATAAGAACAGAGAACCTGGAGAATAAGCCACTTCATAAATGTCAGCATGCCTACAGAGCAGGTCGATCAACTGAGACGACTCTGTATCAGCTGACCGAAGTCATCCAGAGAACTATGAACAACAAAGAAATCACAATATGCGCATTCCTGAATATATCTGGAGCCTTTGACAACACAACTCATGCATCTGTCTAAGAAGCACTAAAAAGGCGTGGAGTAAATGAAACCATTGTAAAATGGATGTGTGAGTTGTTGACGACAAGGATAGCTGAGACATAAGTGGAGAATCAAACCACCTCAGTTAAAGCCATTCACGGGACAACTCAAGGGGGAGTGATATATCTGCTTCTATGGAGCCTCGTAGTAGATGAGTTGCTCTACAGGCTAACGGTGCTTGGATTCGAATGTATGGGCTATGCTGATGACAGATCTAATAGTCAGAGGCAAGTTCGAGAGCACCTCGTGTGATTTATTACAAAAGGGCCTCAGAATTATTTAGCAATTGTGCTTATCAGTGGGGCTAAACATTAACCCAAACAAGGCCATAGTAATTCCATTTACCCGGAAAAGAACACTTCCAGCCATGAAACCCCTATCTTTAAACGGGGAAATCCTATAATGGAGATAGCGATGTCAACACTCAACTAAATATAGAATAGAACTCTAACATTTAATGAAATTAACTGTCTCGACCCTTACTTAGTGGAATCTACTCATATTACTGTTTTAAATGAAACTAACTGTTTCCAGATAATTCCACAATATATTGATAAAATATTAAAAATTCTAAGAAATTTGACAATTATTGTTTCGATACTGAATATCTGACGATGAAATTTACAATCGAAACAATTGTCAAATTTCTTCAAATTTTTATCAATATATTGTGGAATTATCAAGAAACAGTTAGTATCTCCTATATTATGAAAAATACAATTCAAATTTCTTAAGTTCGACCCTGTAGCACAATTGCATCTTTTATTTGATGATTTCTACACAATGGGATTAAACCAGTTACTTTATTGCAGTTGATAAGCCAATACTATTTAGAGTGAAACTTGTTATACCTAGCTGTAATGTTATTCGGTAATCTATCAGACGTCAAGTGGATGCTTGTTTTTCAACTATAAGTGCACATTTTGTGCCTATGAAATGTCTTCATTTTTGTTTTTGTTATTGCTTCTATTAAAGTAATGGAAACATTGTGTACTTTGTACTTCATTAACGTCAAGTTCTATCACACTATGAGATTTTTTTGCCTTGAAATTGAATGACAATACGTCCTGTATTTTGACCATAATTGTCGAACTCCTTTTTGAAATAGTCAACTAAGCAAAAGGCTGCTTCATTTTCATATCACGTAAATTCCACAGAACAAATTTGATACATTTTTTTTTGCAAAACCGCCTGGTGTATTTTCATCGAAAGTTGGAATACTTCTGTTTATTTCTTCCTCATTAAGAGCGGATGAGCTTGTTTTTTTCGGGAATTTCTTGTAACTTCTTTCTTTTAGTTGCCCGGACCTTTCTTGCATATTCAAAAATTACATCTTTAAATGGATTTAGTTCTCTGTTGAACTCTTCATAAAACCTTTTCTGTACGAGTTTAGCAGAAATATTCCAAATTGTTTTCACTGTACTTTCTTTATATCGCGTGCCATATGCATGTTTCACGTTGAATGCCCAATCTTTCGGTACATCTGCTAGTTTTTCATTCGAAATTTCAACACTAATTTTGTAATTTCGATGTTCACAAAACTGCATAAACAATTTCCAAATATTGTGGTATTTTTGGTGTCAAATTTCCAATTCCTTGATCTATTTCTCTACTAGAACTATAACCCAAGCTCTGCATCTTGAAAAATTGAACGAAACTTCACTAAGCTTGACTGTTATTTTTTTTGGCGAACCTTAAAGAAATGTCAATATGGAAATATTCACATTTTGATAGGGGCGAAACACGAAAACGATTATACAACGTCGTCAAGGGTATATTCATATGCGGTGACTACCTACGCGAAATTCACGGATTTCATTGGTTTTTTTAAACATTAGTTCTATAATCATAGTTATATTTTTCAATTGCATTAACACATCTTAACGTGGTTTCACCTTTTATCTAAATTTTATAGTACATTTCCTTGCTTTCAGAATATCTAGTCTCTATTGAATCGGTTCGCTAATCTGCGAAATGATTTGAATTGTCGAATTCAATAACTCTCAATAGCGTACTCTATTGGCTGCTGTCTCAACGGCATGATACAGCTAGCGCTCGCTAGGCCCACAAGTTTTCTTACAACGATTTTTTGCATTCACCATTCACCTGCAAAGTACATTTTAGTAGTGAAGAACTGCGAAATCAATATTTTCGCTTCTACTAGTCGATAGAGTGTACTAATTGTCTGAGGTTGCCGTAGAAAATATTGGTGGTATTGATTGGATTCACAAACACTTTTGTAAATTAAATTGTGTTTTCTAATAAGGAAAAAATTGACTTAATGGCTGTTTGGAAACTAGACGGGACTTATAATTATGGGCCCCGATGCTAGGTTTTTAAAAACAATTTTATTTTCAACCTTCAAGGTCCGAAAAATGTAATAAAGTCAAAATAATTTATTGAACTTCATTAAATAGAATTCACAATTAGACTAAATAATTTTGTAGCAATTATTATCAGGTATAAACAATATAAGTGATTTCAAAGTTCAATAATAACCTTGGTGCAAGATTTAATATTTTAAATATATAAAGTAACCTTCGCGCTGAGATTTTGGTATATTTGATGTAGTAAAAAATGCCCTTGTAACTGCTATTGGGGGTTGCCTTTCATCTTCTTTCTTTTTTCCTATATGAGTTCAATTCTTCACTTATGTCCGCTGAATTATTTTAATTACTACGGAAAGAGGAATATATGCCAATGAAAAATAAATTAAAATAGGGGAAGGTGTCCTATAATGACATACTTTTTATAAAAAAAATCATAATTTTACTTTTCCGCCCAACCTATCTAATATGCGAGAAAAGTATTGGTTTACTCACTTGGTAAGCTGTAATAACAAGCCTGATTGTAATACGCCTTTAGGGGTCCAAAAAACTCACATCAAGCGGCTGCATACGGTGGGCGCAGTGAGCTGGGAAGCACATGAGAATGATGTTATTCTCTCTGCAAAACGACACAGCTGCTAAGGAAGTATGGCTTACATGACCATCAAGCAGAAGGAGTACTTTATTCTCCGGAGTGGGATTAGCACGTCAGCCACTGAACGAAGAGTTCTGAGTTCATCCAACCAGACTCTTGGTACAAACCTAAACTTCCAGGAGGTGCTTCATCAAAAAGTTCATCTTTTTTGTTTTTTCTTGAAAAGATCAAGGGTGGAGGAATATAGTTACCTGTTGCACTCATGCAACAAACAATAGTTACATTCTGGCATCTTTCTGCGCTTGTCAGGGATCCTACTTGTTTGTGCCCAGTTGATGACAATATTTTCAGAGGTTTCTGGACAGTAGACAGTCCACTTTCATCCATATTGTAAGTCTTCTCAACAATGATAGATTTTCTTGTAGAACAGAATCTAAAACCTCAAAGATTTGGAAACTTGAGGCTTGTTAAAAGCTCGTGCCCTGGCTGCTGAAGTGGGTTCTGGCCGTCGTAGAGGTATGTCGGTATTTCTTTTGCGAAATCCTCTGAGCCACTCTTTTCCTGCGATTCCTTTTTCACGGCTAAATCTATGATCTAGTTTATTTTTTTCCGCAAACTCATAAGCTAATTGTCTCACTTCGGTTGTGATTAAACCAAACAGTCTAGATTCAAGATATTTTAGGTGTTTTACCAACTCTTTCTCTGTTTGGGAATCGAAAGTTATTGAAAATCGGCCCAGACTTTTCTCTACACCTTTAACTCTTTGATTCTTATTAGCAGCTCTACGTCTAAAAGTTGCTTAGGGTTATACACTTTAGATGCTTTTAGCCATCCCATTCTTTTTTCTTTTATAGCTTGATGCGTAGATGCTTCATCCCAGGACTGTCTATTAGTCTTTCTGACGTACCTTCCAACCATGGTCATCTGTAAAAAAAATCGAATAACAATTAATATAAATCATTGTACCAAAAAGACTAGAAATTGTACTGTACGTCGTATAAAATGACTGTCATTTTAAACGCAATGTTACATTGGCAATATATATACTTAAATTATTATTGATAATGTTAAAGTTGCTATTAAAAAACCCACTTACCAATCAATTGTTCACTGTTTGCATATAACAATTAATGCCAACACAATATTTAATACTACGAAGAATGATATAAAAATGGCAATGTAAAATCCACGCATACAAAACTTTCTTTCCACTGAAACATAACCTACACAATGAAACCGTTAAATAAACCTGGAGAGATCTGTAAAATTATAGTATATTTTAATAGTGTTTGTTACTTAGTACAGTTACCGAATAAGAGATGTCGCCTCTAGTTTCCTATAATTACAGTGACTATATACGAGACAGTGGCGACAATAGGGTAACCCGTTTTTGATTGGCTGGCAGTTTGGCAGCCATATTGAGGCCAAAATCTCTTTGTTTACGTTTGGTGTATACGAAGTTTCTTATAATGCTGGTTATACTTGTGATTAGAATTATTGGTTTTGTGCTTTTTTGGTGAATATTCAGTGAAAAAGAGGTGTTTTGCCTTTACACAATTGAAAGACTTATATTTGGATTTATAAATAATCTTATTTCGAATCGGAAAATTCGTGATATTTGGTAAGCTAGCTTGCTTAACCCTAGAAATTGTATACTATTTATCAAGTTTTGATTTTTCTAGATAATAACATTTGAAATGCCGGGCTGTGCTGCAATAAATTGCAGCAATTCTGCTAAAAAAGGGTTTCCCATGAAACGTTTTCCTAGAGATCCATCTAGAAGAAAAGAATGGCTTATTAAAACTAGAAGAGATCATTGGACTCCAACAGACTATTCGTGTTTATGTGAGGTAGGTAGAAGCCTTTGTTTTACGACTTATAATTGTTATATCTAATTTAAAATTATTGTTTCTCGTTATTGAGATAAAATTGAATGTAAGATTTTGTTTAAGATTCATTTTGCTCCTGAAATGTGGGAGCGACCTCGTGTAGATGGCAAGAAAATTTTAAAGTCAAATGCTGTTCCTACAATATTTTCCTTTGTGGAACCAAAACCTAAAAGGAAATCCCCAGTTCCAAGGAAATTTATTTCTCCAAAAAAACCTAAACATTTGTCGGGTAAGTAGATATCTCTTAGTAATTACAACAAATCCCCACATAATAATGAAAAACTCTTAGTTTTTGTCCTATTAAATGTGTTTTGTTGCATTTATAGTTTAATCATTAGTTCTAGGTGAAAATATAGCTCTAGATGAGACTCTGCCAGAGGAATCACCGGAACCATCTACTTCAAATTTAGCTTTGGATGTAGAATCAGGTCAACAATTGTCGATATCTAAAAGCAGTTTGAGTGAAGACAGTCTATCCACAGCTCCCTCAGCGTTAATATCAGAAATTGATCCAATTAGTGAAATAGCTCAGTTACAGCTTGAATTAAACAGGTACAAGAAGTTGTACGGAAGAGAAAAACGTAGAGCTTATCGATACAAAAAAACTGTAAGAGCCACACGAAAGAAGCTAATAAAAAAAGAGAAAAAACTCCCAATTCTTCGGACTGTGAACTACTAAAGCAAATATTCAACGAAGATCAAATAGAAGCTTTAAAAAAGAGAAAAAATGGAAAAACAACAAAACTAATGAAGTGGACCAACAACACCGTTACAAGTTCTTTAAAATTAAAATTTAGTTGTGGTAGTAGTGGATATACTGAACTAATAAAACAAGGATATCCTCTCCCATCAACCAGAACTTTACAGAGAAAACTCCAGAACTTGAAGTTCGATTCAGGTATTCTAAATGAGGTATTTTCATTTTTAGAATTGAAAGTGGAGCAATTTTCAACTCATGAAAAGGATTGTGTCTTGGTTTTGGATGAAATGGCTATCACTCCAGGAAAAATATATGATACCTCCTTGAATAAATATTTTGGAGATGTTACTCTCCCTGAACATTCAGGCTTGGCGACACACATCTTAGTGTTTATGCTGGGAGGTATTACAGGACGTTGGAAACAGGTTGTGGCCTATTACTTCACCAGTGACTCTGTCAACGGAGCTGTCATGAAGAATATAATAATAGATATATTTAAAAAAGCCGAACAGCTTAATTTGAATATTTTAAGTATTACATCAGATATGGGTCCCTGTAATCAAGCTTTGTGGAAAGCTTGGGATATTAAAGCTGGAAAGTACAGTCCTATAAAATGCAAGATTCTGCACCCATTAAATAATGATAAAAATGTATATGTCTTTGCAGATGTTCCTCACCTATTTAAAAATATTAAATCTACGTTAGTGACAAATAAAATCATCCAGTTACCAAATAATATTGTTCTAAAGTATGGACTACCCTCTAACATGGTCATGTCCAGTCATATCTCAGACATATTAAATCATCAGAAAGATAATTTTTTTAAACTTGCACCGAAACTCTCAGAAGAAGATCTCCTTCCGACACATTTTTCTCAAATGAAAGTGTCAACTTCAACTAATGTTGTTAGTCACTCAGTTAGTAGCGCTCTCAAATTTTTGACTGAAGAACTTGATAAACCAGAATATTTAACAACGGCATGGTTTATTGACCAAGTAGAAAAATGGTTTTATTTAATGACTTCGAGACATCCTTCTTGTGCTCTAAGCAAATTTAATATTGACATTTATAAAGAAACAATATCATTTTTGGAAGGATTTATAAGTTTCTTTTCAGATATGTTGGTTGGCTATAAAAAAATTTGGAAACCTTCACAAACGGGTGTTCTAATCTCAACACAATCAATGTTAGAACTACAGTCAGAATTATTGGAAAAAAAATTATGAATTTATTTTAACTAGCCGATTTTCTCAAGACTGCCTTGAAAATTTATTTAGCGTGTTGCGAAGCAAACAAATAGTACCGAATGCGGTACAAGTTAAAAATAACTTGAAATTAATATCTATATCACAGTATTTAAAAAGTGGAACTACCAGTAGTTACGAAGAAGATGAACGGGAGTTTCTTGGGGGATTCTTGGATTCTCTTAAGGACTTAAATACAGTGTATGATGAAGTAAAGCTTCCAAGTGAATTAAAGACTCCCTCATACAATTTAAATTTCAGCGAACTTAATTCGTTATATAATATTTCAGGATATATTTTAAAAAGTATTGTGAAAACTTCAAAAACTTGTGTTGCCTGTGTAGGTGCAGCAGGTTCAAAAAAACCAATATATAAGAAGTTTTCAAAACTCTCTTTAATCAAAAGATTTAAAGAACAATCCCTTTTTTGTGACTGAAGAGGTTTTTTTATTATTTTTTAGAAATGGAATGTGTTTTCTTAAAATATTTAGATATTGTTTCACTCCAGAATATAGACATAAAAGAATTTTTTATGAAGGAAATGTCGAAAATAAATTTAAATTTACCAAATTGTCACCAACTTAAAAGCAAAATAATTAATAGATTCACTGTTTTCAGGTTGAAAATTAGTTATAAAAAATTTAAATCCGCCTCAAAAAAATATAGTAGTAAGTCATTAGCAGGTAACTTGTTATGAAATAAAAAAGTTTTCCATAATTATCAAATAAAATCAATAAAAGACAAATAACACATCAGAAATTTTATTTATATCAATTTTTATAGTTTATAATCCTGACGATGCAAATGTAATTTAGGAAACCGATCAAGTAATATATGTTATATTTTTGTTGTTGAATTTGTTATTTATAGATTTTACTTGATAATTAACTGAATCTATGGTTATATTTGAAGACAATAACAGTTGTACCTATAGCAATATAATTTTTTGCATGATTTGTCCCCTATCATACTATACAAGCAATTAATATTCATTATTTTTTTGTATCATTATTTATCCTTATTATATACTAAATATTATTAGGTAAAAAAATAAAAATTGCGTGTTTTATTTAAATATACCCATTTCCTATCAAAATCAAAGATATATAATGTATATTTTCATGTATTTGTGTTTCAAATTGATAATTTTATCATACATTTCTATTTAAATTATATGCATTTGATATTCAAATTAGCCTCAATATGGCGGATGGGCGGAGCTTATTCTCAATTGTCGCCACTGTCTTGTATATAGTCACTGTACCTATAATTACAGTGACTATACAGTGACTATATACAAGACAGTGGCGACAATTATGGTCGTCCTAGTGATTGGTTATCTATGTCACGTGGTATCGGCCGCCATTAGTTTGCTAAATGTTTGTTTATTTACGATTTGGTTCTATAGTGTTCTTACCACAGTTTTTGGTATTTGGAAGTTTTCGTGCAAAATTTGGTGTTTAAGTGCTATTTATAAACGTTCTGGACTGAAGACTTATTTATTCGTGTATTATTAATTGCTTTGGAACTATAATTATCATTTCATACACCATTTTCACTTGAGGTTTTTGGTTAAGCTATAAGTATAGTAGATACGTTTAATATTACTGTACTTGTATTGTTATGTATGGTTTAGAGTAACAAAATTAGTGATTAATACATATATTATTCAAATAAATATCTATTTTGGCCTTTTTATAACCAAATGTCCTTGGTTCTTACAGTGGATTTGAGCATAGTTTTAGACATTGAATTCATCGATTAAATTAAAACATAAATGTATTCTCGAGTTTTACCACTTGTTTCTTGTTATTTCTAAACTCTGTCCCTAAAACGTTGCATAAAAATTAAAGTCTTAAAAGTATTTTGCTTTTATTTGTAATAGGACAATGCCTGGTTGTGCTGATGTAAATTGCAGAAATTCTGCAAAAACGAGTTTATTATGAAACACTTTTCAAAAGATCCTGTAAGGAGGCAGTGGCTCATTAAGACCAGAAGGGACAATTGGCAACATTTTTATGTCAAAAAAATGTGTGAAGAAAATTTAGTTCTAAATATAATACCAGATTGTCATAAATTGAAAAATAAAATTATTAAACGCTACATTATTGTATTCAGATTAAAAACAAGTTCAAAAAAATTAGCTAGTTAGTCCGTTGCTGGTAATTTGTTATGAATATTCAATAAATAATTGTAATAGAACATTTTTTATCTTATTATTTATTTGCTTGATGGTTTTTTAATTAAACATAAAATCTCTGAGACAAATTCAAAAATATTGGGGCATTATGACATGTACAATGACCAAAAATATTAGATATAAGCTTTATATTATCTTCTTTATTTAATAGTGTAAAACATTTAATTACATAAATATTAAATAGGTATGTGTTTCATTTTTTCTGGTGGAGTTTCAATGTCAGAATTGCAGGTACAGTCTGTAACATATAAAAACATTCATTGATTAATTTCAGATTAGATGAAAAAATAAACATAGGGTAATTATTTCCTAATTATGTACTGAAACTGGATATAACTCTGACTAAAACCGTAATAGTCCAAATTTGTATCCCAATAACAAGTCAAATTAAAATATTTTATTACTTATTTTATTTTTTCCTATTCACACAAGAATAGGGATTAACATCCCTCTGTGGCATATTTCTATCTAATTCACTACCTGCTTTTGCTTTTGTTAAGAGGCCTGGTGTATTATTTCCGCTCCGGTTATATTTGTGGCAATGATAGATTAAAGAAAGACTCCCTAGTACATATTCCTACACTACACATTACAATATATTGTAGTAGCTATTTGTTTAGCATGACATTTAACATTATAATCCAGAATTTAAGAACTTACCTTATATCTTTATCAGATGGTAAATAGAGATACATCCATAATTGTGTATGCAACAACATTACATCCTTGAAGATTTTTATTAAAATCGGTCCACTTTTTCCAAAAATATTTTATGATTCACCTAATAAAAGAGGTTTTATTTAAAATTGCACATTCAAAACTAGTTTAAAAGTGGTAAAACCCTTTTAAAAAGAGTTATTTAGTTGCATGTAGTCAAATGTAAATAGATCAAAATTAGCAAACTAATGGCGGATGGGCGGAGCTTATACCCAATTGTCGCCACTCTCTTGTATATAGTCACTGTACCTATAATACAGCAAGTGTTCATTTTAGCAGCTATGTCATTTTAGGACACTTTCCCCTACAAATTCCAAAATATTGTAAATTCTGTTATAAGATGTTTTAATGTCACTAAAGTAATTTGGTTCTTTATTTCACAAATGAATTTCGTCGAGAGGTATATTTTCAAATAATATTTCTGCGTTTCTTGAATATGGTTTTTGTACTACTGGTAGCAATGAAGGTTGACTTTCTGATATAAATTTGTCGTTCTGGCATTGGTAGATATGGTATAGAAACCAAATAATTTCCTTTAAGAATTGTGACATCTTCCACAAATAATTTCAATTTTGATCGGTGCCCTCTTGCAGCTTCTTGGCTTGGTTTTTAGTTGAAATAGTAAAGATAAACAATCTCTTGTTTCTATTCCACAGAACACGCTTTTTCACGGCAGTAGTAGTTGGGGTACAGATTTTGACAGGGCTGTGAGACGTATTAATAGAACATTTCATTCATGATCAGTTTGAAAAGTATATACTTGTTGAATTTATGGTGGTAATTGAGAATAAGTGACAACAGTAAAACTCCGCAAGAAAGAACTGTAGGAAAATGAATTGCGAAAACCATTCTCGTATCTTAATGGAAATGCATCAATTTTCAAAACTAGATAATATATGTACATAAGTGTAATTATCTCAATTTTGAAAAAGCAGTTCGTTTGAATGGTATCTCAAAATTGTTTCAACTCTTGATTTGACTTCTTCAACTTTTATTATATGTATGTATGTAAAACCTCCAATCGTGCAAAAGGTATAGAATTCTCTTTTCCATCTCAAAGCTATAAAATAATGTTAAAACTCAAATTTGATTGATGTTGGATATTTCTAGTTTGTAAATAATCGGTGAATTCAAAAACAAATTGTTTAAATATTCAATTTCATTTATAGATTCTCCTAATGGTCGTGTTGCTCAACATTTGACTGATGACAAGCGCATACAATCCTGAAAATGAGTATAATATTAGGGACTCGTTCACTTTTAGTAATTTTATGAATAATTTTATAATACCTGACAATTACATTTTGGTCAGTTTTGACGCTGTTTCGTTATTTACAAATTTACCATTGCCTGTCAATCTAGAAAGTATCACAAAACATTGGAATGAAATACGTCCACATTGTCATTTTAGTTTACCAGCTTTTAAAAAGTCACTTCATTTCGTTTTCGTTTTTAACGATAAGTTTTACAAATTTTCGGTACCCCAATGGGGTCTACAATTTCCCCTATTTTAGTAAATTTTGATTAGACGATTTAATTAAGCATTGCACTGGTTTACTTGAATTTCCAGTTCCTTATGTGAAAATGTATGTAGATGACTTAATTTTGGTTCTTCCTGTAGATAAGGCTCAAGTTACTTTGGATTTGTCCAACTCGTATAACGAGCACTTACAGTTTACCACCGAAATCGAAGAAAATGGTTTTTTACCTTTTCTAGATATGAAAGTGCACAGAGGTATTGACAATACTATGAAAACTTCATGGTATAGAAAACCTATGTGTAGTAATAGGTTCATTAGCTATTGGTCGTGTCACCCTCCAAGGATGAAAACAAATTTGATTCTTGTCCTTAAGGATAGAGTTAGTAGATTGTCCCATCCTGATTTTCAGAGGAACGATTTCATTGTTTTGAGGGGTATGTTGATCGAAAATTCTTACCTTGTTAAAATGCTTAATAAGATTCTTTTCAGCACGCCTGCCTTTATTAGCGATGATTCATCTCAACGTATTGACAATGTGGATATGTGTTTTGGTTCGTTACCCTACATACCTAACCTAACCCCTAATTTGTTAAAGGTCTTAAGAGGTGTAAACAACGTCAGAGTAGCAACTTATAATATTTTAACTATTAATGGTTTATATACTAAAACTAAATTGAGTAGGGTTCAAAATTCAAATTTGATTTACAGCATGCCTTGTAATTCCTGTGAAAAAAATAGACATAGGTCAGACTTCCAGATGTCTATCTGGAAGGTTGACATCTCATAAGAGCGATTGTCGAAATTTCAGGTTGTCTTGCTCTTTGGCAGAACATGTAATCAATGACAATCACATAATGAATTTTGAAGACGCTAAAATTATGGATAAAGAAAGAAACTACGGAAAAAGGCTTTTCCTTGAAATGTGCCTTATTTACAAAAAACAGGGACAATTGTTTGAATAAGAAATCAGATTTGGTTGGCTTGCGTAAGATTTACACCTATCTTTTATCTATTACTGAAAGTGAGACATATTCACACCTTGACTCAATGTAATGAACTTTTGGTTTCCACCTTGTATTCATGAATCCTTTTAAATAATTTTTAATCCAGCAATTTGTTTTTCATCATTTTAATTTGGATGGGGAACTATTTTCTAGTTTAATTTTTGAATCTCTTTGTGTGTTAGAGATCCATTATTTGTTCTAAATCTTCGAATAATCAAAATTGTTTGTTTGTTGGTCTAATGCGTGCTAATAACATATCCCCTTTTTACTTTAACAAGAACCTGAATTATACAAAATAATTTAAAACGTTTCGCTTTCCTATTCAGTTTTGTCAGTAGAGCAATAGTTATTAGTGAGAGTTGTAATTGTTGAGTAATGTTAATTTTTATCTAACCTTGTTGGTAGAATGCGAGAGATCATATACTCTATATATACGACATATCCACTGTTTAAACTGTCTCCACATTTCTTTAACACTTTAATTTCATTACAAAACTGCTCGGCAATGTTCGACAAATTAACAATAGCCATGTTTAAGCATATTACAAACGTAAAATGAACGTTAATAAATATTTGTTTTCCATCAGTAACTGTCAGCGGCTATATTTATGACGTCATAGCTTTTTCGATCTATAGAAGGTAATCATAGAAAACGTCTTTTTTGGAAACAGCGTATATTGCAGAACAAAATTATTGCATAAATAAAAAAACAGACTTAAATAATCTTAGTGTTATCTATGCCTATCTTTTAGATTTTGAAAAAAAACACAACATTCATAACAATCTTTAATTTTATGAAAAATAAATCAAAATTATAGTAGTTGAAGATCAAATAATTTATTTCCTTGGGTTCCTAGGTTGTTTGAAACAATTGAAAGACGATTATATTTCTCATTTTTCTATCGAAAATGGATATAATTTTAACGTTTCGCTCCTTCTTTGGAAGCATTTTCAAAATGATACCATTGTAAAATTAAGGGACGATTAAAATATTTGCAGATAGATATATACATCAATAAAAACATAGTATTAAAATCGATGTATTTACCTTAGAATTTCAATGAAACGATACTATACGAGGTAGGTTGAATTAGTTAGCAGCTTATAATAAATTTGGTTCAAGTTTTTTATATTCTGTCTATCATTCACAGAAAACTTATCTTGTTTTATGTGTACCATTTCTTTAATTGATAATTTGTGTCTTGAGCTAAGATTTTTGTTGTTCTATAATCAAATTCATGATTCTCCGTGCTCTCATGTTTGTGTAAAGCAGTTGATGCATTTTTTGTATATTTGTGATCATTCATTCTGCTCTCCAAGTATTGTGTAGTCATTCCTATATAATTCTTTGGACAATTCATGCATGGTATGGAGTATATAATATTTGATTTCTTAGTATCTATGGTTTTGTTTTTTAGTTTATTAAAAAGTGGCGATAATGTGTTGTGGGATTTATGGATTACATTGTTGTTATGTTTTGATAAGATGTATTTAAGTTTTTCTGATAATTGATTTGTAGGGCTATATATGTATCTTTTTCTTGGCTTGGTTTTATTTGTATACTTGGTTTTATGTTATTATTGTATAATTTATATGTACGTCGTTGAATGATTCTATTAATTTGATTTTCTGAATATTGATTATTTGTCAGAACTATAATAACACTGTTTTTTTTTGTATATACTTTGGTTATTATTTTGTTTTTGGTTTTTATAAGTGTCATGTCTAGAAAATATATCTTGTTATTGTTTTCGATTTCTAAAGTGAATTGGATACTTGGCTTGAATTTATTAAAAGCACTTAGGAAAGCATCGCACTTGTTACTGGGAATTACAGCTAAACAGTCATCACCGTACCTTTTGAAAAATGTTATATCAAAATTTATATCATTTAATACTTTTTCTTCTATATATTCCATATCAATTTGCGTTAGACTTAAGGAAATTGGAGATCCCATTGTACATCCGTTTAGTTGTTGGAAAAAGTTGTCATTATATTTGTTTGGATAAGCATAATGCCTTCTAGAAATTCGTTATAATTAAGTGATGTATGTTGTTTGATCGAATCCCATTTATCTTTTAGTATATGTTATAAGAGCATTTGGAATATTTGTGTACATTGAGATGACGTCTAGGGATATGGTTTCATAATTATCAGGAATATACACTGTATCTAAAAATTGTTTGAGCATAAAAGAATCTTTCACATAAAAATTATTTTTGGTTGTTTTTGATAGACTGTACCAAGATATTTAGATAGTTTATAAAAAGGTGATTGGATGTATGACACCAACGGACGCATTGGTACATTTGGTTTATGTAGTTTTGGTGGTCCATATAGTTTTGGTGATAAAGCATTGTGTGTTTGTATTTTTTTTTGCTTCGTTTGCATTCATAGAACCGTTATTTAAAACAAATTTTATAAATGTATTATTTTTGCTTTCAAATATTTTGGCTTAATCTAATTTAACAGTAACTCTGTCATTTTATTATTATTGTTCATTATTAGTGCTTAATTTCATTTATCCGGTTGTATAATTGTAATTTGGGATTGCATTTTATAAATTCTTTAGTTTTCTTCAATTTTTTTTGGACATTTTTTTGAGTTTTGAGTTTTATTATGACGGTGTCTTATTTTATGATTGGTGATAGTACTCGTATTTACTACATCAGCTCTAATATTGTCTTTTATTTGATCTGGTTTATGTATAATGGCTGTTTCTATATTTGCAATATATTCTGGATAAGGTAGTTCGTTCTCAATCTTGTATGGAAGAGCGAATTTTTTTCCATATGCTAATTTTTCTGTTATGTAATTTGGTATATGTGTATTAGAGATATTTTCAAGCCACGACTCAGAGTTTATCTAAATATCATTTTGTGTACAGTTATTAATTAAATTATTGAACGTTTTTGAATCTGCTTATTTTATTTTTTGAAATTGTTTTTCATGTTTTGTTTTTTATAGATTTACATATGAATTCAACAAGTTTTCTGGAATGATATTTTTCAATTTGTTTATTTCGCAATCAATAGCTTTTTCTAGTTTTTTTTTATATGTTTAACAGACTTACTGATACTCAAGTTAATAATTTTTAATTTAGTTGTATTTAGTATTCATTATATTTTAAAGACATGCTAAAACACGTGGATTTTTGTTCTAAGGGAGACACAGTTTTACGATGCAGACATCTGTCAACAGATCATTAGAAAGGCATTTAGATGGATTATGCAGACATGGTGATCGTCAACGATTTTTTCAATATTTAGAAAATTCCACTTTGGATGTATTAAGAAAATACCTAAATTTATTATCTAACAACAATGTTAAACAAACTGTCTTAGTATCAAATTGCTAGTTTTTTTAAAAAGCCTTTCTACTGATGTGCTACACATGGTATATTACCTATTTAAAAATAAGGGGTTGTGCAAGTGGAAGGGAGAGGGTTGACAAATTACAGATGTCTGTATAGTGAAAATGTGTCCTCCCTAGGATAAAAATCGACATGTTTCAGCATTTCCTTAAACTCTAATGAATGCTGCCAAATATCGGGGTGGACTGTTTTCTGTAGCCCACTCTGTGGGGTGGATCTGTCTCCACTATCCTAATTGTATTTATTCACTGGTTTCCCGTCATGTCTTCCAGTCTCTTGTTTTCTTCTCCCATCTTGTAACTCCTGCTCTGTGTAAATTATCTTCCACTTCTAACCATTTCGATCTGGGTCTTCCACGGCATGGAAACTGTAATTATCGCTGAAATTACGATAGCAAGCGGTAGCGACGCTTTATGAAACGAAACCCATTGTATAAACTATTCTATAAGTAGTGCTTCGTTTCGCCACTCTTCGCTATCGTAAGCTTTTAAGTAATGATACGAAAGTACATGATTGCCCCCGAAATATCTTGAAAGTGAGTACGGCAACGTCGCCATACTGTATTGGCCTTTGTCGCCTTTACAAAAAAGAAGAAAAAGGGTTGAACCTAACCAAAAATTATAGTGTTTTTGTTTTTAGGCTTATTTCAGAATGAAACAGGGCTATTGTAGAGAGTAGCATGACGCGACTTCGGAAAAATTTCAATGTCGTTTTTCGTTTTCCTAGATGATGCCAAAATCACCCCCCATTCCAAAGGTTATATATATATATATATATATATATATATATATATATATATATATATATATATGTGTGTGTGTGTGTGTGTGTTATAACGGAATTTGTAAGCACGATAGAGGGCGTATTTTTTGACGGATCGAAACCAAACTCGCTACAAAAATCGGTTAGGCCAAAATTTTGAACGACTTCGTTAATGAGCCAAATCGGCCCAGTAAAAACAAAATGGCGGCCTGTCAAAGTTGAAGAAAAATCGTATTTCCTTTGTTTTTCATTTGACGCAAAAAAGTTACTGAGCTTTCTCATAGACCTTAACACGTTCTACAACTTTTATATTCAACATTTTTCTCTAAATCGTACATTAAAACATTTATTTAAGAAAATTCACAAATTTACCAGAATTTATTTTTATTTTTTGTTTTTGATTTGATGCCAAAATGCTACATTGGTTTTTTGTACATCTCAAAACATTCTATTACTTTTGTATCTAATTTTTTATTTTGAGTTTTATGCAAAAATGTTACTGAAATAAGCCTGTCCAATTGGTCCTGTGTCATTGGGATTTTTAAATTTTCACATTAATTCTTTTATCTATTGAATAATAAAATGTTGCCATCAAATATCGCAATGTTTCAAGTTGAAAGAAGGGGTCAATTACGGTTAACCCGTGAGGAGTGTAGATTTCTTCGTACTAGAAGTGACCCATTTAGTCTATCAACTGAAAAATTTATTGATATTTTTCGTTTTAATAAGGAATTAGTAATATATCTGTTTGAAGAACTTCAGCCATTTATGAATGATGCCAATAGAATAACAAGGGTACCATTTCAACAAAGAATCCTTATAGCTTTGAGGTTCTTTGCAACATGAAATTACCAACAGGGTATTGGGCAAGAATACTTGCTTGCTCCAGTCCACTCCAGTCAGCCAATGGTAAGCCGTGCAGTAAAAGAAGTATCCAGACTATTATTTACTCATTTTGCCAATTACTGGAGAAAATTCCCTGATGAAAATAAGAAACAAGCATGTTTTTTGCATATTGTGGTATGGGGTAATTGGAGCAATTGATTGCACTCATGTAAGAATAATAGCACCATCGAATGAAGAACATGCTTAACTTAACAGAAAAGGTAATCATTCCATAAACATTCAGCTAATTTGTGACATTGACTTAATGATACTTAATGTAAATGGAAGATAAACGGTTTTAAAGATTAAAACTAACTTTTCCGCGTCTGTGGCCCTGAACAATATTCTATCATAAAATTGTTAGTTGTATACAGTTCGGGGAATGTATCGTGCTAACAAACCAAAATTTATCCAAAAATAACCAAAAATGTAGTATATCTGGATTTATAGGACCCGCTGTACTCGCTCTAGTCAACTGAAAATCAATAGGGTACATCTGTGAGACACCTTGAATAATATTCAATCATAAAATTGATCAATCGTAGACTCTCTGGAGGCTGTATCGTGCTAACAAACTGAAAATTCTCCAAAAATGACAAAAATTTGGTACTTCAAGTACCATAGCACCCGTTGTACTGGCTTTAGTGAGCTGAATATCAATAGGGTTAATCTTTGAGACCCTATGAATAATATCCAATCATGAAATTGGTCATTTGTATATACTCCGGAGGCTGTATCGTGCTAACAAACTGAAACTTCTCCAAAATGACAAAATGTCGTACTTCAAGTACCATAGCACCCGTTGTACTGGCTCTGGTGAACTGAAAATCAATAGGGTTCATCTGTGACATGTCCTTAACAATATTCGATCATAAAATTGATGACTTATTGCACTCCGGAGGCTGTATCGTGCTAACAAGACATGTAAGAAAAAGTGGCCGACGACAACGACGACGACGACATACACATAGGATTTTTTTCTAGAAACCATTTTTTCGTATTGTTGTTAATGCAACACGTAAAAATAACTCAAAATTTTTTTTCAAAATTCCAACTTTTTTTGGGGTAAACCAATACTTTTCTCGCATATTAGATAGGTTGGGCGGAAAAGTAATACACTGGTGGTAATAATGATTCTCTTATATAGAGGCAGTTAAGACTCAGATGCGAATAAATTATGAAAATGGAGAAGGAAATATATGCTTGGTGATTCTGGATACCCTCAAGAACCTTGGCTGATAACACCAATCCAAGGAGCTCTTCAGAACTCTCCTGAAGATCGACACAATCAGGTATACTTAAGGAAAGGTTTCGATGCCTTTTAAGAGAAAGGGAGTTCCGATATACCCCAGAATAAGCTGGAACTATAATTAATGCATGTTGTATTTCACACAACATCTGTATAAATGCTGGAATCGCTTTTAATGAGCCCGTTGAGTGGATGATGATGATGATAATGAAAAAAATAATATTGAGGTTAAAGGAAATGTACGGCTCCAACTAGGAAGGCAAGCCAGAAATAATTTAATTCGTAGGTATTTTAATGTTGTTGATGTTTAATATGTTTAATTCAAAACTTATCATGAAAAAAATTTCACCAATTAGATGTTAAAAATTTGCTCTTTAATTCATTTCTATTATTAATATATAAGCATGTTTTTTTGTAGTTTGTCACATATTTAAACAAATTTATCTAGTTCCATTTTGGGCTATCTGCATTTTGTATAATGCATTTTTTGGTTTACTTTTTATCTTTTGTGTTGGATTAAAAAACATGTATTGCTTGGAAATAAAATAAGAAATGTATTGGTTTCTTTTATTTTTAGTCTATCCTACTAAAAAACAAATTTATTCGTTTGAAAAATATTTTTAATCCAACAAACTGAAATTTTATGAAGGAGTGGAAGGGCCAAATACAGTAATATTTTTTCCACAATAAATTTTGACAAAAAACTCAATTTAACATATTTTTTTACAAAATTTTCTAAAAGAATACAATACCTCGTATTTTTTACAAAATTTTAAAATCAGTGCAGTTTCGACATTTCTGCAAAGTTTTATGAAAAAAAAAATGAAATTTTGAGTTTATTAGGAAAATTTTCAATTGCATTTAATCCTTCTACGCCTTCGTATCTATAATTAATTTTAATAATTCAATTAAAATAGTTTTCAAGAATTTAATATATTCTTTCTTGGGCATCAGATCAATCTGAGTTTTTATTCAGCTCTTTGAGTATATTTATAGTTTCTTCATGTATGTTTTGCAGTTAATTATTTGTATTTTTTAACCGTGATTTTGAAGACAAAGGAGTGTGAGATGATTTAGATGGAGTCACAATCACTGACTGTAACTTTGATTGTTTCAGGCTGTTACCAGTAATTTTTCCATTATGTTTTTTTGAACTAAAACTTCCTTCAGTTCGTTGTTAGTTCTATTATTTTAATTATTCTTGTCTTCATACCACATTAATGGTGGAAGATATGGTGGTAGATCTCTCAATAGGGATTCAGGTTCTACATTCGGTTCGGTACTTGGTTCAGCAGGTTCATTTGTTGATAATAAATATTTCGATCCAGATTGAACTGTAGGTTCTCCAGATTTAATTGACTAAAATATAAATATCTCTAAATTATTGTAAAAAATTTAAAAAAACAGTTAAATCATCGAAAAAAAGTTAGTGTCACCATATTTTTACAAAAATTTTTTTTATTAAGATTCAAACACCTAGAAACTTCTTATATAATATATATATATATATATATATATATATATATATGTATATATAAAATACAGTTTCATAAGATACGAGGTGTGCCCATATGATATATAAATTGCGGTTTTTCTACTGTACACCTACGTTTGATTCGAAATGTTAATAATTTCGAATTGGGGATGTAATTCAATATTCTGCCTGGCATTAACCAAGAAAGTAGCTTTCGCTTTGACTTCGGTTACCACGTTCGGCTCTACGACTACTGTACTACATATGGTAACTTAAATATGTATCCTAGATAGTACTGATAATACTGAAAAAAATTGTCAATATAACATTATAAGTACATAATACAAATATTTTACAAGTTGATTATATTTTTCATTTCTATTTTTTTTTATTAACACCAAGTCCTATTCCTCTCTTCCAATATTAATTTTCTGTTCATTAATTCTAGTATTTTATTATCTTTGCTTTTTTTGTACTCCCTTTTTTCTTACCATTCCTCCTTTTTACTTTCAAAATATTGTCTTTTAACTTTGAAATATTCAATATTAGCATTTTTTCGTTTGTTTTTATTTTCATTCATAGGTTTACTAAGTTTCCAGATTTTCATTTCTCGGAGTTGAGGTTGTAGGTGAATTAGTAATTTCTAGTAAAGTACTGTCATTTACAAGATTTGTTGGAATAGCATTTTCCTCCTGATTTTTAAGTGCTTCTGCTGTTAAGCTTGAAATATTAATAGAATGAGGAGAGGTGATATTAGGCTGATTGCCTAATATTTCGTCCATCATTTTAAAATACTCAAATCGAATTGGGCCTCTTCCAGTTTTAGAAATATTATCCTTACAAATTTTGTACGTTCTCAACAAGTTCCTCCATTTTCGAGAGCAAACATCAGAGTTGAACTAGAATTAAATTAAATTAAAAAATATTTCTTTTGGTTATAAAATTGTATTAATAATTTGCATCAAAGTTTTGACTACTAAGTATATTGGCCACATTTTGCCAAACATTTTTTCTTTTACGAGGATCATTTAATTCATCCCTCAGTGAATCAACTGTATTAATTAACGCGGTTGTGCTTTCAAAGTTCCAATAGGTCTCATCAATTACTATTATTTAATGAAGATTCTTCAGCATTGTCCTAGGTATGGTTATCTAAAATTTCGTCATTTTGGTTGGGTCGATAATACTCTTTACAAAGTTGTAAGAGTATTAAAAAAAATCAATGTCTAAAATAATTACATTATGTATTAGGTAAATAAAATTAAAAGTTATGTTCAATTTACCTGTTTCTGGAACTAAGTCCAATATCATAGGATAAGTTTGTTTCATTATCCTTTATCGTAATTGTAATAAAATTATTAGTATTGGCATATAAGTCCTCACACATTTTGAAGGCACTTCAAAATAAATTCAAATTTTGATTTTTTTCGTTATGGTTTGAGGTTATGATTAACTAAACGGAGCAAATAATCTTAACCGAACCCCCTCTAGAGGTAGTGCAGTTAGGGGCAAGGGGAAGGCAATAGTTCAGCTATTTTCAAAGTCAGCGCTTAAAAAGAATACGCAAAAGCATTCAAGTGAACAGAGCAACTGATCTGCTCGAGCAAATCCCGTAAAAAGAACACAGCAATTGTAAACGTTCGCGGGTTGATACAAACGAATGCAACTAATATGTCAGTTAGGTTAAAAGACCGGAAAGTCAATAATGTTTTTTATAATGTGTGTGGTCGCCACATTGCTACCCCGCTTAAAAGAAAAATGATATAAAAAATTGGAACAAATTTCCTAAAAAATTAAAATTTGAAAATAACGTTAAAATAGTAAAATAAAATGGAAACTCTAATAAATGTGAATTATCGGATTCAAAGTGAATGATACTTTCTTTTCCATAAATCTAGGAACTGATAAAGTATTGTCATCCGATTAAACGAATGCATGTTTCAAATTATTAATGCTAATAATTTGTTCCTCGCCATTTTTAAAAATTGTAATCGTATTTTCATCATTTTTGATGTTTTTGAAAGGACCTTTAAAAGATTGAGAAAGTGCAGGTTTTCTTTGGTATTTTAACACAACCGAAATCAGCTTTTTCTAATTCAGACGAAACGAATATTTTATTGAGTCCATGTCTTGTGACTGTTTCTAGTCTAAAGTGATTAAAATTTTGACGTAAGTGGTTTAAAATTTTATTCGAGTCTGGTTCAACTTGTGTGTCGACTAAAAATTCACATGGTAACCTCAAAAATTGACCATATACCAACTCCGCTGCAGAGCATTGCAAATCCTCCTTGAGTGTGGATCTAAGACCCAACAACATAAAAGGAAGATGCCACACTACCGTCTTTATTTTTTTGTGATTTTTCGATACAATCTGATGCGAAATTTATTTCTGCTGAGGACATTGGAGAATCTCTCGGGATTATAATTACATTCGGAAATAGACTTCACTTCTTGTGCACTGCCAAGCGATGAAATACTGAGCAGAAAATCCGTCACATGCGCGAAAGCTGCTTTGCCAGTAGAAATGTTAAACATCTGATCTTTATCAATATTTTCATCAAAAGGATTAATTACCTGCTTTATTGTTTCAACTATATTATTTAAATGTATTTTATCTTTTGTAATCTGATTCTCTTGTAAACAATGCGACGTACCGCCTTAACTTATTAATGTCATGTTCCGATATTCCCGAACAGTACTGCCCAGTAAATTTAGCCGTTCCAATTTTACTGAAATTCACTATTATCGCGGCACTAAAAAATTTACTGGTGCTACTTAAAGAGAAATGGATATGTAGTTGCAGTAATGTGACAGCTGACAGTACATGAATGATAAGTTGTTAATGTTATAGATTAAAAAATATTGTTATTCCAATCTGCATACAGCAAAAAATGTTTGAAGTTGTACTGGAAGATTTTAGCGTAGAAGTTGATGCTGAAACCGCTGCTAATCTTCAAGGTGTGTTCTCCATTGTTGTTCATATAGATGTAGCTAACTCAGTTTAAGAATGATTTTTTTTAGATGCGAATTTTGCTAGGCGAAATTTGTAGGCCATCAGGAGAGAGGTTCAAAACTGCCCGAGTTCTCTTTACTTACCTGAAATGTAGTTTGGAAATATCTGGAGTAGGTATAATTACCATCTACATTTTGAATGTAACCCTCTATTCGTGGTATCCTTTTAATTGGTCCTCTAATCTTAGGAAGAATAGTAATTAAATTTATGGAATCTTCCATAGATTCATTAGAGATTGAGGTACTTGAGCAATCTGATTTTTCTGATGAATCAGAATCGCTGTATCACTTAATATATCATCCAATAAGATACGTTTCATTTCCTCCATCGTTTCAATAAACATGAAAACAAAAGGAATAGATTATTTTCTGTACAACCAAAGCTTGTCACCGATCTACTGCCCGAATTGTTCCGAAATGAATTTGCATTTTAAGATTACTGCCACTGTCAAGCGTTCCGAAATGGCTTACTGTGGCCACTAATACTAGCAATATCGGAACGTAGCGTAAACCTGTTTCTTCTTCAACGGCTGTTAAAATTTTCGTTCACATACTATGCGTGAGTGCCCACTTTAATCTCGCACTTATAGAGTTTGTGAATTGAGTAACTCCAGTCAAAGTATTGCCAGCATCAGCATTGATAGTTTGCTCCAATTACAAGACTACTAGTGATCTAGCGAGCTTTGCTTTGTCCTTACTTATCGCACGAAAAGAATGGACCATCTTTTCTCTTGCGCTCACACTTTCCTGGAGGGAGAAACGATTATTCAAAGCATTGCAACCTCTGCTTGCGGCCATTTTTTCACTGGCTACCGTGGATTATCGTAAACAGAAAATATATAAATTTTAATTATGTATTAAATTTTTCAAAAAAACAGATGACTGTAAATAATTAACAATAATATACCTGTTTAAACCTGGCATCCGTAACGTCGCGGTTGACTGAGAGCTGGCAACCATTTTTTCTTCTATTCTTTACATCATTTCCTTTAAAACGACGTAAAATTGATTAAAAAAACATATAGCTGCAATTTATATTAGCACATTAATTATACAAAAATTAATTGCAGATAACTGCGGCTAATTTTTTATAGGCAACCTGTCACTAATCCATTGCATACTCCCTCAACATTAATTTAAAATTAATTTCATCAAAAAAACAGATAGCTGCAGAATCGAGCAGTGGGATCTTAGAATATAAATTGATTTATTTTCTACAAAAGTAATAATTTCCAAGTCCACTATAACATTAATATTATAATCATTAGTTTTCGTCAATATGATATCAATTCTTCCACCATAGTGCAGAGGAACCTAATCCTAATTAATATATTTGTTGATCTCAATATTTATTGGCATTAACAACTGAAATATCTAATGTTAGTGGCTCAATAGTATTTCATAACATTTCAATTATTAATTTTCCGCTAACCCTATCTACGAAACGAGAAAAGTATTGGTTTACCCCAAAAAAAGTTGGAACTTTTGATTTTTTGAGTTAATTCTACGTTTTGCAGGGTATGTCGTCTTCATCGTCGGCCACTTTTTCTTGTTAGCACGATACAGCCTCCGGATGTATACAAGTGACCAATTTTATTATTGGATATTGTTCAGGGCATCTCACAAAAGAAATACTATTGATTTTCAGCTCACCTGAGCTAGTACAACGGGTGCTTTGGTACTGGAAGTACCATATTTTGGAAAAAATTCGGTTTGTTAGCATGATACAGCCTCTGGAGTGTATAAAAGTGATAAATTTCATGATTGGATATTGTTCAGAGCGCTTCACAAATAAACCCGATTGAGTTTCAGCTCACCATACCAGTGAATCGGGTAATATAAATCCAGATATTCTGCATTTTTAGAGAAATTTCGGCTTTTCAGCACGATACAGCCTCTGGAGTGTGTACAAGTGACCAATTTTATGATTGAATATCGTCTCACAGATGAACGCTATTGATTTTCAGATCATCAGAGTCCATACAACGGGTGCTTTGGTACCTGAAGTACTACATTTTGGTAATTTTTGGAGAAATTTCGGTTTGTTAGCATGATTCAGCCTCCGGAGTGTATACAAGTGACCAATTGTACGATTGGATATTGTTCAGGACGTCTCACAAATTAAACCTATTGATTTTCAGCTCCCTATAGCCAGTACAACGAGTCCTATAAATTCAGATATGCTATGGTCATATATTGATTTTCAGGTTATCAGAGCTAGTATAACGGGTCCTATAAATTCAGATATACTACATTTTTTATAAAAAAATATTGCGTTGATTTTCAACAACAATCGGAGAGGTACATTTACTTATCTATACCTCAGAAATAATTTCCATAGGTCGTGATATAAAATCCAATGTAATTTCTAAAGACAACTGTATTATGAACTCTTCTTCGAAGAGGATTTTTAATCCACAAATAACAAATTATTACATTAATTGGAATACATATATTTCAACAAACTCAGATAAACAAAAATTTACTGCTTGATTAATAAAAATAAAATTGAAAGGAATAAGTGTCAAGAATATTAAAAAATGTTTCAAATAATTTCAAACATACTTCCCCCCCCCCATTGAAGTTTCTTAGCTTCGATAAGGGAATAATAATAAAAAATTCAACGTACTATTTATCAACGAAGAAATTAGCTTTCTAATTAATCTTCTTTCGGTAGAGGACATAGTTTTGTAATATTTACCAGAATTTTTGTAACAACTTATCACTATCAGAACTCTGAAGAAAGAAACAACTATTATTTGAACTATCTCCTTGTGAAACATGATATAGCTTCTCTAGGAATAGGACCACTTACTATATAATCTAACTTAGTATCAACTAGTGTCAATTTGAGATGGAATGTGGAAATTTGGATCTGCTAATTTCACATTTGAAGAAATTAGAATTTTTTCTCTACGCAATGAAAATTATGGCATCTTTTTTATGATTTTCTTAATAACCAAACAATTTATGTTGAAACTAACATTTCTTGCAATATTGGAATGAACATTAATATTTACCAATTTATAAGAATTTGTAACTATGCTATCAACACCATGTATTTCAATAACTTTTGATTGTGGAGTAAGTTGGAGAATATCTGTTAAGGTCTCTGTAATTATTGAAACTGTACTACAATGATCTAAAACAGCTTTTACTTGAATAGGTTTGTTTTTTGAATTACATACTGTAACAAGTGCAGTTGCTAGAAGTGCTTCTTCGCTAGAGGATAAAGTGGACAAAGTAATACCATTATCTTTACTTGAAGAATGATTTTCTATTTGTTTTCTTTATCAGACAGAAACTTCAATTTTGACAGGTAATTACTTTGGAACAGAGCGGAACTGGAGAAACTAATCTTTCAATCTCTAACCTTTTTAATGTACTTGTCAACGCAAGTGAAATTCTTCCAAGATTTACATCGGAATTTTATTACTTTCCTTTTCTGGTTTCTTCTCAGATCCGGCTCGAATTAGGATCAATTGATTTGATTTTCAACAAACAGAGAGATACATTTAGTCCTCAGAAATAATTTCCATAGGTCGTGAAATAAAATCCAATGTAATTTCTAAAGGCAACTGTATTACAAACTCTTCTTCGAAGGACCAGTGGATTCTTAATCCACAAATAATAAATTATCACATTAATTGGAATAATAATCTTCTTAATTGACATACAAAATACACAATGGACGATGACATGTATTTCAACATACTTCGATAAACAAAACTTTACTGATTGATTAATAAAAATAAAATTGAAAGGAATAAGTGTCAAGAATATTAAAAAATGTTTCAAATAATTTCAGACAAATATATTGTGGAGTTATTTAGAAACAGTTTGTTTCATTTTAAAATATAATATGAGCAAGGGTTGAAACAGTAAATTACATTTTTTGTAATTTTTCTAGAAATTTCGCTTTGTTAGCACGATACAGCCTTCGGAGTGTACACAAGTGACCAATTTTATGATTGGGTATTATTCAGAGCGTCTCAAAGATGAACCCTTTTGATTTTCAGCTCACCAGTGCCAGTACAACGTGTTCTATAAATCTAGATATACTACATTTTTAGTCATATTTGGAGAAATTTCGGTTCGTTGGCTCGATACAGCCTCCGGAGTTCGGAAAAGTTAGTTTTAATCTAACACCTAAGAAATACGACACCTCTTATTAAGCATTGTATTCTTATCTCTATATTACTTGTTAGTTATTTTATCACAGTTGTTTCAGTGTCTTTCTAGCGTTTGTTGTATAAGCATATTATTGTAATTAAAATTTATTTTAATAACGATCTTAAAATTTATTAATCTTTATCTGGCGCCGTCGAAAAAAGTAGTGAAAATGAGGGACTTTTCAACGTCTTTATCGCGAATTACCGTTTTTGTGGACTACCAGCTAGACCTCAGCAAAAGCAGAAACTCGGAGAAGAAGCTGGTATCTACAACCATCGAGGTATGTGCCAAGTTCCTTTTTGCCCTCCTAGCCCTTTCGTGGTTTTTTCGGAGGATAGTTGTTAAGATTACTGTATTTTGTTATTACAGAACAGAAAGTACTAGTATTTATTAATTTATGAGCGATTCTGAATTAGTAGAATTCTTTACTAACTTGAGTATTAGTAAAAGTAAAAACAAATCTAATTTAAATAAAATGTCAACTGATATAAATATACAAAATGTGACAACCGCTGCTCAAAAACCTCGTACCGTAAATTTATTTAAGTCAAAACTAGAAAATATAAGATCCGATGATGGATATATTGATACTTTAAGTATTTTTATTTCACGATGTGAAAGTTTAATAGCATATTTTAACTATAGAAGAACAGCAGGAGACAATAACATACTACCATATTTATACAAAAGGACATCGAGGAATTAACGAAGTAAAAGGTTCATTAAATAAATTTTATTATTGGCCGAAAATGAACGATGATATAGAAAAATACATAAACATTTGTGAAACGTGTTTGAAAAACAAATATTACCGAAAGCCTCATAATGTTACGTTCAATTTAACACCAACATCCTCTAAACCCTTCTATAACATACACACAGATCTATTTAGAATATCGAATACCTCCTTTTTAACTATTATAGATTCATTTCCTAGATATGGCCAATCCTATCCCCTCGATACTGTTAGTGGTATTTCAGTCGTAGACAGTTTTGTAACTCATCATGGATTACTCTTTAAAATTACCACCGATTGTGGAACATAATTTAAAAATAAAGATTCAGATGATTTTTGGAAATTGCATTATAAGACAGCTAAAAATAGTAAATCAAATTCGCTGGTAGAACGATTCCACTCTTCTTTAATAGAACAATTGAGATGCCTACGAGAGGAAAACAAAGACTTAAATCTAATTCAAATAATAAAACATTCTGTATTAAGTTATAATAAATCGATTCATTCACCCACGAAATATACTCCATTCGAAATAATTCAAGGTCATATAGACAATCCAGATCCCTTTGATCTGAGCGATCATTTGGTCTTATCTTATTATGTTCAGAACCACAAAGAAGCTAGTAAACAGCTATATAAATCGATAAAAGAACGTAATGAAAAGGTAAAAGAAAACTTATCAATAAAGCTAATCAAACTCGCAACGACTCCTGATTTTTCTGCACAAGAATTAGCGTACACACGTACAAACTAAGTTTCGCGATAAAAAACTACCGAAATTCGAAAAGGTAGAAGTAATAAATGATAACAGTGTC
This sequence comes from Galeruca laticollis, assembly GCA_963921935.1. NCBI lineage: Eukaryota > Metazoa > Arthropoda > Insecta > Coleoptera > Chrysomelidae > Galeruca > Galeruca laticollis. Next base: position 132,613,907 of record OY998180.1, read on the forward strand.
TTATTAGAAACTAGAAAAGTACCTATCGTAAGAGTATTATTAGGAAACCTAGAATTAATTCAGATAACGTTTTGCAGGATCAACAGGATGAAGTCACTGACACTCCGTATCAGCCTGATCCTTCAAATGAATAGAATAGTTAGTATTAAGGAACAAATTAGCATAACTTCTTTATAAAATGTGATACTTCCAGTAGAAATAGGTAAAGCTAGGATTATATATACAAAGCATACATTTATCCATTATTTAGATATTAAAGAAGTAGTTAGACAGATAGACACGTTAAAATGTTATTTTTTTTATACAAAAAACTATAGTAAAAAGTAAGAGCTCAAATCCCATTTCATATCATGGCTTAAGTGAAAATCTAATAGAGAGAACTGAGTTTCCAATTAATCCTTTGGACAGATGGTTATTTGGTAATTTAGACTCAGATGACGGTGAGCGTTATGACCATGCAATTAAACTTTTACTGGAAAACCAAGAGCATGTAACTTACGAATTGAATTTACAAACTTCTTTGTTGAAAAAATTAATTAATCACTATAATCATTAACTAACAACACTTTGGTAAAATCAACTATAACTTCATAATAACTTTCAAGCTTCTATTATAAATCAAATTTACTCTTTAGGTAGGTATATTACATTTCATGGTACAATAAGTCAAATTAATCTCGATTGCCAAAATCTAATATCGTTTATAGATAATATCGAGAATAGTATCTTATTTTCCATGTTAAATACTGTTCATAGTTCCATAATATCAAGTTACGAAATTTTAGATTTAATTGAACATTTCAATCAAATATACGAAAGGGATCAAATTCTTGGTAACCAAGTCACATTTTCTGGCTCTAAATTGATATGTGTAATTCATGTTCCTATCCTAAAACCAAAGTCCTTAGAATTTTATCACATATTTCCCGTAATTCATAATAATATAGTGTGCACTCCCACTTACTCCTACTTAGCACTTAATAATGGAGAAGCCCAACCAGAGAAGGAAGAATGTCCGTAAGTTGAAGATATCTCTACTACTGTATTCAAGAGTTTATTCCTGCCGACAACTGTACGCTGCAACTTCTAAACTGGATGTTATGGGATTTGAAGAAGAAATTGTTGCAATTTGGCTAGAAAATTAGTATCGGTTGCTACATACCAAGGGCCGTAGCAATGTAAATTTCTAATAACACAAATTAATTAATGATAACTGGACTTTTAAGAAAGAAAACTATAACTTTTATTACGTTTCAGCTATGCATTTACTTATCCATTTATTTACTCTATTATCATTATTCTATTATTTTTTTTATTTATTTATTATTATTAACTTTATGGAGAGAGCCAACCTGTACCCAGTCAGAAACGACAAAATAATTACAATAATCTCACCTTAACCACAATCCGCTCTGCAGCAGAGCCTACTCGATGACGGGACGACTAGACCTCCGATGCGTCTTAAAACTCTTCTAGGGTTTGGTATCCACAGGTCTACCGTATGACTTACGTCAAAGTGTACTAAATAATTTGATATTCTCTTACCCTAGATGTAAATAATGATAGTTTCAAAAAAAATTAAAGACAAAGAGTTTAGGTGACCCACTGGCGTTTATTCTATGATAAAACTATTTAGTTTCAGATTCAATTTAAAATTACAATGGAGCACAACTGAGTACAGCTGTCCGAAAGAATAGTCAGCAAACAATAGGTTTCATTGAACCTTAATGAATTTCATTTAACCCTAATAAATTCCATATCAACAGTAAACCTTTTTATAATTTAAAGTTTAAAAAAGCATCCTCAATGGATTACAATTTTTTTTTGTGGTAAACTCCAAGATTAATTTATTTTATTTATTAACAATAAAGGATTGGTTTAAATATCAAATTCATTTTTGTTATCAATAAAAGTATTATTTTAAAAGAAGAAAAATGTAGATATAAAAATAAAAGTAACACTAATCAGATAAGACCAAAAAAACTTTGTATACCTGTACAAAAACGTGTTTTCACGAGGCTCGCAGCAATCAACTGGATACTATGGAAAATAAGTTTCACCATGTGGCGACAAATACATCAGACTAAGAAAGTAGCCACTGCATTAAATAATATTTCTAGATCTTCGATCGCGAACACCATACCATCAAAGATATTTTTATACAGCTTACCCCGACTTCCTAATTTGTTTTAAAGTTGATTCCGGAGAACTATCTGAATATCTGGTTTTCCAATGGAAATGGGAAATTTCAAATTAAAACGTGAGAAAAAAAATCTAAAATAAAACCATGAAAGATGTAGGTTCGCAAGAGAAATATTATCGAAAAGACTTACCTCGAAAAATCGAGATTTTTTTAAAATGGCGTCTGTACCACTAAATCTCAAATCCTAATAATTAGACGTGATGAACGATTGAACAACTCCAATCCTCCAAACAACTGGTGTGCTTAAAATCCCGCTTAATACGGATCCTCCTTTAAACCTATCCACAGGCTATGGAGACAACTTGCTACCACAGGGACACAGCAAAAGCAACAACACTAATAATGGCGTCTACCTATTCTTCAACGACTGCTTCAAGAGGTTCTACAGGGCGGAAGCCCCACTCCTTCCGAAAATTATTATTACCAAAATTGCCACTTTAGAAATTCAAAATAATTTCAGAACTCAATAAACAATGTAGACGAAATACTACAGAGACGAACTCACCCATCTTCACTGCCAAACTTCCACAGAAAACACTTCTCAACAAGTATACAAGATAAAGAGACATGCCCACCGACTCTCAAACACATCCCCTCATTTTAGAAAATTAAAATCCTCTATCGTGCTATTCAGCATCCAGTTAAACCCCTAAATGATAATGATATTGATAGCCGAAAAGTTAAGTACAGACTGACTATAAAATTTAACCACAGGTTTGTCCAGCTAATCGCTAACAACTGATAAAGCGATTTGAAAATAAATATCCTAAAAGTAAGCAACCCAATATACATTAATTTTACAATTATTTGTGATATAAATCCTATTAAGTTAGATTTAAGAAAATTATTTAGTGAATTTTAATATGTGAATTTTGAATTTCAATTAATTATAAGAAAATGATTTAGTGAATTTTAATACCGTAACACGGTGATAGTATGGTCCCAAGAATATTTGGATGACCACAGAGTTTGCATAAGTATTTTGCCTGCGACGACAATAGGGTTAATCAGACCCAAAGGATCATAACATCGTGATAATGTAGATAAAACAATTCGTTTAGAAATTTTTGTGAATTTCATTTTCATTTTGTTTGGGATATTGATATCGAGATTCAAGTCAAGGTTCACTGATCCGAAATAAACGGTTGCCGTTTTTGTGGAAGTTGAAATGTTCTTTTGTGCAAAGTAAAATTATGTTTATTTAAAATTGTGTGTAATTCGGTCTCTAACGTTTGTAAGTCGGGGATTGTATGGGCCCCGGTTAAAATGTCGTCCACATAAGTTTGATTTAAAAGAGATTTAGAAGCTTTAGGAAGTCGAGTACTGTTGATTGCAACGTCTTTTAATACTCGACATGCAAGGAATGAGGATGATTTGTGTCCGAATGCCACAGAATTTATTTAGATACATTCGAAGGGTTGATGTAGTGAATCGCGCCACAGCAAGGTTTGGGTTAATTTCTATTTGGCGGTAGATTTTTTGAATGTAAGAACATATTTGAATAAACGAAAGCGACACAAGATGTCGAATAAAGGTGATTGCACCTGCGGTCCCTTAGGGGAAATGCCATTTAAAGACAAGTTTGTTGACGATTTGGCAGAAAAATCAAAGACTACTATTGTTTGAGTTGTACTATTGTCTTTGATTACGCATAAATGATGAACGAAGTATTTGTTTTGATTAGATAAATTGGTTAAAGGTAGGAGTACTATTTTAGCTTGCCCTAATTTGAGATAATCTACAATTTGTTCTGTATACTCAGAAAATAAATGTGGATTTCTGTGTAATCTCTTTTCTTGACTTATAAAGCGATTTTTTGCGGTATGAAAAGAATTACCTAAAGAGGTATAAGTCAATTTGTCTATCAGGGGAAGGTTCACCTGATAAGTGCCATTAAACAATACTATTGTGGTTTCAGAGAAAATTTGTTGAGCTAGTGCGTCATCAGGCGATAAAATTGAATCAGTAGTGTCGATTTCTTCCTGCTTCCAGAAGGTTTCAATTAAATTGTGAGTGACTTCCTCACTTGGGTTTGTTTGATTGCGATTTATTGCTAAGAGAGAGTGTACCGTAGTTTGATGATTGGCATCAGTTGATAAACAAAATATTTCGGGACAATTACCGATAATACCCACCCTAGATGGGTGTTGATAAGTGTGAGGAGGCCTCTACCTAAATTTTTGGAACCACCCCGTAATAGCTCGTAATATATGTCAGCACCTGCTAAAAGTCAATTTGCGACGGGACATTGAACGATTCATCTGCTAAATTTTTCATATAGTAATGAGGTATTTTTACTTTTTATGGATTTATTGCGGTTTGTGGTAATCTTTGAGTGATATTATTCACTATTGAACAAGAAATTTTTAATTGTTGATTTGATTCTTGAACGATACAATTGTGACTTCTACCGAATGAGAAACGTGTTTTTATTCATTAAAAGTTCCAGAAATTTGTAAATTATTTCGGTAGGAATTGTATCATATTCGATGAGCTAGCGAGTGAGTAATAAACAAGGTTTGACTATCATTATCCAAAAGCATTTTAATTGTAACAGGTTTGCCATGTTTGGTTTTGATTTGTACTTTGGCAGTAGCTAAGTGTACTTGATGTTTTTTTGAAACGAGTGCCGACAACAACAATGCCCCAGCATTATGTGACGAAGTTGACGGATTTGATGCAGTTTGGTTCAAAATGTTACGAAACAGCACACTGGTATAGTCCCTAAATCCGACTCTGTCTAAGCCAGGTATAAAAGTTAAAATTATGGCGGATACGCAGGTTTTTTTTATAACTGTTTACGACTATCTTATCTAAACATTGTTTTTGTGACCAGTCTTATCTAGAAAATGCCAGAAAAACAATTGTTTTTAAGTAAGCCGCAGTCCGGAATTTTCTAGTAAAAAAGGCACTAGTATAAATAAGGAAACGACACGAGAGAGTTTAGTTAATTGATAATTTGACATCGTGAGATAAACAAGTAAATAAATGAATATTAATTAGTTAAGTGTTTATATAAATTAGTTTAAGTGAATATACTGTGTATATAACTAGTAAATAAGTGTAGTGAATAAATAAAAATTAAGTAAGTGGGCCTACCGTGTGTTTACCCACCCGTTTACTGTTCAAATAAATTAGAAAAACATTACATTGGTGTCAGAAGTGGAATAATATAAATTAATATCTACGTAAAAATGGCCAAGAGATTAAGGGATCTCGAAGTGGCGGAATTAAGAGCAGAATTGGAAGATCGTGAGTTGGAAACGTCCGGTAAGAAAAGTGAATTAGTAGAAAGACTTAAAGTGGCACTGGAAAATGACGGCTTTGATCCGGAAACAGTTTTATTTAATGACGAGGCTTCCACATTAATCTCGTCAATTTCTGCTAACATGGACGAGAAGATTTCTGCCATGGAAGAGAACATGGACGAGAAGATTTCAGCTATGAAGAACGACATTCCTGCTAATATTTCTGCTAACATGGACGAGAATATTTCTGCTATGAAGAACGATATTTCTGCCATGGAGGAGAAAATTTCAACGTATGTGAAAAACTATATTTCTGTTATGAAGAACGACATTTCTGCTGCTATTGACGACAAGATTTCTACTTTGAAGAACGATATTGCCGCTGACGTTGAAAATGAAATTTCGTCTCGAACATCTGAAATCGAGAATAAGATGACAACGATGGAAAATCAGATGGACGAGAAAATCAAGGAGTTAGAGACAAAAATTGTCGATTTAAGAACACAAGAAGATCGAGATCTGCAAACCAGAAACACAAATCCAATTAGGAATTGGCGCAGAAAAGTTCACAACCCGACGAGGAGAAAAGGATTTTCTCCAAAACTACAAAAATCCTGGGAAGGTCCATACTTAATCAAGAAAAGGATCAATGATGTTATATATCGCATAAGCAAGATCCCCAACGGAAAACCAAAAGTAGTTCACCAAAACCGACTAGCGCCATTCGAAGGAGACCATGACCTGGAGGAAGGAGTAAACCTTATTCGAGATGTGTCTGACCCTACCTTCGATGAATTTATGGGCACGTATGGTGATACCGGGAAACTAGATATGGAGTCCCTTCAGAACAACAACAAGATTTGTTCACTCTCCCGGAAGATTATTCACTGGCATACAACATCCCCGCCCGTATCAAGAACGCACGAGGGTTGGCAACTGTCTTTCGAAAGAAGTTCGGGCAATTAGAAAAACTTGAAGACCAGATTCCAGCCCCTGGCAAGACACTGAAACTGAAACATAATTCGCGGTACGTCTTCTACGTGGTAACTAAAAATGAATTTCAAGATCGATCTACCTACCGCGATGTGTGGGAAGCACTTCGAAACCTACGAGACCATGTGTTGGAATCCAGCGTGAAGAAACTGGCTATGCCTAAGATAGCGAGTAACCAATTGGATTGGCGAATCGTCAGGAACATGGTAGAGATTATCTTTCAAGATACCGGTGTCCAGATATTAATTTGCAGCTACAACCCCCGTTATCAGTATCCGATGAAGACGGTGCCCTGCTATTTCCATAAGATCGGAAAGTGTAGAAATGGGGCCAGTTGCCGATTCAAACATCCAGTCTCGGCTACACAAAAGTTCCAGGAGGAACTTCCATTTAAGGAGGGGGTAATGTTACGAAACTGCACACTGGTATAATCCCTAAATCCGACTCTGTCTAAGCCAGGTATAACAGTTAAAATTATGGCAGATACGCAGGGTTTTTTTTATAACTGTTTACGACTATCTTATCTAAACAATGTTTTTGTGACCAGTCTTATCTAGAATATGCCAGAAAACCAATTGTTTTTAAGTAAACCGCAGTCCGGAATTTTCTAGTAAAAAGGCACTAGTATAAATAAGGAAACGACCCGAGAGAGTTTAGTTAATTGATAATTTGACATCGTGAGATAAACAAGTAAATAAGTGAATATAAATTAGTTAAGTGTTTATATAAATTAGTTTAAGTGAATATACTGTGTATATAATTAGTAAATAAGTGTAGTGAATAAATAAATTAAGTAAGTGAACCTACCGTTTGTTTAAAGTTTATCCCACCGGTTTACTGTTCAAATAAATTAGAAAAACATTACAGAAATATTTGAATTAGTTGTGTCATTATCATTTGAAAAGATATCTTGAAGTCTGATTTGATAAGACGTACTTGGCAATGAATATTTGTTTTGTGTGAAATGAGGTTTGCGTTCATTTTGATTTGTAGGAAATTGCAAAAAAGTGTGATGTCTAAGGTTGCAAGTACGACATGTGGTTTTAGATTGGCAATCTTTCGAAACATGAGATTTTGAAAGGCAATTTGTACATCCGTTAATTGTCTTTATGTAATTAAATTTATCTTTGACTGCTAGAGTCGAAAATGATTTGAATTGGAAGATTGTGTGTTCAGAGTTATTACAATAAACACGTTGAACATAAGAAGTAAAAGACTTGTTACGATTATTTAATTTTGGATCATGGTTAGTTTGTAAAAATGTCTTTTGATTTTTTGTAGAGTTTTTGTTGTTTGAATTCGAATTGTTTGGAATAGTATTTTTATTTTGCTCGGGATTCGAGCTGGCCGAGTTTTCGGAGGCGACGCACCTACCCTCTAGAAATTCTAAAAGTTGTGCAACATTTAAAGTTTGATTTTTGTCAATAGATTGTTCTAAGGCTTGTTTTGAAAAAAAATCCCAGTTACCTTTTAAAATGTGGATTAAAAATGAATTAAAAATTTCCTCTGGTGTCATTTCGAGACTTTCCAGAGAATCTACGATTGTTTTTGATAGAGTGATAAATTTTCTCAGCAAATGCGAATTTTGTTTTTCAATTGGTGAAATCCCTAACAGCTGTGTAAAATGATTATTCAATATTTGTCTTTTGATATTCAATCGTTTATTGAGTAAATCAAGTGCAATGGAAATATTTTCGTTTGTGACAGGTAATCCTTGTACTAGCTGTTCGTCTGTTAAAAATGATTTAAAGTAGAACAATTTTTCGGCATTGGATAGTTGATTGTTTTTATAATTAATGCATCAAATAGTTCTATAAAACTCTTGTGTTATAAAGAATTACCAGCAAATTTATTGATATTGACTTCTGGCAATTTAATATTTCGTGAAACGTAATTATGATTAGTTTGCTCAGAATGCGACGTTGGGAATTGAAAGTTTTGTTTTAATTCTTGAAATTTTACTAATAATTGAACATATAAATTTTCGAATGCATCACGATCCTCGTTGTCATATATATTATAAAAATTTACAACTTTACCAAAATTCTCGATAGATTTTATGTAAGTATTTATCATTTTATTTTACTGTTAATAATGATAACATAGACCAATCATTTTTAGCCCTCGAAAATGAATAAAAGTTATTCGAAAGCTCGGGATTAAATATCTGAAAGAGTTTACTCTGGTGTCTTATTGCGACAGCCCTACCGAAATATCCGTTACAAATAAGTTGGCGAATATCTTTCTTCTAATTAGATACTATTATGGGGTATTACCAAACCATTTCATTAACTGATGGTCGATTAGCTGTAATAAATTTAAAAACATTGTCAAAACTTAAACTCAAAATGGTGAGAGAATACAATAGAAGATGCTTCTTCCTACAATGTAGAAAAAATTAAAACATTATTGTTACTTTTTCACAAAACAACATCAACCATTTAGAAAAAATACTAATACGCCAAGAACAAGAAGCAAATAATAGTTATCATATCTACAATAGGTTAGTAAATACGCTTTTAAATAATGAAATTATTTGTAATCAAAAAACAATATTTAGACTTGAAAAAAATCTTATTGAATATAAAAATCAAATAATTAACACAACCAATGAATTCATTATCGAAAATTTTTTTAATAGACAACAGGTTATTTATAGCAAACTATTCTTTGACATCAAAAATAAACAAAAGAACAAACTTAATAATCTAATTAAGAAAAAAATAAATTCAGTTCTTACAACAAAAGACAGTTGGACTAAAAATCTATCGGATACAGAGATGCCTAAGGGTATATTACAGTTTTTATCACTAGGCCCTAAATTCAGCATTGAACCTATAATTACCAAGGACATTTCAATAAAAACTATATTAGCTAATGTTGATTACATATGATCGTTTATACAAAACGAACAAGATGGAAATATTGTTATAGCTAAAACAACAAATATTTTAACTAACTATATCCATGAACCTAAAAAATCTTCTATATTCAGAGAACTGTTACATAAAACTAAAAAATTTCTGACAAAGGTGACATTACAGTTATTATGGAAAAACAACATTATTTAGATTTATGTAAAGAATTAATTGAGAATAATTTATCATAGAAAGAACTGAGTAATGATCCAACTCTTAAAACAACTAACAATTGTAGCAAATTAATAAAAAAATTATTTAATAAAAAAGAAATTGATGAAAATATAAATAAGGGGTTAACTAACTATAACGGTATTTCCGCAAAATTTCATTGTTTACCAAAAATTCATAAATCAACATTATCAGGTAGACCATTGGTAACATCAATTAATACTCTAACTGAAATATTGACAAAATCTTACGACTATAACTATGAATATTATGCTAAAGACTTCTTGGAAATTAGTAAATCATTTAACAAGTTACTATTACCATCAAATTACGTTCTATTAAGTTTAGACGTAGTATCACTTTTTAGTAATGTTCATTTAAATTTATGTTTAACATCTCTTCAACATAAATGGAATGATATAAGTAAAAATTGCAAACTTGAAAAAGACACTATTTTTGAATCAATTAAATTTATTTTTAATAATACATTTTTCTCTTATAACAACAAAATTTACCAACACACCTGTTTTGCATTCTCCTGTTTCCTAATGGAAAAGCAAAAATGCGGCAAGTCGTATTCACTTTTATGTTTATAAGCTCTGAAGGACCAATCGTAATGTTACGATAATAACTGCTTCCATATGTATGAGTTGTTTGTTATGTGAAATGAAAATCGATGTGTATACGCACTTTTCTTTATATTTATATTACTTTACACTTCATTTTGCGTCACAATTAAGATTATCACTAATGCTTATGATACATTGTAATTGAAAAGTTTTTGACTTCTTTATGATTAATTTTTTGACAATGTGACGTTCTATTATTTTTTGAATGAATTTTTTAATTGAATTTTTGTTACTCGACTAACAACCTTTTTATATATGATGAAAATGAAAAATTGAATGTGTGTTGTTATAGATATCTTTATATGTCGTTTAAAGTGGGTGATAACAAGTAAAGTTATGTGAGAATGTAGTCAATGGGAAATAGAGATTTAAATGAAACTGTCATATGACTGTTGAAACTCAGTCGATGCATATAGTTTTGTGGACAAAGAAATTGATATATAGTTATCTGTGGTTTTTTATTAGAAATGAAGTTTGAAATGTGTTTTGTAAAATTATAAATACAGGGTGAAGACAAAGTAATAATTTATGTAAGAATTAACAGTAGGAATTTGAGTGTTAACTCAAATTCGTACAAAACCTTTGGAACACCTATGGGCTCTTCAATATCTCCTATATTAGCAGACTATGTCATGAATTATATTTCAGACTATTTCTGTTTCACCCCTTAATTTGTTCTTCATCAAAAAATATGTAGATGATATAATATTATCTCTTCCATGTGATGAAATAAGTAATATACTCTTTTACTCCAATAGCGTCGATCCTCATATACAATTTACGATGGAAAGGGAAAATACAGAACAATCTTTACCTTCTCTTGATACCAAATTTATTAGAAATATTGACAATGGAATTTTAATACAGAAATCAGTTCTGTGAGATATATAAATTATCATTCATATCATCCACGTAAAAAGTTAACTTGATTAAACAGATTAAAAACAGAGTCCTACAAATTTCTAATCCAATATTTCACCTTAAAAATCTAAATAATTATTTGTAAAACAAGTGTCACAATGACTCGTTTTGTAGTACGAGTGAAGTTTGCACAACGAACCGCGAGAACTACAGAAAGTCATTGTGGCACAAGTTTTACACAATATTTTTTATAATTAGCATTTATTTAATTATTTAAATACAATAGAATTTCATATAATCCTTGTTTTTAAACTAGGAGGAGTGGTTTTAATTTAAGTTGGCAATTCTGTAGATTCCTAATTGGTCAGATCACAGATGGTTTTATTCATCACTTCTGACTTTTGACATATTATAACCGAATAATTATGTAAATTGTAAACAAACTTTCATTTAAGCAAAAAGAGGATGATTATTTGTTTAAAAAAGAGCTTCTTCGTATATGCTCTTGCGATCTATTTATATTATATCATGAACAGAATTATTTCTGTAATACATCTTCACATAGATATCTGGTGATTTATCCCAAAAATCGAACGTTTTGTATACCTATATATTGATCCTATACAATATAAAAATGAATAATTGATAAATCATTGATAAATAAACGTTAGCGTACTTTATTCATTAATATTTTTAATATATAAATCATTCTAATTTAACTTTAATATAATAATTTGCTAGCTAGAATAATGCTAGAACATTTTATTTATAATTTGTGTCAAGGTTAAAGTAAAATGTCAAATAAAAATATAACTAAATTCAATAACCAACTGTACACTAAAAATTACTATAACAGTGTTCAAAGAGCTTCATTGTGACACTGTAATCAATGTTATAATGAAGTCTCTTTTATACGCGATTTATAAAAAATACTTTACAAACTTTTCTATAATAACTCATCCTTCAAATCTTTTGAAACATGTTTTATATAACACTTCTGACAATAAAAATAACATTACTAATGACATAGTACGAAACGAAGTAAACAGTGACATTATAACTACTAATAATACATCTCCAACTTATATTTCTTTACCATATATAAAATCTGTCACACTTGAAATTTCCGGAGTATTAAACCACATAATATAAAAATTGCGAATAAACAATGTGTTACAATAAATTAAATTTTTAGTAAGATCAAAAATAAGACTCCTACTAACAAATTAATAATATAGTTTATGAGATTCCTTGCAATATCTGTAATAAGAAATACATTGGTCACAGCATAAGTTCGCTAACAAATCGAATCGCCTGTGACAGTAGATTATATCCTACAGTTCTTGACAACGCTTCTTATCATTCACGACACCTCAGTAAAATATCAAATAAAAGCTACAAGTAGACCGAAGACCGCCTGTGACTTTTCCGTTTCCGGGAAAATGGAATAGTTTTGTCGTATATTAAAATGATTATTTTTTGACGTTTCTTAAAAACAATGAAATGCTTCTTTATTTGACACAAGGGTAAGTTTCAACCAATCATGTCATTATTATAGTGGGAATAAAGCTCTTGTGATTATTCTCGGGAATAATCACTGTTGCTTTTATTTGTCTAGCAAGTGTCAGATAGTTGTCAAAATAATTATCTAATTGTGTCAACGTTATATATAAAATGAGTGAACATCATCGGTTTAGTACCTTTTCTGATGAAGAAATAACGAATAAGATTATAGAAACTAAAGATAATAAACAATCTTAGAGAAAATACGCAGGACGAAACACTTAATATAACAAGCAATTCCAAATCCTCAATAAATAATGAGTCTCGAAATATTTTTAATAATTGCGTTTTTCATTGTACTAATTTAAATTGTTAATTCTTTTAATATATTCATAATGTGTCAACGATATTTTCGTATATTGTAATAATTAATTAAATTAAATCTTTCAATAATGTTATGATAGTTTTATTGATCTTTTTTATTGTAAAAATTTGTGAATAAAAAAATAATCTAATCAAATATAACTCGAGAGTTCCATAAATTAGAAAATAATTTGACAGATTTTGTTCAAACTTGTTGCCATTTGGCAATAGCCACTCGAGCCCTGCGGGCTCTCGTGACTATTGCCTGGCAACAAGTTTTCAAAAAATCTGTCAAATTATTTTCAATTTATTCTCACTCTCTTGTTATATTACTACTGATAATAACACTAAAGTGTGGATAATATTGTTTTTCATTACTAAATATCAAAGGCTACTGAATAATTTTTAATTTTCAATAAAAACCAACAAATAATATTTAGTAATCCCTCCATTATGCTCTATGACTTCTCTTAATCTACTGGTCATCGATCTATATAATGTGGAACAATATTCTTCAGTTATTTCCTCCCAAGCATTATTTATAACTTCCAACAAACCTTCATGCTCTAAAGCAATCCCCATTCTTGCGTCTTTGTGACTATTGTGACTATTGCTGCTGCGTGGCATTTCAACTAAGACTGTGTTACTCTGCGACAGTCCGTACGACAGGATGCTGTAATATTTGTTGTTGGAACAGCTTGAACAACTGTTTCAAATGGATTTGCTCTTAAATGATTAATCAAAGCAGCATCCTGTTCAGCAGTTGACTTTCTCGAACGTCCTGAGCCTGGAGCTTTATCAATTCTTCCCCCATATCGCCATCTTCTTACAACACTTGAAACGGAGTTCTTGCGTACATTGTAAAATGTCGCAGTTTGCCTCACTGACCACCCATCGTCTATTTTTGCGATTATTCCACCTTTCGTCACTGAATTAATATGCGCTATCATTACTTTCGAATTTGGAATTGTCTGACAGATGTCAAATATTCAATGTTGACATGTGACATATTCATAAGACAAATTCAAGCAGCTAGAATTAGAAAAAAATCTGCTATTATAGTTGTCCCATTTTTTATTGGCTGCAACTATACATGGTAATAATTTGGACTCTTATGGGAAACTAATAAGAGCACCTAGGAAAACAAAAAAAATCTACACCCTACATACTGGTAAATTAACCAAGGGTTCAAACCTCAGCTTACTAAAATGTTTGAATATAGTATCAAGAAACTCTAGCATTGCAGTGAGGTCCTTCTTTTTAGTCGCACTTAATGGTATGGTAGTGGATACAGAAGTTAAAGTGGCATTCTTATTGATGCTGGGGATAGTAATACCTTGTTTCAGTACTGGACATCTTTCCCAAAGCGCAATATAACTGTAATTTCTTTGATAAAGAACGAACCTGGGATGGTCTTTGGAAAATCTAAGCCAAGAAGCTTTTGATATTCCGAGTTTAGATGTGTATAGCAACGCGGAATATGCATCATCAAAGTCAAAAGACGTCCCCCATATTGACCACTTGTCTGTGTACGTTTTGATGGGAAATTGACTGGCGTGTCAAACAGAATTTTAGCATTTAGATAACTTTGAAATGGTGTGGGTGCACATACAGGGAGCACGACCTTGTCTACCGCTTTTCAATTAAATGGAGCATAAAAAGGCTCTTAAATCACATGGCATTCAAAGGGCGAATCACACTTTGCAAAGAAACGATTGAATGTTTAGAAATATATGTCGCGGCTACTGTGGAAAGATTGGAAATTTAATTATACTTATTTCAATAGACAATGTTCTGTATTCTAATTTATAGAAATAAATCTAATTTAAATGTTTTCTGATTGGATCAATAAAAAAAACTATAACAAAAACTCATTTTTCTCACTAACTGTACCATTCAATTCTTCATATGTTTGTCCTTGAGGCACTAAGTAATTTCACACGCGACAAGACAACTTTTTAAAGCAACAAAAATGAAGATTGTGGACGGTCCTTCGAACAGGTTAATTACTTCCAGTCCACGACTGTTGTATAATGTACCCATTTTACGCCTGTTTGCTCGACCTTAATAATACCCTTTAATCACGGCAGTGATTAATGAATCATTAATCACTGCTGTTAGATGCCTCCTTGATTTAGCTATAATATTATATGGTTTTTGCTACAAACAATCGGTTTTTAAAATTTTATCGTGTAAACCACTAAATATTTTCAATTCAGTTCTGTACATATAAAAAAAAATGTAAAAAAGTTAATTTTTCTAGACCAGATTCGAACCCGGGACCCGCGGTTGGAATGCACTGAGTCATCAGCGACTTCGAAACGGGGTGTCGTATATCTGTATCTTAACATACCATGTTTTTCTAAACAAGTTATAAATCTCAGTAGCTTTTGAAGTAAAATAAATTTAACTCAAACCTGTCAACATTATTGTTTTTTTTTTGTTTTTTTTTAATGTTTAAAGTCGCATCCACCCAGAGGGTTATTAGCGACTGCTGTATTTATTCAACGATTCAATACATATACATTACATATACAAATATATAGATACATACACAATACAGTTATGTACAATTTACATTTCTAATTATTTCTTAAATTTTGTCAAGTAAGTTAATCGTTTTAAGGAATGCGCACAAGTTTTCAACGTTACATTGTTCCCCTAACACCACCTTTAGGTTAGATTCTATTGACCACTGTGTTCTCGCGGGCTTGAGTGACGGACACTCCACAAGAAAATGTTTTACCGATAGGTTCTTTTGACACGATTCACATACAGGTTGGTTTGTTCTTGTGATGATGTGTGAATGAGTGGCGAATGTATGTCCAATTCTTAATCTGGTTGAGGTAACTTGATGCCGTCGGCTCGCTGGGTTATTATTCCATTTTTTCACTGATGTTTTTACTTCAGAGAGTTTGGATGATGAGTTATTCCAGTATATTTGCCAGTCGGAGGTAATAATGTTTTTGTAAAATTGCTTGAGATCTGCAAGAGGTGTCTTATTCTCAATCTCGGCATTTTGGGAAGTAGCGCTTTTAGCTAGGTCATCTGCTTTTTTGTTTTGTGCGATGCCCACATGTGCTGGGATCCACATAAATTCAATTGTCCTTTTGGCGTTATTAGCCGTGAAAAGTTCATTTTTTATATACGAGACAATTGGATGTAAATGTTGGAACTGTTGTATGGCTGTGAGAGAGCTCAATGAGTCGGTTAATATTAAGGTTTTGTTTATTTTTTCCGTATTCGCATATTCTACTGCTTTCCAAATAGCATATAATTCGGCAGAAAACACGGAATTAGTCGGCGCTAGTGTGAATGAGTGTTGTATATTCTCCAGAACCATGGATGCACCCACACCTTCTTCAGTTTTTGAACCGTCGGTATATATATGTTTATAGCTTTGGTAATTGCTTATTTTACTTTGGAAGAATTTCCTAATCGTTGAGTGGTTCATTGTAGATTTACTGAATTCAGTCATACTAGAGTCACAACTTGGGGAGATGAAACACCAGGGAGGGAAGGATGGTTTGTAGCAGAGGTTGTAAGGGAGAGGTAAGGATATGTTTAGTTTGCTTTGGTAAGAGTATAGTCTTTCATGGTATGGGGGATCAAGTCTCGGATGCAGTTGAAACATGTTTCTGAAACGATTTGCAAATACATTTCGATGGACGGGTTTTTCCGGGATCGCTGCGACAGATGCCGCATAGCTGAGAGTTAGATACATTCGTCTTCGGTATAAATCTGGTTCACCTAGTTCGCATAGAATACTGTCAACCGGGCTTGTGCAAAATGCTCCTAAGGCAATTCTAACGGCATTGTTTTGAATAGTGTCCAATTGTTTTATTATGTGCCTTTTAGCGGAATTATAGATGATGGCACCATAATCTAATTTTGATCTGATGATGGATCTGTATATCTTGGTTAGCGTTGTGCTATCTGCTCCCCACATTTTTGAGGATATTGTTCGCATGAGGTTTAGGTCTCTTTGGCATTTAAGTTTCAAATTTTGAATGTGTTTCTTCCAGCTGAGACTTTGATCGAAAAACATTCCCAGGAACTCAATTCCATCCACATATGAAATAGATTTCTCAAACAATTTAAGATTTGGAAGTACTATATCCGGGATGCGTTTAGTGAATAACAAACTTTTGGTTTTCTGTGCCGAAAATTGTAGTCCTGAAGTTTCTGACCAATTTTCTAACTGAGTTAGAAAATATTGTAGTTGGTTATACAATGAAGCTATGTTCCGTCCTCTCGAGTATATTACTAAGTCATCTGCATATAGCCTAGCTTTAATATTCGTATTACAGTTTTGGATGATATCATTTATAGCAATTAAAAATAGAGTTACACTTAAGGAGCATCCCTGTGGTATCCCATTAGTTTGGGTTTTTAAAGGTGAATATGAGCCATTAGCTCTGACCGTAAAAACGCGATTTTTCAGAAAGTTGCGAACAAATGTTAACATATTTCCTCTTATGGACCAGCTTTCTAATGTTTTTATAATCTTGTGACGCCAAACGGTATCATAGGCCTTTCGATATATCAAGGAAAATTGCTAACACATATTGTTTATTAGCAAAGGCTTCATGTATTTCTGATTCTAGATCCACTAAGTTATCAATTGCTGATCTTCGTTTTCTGAAGCCGCTTTGTTCAGGAATAAGAAGATTTCGACTTTCCAAAGTCCACATTAATCTGTCATTGATGATTTTGTCTAAAATCTTACCCATTGCACATGTGAGCGCGATTGGTCTGTAAGAGCTAGTGAGTGTTTTGGGTTTACCATGTTTATGCATTGGAATAACAATAGATTTAAGCCAAATCTGAGGAAAGGTATTGTTAGTCCATATACTATTGTAAATCTGTAGTAGCAGTTCCTTGGCTAGACTTGGGAGTCTTTTGAGGAATGTTATTGGAATATTATCTGGTCCAGCTGCTGTTTCTTTTGATGAGTGTATTGCGTGATATAATTCCTGCATTGTTATTGGTTCGTTGACTGGTTCATGAGAATTTTGTTCTAGCTCTACGAAGGTTTGTTCCTGTATACGTTTGAAGTTTAAAAACTTGTTTGTGTAGTTGCTATCGCTAGAATGTTTTTCAAATGATCTTGCGAGGGTTTCACAGATTTGTTCAGGAGTAGTGACGGTGTTATTTTGATATTTTAGAACATTTATGTGGGACTGGTAGTTCACTCCAGAAATCTTTTTAAT
Organism: Galeruca laticollis; assembly: GCA_963921935.1. Classification (NCBI taxonomy): domain Eukaryota; kingdom Metazoa; phylum Arthropoda; class Insecta; order Coleoptera; family Chrysomelidae; genus Galeruca; species Galeruca laticollis. The sequence continues at coordinate 132,632,009 of OY998180.1, forward strand.
ATTGTTCCACACTATTTTGGATGGGGTAGAATTGTTAATACTGGATATAAAGTGTTTCCAAGAATCCCGTTTGCTCTTTTTTATCGTTAATCGAGCTTGGGCTCTCAATCGTTTAAATTGAATTAAATTTTCCTGAGACTTAATTTTCTTGTATTTGTTAAATGCCTTTTTGTAGTTCTTTGTTGCTTCTGCACATTGATCATTCCACCAAGGAACAGCTGGATGTTTTTTGATAATTCTAGTTCTTCTGATAGCAAGTTCTGCAGCAGTTATGATAATGTCGGAAAGCTTTTCTACCATCTCATCTACATCTGAGCTCAGAATATCAGTGATACAATTGTTGCCGAGTTTGTTCAGTATTAGATTATTGAAGTAGTCCCAATTGGCTAAGTTAAAGTTCCATTTTTCCGGAGGTGGGACTTCATTTGCTGAGCTGCCATAAATAATGATAGGGTAATGATCGCTATCGTAAAGATCTTGCAGGACGTCCCAGTTGAATATCAATGATAAAGTAGGATCACAAAGGGAGAGATCTATCGCCGATTCTGCGCCAGTGGCCGTATTAAATCTGGTTGGTCGACCATCATTCATAAGATTTATATTTTTTTGGTTAATTATTTGTTCCAGTGTATTTCCAAATTGGGAGTTGCTTTTTGATCCCCAAATATTATTATGGGCGTTGAAGTCGCCAACTATAAGTCTTGGAAGTGGGAGTTGAGTTAATAAATCTTCAATCTCTTGCAAACTGGGTGAAGAGTTTGGAGGGCAATAAATATTACATAAAGATAATTTTGTTCGTCCATCGATGCAGGCAGCGACAGCCTCGAGGTTCGTTTTTAATTGTATGGGTACTGCGTCTATAGAATTTTTCACGTAAATAGCCACGCCTCCGCTTGCAATAGACTGGTTTGCTCTATTTTTATAAAAGCAAGAATAATTATTCATGTGGTAGATCTTATTAGAGAAACGTGTCTCCTGAAGACATATTATTGAGGGGGACTGTTCGGCTAGTAAAATTTTTAACATTTCTAAATGGGCGTATAACCCGTTTAGATTCCATTGTAATATAGTTGTGAATTTAATAGGTATTTGAAATTCTTGAGGTCGAGCACAAAGGTATTGATGATACAGACGAATCGCTATCCTCTTGATTACTAGATTCTTGACTTAATTGAGATATAATTTTTTTAGAAATCCTGGTACATTTACTTTTCATTTTTTTATCTGTGAAGTAAGGATACATAGTGTGTAATTGATCAATGAGGCCATTAATATCTTCTGTATATAACTTGGCTACGCTTAGTGGGTCCGGTGAACCATGTACATTTTCGAAAAAATCACAAAATTGTTGGTAGGTAAGCACATGTTTGTCTGTCGTTTCAAAAAATGTCTTTGTTGATTCCATTTGTTTTCCGATATTTACTGTAGTTAGTGTTTGAACGTTAATTTTTGCTTTTTTTGGAGTTTTGTTATTCTGGGCTCCGTGAAATTCATGTCGATGGTTTGTTCAACAGGAGAAGGAGTTTCAGATAGGGATCGTTTGGTTTTGTTATAGGATAAGGATGTAGCTGTGTTTATTTTAATAGAATGTGAACTTTGTGGTTCAGTTTTAGAAGTGGTGTCAAAAATAATTGAGTTTTTATTGGTTCCTTCTAGAGATGAATCGGATGTCAGGTTTTCGGAATGCAGTATTGATGTTGGTGTAGAAGAAATGGGATAGAGAGTTGCTGCTGGTATATGTGTTTCTGCAACCGTTGATTGTTGTGGTGTTGGTGCGGTTACATGAGCAGGTGGTAAATCTGTTGATATGGTTGCTGTTAGGTTTGTTGGTAGTACTTGTGACCGTGTAGTAGGGAGCGTACATTCTGTTGCAACATGCCCTTTCTGCTTACAGTTATAACATGTATAGTCGTCGAGGGAGAGAAATATTCGATAAGAGGTTCCTTCGTGATTCACAGTAATGAAATCTGGGATTTGAATCTGGTTCTGGTCTACAGGTGAAATATAGGTTTGCCTACGAAAACTTAGAATGTGCTTGAATTCTGGGTGTGAAGTACCGATGCGAAGAAACGTAATCTGCGACATTATTTTAATGCCAATTCGTGTTAATTCATTTTCTAATAGTATATTTGGTATAGATGGACATACATTTGACAGTAGTAATCTTTCCGCAGGTGTTATTAATCGCCGAGCTTTAATCGTAGTTTGTCCAAGATTTATTGCTATTCATAAATGAATCAACCAAATTTTCATTTGCCAAATAAATGCAAATGCGGTTATTGGAGATTCTGGAAGAGAAGATTATATTTTTTGGTTCCATGATATTCCCTAAAGAAATGAGGTATTCCTCCAATTTTATGTTATCAAGTGAAGGGAAAACTATTGCTTGTTTTTTGCTTGGAAATTTTGGTGAGTTTGTTACTGTTGCGTAAGATTTAATTTGAGGTTGAGTGCCCCCTCTATAAGGGACGCTCTCATTCACCGATTCATCCATTTTGGTAGATGTGTTTCATTGGTGTTCTAACTACGGCTCTGTCTAATGTGTAGAAATATAAACTACTAATGAGTTTTTGATTATACTAGATTGTGAATGTTGATATAACTCGTTGTTAAAAGTATGTCTATGACAATTATAATATAGAGAATTAATTAAAAACTCACAGATTCCGTACTAATACAGAAGATGCTTAGATCTTGAATACTAGACACTGTAACTAAATTATTTCGCACTGAATTTAACTAATTTTATGAATTATCGGAGCTGATATTAAACACAACCGGTGCTCAATTTGCCAGGACCGAACTCCAACATTATTGTTTGAGTGCGTAGATTTCTCAGAGTTTTGATATTTTGTGTAAAATTGTGTTAAAAAACAACTAAACATGGATATAGAAAATGAAAATGACTATTCTTTAACACCACCAGAAATTAGAGAAGCTGCCGAAGTTGCCTCATTAAATTTATTGCCGGAAAAGTCAAGGAAAGTAGGTATATAATATGGCCTATGAATCTTTTTTGAACTGGCAAAAGTTAAAGAAAACCACTTCATTTTCTGAATCGACTTTGTTAGTATACTTTACTGAATTATCCGAAAAATATAAATCTTCAACGCTATGGACCCATTTTTTAATGCCTAGAAACACGATCACCTTACATCAAGGTATAAATTTAGAAGATTATGAAATATTTCGAGTATTATTAAAACGAAAATCAGAAGGTTTTCAGCCTAAAAAAGCGAAAACTTTTCTAGCGAAGATATCAGTAACTTTTTAACTAAAGCATCTGATGATAAATACCTAGCAAAAAAGACAAGATGAGTAAATCTTTCACATTACATTCTGTAACTTAAAGTTGCTTTAATCATAGGAGCAATGGGTGCATGTAGAAGTAATGAGTTGTATGGAATGAAAATAACCCATTTACAAGATCTAGGAATAAGCTTTTTCGGTTAATGTGTCAAACAGACAAAAATTTGCCAAAATTTTACTGTTACGGATAACTTTTACAGAATATGCGAGACCAAGTCATCTAACCAGTGACACATTCTTTTTAAATTACCATAATGGTAAATGTTCAACTCAGAGAATTGGAATAAACAAAAATGGGAAAGGATATCGCTGCTTTCCTGAAGTTAGCGAATCCAGAACAAAATTCTGGGCACAGTTTCCGTTTCCGCAAAACTTCTGCAAAAATACTGGTTGACGCAGGCGAGAATATTACTGCACTCAAAAGACACGGTAGATGGAAGTCCACCGCCATGGCAGAATGCTACATAGACGACTACGTCAAAAATAAAACCGATACGGCCAACAAAATATCATTTTCAATACAACCAAAAATAAACCAAACGAATCAATATACGTATAATTCAAATGTTTCGACAAGTCACCAAAACATTAGTTTTGATGTTAATTATGTCCCTGCTATTAACTTGACCAATTGTTCAAATATTACAATTACTAATAAATAAATACCATCATCTTGTAAGATTGAATACGTAATATTTGTTAAGCTAAATACATAGATTTTTGTGTTAATTATTATGAGATATTATACGATTACTATGTACTGTATATAAATAAACAATAATATATTGTATGAAATATTTGTTAGAATAAAATTATAGTGTTCTAATAATGTAACAAAATTTTCCAACGAATAAGCTTCAAAAAAATATTTAGTAGTCGTGGATAAAGTATAGTATTCTACTCGCGTATAATCGGTGATTTATGCTACTCGCTAGCGCTCGTGGCAATAAACTTCACCTCGTCAATAATAACCTTCATTATACGCTCGTTGAATAATGTACTATTAAAATTAATTAACACAATTCAAAACTATCTACTATTCTAAGAGGTAATCCCACCTATTTGAAAGTTGATACACCTGAAATTTGAAACTAAATAAGTATATAGACACATAAGAATTATTTTGAAGTACCCACGAAAGTATTTCGGAGTATATAAGAGAAAATGTTCAAAAGAGTTGATTAATTTTTTAAAAAAGGTATAAGAGCAAAATTTATAATGTATTTGAAAGGAAAATTTAAATCTCTACACTTAAAAACTGTAGCACGTGTCAATAAAATACACCACCGGATTGTTGTTATGATTATTATAGAGATGAAGGTCACTTCATGAATATTTCTCAAGAAATAACTCAAAACTTCTTTCATAACGTTATACCTTAATTGTTTGAGTTTACTTCAAAAAGTCCTTATATAAAATTTTACATTGTTCTAATCATAAAAACATACTTGAAGTAATGAATTATAAGAAATTTTCAGCATCTTTTTGTAAATATGAGATATTTTATAGTGATAGTTTTAAAAGAGATTAAAACATAAATCTTATATTGAATATAATTGAAGAAAAAAGCGCTTTTCGTTATTTTTATTGGAATTTGGTCCACTGTGTAGGTGACTCTGAATGAATTTATGGAATGAAATGAGAAGCGGGCGGCGATAGGTATCGATCGCGCCGGCGCCGGCGCTTTAATGCGCCGCCGTCGGTGTTGTCAGTGTCGAGTGAGAAACGGCCGGTGCCACAGCTTCGGCCCGGGCGGGGAGGACGTCGACGACTGTGACCATCATCACACCGCATTTACCTCTTCGTGTAAAGATGGCGGCCCAACGTTTCGTAGTTTCATGTGTTAAAGTTTCGGTCACGCGACAAGTGTCTTAGAGTGAGTGATGTGAGATGTCTAGGAAGCCCTCCTGCACCTCCTCCAGTACCTCGTTCTTCTATGCCGGCGGTAAGCATGCAGCATGAGCGAGGATTGTGGGGGGCCCGCTTGGAGTTTGGAGCAGCCTTCTTGTAGCCGGGAGCCTCGGAGGCACACCGTCGTCGATCCCGGGGGTACTCGGAGCCGCGAGGGGGGGCACTCCGGCCGCCCGCAGCGATGCTCCCGGTTCCCGTAGCTGCTGACGCCGTCGCCGCCACCGCACCCTGTCCCGCAGAATGCCCCGGGCCCCTCGATCGGGCCGCCTGTCATCGCTGCTCCTGATGGCCGGCCTGGCGTTCGCCGCCACTTTCACCTCTGTCACCAGCTCATCGTCACCGCTCTCCAAACACGACGACGACGTCTCCTCCGTTGTCGTTGACGTTGTTGGCGCTTTTCCGACGTGGTCACTTTCATCATCTAATTCTAATTATTGCAGCAATTCAGCCCACGACGACACGACTCTCTGTCCGCCGCCCTGTCAAACCTCAGACAGATCTAAACAGTGCCTTCATTACTTGCAAGATTCGCACAAAGAGGAAGTCTGCGGCGGAGACGTGCCGCCCCAGCGCAGGCGTGACGTGCTGCACCGACTCCGGATGCCCCACTGCTGTGAACACGCTGTCGACAAGGCGCTCCCCGAGGCCGCCTTCCACGGGGACTCCAACACCTGCCATCGACTTCTTACAAGACTCATCGAAGTTGACAACTTTGCCAGGATTCTATCCTGCAACCACGCTGATCTGCTCACTCGATATGATTGTTCTCAGAATTATTCCATCGTTCACAACTGCAAAGACTGCAAGGTAAAATAATATTCTTTCAATTAAAAACAAATCTTCTAAAAATTGATACAGTTATCCATATCAATTGTTCAATTTTGTCATCCACAATTAATAAAATAATTCTTCGTTCATCAATTTTTACCGAAATAAAAGAGAAGTATATGTTACATTTATTGCATTGTAGATAGTTATAGTTTAAACATTCTTTATCGTAGTTGTCAAAATATTGTGACCCTCCTATTAGCAATTATATTCACGTCAACAACTTATTTAAAAACGCTAACGACAATCCTGTGAATGGCGTTCTAAATTATTAACCAACAAACCTATCTTCCACGTCAATCTGCTTTATTCTCTTAAATTCCCGTTTCCATGCAAAGTCGGAACATTATGGAAACAACCTACTTTCAGTGGCTAATTGTGGGGATAATAATTTGTATTTTGTATAGAATATTAAATCGTTAGCTTTATTTACCTTATAGAAGGGAATATATGATAGATTATTGGCAAGCAATAATATGGCTCCATGATTTTGTCAGTGGATGTAAAAGTCTGATTAAAGTTGTTTGATTTATAATTTTTTCGAAATTTAATTCAACATTATGTATTTTTATGAGTCGATTATAAAATTAACTTGTGTAAGCTTAGTACTACTGTTTATTTTCTATAGTTATTCATTTAATTTTCTCGTCATATGAATGACTATTTACCCTCCTTTTTCAATTGTGTTCTTTTTGTTTGTGTTACTGCGCTGATCTTTTGGAGTTTATCTGTGCCACAACGCAATTCATCTGACGACGCATGCGTCTGTTGAAAAAACTGAAATCTGGGATATATAGGACAAATTATTTGAATGGAAAATAAAAAACATTATTAGCAATTCTAATAATTTGGAGCATCACTGTGCAATTATATCTTCCGTGCAAGTGGTTTTAATTTGATTCGCAAATAAAAAGATTAATGTAAAAACTTAATGAACCATTCATACAGTGACATTCCCAGGATAATCACCATATGGACATATTTTATATTAAGAGGTGGTTAAAAAACTGCTTCTTATACAGGCGAAATAATTACATTTGGAATACATGGAAATCTGAGTAAAATGTTTTCGCTAACTTTTTTTCAATTAAGTCTATAGTAAACATATAACACTAACTTCCTTTTTGAATATGAATACTTTAAGTTGCTTAGATAATAAATTCCAGTTAAAGGAATATAATGAAATCAAGTGAAAGAATATAAATTTTTTAGCCGATAATCTCATTTTCTTCAGAGGGCGGTTGGTTTAGTCGATAGAGCATTGGACTCTGGATCTTATCTGAGATAACTATCAAAATTCTACAATTACCTTTAAATTTTGATATATCAAATGAATTTTCGTACTCAGCGAATCAATCAAAACTATCTGATAATGACAATAGTCATTGTTGAGGTCCAGACGAAACAGTTTTTTAGGTTAGATAATAAAATAGCAGTTGGTAGATATGGTGGCCCCATCAGTCTAAGTATGTGAGACCTCTTCACTGATGTGTGTATGAACACATACATACATATTTATATAATTTTTTCCACAACTAACCTGAGAAGTTGCTATTATTTACTCCATTGCCCTAATGAGAAGTAATATTTCTCACCGTACGTAAATAATTATAATAAAAAAACACCTAGATAAATAATGGCAAGTCTAACATTTTTAATATATTCATGTACTTCAGAAATCCATAGTGTGACAAGATCATTAATTTGTTATGCTTATTTATGCTAATACTATTGAATTCATGCAAATAGAATATCAAAATATGCAATAGTATATCTTCTAGAAGCATTTCAAAGTTTGATACATGCCAAATTTTTACATAAAAAAGCCGCACTGATTATGAACACGTTCTACTCTGCTTGACATTTCGGAATAATTAACAAATTGTTACGAAAGTGCTGAAAATTACTAATATCAAAATTAAAATTGCGAATATATCAATGTTATTAGTGAAAAAAAAAGTTTATCCTCGGTTGAGAAGTCTATTATTTACCTCGCACTACGATACGCACATCAGGATATAAAAGTGCTCGGTAACTAGTAGCTGACTTCTCAACCTAGGTATATTATCTACCATTTATTATCTCATACAGTTGTCAATTAAAAAAGAGTTGAATATTTTTTTTATTATTTGGTGTTCGACTCCGAGTCGTGAGGTCCCGAGTCTGATTCCCACCTAAAGCATTGGCTGCAAAATCCTCTATAATTACAAAAAAAAAAAAATTACATCAATTTGGAAGTTGACACATTTTATTTTCACAGGTATGATATAAAAAGGATATTCATGATACATACAGCATAGCCCTAATGTAAAGAAAGTTCTCTAGTGAAGGAATCTGATGAAAATTGAGACAAAGCTCTCGTAGGATATCAGTCAAAATCCGTCTCTAACCGCTGTGATAGCAAAAGGAGGAACATTGTTCTCATTATCTCTCAGAAGAACTCGAATATATGTAAAAGCTGGTTCCAAAACTCGCTAAGTTTATTCGGAATATGAACTAATCGAGTTTGTTAATGATTGAATGAATTTTGGACTGACGGAATTATATATTGGGTACTACTGATGTACATGAATATGTAAGATTCTCTAGTTGATACTGTATGGAAAATATACAGAGTGGAAAGTCTAACTGGAACAAATTCTGTAACTTGATAAATAAAGGTTTATCGCAAAATTCCTGAAACACATCGATTTTTATTCTCAATGGGGCATATTACAAAGAGATTTGTTTATCTTTTCAATTATCTGGGGTTTAGGGGGGTGGGGGTTGCAGACAACCCCAACTTTTTTTTTAAATGGAGTGGTAGGTTGATTAATTTTTTATTTGAAAGCTTTTTCAATTGTAAATACAATTCCACTTTTTTTGTTACTTTTTATACATTTTTTGTTACTTGATAAGCCCAATAAAAAACCTGCTCGATAGTTTTTTGGACAATTTGAACTGAATGTGATTGATTTGTTAGTAGTACTTGTTTGCATTTCAACGTGTAAATAACAAACGAAAAATAAGAAAATGCCCTATTTAACCGAGACGCATCGTATCGAAATTTTAATGATGATCGGATATGGGGACAGAAGTCGAACACAGGCTGAAGTCTTTACTGAAGTTCATCCAGAATTACCTTCAATTAATCGAAGTACGATTAGCAAAATTGAAACTCGATATCGGGAGTTGGGCCACGTAAGGGATGCTCCTCGACAAAAGGTTTTCAAAGTTGACGAAGAAGCTCAGTTGAACATATTCTTGGAAGTTGAAGAAAATCCTGTTACTCCACCTAGGCAAATAGCTCGCATTCATGGTGTCAGTTAGACAAACGTTTTAAAAATTCTTAAAGAAGCCAAAAAACACCCATATAAGATGCAAAACCTGCAGGAGCTTAACGAAGATGATCCTGCAGCGCTATTTTTGACCATTCGCACATTTCAAGGTTACACGCAATATTGAACGTGCGAACAAAAACCGGCATATTGCTATTTTTGACCATTCGCCAAATTGCGAGTATTCGCAATAAATCAACGAGCGGTATTTGGTTGTCGTAGACCATACGCGAATGATTAGCATAATCTGACATTTGAAAAAATTATAATCTAAATATATATTTATATAATTTGAAATGGACGATTTACAACAAATTGCTAATATTGAGAACCTGGAAAATGTTGAAGAGGCACTATTTCAAAGAAATAACCGATTTGAGATGATCGATCCATTCGAAGTCTTAAGTAGACACCCTTTTACTCAATATTTTCGTCTATCAAAAGAACTTTGCCGTTACTTTGTAAACATCATAGTAAACGTTGTAGAACCATTTATGAGACCACGAAGAAGAACTACTGACGAACTACTGTCGAAATGAGGGTTAGTTTTTATACATGTATTATACCTACTAACTATTATAACATAAAAATTACTTATAAGACCTATATTTCATATAAATTTCTGTATTTACAGGTTTTGATAGCACTGCGGTTCTTTGCTTGTGGTAGTTATCAAATGGACATTGTTAAAAGCATATTCATGGCAGTATCACAGTCTATGGTTAGTTAGTGCATTAAGGAAGTTTTACAGCAGGATTTTCAGCCATTTTTGAAAAGCAATTCTCACTGTTCTATTAATTATTAATAATTTATTTATTACCAGCGCGGTGCGGGTGTGATAAACAAAATTAAATAACTCTTTTTTGATAACTAACCTTGAAATATCTGTCAATATATCAGACACCTTCGAAATTACCACGTTGCCAAATCTATTTCACACGTACAAGAATTTAACTTTCGAACAGTGCTCAAAAATACCATTTACACGAAGTGTTCGGAAATTATCCGCTGGCAGTAACACGTATACGCAAAGTTACGAGCAATGTCAAAAATAGCGCTGCTGATCGTACACTCGAATTTTGGGAACGAATTATGGCTTCTATGGATGGTGGACAAATTGCTTTGGAATGGGTGCTGTTTTCTGATGAGGTTACGTTCACATTACATGGGCACGTCAATCGACAGAACTGCCGTTATTGGGCTGACGAAAATCCCCGTTGGATGCGTGAATCCCATACCCAAAGACCTCAAAAAACAAACGTCTGGGCTGGAATTATTGGGGATCGCATAGTAGGTCCTTTTTTTCAATGGAAACGTAACCGGAGAAACATACCTTAATATGCTCCAAGAAGAACTGATTCCTAATTTAGTAAATTTATTCCCCAATAATTTGGATCCCAACTTATTTGACCAACGGATGTGGTTTCAACAAGATGGGGCACCACCACATTTTGCTCAAAATGTACGGACCTATCTTAACGAAGTGTTTCCAAATAGGTGGATTGGAAGAAGGGGCCCAATTGAGTGGCCAGCAAGATCACTCGATCTTACTCCATTAGATTTTTTTTATGGGGATATCTAAAGAGCAAAGTTTATGCCACTAAACCTAACGCCATCGCCGAGCTTCAACAAAGAATCAGGAACGAAGTTAGGCAAGTATCGCTGGAAGTTTTACAAAATGTTCGGAATGCTATTTATAATCGATTAGGATATTGTCAGCAACATAGTTCAGGAAATCTGGGTATGTAAGCGTCATTTTCGAGGTAACGGCTGATACTTGGTAAAAAGTTAGTAAAAACGGTGTCCAACAAAACTTAACTTATGCGACCTCTCAAATCGGACCGGAACATTGTTTATGATTCGATTTACACTCATTTTTCATGCCTTTTGTAGATATTTTTCAGGTATATCTTTTTTCTCGTGCATAGTACAGACAAAAAGTTAAATCCTCGCATAAATTGTTGACTGACAGGCCTCCGACTTCGATTGTCCGTAACTCAGTCGTTTGTCAATAAATCTTAACGTATTTTTTTCAATTAAAGCTCTTTCCATGCCCCTCCTATGTGCGTACTTAATTCTCGACAAAAATCGGCGGATATAGTGTCAAATTAAGTATGCAACTAAGCCAAATATGAAAAAAAATTCGCGTTGTTGCAAAAATGTATTTTTTTAAAAAACAATTATGGGTATCGATGTCTTATTATGAAATCTAACAGTGAAAAAATTGGCCGAGGTCGCATAGCTTACAGAACTCTGCAAGTCAATTTTTAGTTAATTTGTTTATAAGGCCATAATTCATAAGCTATTGAACTTACAGTCTCCATCTTTCATGAGTATCATTTTTTAATGAGTGAGAATAGATAAGCGTGATGTGGAAGTGTTAGTGTAAAAAATGCTCATTAAATTTTTATTTATTAACAATAACGTTATCAGTTGTTTATTTGCCAATAACTTTTGACCCAATCAATTTTTTTTACGTGTAAGGTCTAGAATTGTAGGTCTTTAAAAGAAGAAAAAAAAAGTATTCAACTTTTTGTCTGTACTATGCACGAGAAAAAAGATATACCTGAAAAATCTACAAAAGGCATGAAAAATTAGTGTAAATCGAATCATAAACAATGTTTCGGTCCGATTTGAGAGGTCGCATAAGTTAAGTTTTGTTGTACACCATTTTTACTTTTTACCAAGTATCAGCCGTTACCTCGAAAATGACGCAAAATGATCATTTTAGGTCTGATTTTCCTGGACAAAACAAGGTGGAGAGCACTTTGAACATTTATTGCATTAAAGCAATTTGAGTAAATATTTCCTTATTTCATTTTTTTCCGACACATTGCTTATAAAAAAAGTGGAATTGTATTCACAATTGAAAAAGCTTTCAAATATAAAATTAATCAACTTACCCTTCCATTTAAAAAAAAGTTGGGGTTGTCTGCAACCCCCCCCCAGATAATTAAAAATATAAACAAATCTCTTTGTAATATACCCCATTGAGAATAAAAATTGACGTGTTTGAGGAATTTTGTGATAAACCTTTATTTATCAAGTTAGAGAATTTGTTTCAGTTATACTTTCCACTCTGTATGGGAATTCATAGACAAATATATATATATATATACATATATATAAATATATATATATATATATATATCTATATACATATATATAAATATATATATAAATATATATATATATATATATATATATATATATATATATATATATATATATATATATATATATATATATATATCATACTGCGGAATTGCAGCAAGAGAAACGGAAAAAAGTGTACTCTTAAAGGATACTTTCTCACATTAATCTACTCAACTATTGGTTGGCAACATTGGATGTCAACTAACCCCTCCTTTTTAGAGGGAAAACGATATCATTTCCTGGCCGGCTTTCAACAAAAAAGCACTCGTGTTCGTGGTTTCTGCAAAATGGTGTTAGATGTTGACTTTTTAGTCATTTTAATATGATTGTACGATGTGAAACATTATTCAGTTAACTAGTTCATATTTTAATTATCCGTAGTTTAATTTTCCATAACATAATGGAATCTAACCTCAACTTGGAGGTAAGTACACACGGGTGTGAATTCGTTCCTATTTTCCTATTTTTCCGTTTCTCTTGCTGCAATTCCCCAATATTCACCAGTTTTATTCCTAACAGTCAGCAAAGACTATCTTCCTTTTATATATATGTTTATATATATATATATATATATATATATATATATAATTTTGTTCATATCAGGAAGATTGGAAAGTATTGCCATTATATTATAATCAAATGTTTTTATGTTTTTAACACTATTCTTGTATTAAAGGTGCAATAAATAATTTGAGAGTGCACCTATAAAATATATAAAAATATACGTATAGTAAACCTAAAAAAACATAATAAATAAGGAAGTAATATTATACAGAAAAAATAGTTTCAATTGGAGTGACTGCGTGAGTTAAATGACACTTGAAGTCGCAGAAAAAAATGGTTACGTAAAACTTTTAGACATAATACTGTCGTAGGAATCAACGAGTACCTTCCAATCACTTTTATAATACCAATCTCGCAGTTCATCACGATTTGTCGGCTTAAAGTCTCCTCTATGTATCTTTCTAATTATAAAGCCACAAATCTTTTAAATGAAGTTCGAGTATGAACTGGATAATGATCTAATATTGGCGAACAATTACCACGACGAACCAAACTAATTTCCCACACATTGGAAGATGAAATAGTGTGGAAACACTTCTCTTGATGGTAGTAATGCGTTATCTAAGATGTTCATTCAATTATCGTTTCTCAATTTACCATCAGTCCAATTCTGGGCCGTTAAAACTTATCGACGCCCAAACATTGACGAGAAAATGTCCACTATTAGTATTAGCAAACATATAATTTAAGTTTCAAGGACCATAAACATGTAATTTGTCTGTTTTCTAATCGAAAACTTCATCGCGTAAATTGAAAATTCATTTGCCAACTCGAATCGATCAAGCTTGTTTTGCTTTACCGTAACGTAGCTTTCAAAATCAATATTTTCAAATGCTTTCAGGGAATAATATTTCTTCTTCTGTTTTAATAGCAGTCCTACATTCAAATCAGTAGGTACTTCATTGAAAGTACAAAACTTCTTCAAATTTTACTTTAATCCTACTTTTGAATTTTTGTTGAATGATTTTTTTAAAAACATTATACCATGATTAAAATTAAAAATATACCACTAAATGTGAGTATTCACGTTTAAGTTGTGTGCTGTAAATACCTAGAGTACCGTATAATATGAAATAAACGAATAAACTTTCTTAAATGTTTTTCCTGTTTCCTTTTGTTTCTTTGCCATTCGTTTTAGAAAAATACGTCAAGTTTACTGGTAAGCTAGCAAAAACGCATCGGCAAATAATTACTTACTGGTTTTGGTTTTTACAGACAATACCCAATAAATAATTACAAACGTCAGTAAAGCCAGTACCCCCACTTTTTCAAATTTAAAAAAAACGTATGTGTAATTTAGAACTAATTTAGGACTAATTTGTACCCAAAAGATAATAATTTGTACCCACTCAGTTTTTCTGAAAAACCGTTATTTAAAGTGGGGGTGCTAGTTTAAGCTCAAGCTAGCACCCCCACTTTTACAAAATCAAATTTTAACAGCATACCTTTAACCTTTGTATTTAGGACTAATATGTACCCAAAAGCGTTTTTTCATTATTATATCATTTTGTTTATAAAAGATGATAGTAAATTAGACCACGTGTTTTATTAATTTCCAAGTGAATCGTTAAAAGATTTGAAATTATAAAAGATAACTAAATATTATTAATTTTCGAATATAGGACTAATTTGTACCCAAAAAATTAAAATTTGTACATACACAGTTTTCCCTGTAAAAGGAGTTTTAATGTGGAAGTGTTGGCTTGAACACGTCCACCTTTAAAAATCCAATTTCAACAGCATACCTTTGAACTTTGCATTTAGGACTAATTTGTAACCAAAAGCGTTTTTTCATTATAATATCATTTTGTTTATTAAAGATGATGGTAAATTAGACCACGTGTTTTGTTAATTTCCAAGTGAATCGTTAAAAGATTTGAAATTATCAAAGATAACTAAATATTATTAATTTTCGAATATAGGACTAATTTGTACCCAAAATATTAAAATTTGTACCTACACAGTTTTCCCTGTAAAAGGAGTTTTAATGTGGAAGGACTGGCTTGAATACGTCCACCTTTATAAAATCCAATTTCAACAGCATACCTTTAAACTTTGCATTTAGGACTAATTTGTAACCAAAAGCGTCTTTTCATTAACATATCATTTTGTTTGTTAAAGATGATAGTAAATTAGACCACGTGTTTTACTAATTTCCAAGAAATTATCAAACATAACTAAATATTATTAATTTTCGAATATAGGACTAACTTCTACCCAAAAAATTAAACTTTGTACCCCCACAGTTTTCCCTGTAAAAGGAGTTTTAATGTGGGAGTGCTGGCTTGAACACCTCCACATTTACAAAATCAAATTTCAACAGCTTACCTTTAAACTTTGAATTAAGGACTAATTTGTACCCAAAATAGTTTTCTCATTATTAAGTATATCATTTTGTTTATAAAAGATGATAGTAAATTAGACCACCTGTTTTATTAATTTCTAAGGGAATCGTTAAAAGATTTGAAAGATTTGAAAGTAACTAAATATTAATTTTCGAATATAGGACTAATTTGTATACTCATATTTTACCCAGCCAAACTACATTTTAGAGGTGTTCAAACAGACATATCAACTGTGACTAATATGAATTTAAACAACACAGCTGAGTACATCTTCTAAATTATTGGAAATTCTAAATAAAACCCAAATTAATTATTGAAATAATATATTTTAATTAAATTATAGGTATTCTCAATACTTATAAGTTTGTACTGTCATTATTGAAATTATTTCAAATTCGTAGTTTATCTCTTAAACCGCGCATTCCTAGTGGGATGCCCTTTAATTTTAGACAAAGAAGTACAGTACTAAAAAGTATATTGAACGGGAAAGGTATATTGTATAAAAACATAGTTTTATTTTTTCTCTCAATATAATTATGCGATGTCTCTTTATTTATACATTATAATGGAAGAAATTGTAAATGTGTCATTACGGACTCGCTCCACCTTTTTCTTTAGATCGTCCAATTCATACCATGTATTATTTGCCATTCGGCTGTAACACTTGTAAAGGCCGACATCAGATTCGGACATACGACGTGCATATATCGGAGGTCCATAATGCATGACTCAGGCTAATTCATATAAGTAATTATTAACTGTTGCCATTCGGATTATTGTTGTTAAATCCTCCAATTTTATTTTGCTAATATTGTAACTACCCTGCGACACATCTAGCAGTATTATTGGACCTATTGAGAAAAAGAAATGCATTTATAACTAAAATAATTTACATAGTTAAATTTATATGTCAATAATAAACTTTTGTTGTGTTTCTAATAAACTATAATGTATCTCTTAATATTTGAATTTAATTCGGAATGCTTAAACACATTTAAAACCAGTGGATAGTTGTTTGAACCAATAGAAAATTATTATGTATCAGGAATAGGAGCGGTAAATCAAAGACGCATTTCATCTAAAAAACAAAAATATCACGTTTAGGTATTTGCTAGGGTAACAAAAAAATATTTTTAAATTCTTTGTCCATCACAAACCAAAGTGTGACGTGATATAATTGCACATCATTACTAAGCCGCCAAGCAGTCAAAAAAAGTGACCAGAGTATGATCCTTCTTTTAACCACTTTGAACTATTTACGCATTATTACGCACGTGCACTACGGAATTTTTTTGTCTCGTCAAAGGATCGCCAAGGTTATCACAAAAGATCTCACTGAAAATAGAAATAAGAGTTATGGTATAACAAATATGAAATTATATTAATATAGTATTTTATTAGAGACAAAACAATATATAATATATAAAAAACAAAAATTTCTGGGAAGTACCTGGTTAGGTAGGTGCCATGTTTCATAAAACACTTCATCTAAGAGATTGTCTAGTTTTCCGTCCATTTTGAACTTTAATCAGGATGACTGCTGTGAGGTGAAGCACATTAAAAAGCCCTTTTTAGGGAAAACAGTGTGTACACAAATTGGTTCTATATTCGAAAATTGATAATATCTAGTTACTTTTGGTAATTTCACATCTTTTAACGATTTATTTGGAAATTAATAAAACACGTGGTCTAATTTACTATCATCTTTAATAAACAAAATGGTATAATAATGAAAAAACGCTTTTGGGTACAAATTAGTCCTAAATTAAAAGTTTAAAGGTATGCTGTTAAAATTTCATTTTGTAAAAGTGGGGGTGCTAGCTTGAGCTCAAGCTAGCACCCCCACATTAAATAGCGGTTTTTCAGAAAAACTGAGTTGGTACAAATTATGATCTTTTGGGTACAAATTAGTACTTAATTCAAAGTTTAGATTTATGCCAATAAAATTTGATTTTGTCAATGTAGAGGTGCTAGATTGAGGCCAAGCTAGCACCCCCACTTTAAATAGTGATTTTTAAGAAAAACTAAGTGGGTACAAATTCTAATTTTTTGGGTACAAATTAGTCCTAAATTAGTTCTAAGTTACACATAACTTTTTTTTTAATTTGAAAAAGTAGGTGGTGCTAGCTTTACTGACGTTAATTACAACGATGTTATGTATTTATTCATATTAAAATAGAACGTGCAATTATTGATAATAATATTAATAGGAAAATTAACGATTTTAAAGATTAAAACTAACTTTTCGGCATCTGTGAGACGCCCTGAACAATATCTTATCATAAAATTGGTCACTTGTATATACTATGGAGGCTGAATCGTGCTAACAACTAGAAATTTCTCCAAAAATGGTGCACTTCAAGTACCATAGCACCCTTGTACTGGCTCTAGTGAGTTGAAATTAACAAGGTTCATAGATAAGACGCACGAACAATATACAATCATAAAATTGGTCACCTGTATACATTCCGGAGGCTGTAGGGGAGAGTGGAGGAATATCGACTATTTAAGCGCTATTAAAAATTTCAAGTAGTAGTATTTGTAATAAGACGACCAAAACGAGAAAATTGCTTGGTTAATTTATCTATTATGAATTTTTACTAATGATTTTTTCAAACAAACAAATGATTTTTAAATCGGGTAATTTCGACCGGTAGGATAATATCGACCATGGTGAAGAACAAAATCGACCAAGCAGTAATATTCTTGAAAACATTTAAGATTAAAATCTTAATACAATTTATGTTAAGCATAGGTCACAAATACAGGTTGATAAATTAATTTTGGCAGTTTACGATGCGCGAGAGAGCCATACAACTTGACAACGTTGTAAACGCAGTTACCGGGAAGCACAATATTTTCAATTTGGATTTAAAAATAATAAATTGTGGCACATGTATAATGCTATATAAAATCGAGTTTTCAAAACAAAATAACATTAATGTGTTCTTTATTATTAATTAAATGAATAAGGAAATAAAAACCATTAGATTTTTCCACGAAAATTGTTTTTTTTGTGCAGACATAATTATTCATTGCTTCAAAAACCGTACGGGGAATTTTATAATTACCCTTTATTATTTTATGTGATGTAAATAATAAATAGATTCCAAGAAACATAAACTTTCACCTATACTTTTGATTTGTATATAAATTGGAAGTCAGGTAGATTTTGTAGATAAAGCGTACAATGTGATAAGGATTGATAAACGACTTTCTAAATTTGATAATGGCCAACAATTTTTCCTATCTGTTCGTAGTAATAGTTAATGACGTACCTACCTGTTAAGCTTTCTAAAATTGTTATTCTTAATAATATGTAGTAAATAATAATGTAAAAATTCGGGCTTATACATAAAATTTGAAAAACAAATTGGGGATATCGCCTTTAGAAATGATCTAATAAGTATACTAATAAGCTTTTTTCTACTTTCATATGTAAATTTTTGGGTTTTTTGGAAATATTCTGGTGCCGTCAATTATTGTTTATTTAGAACTATGTACAGGTGCTACAAATATTATATTACTCTAGTGGAATTCGTCTCTAGTATCTACAATTTTATAACACCTATTTACATTTTTACATTTGTTGCGTTTAATGTATTCAGTCATAACACCTACAAACAAACACTATAATGAAAAACATGTTTTAGATGTACAGGGATCATCAAAAGTAAAATAATTATGTGCATCTACAAATGATTCTTCAAAATCACTTTCTATATCAACTGCATCATCCTCGCTATCTCCGTCTTCGGCAAAATTAATAATAATATTGTCTACAACAGTATCTAAAAGTGGTCCACTGTTCATAAATTCATCTTCAATCTTATTAACATGGTTACATCTAACTTTTCAATCATTTGCAGAAAATGTGTCAACAAATTCATTACAGAATTCTTTAACCTTTGTAAAATTGAAGGTAATATTTCGTTTGGCCACATATTCTTTAATTGCCGCCCAAACACTTTCGATCGGATTTAAGTCCAGGTGATAATGGGGTAGCCTTAATACTTGCAATCCACGTCGAATAAACAATTCATCAATTTTATATTGCGGTTTGTACATTTTTGCAACGTTATAAAGATCCGGTTTCAACATTTGTTCACTGTAATATATGTTTCTTTCAGAAAGCCAGTTTTTTAATTGTTGTTTGGTCCAAGCAGTCATAGGTAATTTTTCATTTCGAACATTGAGTTATAGGGCGTTATCAATTACCACAACAGCGTTCTTGGGTAGGTTTGGAATAAGTTTTTCTTTCTCATAATTTTCGTACGCCATTTCATTCTGATAATCTCCTGTTTTTTACTGGGAGTTCCACATAATACCAGCATTAGGTACAAAACCATTTTCACTTCCTGCATGCACAATGATAAGCCTATTACCTTTTGAAACGGGTTTTCTTAATTCTTCATTACTCTTGTCGCGTGTGACATGAATGAATGTTTGTTTCATCCATATAAATGATAGGTTTGTTCTGTTCTCTGCAGTTTTTTATGTTTCTTAAATATAGTAGGCGTAAATGTCTGTTTTCGTGACGTTCCATTAACAAACTTCTGTTGTTTTTCATGTTGGTCCAACGAAAACCCAAAGAATGTATTTGTTTCCGCAGAGATTTGCGACTTCCTGCGAAGCCATAACTATCTGCATAGGTTTGGTGTCCATTTCTTAACGTGGGTACTTTTTTCTCGAATATGTGATAATTGATTATGCACCTTCTAAGCAGAGTTTTGTCGAATTGATCCATACGGATACTGGACGTTCTTTGTTTTTTAGTAGGCACATCAGTGCCAGCATTACTTCGTGCCAGAGCTTCATTTTTAATACGGGAAAGCGTTCTTTTGCTAACTTTCGTAGCAGCAGAAACTCGTTCAATGACCTGACAATAAAATAAGTCTATATAAATGTTGTATTAAAAGTTTTACTCATGTGTATTTTTATATAAATAAAATGAGGAAGTAGTCAAATTTGTTTTCAGTGGCCTTTATTTGAAAAAAAAATTTTGTCGTGGTTTTCGGCGATTTAAAAGAAGTATTAAATTCAAAAATACTGTATTACGTTTCAGTTCATTAGTTGTTTTAAACGATCTTTAGATTTTAGTTCAAACATATTTTAATATGACCAAACCGCAATTGTAACTGAAATCGGAAGATGGTTCAAAACAAACAATAAAACCAAAACGTAGTAGAGATAGGTATGAAATGAGCATAATAATTATAATTATAAACTTAAAAACCTATTACATTTAAATAGGTATCCTACACAAAATAAACATATGCCCTTTTATATACTCCTGTAGACAGAAACAGAATAGTTATTTATGCAACAAGTGCATAAAGTGGTGCTTTTTTTCAAGAATGGAAAAATTGACTCATGAGCCGCAGGCATGTAAAAACCAAAAAATGTCTCATTTAGGTTGCTCTAAATGGACTAAAAATGGCGTCGATTTGTTTGTCATGATGACATGTCATAACGGTGCATAAAACTGGCACATGAGTGCATAATAGTTATTTATGTAACAAGTGTGTAAAGTAGCCTTTTTTCGACGAATGTGAATATTGCTGATAAGCAGTTTTTAAATGTTTGAAGAAAACTACATCCAGAGATTGCGTTCTATGAGATGTGAGGGGAGGAAGTGAATACCAGAATTTCGACAAAAATTGTACGAAGCTAAATAGAAATGATTATCCAGTATAAAAAGAATAGGCTGCTCGGGAGTAGTATTCGCAAATTTTATCACATTCTTCCTGATAAGCAGTTTTTAAAGGTTTGAAGAAAACTACATCCAGAGACTGCGTTCTATGTGATGCGAGGGGAGGTAGTGATAGTAAATGAATACCAGAATTTCGACAAAAATTGTACGAAGCTAAAAAGGAATTATTATCCAGTATAAGAAGAATAGGCTGCTCGGGAGTAGCATTAGCAAATTTTGCAAAGTGTTGCAACCATTCCGTAAACACCTCTTCTGTAATCCATCCAGTTTTCGAATATTTGTATAACGCACCAGCGGGTCAATTTTTTTCTTAACCATCTTTCACTCTCATTCTTTTAAATATAAACATGGGCGGAATATATTGTCCTCATGCACTAAAGCAGCATACTATCGTAGTATTTTGTCACCTTTCTCCGCTTGTTATCGCGCCAACTTGCTTTTCTCCTTTCTTTACCAATATGCGACTTGGACTGTAAATATTGGAAATACCCGTTTCGTCAACATTGTATATGCGATGAACTTCAAAAAGGTGTTTTTCAAATAGTGACTTTAGATTATTAAATAAAAACATCCATTTTGCCTTTGTTGAATACGATAACCCTGCTAAGGCTAGTGGCTTCCGGTTTGCGAAAACTAAGCTGCGGATAACGCCGCATAAACGAATAGAGCCAATCCTTGCCGCACATTCCTTTGTCCATATTAAAAGTATGTGGAATTTTATTTTTCTCTGCATATTTAAACACCAACGTGCGTATGCTTTCAGTTGTGAATCCATAAAATAATTTTGACAGTTTTAATATGGTATTAACAATTTCTTTTTCCTGATCTTCGGAGAAAACAGGTTTTCTTCCCAATGTAAGTTTTTTTGGTTAAAACCTACCTCTAAGCTTATATTGGAGTGTGCATATGGTTCTTCAAACGTTTTAGCGGCACTCCTAATACATAATTTTTGTTCTCTCACGGCCTTTATTGCTCTTTTCATGTAATCCTCTGTCCACGAAGAACGCTCAGTTTTTCGAATGTATGTTCGCGGCATTTAAAATGAAATTTTGTCGTGTAATGTTTATATTTATTATGTACTTAATTTAAAATGGCGATTACTAATTGTGCCATACCCAAAGTGTGAAGGGTATAATATCGATCACTTGAGGGTATCATCGACCAACATGATCGATTTGACCCGAACCAGTATGTTTAACCTCAAAAAATAATTTACAAAAAATATAGATTAAAAATACAACAGACTAGACCCAAATTGTGGAAAAATATCCGCTACACCCTAGGGACGCAAAATGCAATAAAATTAGAAAATACAAAAGTGTTCCTACCTTAATAAGAGCAGCACAATTTTAATTAAAACAAGTCTGATTTGAGCAAAGCTGAGAACGTGCACACAGAATGAGTGATGGCACCATCCTTAAAGACCAAGCCACACCAAACATCCATCCATCCTTCGGATGGACGGGCTGGATGTTAAAAAAAGATCGCTCGCCAGCTTGGCAAATAACGCAACGCAGATCCGTCCGTACGCTGGACATTTAAAACGTCCAATGGATGGATGTTTTGGAATCGCCGGGGGAGCGATTTTTCCTTCGCATCCGCATGGACGTTTCTCCTGCGCATGAGCTCTGGGCCCGGTCACACGCACTCCACTCGGTACCAGACAAAACTAGTCCACATGGTTTCTCGAAAAACATATTCGTGTAGGATACTCTTCACGCATTGTTTTCACAAGTATCCCAGTTTTGTACCTAGTTTATTTTGATTATTTCATTTACGTTTAGTTTAGGTTTATATTTTTAAGTTTTGAGTGTACAAGTTTATTTTGGCTACAATGGAGCTGCTAATTGAAGAGATGAGAAACCATACCGCGCTGTGGGACACGAGATCTCCTGAGTATAGAGAACTCAATGTGAAGGAAAAAGCATGGTATGATATAGCGGGAAGAGACAGTAAGTTTGCAATAGAATATTCTTATTTAAATGAAAAGTTATACCCTAGAATTTATTACATCCGTCCACTGGATGGATGCTTTCGGTGTGAATCGGAGCGCTCCGTGGACGTCCGAGATCGGGCGTCCATCCATCCGACGGATGGATGCCGGTGTGGCCCGGCCTTAAGGATGTAAAATAGACACATTACGAGCGATCTCCCGGCTGGTCGGTACACTTCGCTCGTATAGCGCCAAATTTATGATATTTGATACTGGTCGATTTTGCGCGACGATATTCCCCCACTTTCCCCTATCATGCTAACAAACCGAAATGTCTCCAAAAATATTCAAACATGTGGCTTCAGGTACCATAGCACCCGTTGTACTGTCTGTAGTGAGCTGAACATCAAGAGGGTTCATCTGCGAGATGCCCCGAACAATACCCACATAAAATGGTGACTTTGTGCACTATGGAGGCTGTATCGTGCTAACAAGATATGTTACAAAAAGTGGCCGACGACATCGACATACACAAGATGTTTCACTAAAAAACCGTTTTTCGTGTTTTTCTCGCTAAAAAACGTAAAAGTAACTCAAAAAAATAAAAATTTCCAATTTTTATTGGGTACAGCAATACTTTTCTCGCATCGTAGATAAGGTTGGCGGAAAAGTAATATGACATCCAGACACTGAAATATGCGTTCTTTTTTGATCATACTGTCAAAATGGGGGATTCCCATTTAAAAAAAAATCTGGTTTCCCCAATGGCGAAATCAAGCTTTTAACGAAATAGTTCCAACCTTAACGTACTCACTGTATATATATATATATATATATATATATATATATATATATATATATATATATATATATATATATAAATTTCGATTTTCTACTACACCTGTTTTAGTCGAAATTTCAATAATTTCGACTTATTGGCCTGACCGTTCTTCGAAGGGCAAAACAACTACATTCCTGGCTAATACCACGCAGAATATTGAATTACATCCCCTTCGAAAACCGTGACGTCGATCGGCCGAGAAAATCGAAATTTATATTTCATATAGCACCTCGTATTTTATGAAATTATATTCATTTATATATATATATATATATATATATATGTCAACTTTCAATTAACTGAAAATGTGTTTTCAAAAACTATCTTTATTTCTTACACAAAATTCTCATAACAACTTCAAACATAAGACTGACTTTTTTCTTAGTAAAATGAATTAATATAACTTTTTAATAAAAACAAACTATGCAATTATTCAATAAATAAAGCATTAATCAGCATAATATGCCGCTCACCTAAGGGCAAAGGCATATGTGACACCTCCCCCTTTAGAAGGAAGCTTCTCCTGGAAGCTGGATCCCATCTTCCGTTGCCTGCGGATGATTCTTACTTGTCCATCCTGAATGTTTCCTCTTATACATGATCCACAGGAAGGACAATCTCAATGCTGTATTAAGACGAATATTCCAAATACTGGGCATATGAAGATTATTGTTTTTCTGAATATTGGCGTTACCAGTTGGTTTGGAATATCCTTTATTTTAAACTTTTTAAGTCAATCTTCATTGGAGAGACGTGTAATTGATATAATTTCAAATGTAATACATTTATTACAAAAGGTTGTCCTAATGTTTTTTGTTGAAATATTATCTCTTGATTTCAGAAGATGCTGAATTTTCTTAAATAAACGCCTATAAGAGTTTTCACTTCAGTTTCTCGTCTACATTTTGTGATTAACTTTTCTTCGACAGGAAATATCGCCACGACATCGAAAAATGTTGTCGCCAGTGCAAATGTCATTTAGAGGTTTAATTACATTATTCGATTTAATATTAGGTACAAATGTTACGTATTCTGATTCAATTTCTATGGGTATAGGTAACATATAAAAAATATTAAATAAAATATCATAATTAATAGGTATCGACATGGCTTCAAACTATAAAATATTTTTATGTTTTAATCCGAAAGGTAATTCTGCTTGATAGAAACAATGCAGTTGTTGCAACTCAGCAATAAATCGTAGGATTTTATAAGACTAGGATGTAGAGTCGTAAAGCTTACAAAATGTTAACGAATTTTCTACAATTTCTAAAATGTCTAAAATTACATTGAATATGATAAGAAGTTCGTTGAACAGCTCTTTCAAATAGATAATTTTTACGCATTGGTTTGAAAATCTAAAATATCCAAAAATATTCAATTAAAGATGGATGTTTTGAAAATATCTCTTATCTCATATATTTTAGTTTTTAATATTGGTTCATTATACTGGATGTCCTGAATTGTTTTATTAAAATTATCAATTATTTGGTGGCTAACAGAATATTGAATTTTTATTTTTAATATTTTTAAATGTTCCATAACTGAATTAATTCGTTCTTCATCCTCAGAGTCCAAGTTCTCTATTGATCCAAAACCGTTAATTAACCCTTTCTTTGATCTATCTAAGGTAGAATGAATATTAATGTTATCAAATTTTTCGACAATATTATTTTTAGTGTACTCTATTATATTTACAATGTTTTCTGTTTCAGTTATAAAATTGTAGTATTAGATATATTATATTTAACGTAATTACAATGAATACTTAACTTATTATATCCTACTAGTATTGGGCTTCAAGCATAAAAATGAACAAGACTGTGACTGTAATTATTTCTGCATCTTGGCATACCCAAAATTTATGGGAAGTATTCCCAAGTTATTGGTAACATCCTCTATTTTGATTGTTGAGTCTCCGACGGCGACGAACCAGAAATGAATTTATATGGAGTCTTTTCAGAACGTTTAATGTTTGAAAGATAAATATTTTCTGAAGTATTTTTGCGTCTAGTAGCGTTTTTAGCTTTTTTTAGTCTAATATTTTTGCTTCTTCACTTTTATATTTATCTTTGGTTTTGCTCTGTGCCTGTTTATTACGCACACACACTTTAGTAGGTATTGTATCTAGTAATTCTTCAGGGCTTTTATTGGCTAAAGAGATAACTTTTGATTTTCTTTCCTGTAAATTCTGATTTATTTTCGGGTGTAAAATCTTCATTTTATCTTTATGATTTTGTATATAATTATCAACTACTTGCCGATCTATTTCTATATCGAAATGTGTATTGCTATTTATGTGTCCAGTAATTATTTCGTTAGGTTTAAATTTTGTTTCAGAATGAATGCAATTATAGACTAATAATGCATAAATCAGTTTAATCTCAATAGGCTCATTTTTTAAATATTTCTGATTATAAACTGTTTTATAGGCTGATCGAATGTTCTAGAGAATCGTTAGAACACACGATTTCTTGAATGTAACGGTAATTTTAATAAAGAAGAAGCGATTGGGTTCTTTTTTTTCTTTTCTTCTGTAAAGTTATGAGATAAGATTTTGTTTGGCATTGAGGGGGTTTTTTATGATAGTTTTTTATGAAAGGAACGTTAAAATAGGTATTTGCTTAGCGAAGGATATATTGAATAGATGAAAAGAATGATATTTTTATTTATAATATATATATATATATATATATATATATAATAAGCAATAATGAGATTAGTGGGTATTGCACGCAAATAGAAAAAAGGGGCTACTGAAAAAAGTGGTACCGCAGACATGCATGTTTCTGGTTCATTAGCCGTCCTCAGTACGGTACAACCAAGAAAGTGTGTGAAACCTGGGAGCAAAGGTGTTGAAGGAAACATGAGAAAATATAACAGAATTCAACAGGATAGTCATGAAATCTATTCATATTTGCTGATGCTGGATAAGAATTACACAGCTGTACACGAATGTTCATTTGATTCTGTTTAGATCACATTGTTTTAGTTATATTATCTTAAGGAAAGCTGTTATTGAACAACTGATTAGCTCTTTTTGGATTATTGAGGTTGTTAGTCATCAGCCTCATAATCTGATGTTAGTCTTTATGTGATCAATGTTAATTTTTGAATAATAATATTATTACTGTTAAAATAATTACAATAATTTTCCTTTTTCAACTTAAATAATTAAAATAATATTAAAAATAATTTTTTCGCTCACTCTGTATGATGAGCAAATAATATGTTTATTTGTTGGAGTGGTAGAAATACAAACGTTTCTCACAACTTTTCAGTTGGTAGTCATGATCTAATTTTTAACATGACAGTTCATTTAACTTCCATTTCATTAGTATGTAATGTTGCTAAGAAACACGTGCTCGACCTTCAATTTGCCGGCATTTTCATTTTTAAATTTTAAATGATTTTAATTATATATTTGTGGTATTCATTAGAACATGTGTGTGCTATGTGTGCGTGTGTTTCATTCATTCCTTCCTTTTTATAATCCTCTAACAAAAATAACTAGTTCTTCCATTGTAATAAATAGTTATTTACAAGCATAAACTATTATATAAACGTTGTGACATGTCATGCTGTTAAGCGTAGATTCCATTGCCTCGTAGCTGGATTCCTTTAAAAAACATAATTTCATAACTGTTATAAGTACTAAATGAAAGTTTTGTTTGTATAATACGTAGTTACGAATATATAAATACATTTGGTTGCTGTGAATTGAAACGTTTCTTCAATGACTACTATTATTATTCAACCACTTAATAACTAATCGGTTCAGTTTGTATTTTATCTATTTTGCATTATAATATTCACAAACTGTCGTTCAATAGAATGGATTCACGGTATTCAGAAGTCAAAAGAGATTATGAATATAATAAATTAAGCGATCGGAATGAAATAATATCCCCCTCCCCACAATCTGATTTCCATCCATTAACAAGTGTATCGCTAATATATCTTTTTATAATTCGCGAATAAAAGATACTTCATTGTAATATTGTTTACAGTGTCACACTGAAATCTCTTTGAACAATTTTTTAGTAATTTTTAGTGTCATACAGTTGGATATTGTAAGTAGTTTTATTTGGTCTAAACTATCAGACTGTGGATGCATTGGTGTAGTTTGAGTTTTCTTAATCCCGAGGATTTTCATTAATTCTCTCCACAATTCTGATTCAAAATTTCTTCCTTGATCAGAATGTACTTCCAATGGTACTCCGCGTCTTGCGATGACATTATTCATAAATGCTTCAGCGACGGTTGCAGCCTCTTGGTTAGGAATTGGTGCTACTTCTGGCCATTTCGAAAAGTAATCCATTAAGTACTTGTTACCTTTTTCAGTTTTCGGTAGTGGCTCTCTGAAGTGGGTCACCGGACAGATATTGAGCCATTTTTCCACGATTTCTAGTTTTTGGTCCATTCTTTCCGCTGCATAAGTCACGTTTCTTATACCATTCTGTAACGTTTTGTCGACAGTTGACCCAGTAGAATCATTCACGAACTCTGGCTAAGGTTTTCCCAACTTCGTAATGTCCTTCTGAATGACTGCTATGGAGTTCTTCCATCACTTTACGAACAAGTGATTTAGGCAAGACAAGTTCGTGGATCGTAGGTACACCGTCAGAGCTCTGCCACGTCCGATGGAGTACGCCATCGCGAAAAGTAAGGGAATCCCATTGAGTTCGGTATCTTTTGATCTTTGAACCATACTTGGACACTTCTTGCCAATCGGTTCTAACTCCATTTTGTATCCAGGTCCGGACAACTTTTAAGTCTTCACCGTTCTTTTGAAATTTCCTTAGGTTTTCTACTGACCACATGTTTTCGTCCGAGTCGCTTCTTATTGTTGTTGCATACAGCAATTCTATCTTTTCATCTTTGTTTATTTGGTTATTATTACTTTCCTTTTCCTCAATTCGTTGGCAATATCTGCATTGTTGTTGAGTACTTGGGCTTCTGGATAGGGTATCTGCATTTCCGCGATAGCGACCTTTTCTATAAACTATTTCAAAATTGTACTGCTCAAGTTTTTCTAACCATCTTGCAATTTGTCCTTCCGCATTTTTAAAATTCATCAGCCACTGTAGTGCTTTATGGTCGCTTCTGGTATAAACGTATGTGTGAAAGTGTTCAATAGCCTTTACAATTGCTAACAGTTCTTTTCTTGAGACGTAGTAATTTTTCTCCGCCCTTCCCAGGGTGTTACTGAAATAAGCAATTACTTTTTCTTCGCCATTTTTTTGCTGTGAAAGGATAGCTCATATGCCATGTTGTGAAGCGTCGCAGTCGAGAATAAATTGACCTTCTTCTTTAGGGTACGCTAAAACCGGTGCAGTGGAAAACCTCATTTTTAAACAAATAATCGTCCTCTATTTGCTTAAATGAAAGTTTGTTTACAATTTTCACAATTTTTCGATCAAAATATTTGTGAAAAGTCAAAAGTGCTGAGTACAACCGGATGTGATCTTACCAATCAGGAATCTAGAGAATTGCCAACTTAAATTCAAATCACTCCTCCCAGTTTAAGAACAGGGGTAATGTAATTCTATTTTATTTAAAATATTCAACTAATGCGTATTATAAAAAAGATTGTGTCAAAATGACCTTTTGTAGTGCTTGTGCTTTGCCCAATTCACCGCTTCGCGGTTCATTACACAAACTGCACTCGTACTACAAAACGAGTCATTGTGACATTGGTTTTGCAAATAACTATTTTAGTGCCGTTTAGCTACAACAGAAATTCAAAGTATTGGCTATCTTCTCACGAGTATTTCAAAATATCATGTTTTTATATGACTAGAAATACATGAACTTCACAATTTTACGACTAGTTAATATTGATACCTACTTCTTGGTTTATTATAGAGATTATTTTTTGACGTTTCTTAAAACCAATGAAATGCTTCTTTATTTGACACAAGGGTAAGTTTCAACCAATCATGTCATTATTATAGTGGGAATAAAGCTCTTGTGATTATTCTCGGGAATAATCACTGTTGCTTTTATTTGTCTAGCAAGTGTCAGATAGTTGTCAAAATAATTATCTAATTGTGTCAACGTTATATATAAAATGAGTGAACATCATCGGTTTAGTACCTTTTCTGATAAAGAAATAACGAATAAGATTATAGAAACTAAAGATAATAAACAATCTTAGAGAAAATACGCAGGAGGAAACACTTAATATAACAAGCAATTCCAAATCCTCAATAAATAATGAGTCTCGAAATATTTTCAATAATTGCGTTTTTCATTGTACTAATTTAAATTGTTAATTCTTTTAATATATTCATAATGTGTCAACGATATTTTCGTATATTGTAATAATTAATTAAATTAAATAATTTTATGATAGTTTTATTGATCTTTTTTATTGTAAAAATTTGTGAATCAAAAAATAATCTAGTCAAATATAACTCGAGAGTTCCATAAATTAGAAAATAATTTGACAGATTTTGTTCAAACTTGTTGCCATTTGGCAATAGCCACTCGAGCCCTGCGGGCTCTCGTGACTATTGCCTGGCAACAAGTTTTCAAAAAATCTGTCAAATTATTTTCAATTTATTCTCACTCTCTTGTTATATTACTACTGATAATACGTCAACTTGTACAACCTGCAAATGATGCAATTGATATTAGAGTTCATTTATATTCTGAGTTAGATGTTGAATACAGTAAACTCAAACTCATTGAAGGAGATGGAAACAATAACAATAAACGCGACCATACCTCAAAATTCAGTGAAGAAGAGATACAGAAAATAAAAAAGACAAGAAGTGTAGGAAGAGTATATTAGTAAGAGTATAACAGCTGAATTAATGAAATATTGAGGAAGAATAATGCAAGAAGACATCTACAAATAAAAGAGATTGTTTATAGAGATACTGCTATACTTGTTATATAATGCGAATAAAAGTTATGGCCCAATACATCTAAATTGTGCTTTAATGGCATTGAAAAGAATGTTTATCCAAAGTTCTGGAAATTATAGGAAATTATTCAAGTAGTACATTGTTTCTCGACATTTTTGAGTCTATCCCTTCTGTAAATTTGTATGAAGTGAAGGTTTTGTGATTTCAATGAATTTGTTAGAAAAATTATAACGCTCTAACTTTTTCATATTAAATAATCTCATTTCAGTTTCTCACAATACAATACAGTTCTTATCAACACTTCACAAATTCACCCACATAATTCTACAAATTACCCTAGCATATTCAATTTGAAATCAATATTTCCTTCCTCCCCTAAATTCCTGTAGAAATGTTAAACATTCTGCATTGTAAGGCTTGTTCCAATTAAAATACGATGTATTTTCTCAAGAGTTGTTTTCATTAAACGACTTGGTTAATCCATCCACATCTAACCACAAGCATGTTTATTACAAACATGAACTAATTAAACAGAGTACTTTGATATTTATCAATTTTCGTAAAGAAAACAACAAATTTTATTTATTATATAATTACGTGAAAAATCATAAATTTGGAAAAAAGCATCTACTTGATATGCTTCCAACCTAGTTACTATCGAACAAATTTGAAATTAATATATTAAATAAGGATTCATTCAGAAAGCATAGAAATACATAATGAATATTTTGAATATCCATATTGTTATCAATAGAAAGAACAAAAAAATACATAAAATCTTACCAAGGCTCAAGCATTTCTAACCACAGAAATTGGAAATGTTACTAAGCCTCAAGACGAATGGAAGTATAATGTAATGTTATTCTAATTTATTTAAACTGTAAACGGGTGGGATAAGTTTTAAACACACGGTACGGCTACTTACTAATTTATTTAAACATTAAACTACTTAATTTATATATATTTAACTAATCACTTAAATTTAATTTATATGCACACAAACTTAATGATTAATTTATATCAACACTTTGCTAATTTATATTCACTTATGTACTGTTTATTTGTCTAAATCACTTTATCAACTAAACAAACTCTTCCTAGTCGGTCCCTTATATATTAATGCCACTAGATAATTATAGATTGCGGCTTACTCAAAAACAATTGGCTTTCTGGCATTTTCTAGATAAGACTGGTCACAAAAACAATGATAAGGTAGTCACAATCGTAAACAATCCCTGCGCGTCCGCCATAATTTTAACTTTCATACCTGGCTTAGACAGTGTCGGATTTAGGGACTATACGAGTGTGATGTTTCGTAGCAATAATACAAGAAACGAAAAATTCACGGTTTTCTCTGAGAGACTGAGAAACAGATAATCAATTTTTTGTTATCAACAGAAAGAAGAAAAAATACATTAAATCTTACCAATGCTCAAGCATAAACAAATGACTATTAAAAGTATCGAATCACAGAAATTGGAAATATTATTAAGCCTCAAGATAAATGGAAGTATAAGAAACCAACAATTTACCGTTTTCTTTGAGAGCCTGAGAAAGAGATAATCAATTTTTTGTATCAACTAAAGTCAATTCAAAGCTACTGTTGTAAAAATTTAACTTATGTTTAAAAAATGCTTTCGATATTTAAAGTTATATTCTAATCTTTTAACTTATTCAGTTAAATTACTTTATATGGAAATACGTTGATTTTATTGTATACTGAACAACCTTTATACTGCCACTACATCAACTCATACAAATATTTTCACTATCAGATGCCGATCTCTAGTCTAGTAATTTGAACAAAACGTAATTAAAAATACTTGTGTTTGGAAATGACCGATATTTTTTCCAATAGGTTTAATTGATTTGTTGTCTATTATTCTAGTCCATACATTAAGCTTTTCTGGATATTGTGTGGCGTGGGATTCACGTATCCAATATAAATTGTTACATGACCAGTATTTACACTTATATTCCATTAAGAAAAATAATATTATTTAAAATATTTGGATCGTTTAGTTCGAAAGATTTTCGGCTTATCTGCAAATTTTTCACGTCTCTTAATACCGCTATCAGCTGTTGTACCAACATTAATACGTATGAATGGAATTTGTTATCACGTAAAATTCTCATTTTTCTACGGATCTCTGCAAAATAATAAGTATCCTAGATATGCTCAAGTATGCTAAAGTATGCTAAATTATGCTAAAGTATGCTAAAGTATGCTAAATTATGCCAAATTATGCTAAATTATGCTAAAGTACGCTAAAGTATGCTAAAGTATGCTAAAGTATGCTAAAGTATACTAAAATATGCTAAAGTATGTTGAAGGCACGTATCCATATTTGCCAGTGCCCTGTAACGTAACTTTTAACGAAACTGGCTGGGCATCGAGGGTGAACTTCTAAGATGCTTGGCTGGGCATCGAGGAGCGAGTTTTATAAAACTTGGCTGGGCATCGAGGATGTACGTTTTTACTTTTACTTTAAATACCTTAATAAGATTATAAACACAAGTACAAGTGAATCGTAGGTAAAGTATAGTACGTAACTCGTGTTGTAACGCATTTTACGCACTCACGGAATTACGCACTCGCCGCTACGCGGCTTCGTGCCTAACTTTTCCGTTCGTGCGTAAAATGCTTCTTACAACACACGTTACGTAATATACTATTAAAATTATATTGCCATACAAAAACTGTTATATAAAAATATTGAAAACATTCTACATAGAAATAATAAAACTGAATAAAAAAATTGTCGAGTTGAAACAAATAAAAATATATAAAAAAACACATGCTAAACCTATTCTGAAAGCAGACAACACGAATTTCATAAAATATTTGAATACTAAACTTGGCCATAATGTATAATTAGTATTTGTGGTATTCAGCAAAACATTTTTCCAGGCATAGACCTGGTTTATAAGGGCAGGTTTCGCAGTGATAAATGGTATCCTTTCTCTTTTTCTGTTTTGTACATACGCGACACCTTTTGCTAAGAGTTGTGCCCGTTCCGCTAGTTTCAGCGATTTTGCTTGGTAAATGCTGATCCTTGTTTACCATCACATCAGCTTCATTTCCTTCTTCAGGTAACAGTTTTTCCAAAACAGCTAAACGAAAATCATAAAGTGACATTTTTTGCCGCTATATTTTTTATACAAAATATACGAAATATGGAGCAGAATATACAATACATGTATTCCCAGTTTCTTATACCAACGCAGGGTTTTACGTAGAGAGGGATAATAAGACATTAGTTGATCTTGTTTGTCTATTCCGCCCATAAACTGATTATATTTTATAATAGGCAATGGTTTGAGTTTTCGTTGTCCTCTTCTATTTTGCGTTTCCACCATATCGCACTTGAATTCCGTGGAAATGAATAAAACGTCCCTGTTATCTTTCTACTTGCCAATTGTAACGCCATTGAGATATTTTCCTTTGGACTCACCTATAATAATGAGAAAATGAGATTAACATAAAAAAAGTAAACTGCAAAAGAAACTCACCCTTCTTCAATTTTGCGGTAGTGACATCTTTTGGTGATCCTTTTCTATCCCCACGTAGTGTACCTGTGCAATAGATTTTCTGTTCGAGAAGGAGCTTATCTAACGAAAAAGAATTATAAAAATTATCCATATACACAGAATGTCCATTAGATAATTTACCATGCAGTAATGCCTGGACAACTTTTTGTGCATGCCCTTTTCCCGCAAAATCATCCAACTGGCCAGTATAGACAAGAAAATTCAATACTAGACCATCAGGTTCGGTCAACATATATAATTTGATGCCATACTTATGGCGCTTGTTCTTGATGTACTGCCGAAATACGAGCCTTCCTTTCCACAAAATCATCGACTCGTCCAATGCCAAATTTTTACCAGGGTAATAAACTTCACTCATTTTGTTATTGAAGTAGTCCAAAACCATTCGTATTTTAAATAAACGATCATCTGAACGTGGTTCACCAGTTTGAGGATTTCTTACAAAATGCAAACATCTCATTATCAGCAAATAACGATCCCGGCTCATATATTTTGAAAAACATTTGAAATCAAAAAGTCTGTGCTTTTTCCAGTAGTCGCTAACTCGATTCAACTTCACTGTTCCCATAGGAAATGTTATCCCACAGAAACGAAGCAATTCATCCGTTGTCAGGGGTTTCCATTCTGAAATTCTTGATCGCACTGACACATTCGTGGAACAAAATATTTCTTCTGCATTGCGATTTGTTTCTGTTACCACTGTATTTAGAAAATTTTCATCTGGAAGCATTCTAAAAAAATCGTATCGTTCTCCATTTACTGGCGCATCTACTAATAACTTATTTTCTTTTATGAACGGTAAGTCTTCCATTCCGTAACATATTTCTTGCCAAGTAACATCATCCAATATGGGAGGTGCCAAATTAGGGTCACCAACATTTTGGACATCATTTTTATTATCATTATCGGCTTGATCATCATTTTGTTCAAAAGTTTGGTTAATGCTCTCATCACCGTCGGATTCATCTTCAGAAGTTCATCTAAAAAATTATTTTGTCTCATATAGAAGGGGAAGAAAATATATAACATATCACTTACCTGGAACGTAATCATCATCACTGGAATAAACAATTTCATGCTCATCCTCAGATTTATACAAATACTGTAACAATTCATCTTCGGTGAGTCTTTCAGGATTTCTAACAACATGTACTTTTGGTTTTTTTATGCCATTATCATTATAGGAATCACCCATTTTAGCAACGCCCACACCAAACAAAAATCCTTAAAATTGAGAACGGCACAAATTTGCTACACGTGTAAACCTCATTCAATGTGCGGACAGCAGTACAACACTCTCTCACCAACGCGGAAGTCACACTGCTGTTCGCAAACCAAATTTACACGATACGCTCACAACACTAGCGTCTAGCGAGCTGCAGGTCACAGATGATCCTGACCAATCAAAAACGACCGAGGTTAGGATCCGTTGGCGCGAAAGTTTAAAAATAATAGCTGCTATCTTTTCACCAAAATATTGAATTATTTCAATTAAAACGCATTGTAATTGGTTCTTACTAGACAATTAACTGAGATTATTTGATATTCGGACGCATTTATTAAATCATAACGACTTTGCTACACTGAGAGAAAATAAAAGTTGAGAGAATGTTTTGCAGTTATTTCAATTTAAGAAAATCTGTTGAATTGAAATAAAATTATTGTTTAACGGTTTAAGGATTTTTTTTGGGATGTTAATTTATTCATGTTGAGTTTTCAAAAAACTTGTACCAATATATGTATTTGCGTTTTTGAAATTAAAATATAAATTGTTAAGTAGGAACAAAAATAATTTAACGTTTCTTTTTCTCGATCAATTTCCGGAGCCACATAATAAAAGAACAAATATTTAGACGAGATTGTTCTGTTACTAAAAAGAAGAAAAATATATCAAAAAGTGGTGTTTGTAAGCCCAGTCATCAAAAAATAGCTTCAAAGTTTTCATCAAAAAATGTATAAATAAATTATAATTATTTATAAGACAAACCAATAGTCTTAAGTAGTTTGTGTTTGCTTTGTTCAATATTCATATTTCCTTAAGACAACAAATACAGTGGTCAACGGTATTTTCCTAGTTTCTACTTTGATCAACGTGATAATTAGACTTAACTATGCAATGTTTTAAATCTCAGTTTACCAGATAATCCGCAATAGTCGTATATAACGTCTAATGATTTTTTTTCTTACTATATCAATTCTCGTTAATATATCAATAATAGGAAATTGATGGATACAACGAATCATTATTGTTCCTACTTACGATTTATATTTTAATTTGAAAAATGTAATAACCATATTAGTTCACGTTTTTTGAAAACTCAAACTTAAATGAGTAAATTAAAATTCCAAAATAGTTCGATATTCCGTCAAACAATATTTTTACTTCAATTTAACATATTTTTTTAGTTTATTCAACTGGAAAAATATTTTTCTTTTTTCTCAGAGTAGCAAATGTGGCCAAATATCAAATACTCTCGGTTAATTGCCTAGTAACAATCAATTACAATGCGTTTGAATTGAAATAATTTAATATTTTTGTCAATAGAAAGCTGCTATTATTTTTAAATTTTTACGTCAACGGATCCTAACTTCGGTCGTTTTTGATTGGTCAGGATCATCTGTGACTTGCAGCTTGCTAGACGCTAGTCTCACAACAGTATGCTTACGCGCATCGAACGTTTGGCGTGTGACGTCACTGCGATGCAATATTCATTTCTATATTATGGCCACGAATGCCACTCTCGGTAGCATCAATAGTTATTTATGGCGATATTTATTTAACGGGATGATTATACAAATCTTTATTGTTCATACTAAGAGATAATTTATATTATAATAATTAAAATAAACTTAAACTTTACTGAAACAGAAAAATAATTGAACCTTTTTGAGTTGCATCAAAAGCCACATTTTAGGGCAAGTTCAAGTATGGGGTTTTCAGGGGTAATCTGGATGCATTAAAGCATACAAAGACATTGAATAAGATGCAACTTACTTATTTAAAAATAACATGAAATCAAAAAAGGTGTTTCGTTTTCAAATATTCACTGTTCCGATGTCACTTTCTTTTCAACGTTCGTAAATTTTGAAAGTTTTTTTTTCCATTTTCGCTTTCAAATTTTGCACTGATTTGTTTATTTAGATCTCGGAGTCTAATGTAAGTTCTTGTTCGACTCAAACAATAAATCATTTCATATGGGATTTCAATTTGGTTTTGACCGACAATACTAAAAGTTTTATCAGCCAAAATTTTAAAAATATTTTCTTCTTTTGATAAACATGTTCCGTGAAGTGATCGAAACTCGGATTCATGAATTTCCGTAGCTTTCAAAAGATCTTGATTTGGCTGTAACAAACCACCTCTCGATAGGAAATGTACCCAATCTTGAGCTCCAACGGAAATAATCTCGCTGGTTTCAGTACCTAAATTAAATTTATCTTTAAATCTGTACGCTATGTATCCTGCCAGATATTTAAGAGTGTCTTGGCGAATTATTTCGGTACTTTCAAAGGTTGTCAATAACTGTAAAGACTCATCGTCAGGAATATATTCTGGTTCTGGTTGAGTGAATGTATATGGAATAAATGTTTCTTCTTCTTCAAGTATACGGGTATTTGTTGTTTGACTATTTTTGGAGACATTAGCTAGTAGTGTTTCAGTTAAGCAGATGGGACGCGATGTTTCTGATTCTAATGGTTGTATTAGACATTTTTCACCAGATTCCTCTGTATTTTTGTTCTCTATAAAATTACCGCCGAGTTTCTACCTAATATATACCACCTCAAACGATACATAAAATCTAGAGGTTCTGGATGGTCATTTGTAGCTCCCATGCCGCTCATATAAGAGAAGAAGTTTCAACAACGTCTTGATTTAGACGCGATGTCAAGATGTAACCGACTCCTTTATAGTTTTATTGCAAATAAGAAAACAATTCTTCCAGTGACATATTTGACAACAGAATTCCTTTTTGAAACGGAATGAGAGACTTATGTTTGCCTACGGTCATATTCCCAATAGTTTCGGTCACCTCTTTTAACACTTTTTTCTGCTTATCTAAATCTACTCCATACGCATTTTTAGTTGTACAATTTGCCACAATTTTTGTATGGGAATTAAAAAGATCAAACCAATCATTTATTAACTGTACAAAATCCGAAACTTCCTTCCACGGTAAAACAGATGGCAGTAGCCTATTTTTTCCACAAAACCGAATACTTTTTGCAACAGAATTAGATAATAGTTGAACGGCTGGTTTAACTTTTTGTCTTTCGGAACCTTTTAAATCTAAGTGGTATCGGTTAATTTTATATGCGATGGTTAATTCGGACGACGACAGTTGCAAAGCATTCTCAAAACAATCCCTATTAATTAATGTGGTCTTTACCCAAAAACCCTGATCCAATATGTGGTTCCTTAATAATTTAATAAGATGAGGAACGTCACCAAACACATATACGTTTAACAAACTATTGCTAGGGTGTGGAAAACAACAATTTTGGTCATGTCCAATATTCAGTTGTGACCCAACGTTAGATGTACATAAATCACTGACAATACCCACAACTGTGAAACCTGCATCAAAAAGTTTTGATATTATAGAAGATAATACGTCGATAGTCATTGCTTGATCGAAATAATAATAAACAGGTTGCTTCCAGTTACTAAAAATACCACGTGCTATTACCGTTTGACACGTTTTATGTGGCCCTACTACTTTTTGATGTCGTTTCTGAATATTTATGCGATTAGATAAATGTATTTCGTCAAATGATAAAATACACAATTTTTCAATATTCTGCATATCAGAAGATTTTTTAGCCATTAAAATAACAACGTCATTCAGAATACCCGGTTCTACTGAGTGTGTCGATGCCCATCTGCGTAGTGTCGAAAGCGCCGATAAAGGATAACCATTTGTTCTTAAGTAGCGGTATGCTTTGGGGCTAACACTCCGTAAGGATATCGAACATGCTATTTCATCTAGCGACCATCGTTTGGCTGTACATTTTGAGTGTACTATTCTTTTGGTTTGACCTTCTGACAAAAATTGTCGTAGTCCAGTTTTCATCTGCTCCAACTCAGCTTTCAGAGCACCATTTTCATTGACAAGGAAATTGTTTTCTTTCTCTAGCGTTGCAACTTTTGTTCGAAGTTCAAGTATTTGTTTTTCATCCTCACTGAAATAGAAGAATAAGAATCCACATTAACTGTATCAACCCTTACTTCGTGGAATCTACTCATATTACTATTTTAAATGAAACTTACTGTTTCTAGATAACTCCACAATATATTAAATTTTTTTTTAAAATTTCTAAGAAATTTGACACTTGTTTCGATATTAAATATTATCGTCAATTT
Source organism: Galeruca laticollis (assembly GCA_963921935.1). Lineage (NCBI taxonomy): Eukaryota > Metazoa > Arthropoda > Insecta > Coleoptera > Chrysomelidae > Galeruca > Galeruca laticollis. The sequence continues at coordinate 132,671,715 of OY998180.1, forward strand.
GACGATGATATTTATTATCGAAACAATTGTCCAATTTTCTTAGAATTTTTAACATGTTTTTCAATATATTGTGGAATTATCTAGAAACAGTAAGTTTCATTTAAAACAGTAAAATAGGAATCCACGTGACGATTTTTGATTTCTTAAGTTTACCTTACAGATGCTCGACTTAATGTAATGTCACCTTCCGTTATTCCTATTTTATCTTCGCAACATTGAGAAGTGATCGAGGCAGAAGACATTGTAGCTCCCGCTAGGCATTCAGCTACCAATCGCCTTCGTTTTAATCAAACTACTTTATCAGAATTTCTAGTATTTTCCCTTTTACCAGGCAGTTTCAAAGTGGGGATTGCATCATATTTTAAATTTCTTATATTTTTCCCTGTATAATTTGAAAGTTTCTGTCTTACAGAAATATCTTCGAAACAATCTTTCTCAAAATGTATTGAGCAGAAGGAAAACAAATGTGTAAACATAGTGATGTAATGACTTATAACTTTGCTAGCCGTTCTCACCAGTGTAATAATCTGGTATTTCCTTTGTGCTAAAATTTCGTTTGGTCACCGCTGTCAGACGGTGTAGTGAATTCGTTTATTTATTATATTTTTTTTTCTTTTTTCTCCTTCCAAGATCGTTGCAACGTGCTGTCACCCGTGCCTTGCGGCACAAAAAATTGTAGAACCAGGAATTCTCCCTGTGGGATTACCTCGAGGGAGGGGGTTGTTCCAGGCTCGAGCGGTCAGAGACGTCGTGGGGCCCCCTTAGGCTTATACAGTGTGCCAAGCCCGAGTTCGTAGTGCAGGGTTAGCCGGTCCGTCCTACTTGACGGGTATGGGGGTGGTGAGGATTGAGGTTGTGGAGATAAAATTGAAAGGTTAAAACATATATAAACATACTCGTATATTACAAAGAAAAACAAAACTGTGTCAAATAAACTTCGAAAAATAATAGATTAAGATATGACTGACTGTGACCCCTAGTATAGGATAAAAGTCTATCACAATTCTTTAACCTAGGATTAACTATAATCTCTAGTATAATGTAAATATCTCGCAAGTACACAATGTAAATATCTCTGGAATAGGATTAATTATAAATCTCAAGTGCAATGTAAATATCTCTACGCAATTATCAAAAATGTTAACCTAGGATTAACTATAATCCTTAGTATAACGTAAATAGCTCTGAAATAGGGTTAAATAAAATCTCGAGTACAGCGGAAAAATCTCTAAGATAGAATTGAGTACAATCTCAAGTAAAACGTAAATATCTCTACGCAGTTATCAAAAACAAAAATAGTCAGATGAAAAAGGAACACTATGCACCTTCAGAAAAAGGGGTCCCTGAATATAACTAAATAAGATGCCTCTACAATTTTAGGCCTTAACAGTAGATGAGGGGCGCTGATGTATAAGGAACACTCGATATGACTGAAACTCACTGTAGGGTCCCTTAACTATCTTGGGATACCCGGTTAAGTCAAAGAAAAATATAATAACGCAATCCAATACCCAATATAATAAATGAATTGTACTTTTTAAAAACTTACGTTTTGGAAATCCCACTAGTCACATAAATTTTCACACTATTACTTCTTGAGGGTGAGGGTCTGTCAATACTCAGACTCGCCTCACCAGGGGAGAGATATTACCTATCTCTCACTGACTGCCTAACTGTCCCCAATTTTTTGATATTTATTTCTAGAGTTCACCTTCAATGAAGGTTAATTATTCATATTTGTTTATGTTTGTGGTCAACAAAACCTGACCTGTTCATAATCTAATATGTTTGGGTAACCTTGTTTTGTTTGTGTTTTTTACTTTAGTTGAGGTCGAGAATTTAATAACTATTTTGAATTAAAAAAGAAATTATCTATATAGGGTGTTTTTAGAATTTGTGTCATATCTTGTGTTTATTACAGTGATCAGTATGTCTTGCCGGCGAGACGCAGTTAACCACAGTTTACAAAGTTCATCATTTTTTGGGAACTTAAAATATCTAATGTCTGTTCCCTTAGTTTTCCTATTGTTTTTTGCACATACATAAATAGCGCAACTGGGCATTTTAACCACTGACCGTTCTAACTAAATTGAACAGCAAATTAGAGTATTTAAAAGTTCGTAATTATAATAAAACCGCAAACATTCAAAACACACATTCCATCGTTCACGTCGACTAATTGTAAGAGTGAAACCCTGTGGGCCTTGTGTGGTTAAATCGACGAAAACTAAAACACTTTGTATATCGGTCCGTGTTCTACGATCGTTGCATGCATCGCAAATACGTCATCTGCGCGGAGAGGACGAATTTTCGTTTCCAGTCGATCATACCGTTGTAAGTGTATCGTGCAAATTCATGAAAGCCGCACATGTGCGCGCTCCGCACATAGTGGGGGTACGATACAACGCGCATGTGCGTTCTCCGCAGTGAAAGGGTTAATGATCTTGCATATTATTGTTAATATAATTGAAATCTCTATTCTTTTCTTTATCATATGAACGATGCGTTGTGACTTTGGGAATATGCAACTTATATGAAAAATATTTAGTATTTTTGAGGATTTGAGAAACAAAAAAATGTATAATGGTATAATTATTACGTTTCTAGAAAAACAAGAGAAATTGTAACAATAGAAATACAATCGTATGTTTGGTCATATTATATAACCCTTAGAAACCATAATTTATCAAAATAATTGAAGGGTTCCGCACTTAGAACTTACATATTATGAAATGTAAATTTAGAAAATAAGGTATATCTCAATTAAATTGATAAATAACGAATAAGCAGTGGCTTACGCTGAACCTATAGAGAGTTTCAAGTAAGAACTGTTCAATGAAAATTAGGTTGAGATTCCTAGAAGAGATTATGATAAAATTCATGATTTTGCAAATACTACAATATCTTTTAAGAAGAATATTCAGCAGTGAAAAGCGTCTATCTCAAAATATAAACAAATAAAAATTAGTGTAGTTCCTTTGCATCTCTTTACTACTAACATCGAATCCTCTGTACAAATTTAGTATTACGACAAATATTGCAGAACTCTGCAATTTACCTGATTAACTAATCATTAGATACTAGAAATCAATAGTCATGTTGTATATACTTTATTATTTTTTTGTAGTAAATTTTTGTAACATAACACTAGCACTACAACCTTAAAGAAAAATGACACCTTAATGGGTTTGTACCTCCTCTTCTCTCAAAATTGGCTTGAAAAGAAGGATAACGATGTTTATTGATTTCTCAATGGAGGTTAGCAACTGTTTGCTTTTCATACATATACTAACGTTTGATATTTAATACATGACATATTCTGTTAGAAGGATGGATATTTATGTCTACATGAATCATTCTCGATGTATTGGATATAATAACCAAAGAGTAAACAGAAATATTTCTGTGTATACTTTGACAGACAATCCAGCATGAAGGTTTTCCTTTTCTGAGTAAACGATGTGGATTTCAGACTGGAAACGAAGGCTTCTAAAAATTAATAAGGAAGTTAACCGAATGAACATAATAATTATTGTATTGATTTAATTTAGTAAATGCTATGCTTGTTAATGAGAACTTAATATTAAATAATAATTGAATATTTCATTAATAGTCCTAGTAAGAGAATTTTTTCAATTTTGTAATTCACTATTTCAGTGTTTAATTTCAACACATAAATAACTAACAGATAATAATCTATATTATTCACAGATTCTATTTAATTATTGGCAGTTTTGTATCTGTAGCAGTTAGTTAGATTGTAACCTCTTACTTGCTCAATAATATTACCAGGTCACAGAATTAGGCTGTCTAGATTGACAGTTTATGCCATCGGCTAATACTCATGTGGAGACGGCGTGAGTTCACTTACGTGCTAAGCAAGTGATCAGCACATCAAATTTATTTAGATCTAAAAGGGCGCCAAGTAGATTTGCCGCTAATTTTATGAAAGTCCACTCCTAAAAATCTACTAAAAAGGAATGAAATAAAAGACAAACCCACTTCCAGTTACTCGTACGTATATTGAACTTTCTGTACAATAATGAGTAAAGGCGTCGACAAATTTTGATAGTAGTTTCAGTGGTCTACTCGGGTAATGCTGAAAAGTTTCATTGCTATAAAAAGCTTAAATAAAATCCGTTAATCCACTACCAGTTGATCCTAAATTTAAAATCAGATAATTAGGTGACCTGCTAGGTCAGATAAAATTCGTAAAAGCTGAATAATAAGCACTATTTCTCAACATACCCCCTTGTTAAACATATGAACAGAATATAATTGACATTATCACATATGCACAATTTTTTTTATCAGTTAACAACCAAATATAAATATATAGTCAGAATTGAGGAAAAAAAAGCTTACTTAAGCTTACAACGAGAGGTACGACAAGGCGTTGGATCCAATGCGCAAGCCAAGGTATACATATTTAAAAAAAATGGGAAATACTAAAACAGCGTAGTGGACATATTACGGATCAATTCCAAACGTACAATGTATCAAAGTAGCATCTAAAGTTATTCAACAATAATATCATTGTCAGAAACACATTAATACGCTATGACCTATAGCAACACCAAAACGGGAGATAGATCCGCACCCAAAATTGAGTGTCCATAATTTATAAATAAAGTAAAAATCGAAAAAAAGGTCACCCAGCTCGGTCCAGTTGAAACTGAGCTCTTCGGATTCCTAGTTGGTGTTCGATGTATCCTAAATCCCTCCTGGTATGCGCAGTGTGCCAATAGTCCTTGTCGTAAAGTTGTTCCTTACACCAAACTCCAGATTAAAATTATGTGGTGAAAATCCAATAGCCGTGAATAAAAACCCTAGGGGGAACAAATTTGTATAAGATTGTATACCATACCAAAATTTATCAACAGCCCCCCATAGTAATAAAATCATCAAACTTAAACTCCTGTTAAATGCAACTCGTACATGAATTTAGTTTTATAAAGGTCGTGAAGCACAAATTTTGCCTTAACCCCAGTTATAATAAAATGGAATAATAAAAAAAAATGAATGATCGAAATATATAGATAACCCTAGACATATTGTATACACCTCGTACAATAACTTGTATTTATCTTAATACGGATCAATTCTATTTTCTAGAAATAAAGTAATGATAATTTTTACGAGAAGAAATAAACTAATAAGCCCCCGTACTAATGTCCATAAACTCTTTTATATTAAAAAAAATATTATATCCTATATTCCTACATAATGAAGTTGGAACTACAATGTAAAATGGTTCAATCCCCCAAAAAAGGTAACAAACAGTACAACCATGAAGTTCTCATACGTTAAATTTCCCAATTAAAATACGTATTAGCTTCCAACTATCATTATACGAAAATAAACAGAATTAATTGCTTGGCCGCTTACAGAATTTTCAATAAATTATGAAACATATGTCAAATAGCTTTCCCTTAGACAAAAATGCACTGGATTACTAAATAAACGAATCTTCACATACTTAACATCAAATCAAAACGGAATGCTGGCTCTTATTTTCCGCAACTAACTTCATTGTATATTACCTGAACAATAGTCGATATAAATTAAATAATGGATATACTTTCGCAATCTATTTTTAGTTTATTGACCACTGCCCGAAAAAAATTACAATCCGCAGTTGTTAACCAGTCCTCTAAAGTTATGAAAATTACTAGCTACATAAATACAACCGTCTAAACAACAGCTTTCAATATCCCAATAATAATTGTGCAAACTATTTCTTAGTGCATTTTAACTAAACTAAAAAAAATTACGGAAAATATCACTATGCTTCTATCATACAAGGCAGATAAGCAAAAAAACCATTTAATATATTTTTTACAAAAAAAATATAAATCATTTTCCATAATATTTTTTTCGCTTAACAAACACAATAAAGTGTAAACTTACCTTTTAACTTGTAAAAGGGTTATCCTTTAAACGACCAAAGAGATTCTAGGTGAACATATATACAATATAACTAACTCTGTTGATATATTTCGTCAATAAAAATTTGGTATTTTCGTCAAAATCGGTAATTTAAAACCTCTTCGTCACAATACCTAGTCTGAACCCATCAAATCCATCACATCAACAACGTTCAGAACTACAGGTAACGTCCTAAGGATAGAACAGTGAAAATTATTTTTTTTTCCGCAAAAAAAAACCATTTCTTGTGATGTGAAAAAAAAATACGATAGATGCCAATACTTACCAAGTAGCGTTAAGAAAATCCTCAAAGAGATGTGGAAATAGCCAACTCAAAACAACATCAAATCTCAAAAACTGCAACAAGGCTTAAATTTTCCACTATCATATGGTCGGAAAAATATATCCCTGTAATGGGATGTCTCAAGGACACATTTCATAAATTCCGAACCACTCGACCACTAGCAAGGAAAGTCGACGTCGTAAAAAGGACGAGAATATTTCGAACTATTCCTGATTAGACAAAAATCCCTTCCAAGTCAATTTCAAAATGTTCCTATCTCCGTTAGTTTCACTATGAAAACGAAATCTAGATTACTCAGTACTAACAACAAAACAATTCTTCCAGTTTCTTATCGCGCGCAAAAAGTACGAAGCGAATAATACCAAAAAGTTGATTTATACGTTGCTAAAAATTAACAATAAGGTGTAAGAGAATTTATACGTACATAAGCGTATCATATGGGGCAGTTGGACCTATTAACACAAAATATGTTAATGTCAAATAAAAACAATATTTGCGGACGTGATTTCTTACAGTGTGACTCGGAGTAAATTGAAATACGGATATTCTAACGATAATAAACCATACATAAATGAATAATTCCGTCTTCTTTATACATAAAAGAAAAATTTACAAGCTTTTTAAATGCGAGGTTCCCTTGGGCATGCGCTAACGGTTTGCCATTTTTTTTAGCTCACGTATAGCATAAACATGTAAGACTAATCAATAATTTTTACTTTTCCGCCCAATCTAATATGCGAGAAAAGTATTGGTTTACCCCAAAAAAAGTTGGAAATTTGAAATTTTTTTTTGAGTTATGTTTACGTTTTCCATCAACAACAATCCTAAAAAACCGTTTTCAGAAAAAAATCCTGTGTGTATGTCGTCGTCGTCGCCGTCGTTGTCGTCGGCCACTTTTCGTTACATGTCTTGTTAGCACGATACAGCCTCCGGAGTGCAACAAGTCACCAATATATGATTGAATATTGTTAAGAACACGTCACAGATGAACCCTATTGATTTTCAGTTTACCAGAGCCAGTACAACGGGTGCTATGGTACTAGAAGTAGGACATTTTAGTAATTTTTTGAGAAATTTCAGTTTGTTAGGACGATACAGACTCCGGAGTTCAACAAGTCACCAATTTTATGATTGAATATTATTCAGAACATCTCACAGATGAACCTTATTGATTTTCAGCTCACCAGAGCGAGTACAACAGGTGCTATAGTACTTTAAGTACGATATTTTTGTCATTTTTGGAGAAATTCCAGTTTGTTAGCAGGATACAGCTTCCGGAGTATATACAAGAGACTAATTTTATGATTGGATATTATTCAGAGCGTCTCAAAGATGAATCCTATTGATATTAAGCTCACTAAAACCAGTACAACGGGTTCTATGGTACTTGGAGTACCAAATTTTTGTTATTTTTGGAGAATATCCAGTTTATTAACAAGATACAGACTCCGGAGTGTATACAAGTGACAAATTTTATGATTGAATATTATTCCAAGGTGTCTCACAGATGTACCCTATTAATTTGCAGCTCACCAGAGCCAGTACAACAGGTGCTATAGTACTTTAAGTACGATATATTTGTCATTTTTGGAGAAATTTCAGTTTGTTAGCAGGATACAGCCTCCGGAGTATATACGAGTGACTAATTTTATTGAAATTGACTGTCTCGACCCTTACTTCGTGGAATATGCTCATATTGTGACCGTGAGTTTCATTTAAAAACACTGACTAATTTTATGATTGGATATTATTCAGAGCGTCTCAAAGATGAATCCTATTGATATTCAGCTCACTAAAGCCAGTACAACGAGTTCTATGGTACTTGAAGTACCATTTTTTTGTCATTTTTGGAGAATTTTCAGTTTGTTAGCAAGATACAGCCTCCAGAGTGTATGCAGGTGACCAATTTTATGATTGAATATTTTCAAGGTGTCTCACAGATGTACCTTATTGATATCAGCTGACTAGAGTTGATTATTTTTGGACAAATTTCGGTTTGTTGGCACGATACATCCCCCGAAATGTATACAAGTGACAATTTTATGATAGAATATTATTCAGGGCCACAGATGCGGAAAAGTTAGTTTTAATCTTTAAAACCGTTTATTTTAAATACCTGTCCAATGCGACCCTATGGATTCACACAAACGGTATGTCAATGACTTTGCCAGTAGCTTTTTTGTTGAATTTTATTTTAAAGTTCATGACAGCCTGCTAGAAATTCTATAAAAACGTTTAAATTGGAATCAGAAGTTGACTAATTCAGCAAAACAGCAATAATTGAAACATAATAAAATACATCACTAAAGTTGGGAAATTCATAAATATTGATTTATGTTAAAAAGTATTAACTGTTTTATTCACCCAGGTTTTGTCTGTACTATATTTTGAATGTTTACTAGCTTATCTGACTAGTTTTTGTGTTTCCACGTTGATAAGTTTAAGGCGAGTTGTTTTCTATTGTATTTTCATGAATTTACATTAGTTATTGGTTGCACTTTATTCAGTAAACTATGATTCAAAATTTAGATTTATATTTTGAATAATGCCTAGACGTAAACTTACTGCGAATGAAACAAAGTAAGACTATTGGTATGATTAAGGAGGGTATTCTTCAGAGAGAAGTTGCGGACGTGTTCCAAGTCAGTGAAAGTATCATTTAGCGGCTTCCCCGTAGATATAGAGCAACTAGAAACGTTGCTGGAAAGACCTAGAAGTGGACGACCATCCCCCCACAAAATCGTTTTCTGACCCTGTCTACCCGTTGAGAATCTCTGCGTACTTGTAGGTTCATGCAACAGCGTAATTTGAATGCTTCTGGTGTTTCGCTTTCAACTGAAAAAGTACGTCGAAGACTTACACACGGTTTACTTATGTTCACGACGACTTTTAAGAAGAGCGTCATCAACACCAATTCATAGGACTGTCGGTAGATGTTGACGGTTGCGAAGTATTTGGCGGATCCGTAGAGAAGGTTCTGGGTTGAAATGTTGCCGAAAAAGCTTCTTTTGTTTCTATCGGTTTCATCTCATAAAACTTTTATGTTAACGCCATAAATTCCTTGTAACATTGACTGTGATAACAGGAATCATAAATATTACTGGTTAAAACAACGTCTTTGTATTTAAGTTTATGATACTTTCGTAAGCGCAGAATATTCCAACATTTTATCATCAGTGAATAAATTCATTTGGTCCGCTTTTCTCGTAGCACAAAACACCACTTGATTGACATAATGCTCTAATGATAATCAAAATTGAAATCACTAATATAGAAGATTATTGGTGAACATTTCGTGAGTTTATGTTCAATTCATGCACTGATATCAACGTTTTAATCCTCAACTGGTCCGGAGCCATATTAGTTACGTTGAAGGTCAGGCGTAGTCTCGGAGACTACTTTTTGGATAGGCCAAGAAAAAAAACATGGATGTAAACAAACTAAATATTTTATTCGGCATGGGTATAGTAAGATGTGTAAAAATGAACGCACTTAAAACAAAGCATACTAAAATTGTAATGAAAATAAAATACCATAGAGAAAATTAAAAAAAAAACAGTTACTTGTAAACTGAGAGTTACAAAAAATAGTAGAGATAAAAAAATCTAGGTTCACAGTGTTAATTACGTTCTTGAAGTAGCCAGTGAACAAAAAATTATGAGAAAGTCAAAATATATCAAAAAAATATAGCTCCAGCAAGAGCGAAAGTTGACTATTTTTCTGCGCAATTATTGCATATTGGTTTCGTGCATTGTAAACACTTGAGACATAAGTATTTTGTCATTCTACGCTTTTTAGAAGGACATAAGTGACAAATCCTACGTTTTTCTTGAATCAGAACATTTCTGTTTTTTTCCTCTTCATTATCTGGAACCCCAAGTATTCTCCGAATAGTAGTCCGAATTTCACGTGGAATACCAGCAATGGTCAATCGTCTTTTCATGTGAAATTGCACTAATTGCATGGCTAACTGCAAACTATAAACACTTTTTTCTTTCATGGTTTGATTGTTTTTATAGCAGTTATAGACGATGTATGAATTTATTACGGAAATATCCAAGAGACGGAAAAAATAACTAAAGGCCATCTTCGAGTTCGGCGGCTCGATGTGCTTTTAGAACATTTCTAGTCAAGAGAATCTACTCCTCCTTTATTTTCATTATAGTAAGCGATGATTTCGGAATCGTTTGTATAAGGATCAATAAAAAGTCTGTTGTGTATGGAAGATGTACTGTGCTCGTTTTCTATTTAGTAGGAATGGTGGTGGTATTTCGGCCTTATTTTTCTTGATTGTGCCCACAAAAGTCAAATTCTTTTTTCGCAAAACATCCACTGTATTGATGTATACCAATTGTCAGCTGTAATATTTCTATTGCTGTTAAAAAATGGTTCAGCTAGACGTAATACAGCTTGAGTTGGCTTTAAGAAGTATTTATCTTCATTGCTGAGACCAAAACCATCCGAGTCTTTTCCACTGTAGATGTATGCGTTATATAAATAACTATTTCGCGCTTCCGTGAGACACTGTATTTTGCCGATTTATTAGGCATATACATTTTGAAACGGCACCTTCCACGGAAACTTTCAAGCATTTCATCTACAGTAACAGACTGGCCAAGTCCATAAACACTCTAACAATTTTCTATAAAGGTGTTGAATACAAATGAAATTGCTGCAGATGAATCGCCCTTCTTGCGCTCCTCCCTATCATCAGGATTGTCGAATCGTATGGTGGCTAACAGAACAGCAAACCTCTTCTTGCTCATAACCATACCCTGGAAACTTAAATGAGAATGACAGTTCTTTCTAAAATAGTTGATCCTCCAGCTGTAAGTGGCGCTGACTCAAATTGACAAGTGACAAGTTTCTGTATTTGTCATAATGTTCTCTTATCTATGATATTTATTTACAACCACATCCAATATATTTTTATTTGTGTTATTTGTATTGAATATATTTCCAATAAAAATGGTGTTTGTGAGCTGTGTTAAAGATGGTTTTAACTCTACTAAAAAAGGATTTGAGATGCATCGTTTCCCGAATAATCAGGAAGTAAGTTAAACAATATTTCAATAAAAGTGATTGAATAAGCTTGAGCAAACGGCATTTATTTTATAATTTTAGATGTGCAATATTTGGTTGTCTGCAATTGGACGTTTGGATATGAAGGAAAAAACTCTTGAAAGAATTCGTGAATCCTATTGAGTTTGTGGCATACATTTTGGACCAGAAGCTGTTTATGTTGGTAGCAGATATAGATCAACAATAAAAGCTGATGCTGTGCCCACTCTATTGGGCAATTCCACTGAAATATGTAAGTTTTTTTAATGAAATATTAAAGATGAATGATTAACTTATTTTTGTATTATTTTGTGGAAATGAAGGAAAAGTAATTATACATTTATTTTTTAGTTCAAGAACACAATTTAAACCAAGTTGATGAGCAACATAATATAAATGCTGTTACTCTTTTTCTGTTATTTGAAGAAGACAGTACCAACATAGTGTGTGTTGAATAATATCGTCAACTAAGTCACCTGATGGAAAAGCTTCACCGTTTCTACAGTATTTCCTTGCGTTAGTTGTTTTTTTTAATGTATTTGTAATATTTTTTAATGAATTTTTAATTTTATAATATGTAATATACTTGTTATTGTGTTCAAATTTTATTGAAGTTGATTGAAATTGTCGAGTGAACTCAAATATGGGTAAATTTGATTCGACAATATTCGAGGTCACTCGATAATTTCATTCGATTTTCAGAATCGGGGCTCTTATTAAATAATTCAAAACGGAAAATTATAGATTCAAAAGAACCGCCGCGCCAAATTTAATTGATCCTCCAGCCGTAAGGGGCGCTACCGGTTCTCTGGGACCTCGAGTTTTAACGTAAGATTCCGATCTATCCGTGTATAATATTGTCTTATCTCTCTTCCAGTACCGTCGGTTGCAAATAACCTGTCTATATTTTCATGGCAGGAATTGAATATTGCTGTATATATTAGAAGGCCTAAAAATGTCTTTAGCTCTATGATATCAATGTATTTTACATGATGTCTAGAATCAATAGAATACCTCTCACGAATTGTACTTAATTTTTTGTTTGTGTACTGTATAATATGTTGCAAAATTTTACTACTAAAAAGCAAATTCCAAGTAGAAAACGGATCCGCAGTTTCGCCTAGCATTCTGGCTATCTCTTTCAGAGAGGGTACTTTCATTACAATATCATGTTTTCGGGTTCTAGATGAAGATCGAACTTCCGAAGTACCGAATCTGTATCGATTTTTCCACATATATAAATTTTGGCATTGTCAGTGACCTCCACTGTGTAATTTTCTTCAAAGTCCTCAGTTGTAGACAATTCTGAATCTGTATCATGTTCTGACTCAATGTTATAATCTCCCGATACATCATCTACGTCACTATCACTGACACTTCCTTCATTGTACCACTTTAGAAGAGTTTCTTCATAATGGGGGTCCTCCAAACGCACCCGTTGACTCGGCCCGGCCATATTTCTCAAACACTGATGCACACAAATAACTAACACAAACGGTCCGATGTTGTCTGAGAGACGACAATTGAACTACTTCTTATTATATCTGACAAGAGAATGCCACAATAACGTCCCAACTACATCCACCTACCGTGCTCAGACAGTAGAGTGATTAGATAAAATAGGAGGTTTCTGAATTATCCCAGTGACCAATAAGAAACAGATATTTAAATCGCGTAGTCTGCTAGACGACGTCGGACCCATTAAGGGCGGGTTGTATCTCAGTTGGTTACCATTTGATTAACGCTAACCACTGGTTACAACGTGGTAAGTCGTTGTATCGCCCGCTAACAAGTTGGTTAAGACTAGGTTTTCTAACTACTTGATATCTGCTGGTTAACTTCATGTTTTGTCACAGAACGGTTATTTTATTAGCGTTTTGTGTAGTTTGATGTATTGACATCTGTTTATAGAGTGGGGATTTTTGTGGCGTTATGCAGTTACCGTCTTTAGAATTCTGTATTGGATGAAATTTTTAAATAGACCTCAAAGTAAATAAATTGTTTAGACGTACGATGAATATTCAAAGAGATAATTTGAGAGACTTGGAATTAACTGACGATGAAGACTTTGTGGAGCTAATTGAATTGGTACTATTTCCAAGGGCTCCAAGAAATTTTAGAATAAGAGAAAACCATTTTGTAAAATGGAACAATGGATAGTTTGCTGCAAGATTTAGACTATCTAAAAAACTGTCGTGATGATTGTTGACAAAATTAGAGACACGATTTCTTGCACTCAAAATGAGTAAGTAGAAATATTTTTAACAATCACAGTTCATAATATTATATTATTTTTTAGAACCACATCATTGAGTGCTGAAGAGAGAATGTTAGTGACATTGAGGTATTTGGCTACAGGATCTATTTTGCAAGTTGTGGGAGACTTTGCAGGTATTGATAAATCTACAGCCAGCCGTGCAATTTATAAGGTTGTATCTAACATTGCACAACTGCACAGAGAGTTTATTAAAATACCTGAAACTCAAGTGAACTTGAAATTGTTAAGCAGCAGTTCTATGCCATCAGCCGATTTCCTCGGTGTATTGGCGCTATAGACTGTACACACATCAGAATACAGTCACCAGGAGGTAACAATGCTGAAATTTTCAGGAATCGAAAAGGATATTTTTCATTTAATGTTCAAGCCGTTTGTAGACCTGATCTTGTTATTCAAGACATTGTTTGTCGTTGGCCAGGATCTGCTCATGATTCTACAATATTCAATAACTCCAGATTAAGAGCAAGGTTTGAAAATGGTACCTTTGGTAATGCTCTACTTGTTGGTGATAGTGGCTACGGTGTTAGAAATTACTTAATTTCTCCTCTGATAAATCCTGTGCTCCCAGCAGAAATACTTTTCAATGGGAGCCAGATAAGGACAAGGAATCCTATAGAAAGGTGTTTTAAAACGACGGTTTCCGGTCCTGGCGATAGGTATTCGCCTAAATGTTAATAAAGTACAGGAAATTGTAGTTGCTTGCACCATATAGCATGCCAAAGAGGGGATCCAGTTCTTCCAGTTGATCCAGCAATAGAAATGGCAATTCAGGAGACAAATAACATGAATTTCCAAGTAGTGCCAGACATCCCTAGGTTTAACAACAACAACGCAACTAGATACAATTTAATACATCAATATTTTCAAGGATTATAGATTTCTTATAATTATTATGTAATATTATGTTATCAATATATTTATGTTTGAATGTTTTTTGTATCAATCTCTACAAACAAATGTTTATAGTTTTACACAATTACTGGTAATATGAATAATATATTTTTTCAACTATCAATTTACAAAAGCAGAATTTAACAATAGCTTTATTGAAGTATTTGCCTCTCGTCATGGTTATTTACCAGACAAATATCAAAAATATTTTGTAGGTCCATAAATAAAACTCATTATTTCTAATTTTATAATAATTTTTTCTCTTCCAATTTTAAAACTGACATTTTAATTTCATGTTCTTCTTTTCTGAATTTAATTTCTAGTTCATGTTTTTCTCTGGATTGCTCCATTTCTAATTCATGTTTCTTTATATTATGGCTTAACTTCTGTTTGTGCTCTTCAAGTAAACAAAGTTTTAGTGTTGTAGCACTGTCTTCTTTGGCTTTAGCCCAGTCTGACAACTTTGTTTTCAAACAATTGTCTAAAACAAAACATATATATATATATATATATATATATATATATATATATATATATATAAAGATATATATAAAGATGTAGGAATATCATATTCATTTTGCGTGAATTACCCATGAATCTCTTTGTTATATATATAAATATATATAATTAATTTCTATTATAAAACATAATTCACAACCTACCTCTTCTACCTCTTGTCCTTGTTCCACTGCTTTCATTAACCTGAAGTTTTTTCTTTTCGAAATAGGAGTCCTTAAATTTTCAACAGATGCTTTGGCCCAATCATTTGAATATGAAGAATTCTCATTTGTGAAATTAATTGAGCCAGAACAATTTCCTACATTGTCTCCCATTCCAATAATGTCTTCATCAGAGTCAACTGTATTGTCAGCAATTTCTTCAATGACAAAATCTAGTAAATACATTTCTGTTTAAATATGGTTCTTCAAGCTAGATATATAAGTAGTAATGATAGTAATTGTCCTTCATAAGTAAAGTACAAAGCAAATAATAGTGACCTAATAAGGAGTCCAAAATTTTATAGTGTTCACAGTCCTACTTACCAGGTACATCACCATCACAAATGGTGTCAAATCCAGTCATTCGGGATCCAATTATCTCTTTTATCCCAGATTCAATGGGACCATCTACAATATGTATGGATGGCCCACCTCTAGTACCATATTGATATTTTTTTTCTTCGGCAAATTTTTTCTTTGCATTTTTTTTTAAATTTAAATACTTATTTTTCAACGACTCCGTTGATCGAAAATTGTCTCCGCATTTACTGTTAAATTCCTTTGTTAAGTGGAGCCACACCAGATGCTTCTTTTTAATGGCTTCGCTATCCGTTTGCTTATTTTCAATTACATTTGAATATTTATTTACCAAAGAAACTAGTTCCCTTTCCTCTTTTGCCGAAAAGTTGGTTTCCCGCTTTCTCTTGCTATCTAGAAAAGATTTACAAATAAGATTCATGAAAACTAGTATTGCATTATACTTACCCATAATTTGAGACATTACAATAAAATAACCCTAATATCTAAACTCTAAACTGATTGAAAATATGCTAAATACTAATTATTAATAAATAAATCTAATGTAATTTAACTTAATAATAATAATTATCAACAAAAACTACACAACTCAATTTATATTTAGGTTGAATTTTAAAAAGTATGCTAATATCAGGATATAACATCAATAACGATCGACAAACAACGTCAAAGTACAACATGAAGTTAGGTAACAGTTCTACCAACACCACAAAAGTTTCAGTTACGTGACCAGCAACTAACTATCTGCGCGGCAAACTGAGGCTATAATAAAAACAGGCTGTTATGCCGATCCGCTTTTGTTAAGAGCAACAACTGGGCCGAGGTCGAAAAGTACACTCGAGCGCGCTCGATTAACTCTAACCGTTCGAAAATTCTAGGATGTTCAGGCGA
Organism: Galeruca laticollis; assembly: GCA_963921935.1. Lineage (NCBI taxonomy): Eukaryota > Metazoa > Arthropoda > Insecta > Coleoptera > Chrysomelidae > Galeruca > Galeruca laticollis. The sequence goes on from OY998180.1 coordinate 132,688,105, forward strand.
ACGTTACACTACACAGTTCGAAAACTACGTTCTCTCATCGCTCGAGCGGTGCCTCAGGTGCGCGGTCAAACATGTCGTGATTACTGACATAATAAAATCAATTTCTTAAGGCTGACACTCTATGAACTTTTTTTTGTTTATGTAAATCAGCTGGTCAGTCAGCTGTAATGTACGTAGCGAGGTTTATAAGGGTGCAACTCGTTTATTAAGCGTAAAATTTATTTTGTAACTACTACTGACTATATTACTAATAAATAAAAGGGTTAGTCAACTATTCCGTAGAACAACGCCCGTCAGTCAGTGAATGAGAAATTAAATTTTTTCGCTTACTATAGATATTACATGCGGCAGCTCGTCTTTTATTTATAATCAACTTAAAATAAAATAACACTAGAACTGTCTGTGGGTATGGTGTACACACTAGATGTAAATTGAGTGAATGAAAATGACGAGTACTCAGTGTGTATATTTTTATTAATATGCAGCTAAGCGCTAAGCACTTTTGGGCCATTATCAAAGCTGTCGTCATAAAAAACAGGTGTCAAAAAACATCCAGCTGATAAAAACGAAAATGATATCATTTAGTTTACACACTTCTGAATGTTAATTTCCATCATGTAGATATAATTGTACACCCTCTTAAAGGGTTATTTTAATTTTAATGTTTTTTTAATGATATAATTGTAAAACAATGACGTAACTTCATATATTGTTTCGTTTTTATCAGCTGGATGTTTTTAGACACCTGTTTTTATGACGACAGCTTTGATAATGGCCTAAAGGCCGAAAGCGCTTAGCTGCATATTAATAAACATATACACACTGAGTACTCGTCATTTTCATTCACTCAATTCAAAATAACACTATCAGAATCATTTAAAGTACGACATCTATTTTAATAAGGCACTTCCGTGTCGCAGTTGTGCCTAAAAATCTGAGAAATAAATTTGGTTCGAATACAACAGTGAACTTAATGAACGCAGGTATATACACATGTAAGAACTCATTGATTTTTACACATTTTTAACTCATATATTTATTTATTTCATGAATAATTCAAAATTGTAACAAGCTATATATTGTAGCATGATAAAAATACAATGCTTTTTTTGTATTGTATTATACGAGTAACTCACGGAGGTGCATTAATTCGGTTAAGCCACCCACTGAGTATGCAACTTTATACACACTTCTGTATAGTTGGTTGTATAAGGGAATTAACTATGGGTTTTAAAATTATTTAAGCATATCCTGGAATAACGGGATTTAAATAATTAAATGGGTGTCTATAGTAATATTTTTATTAATATTTTTCATGTGATTTAACCAATCCATGAGTATTTTATCATTTTATGTGGGGATTTTATTTGACTGCCATTGGTAACACTGATTATAAATGTCCATGGTAAAGGGAAGCTAAAATTGTTGAAACCACTTGTCTGATACTTCTCGAATAGTTAAGTTGAGTATCAATGAGGACAAGTCGTGAGTATACAAAATGGCCGGTGGCACATGGTTTAATCCATTTATTTTGGGAACTATAGTGGTGAAAAAACCTTGGTAACAAGGTAAGCTTTCATCTTGTATATATTTTCACGGCTATAACCCCCAATTTCTTTTTAGGGTTTTTTTCTATACAGCATAGTTTTTACATGCAAGTTTTTACAATATTTTTTGCCAATTGAATATGGTTTGATAGTTTTTATGGGTGATGGTGATCAATGATAGGATGATCATGTACAGATTTTAAGAAGCCTCAATTTCGGATGTTTCCTGTATGGTATATATTCTCGTAGGGATAGCTGACAGGCTAATGTTCTCCGTCCAGGGTTGTAGAGACGTATCGTACCTCGGATTGCGATTAACGTTATAGAGCGACAAGAGCTTCTAACGGCGTTTCCAGTTCAAAGGACTAAGCTGGACTTATGTTTGTTCGTGATAACAGCGGAATAATTCCATTATGGACAACTATTATTAACCGCATTGCTGAATCTTGTTCCATAAATCAGATGTTGCTTATCAATTAAGCCAATTGAAGTCTAATAGTTTGGACACTAACCGCAAGTAACATTTAAAGTTTTATTTGTTTTTATCTGAACTTTTAACAAATTATTCATTTTATAACTTCATGTTTAACGTTAAATGACACATTAACTTTTATATTCTACTATTTAGTAACTTCACATTTTTATAAAGACGTCTATCAAATTCACAATGTTAACATTACATTCCTTCAACTCTTTAGAGTTGAAACATCAACTATGTTATTGTATATCGCCCTGAAATTACATTTCAGTTTAATCTTACTATATAAGAGATACTTTTGACCTATTTGGTTATATCTGGTTAATTATTACAGTTGTAAAGCGGTAACTGGTATACAATTTACGTGTTACTAAAGATTTAGTGTATTGTATATTATGATCTCAGTTAGTTGATAACATTAGAAATTGTTAAACATTTTAAATTAACCAATCATTGATAACTGATTATCATTTCATAAATATAGTTGATCACCTCATATTTTTGAGACAGGTTGTTACAACATCAGTTCAAGGTACCATCCATTTAATTAAACTGTTTCATTGGCAACAAAGTGTTTTATTTGATTCACAAACGTAAAAGCAAAACGACATAAATAACATATTTGAAAAGTTACAATAGCTAAACTTTTTCATTATTGGTTTCTTGATTAATCAGTAAATTTCTTGAATGTCCTACTAATCAAGTGGCGCCTTAAAAAAATAATAAAGGACACGCTTTCAAATATTCCTCACTAACTCACGACCTTATGCTCTCCAGCGAAAAGCGAACCTTTAGCAATGTAACCTCACTTCTTGGAGTAACAACAGCCAGGTAAGGTTACAATATTATCATCACATATGAATCTTCCATATCATTAATCTCATTATCGTCATCTGAGACGTCAAGCTCAGATGTTTCAGACTTGCAATCTAAAAAATAAATATATTAATTAAAAAAAATTATTTTTGTGATTGTTTAATTCAGATAAAGATATATATACCTATATTTTCTTGTAAAGGTTGAATAATCATATCCTGTACATGTTCTGGTAATTGTTCGCCTTTGAACCCATCAAACTCATATTTCTCATCAACTAATTTGCAGCCGTAGTCAGTAGGAGATAGCTCCGTTGGGATTTTACGGTGAGCATTACGCCAAATATTGGCAATGAAGCTCGCTTTTAGGAACTGCTGCATCAATTCTGATTGGCATGGTGGCATACTCGAGCCATCTATATTCTTAATTTTAGAAGAATCGTTTGCAGCTCTAGAACATTTATATGTCTTTTGAAAGTAAAGCAAATCTTGCCTCGTCTATTGATTTTATTTTTTCAAACCGTATAGATGGCAACCAAATTCTTGAATCTTATTAAACATATCATTCTGGTTGCTTTCATCTGCAAGTCCAAGGTAAGCGAATGTTTTTTGAAAATCTTTGCTTTGCTTCATTAACTGCAGAGGCTTTTTTTTTACTTCTATTGTAAAAAGGCGGGTTAAAACCACATCCGGTGAAAGCGCGCAGTCCTGGAAGAGGATTTCTCAATTTTTGATGCATTCTGCTAACGTTGATCACCCTTTGATGATTTCCAGTTTCAACTTCTATCCAAATTGTTGATGAACTTGACAAATTTTACATGTTTCCTAACATAATAGTAAGTATGTCTGTGTCCGAGCACCTAATTAAAATGTTTGAATCTTGCACGATTTTGCAAACATGGAAAATTATTTTCGTATCAGCCTCTTTATGTGCTTCGCAGATTAAATTTTGATTGATATTTTTTTGTATTTTGCCATCTAAAACTGCGTATTCATAGCACTTATCGAAGTTTAATTTTACGGTTTTAACGTCAAAATATGGCACTAATTCACGAGCTGCCGCGTGTAATATCTATAGAGAACGAAAAAATTTAATTTTTTGTTCACTGACTGACGGGCGTTGTTCTACGGAATGGTTGACTGACCATTTTATTAGTGTTGCCGCGAGACGAGACGAGAGAAGGCCTTCTCTTGTCTCGTCTCGCCAGGCGAGAAAATATGTGTATCTCGTCTCGTCGAGAGAGTGCGATACGAGACGAGAGACGACCTTCTCTCGTCTCGTCTCGCTTCTCTCGTGATTTAAACCAAATAAAGTAAAAACCAAGCTAAATTTTAACGCGTTGATGTTAGGTTCTACTATATTTGACATAAATTGTGTGCAATATATGTCTAATAAAACAGAACCTAACCTAAATGAGATACAACTTTGCTTGGTATTTATTACAGGGTAGCCCATTAGTGCGACAAAGGTCAAGATCTCCTGCACCAATAAAGATAGCAGGAAAAGTTTGACAAAGCTTATAAGGGTTAAGAGGTGCCTGTTATAAAATTATTTTTGTCTATACAGAGTGCTCCAAAAAACCCGCACGAATCAACATTCCTTTTTATTTCAGGTCCCTGTAAAAGACGAAGATATCGTCGAGTGGGAGTATTTGAAATACCTACCATTTAGCTTTTTTGACGATGAACATACTCAAACTTTCTTCAAAAAACTAAACCCCAGGGCAGTACTCCCAAAACGAAAAGCCCTTAGACTTTGGTTTAGAAACAGATATTAGAAGTTTCAAAAGAGAATAAATCGCAAATATCTTTCACAATCGATGGATGAACTTCTATAAACTATAAGTCCTATTATGGAATAACAGCACATTTTATTGATGAATTTCGGAATCTGAATTCAGTAGTAATAGAATGTTTGCCATCTAATGGTAATCATACTGGAAAAGATATTCCAGAAATATTTTACAAATGTGCACAGGATTATGGAATTGTTGATAAATTGCACGGAATCACAGTGGATAATGCAGCAGCAAATACAACTTTTTTAAAGGAACTGGACAATATAATTAAAAACGATTGTCCAGATCACTTATGATCACGATGATGATTTGGCCGAAATTAACCAAGAGACAGAATTACCGCCTTTGACGATGTTTGTTTGAAAAAATTAAAAAATCTGAACAAATGCAGAATCTGTTGAAAACGTTATGTGATGCTACCAACATAAAATATGTGTCAGTAAATATAAGGTTTGTTCGTAGAACATAATTTGGTAACGGTTGCCAACCAATTTCTGATTATTATGTACTCATGCGTGGTTTTTGATTGGTTTCAAATCGGTCGGAAATTTTTCACTCTAAGAACGCAAATATGATATTTTCTCTACTTGATAGCGACTTTTTGTAAACACAAATGCAACTGTGCCGAAACCGAATACTAACCTCAATATATGATTGTTGAGGAGAATAATTTGAGATAAAATATATATTTCTTAAGTTGTGATATTAATATTGAAAATTATAAAGCTGGTATTTTCAGGAAAAGGATGGAAAGTATGTTTTTGGTATTTTACCTGTTGTCGACATTTTCTTTATATTATGTTTTTTAGTAAGTGATAACCTAATTCTGGATGAATTCTTAGATTTTAATACAACAAATAATAATTCCTTAGAACTAGAGAACCCCTTAAAGAGCACTGAGAATACAACTTTTGCTCATTTATTCTCAGATTGTAGCACATCATTTACATGGACAAGAACAAATACTCTTATGCTACTGGATACGAGTATATACCAGAAGTATAGGTCAAAGGCTGGCACTTTAGAAATCCGTAATTTTTATTTACTTGTTATCAAATTCAAATACCAAAGAAAAAACAAATAAACAGCTCATTTTTAGTTCCTATTAAATTTATCAATGTCATTGTGAACTGCGCATGTCTGACATCTCTCCAACTTAAAATTTCTTATTAGTCAGCGAATTATTCTGACGGTTGCCAATCAGTTTCAAACCGACTATTTTCTTTGTACGAACGTTGGATTTTTAATCACTGAATTTTGGTTTGGCTTGTGCGAACGCTCTTTAACGAAATGCGCCTGTGCTGCACAGTTGCTAACGGTTTCTTACTGCTCTACGAACGAACCTATAGATGTGTCTACAGGATGGAATTCTACTTGCGATATGTTAAATGTAGCGATTCGCTTAAGAAAGGCCCTAAACAGTTTAGTTCAAAGTAACGAAGATTTCAGTCACTTACTTTTAACAGAAGCGCAATGGAAATTAATTGGCATTATGTCAATTTTTAAAATATTTTAAATCACTTAGTCCTACACTTTGTGGAGAAACCTACTCAACATTACCCTTAGTTATAGTTGGTTTTAACATATTGCTAGACAAATTGGAATCTTTATTAATTTCTTTCGATGATATAGAAGCCACTAATGTGGAAAACACCTTAATAGAAGCATTTCAAGCATAGAGAGACAAAATGCTGAAGCATTATTATAAAACGAATTGGGTTTATTGTGCGGCGTTAGTATTAGATCCGATGCACAAAATAGAGACATTTAATTTGACCCCGTGGGGAAGACAAATTAAAGAAGGATCTTTGAAGAAATTTGACGAAATCTATTCATTTTACGTAAAACCAACTGCTACTATCGCCATGGCGACGGAAACAGAAACAGAGAAAGATTCATCATCAACAACTAGTGACGAATTTATGGCTGGCTTATATAAAAAACCGAACATTAACATCAACAATAGAGAGGTAGCAAGAGCCGAATATCAAAAATATATAGACGGAGAAAGAGCTGGTCGAAATACCAATATTTTAAAATGGTGGGGTGACCATGAGGAAATATTTCCAAATCTTGCTGGAATGGCTAGGGATATATTAGCCATACCTGCTACCAGTGTTCCTGCCGAAAGAATGTTTTTAAAAGCAGGGCTCGTAATAAGAAAACATAGGAACCGTCTTGACGCAGAATCAGTGAGAACATTAACTCTTGGTATTCGTGTAACTTTAAGAATAATATGTTTGTTAAAAAATTATTATTTTAAATTTCCAAAGTTTTTAGTGTTCCTAATATATGTATAAGTATTAACTATATATAGGTAATATAGGTGTTTTTTTAGCCTAAGTTACTTTTTATACATCATTATATCAACTTTTTTTGTATCTAGGTACCTATCTGTAATGTATTTTTTAGTTCATTAGTGAATTTTATGTTAACTGTTGCAATATTTTTTCTAACTCTTCAGAATGAAAATTAATTATTAAAATTGGCGTTTTATTATTTTTGATAAGATTGCATTTTTCACCGTACTCTTATTTCGCATTTATACAGTGTGGTCATTTGAGTGTGCAACTACAATTATGTACGTTTCAACACATAGATAGTCAGGAAATTTTTTGATATATTTTTAGTACCTATGCTTCAAATATTATATTTTTCCTGTTTTCTACCTCAATTTTATTCTATCTCAAGCAAAAATTGAGGTAATATTTAAAAAAGCCATAGGTCTACTGAGAATATTTTAAAAAAATTCCTGACAATGTATAATTTGTGTCGAAACGTACATCATTGTGTTTGAGGTATTGTGTACTCAAAAATTAATATGAAAAAATCTTGGATCGTATATAAAAATATGAAGTTGACCATGATATATCAGAGACTTATAACAAGTGATATGAAAAAAGGTAACGATATTTTACAAAAATTAAAAGAATACAATGATTTTATTTCAAGAACGTTGTCCTAAAATTGAAACCTTTGCAGTTGAAAGGATTTAATTTTAGAGGTTTTTAACCAATCACTGTATCTCAGGAACTGAAAACAATTTTACAACGCGGTTAGTAAATACACAAACATTTTTATTCTGTCAATAATAATATGTTTGCAGTCGAATAACTCGAAAACCGGTGGTCCAAATATAGACATTATATCTATTTTTGCAAAGACGAATTTAAGAAGATTTCAAAAATCTCAAAAATATTACGTTTTTTGCTCGAGAGTGATCGAGAGAGACAATAATTTCTCGACGAGAGAGGGTGCTTCTCTCGTCTCGTCTCGTCAGACGAGAGAAAATTTGTCTCTCGTCTCGTCGAGAGAGGGCGAGACGAGACGAGAGCCGAGAATCTCTCGTCTCGGCGGCAACACTACATTTTATTTATTAATAATATAGTCAGTAGTAGATACAAAACAAATTTTACGCTTAATAAACGAATTGCACCCTTATAAACCTCGCTACGTACATTACAGCTGACTGACCAGCTGTGTCCCCATAGGACGTTGACTGACTATCATAATTTTTATTTACTTAAACAAAAAAAAAGTTCATAGAGTTTCAGCCTTAAGAAATTGATTTTATTATGTCAGTAATCACGACATGTTTGACGGCGCACCTGAGGCACCTGTTCTAATATCCGCTTGACTGACCGCAGCATTTTGTTGTATATTATTATTATAATCACCCGAGAAAAAACCAGGCTTAATAAATTCAGAGACTTTTTTGGGCTCTGCCTCTTGGACTACTACAAGGTTCAGAAGCTGACATTCGATCTACAAAGACGTTTCTGTGATTCTTAACAATATTTTATCAATGTTGGAAAGGTAATGCAGAGTGCGGATGTAATAGGTGAACATGATTTCGTTTTCAGGAATTGGGAAAAAATGAAAAAAGTAGATCTTCTTACTAATTCTTATCCGTTGGTATGATCTGATATTCAAAATTAATGACTACTACAATTTGATGAACTTTCTCCTAATTTTATCATATTTCTCTTCCGTAACATTCCAAGACGGAAGTAATACATCAAGTAGATTGTGCCGGTAGTAGACCATGGCCAAAATTACACAACAATACTATCTGTCACATATTGTTGATTGCAAGCAGATTTAAGTTTTGTGATATAATGTCACAACTAGAAAAAAATAAACTGGTGGAATATTCGTATCGAAAAGTTGTTAAAAACGTTTAATAGTCAGTGGAATTGACGGATCTCGGAAATAGTACAGTATGTGAGACAATAAAGAGGATAAAAAAAATGGGAGAGATATAAGGCGTGGACCTAGTTCGGGAAGACAGAATAAGTGCCTAGGGTTTCGAAAATTGGCTAACAGATTTAAAAATCAACGAAGAATAAACCTGTGTCCAGACACTGTCTGCAAGTTACTGTAAAAACAAAGATGTGTTTTTTACCGACGAAAGTTGTTTCCAGCTTGGTGCAAATCAATTAGAAATCAAGAGAACAAGTTACTGTTCAAATTTCCAAATTTTCCACTAAAATAATGGTTTGGGAAGCAATATCTGTGCGTGGTACTACACCTCTTTATATAGTTGATGATGCCGTTAATAGTGAAAAATATTGTGAAATTCTAAATGGTTTTGTTCTTGAAACGGCTCATGCTTTATATCCAGAGTGCTGGCGCTTACAGCAGGATGATGCAAGATGCCATACTTCTGCATAAACTGCATCTTGGATGCAAGAATCAAACTTGACAACAATTCCATGGCCAGCAGCTTTACCAGATCTTAGTCTCATTGAAAACATATGGGTACTCATGAAGATCGATGTGGAATGAGCAGCGCCACGAAATAAAAAAGAATTTGATTCGGTCGCCTTTACAGGCTTGGACCACCATCACCGAACATTATAGTGTTGACCTAGTTTCGGGTTTACCTGAACGTTTGATTAAGTGTTTAGAATTAAATGGAGGTTGTATAAGTAAATAAGATAAATTATTTGTTATAATTGTATTAATGTTAGTAATAAAAATAAACACCGAAAAATTATAATTGTGCTTTCTGTTTTCCGGATACTTTCTAGACGGACTATTTAAAGTGTTATATTAAATCATGTTTAAATCAAGAGAATTAAAATACATAAAAGGCCATTGTTGTAGACAGTTTATTCGAGCTAAAATAAAACAGATGTACTGTTATGTTTGATAATCCAAATTTCTGCTAGAGCTTCACATAGTAAGTTTATTCCGGAAATGTTTAATGTTTTTGATAACTTGAAAATATAGAATTTTTTGTAAATCTAAGTTCCAACATTTTTTCATGAAACTGCTCTTTTAAGTAACGAACAATATTCATGAGTTTTCTGAGAGCATTTAGGTACTTCGTATTTCCTAATAACATTGAAAAATTCAACAATATTCTCTAATAAATAGAATAGAACAAAAATATGTGAAAATATTTCTGAAAGAAATAGAAAATTATGGATTCCCATAATTTTTAGTCGAAATGCTATATGGATTTTTGAAAATACTGATATGCTTACTTTCTTTCTCTGTCAGATTTTTTAACTAGCAAATTTTTTAAAAAGACGTTCATATTTCCAACTCGATCAGATATTGGAACTCATCATATTTGAAAGAATTGAATTCGAAAAAATGTGTGGATCTAGAGAATAAGTTGTTGTTTGATAAATATTCATAAGGCCAAATCCACATTTCTGCTTGTTTTTCCATCTAAGGTAATATTATTACAATAACAAGCCTGTTTCTACCCAAAGTTTTTGTTTCATGTTACACTTTCCTGTTTCGGACAGTTTGCTTTGTCCTATATGTATGCTGTCTTCTGTTAATTTCTAAATGCAGTATAGAGCCTCCTTTTGTCAGTTCACCATATCGCAATAAACAGGAAATTTTAGGGTGGTCGTTCAATTAATATTTTAAAAGCCATAGTTCTCCGACAATGGAAGAAAACTTCATTGTAAGGAACATACAATCTAGAATTGTTTTATGGATGTATTAGCATTGGACATGACGTATAACGTACTTTATAACCAGTCAATAAACTGCCATACTTATTCCTCTTAAAATTCCTAGTGCTCTAAAAGAGTTGAAGTTAAAAAAGTAGAAAAATCAAGTATAGAATCAAAGAAAAAGAAAATTTGAAATAATTTCATTTTATACCGTACTTATTTTATTGAGGCAATGAAAAAGTGACATAAACCACAAGATCCAATGAAACAAATTCATTTAATACTTAAAGAAGTAACATTGTAAAGCGTACTCCTATGAAAATTGTGCCTAGGTATTTTTCTCATCAAGATGGAAAAGAACATAAAATAAGTCAAAATAGTTCTATTTTATTGGTTGCACAATAAAACCCTTCAGAGTACCAATTTATTTTATAAAATTCGTGAGTGAAATGTTCACTATCATCTTATTTCAACGACAGTTTATATATCTCTGATTATTCATAAGACTTATTGAAATATGAATATTCACAATTATTTCCACAATGAAACAACAGAAAATAAATGATAATATATAGAAAAAATACTGTTTTAATGATAAATTGTTTATACATCAAGAGAAGGGGGGCACAAAGGTTTGGTGGCAAAATAAGGAATGTCCCGTGAATGAGCATAAATTGTAGTCTCTAGCATCGTCAGTATTTAAGGATATTGCAGATACAGAACTGGAAAAGCCCTTAATGTAACTGAACATAACAATGGAAGAATATCGATGGTACCCTTTTGAGAATTTTGTCCAAGAATTATTATTCATCTGACTAGTGAGAATTACAGAAAAAATCCTTTCTATTTTCGAACGTTCAACGGTATAAAAATAATTAATGATCAAAATTCTTCTCCGTATCCCTTTTACTTTTTTCAGGCGTCGGATTTGGATTCCGATTTCGGATTTTTTGTATCTATTTTTTCTATCCCTCTCTATTTCTTGCCACTGTTCTCATTTCGTCGAAAGTCCTAATTCTTTTAATTGTTCAAATCATTTTCATTTGAGTCTCCATTTCCGGTTTTTATTTGGGTTCCAGCTTGCATTTGTTATGTTTCCACTATATTAGATCTTAATTTTGCTCAAATTATTTTTATCTTCATAGTTTTGAATTTATATTTATTATCATTGAGTGGCTTTTATACCAAATTTGGTAGATACCTATTATCGTGTACTTCCTTAGTATTTTTATTTACTCCAGTATCAATTCATTTATTTAATGAAAACCATATTTTTTCATCAGTTTACACTTAATATATATATATATATATATATATATATATATATATATATATATAAACAAAGAGCAAACAACAAGTGTAATCATGGGAAAGCATGCAAAAATAAAGAGGTTACTGAAGAGGAGTGGTAACCGTAAACATGCATGTTTCTAGCTCATTAGCCTTCATCAGTACGGTATAACCAAGTATGGATATGAAACTTGGGAGCAACGATGAAATATGGAAGAACACAAAGAAAAATATATGTATATATATATATATATATATATATATATATATATAACAACAACAAAGAGAATCATGGGTAATTCACGCAAAGAAAAGGCTTTGCGTGAATTACCCATGATTCTCTTTGTCGTTGTTGTTAACATATCACGCGATATTCCTACATCTTCTTTATATATATATATATATATATATATTTATATATTGAGATGTATATTTTAATGTTAATCATTTAATAAATTTTATTCTTCTGAAGTTTAATTTATCTTTGCCACGGCCTGAGATCTTATCACAGGTGAGTTCTTTCGGGTGCCAATTTTATTATTATTTTTAAATTTGGTGAATGAAATTCTTCTTCAAATCAGGATAAAATAACAAAACCTTTAATATTTAAATAACAATTTTCAAAATTATAATGTTCTTCCCAATTTGTTAAATTTATGGTGCAAATGACATTTGAAAAAATTTCAAAATGTTGATTGTCAATTGCAAATAATTGCTGGTTCAATCTTCAGGATTATTATTTCAATACAATTTACAACTAACTATACACCTTATAACTAATTCTTAACTACAGTCTCAGAATAGAATGGAAGATATAGAAAAAGAAACACAAATGTTGCAAATATTCTAGAGTTTATACGCACCCGTTGGAATTCAATTTAGTTCTTCTATGATCAAAAGATTCACGTTAAATTTAGCATGCTTTTTGTGTCATATTCAATTGACTTTGTTTTCTTTTAAACGTTTATATATCGATATAATAATCAAAATTTTGTTACCAATCCTCTCCTCGGTATACTTCGCTGACTCTAAAGAAATCTTGTCTCGCTTCAAACTGGATATAAATCGGCTGTCACCAGAACACAGGATTTCTCACACCAGAAACGTTTAATACAATTTCCTGATACCAGTAAGCTCTTTCACTTTTTACACAATTGTCTAAATTATATCCTTTTCTAATTGTAAGCAGTAATATTTCGTGAAACAAATTTTTTATGTACCGATCTCAAATTATTTTCCCATCCAAAAAATTTTATTTATTTGACACTGACATTTCTCAAAAAAATATTTTTTCCTCGTTACGGTTATATCCAATCAGATGAACGATTGTAATACGCTCTGAAGGTAAAGAAGCTTTAAAATATTCCAGTTGTCAAAAATTCATTTGATTTAGTCTCGTATTGTCACTTATCCAACCCTTTCATCTTTCATAACATATCATTTCATTCAATTATTCATTGTTATTTACTAGTTGTACTATTTATGGCAAAATATGATTTGTTAAACATTTTATTATTATTTTATTTCAATGTGACATCGTTTCAAATTCCTTTTATTGACTGGATAAATGGCAATGTTGGAATTCACCTCTGATAGGATACGTTCACAGTTACCAGTACGTGGAACTGTTATAACTAAATAGAGACATTGGTACTTCAAGATTTGTTTATTAAATGATCCAGTGAATATAGTTACCCGGATTAAACCTTTCTAATATACCGAATGTCCCCTAAATTGCCAAAAAAAATCTTTAACATGAATTTTTATGTTTTTAATACTAATTTTGTTATGAGATAAATGTTTTCAATATATATATATATATATATATATATACTCGTATATAAATTCATTTAATTTTTTCAACCATTTGTATATAATATTGAAAAAGTTTATTTTCTTGGGTTCGTAGGTTATTTGAATGATATGAAATAATTAAAAGACGATTATATTTCACATTTTTCTATTGAAAATGGATATAATTTTAACGTTTTGCTCCTTCTTTGGAAGCATTTTCAAAATAATACCATTGTAAAAATAAGGGACGATTAAAATATTTGCAGATAGATAAAATCATAACATTAGTATGTTTCTTAAAATCATCAATAAAAACATAGTATTAAAATCGATGTACCTACCTTAGAATTTCACTGAAACGATACTATACGAGGTAGGTTGAAATGAAGTAGTTAACCAGCTTATAATAAATTTGACTCACGTTTTTTATATCCTGTCTATCATTCACATAAAACTGATATTATTTTATGTGTACCATTGCCTTAATTGATAATTTGTGTCTTGAGCTATCTGTAAGAGTTTGAAGGGTGGGTGACACCACAGATTTAGGCCACAATTTGCCTATTGTGCATCCTTCTGGGGTTCAAAACTTCCTTCTATCTCGTCATCCAGCCTACTTGTTTGAAGTAGGCGATAACGTCGCCTGAATTAACTTCCCTCATACTGGCGTATGTTAGCCTGTGCTCGCCGAATACATGAAAGCTAAAATGAGAGAGTGTCTGACAAAGAATGTGTTTGACAGTCTCATCTTATTGTTCATATCCTATACAGAGTGGGGTGTCAGACAGGCCCAGTCTGTGGAGGAGTTTTCGTAGGGGGCAGTGACCAGTCAGAATACCCGTGGTGGTTTGTAGGTTCTGCCTGTTCATAGACACGTATTTTTTGGCTATTTTGTTGTCCGGATACTGTATCAGTTCCTTGGTAAGCCTGCAGCCTTCTGCGTCGGCCCATCTACACTTAAACTTATTAAGGGAGTGTTCCTTTAATAGGTCAGCCGTCGCTGACGCCGACAGTTCAATGAAAGTGCCGGGTCCTAAGAGTCTGTTGGAGGCTGCTTTCCTGACTAGCGAGTCTACAATACGGTTTCGTTTCGATTTCTCATGGCCCTTGATCCACCCTAAAGTGACCGTGTTGTTGTTACATGCTTCGATTAAGGCCATGTGACATTATAGTACTAGGCCTGATGTAATGCGTGGTCTGTTTAGGGTTAGTAGTGTTTGTCTACAATCCGTAAGTATGTATATATTATTACCTGTGGTGTTTCTTTTGGTAATCTCTTTTGGAGCGATGCAGATAGCAGTGAGCTCTGTTTGAGCAACACTTGCATTGCATCCCATTGTACATTTTATGTTTAGATTCAGGGGTCTGAAACAAACTCCCGGTCCTGAGCCTACATTGGTTTTAGACCCATCTCTGAAGATGCGGATTGCGCCTTATTCCAATGGGTCTTGTGCGTTATTTTTAAAGATTACCTTTTAGGGCATGTGGCATATCGCGGTGGAATCGAGTCCGTATTGGCCTGCAGCAGTGGGACCTCTCTGAGGGCCTCATGCCATAAGATACGTCTCAGTTTACCGGATCCTACATCAGGTTGTATACCGTTAGAACATAGACGTGTCATGGTCATCAAAACAATCTCCTTGATGTATATGTCAAAGGGAGTGAGACCAAGGATTACCTTCATAGCTCTAGTTGGTGTTGTTTTCATGCTTCCAGTTGTGTTGAGGCATGCTGTTATTTAAATTTGATCCACTTTTCGGACGACTGTCAGCTGGTTTGCTTTAGCTCCCCAGGCAATCGCGCCATACGTCAGCATAGGTCTGATGAAAGCAGCGTAGATCCTCATCCTCCCAGACTGCCGTGTTTGTGGTTCTGGAGGCAAGGAAGTGAGTTGACATTATTAGTTGAAGGCTTTCCTTCAGGTTGGCAGCTTTTGTGCCATCCTCTTTGATTAGTATACCGATATGACAGTGGGGATCTTTTGAGGGGGCTTTTTGGAGTCTAGCTGCTTGGGGGAAATCTTCGATTTTCTCGTAATAGATTCTCCATGTTTCTCTTTCTTTTAGTCTAATGACTATCTTATACTCCTTGAGGTGAGACTTTTATGCGTTCCAATCCTCTTCGAGTCTGGTTCTTTTAGCCTTGAACTAAGATTTTTTTTGCAATCAAATTCATGATTCTCAGTGCTTTCATGTTTGAGTAAAGCAGTTGTTGCATTTTTTGTATATCTGTGACCATTCATTCTGCTCTCCAAGTATTCTCTAGCCATTCCTATATAATTCTTTGGACAATTCATGCATGGTATGGAGTTTATAATATTGGATTTCTTAGCATCTTTGGATTTGTTTTTTAGTTTAGTAAATAGTGGCGATAATGTGTTGTGCGATTTATGACTTACATTGATGTTATGTTTTGATAAGATGTATTTAAGTTTTTCTGATAATTGATTTCTATAATGTAGGGCTATATATGTATCTTTTTTTAGCTTTGTTTTATTTGTATACTTGGTTTTATGTTGTTATTGTATAATTTATATGTACGTTGTTGAATGATTCTATTAATTTGATTTTCTGGATAATGATTATTTTTCAGAACATTTATGAGGTTTTTCTACTTCAGGGCGATATTCAGGTGAAGTTAATTTTATAGCTCTATCCGTTAATCCTATAATAACACTTTTTTGTGATTTGGGATACCATGAGTTATAATTTATATATGGTCCAGACCATATTTCTTTACTATATAGTTTGGTTTTTATTTTGTTTTCGGTTTTTATGTCATGTCTAGAAAATTTATATTGTTATTGTTTACGATTTCTCAAGTGAATTGGATACTTGGGCTGCATTTATTAAAAGCACTTAGAAAAGCGTCGCACTTGTTATTTGGAATTACAGCTAGTCATCAACGTATCTTTTGAAAAATATTACATCAAAATTTATATCATTTAATACTTTTTCTTCTATATATTCCATAATAATTTGCGCTAGACTTGAAGAAATTGGAGATTCCAATAAAACTCAAAAAACATCCAAAAAAAATGAAGGAAACTACAGAATTTATAAAATGCAATCCCCATATTACAATTATACAATCGGATAAATGTAATAAAATACTAATAATGAGCACCGATGATTATAATAATAAAATGACAAGAGTTATTGAGTGATAGAAATGTTTATAAAAAAATTAAATTGAATAAAACCAAAATATTTCAAAGCAAAAATAATACATTTATAAAAAAAACTTTTAAATAATGGTTCTATCAATGCAAACGAAGCAAAAAAATTACAAACGCACAATGCTTTACTACCAAAACTATATGGACTACCAAAACTACATAAACCAAATATACCAATGCGTCCAATAGTATCATACATACAATCACCTTTTTATAAACTATCTAAATATCTTGCATACAGTCTATCAAAAACAACCAACAATAATTTTTATGTGAATGATTCATTTATGCTTAAACAGTTTTTAGATACAGTGCATATTCCTGACAATTATGAAATCATATCTCTAGATATCATCTCAATGTACACAAATATTCCAAATGATCTTATAACACATGTACTAAAAGATAAATGGGATTCGAGCAAACAACATACATCACTTAATTATGACGAATTTCTAGAAGGCATTGTGCTTATCCATATAAATAATTACTTTCAATATAATGACAACTTTTTCCAACAACTGAACGGTTAGGATCTCCAATTTTTTCAAGTCTGACGGAAATTATTATGGAATATATAGAACAAAAAGTATTAAATGATGTAACATTTTTCAAAAGATATGTTGATGACTGTTTAGCTGTAATTTCAAGTAACAAGTGCGATGCTTTCCTAAGTTCTTTCAATAAATTCAACCCAAGTATCCAATTCACATTAGAAATCGAAAACAATAACAAGATACATTTTTTAGACATGACACTTATAAAAACTAAAAACAAAATAAAAACCAAACTATATACAAAAGAAACATGGTTTTTCGATTATATTTCTAGTTGAACTTCGTCAACTGGCGTGGACATTCAACTAAATAAATAATCTTAATTTGACAAAGTTAATGTCGAAATTAATAATTTATTATGTACAAATTTACAAAATGGTACAAAGTTGAGTTGTGAACGTTGAATTTCTGTGGTTTCAGATCGGAAGACACTTCATGTTTCGATTTGATGAATTTTAAACTAACTTTGTTATTGAGCGTTGAGCTCAATTCGATGAGTGTGTAAAACTCGCGTCGATGAATGTAAAACTCGCGTCTAGAAGTGTAGAACTGACGAGTGAAAAACTAACTTTGTTGTTGAGCCTTGCGCTCGTTTCGATGAGTTAAAAGCTAACTTCGTTGCTGAGCATTGCGTTCGATTCGATGAGTGTCAAAAAACTGATTTCTTCACGTTGTGAGACGTGTTAAGTAGAAATCTGCGAGGGGCGTGTTTACACGTGGATTGGGTTGACCAACCGAAAATAAATATTTCCTATTGGCCAGCATCACTTGACTTGTCGGGTTCCCAGACAAGAATCAACTATGGGTGCCGCCAATAGTAAGTTAAGTTTCTATGGAATACTACAATAGCAATTGTAACCTTCTTACTTAGAAAGGTAATTCAAAAATGTCTTTCATGTCTTCCGAACCTCTACCATAAAATTCATGCAGAATTGACACTAAATTTAGGGTTTTTACAATACAATATATAATAGGGTGAAACGTGCTTTTTTCTCACTTCTTAACTATAGGACAATGTCGACTTTCAAAAAAGGTGTCATTCATATGCCCATACAAAAGAATTTACAATTATTGTTGAAAAACGTGATATTTACAAAGTATTTTGAAAATAAAATTAAAATATCCTTTGAATTTACTACAATAGAAAGATCTTATCAATTCTGCAACATATTTCTACAAAGCTATTAACTAAAATGAATTTACGCCTTAAATATATACAATAAAAAAAGGACACATACAATTATCTCATATATTCTAAAGGTATCATAAACGAATAAATTTCAAGATTTTACAATCTTGAACACATGGTCTAGACGATATCTAAATGATAACTCATGCCATTCCAAATCACAAAACATCAGTGTTATTATAGGATTAACGGATAGAGCTATCAAATTAACTTCATCTGAATATCGTCCTGAAGTAATAAAAAAACTCAAAAATGTTCTGAAAAATAATCAATATCCAGAAAATCAAATTAATAGATTCATTTAACAACGTACATATAAATTATACAATAATAACCTAAAACCAAGTATCCAAATAAAACCAAGCCAAGAAGAAGATACATATATCCCTACTTTATACCAATCAATTATCAGAAAACTTAAATACATATTATCAAAACATAACATCAATGTAAGCCATAACTTCCACAACACATTATCGCCACTATTTACTAAACTAAAAAACAAAACCAAATATACTAAGAAATCAAATATTATATACTCCATACCATGCATGAATTGTCCAAAGAATTATATAGGAATGACTACACAATACTTGGAGAGCAGAATGAATGGTCACAAATATACAAAAAATGCATCAACTGCTTTACACAAACATGAAAGCACTGAGAATCATGACTTTGATTATAAAAAAACAAAAACCTCAGCTCAAGACACAAATTATCCATTAAAAAAATGATACACATAAAACAAGATAAGTTTTCTGTGAATGCTAGACAGGATATAAAAAACTTGAGTTAATTGTATTATATGCTGATTAACTAATTTATTTCAACCTACCTCTTATAGTATCGTTTCATTGAAATTCTAAGGTAAGTACATCGATTTCAATACTATGTTTTCATTAATGTTTTTAAGAAACCTACTAATGTTATGTTTTTATCTATCGGCAAATATTTTAATTCGCCCTTATTTTTACAATGGTATTATTTTGAAAATGCGTCCAAAGAAGGAGCGAAACGTTAAAATTATATCAATTTTCAATAGAAAAATACTCAATATTTCCCAATATCTGGATACTATTTGTTCAATCTATTCGATAAATCACCATTCTATACTTGTAATTATTTTCCTTAGTTTTCCTGGACGGAGCTGTTCCGTCGCTGTACTTACACTGAACTCATTTTGCCTGTTACCACTCATTCCATGCAGCGCTACAATTATCTTTTGGGGCGGTTTGGAAAACGGAAGTTCATTAACAGTGAAATAACCTTACAAAATTCAATTCTCGGAAGAAGGTATATTAGAGAGAATAGGCATGGTTACTATATGCTCGACATTCCTGTTTTAATACTGTGAGTACTTTTGAAATTCACAATCAGCGGAAATTAATTGTGCAGTATGCGAAATAATGAAGAACAGGGAATAAATCTTTTGGAATTAGTGAGATTTTCTAGGGCAAATTTCCCGGATAGAAAGGTTGCTATATGGTAATTTTTGTAATGGACAAACGATCCTAAAGTTTGAAAAGCTGCTTGGGAACTTATCAAAATTCTATCAGCTCATTTGACAGAGAAGAAGTCGCAACACAATCTCGAACGAAAAAATTACCAAAGGAACATGAGACAAAAATATTTGGCAAATTGCGTGCGTATTTGTTCGTCAAATTGTATGACATTAACCACTGATATTGAAGTGTTGCTCCTATGAACTTCTGGATTGTGTCAGATATTGGTAACTTCCTGACACCGTATTTTATTGCGAAACACTACTACATACTTTATAATAACAGTGGCGTTTTTCGTTCCTTTTGGGAGCGTTTTTGGCTCCGTGTGACAAAAGGATTATACTGAAATTGAGTTGTAAGCTCCAATTTTTTCACAAAATTATAGACTGCCCAACGGTTCACAAACATGCGTTCAATTAAACTCTTATGTCTACGTGTAAATTAAAATTTTAAGCGGAAATTTTTGTTTGTGGTTTAAATCATACACAGAAATGAAATATTTTCAATGTTTTTCACAAGCAATTCGAATGTGAATTTAAGTCATTATACAATAAGATTTTAGTATCATTATTTGAAGAAACTGTTATTTGGTTGAATGATCTTCTTTTTCATTTTCTTTCATCCCAAGAGATTCTCAATTTAAAATTATATGAGATGTAAAGTTTTTGCGTCAGTTAGCACAAATGTTGCACACTTTAGACAAAAGGCAAGGAATACTCGTAACCGTATTAATGCCTTACACAGATGCAGGACAACTGTTACGTATATTGCTTAAAGAGAGAACGCTACTGCTTTCAAAGTTGTGGTTGCCTGGTGAACGCTTGACTGGCTGACAACACCGACGCAACAAATTATTCTAAAAATGATGTTTTAAACTTTCAAAATAAAAGTTCTTCAATGTTTGACTCCTTATATTCATAAATATACAATGTCAATAACGGATACAATTAATTTGCTTTCATCAAGTTTGAGATTATAGTGGATGGGGTGACAAGTGTGTATTTTATGAAATTACTATTAGGTTTATCCAAATCACAAAATATGCAATAACGAATATAACGGTGTACCAGCAGCAATGCAAGGAGACATTGATAAAACAGTTGTTGTAAGACTGAAAAACAAGCAACCGTGCTTACAATATGAATTCTCTATTGTTATATATTACTCATATATTGGTAATATTAATATTACTGGAGATAGTAAAGAAATATCAGTGTGTTGTCACTGTCAACAAATTACTGGAATTTGAAGTTGTGGCACTTGCATCCTTGTATTTAATCTGAATAATAGCGAAAAAATATGATTGGGCAATTCAATGAATGGTGTAACTGTAACCACTAAATGATGGTTCTTAAAACATCCTTCTCGACATATGGCATCTCATTAATTGATTTCTGGTAGTGATCAGAAGGTTACAAAAAATTCACTATAAAGGCTGATCTACACACGTCCAGTAATTTAGTCTAGTAATTTAATTTAGTGGTTTAGTTTCATTTTAGTGGATGTTTAAATTGGTCAAGTTATACGATAAGAACGTTTAGGCGAGCGCTTATTTAGTAGCAATTTAGTTACTGTCTAAATGAAATTAGTTCATTAGTATTTTAGTATTAGGGAAGAAACGACACCGTTGGTATAATCAACATGTTTCGAAAGAAAAAAACGGATTTAAAACGATTACTTCGCCCAGTAATAGTACAAGTGTTGAATATATGTGTTGACGAAATGAATATTATTATTTCAGAAGATATTAGGACAACAAGTTTGGACTAGAAAATGGATTGACCGAAGAAACATTCACGGAGCTACCGAATGTCTCATAAAAGAGCTTGCGGAAGAAGATTCACATGAGTACTTTCGAGTATTGAGAATGTCTGAAGAATCATTTAATATCTTGTTGAATAAATTGGCGTGTACAATTGAACGCTCTGGCACATTAATAAGAGAAGCTATTCCAGCTGCAGCAAAACTGCAAGCCGTATTGTATTATTTGGCCACTGGCAATAGCTTAAGAAGTCTAGAGCATTTATTTCGAATTTCCAAATCAACTCTATCACGTGTCATCCCAGAAGTGTGTGATGCTATAAATAAATCGTTGAAGGACTACATAAAAGTAAGTAAAAATATACTTTGGTACAAAAGTTCAAAACATTTTATATTTACTTACAAGAAAGACATACATGACAATTCTTACAATAATGAAATTTTTTATTAATCAATTATAGCACTGTTATAAGCATCTTGTAGGATAGTAGTGGAGAGAAGTGTCCACGGAAGGTAGAGAAGAATAACAGTCACTTGGGGAATTGTATGAATAGGTAGAGTACGCAGAGGTTGCTGAAGATGGTCTCTGTGATATATCTGCACCCGGATTCAAAGTTTGCAGCCTTTTCTGATTCAAATAAGTCTGAATGTGTTGTTGCGCTTCCAAAGCTATCACCAGGGGCAAACTCTTAAGTTGCTTGCCGATCAAGCATCCAAATATATCAAACTCATGCTCTTCAGCATTGTTGGTTTTATTTAAACAATCTGATATTCCTTGTAGTTGATCGAGGACACCATGTAGTTCCTGAACCCTTTTTCTTTTTGGCGGAACTTGGCTTGAAGTGGGCGTTTTATTACATGCAGTAGTCGCAGAAGTTAAAGCTGGCGTTTGATTGGATGCAGCAGTCGTCGTAGATGTTGCCCCAGATTCTATTTCTGTATCCTGAAAGAGAAAATATCTTGTTATACGATTGAAACAGGAAACGAACGAAACCAGTTAGTGTACTAATGAAGTATATAACCAGAATTGTATTTTTAGGTGCCTCGAACGGAAGAAGACTGGAAGAAAATTGAAAATGGTTTTAACAAGAAATGGAATTTTCCAGGATGTTGTGGAGCCATAGATGGAAAACACGTTGTTATCAAAGCACCAATATAGCATAGTACTACTTGCGGTGGTAGATGATGACTATTGTTTTTCATATATCGATGTGGGATGCAACAGACGCATTTCTGATGGAGGAGTCTTTCGAAATAGCTCAATATTTGCTAAACTAGAAAGTGGGATTTTACCAGATGGCACTTTTTTAGTAGGAGATAAGGCGTTTCCGTTAAAACCATACTTACTAAAACCATTTCCTGGAATGAATTTAACAACAGGCCAAAAAATTTTCAATTATAGATTATCAAGAGCACGCCGTATTGTAGAGAACGCCTTCGGTATTCTAGCCAGTAAGTTTCGGGCCAGTAAGTTTCGGGTTTTTGAGAAACCTATACCTTTTGGTCCAGAGAAGGTTGACAAGATAGTAAAAGCGTGCTGTGCAATTAACAACTGGTTAAGAAAAGATGAAATAATTTATTTGCGTCCGGGTTCTATTGATATGGAAGATACTGCAAATGGCATACTTATTCCAGGATCATGGAGAAGTGAAAATTCGAGAATGGTCAGTTTACCCACCAATGTAGGCCACCATTCCTCATAAAATGCCAGAGATATGCGGAATAGATTAGTGCTACGATTTTTAGGACCATGGCAAGTACCCTGGCAAATAAAAATGATCCAATAATTCCAGTTTTACATGATGAATGCATTGATAAATTGTCTGTACAATGAAGAAAGTATCAAAATGTTTTCCTCTTTTTGTTTCTTTATATCTCCATTTATTCTGCTGCCAATTTTGATCTAAATTCCTCACGTTCGTCCTAATTATTGTCATACTACTCATCGTATTACCCCCGTATAAACGAAATAACGTACAAAATTATTCAATTAAAAAAATTGTGAATTTTTTTAGGGGTTTCTCATAAAAAAACAACTGGCTGTGGAAATATAAGATAAGTATATTCATACAAAATTTACCGTATTTGCTTGTGTTTGTCTACTACAGCTAGCTGAAACCGATTTCAATGTTTCCTCCAAAATTTTGAACCACTTCAAAGAGGGAACGTATATATCATTCGTACCAGCTCCTGATTTTTCTGAATCTTTTATTTTTTTCAGTTCTTGACTATAAGTCGACCTTATATTTTTTGTATTACGTCTTCAGGACCAAATCCATCAATGCCCATCTTTTCACTGATTTCTGCTTACGCTAGCTGCCGCTTTTGTTTGTTTTTGTATTCAGTTATGGCTGGATTCCATAGACATTCATATTTTATGTACTGTTCAACAAATTTTGTGGAGTTCTCTTCTGACCACCTAGCCATCATAAAAAGCGACGCACTTCTTCAAAAACACAATAACACAAATATGTAGAGCCCGAAATGCCACCTGCAATTAATCTAACCTCTCTGTACTAAACTACTCGACTAAACGGACAACTACATTCCTGTGTCCCAACGCTCTTCAATTTAGTAGAGTGAGAGTGGGGGAGCCCTACTCGACCAAAAAATAGACAGATTTCTATTCAACTGTACTAAAGAGACAACTCGACTAATTACTAAACTAAAAATTTGCATTTATACGAGTCGAGTACTAAAATGTAGTTCCACTCGACTAAATTACTGGACGTGTATAGATCAGCCTTTAACAACTGAAGGCGGAGGAAAATCTATTACGTACGAATTGTGGCAATTGCCTCAAACCAAAAAGGCAACAAATATACAATTACACAGGTTTGTAAAAAAAGAGGTCGTGGTTGTTCTTGAACAGCTGATTTTTATATTGTTTTTATATGTAAAATTACGAATAATTTTTCTCTCTAATACCATGAAAGCCATCTGAAAGTAGAACTGTTATCCTTTAAAACCTTTCTCCAAATTCAGAAAACGTTTTTCTATCAGATATCAGTAATTGAAGCTCAGTATTTTAGAGATTTCGTTCTAGCCACAAAATAGGTGGCTGAATATTTGATTGATATTGCCTTAAAAGGCTAGATTTTCGATCTTACCTTAGATGGCTGGTTCTTCTATGATGATGATCTTGCTTTGGAGTTTGTGGGTTTGATAATTAAATCCCTCATTCAAATCCCAGTTTTCCAGCTTAATATTTGTATATATCGACCCAAAGAAGCTCTGTCTGTCCCAAAGAGTTTGATGAAAATGATCAAGACATTAATAGGTAAAGTGTTCAAAATTAAATGAAAATTAAAGACCGGTATATTTACTTTTGTGGGGCTTTGAAATTATAGTTCGAAAGGCAGATTCACCAACACGGTTTGCACGGTCATAAAACTAGATTAGGTATTTTATTATTCTGACTGACCTCATGACGCTCTTCAGGCCACACTTGAAATCAAGACCGCAGTTTTGCTCAAATGAATTTACCTTTAATAAATACTTCTCTACATCAGATGCTCCTCAGGAATTAAACCTAGGTCTGTTTTCCACTGGGAAAGAAGCAACTAATTCGTGTGAATGCCAATTGACCATTGCCCACTAGTCGCCTGGATTCGTAGTAGACAAGATGTCACTTCAGAACGGTTTTACTGATGACTGTGAAATAATCTTTGGAAATATCATCTCTGATTGATTCATTCTATCAGGCAAAGGCGATATGGACGAAGACGGATAATGTGGGTGAACTACGTTTACGCGAGTTTGGTAAATTTTCTTATTTGTGGCATGATCTTTAAGTCTATGTTTACTACTACTTCTTTTATTATCGAATAAAAAATGACAAAGAGTTCCAGTTCATATTCTGAGACACGGCAACATTTTACACAATTTATAGACGTGAAAGCTTGTATCCTCCAAACATCATTGTACCCTTTTTCTATATTTTAAAATTCTTACTAAATTAATACAATGTTGCCTAAGCTGGGGAATAATCTTATTTCGAAATATGTATGATGAAATTCAAGTAAAGTCAGATTCACCTCGGTTCCTGTGAAAAACTGCAAAGAGCCTTATGAATTTCTGTATATCGAATAGCTGCTTCATATCAACAGCTTTATATCAATGCTTTTTGTGGAAATTAATGCCCTTATAGTCTTTAACAGATCTAACCACAACAAATATCTTCGTTTCTAAATCTCGAATATCGTACATTATACGAAATTCAATATTTGTTCTAGTAAAATGGGAAATTTTTCACATTTTATATATTGTATTCGGAAACACTGTATATTATTTCGGAACTAAAAACTCATTTCATTTGGTAGCGACCAAAAAAAATCAGGAAACAAGCAATTCGCGTTCCTGAATGTATGTATATATATGTATATATATATACGTATATACGTATATATATATATATATATAATATATATATATATATATATATATATATATATATACGTATATACGTATATATATATATGTATATATATATATATATATAATATATATATATATATATATATATACATATACCGTCATTCTTTTGTTATATCGAAGCTAACAACATCCACTGATATGGGTTAGATCGATAAAGGAATGGTGGGAGGATGAACGGAGAGGCATATTCCGACGACGGCACACAGCTTCCTAGATCCCGGTTACACCTGCCCTCAGATATTGGGATTATATGACTTTCTGATCTGGAACTCTTCGGTTCTTCGTTAGTTGATAATAAAATGAACGGAGAGTTTTTATATATTCAGAAGGGACAGGTTGAATCATATCTGTTTACAGTACAACGATTGAATATATTGATGAAATTTTATAGAATTATGTTCATACATCTACGTACATATTACGTTTTTTTAATCATATATATTTTTTTATAACAAATTGAATGTCTAATATTTTTATGTGAAGTAAAAATTGTAAAGCTTTGTGCACGTTCCAATGTAATTGGATGAAGAAAAGGTAAGTATTTCGTGCAGAATTTTAATTTATAAAATTATAGCAAAGCGTTTTCAACAAATAATGTCATCATCAGTGCGTACCTGTAAGTAAGTAACATTGAATTGAATTTCAGAAATTACGACAACGAGAACGTTGAAAATTGAAAAAATTACTTACTCGTCAGGTGTGCAAGAACCAAACCATAAAAATACGATGTGTTCAGAGGACCATGTAAATATTTAAAAAAGGGACATCATAAGAACAACATTTTAAAATATACTTATACCAGGATTAACCTGGATAAAAGTTTCAAAAAGCGCAAAACATGTCTGCTGAAACTTAGTCCACTATATAACTAAATAAACACATGAAAATTGACATTGTGTCAAAAGCTGACAATGAAGTTTGGCATAGAACATGACATATAAAAATAATGATCTGTTTTATGAAAATTGATAATAGACAAATTAGTCAAATTGATCTTACTATTTTAAACGTCTATGAAGGGGAATGTACGCTCTGTTTAAATTAACTTGAGTGTTGAGACAAAAATCATTATTCAGTAATTCCCTGCTAATATGTAAATCTTCAAGACAATCTAATCTATTGTAATTTTTAGAAGTCACCTCATGTAAAATTCTTGAATTCCTATTTGGACTAAAATTGTGGTTGTTAAATCTTAAATGTTGACCAAAAGCTGAAATTTTGTTGGGATTTAAATGCTCGGTTATACGGACCCTCAAAGGTCTGCAAGTTCTCCCAATGTAGGCCGCATCACAATCATCACAATTTAACCTGTATATGCCACCCTTTGAAAGTTTTTCAATTTTATCTTTTGTGTTCACCAAGTATCTGTTGAGGCTGTAGTTGATTTTAAAAGAAATTTTAATGTTATATATGTTGCTTTTAATGCAACCAGCAATTTTATTAGAAATATTGTCATTTAAAAAAGGAAGTGAAACAAATTGTGTTATTGAATCTACTTTGGGGTAGGCTGCATTAAGCTCTTTTTTGTTTTTTATTTTTTGGATCAAACTATTAATAATATTCGGATTATAATTATTATTTGAAGCTATTTGTTTAATGATATTCAATTCATTCTGATAATCAACTGCAGAAAGGGGCACATTCAAAAGTCTATGAATGTAACAATTGAAGGCTGCCATTTTGTGCTGATGAGGATGATTGGATATGCTGGGTATGACGTAATCGGTTTGTGTGGATTTTCTAAATATGCTAAACTTCAAAAGATTGCTAGTTTTATGGATTGTGAAGTCTAAGAAATTTAATTTTTTATTTGATTCTAATTGAAGTGTGAATTTGATACTTGGGTGGACTTGGTTTATTTTTGTTAGAAGATTGTTGACAATGCCAATGTCACCATCCATTTTCATAACACAGATCATTATTTTTATATGTCATGTTCTATGTCAAACTTCATTGTCAGCTTTTGACACAATGTCAATTTTCATTTGTTTATTTAGTTATATAGTGGACTAAGTTTCAGCAGACATGTGCTGCGCTTTTTGAAACTTTTATCCAAGTTAATCCTGGTATAAGTATATTTTAAAATGTTGTTCTTATGATGTCCCCTTTTTAAATATTTACATGGTCCTCTGGACACATCGTATTTTTATGGTTTGGTTCTTGTACACCTGACGAGTAAGTAATTTTTTCAATTTTCAACGTTCTCATTATCATAATTTCTGAAATTCAATTCAATGTTACTTACTTACAGGTACGCACTGATGATGACATTATTTGACAAAAACGCTTTGCTATAATTTTATAAATTAAAATTCTGCACGAAATACTTACCTTTTCTTCATCCAATTAATATTTTTATGTCGAAAATTGTCGAATTGTTAGTTGAATTTATTAGATTTTGTTGTGTATTTTAAATTCACTCACTATTTATGTTATTCCTGATGCTGTCTTGTCTTGCTTTATTCACTATTATCCTTAGGAATCTCATATTTGAAGCATTTGTTCTGGATTTATTTACTTCTATCACTGTGCATGATCCGTATCCGAATACCCTTTTGATGACTTTCTCACTAGCAATTACTTTTTTTTTCAGGAATTCATTTAATTATATATTCTCTCCACTTTTTTATCGGTCCGTTTATTTCTAATCCTTTTTCTCATTTGCTTTCCTCATTGTTCTCAAGTACAAAAAATCTTAAATTATTTTTATTCTGATTTTGTACCTGCTACCTTTCTCTGCATTTATCTTAGTATTTGTTTTATTCTCTTATTAATTTTGTGTTTATACTGATACTAATTTCTCTCACTCTATTCAGTAATTTATGTATAAATCTTTCTCAGTTTTTGCCAACCGAGATGTATCATCTGCAAACATGAGTCATTACACATAAAAACAGACAGAAATAATACAAAAAATGTATAAAGACTGTACTGAGAGTTATACAAAGAATGATTCAAAATTATTCTCAGACAGAATATATCGTACAAAAGTGTATCATGCGGTTTTACAGGTGTCCACTTGATAGTACTGCATTCTTTTGGTCTCTTCTTGAAAATCTTAATTTGGGTTCTATATTTGATGAAAATGTAGACTAAAGCGCAAGCAATTGCAATTCAAATAACTGTTCCTAATATGCTTGTGTAATTATACGGGTTGTCTTCCATTTCTGTAATTGGTTCCAATTGTTTCGAAATTCTGCTAATTTCTTTAAGTTCTTCAAAGTCTATTTTTGTTATGTTCGGAATTTGGTAATTTCTGGAAGCACTTAACGTTTCCATTTCAATATTTGGTAGTATAAACGGCTTGCCATTACTAATTGGAACTTTATTAATATATTTCTGGTTATTTGTCCATATTTCGCATGAGTCTGGAATTTTGATTAAAATTGGAGACGTCACAAGAATATATCTGTTACTTCTACATCTTGAAAATATTTGTTGCGATTTTTCGGGTATAATTAGGATTTCGTTTTCAGTGACCGGTTCGATGATTGGTTCTTGCAAATTTACTTCAATGATGTGGCAATGGATCTTCTCCTTGGAGTAGTTGTGTTGTACAATTATCTTGGGATATATGGTTTTGTCGGCAATAATACGTGTCACCTAGAAGAAGACATTCTTCTTTTTCGAATTGGTTTTCTTCATTCTTGTGTGTCAAATAGGAAAATAGAGGGGTATCCTACGTTTTATGATTTTGGATAACTAGGAAAATATGATAAAATTTGTAAGTTTTTTCTTTAAAGGGAGGTATATGAATTGCAAAAATTAGTTTTGAATTTGATATCGACACTTGAGTGCCTAAAAATTGATAGTAAGTTAATAAACTGTCAAAGTTAGGAATTTGTTTAGAGTCATATATATTACGTAAATATTTAATCATTTCGAATATACCAGAACTATAAATTATTGAATTATGAAGAGAGTTTAATTTGGAAAATACTATAGCGTTTTCTAAATTATCTATTAAGATAATCGTTGATTGGCAATCTAAATTAATTTGTGATATAATTCCCTGATAAATTGTAACTTCCAAGAGTTTCTATTTTATGATAAAATGAAGCTTGCATTTTCTCTTTTAAATGTTTTAAGTCTTGGACACCGTTTTTACACCATAAAGAATTATTCGAAGAAAGCAGACAAACGAAACAGTAAAATGCATCACTTACTTCACATCAGCAAATCCAATCAGACAAATCATACATAGACCTACGAAAATTGCGATAAACTTCTTTGTTCTTGTCCTTGCTAGTCTGTTTAATTTTTAAATCTGGAAGAGGACGACCACCTTCCTTTAGTTTTAATAGTTTTTCAAAATTTAATTCACTTTTAGTTCTCAAATTTTGAACCATTTGCACCACAGTCATGATAAATGGTGTAGAATAAAATAACACCAAATAATTAAAACACAACGCCTCAAAAAAACTAATCAGAAATCAAAATAATAACAATAACACTTATTACATCAAAACACAACTGTTATTTGACTTCAAAAATGATCTACTTTAAATCAAAATATAGCGCGGCCTGCCAACCCCTATACTCATCTCATTTCTAAGCGTGTAATAATCGAACGACGTAAGTCGATTCATCATCGATATTAACCCGGGCTTTTGACCCAACACATATAAACTTCGGGCGTGTTCCTTTCACGTTACGAAGATTGTCAGCGTTCGGCAGTTTCCGTCGTCATTTAACGCGTTGAGGTCAACGATGGAAACCAGCCCGATTTACTATTTTGGATTTCACAGAGATGTGGGTACTTGCTGTGAAATAACGTTTACACAGTTGTCTTGAAAAACGTTTGAGGTAAATTTTATTTAAGAGAAATACTTAGTATTAGTATTTAATACTATACTATATGTATAGTGGGTATATTTTATTTTTTTAAATACCTATTTAAATTGTTTTTTTAATGGGAGGTCATTGACCCAATGACCTAATGGAGCAGCCGCCACTGTGCTCTACTATTGATGATAGAGTAGTTCGGACAGTCGTGAATGGTGATCAGCGATCAAAACTATTGGTTAAATTTTATATTTGAAAAAACGTCACAAGTCACATATTTTTTCAATAACTCAACCGTCATACTAACGTAGCGGTCAGCTGAATAATGTTTCATGTTTTTGGCAGATAATAATAAAGCATTTGATATGAGCCGTTCTTTTTCTCAGCAGAATTATAATTAACTTTCTCTTAGAAATAGTGCGTAAACTGACGTATAATAATTAAAGTGGTAGCTGAATTAGATGTCGATGGAAATAGTATATTTCATATTAAAATAGCTTGCAAAAACGAACTACGTAGCAAAGATTAATGTAGGTCAGGCACAACAATAGTAGTGAAATCAATATTTAATTGCAACACGATTAGTTGGCACAATATTTTCAAATCTTCTAAATATAGAGAAAAAATGTCAACTATTATGGAAATCTACAATTATTTTGTCTTTGATATAACTTTTTGACTGCAAACATGAATCCATTTTCCATCGGTTTCAAGTTTGGATTTTTTGTTGGCAACATTATTCAAGCTCTGCAGAATTATTCTGTAATAGATAATCAAAACTCATTTCTCCAGATTGAAAGGGTTTGTTTATTCAGGTTTCATGTGTCCACGTTACTGGGATAATTGCTTTGGATTCGCAATGGGTAGCAACATTGCGGGTTGTGAAAAATCAAACATAAGGCTTTTTCAAACTCTATTTAAAACATCACAAATTGCATTTTATAAAACAAGCTTCTACACGTGCACACATATTTCGGAAATAAAGAATACTATCCTAATTTTTGGTTTGAAAATAAACTATTTGCGTAGCAAAGACGCAGGCGTAAAAAATAAAGTATAGAATTTTGATTATTGTTCGTAAAAAATTATTGGTTATATCTCACCTTGAAAACCAGACTTCCAATTTACTCACCACACTTCTAAATTACATTTAAATTAAATTAAAAACAAAACTTATTCAAATTTCGCAATACACACAAAACACCAACGATAATAAATTCCAACGATAATAAATTGAACACAAATGCCGTTGAACTGCATATTTGCATGTTTCGAATAAATTTTGTAAGTGCATATGCATTTATAATAAGTGCATATTTTCAGCTATTTTCGGATTTCTGCAAATAAAAATTTTCAATACGGACAATTACCTGTGAAATTAGATAAAGAAAAAAGTGAAGTAGGTACCTGTCCGTTGGAAATACCCATATCGGTATTAGCATAAGATTAATAAGACAATAGACTCTACTGACCGATAAGCCGGTTGCCGTCATAATAGTATATTATACACCAAGGTGGTAAAGACTATTTATTATCGACCAAGCACCATAATTATTTCGCGAGGGGCTTTGCCCCGAGCGGAATAAGGTGCAAGGTTTATAAATGTATTCACCTCCGTGGTGTAAATACATTTTTTCCACTACTAGCCAAATTCAAGACAAAAATCAAAAATCAAAAAATGTCTTATAAAAATCATGTACAATTTAGTCACTCAACAATAGAATACCATTATTCCTATAGTTTATAATCACCAATGCTAAGTGCCACGAATTAACAAAACCAATTATACGATCACATCCAAAAATTTCACAAAACGTGGTCCATGTTTTATTTTGAACTTTGGACAATTACAGCGGTAATGCGTTCCCAACACTTGAGTACAAAGTGAGAGTTCATAAAACATTTAACATATACTTCACTATAGAGAAAGTAATATATTATTTGTCTATGTACTTCACACTCTACACCACAGAGTTCACAAACGAACCACGAGAATCGACGAGAGTGCACTCCTAGTTCCCCGCTTGCTATCGGGGAACTGATATGAGCAATTCGTATAATATGTACAATTCGTATAATATGTACAATGTAAACATGTTCTTGTTTATAGAGCTTAAGGCACCGGTAATCGATATTCTGTGGGTCAAGGTTAGCTACCAGTTTCTATCAGTATAAGGTTTTCAAATTACACTGGTGATAATGTTGAAGGTAAAAACTTTCCTCGATCCACCTTTTTCTGCAATTAACGGAAATTAACAACACATTTCAATGTCAAAATCATATTTTGATAATGTCGATCTACAAAAGGTTCAAACTGATTTCTCCCTAGGCGTTTACTCCGTCGTCTGACTGACACTGACACTGTTCTCGCTCCTCACCTCACCCATATATTATGAACGCACTCCTTATGTCATCAGAAATTTTTTGTTGAGCGCGAATTTTAAACTAATGTCAGTTTTATTAAAATAATTTTATCTTGTTAGGTAATTTCAAGCAGTAAATATGTTAAAGACAATCTCCTGGGCATACAAAATTATGTTGCACTAGCTATTATCCCCGAGTTCTCAAAACATTTGAATTTGACCATTATTGACCTAGTTTAAAGTTAGAAAGAATTATTAACCACTAATAGAGAAATTTTACTTCTCAGTTAGCTAGTAGACGCAATAACTGTCAACTTCACAGCTAGTAGTGGAAAAAATCTATTATTGCTTTTGCCGAAAGCTTAACCAATTTTCAGAATTTGTTTACCAAAATACCCAAATTTCAAGTGGAGGAAACTATTTACATTGAGCCAATGAAATCGCACCTCCTTTAAAATTTTAAGTTATTAAAAAATGATCTGGCACATATCCAAACCAATTTCGTAAATATTGCAGATACAATTACGAAATTAGAAAAGAGAAACATTTCGTTGGACGAAAGCATTCAAATCATCAACTCAATAAATAAGAAAATTAAACTCCTTGGGGAAACTAATAAAGTGTATCAAAAATTCTGCACAGCGTTAGAAAAAATGAGGGCTTTCAAAGAATAATTCAAATAAATAATATTAGTAAAATGGGAAGTTGAGATAATAATTTAATTTTCCAGGTAGACCCTAAATTACATAATATTTTAAGTCTGCCCCTTAACTGCATGTGAAGTAGAAAGAAGTTTTTCCGCGTACAAACAATTATTATAAGACAGACGGCACAGTTTTTCTCTAGATAATTTAGAAAAACATTTAATAATCTATAGTTTTAACTGTAATATAAAATAAGCAATGATAGGATTAATAAGAATAATGAGTAGGTACCTAATTTTAATAAATATTTTTTGTGACATTAGTATATAATATAATAAATTACATTCAATACAAAGATTATTGCGTTTTTTATAAATGCATATTTAAATGCATAAAAGAATATTTTAGTGCATATTTCAACGGTTTTTTGTGCATATTCGCATGCATATTTTAAGGTTTGTTAAGTGTATATTGATAAGTTATTTGTATTTTATATTTCTAATTCTAGTATTAATTATCTGGTGTTATGTTCAAGATATTTTTAAATATAGATAGGTTAATATTGTTTAACGCAATGTATTATGTTTATACCTTAACGCTAAGTATCTTAAAAAGTAGGATGGTGCTCCATAGTTGCGGTTTAAAAATAATCGTTAGACAGTCGATAAATGTATTTAATAATTATAAAATTATTGAATGCATTTTAACAATTATTAGTTGAAATTATAATATTAAATAAATGTATCGTTAACTGAGCATTTTAAATTATAATATTGACTGGACTATGAGGATATCCTCGTATTTCAGTCAAACGAAAAGCCGATAGCTTAAAGTTCGCACTATATCTCTTACGCCAACTATACTTGTTGTTTTCTACCAGGCATTTTTTTTATCAGCATCCTCTTCGTTCCCGGTGAGATGCTTAATTTCCGAAGACCCTGTTTAAATATTCTCAACATCCAAATTTTCATCATTAGCTATTTGGAGAGCTAACTGAAGAGTAAACCCTATTCTGAAAATAAAAACTTGAAATTACTTAACAAGGTACTGCAAATGCTACCAAATGGAATAAATTCGGTAATAAATAAATGGGGGCGTGTTTGGAAAAACGCTGGGACATGTCGCTTGGTATCTTTAGATGCGCTTTTTAAAAAAAAAACTCTTTATACCGGTTGTGTCATGTAACTGTGGCCAGTACCAACTTTATTATTTTAAATGCTATTCCCATGTATATTTTTCACTTTTTGAATTCAAAATTCTAGACATATTTTATGTACTATGTCCTATACCTATCTTCAAATGTTTCGGAAATATCACATTTTTTCCGATTTATTGCAAAAATTAACATTAAAAAATATGAAATTATTTAGTGTTTTAGATGAAACTCAATGTTTCTAGCTAATTCCACAATATAATGAAAAATGTTGAAAAATCTAAAAAATTGAGAATTGTTTCGATAACTGAATGTCATCATCAGAATGACAGAAGTTACATTTCATTTGTTAATAGAAAAAAGAAGAAGATGTGACATTACAAATATTGAAGCTTAGATATTATTAGCCCTATGGTGATATCCTGGATAACATTTTTCCAATTAAGATCAGTATAACTGTGCAATGATATAGAAAATCAGGAAAACTATATCTGCTGATCTTTACAATTATCCCTTAAGAAGACAGTTTAATAGTGGAGAACTCCCTAGATTTATCTTGTTACGCGCTTTATTTATTATTGTCTACTCGCTAGAAGCGCAACATCATGCCCAAGCTCAGTTCGGTCGGGGGTGGGTATG
Organism: Galeruca laticollis; assembly: GCA_963921935.1. Classification (NCBI taxonomy): domain Eukaryota; kingdom Metazoa; phylum Arthropoda; class Insecta; order Coleoptera; family Chrysomelidae; genus Galeruca; species Galeruca laticollis. The sequence goes on from OY998180.1 coordinate 132,723,957, forward strand.
CGAAAATTCCTATTTTATTTGGTTGTTAAAAATGGGCGCCACCAGTTAAATTTTAATGAGCCAGCGCTAACTAGTAGAAACACTCTTGTAATGAAAATTCTATATTACTATTTACACACAAAAAGAGACTATATACAAACAACTTCTTCACCAAAACGGAAGGAAATATACAGAATTGAAATACGCCACTGTGACATCACGAAGCCGCTTACAAAAGAAAATATAATGCCTAAATCTATTGTTAACTATTTTACTACGGTACTTCCAAAGGGGTCTGTTCGCCTCTAATATAAGTTTTCGAAAATAAGGTTTCAAAATAATTCCACTAACGTAGGCGAAGACACTATACTTATTCTCTTGGCTTAACAGATATGGTGTCCCCTGACGGAGACCCTACAATGTTTATAAATAATTAAAATGACCTACCAATCACATCCATCACGTTTACATTACCTCCGTTAGAGTGTTCTTTTTCTATTCTCTCTAAACTCCACTCTACAAATCCACATGCGCTTTTACTCCTTCGACACCCGATTCCCCAACAAAATTAGCCAAAATTTAATGAATTCCTTCGTATTCTACTCAAATTCTATTTTGATAAATCCTACGTACAATCTGCCCTGACAGCAAGCTGACTCCTTGATAATATATTAAACAAGTCAAACTGATGTTTAGCAAATTCAAATCAATTGAAACTACATTGATCTATCAATGCACTCTCAAAGTAAGCTTGTCAGGGGAGAATGTAGGTAGTGAACAAGTAACTTAAAGAAAATCTTTTTTTAAATGTACATGACCGATGTGATTGATAATGTCAACAAAGAGGTACCTATGAATTTGAAATATTATAAATTTTTTTAACAAAAACTATAATTACAGTGTTGCGGGGTGAGTTGCAAGATCAGCCCGTAACAATCTGTTCATTGACGACTTCATATTGTGGGTTTCTTAAGTGTCTTCTAATTTCCAACTCTTCAAGGAAATCCAGTTCTTATTTCTTATCACAAATATGTAGTACTTCTAGTTCTGTGTTAGGTGCCAAGTAGATGTTTTGCGTAATAGGATTTATCTGGTTGTTTTAATATGTATGCTCGTAAGTGTCCACTGTATCGGATTTCAAAATTTCTAAGGGTCTGACCCAAATAGACTGCAATAGATTATGGACATTTAGGTTTATATATACCTGATTTCCTTAATGGTGATATTTTTGTTTTCACATTTAACAATTTTGTACTTACGTTACTTTCTATTTTAAAAGAAATTGTTGTAATCGTTGCTAAGAAACTCACAATATGAAGTCGTCAATGAACAGATAAATCTAGGGAGTTCTCCACTATTAAACTGTCTTCTTAAGTGATAATTGTAAAGATCAGCAGAAATAGTTTTTCTACATCATTGCACAGTTATACTGATCTTAATTGGAAAAATGATATTCAGGATAACACCATAGGGCTAATAATATCTAAGCTTCAATATTTGTAATATCACATCTTCTTCTTTTTTCTATTAACATATATTAATTCAATCACAAGGTAGGCAACTTCTTGGTCTAGCCAAAAATAACTACTAAACATCAGATAGGCATCAAATGAAATGTAACTTCTGTCATTCTGACGATGATATTCAGTTATCGAAACAATTGTCAATTTTTAGAATTTTTAACATTTTTCATTATATTGTGGAATTAGCTAGAAACATTGAGTTTCATTTAAAACACTAATATGAGTAGATTCCACGAAGTAAGGGTCGAGACAGTTAATTCCATGAAATTATTTGATTACAGAAAACACACTTAAAAACTAATAACTAATACTTTTAGTTTCTTGATAATGTAACAAAAAAAACACATCTCAATGTAGGAGATGTTCAAAATGCTCACCGCGAATCTATTGGCAACATCCTAATCTGAAATAAAAATTTCTTCAAACGTCACTAAAAATCTGAGGTGTGACCGATGTAATCACAAGCTTCATTCGCCTTCTTAAGTCAGCTAGGTCGAGAGGTTCAGTTTTGTATACAATACTTTTGACATATCCTTATAAGAAAAAGTTTAATGGTGTCAGATCACGGGATCGTGCTGGTTATTTCATCGATCCTCGCCTTTCTATTCACCGATTTGATAATACTCGATTGAGGTACTGCCAAACATTGATTTGGTAGTGGGGTGGTGGTGCATCTTGCTGAAACCATATCATATTCGCTGGAACTTGTGGGTTTTGCTGGATCGGGATATAAGTTCGTTAAAGTTGGCATGACATTATTTTGGAGAAGTGCTAAGTAATTATCTCCATTCATTCTCCATCCAGTGAAGATTTTCCCTAGACCAACGGCGGCAATTTTGTAGTGTGAAAATACACTCATCAGAAATTAAAACATGTGGTATTATTACAATCGCCACACTCCAAAAATCAGCGAGCAAAGAAGACCCAGTCTTATTTGTTTCAAATATGCCTTAGTGTCAGAGAGTAAATAGCTAGATCTTTACATGTCTTCTGTATATTTATATGCTTGTTTTGGTCTGTTCATTATAAAATGCAGTTCTAGTTGAAGTATTCTGTCTGTCTTCTTGAGTCTTCTAATATTTTTAAATGAACTGGGCACTTAGTATGTCTTGCCTGGTGTCCTCGTGGCATCAGTCTTGTTATTTCACAGTTTACACAATTGTAGTATCTTGTGTTGCTACACTGACATATTCTTCTGTGCGTGCACTTTTGTAGGATCATGATGTATGTAACCTTTTATGGCATTTCTCCTATTATGTCACTCGGTTCCTCAATTACAGCATTTATGTCTCGGATTTCTGCTCGGTTTGGTTGTTAACCATTTTAGTTCATTTAATTTATCCCCGTATTTATTTTCCAGCTCGTCTTAGTTCTGTTTGGAGCCCCGGTCTGTCCTCTCCGTAATGCTGTTAGTGTCATTATTGGGTTTATAAACTTTGTGGCGTCTCTGGAGTCTAACCTTCCACAGGTCGCTCTTTTCTCCAGTACCTCCTGGTGTTTTTCTTTGTTCGTAGTGGTTAGTATTAAGAGGTTGGGATCTTGTGTTCTTTTGACCACTACTTATTCCAGGTCTGTGGGTTTTATTATTTTTTTTAATGCGTCCATAGTCTGTCCTACTTCCGCTTGCTTTAGCTTAACTATAGTCTCGCATCTTTTGCCTTTATCTTCAGGTGGTGTCCATGTTTGCACGATTTGTTTTATGTCAGGTTGCGTTTTGGCGAGCTCTGCGTAAGATCGCGTTAGTTGTGGCAGTGTTGGGAAGTTTACTTTTGTCACTGTTTGTGCTGTCTTCATTTCTGGTTATTTATTATCGGTTGTGGTTGTTATTGACTTTTTGTATAGTTTCCTGTGCCTGTTGCAATGTTGTTTTGAGATCTTCCATCATCTGTTTATCTTGAAAAGTAGACTGCTGTAGTTTTTTAAAATTTGTGATAATTTCGCTCTTTAATTTCTGTCATTTATGTAAATATGTGTTCGACCGGTTCATTATACATAGAGATCAGGCTATTCCTCACGTCTAAGACATTGTTTTTTCTCTTGCATTCGCTCTTTGATGTAGTCTTAGAGGCTGCTGCTTTTATTTGTTGCTTCAATCCTCATATTTTTAGACAGTTGTCAAGTGCTATGTCTCTAATATTTATTTCTGTCTTTTTCACCGTCCATATGAGGTTTTTCTTCAAACACTTCCTCGTCTTCGTCTTTTGTATCCTCCCCTCTCGGTCTTTCGCTCTCTACTTATTTTTTAGCGTTCATTTTGTATCTGTAGCTCTTTCCGCCGTTAAGTTATAACGTTTTTAGAATTTTGGCGATTGCGCCAAAATGGCGTATACACAAAAAATGGTGAATGCGTTCTAAAATTTCTGGTTTTTTGGGTACGAAGATTTTTAGTCTCTATGTCTGCCCTTAGCCGAGTTATCCTGTTTTCTTGTTTTTTCTTGGTTTACCCGATTTGTTGGGATATTGCTTTGTAGTTCTGGTTTTTTTTGGTGAACTAATTACCGTGTAGAGTGTCACTATGTTTTAATTACACTAACTGTCCTAATCATCCTATTTATCCTACTTATACCAATTCTCGTAAATATCCCAATTACCCCTTTTATCCTAATTATCCTATGTATTATCACTTCCTAATTTATCCTAGGTATTTGCACTAAGTATCCTGAATACTAAGTGTCACTATGTCTTTGATGAATTCACAAGTTTCAAAGTTAATAAGTAACTTGAAAAAGTCTCTCTAAGTCTATATATATCCAAAATTAAAATTCGATGACGAACTTACAAAGCTTTACCTCTTTGTCTTTCTGTGCTCCACATACCTGATATTCGCTTAAAGCCTTGTATCTCGCGTTTTACGCGTCATAACCCTTTTCGGAAAACGATGTTGGTCTTAGTACTTCGCGGCGCTTCACTAAAAGTTTGCTTTACACACACGACACTTATTTATTGTTTGTCCCCACTCATACACAACTCCAGGATGTATAATGTTCGATATAAACGAGTATATATCTACGTGCTTGTGTGAATTCTCGCTGTTTTAATATTTTACCTTTTAATGATTTTATAATATTTTAATATGGACTGTTAGCAAGTGCTTGTTTCGTCGTTTAATGTTAACTGTTTAACACTTTTCCTAATGTTGAGATCAAGGATACATTCTCGATTAGTTTCCCTGAAGATCTAAATAAATATTTACGAAAGCTTGGAAACTTTAAAAGAGTGCACTTTTCCTTTTTTGCTGCTAACCTCTATAGTATTTGTGTCTTAATTGATCAGCAACGAACTTATAAAGTCATTACACAATTTATATGATATAAAAGCTATAAACGCATTTAATATACGCAAAACGATTCTTTAAACACTAGTGTTAAAATGCGAAAAGTCACATCTCGTTCAACTTTTGTCTTTTCAACTTTTGTATTTTAAATTTCATCTTCAGTGATAATTTTGTTATATTGATTCATTTGATTTGTCAGTCAGCTGCCAGCCATCGTCCGCAATGTTATGAATATAATTAAGATATAATATAATTAATATCTATTTTTAATTCCTGCAAGCTTACAAAAAGTATAGTAAGCACCTCATGTTAAAAACTTCTTTAGTCACTCGTATCATAAGGCACTCTTTCCACTTCGCTCCACTCGTGCTCAATAAAACTCGTGTAAAGTAATGTTTTTAACACTTTATACTTAATATACTATTCGCGAGACTTTTCTGTGTAAATAAACAAATAAAGTAAATAACTTGATCTGATTGATTTTAATTTTTCAAACTAAGTAAATACGAGTACTTAAATACCACGGCAAGCTTTTATATCATATAAATTGTGTTATGACGTTATTAGTTGATAGTAAAAAATATTAAGAGGAAAAATTTATTTTATTCGTATTGGTGCCTGTGAATAAAAGCTTGTTTTTTTTAACTTCTAATTTATTTCAGATATAGGCAAGTGAATCAGTGCAAATGGCTACCGTTCTAGAGTGAGTTGTTTGTTGTCAGAATCATTAATGTTCTATAAAGTAACTTTCATCTAGGAAGCACTGTATGAAGGAAGCATATGATTTGTAATGTCAACATCTGTTACTCAGTAGGAACTTGTTGTTAAAAGCGCCGGAAAGAACAATATTATTATCAAAATCTTTGTCGATTAAGTTTGTGAAATATTTAAAAACGATGATATTGGGGTTTATATGTATATAATATTATAATTTATTGCCGACTGAATTTGGAGAAGTCGATAGGATTATTTAGCGAGTGTATTTTCAACAACTCCTGTTCCCTTCCTTTCCAATCCTTTCAATTTTTTAGAACCTACGTTAGTCGATATGGCAAACGATAAAATCGGACCAAATCTAGTGACTTTATCGCAGTTTTTTTTCAATTTTAGATCCGTTTTCGTGGCCATGAGACATTTGAAATAAAATAACATGGACGGGCTCTGAAATTACTACTACTAAGTAGTCAAATGTGATGGGATGAGAAAAAAGTTTTACCTACATTCGATGCTAAAACATAAATTCAAAATACTGCTGTAATTAACACAACCTATAGAATATGCTTTCCTGGTCCTCATCAACGATTTGTCACACCCTCTGATAAAGAGTGATGCAATCTCAATCGGAGTAAATTGCTCGTGAAAGAAGTCTTTTTGATTCGGAAGATGTTTCTATATATCCATATATAGTGTTGGGAACATTACGAGGGAACATACGTTTTACCGTCAATGTGTTAGTAAGAGACAAAATACATATAAATTCAGTGTATTACTCCTCTTCGCTAACAGGGTATAATAAAGTGGGAAACGAAATAACTGTGTAATGGGATTTCTGGCAGGCACCGCCTTCGAGATGCGTACAGTAGCTCTTATATCTGGCTTTTACTTACAGTTTTAAATAAATAAATTAGAAATGCATTCAGGCTATTACTAGTCACTTTACCACAGCAAAATGTTGTATAAACAACTCATCATGTTAAAGATCGCAATGAAAGAAGTTAATGTTAGAAATGCAGATGTGTAATGTGAATCAACATTACTTTCGTTTATCCCTTCATGATTAATTTAGAAAGAAATAATTCAGTAGTCATAAACTAATTCACTATATCAGTTCGGGTAGTACACGCTAATATGATTTGAACAATAAATTAAAACCACTCAAAAATCATTGGAAGATAGCTAAAAAAATTACATTCGTCGATATTGAGGGTACAATTAATGAATATAAGCATAATAATTTTCATTAACATCATAAGGAATAATATATGGCAACAATACAGAGTCCAAAAGCGACATATGTTGTAATAAAACAAGTGTATTCAGTGTATCACCATGTTCTTTAACAGGATATCATAAAATGAGAAATAAGTCGTATGCTAATATTTGTTCAACTGTATTCTGGTTTTAAAAATATCTCTATGTAAACCGCCTGTTTCCTACGCTACTGATAAAACGATTTCGTTTGCATCTCTTCATTTTCTATTCACGCATTAGATTGTAGTGTCCTTAAAAATTTCCTTCTTATTTGTGAGAGAAATCAGTCACATTTATTTTCAACGTAAAACGATAACCTCTCACGGCCAAAGGGAAATTTTAATGGTCACATGGCGTTACCAGTGTGTTAGAGAAGGACAATCATGAGACAGAGAATTAAAAGCCAGTGTAGATTATTATACCAGATGAATAAGAATCGCGCGTGCGACTCTTGAAGATGTTTAACTGTACAATCTGGGTACTTCACTAAACGTTTGTGCAAATTGTAAAATGGTACTACCAGGGTCATTCATATCGAGAAATAGCAGAAAATTTGTTTATTGTGGCATTCGAAAATTTTTGAAGAGCATGGATGTGTCAATCCTACTAAACATGGACTAGCAATAAATTTTTTAAATACACAATGGTAACATAAGATGGCCTGCGAGATCTCCAGATCTGGCTCCCAATGATTTCTTTTTCTGGGGTTATATAAAATCGAAAATTTATGGGTTCCAAGAAAACAGAGCCACTTGTATAAATGAACTAAGGGAACAAATTCTGTAAATTTGTAGTCAAATAACACCTGAAATGCTCATACGTGTTCGTCAAGAATTTTATAACCGTCTCGGTTACTGCTTAGCTCAAAACGGGGGTTTATTCGAACATTTGATTTAAGCTCATTGAAGAATTAAGAAGTTTTATTTTTTAATTTATTACATATCATAATATTACTTTTATTTAAAAATTGTAGGCATTTTCATTAGAATACGATTTTATTTTTATTTTCGTTTTTTTTTTAATTTGTACTGTGTGTGTTTACACAGAGAATTCGTTCTCATTTGCATACAAACGATAAAAATACCAAAATTTTTTTTCTAACACATTCGAAACACAGCAGATGTTTCGAGACGAATTTCACGTTGCCAAATCTGAAAAAAAGTAAAGGTTTCAACCGGTTTCAAACTGAAAACTAGAACAATTTCCAGCATTACAATAAAATATTCAACGAATAGATGGAATTAATTATATCTTGATCTGTTACAACCTCTTGAATTATCATAATTAAAATCTTCTTATAACTTGTTCTCGTGTTAGAGCAATGCATTTTACAACTAATATAAATATACAATGAAAATTGGCAATACTGTTAGTAGCTACAAAGAATTTGTGAGGCCGGCGTTGTGGGTTTTCCACTTATGAGATCCTGTTAGCGAAAAATGATAATTGAGATATTTGGAAGCACATATTATTATTAATACAAATTTTATTTCGCATGTTATGTTATTCTAATACTAACCGAACTAATATAGTGAATTAGATTATTACTGCTGAATTATTTATTTGTAAATTAATCATGAAGGGACAAACGAAAGTAATGTTGATTTTTTTTATTGTTCATTGCATTAAGCTATCAGTTTAGTACAATCTTATTATTTCTCAATTAATAAACTAAACTGTCCACATTACACGTCTGTATTTGCACGTCTCTCAAAAGCGGTGCCTACCAGACATACTTTTACACGTGGTGGGAGTATACTTCCACCACGCCTTTACAGATATACAGTAATTGCACGTTTACCACTTTATGATATCCTGTTAGAAAAAAAAGAATGATACACTGAATTTATATGTATTTTGTCTCTTTCTAACACATTGATGATAAAACATATGTGCCCTCATAATTTTCCTAACACTGTATATTTGAAAGCTGTATAAACAGTAGTTAAAAATGTTTACTTTGTGTCTGACATAATAAAGTTCTTCTTCTGCTTATGTTTTGTTAAGCCACATGTAAACAACGGGTTTTCCTTCCCTATTTAATTATTTCTAAGTTGTTCCGAAACTATTCTAAATTGTCCGTTTAAATTGAAAAATGCTTTTGAAAATATATTAAAAATGAATGTACTTTCCAAAATTGGTCCAAAACAGATATTTTTATTTAAAAACAAAAAATCTTAAACATAAGTGAGAGATCTTTCTCTATATAAACAACTTTCGCAGAAAATATCAACATAAATCTAGACATTTTGTGTATTTCGAAATATGAAACCGGATTTATTTTGAAAGTGATTTCGGAGATTACCATTTCTCTTTAGAATTTCAGATTTATTCAATATGACAAACTTGCAGAAAATTTAGTCGAGACAACATATCGGCACGAACATAGTCCGCTTTTATTAGAAAACCAATTCGACTGAAAAATATGCCCATATAGCATCGAAAGGAACAAGTTAATTCGATCTATAATATAACAAGAAAGAGAAATAATTGAATATTTAGATTAGTATACGGAAAGAAATATGATAGTAAGTGAAGATAAAATCACAAGTTAGCTGGACAAAATTTGGTAACGCGTTCTCTACTTACCGGAGTTTCAATCACTCAGACTATGAGTCCTAGAATGAAATTACATGGTACGTACACATCTAGAGCGATCTGGGAGGGATCAGAGGCCTGGTGCGGGCTGGAATATTCTTTGAATGCGATGTCTATATGTTACGTTACCATGTTCAAAATGAAGCAAAAATCACTAGGAGTTAATTGCCTAGTAAAGGTTTTTCTCCGGCAGTCTTTTATTTACTTGTAGGAGTGGATCAGTGGATATATTAATGGACGGGAAGGTTAGTGTTCGATTCTCACTAAGGGGAAATATTTCGTCCTATTTGATGAGAAATTATCTTGAAAACCAGTGTATAATTACTCAATTGACCATCTACTGCTCCTTAGTGGTGCTTATTTATATTTGAATATTCTCTAGATTCTTATTCTCATTCTCCTAGGCAACTTTTTCAAAATCCAGTTCTTCTGAATGATTGAAATTAACTGCAACTGGTAGCTTCAAAAATGACAACCTAACAATATTTCAGTTGTCTGTCAGTTTTGAATGTTATCTCTATAAACTCAGTGCTGATTTGAAGCGATTGCGTTTTGGACAGTGAAAATTATCAGACAATAATTGGTGTTATGAATATCTTGCTAAACAGTAACTACAGGATAGGTTTCACAGAGGTGGCTTATGGCCTATATCCACGAAACCTTTTCAGATATATTGTGATCTCTCAAATTCAGTTAACATTCTTCTTATGAAGGCTTTCAGCTTAGAGACTGAAACTTTCAAGTAGTTCCTTGCCAGTGTTTTTCCTATGCCTAGTACCGAGAACCGCACGTCTGTTAGACAGAATCAACATAATGACTCCTCTATCGACCCCATCAGTTTTAGATGCCTACTAACCTTACAATGCCCTGTTAACAGACCTACAACAACAACGTTTACTTGTCTTGACTTATCAGGTCTGCCGTGAATTTTGGTGATCGTTCTAATATAAACTGTCTCGCTTCTCTCTGACCTGTTGGATTCCTCCACCATAACCTAGCGTTAAACTCCGCCAATTTTTTGTGGCCGCTTTTGCTACTGATACCCAGCCCACCATAACTTTACTACGGCCACCCAGCGTGTTTGGAGCACACACACAATCTCATACTAACTTAGAGTTGATCTCTACAAAATCGAGTACCTTTAGCGCTGTTTGGCTGTCTGTGAAGATATAAATTGAACGATATGTTCTTTTTCCTGTCTTTTGATTTGTTGCGTCCTTAGTAAGGCTTTCTGGGAAAGATATTCTTGGTTTTAACCCCACTACTCCTGTTCCAACGCCTTCCGACGTCTTTGAGCCGTCTGTGTACCATGTTGCTTCTGTCTGTATGGGTCACCAACTTTCCCCGCTATCCTATCTGATATAGTTATTTTGAATTTGTTATTAAAGCTATATCTTGTGACGGTTGCATCAATGTGTTGCCCCATCACATGTCCGCTTCCAGCTCCGAGATTAGATTCCCATAATCCGCACGATGTGTCTGGCTTATGTGCTGTTTATAATGTGTTAATTTGAGCATTCCGGATCTGGCCTCGCCTTGTGAAGAGGCGGTAGATTCAGCAAGACTTCCATAGCTGCTGTGGAAGTAGTTCTTATGGTCCCCGTGACACACAGGCAAGCTAGCCTTTGTTACTTATTGGCCTTATAGTCCCCCTTTGCTGCGTCTTTGTCCACCAAACCACCAACCCAAAGCATAAACACGCTTGTGTATAACCATTGGGCATTTTAGTATTGAGTCCCCAGTACCTTTTTGATTTATTTGCCAAATGTAATCTCCGTTACGTCCAGCACTGGTGGTTTTAGATCTGGCAGTGCTGATTGTTTAGTGTGTGTGTTCTATGAGCATTGACTGTAAGTCCTTCTTGCTTACACCAGTTGTCAACAATATTTAGGACTGCCTGCATTCTTCCAGACACAACCCCTGCAAAAATTCCTCTGATAACAATTAATATATCGTCTGCTTATCATAGGAAGTGAAAATCCGCCGTGGATAATTCTGTGAGGAGATCAACGATTAAGGTAACGGTGACAGAACTTCTCCCTGTGGAGATCCTCCACCAGCTCTTACTTTAATGGTGGCTTCACCCAGAATGGATTCTATCATTCTATTTTCCAGTTCACCCTCTATCCATCTGCATATTACAGTATATGTGTCCTGCCATAATAAATGAGCTGGTAATGACATTGTTGAATGCTCCCTCGATATCCAGAACTGTGCCTGTTGCCATTTCCTTGTCTTCTATTGACTTTGAGACCAACCCTTTTAGATCGTCTAGTGTGGAATCCGTAGATTTATCGGGTTGGTAAACATATTGATGATTACTTATCTGGTTAACTTTTAGCACACCGTCCCAAATATACCTATCCAAAAGAAATTTTAATGTTTTAAGTAAAAAGGAAGATTGGATTATTGCTCTATATGCTTTAGGTGTTAACTCTGATACTTAAGTTACCTTGGGCAAGTATATGATCTTTAGCTGTTTCTGGTGTAATATCCATACCAAACAAGCTTTGAGGATCTTATACATGTGTGATAGTAAAATCTATATCCCCATCTGCAACAGTATGGGGTGAGCTTTCCCAGGGGACTTCTATGGCTCAAATTTATTTATAGCCCATCTAATCCTGCTTGGTCTAGTCACCTCAGTGCCTATCTACCAACCCAGAACGCTTGCCTATTCAGCCTTGGATCTCCATTGGTGTGCATACCTGCATCGTCTAGAATTGCTGAGGTCGGAGAGTGAGTGTTAATTAGTTCTTTTAGACTTTTCTCTTCAGTTTCCGTATAAGTGCCATATGCTTCCTTAACGAAGCCTATCTTCTTTGATCGAGCACAACATTCTATGTTTATTTATATCTTCTAAGAGTAACTCGATATCCCTGTGATAAATGTTTGCTAAAGTTATTGATGAATCGTCAAGTCTGCTAGCTAAATGAACTTGTATTAAAACTAATTTACTATATGAGTTTTCAATTTATTCAATACTTGTACTAAAATAAATCTTATGATAATTGAATTTATATTTTGCTAATCCTAAACTATCTAAAATGTAACCTGGGGGTTCAATTGTTTTGACTTGAAGTGTCTGGGTGGCTGTCTTAATAGCTAACCTGGACAGATTTAGTAATGTTAATCATATGTTTGCTAATCTTTTTAGATTTTTGAGAAACTAATTTATCCGTTGAATTATTTGTGTCTATTAATATTTTCTTAAAATTTGGTTTAATTTTATTTCGTGGTGCCACATCTAAATAAACGACGTTTGTTTTTAGAATATCGTCTTTTCATTCACGATTAATTTTATTTAATTGTTCGGTTCTTTTTGTTAATTCTTTTTGATAAAGGTCGTCAAAAAATGGGATAATTTCTGTTTTTCGATATTAGTTGTAATCTTGGAATATGTGTTTATGGGGATCGATTTCGTCAAGGTTTAGTTTTTCATATGGTACATAAGGAAGTGAAAATTGAGTAAAGTTTGTTACTAGATGAATTGATTGATTATATATAAGATTAGCAGTTGCAACTAAGTCAGTAATATTTTCTTTTGATTTTTGACTCATGCTTCTTAACTTTTCGATTAAAGTTGAATGTGCTCTGTCTATTGAAGAATTTCAGGCATGAGATTGGGGTGTTGCATAATAAGTTTTTTTTATAATTCGCGTATAAAAGAGACTTCATTATAACATTGTTTACAGTGTCACAATGAAGCTCTTTGAACACTGTTATAGTAATTTTTAGTGTACAGTTGGTTATTGTATTTAGTTATATTTTTATTTGACATTTAACTTTAACCTTGACACAAATTATAAATAAAATGGTCTAGCGTTGTTCTAGCTAGCAAATTATTATATTAAAGGTAAATTAGAATGATTTATATATTAAAAATATTAATGAATAAAGTACGCTAACGTTTATTTATCAATGATTTGTCAATTGTTTATTTTTATATTGTATAGGATAAATATATAGGTATACATAACGTTCGATTTTAGGGATAAATTACCAGATATCTATGTGAAGATATATTACAGATATAATGCTGTTCATAACGATGAAATAAAACAATATAGTTTAATGAAATTAACTGTTTCGACCCTTACTTCGTGGAATCTGCTCATAATAGTGTTTTAAATTTCTAGTTAATTCCACAATATAATAAAAGTTATTGAAAATTTTAAAAAATTGACAATTGTTTCGATCAATCAATATCATCGTCAGAATGACAGATATTGATGATATTCATTTATTGAAACAATTGTCAATTCTTTAGAATTTTCAATAACTTTTATTATATTGTGGAATTAACTAGAAACCGTGAGTTTCATTTAAAACACTACAATATAGTTTGTTTAAATCTTCATTTATTTGAACCAATGTTCAATTTAAACTTGTTGACGTGTTTCACTAACACAGTAGCTTTGTCAAAACGAATGAAAAAATTTCTTAATATATACAGTGCTAAATCTATTTACTAAGGTTAACAATGGTATTGAAAGAAATTACCTGGAAATTCATTCACTACAAACATTCCTAAGCTATCTTCTAGATAAAGAGGTTTAATAAAGGAGACTGATTGATATCTATTTGGTCGTTGAGGAGATTACCTGAATATTTATTTTTGTTAATCTCTCTGAATAAAATTGTTGGTTTTTAATATATAATCTTCTTTAGGTAATGCTATTATGAGACCCTCAAAAAAGACCCAACTAATAAATTTCAGAAAGAAATAAAATTAGCAGTAGATAACGCTAAATCAATAATTAACGATAAAGAAAAGTATAAATTATTTTTACCCAATCCGCAACACCCTGAACGTTATTCATTAATTAAACTCCATAAAGAGGGGTACCCAATCAGGCCAGTAGTTTATTATTTCACAGCACCTTCATTCAAAATTTCAAAGATTCTCATAGATGTCATTCTCTAAATATTGTTCATTCATACCTCGATTTTCAGTTAAAAACTCAACGGAATTAATTAATAATACTCAATATATAATACTACCCCATAATTCTAAATTCATATCGGTCGATGTAACGAATCTATTCTCTAGTATACCTCCTAAAGAAACAATAACTCTTGTTGATAACTTGCTCACATACAATAATGTTAATCCTATAATTCACTCTGATATCATTACTTTATTAAAAGTGTGTTTGAATCAAAATTATTTTCATTTCAATGGAGAGGTTTATAGCAGTAAAGATGGTTTGATTATGGGCAACCCTCTCAGCCCCCTACTAGCAGAAATTTTCATGGATAATATAGAAAAAATAATTCATGAACACCACCTTAGTAAAAAATTTATGTACTGACACCGATATGTGGACGACATTTTAGCTAGCTTCATCAGTACAAATAGACAATTAGAGAGCTTCATTACTTACATAAACTCGATTCACAATAATATCAAATTTACCGTAGAACTTGAACAAAATAAGTCTATAAATTTCTTATATTTTCATGGGTTTCGGTCAGAAATAAAATCACTTGCTTATAGTGGTTACGTTTCGGTCTATTTTATTTAAACCATTTTCAAACCTTTCTAAAAATGTTTTGAAAACACAATACATTTATTAAAATACATATAATTAAAAGATGTTTCTTTAAAACTTACTTTTTGATTATGCCTCCGTAGAGGCTCGTCTACTACTGTACAGCAGTATTTCTTAAATTAAAAAAAAAGACAATTAATGTACACAAAAAGAAATAATACAAACAATGAACTATGTTAAAAATGATGAGAATGTATTTACAGAGTGTCCTAATTAAAATAAAATTAGAATTAGAAATCTATTTTTTAATTTTTAATAACTAGGTAAGGTGTAGATATTCATTTATAATATTAAGTTCGTATATATACAACTTAAGTTGTCTATGTCAGTTCTGAAATTGACTGAGTCAGGATTCTTCTTAATATTTATCATTTCTTTTATCAATCTTTTACTATTATTTTTTTCTGTAGTTATTATTTCTACGTTGTTGAAATTAAAAGAGTGATTTTTATCAAGTGAATGTTTTGATAGTGCAGTACATTCATTGTTATTTCGAACTGATTGCTGGTGTTGAATTCTCTTATGTAAATATTGGCTAGTTTGACCTATGTAAGTACCATTGCAGACCGGTGTGAAGTTAGCAGTTGATTTCCAGCAGTTAAAATAGTAAAATTGAAAGTAGTTGCAACAAATTGTGTTTTGAAATTTAACATGCATAATATAATATAGTTGTCTTAAAAAATCAACTACCGTCCTCCGTACCCACTTAGAAGCCGCCGGGGTGGATGAAACTACCCCTAGACGATAAAAAATAAGTAAATATTTCAGAACCTCGACTTCTCGTTCGAGTTCCAGGATAATATTCACAGAATACATTGCAAATGTCTCTAGAATTTATTTACCACCGCCCGTACCCACTTAGAAGCCGTCGGGGGGGATGAAACTACCCCTTAACTATAAAAATTTAATAAATAATTCAGAACCTCGACTTCTCGTTCGAGTTCCAGGATGATATTCACAGGATACATTGCAAATGCCTTTAGAAATTATTTACCACCGCCCGTACCCACTTAGAAGCCGTCGGGGTGGATGAAACTACCCCTACACGATAAAAATTTAATAAATAATTCAGAACCTCGACTTCTCGTTCGAGTTCCAGGATGATATTCACAGGACACATTGCAAATGCCTCTAGAATTTATTTACCACCGCCCGTACCCACTTAGAAGCCGTCCGGGTGGATGAAACTACCCCTAAACGATAAAAATATACATACTGGGATTGCTGACAAATTACTTTCAATAAAAAATTTACAAGAATTAACATGTTTACAACTTTAACATTTATTAACAATAAATAATGATCAACTTCTGAGCCACGCAACATAAATATGTAAGTACTATATTAGATTAATAATTAATACATAATAATTACAATAATAACTAATATGTTAGATCTGCATATGACTTTCAGAAAAATGATGGTTTGCTAATCTTTGATAAATTATTTTTTGTGAAAGCGTTTCTACATTTATTTAGAGTTTATAAATGACACTCTTTCAGGCCTAAAAGTAAAATTGATACGTTAAATACAATGAAAATATTTATTTATTATAAATATTAAAGGTACAATTATGTGAATTATTAAAGTGAATACTACTTCTTTTAATTTCTTATTTGGCCCATGATTCTTTTTGATATTTCGGTTTTCTGTTCAATTGAATTTTCGATCCAACCTTCAGCAACCGAGCTTGATCGCCAACCCCCATGTTGCTTCAAAAGTATCATGTCCGCTCCTAAATCAGCCAATAATGTTGCAGAGCTGCGCCGGAAGCAATGTCCAGTATATTCAATGGCGTTGGGACAATGTTATTCACTAACCCGTTTTCAAAGAATGATAATTTTGTTTTAGTTGTCCATTTTTTTTCCTCTATAGATAACTTTGAATTGGGCAAAACAATTTCTGGCAACATATGATTATAATAAAAATCTACAAGCCGTTCTTTTATAGATAGCCAAAAGTCTACAGATCTTTTAATTTTTACAATTTTTAAACCATGTTTGGAATAAATTACTAAATCGCACCAGCTTCGATTTGTGATTTCTAGCAGACCTTGTATCTGGTAGTAATAATTATGACTGGTATTGAAAGTTTCATCTGATTTATTTAAAAAATCAAAGGTACATTTATTCGGATTTTTGTCTTTTATAGAATACGGACATTTAATTTCGATTAACCCGTCTGAACCTATAAGCCCATCAGGAGATCCTGCAATAAAGGGATATTCGCTATGTATAAATAAACCAGATGATTTCACCAAAACATTTTTTAATGTTTTATATCGTTCTCGTGCGCGCGCTTCATTGGCTATACCATAATTTATAGCTGGCGTGTTAATATCTTTAGGATGTAAAATATTCTTCACAAGATCAGTATAAGAATTGACGTTTCTTGATTTACAAATTCTTCCGAAAAATGAGGCTGTTACTCTGATCTTTCGTTCATTTCTCCAAGTTTCACTTAGCCTTTGTTTTCGAGTTTTTTCTTCAATTTCTCTTGGTTTGCTTGTTAAATTTAATTCTTCCAAATAATTTGTGCATTTTGTAACTAATGTCGATTTTGGAATATTAAAAATTACTTTTTGTGACGAAATGGAATTTTTTGATATGTCTATTGCTTTTTTTGTTAAAGTTTTTAACGGAGTTTTTAAATATTTACCATCGAAATGGGTACTGATAGTTTTAGATTTTTTATTCCAAGATTCTTGAGAATGTTTCTCGTCTATTTCGGAAGGTCTGTTTAGGCGAGATTTTGGAATTTTGTAATTAGATTCTACTTGTAGGGCGAGTATGTCACTTCTTAATTTTCTAACGAACCGAGAACATTTCAGGTTTTTTGGCAACTTAAAGTATTCATTTTTAACTGCCCAAAATAGTTTTCAACTGGAGCATTGCTTATTCTCATTTTTGTTCCATGCATTAAAGCAGACCACAAAGGACACAATGGTATATATTTGTTCAAAATTTTATTAAACATCTCAGGATTATAAAATTTATTTTTTGATCCTTCACGTAGTTTGAAAGTTTCGGATGTTCTTTGCAATATGTTGCAATAACGTTTATAAAACGGGCTTCCCCTAAAAATACCTTCGTCCTTTTGGTTTTTAAAATCTATACGAACAGCTAGTTGATCAGAAACAAGTTCTTCATGAGGTTTCATTTTGGATTGAGCATCTAACCACACTTGTTGGGCTGCCTCTAAAACATATCTGTTTGAATATTTGGAATTTAAAATTATAGCCACGTTATTCATATAATAATCAAGTGATGTTATATCACATATTTGAATCGCAATGGCAATCAGTTCTTTAAAATAGTTATTTTGTTCTTGACAAGTTGATAACGTTTCAACGTCTTTACAAATCATTTTCATATAATGACTGCAGCACAACCGTATGATTATTAGACTGTGAGATCCTATCTCAGAGGTCAAATATTTATAACAAGTTTCTAAATATTCAATAAGGGTGCATCTATTTAGAGATTTACATATTGCATGTATATTTGCGAAGGAGTAGTCTGAAACAACAGTTGAGAAAGCCGGCCAAAAGTTGTGGTATTCACAAAAATATCTAAAATCGTGGAATAGTTTAAATATCGAATTTGAATCATGTATTGATGAAACCATTGAAAAAATTGGAAAAATCCGGTTTGAAATAGTTGTCTGTATAACACCAGTATAAAAATACACTGTCATGAGTTTCTGCCAGTTTTCGTACGATATTCCCAGTTGCATCAAAATAAACAATTACATTGTTTGAATTATGTTTACACTCGTTTCTCAAAACTTGAAGCTGTTCAATACTATAAATTTTGACATTAAATCGAATGCAGACTTCTTTGATGTATTCCGGATGTTCTTTCTGCATTAAAATTAGGTCGAGAATATCATTTTTATGTCGATCCAAAGAAGACATTTTTCGAAATGTTGAATCAGACTTTACCTTTTGCAGATTTTTACCTTTTCTAAGAATATTTTTATTTGATTTTAATAATGCCTCTTTTCTTATTTGAAATGGTTTTCGGCTTAAAAGTTTTTGTTTGGCCATTAACCTTTCAACCCCCCTGACTTGTCCTGTATAAAATGATGGATGGCTGTAATTTTTAGATGTGCTGAACACTTTTACGTATTTATTTGCAATATCAAGAATTATTTTAAACTTCTTGCATTTGGTATTATTTTGTTTGCACTGGCCATAGACAACTATTTTCTGTAATTTTTTTTGGTAGTTCACATATTTAAAGACAATTATACGTACATTATTAACGTAATTGAATATTTGTTTTCTTATGTAATAGGGATAGTGCGCATTGAGCTTTCCGTTTTGATAAATTAAATTAAATATTTGTAAATCCAGTTTGAATGCCCCTTCAAATATATTGCAGTCACTGAACTTGAACAGGATTGGATTTGGTGAAATATTTTTAGAATTTTGTGGCAAAATATCTGCAGAGATGTTAGGGCTTGAAATATTTAGTAATTTCTTTTGTACATCAAAATTTTCAGAGGAAACATTTAGGGCATGTTCAAAACTTCTCTCGGAAGATATAATACTTGAACTTGATGCATTAATAGAAGGAACATCAATAGAAATGTCATTTTCTTCAAAAGAGTTTAGAAACTGAAAATTATGACCATTAGAATCAGTTTTTTCTACAACGGTGCTTTTGGTAATTTCAACCATAGACTTTCCTTCCGTTAGTGGTGTATCTCTATCTGGAACTACTGTTATATTCTGATTATCATTATCAGATGATATGCTGGTTCCTAGATTTAAATGAGATGTATCAATATTATCGGCAGTATATCTTTTGGTATGAAATAGTCGTTTTGCCATTACAAATATTTTGCGCCGATTTTTAAGATTATTTTTTAGATTGAAATATTTACAAATTTTATTATATAAACCATCCCCCGAACGGTAACGAGATGAAATATTGGATATATTAATACTTTTAAGAAATGTTTTGAAATTAGTTCGGTTAAACACTTTACTGCTTTCGCTGTGGTCTTTAAATATATTACATTTTGAATTAAATTTATAAAAAAATCTTCGAAATGTTCCATTATTGTGAATTATATCTTTTATATGAGAAGGATATGAGTATTTAGTATCTTTTAAGGAAAGACAAATTTTTTCTAAAGTGCTATCGCATATTTTTGATGTAAAATCAAAATTTGGATGTACTTCGATTAAATACTTTGAAATAATTTCGTAAACCTTGATTTTAGAAATTATCTTTTTATGCATGGTAATAAAATTTGTCGTTAATATTATAATTAATATTAAAATGGTACGTAAAGATAGATATAGTACAACTTATTATATTACACCTTTATCCGATTTTGCAGAGGCCAATAATTATGTCGTATAACAAATGTAGTATGCTTATTTAAATAATTCGTACAATCCTATCTCGAAATTACAAGATAAAACATATTCATAAGATAAATAAGTATCAGATCACGGAAAAGTGTCTACTTCGAAATTTATTCAAATTGAAAAATACTGATCACCGTTCATAGTCATTTACACTTACTGATGTTGCAGAGAACAGATGCCGTAGGTGCAGTAGCTCATTCTCGATCAATGTGTCCTACAATCCTGGGATGATGACCGTGGCGAAATGGGCAGCTCCAAGGACCAATACCCGAATCGCGTTTTATCAGTATGTGTACTATGGAAGAAGCCATAGAAACAATATGTGTTTAATACTTATTCAATTTCAAAGTAACAATACATTACTTACCTGTTACTAACAATCCGCTAGCCTGTGATGAATTAAACCAGAATAGTTGGCGTATAAACTCTAATACCTAGAGGTATATGTCAATGGTTAACTGTTAGGCCTTCTCTATTTTTCAACCTGTTTGATTTTACCAACTTTATTTTCACTTTAAAAACTTATTACTTAAACTGTTTTATAATTTTACCATCTACCATACACGACGTGTTGCTTGTTATTGATGTTTCTGGAGACCATTATCATAGCGGTATAGTTTGCAACAAAGGCTCTGAGCCAGGTTTCATAAAATATAGATAACACAACAAAAAATTGACGGCACGTAAGCAAAAGAGGAAAAAACTTTTAAGTTTATTGCCGACAAAAATAACTAATAGGATCCCAGTACTCTTCATGCTCGTCATTCTAGGAAAAAATGGTGATAAAATGGTTAAATAACAGTCTAAAAAAATTCACTTTTTTAATACTAAGTGTTTATCACAAAAAAAATTGGGCACCACAATCGTATTTTTTTGTTCTTTCGGTATGATTTAACTCATATAATGTGAAATTAAAAAAAAATCCAATAAGGAAATTCACTTTAGATATGTATCTATCATATCGAGTGAGGTATCGTTGAAAACTGCCACAAAATGCAATTTTTCCAGTGAATATGATTTATTTGAGGGTGAACATCATATTGATACCATCAATAATGCCTTTGTTTAAACTATTTTATTACCACTTGTTCTAAGAAATTTATAAAAAACTTCGAGATAAGGCATACAAATAAATTTCCAGGAAGATGATATATTCCAAAAAAACACATTAACAAAAATAGTTATAACGTAACTATCATCCGGTGGCAGCGGTTAAATTAATTTTTCGAAACGGAGAAGGCGATGCCTTTGATTTATATTTTCCTGGTTTGGGGGCAGTTTCATCCACCCCGACGGTTTTGAAGTAGGTACGAGCGATGGTAAATAATTTCAAGAGGCATTTGCAATGTATCCTGTGAATATCATCCTGGAACTCGAACGAGAAATCGAGGTTCTGAATTATTTATTAAATTTTTATAGTTAGGGGGTAGTTTCATCCCCCCCGACGGCTTCTAAGTAGGTACGGGCGGTGGTAAATGAATTCTAGAGGCATTTGCAATGTATCCTGTGAATATCATCCTGGAACTCGAACGAGAAGTCGAGGTTCTGAATTATTTATAAAAATTTTATAGTTAGGGGGTAGTTTCATCCCCCCCGACGGCTTCTAAGTGGGTACGGGCGGTGGTAAATGAATTCTAGAGGCATTTGCAATGTATCCTGTGAATATCATCCTGGAACTCGAACGAGAAGTCGAGGTTCTGAATTATTTATTGAATTTTTATAGTTAAGGGGTAGTTTCATCCCCCCGACGGCTTCTAAGTGGGTACGGGCGGTGGTAAATAAATTCTAGAGGCATTTGCAATGTATCCTGTGAATATCATCCTGGAACTCGAACGAGAAGTCGAGGTTCTGAATTATTTACTTATTTTTTATCGTCTAGGGGTAGTTTCATCCACCCCGACGGCTTCTCAGTGGGTACGGGCGGTGGTAAATAATTTCTAGAGGCATTTGCAATGTGTCCTGTGAATATCATCCTGGAACTCGAACGAGAAGTCGAGGTTCTGAATTATTTATTAAGTTTTTATCGTGTAGGGTTAGTTTCATCCACCCCGACGGCTTCTAAGTGGGTACGGGCGGTGGTAAATAATTTCTAAAGGCATTTGCAATGTATCCTGTGAATATCATCCTGGAACTCGAACGAGAAGTCGAGGTTCTGAATTATTTATTAAATTTTTATAGTTAAGGGGTAGTTTCATCCCCCCCGACGGCTTCTAAGTGGGTACGGGCGGTGGTAAATAAATTCTAGAGGCATTTGCAATGTATCCTGTGAATAGCATCCTGGAACTCGAAAGAGAAGTCGAGGTTCTGAATTATTTACTTATTTTTTATCGTCTAGGGGTAGTTTCATCCACCCCGACGGCTTCTAAGTGGGTACGGGCGATGGTAAATAATTTCAAGAGGCATTTGCAATGTATCCTGTGAATATCATCCTGGAACTCGAACGAGAAGTCGAGGTTCTGAATTATTTATTAAATTTTTATAGTTAGGGGGTAGTTTCATCCCCCCCGACGGCTTCTAAGTGGGTACGGGCGGTGGTAAATAAATTCTAGAGGCATTTGCAATGTATCCTGTGAATATCATCCTGGAACTCGAACGAGAAGTCGAGGTTCTGAATTATTTATAAAATTTTTATAGTTAAGGGGTAGTTTAATCCCCCCCGACGGCTTCTAAGTGGGTACGGGCGGTGGTAAATAAATTCTAGAGGCATTTGCAATGTATCCTGTGAATATCATCCTGGAACTCGAACGAGAAGTCGAGGTTCTGAATTATTTATAAAATTTTTATAGTTAAGGGGTAATTTCATCCCCCCGACGGCTTCTAAGTGGGTACGGGCGGTGGTAAATAAATTCTAGAGACATTTTCAATGTATCCTGTGAATATCATCCTGGAACTCGAACGAGAAGTCGAGGTTCTGAATTATTTACTTATTTTTTATCGTCTAGGGGTAGTTTCATCCACCCCGACGGCTTCTCAGTGGGTACGGGCGGTGGTAAATAATTTCTAGAGGCATTTGCAATGTGTCCTGTGAATGTCATCCTGGAACTCGAACGAGAAGTCGAGGTTCTGAATTATTTATTAAGTTTTTATCGTGTAGGGTTAGTTTCATCCACCCCGACGGCTTCTAAGTGGGTACGGGCGGTGGTAAATAATTTCTAAAGGCATTTGCAATGTATCCTGTGAATATCATCCTGGAACTCGAACGAGAAGTCGAGGTTCTGAATTATTTATTAAATTTTTATAGTTAAGGGGTAGTTTCATCCCCCCCGACGGCTTCTAAGTGGGTACGGGCGGTGGTAAATAAATTCTAGAGGCATTTGCAATGTATCCTGTGAATAGCATCCTGGAACTCGAAAGAGAAGTCGAGGTTCTGAATTATTTACTTATTTTTTATCGTCTAGGGGTAGTTTCATCCACCCCGACGGCTTCTAAGTGGGTACGGGCGGTGGTAAATAATTTCTAGAGGCATTTGCAATGTGTCCTATGAATATCATCCTGGAACTCGAACGAGAAGTCGAGGTTCTGAATTATTTATTAAATTTTTATCGTGTAGGGGTAGTTTCATCCACCCCGACGGCTTCTAAGTGGGTACGGGCGGTGGTAAATAATTTCTAAAGGCATTTGCAATGTATCCTGTGAATATAATCCTGGAACTCGAACGAGAAGTCGAGGTTCTGAATTATTTACTTATTTTTTATCGTCTAGGGGTAGTTTCATCCACCCCGGCGGCTTCTAAGTGGGTACGGAGGACGGTAGTTGATTTTTTAAGACAACTATATTATATTATGCATGTTACATTTCAAAACACAATTTGTTGCATCTACTTTCAATTTTACTATTTTAACTGCTGGAAATCAACTGCTAACTTCACACCGGTCCATTGCAGTCAGAGCAATTTATTTTATATATTGACTTTATTGTGTTCTTATTATCTGGTTTGAGTCTAGAAAAAAGCTTATTTCCTGTAATGTTATTTGGTTTATCAGCAATTTTAATATTAAATGGTGTTAGGCATTTTTGTAATGGTTTATTAATATCGGGAATGTACGGAAGTGAAATATATTTTGATGGATTACTTTGGCTATTAAATTTTAATTTGTTGTAATAGTTGTCAATTCTCTGTTTGATAATGGGCTCATAAAAATGTTTAGGATAATTATTTAAATCTAAGGTATTTTTGATTTTTTAAATATTATTAGGCCTGTGTTTTGGATGTGATAATTGTACCGCTATATCAGTGAGGCCAGTGACAACACTCTTCTTGTATTTTATGGGAGCGTATGAATCATAGTTTAAATATCGTCGAGACCATACCTTTTTTGTGAACCAATTTGTAGATATTCGACCGTTGTTGTCATATTCTATATTCATATCTAAAAAATTAATAGAACGATTTTTGTCCATTTCTATGGTGAATTGTAATTTTTTATTGAAGTTGTTAAAACGTTTTAAAATATTTTCAGTCTGGTCAATTGGTACACAAAGGATACAGTCGTAGACGTATCTTTTGAAAAAAATTGGTTTTTCTGGTAACTCTGCTAAAACATTAGATTCTAAATATTCAAGTACTAAGTTTGCAATCGGAGCAGAAATTGGAGATCCCATTTCTGTTCCAAAAATTTGTTTATAGAAACAGTCACCAAATTGAAAATAGGTGGAATTCAAACACAAATCAACCGCCTCGCAAAATGCATCTAAGTCTAATGGTGTGAATTTCTTGATTATATTCCATTTATTTTTAATACATTTGATTGCAAGATCCGTAGGAATGTTTGTGTATGAAGATACAACATCTAGTGAAATTATCCGGTGATTTGGAGGAATGATTTGCTTTTTAATAAAATTGCAAAACTCCCACGAATCTTTTATATGATATTCTGTTAGTCCAATTACAGATGATAGTGTATTAGATAAAAATTTTGATAATTTATATGTAGGAGCATTAATGTTACTATACTCCGTTTTTAAAAGGCATGGAGTAATAAATCACTCATTTTGGCCGGAACCATAGGCGTACCATATTTAGTCATTTAAAAAAAGTTAAGGCTACTAAAATTATCTCATTTCCGAAAATAACCGTTTTGTAATATTATTTAAAATGAAATTTCAAATTATCAATAATATAATAAACTGTGGATTATATCACTGACATCAATTTTCGAGAAAATTTATTATTATGTATAAAAGGGCGTAGACGAGTCCCTCCACTAAGCTCCAGGTAGTTATAATCCTACATACAATAAATAATAAAATAAATGTTAATGTCAAATCTCGTGCTGTTTATCGCCTTTGATAAACTATTCACTTGAACAATGCTGGTTCGATTTAGTATATCAATTGAAACTATTATTTTGTTAGTTTAACGAATTTATTTTACACTTCTAGCAGTGACACATAAAAAATCAATATGACTTCTGTTGACAGACGTCAGATCCCAATGTTGCTTTTGCATTCAGCACGCTTTACACATACAAAAGGTTATCACATGCGACTGATGCAAACGAACAAAATAAAACATTATTCTCAACAGTCACTAATAATTAAAAATAACAGAAATAATAATAAGATTCCACATAGTTGCCGGCCTTGAAAGGTCATACCTTTCAAACATGATTAACTTATTACAGTTCTTTTTCAATAGGTAATACACATAGTCTGGACACTGATCGTTTTAAGTACCTTGTACCAGTTTTTACTGTTACTACCCGAATTTCTTCATCTTGTCCCGGGTGAACTTCACTGATTCTACCAATCTTCCACTGAAGTGGGGGTAGGTTATCCTCTTGTAAAAGCACCAACTGTCCAATCTTGAAAATATCAGTCGAATGCTGCCACTTGTGTCTTTGTTGCAACGTGTGTAAATAATCTCGTGACCAGTTTACCCAAAACTGTTGAAACAGAAGCTGCATCTGTTTGTATCGTTTGGTAAGAGTGTGTTTAGCTTCATCAACTGTAGCTTCAGGTAAAGATAGCAACGAACTACCAATCAAAAAATGCCCAGGAGTCAGAATATCAAAATCTTCTGGGTTCTCGGTGAGGGGAACGAGGGGTCGAGAATTTATTACAGCCTCCACCTGAACTAACACGGTGTACAAATCTTCGTATGTAAGTAAATTATTTTTCAATATTCTTTTCAAATGAAATTTTGTGAGTCTAACCGCCGACTCCCACAGGCCACCGACATGAGGCGATCGGGGGGGAATAAATTGCCAAACAATTTTATTTTCTAAGAGAAATGTCTGAAATTTAGTGTTATTGACATGATCAAGCACATTTTTTGCACCTACAAAATTAGTAGCATTATCAGAATAAATATTACTACAGAGGCCCCGTCTGGAGACGAATCTTTTCAATGTATTTAAAAATCCGTCGGTAGTTAAATCGCTCACCAATTCGAGGTGCACCGCCTTCGACGCAAAACAAACAAATATACATATATATATCTTGAGTGATTTTGTATTTCTTAAGTAACTATTTTTTATGAGATACGGTCCGGCATAATCGACTCCACATGTAGCAAATGGTTTAGCAGGTCTTACTCGAGAGGGAGGTAAATCGCCCATTTTTTGATGAATAATAGATGGAGTTGCGCGGAAACATACAATACACTTTCTTAACAAACCTCTTATTGTGCGTCGACCACTTAGTGGCCAGAATATTTGACGTATTATAGACAGTAGTGTTTGAGGGCCCGCATGCAAATTTTTAAAATGTTCGTGACGAACGAGAATGTGTGTAAAATGATGCTTCGAGGGTATTATCATGGGATGTTTGTTTTCGTAATCTAATTCCGCATTTTTTAAGCGTCCTCCTACTCGCAAAATATCAAATTTGTCTAAAAACGAATCTAGAGATATCAATTTACTGTTTCGAGATATTGAGTTTGACCTCTTCAGAGAATTGATTTCTTGTGAAAAGGCTTCGCGTTGAATAATCTTAACGATCGTGTGGATCGAGTCGTCTAACTCGCTCAGCAAAAGATTACCAGTAATTCTCAACTCCTTTGACCTTTGAAGACAATTCAGTTTGAACCTACGTAGATAAGCAACTACATGAATGAGTTTGTTGAATGAGGAATATTTCGATATTATTTGATTTTGAACAGTAGTATTGGTTAATGTAACAGTAGTCGCTTTGCTTTCAGGTAAATCATTTTGGGATGGCAAGGATTTCAAAATAGGCCAGTCTTGTTCATTATGATATAGAAATTCTGGTCCATTAAACCACATAGTAGTGGTTACCCTTAATAGCGTCTGTTGTGGCCCGAGCTAGCTGAACAGCTAAAAGAGCACCACATAGCTCTAGACGTGGAAGAGATATGATCTTTAGCAGTGCTACACGAGATTTTGAACAAGCGATTTTGATCATGATTTGACCTAAGGAATTTATTGATCGAAAATAGACGCATCCTCCATAAGCGGATTGAGACGCATCAGAGAAAACATGAATTTCGATTTGAGCTGCCTGTTTTATGAAGACATGCCTGGGAATTTCTATGTCATTAAGGGCGTTTAGTTGATTGTAGAATTGCGTCCAAGAAATTAGAAAGTTCTTGGGAATTGTATCGTCCCAACCTATTTTTAACTGCCATAGGCGTTGCATAAACAGCTTAGCCTTGGTAATTACAGGACTAATTAGTCCGAGAGGGTCGAATATTTGACTTATGATCGATAGCACTACACGTTTAGTAAATGTCACATGTTTGTTGTTATTCGTCAGGTATTGTAACGTGTCGTTTGAAGAATTCCATCTGGTACCCAATGTTTTGGAATTCTGATTGTCCTTTATTTCGTATTCTTTGTTCGTCTGATTACTCTTGTCTTGAAGACCGTCTAAAATTCTCTCATCGTTAGACGACCATTGTCTTAGATGGAACCCTGCTGAACTCAAGATTTCCTTGACATTTTTTATAAGCAAGGTGGCTGACTGAATATCGTTTGTGCCAGACAGCCAGTCGTCCATATAGAAATCTTGCCTAATGGATTGAGAAGCTTCTGAGAAAGCAGTCTGTTATCGAGAGCTAACTGTTTAAGACATCTCGTAGCTAAGAATGATGCAGGACTAGTTCCATATGTGACCGTGTGTAGTTTGTAAAAAAGTAGAGGATCAGACGGTTTTGAGCGCCATACTATTTGTTGATAAATTTGATCCTTATCATGAATTTTCACGCAGCAATACATCTTTGCAATGTCCGCTGTAAAAACTATTTCATGAGTTCGGAAACGCAGAAGAATAGAGAATATTGAGTCTTGAATACACGGACCGGTTTTGAGAACGTCGTTTAATGATAGATTTGTGGTTGTTTTTGCGCTTGCGTCAAATACAACACGTAGTTTAGTTGTGGCAGAAGACTCTTTGATCACACAATGGTGTGGGAGAAAGTAATTTGAAGTTTGTTTTGATATCTCGGAGTGACAAATTTCTGACATATGTCCCATTCGTAGGTATTCTTCCATGAAGAGTGTATATTTTTTGTATAAAACGGGATTCTTAGAGAACTTGGTTTCTAGTGATAAGAACCGACGAGATGCTATTTGCATGGATTCGCCCAACTCCGTATAATTATCTTTAAAGGGTAATCGTACTACAAAACTGCCCGATTCATCGCGCTGAAACGTATTTTGAAAATGTTCCTCCACTTGCATCTCTTCGCTTGAATAAATTGCATCCTTGGAATGACATTCCTCGATAAGCCAAAACCTTTCAATATGACTTTCGATAATTGAAGTTTTTGATAGATTGCAAAATATACTGTGTTGTGCTAAAGAAATTTTACATGGACCTGCGACTATCCAACCCAATTGTGTGTTTTGCATAATCGGTTCATTGTCACCGTAACCTATTTGACCGGCTGACAATAGATTATAGAAGACACCTGCTCCTAAGAGGATGTCGATTTCATTTGATATGTTGAACTTGGGATCTGCCAATCTTATATCTGAAGGAAATTTTAAATGAGAAAAATCAAAGCTAACTTGGGGTGTATTGCCAGTGATTTGGTCAGTGATCAAGAAATTGAGACTAACCTGATAGTTTGACGTGAGAGATTTGATTTTAGCCTTTGTCAGCAGAGGAATGTCGAATGATTGTCCACTAATACCTATGACATGTGTATTGACCTTAAATGATTTGAGATCTAGTCGTTTAAATAAATTGCTAGTTATGAAATTTGATTGAGAACCTCCATCCAACAAAGCTCTACAAACAACAGGTTTGTTCTCTTTATCGAAAATTTTAATAAGAGCTGTTGATAGGATCACGAATGTATTGTTATAACCTTGGGTACTCGTAGCGCTATTCATATTTTGTGAGCAAGAAATAATAGAAGTATTAGAATTAGAGGTGCCCGAATTTTCCGTTGTTTCGTTTACAGTATACACTGTGTTTGAACGAATTGCCTGTTGGCGATCCTCAATGGAGTCAATACTCGATGAAGGAATATTTGTATTTACTTGATCATTCATCTTGAAAGTTTGTTTTCCTAAATGCAATAAGGAATTGTGCTTATTTTTACAGATACGGCACATACCTGACTTACAATCTCGACTGGAATGTCCTAGTCGTAAACAGTTTGTACAAGCCTTTAGCTTCCGTATTTCTGGTACTCTTGAAGATACTGACAAATTTTGAAATGTTTTACAAAAATATATGAGATGATCACTGTCCTTGCAAAATATACAAACCTTATTAACTGCAATATTCGATTGTACTGTATTTACAACGAATTTGCGATTATTAGCCGGTAGATGCGTTTGAATGTCAGGTTTGTTACTTATTGATTCTAGAACTTGACATCTTTCCGTTAAATAGCTAATAAATGTTTCAATTTGTGGGGAAGTGATGTCTTTTGTTTTAATTTCCCATTCCCGTTTAGTATTAATGTCTAATTTAGTAAGCAGCAAATGTATTAAAATCGAACTCCATGATTCCACGGGTTCGTTGAAGTTTTTAAGAGCTCGAAAGTGTTTTTGAAAGTTATCTAAAAATGACCTTATAGACTTGAAAGAATCTTTGTTCACGTTAGGTAGCTCAAAAATTTGTTTTGTGTGATTTTTAATAATGATTTTTTTGTTTTGATAACGATCTCGAAGTAAACTCCACGCTACGGTGTAATTCGAATCGGTAATTTCCAATGACTCGATAACATTCGATGCTTCCTTTTTTAGAGAAGCCTGTAAATAATAATATTTTTGAACGTTCGACAAACCGGGATTATTGTGAATTAATGCTGTGAAAGAGTCATAAAATGTTCCCCATTTATCGTAAGAGCCGTCAAATTCCGGTAAACTCAGAGGAGGAAGTTGAACATTCAAAGTTTGGCATGATGTCGCGGGCTGTGCACCTGAATTTGTATTTTGTTGTATGTAAATTTGATTTCGACAACGATCAGCCTCATCTATAATTTGTTTTGCCTTTGAAACATTATTATAAAATTCATCTTCAAACGAGATTCTCTGTTCGCTGTAAGTATCTTCATCATAAATTTCTAATTCGGACTGTACCGAATTGAATTCGTCAAATGCGAATTCGTTTTTTTGAAGTCGCGTTGTTAATTCTTGGAGTTTTGAGAAATTAATTGGGTCGTTAATGAAATTTTTAAAACGTGTTAATTGTGCCTTCAATTGTCCACGACGTGCAATCAATCTCGTGATAGCTTGCTGCTCGTCGCCGTTGTTGGACATTGTTATTTATTTTAAACTTGAATGTATAAAATATTATTGATAAAAAATATTCCTTGAATGTATAGTGAATAGAAATTTGAATCTTTCAGACTAATAGATTATTTGGATTACTAAACGTCTGTCGGTTCGTCAAAGTACGTAGATAAATTGTTTTGGGAAAGAGATCGTTAAGTTGTATTCAATAGTAAATTTATGAATTAAAAATTGAATGTGTTATTGGCGTTAGACCTTAACAATGTATTGATTTGTTGGAATTCAGTTAGAAAGCTGTAATAAATTGCAAATTGGAGCAAATGAATTAAGGGATAAATTGGAATGGACTCACCGAGCTTCCACAACTTCCTTGTTCGATGTTCACTGCTACAAACGTTTGATTTTATGTATGAAAACAGATATTCGGATGCGAAGGACCAAATGTCAAATCTCGTGC
Source organism: Galeruca laticollis (assembly GCA_963921935.1). NCBI lineage: Eukaryota > Metazoa > Arthropoda > Insecta > Coleoptera > Chrysomelidae > Galeruca > Galeruca laticollis. Next base: position 132,755,349 of record OY998180.1, read on the forward strand.
TGTTTATCGCCTTTGATAAACTATTCACTTGAACAATGCTGGTTCGATTTACTATATCAATTGAAACTATTATTTTGTTAGTTTAACGAATTTATTTTACACTTCTAGCAGTGACACATAAAAAATCAATATGACTTCTGTTGACAGACGTCAGATCCCAATGTTGCTTTTGCATTCAGCACGCTTTACACATACAAAAGGTTATCACATGCGACTCATGCAAACGAACAAAATAAAACATTATTCTCAACAGTCACTAATAATTAAAAATAACAGAAATAATAATAAGATTCCACAGTTAATAACAATTTTATACAATATATATATATATATATATATATATATATATATATATATATATATATATATATATATATATATATATCCAAACCAACCCCATTTGCCGATTATTTCACCCAATTAGCAGGTAATTGAAGAAACTTGACAAACAGGTAGCTCAAAAATGGTTTTATTATTGTGAAATATAGTCTTTTCAGTTCTAAGAAAATGCCCCCATAATACAATGTACTTACTAGAACTTTTCAACTATAAAAGTAGCGGAAAGGTTGAATATTTTCAATTTACAGTTCATCTGTTCTGGAGAAACTGCTGTGTTGATTGGTTTCCCCATTATTACTGTTATTTGTTATTATTTTTTACCGTTATTGTTAACTGGTGTTTATTTTTGTTCATCTATACAAGTTCTCTTCTCATCACACGGGACAAACACCTAACTACACCTTCCAACTATATGGTGTTCCAACCAAATTCGACCAGATATGGAGGATTTATCACCATCTAAGCGACCTAAAGTTGGCCCATTGTCGCTGAACGGAAAAAATCTGATATTAAATTGCTATTCCTCGTTGAAGAACGAAGAAATTAGAAGAAAAATCATGAATTTGACAGGAAGTGTTGATGAAACTGTGGAGATTACTGCAACAATGATGGGTGTTTCAAAAACAACAATTTATAATTTAATGAAGGAGAAAAAAAATGGAAACATCACAGCCCCGGCAAAGTCCCCAGGCCGACCCAAACTTGAAATGGATGACGACTTGAAGAATGGAATAAGGCGTAAGGTGCATGCTTTTTTCTTTAGAAAAGAGATCCCAACTCTCTCCAAAATTATGGCTTCGGTTCAAGAAGATTCAGATTTTCCGAAAATGTCTCGAAGTACATTATGGAAAATTTTGAAGGAACTTGGATTTGAATATAAAAAAATTATCGGAACGCAATGCTGATTGATAGAGACGACATTGTCATTTGGAGGAGGAGTTATTTGCGCAATATTCGGAAAGCAAGACTAGATCAAAAACGAATTCATAATTTGGATGAGACTTGGTTAAATGAAGGTCATACTATTTCAATGTTTTGGCAAGACACGAATGTCAAAAGTCGGAGGCAGGCAGCTCTTGAAGGGTGGTCAACAGGCCTCAATCCACGAGCAGGAAAAGGACGTCGACTCATCATTACTCAATTCGGAAGTGCCGAAGGTTTTGTTAAGGGTGGATTGTTGTGCTTTGAGTCGAAGCAAACCAGAGATTATCATGAAGATATGGATGCAGACGTTTTCGAAGAATATTTCTCACAAATGTTAGATCTAATTCCAACGGGCTCAGTCATTGTTATAGATAACGCAAGTTATCACTCCAGGTTAGTGGAGAAATTACCTTCAACTGCATGGCGTAAACAAGATATCCACGATTTGCTAACCTCGAAAAATATTGAATGCCCAGATGACCCGCTGAAAAATGAGCTCTTGCATCTGGCCAATTCACATAAACACAAATATAGTAGATACGTTGTAGATCAAATGGCATCAGCGCGTGGTATAACGGTACTGAGGCTTCCTCCTTATCACTGTCAACTCAATCCCATAGAATTAATATAGGCCCAAGTGAAAGGGGAAGTTTCAAGAAAGAATTCGACATTCAAAATGAGTGACGTAAAAGTTTTATTCGAAGACGCGTTAGGTAACGTAACCAATGAAAACTGGAAGAAATGTGTTGAACACGTGATACAAGAAGAACTAAATATGTGGGAAATGGATCATATAAGTGAACACATGATTGAACCATTTATAATCAATGTTAATAATGAAAGCTCAACAGAATCGTCTGATTCTGATATATAGACTAGTTTTTGTGTTAGTTATTACTATTATTTGTTAGACTTTTTTATTATAAATATTACATTATTTCGTACTTTATTCCTGCATTTTTCTTTTTTCCTCTCCTATTGTAAACGGTATATTAGTAGTAAAGTTGATACCTACTGCAAAAAAATTTGCTATTTTTTATATAATATTTTATGTTTATTGTTTATTCATAGGACCACAAAAAAATGTGTTTTTATTGAAGAGATATTGTGAACTCTTTTGAATAGTTTTCGTAATTATAATTTCATAGTGCCTTCATATTCATATACCAAGTTTGTTTTGTCCTGATTGCACGCCTCTGAGGATTAAATTGTTTATCTGTTCATTCGAATACAATAGAGCGACCATTTCAATACAATAGGCGACCCAACCGAATACAGGGTGTCTACCTGAAATTCGTAACAAATGAGAAATTTTAGTACAACATTAGATAAACTTCGGAGATATTTTATTATACACCCTGTATCGGTTTTGCATACCTAATGAGCTTTTATTACTCCATGCCTTTTAAAAACGGACTATAACAATTGCTCGCAGAGGGATACGTTGTTTATGTAATTTGGGTAACCCATATATGAAAGGTGGAAGACCATTATGACAAATGATTTCCGATTTGGTCCTGAAATCTATTAAGTTACTTTTAAACCATTTATTAGCCAAATTATTGATTTTAACTTGAATAGCATTTGTTGGGTCTTTACCAATTTTTTTGTATGTTAAATTGTCGCTTAAAAGATTAGCCATTTTCATAATATATTCCTCTTTCAACATTAAAACTGTCTTATTACATTTATCCGCATTTAGAATCAGTAAGTTTGAATTGGATTTTAGGAAATATTCAGTTTGTTTAATGTAATAATTGATTCTGTTTTTAGTAGTTTTTCTTACTTTATTATATTTGTGTTTATAATTCGTTAATATGTTACAAATTTTGTTTCTAAGTATATTTTTTTCGTTGTTTTCTAAAAAGTTTATTCCGTTTTCTATATTTGGAATAATTTCATCTATCGGGAAGAAATTGGTACAAATACTAAACTTAGGTCCCAAACTCAAAACATATTTAATGTGGGCTGGAATTTTTATTTGTGTTAAATTATGTAACCAGCTTTTGTTATAATTAATATTAAGATCATTTTTGTGATGTTTTTTCATTAATATCTGTAGTGTATTAATGTGTTTAATTTTTATTTTGTTGAAAATAAAGTCATATCGTTTATTTTGATTTATAAAAAACAAAATAATCATCCTCTTTTTGCTTAAATGGAAGTTTGTTTACAATTTACACAATTATTCGGTTATATGTCAAAAGTCAGAAGTGCTGAATAAAACCATCTGTGATCTGACCAATTAGGAATCTACAGAATTGCCAACTTAAATTCAAACCACTCCTCCTAGTTAAAAACAGCGATTATATGAAATTCTATTTTATTTAAATAATTAAATAAATGCGAATTATAAAAAATATTGTGTAAAACTTATGCCACAATGACTTTCTGTAGTACTCGTGATTTACACAACTCACCGCTTCGTGGTTCGTTGTGCAAACTTCACTCGTACTACAAAACGAGTCATTTTGACACTTGTTTTACAAATAACTATTTTATAATTAGCGTATAAAATAGACTTCATTATAACATTGTTTACAGTGTCACAATGAAGTATCTTTGAACACTTTTTTAGTAATTTTTAGTGTCATACAGTTGGTTATTGTATGCAGTATATATATTTTTTGACATTTGACTTTAACCTTGGAAATAATTAGAAAATAGTCTAGCGTTGTTCTAGCTAGCAAATTATTATATTAAATGGTCTAAAGGTAAATTTGAATAAATTATATATTAATAAAAAAAGTACGCTCTCGTTTATTCATCAATGATTTGTCAATTGTTTATTTTTATATTGTATAGGATCAATATATAGGTATACATAACGTTAGATTTTTGGGATAAATTAACAGGTATCTATGTCAAGATGTATTATAGAAATAACTCTGTTCATGATATAATATAAATAGATCGCAATCATATACGAAGAAGCTCTTTTTTAAACAAATAATCATCCTCTGTTTGCTTAAATGAAAGTTTGTTTACATTTTACACGAATATCCGGTCATTATATGTCAAAGGTCAAAAGTGCTGAATAAAATCGATCTGACCAAGCAGGAGTCTACAGAATTTCTAACTCAAATTCAAACAGCTCCCCCTAGTTTAAAAACAGAAATTATATGTAATTCTACTTTATTTAAAAAATTAAATAAATGCGAATTATAACAAATATTGTGTAAAACTTGTGTCACAATGACTTTCTGTAGTACTCGTACTACAAAACGAGTCATTGTGACACTTGTTTTACAAATAACTATTTTCTACTTTGCTATTTTAATGATTAATTTATGAAACCCCGTTTAGTTTCAAAAGAGAGTATTATTCGAAACGCAAATCTTATTCATCAAGGTTGCTACACCGAAACATCAACGTTCGTTGTCTAAAAAATCAAGTATACAAATAACATAACCCAACTTAAATCCAAGGAACGCTTTAATCGTAACATAGTGCATCATTAAACAATAAATACTAGGTACAACAAACAGTTCAGGCGGGGTACACCTTTCATAATTTTCCATTATTTTTCACACAGGTAGACGATTAAACAAAGTAAAAAGCACAAACTTATTTCAAATTGACACAATTATTCGATTTTCAAATGCTTCAAGTTGACGCTAATGTCAGCATTAGCAACCGCTACGTCATGAATTGTAAATTTTCTGAATCCATTTAATTATCCTATTATGAAAATTTTCTTACTTTTTGGACACAAAAAACGCGAAATAGAAAAAATAATATAAAAAACTTGTTTCATAAGGCCTTCCATCTCACTTGTTCTTTAGAAAACTCGTTGTTGGCTCGTTTCCTAAACTTGGACGCGTGCGATAAAATGATTCCTTATGAAACTTGTTCTTTAATGTACTATTTATTATGTGAAAAATCGACATGAATTCTTTAAAGGTTTCGCTAGCGAATTCTCTTTCATTGTCGTATGTTATTTGCGAGGAGTAGCTTTGATGGGAAAATAATGGCGAAATTTATTAAGTATATAGTGATAGAATTTGAATCACTAATTACGTAGGCTTGAAGGTATCTAGAGAATAAATCGAGTATTGTTAGAAATTGTTTATTTTCTACAGAGAATACGTCTATATGAATATTTTCGAAATGTCTTTTAGAAATAAGGGGACCGGGAAATGGGATTTTTCGAGGGTTTCTATAATATTTTGAGGTGAGACATAATTCGCAATTATTGACGAGATTCGTTACTAATTCTTGAATTTTTGGAAAATAATACAGGGACTTCATATTTATTTGTTTTTATGATTTTTACGTTTAGTTCAAAAACGCAATACTAAGTAATGAATCATCAGGGCATTATATGTAGTATGTTTTTGTTTTTTTGGTTTTGTTATCGTTGGATATTTTACTTAAAATTTCGTTAGCATCACTTAGTGCTAGATTTGTATCGGAATTTGCTCTTGCCATAGTTGAAATAGCATCGATATCGTCAGAGTTTTCATTGGAAAATATTGTATATTATTATATTAACCATCCCTAAAAATGATTTAAGTTCGGTGGTTTACCTTGGCGTTTAGACATTTTTAATTGCAGAAATTCTCTCATCGGACATATGTAGCCCTTCCTTATCAATTACATGCCATAAATATTTAACTGAGTTTTGAAATAAAAAACATTTTTCTTTTTTTAGCCACATTCTTTCAAGATTTGAAAAACTTTTCCCAATCTATCCAAGTGCTTCTGTTCATCCTTTCCAGTAGTAAGGATGTCAACTAAACAGGATGCTACCCCTGGTATCAAAAACAGTTTTTCCATAATATTCTGAAAAATAGAGGGAGCTGTTTTAACAGCATAGGATAACCGTGTACTCGTATATGAAAACATACCTTTATGTGTGGTAATCGTAACCAGTTTTTGAGATTCCTTTGTTAACAAAACTTGTTGATATGCTTCTGATAAATCTATGTTTGAAAACATTTCCCATTTTGAATTTGCGGAAATAAATATTCCATACGAGGTAGAGGAAAATGTTATGTTATTAAGTGCGGATTTAAAGTAATTTTGAAATCTCCACACAACCTCAAGGAACTATTTGGTTTTAAAATAGGGCCAATGGGGGTAGAGTATTCTGAAAATTGAGTAGGAATTAAAACGCCATTTGCTACTAATCAATCAATTTCGGATTCTATTTTTGGTTTTAATGCAAAGGGAACTGGTCTTGGTTTGCAAAATTTAGGAATAGTGCCCTCCTTAATATTTAACTCAATTTTAAACTTATTGAAACAACCAAGTTAAGCTTTCGGCAAACCTTGATTTTACCGGTAGGGTAAATCCGGTATAGTTGGACCACTTTTATTGAAATTAACAAAACTTCATCGAAATGTTTAGTAAGATTCTGAATATTCGTGTAAGTATTTATTACATACAAGAGTACAGGTTGGTGATAACAAAATTAGAAAATATTATTCTCAAAAAGATAAAACTAAAAAAATATAATTGCAAAAAATTTGGGTTAGACGGACCTTCTCCGGTTTAGATGGACCATCGACATCGAGAGAGACGAACCAGTAGAAAATGTATTCCTAGAGCTAATGACAAATGTCTTAAATAATAATTAACATATAATTATAACTAACATTAGCACACAAAAACATTTATTTCATTTTTGCGGCTATTTTTCCACATTCATTGCATAAGTTGATATAACCAGTACATCCTTCATGCGTCCAACCTTTGCAAATAATGCAACAGAGCCATTCATCTTTCTTTTTTGTACTAAGAAACTCCTCCCCACAGCTTATGCACTCAGCATTGTCTTCTGTTTCACCGTTACTACTCTCATTATCTAGTATAGGGCTATCAGAATCAGAGGAGTCGGAGGTAGGAACTGTTGCTCTTCTTAACGGGAGTTTTACCTTTTTTTAAAATATTTTTTTGCTTCTTTAATGGAGCTGTAGATAAGGGACGTTTCTTGTTCTTCACAACTTCGATATTTTCAGGCGTATTAAGAACTTCTGCAAGTTGACGTCCGCGTCTTTTGGCTTTTTGTAAACACGCAGAAACAGGAATTGGTGATATGTCATTCAGAAGCTTCCCAGGTGTGACAGTTTTTGTCGACGGAGGCGTATTAATTACTTTGTCACTATGATAAGAACAACTTGGCTGTGGAGAATCGTTAGTGAATGACACATCGTTGTTGACAATATCCGTATTGGACGGCAAGGAAGCTTGGACATTATTTTTTGCAGAAGCAAAATCAGCGTTTTCCTTTGGAGTACGGTAAGCGTAATCTGGGATTGCATCGGGCCAAAATAGAACAATACCTGTGGCTTTAAATCCGGACACAGCATTCTGTACCGTAGCAGCTTTGTTCCAAGAGCAACCCAATAGTTCACTGAACTGAAGTCAACCCAATTTTCTTGCAGGATTTGCTTTCATGAAGCTAGTGCAGGCCGAATAATAGTAGCTCTTTAAGGATCGATCCAATGGCTGCAGGAAATGGGTTGTATGCGCTGGTAGGCACAAAAGAATGATATCATTCGCTTCCGAAATCACCAACACACTGAGAGAGTTTGTGTGGGAAGCATGTCCGTCCAAAATAAGTAAGACTTTTCCATTCGTTTTTCTTGGCAGGAAATGAGTTTTCAGCCAATGAAGAAATATATCGGCATTAACATATGCAGACTTTTCTGACATTGCAATATATGACCCAGGGGGCATTCCAGTTGAAAATTCTTCCTTTCTATTCTTCCCATTAAAAATACAATATGGAGGCAGAAACACTCCTTCAGCATTGCAGCAGGCCACTACGGATATCGTTTTCCCTTTTTCTGCTGAAGTAATGTTTGCCACACATTTTGGCCCCTTCTTGGCTAGAACCTGACCTGGTTTATTGTTTAACTGTAGTCCAGTTTCATCTACATTGAATATATGAGCGGGCTTATCATTTAAATCATTTTCATCCAAAACCTGACCTAGTAAGCGAAAATACTTTCTAACACTTTCTTTGCATAAACCTGTTGCTCGTGAATAAGAAATTCCCTCGGCTTTACGGATTGAAATCTCAGGATGACGAGTTAAAAATAAGTGGAGCCAATCATAGCCTGCTTTACACGTATCTCGGTTAAAAGTATGCCTAATTTTAAGTTTTTCTGCAAGTTCGTATGCCATTTTTCTAACGCTGTCTCTGTCTGGAGCAAAACCATATTTCTGTAACTTAAGTATGTGAGCCAATAATGTTTTCTCCGCCTCATCACCTAGCTGAGAGTCAGGTCCAAGGCGATTCATTCTATTACTATTACTAGACTTTAGTCTCCTTTTTAAGGTCGTTTTCGGTATCCCAAATTCTTTGGCTGCCTGATTAACGCCCATTGTCTTATTTGTCACTGCTTCCATTGCATTATGGAGTGATTCCGCAGACCAATTTCCGCGTTCTGATGTTCCTTTGCGTTTATATTTAGTCCGCATGGCTCTGTTAAAGAAATAAATGTATTGAATTGACCTATATATATATATATATATATATATATATATATATATATATATATATATATATATATATATATATATATATATATATATATGATTTTTGGCAATATAATTTATGGTCCAACTCACCCTAAAATTTGCGATCCATCTATCCCAAACTTACGGGAGAGATGGACAACTGGTTACTCATACTTAATCAGGGTGACAGAGCTCTTATTTTTAGGTTAAAATAGTCTACAGGGGCCATATAATCTATATTATGCATAACTGTCTTGTAAAACTTACCTAAAATCAATTCACCATCACACAATAAAATTCTCGAATAATTTATTACGTAGTATTAAACGCTAATCGGCCACAAAAATGTATTTCAACGTTGTTTAACGACCACCTTCGCTCAACTGGTATGGCGTGACTGGCATTCCGTCAAATTAGGTTGCGGGCGCCATCTGATAAACACGTCTGGAAATTCTCGCCCTGGTCCGTCTATCCCGCTGGTCCAACTATACCGGACTCACCCTACACAATGACCACTTAGTAAAGTCACCAGCTGATTGAAAGTTTCATCTACCCGCAATCTTGGTACACACAAGTTTCGTATTAAAACGTAACAACTCTCCAATAACGTGTTTAATAGTAGCGTTTTCTTTTTTTCAGGCTCCGTAATAGCATTTGCTATGAAAAATTGATTCAGTCTGTCCTTAAACACCGAAAAATCGGGAACTTTGTTGTCAAACTCAGCTAAAGCTCCCAAAAAACTCGACATTATTTCAATTGACGTACCGTATTCTTGATTTTATCGCTGCAACTAACAACTAGGGAAGACTGGAGGAATGGTGGCTGTCTAAGCAATAACTGATTTCTGTTTTGTTAGAAAAAAGAGGTAGGAGGTCCAAATGAAAGACAAGACGGTTAGGAACCAAAGACATGTTAAGTAAAAGTGTAACAAAATATTTTTTCATAAATAAAAAAGTTCAAACCATCATAGGGTTGGCAGGCATTACTCTGAAGTTTGGAGGTAATGGCAACCGGGGCTGGCGTTATCCGAAATTGATAAGAATCACTGGCAGAAATCACAAACAAATGTTTTCTTTGTTTCTCCGTCCGTACAAGCTTTGTGAGCCCATTCAGCGCAGTACACACATCTTAACCATAGCTCTTGATTCTTACCAAACTCTCCGCAGATGATACAAATGTCCGGAGAAATGTCGGAATCTGATTTCTCTTCTTCCTCCTGACAGTCATGGTAGGCTACCGCAGTTTTATATCTAAGGTTTGGTTTCTCTTTTACATGTATCTCGGTGCCCTTAAATGTATCAAAAACTTGTTTCTTCACTCTATTAGCCTTTGAATCTTCGACACTCTCACGTTTCGTTCGCTTTTTTGTCTGCTTTGCACTTTCTTTTGCCTCCAAAATGTCTTTCACAGCATCCTGGAATGGGTATTATTTCTCCAAATGAAACATTTTGTTTTGTTATCTCTGTTCCTTCTGCATTTTCATCTTCCCCTTTCTCCACTGTTTTATTTTCAGCTGTTCGTTCTCTTGAAACAATTGGTTCATTTGATTTTGTAGGGTTTAGATTTTCAGCGGGCGCCAAATCGTCTTTACCAAAAACATATGGATTGACAGGGAATATCCCTGTTACTTCGAAACCTTTGGTGGCTTTTTCAATAGTTGCACCTCTTCCAAACGCCTTGTTAAACAAATCAGCGACGATATTTGGAGTGATTTTTTCTCCTGGTTGATTCCTCATGAAATTAACACATTCTGAGTTATACGCCGTCTTCAAAGGTCCATAAAAAGTTACATCTAGTGGTTGAACTCGATGGGACGTATGCGGCGGTATCGTGAGCATAATAATTCCTTGTGCCTTGCAGAAGTTAAAGGCACTTAGTGAGCAATGACTAGAGTGGTTATCTAGTAATACCAGAACTGGATCTTCCTTCGAGGGTTTAACGCAGACCTTAAAGTGTTGCAACCATTGAAGGAACAGGTCTTCATCGCTGATCCATCCGTTATCTGAGCAGGAATAAATTGCTCCTGGAGGTCCATTTTTTAAGTGCTCGGCCATTTGCTTTCTTGCATAAATAAACATGGGAGGCACGTACACTCCAGTTGCGCTAAATGCGCACATCATCGTGGTCGTTTTTCCTCTTTCCCAACTAGTTAAATAACCTACGCTTTGTTGACCTCTTTTAGCGCAAATTTTATTTGGTCGCTGCACCGTAGTGATGCCAGTTTCATCAGCGTTGAAAATTCGTCCCGCAGGAAATTTATATTTGTCCATTAAACTGCCAAGATTTGGAAGATAATTTCCATCTCTGTTTTGTCGAATGCTGTCACACGATTCACGCTTGTTGATTATGGTTTTCTTAACCTGAGGATTTCGACGTGAAAATCCTTCTAGGCAATCTCGACCTGCCATCTCCTTTTCATCCTTAAATGAATTTTTTATATTATTTAATCTGGCAAAGGTGTAGGCGCTTTGCTTGATCTGAGACGGCGAAATCCCATAAAAGAGCTTCGAAATAGTTATTATTTGGCTTAGAAGTTCGTTCTCCTGTTCTGCAGTAAATGGTAGACGTCTTCCTAGTTGAGGCTTGGACACATTGCCGGTTCTAAGTCGATCTTGAAGAGTCGCTCTTGCAATGCCAAAACTTCTTGAAACCTCCCGAACAGCACGCCCATTTTCTATTGCCAAAAGAGCTGCTTGGAGTGCATCAGAAGTCCATGATGCTTTTGCTGTCTTGCGTTGATATCTCCGTGGCATCTGAAAAAATAAAACATTATATTAAAAGGGGGTAATACCGGCCTCAATTTACCCTATATTTTATTATTACGCGTAGTTCTGTGACAAAATCCTATCCGCCACTGTTAATTTGTGAATGTTATTTATTTTGAAATAACACTCAACTTCAAGCTTACAATTTATTTTCTGACTACCTAAAAATTACTTTATTCAAGATGGTTGGAGCCGACAACGAAATGGAGTTTAGATACGCATTCGCATCCACTACAAAATACTGTGCATTTCAGAATAATGTCATTATAATATGATCTGTGCCGAACTATGGATTGTCAGACTACATATTGCGGATACCATCGCCAAAGCATAGAACACTGCAGAAAATGAACCACTCTGTGTTGTACAATACATTGGCAATCCGCGTCAGGGCCAGTCGATACATATGTATACGTACCTTTTATTATCATAGTTCTATTATTTCAACATTTTTGTCAAAATTAAATAAAGCTTACAAATAAGTTATGTACCAGCTTAAATGAGTTCAGTGAAAAGAACGTGAAAATAATAATCACTCACAAGGGTATACAAACATACACATTTCAATATAAATATTTTTTCGACCGATGGAAAAACAACTACTTTCTTGGACATATAGTGCGATAAATTTTGAATTACATTTCCCCGGAAAACATGCCCATAGTGAAGTCAATTGTCAATTCACATTGTCCCTTTGGGCTTGCAGTTAGAAGAAGAACTACATAAGCTATAGATGGCTTCGGTCTTCTTAGATCTGGTTAGTATAACTTATATACTTCCTCGTTCAGAGTCTCTATTCTGAACTCGTAGCAAGCGGTATCCATGTTATTTCCTGTTCAGGTTAGAGTATCTGAACAATACGTTCTACTGAAAAGACCCAAGAAAGCCGACGCCCGACTACGACTTTTGGTGAATGGACAATGTTGTCGACCATTACCACGTTGTCCGGGAAAATGTTATTCAATATTCGTCGCTAACCACGAGAGTAATTATTTTTTTATTTCCGAAACGGTCAAAAACGTGTTTGATAAAATGTTTATGATGAAATATTTGAGGTGTAGCCAAAATCCCACCTCTATAAATATGTTTATAACAAATTTTTTAGGAGTACCCAACAATCAAGACATTCGTGTGAAAAAAGAGCAGTGCTTTATTTCAACTAATACTGGCCATTATCACTGACCCTGTATTATAGCTTTTCTTGCTATAGTTTTCTTGCCGATATATACCTACCCCAACGAGGACAAAATTTTGTCGAGCTTCTGACACTATTAATTGATTGATTGTCTCCGAACTTTACCGAGTTTGTTAACTTTGGAATTCTAACACGGAAATGAGATAAAAGGAGAATTAGAAGAATATTCAATTGAGAAGAAAGAAAACAATATGTTCTTGTAACAAATTACTAGCTAATTTATACTTTACTAACATTGACAATTTTTGAACAACTAGCCTGTATATTATTTACTTATGGTCTAGTTAGTTGTAAGTAGTTTAACTCTAATCCAACATTCATACAATCCGAATTGAAAATATTCTGAATCGTAATAAACTAGCATACATTTTCAAGTATTTCATACTTATTTCCATATGCATAAAACTTTACGACCGATTCCACGTGTGGCCCCCGAACGTGAAGGTATTATTTTCGGTCGAGTGCTCATTAACGTTATCTTAAACACAAGTGATTCGTTTTTTATTTCTTACATTTGCTGGCCCTTATTGGTGTGCGTCTATTCACTTTATTTGATACTTAAAATTAATTCATCCATAAGCCAGTTGCTTGGTCTATTTAGTTTATTAAATATTTTGGCATCCAAAATATTTTAACATGTCAACTCAACCCACTGCACGAAGTTTTGCCGCTGTCATTAAATCAAATTCCAGAAAATCAACTTTAATACCTATAACATATTCTAGTAGAAATAAAGCTATCGTGATAAATGCACTTCCGGATACAGTTCTCTTCAAGGCCATCGGTGAAATTGTGACACCAAAAGGAATCACACATTTTCCCCGTATATCTAACCAACGTATTTGGGTCTTTCTCGCTTCTACTTTAGTCGTCGATAACCTCCTTAAAAACCATTCTTTAGTTGCCATTAAAGAAGAAAGATAAATTGGAGTGTTTCCTCTGCAAACAATCTGGTCATACTGCCGATACCTGCCAAAATCCGCATGACAGTTCCCAACCTCTCCAGTCTTGTTGAATCATCCACTGTAATGATATCGTCAGTTCCTCTCACACTCAATCAAGACAAAAGAGATTCACTATCTGACAACGTTTTTCCTGTCCCCAAGTCTGCCTGAAAAAAAAGGTCCAAGACTCTACCAACAACTATCAGACACTCTGCACGCTCGATCTTTGAAAATTTAACAAAAACAGACCCCACATTCTTCTCAATTACTTCAGAACAGTTAATAGTATTTCTGGAAAACTCTTTCGGAAGTAACGATCCATTAACCGAAGCTTACCAATTTACTGAAAATATTAAATCCCGTCTTGCAGATCTTCGTCAGATATATCATGCCATCTCAGATAGGTCACTCAAAAATCACATTACCCGACTAACAAAGAAAATAGAATATACCATGTGTTAGCTCAAAGAACAATGGACTGTAGTTGTAGTTAAAAAATGCAATTAGCGAATAGACAACATATACAATAACTCTAATTTAAATGTACTTACCAAAGAGCCGGTGTCTGCAATTCACTATGAGTTTTCACAATCGACCGTTTGACTTATAGTGGATTACAGTGGAATGTCCTGGCCTTTGTGACACTAAATAAAGTTTATTACAATGTCTATATTTGCGAATAAATGGGTGAAACAAATAAAAGAACTTGACACACGTCGCGGTTTTAACTGATTTTGCGGTTTTAACTGATTTTGCGGTTTTACAATGAGAGAATTGATTTTAAGTAAAATTGAAACGAACTGTTCCTAAGCGAAAGCGTTAATAACCAGAATTAAAAACTAGTCCTTCATCAAAATGTACAAGAACTCAGTTTTGAAATTTAATGAAAATAATCCATGAGCGGCGCGCCGAATTTTATCGAAACTAAGAGGGTGGCGCGAACACCATAAATCCAAACTATACAGTCGATCCTGCTACCCTTAAATCTTCTAGCTCTATTGATAGTGACTCCAATTCTAACGATGCCGATCTCTATTGATATTAACTAATAAATTAACGATAATTCATTGGAATTGCGACGGATACTATCCGCGTCTTGAATGTCTACTACAACTAATTTCCCTCTACCATCTGGATTTCCTATGTCTCCAAGAAACAAATTTTACATCTTCTAATATCCCTATACGAAAGGACTTCGAAGGATATAATTATATCTGAACCATCTGCTCCAGAGCCAGTGGTGCAGTATCCATATCCACTTCAACGCCCACAACACTATGTGGGGACCCTCACGCACATTTAGACGCGGTAAATTTGTTGAGAATATACTAAATTGTACTCATTCATGCCTCCTTAATACGGGATCATATACCCAGTTAAATATCGATTCTGGCTTCTGCCATTGATCTAAGCATTTGTGATCTCAAAACTGCCCCTAATTTAACCTGACAAACTGCTGATGATCAATGTGATAGCAATCATTACCCCATAATTATACGTGACAACTCAAATGAACAAGCTTATGTGAGAAGTCATTGGCGCATTAACAAAGCGAAATGGCCGCAGATCTCTCTGGAGGCTGAATCTCTCCTGTGTGATTTACCAACCACCAATAATATTGATAATTTTGTTAAGCTGTTTTCAGATGCCATAATTACAGCAGCATTCACATTGGCAAAACCGCCCATATCCCCCGTCACAAAATTGTTCCTTGCTGGAACCCTCAATGCGAACAAGTAGTGCGACAATCCAAAACTGCCCTTAACATTTTCCGCAAACCCAAAATTCCTGAAAACCTAGTTAAATTAAAAAGACTTAAAGCAAAGACAAATATGTAATTAAACATAGCAAAAAAACTCCTGACATAATTATGTAACAACCTTGCATAATAAATCAAAATCCTCCCAAACATGGAAAAAAATTCGACAAGTCCAAGGTCACAAAACTAACACCAAAAATCTCCATCTTTTTTTAATGGTACTTCCTCTAGCAATAGCCAAACTATTTCTAACATATTTGCTGATAAAGTTGATGAAAATCTTCAAAACAAACTCAAGCCCCACTTGACATCTATTCCTCATTAATCTGCCTCCCCCAAACTCACTTTACCTCACCTACAAGATATCGACGATATTAATTCATCTTTTTCATTTACTGAACTAACACCTGCCTTATCTCCATGCAAAAACTCTGCCGCTAGTCCTGACGACATCCCTTAAATTCTTCTTAAAATGTTATCCACTATCTTACTAAACTATTAAACATTTTATAACACCATTTGGTTTTTTCAATTATTCCCTACTCAATGGAACACATCTCTTATTGTTCCCGTCCTAAAACTGTCACAGCCATCTACGTTACCACAGTCCTATAGACCGATTTCTCTTACATATACAACGTGCAAATTAATGGAAAAGTTGATAAACAGACGACTCATGTGGCTTATCGAAAAACATCAAATCTTACCAAAATAACAATCCGGTTTCCGTCGTCACCAATCCACAAGAGATAACCTCGCAGTCTTACAAACCCATATTTCCAATGCTATAAATCGCAAACAAGAGGTGTTAGCCTCTGTCTTTCACATTGAAGCTGCATTTGACATCATAGGCAGACGAATTTTGATACACTTTCATTTTATAGCCTCCATGGTAACTTTTTCTCATTTATCAGACACTTTCTTGTAATAGATCCTTTAGGATCTGAGTAAGTGGATACCTATCATTAACTCATGTCCAACAAGACGGTATTCCTCAGAGCTCTATTCTTAGCAATACATTATTCATTCTAGCTGTCATTTATGTAACAATCTTCCTTCCCCTGTCAAATCTGCTGCATATGCAGACGACCTTGTTATCTACTGCCACGGCGCCTCGACACCTACTACATGCAAACTCCTCCCATCTGCTGTAAACGTATTAAATATTAGATTATCTTCACTTGGCCTTTTTCTCTCCCTTACCAAATCTAAGCTCATAAGATTCAGCAGAAAAGCCCCATCCCCTTACTCTGAAATGTTAGTGAACAACCACCCTCTACCAGTCGCCGAACACTACAAAATTATAGGAGTGATATTCGACTCCCGACTTTCTTGGAAAAACCATATCCGAGAAACCAGAGGATACTCCCTTAAACTCTTGAATATCATCAAAACACTCTCTTACTATCAGTGGGGAGCTAGCGAATATACCCTCCTGAAAGTATACAGGGCTCTCATTCGATCCAAACTCGATTATAGCAGTATTGCATATATGTCCTGAAAACCCTCAACTCTTTACACAATACTGCCATCTGACTCTGATTAGGTGCATTTCGCTCTAGTCCAGCTGAGAGTCTCGGTCTTGAAGCCAATGAACCTCCACTCTGGCTCAAACGTCAATATCTCCTCCTGTCTTATGCTCCTATCACCTCATCCAACCCCTCTAATCCTGATTCCTCTTTAGTAATAGAATACCTCACATTCTTAGCTCCTCACCACCCAACCCGCGCATAGAAACCATTAACCTCCTTCCTCAAACATTAATACCGCACACTTAATTATCCCTAACCAGCTCTGTCCACATCCCACATAACTCACCTTGGACCAAAATACTCCCAAAATGTAACATCTCACTCACCAAGTTAAGCACGAAAGAAATCAGTCACGAACTCATAAAGAAATCCTTCTTAGAAATTCTAAATTCGAAGAAATTCGACCGGATTCTCTTCATGGACGCCTCAAAAAACGGATGTGTTGTTACCACTTCACTAATCTCTGCTTCTTGTAGCGTTCACACCGGTGAACTATTCGCTATTCTTCAAGCACTCAATTTCTGCGTAATTCCCCATCAACAAGTTGCTATTTTCCGTCTCTCATCTATTCAATCCGTCAACAATTTGTTCACCAAACATCCCCTCGTTCAACGCATCCACGACACCTATCAAACCTTTATTTCTCATGACGTAACTATCAGTATTATATGGATTCCCTCACATAATGGTATAACTGGTAATGAAAACGCCGAAGAGGCTGCCTCATCCACCACTACATCTATTATTCTGCAAATCTCTAGAGATCTAAAATTCGCTATGAAAAAATGTATACGGGAGAAATGGTTAAACTACTGGAACCATTCTGTAACATTTTTAAGGAAAATGCATCCCACTATTGAACAGTTTAACATCCTCGATCTACGGAGAAAAGTGAAGGTCGTCGCATGAAGACTGCGTATTGGTCATACCCGATTCACTCATGGCCACCTTATGACCTTTTCCCCACAGTCAAACTGCCAATCTCTACTTGACATTCAACACATTCTCGTAGATTACCCTTATTGTACTAAGCGATGTGTCAGCCGCTTGGAATGAAAACCGACATTGAGGATATCCTAACTAGACACATCAAATCACCATAACTATCCAGTTTCTGAAAGAAGAGAACCTTCTGAATAAAATTTAAAGACTTATAGTTCATTATTGTTTGTAATTGTTTTCACATGATATATTTATAATATATTGTAATGGACTGTACCTTGTGCTAATGGCCATAGCTGACTCAAGCACGTTAAATTGAATAAAAAAAATTATGACTCCAAATCGACAATAATTTTTATTTAAATATTGTGAATATAAATTTTTAAATATTTATTTTATTTATCCCAATAATGCTTGTTACTGTAATAAAATTTTATTCAAATTCATAATCACTTTTTCCTCAAATTCCCCAAAAATCTTCTGAACTTTCGTATTTTATTTAGCAATTAATATATCTTTTAGATACAATCGGATTTCCGGTTTGTCACTAAATATGGAATCAAAGATTCTGATTGATGAGTTCATAATTGACTTCTGTTTAAAGTTCTATGGATTTATTTGAATTTTGCATCATGAATTTCTAGAATAAGTTGATAATCAAAGAATCGAAATACAAATTTTTAATTATTAGAGTTTCAATACCTTATTTTGGTTCAACACATAATTAGCATATAAAAATTTACGATTGAAATGATTGAATTACTAATTTTAATTTTTGTTTCAGGTAAGTTCCATATTTACAAATACAGCAAATTTCTCAACATTGGTATAGTAAGTACCCATATATAATTAATTCAATTCTGCTTTTTGAAAGTTTTATAATAGCGAAATGGTCTCAGTTCGTATGATTCCATTTAGATTTTACCTACATTAAAATTTGTGCTTCTCATTATTCGTGACATTTAAAAGAAATACTATCGTTTAAAAAGACGCAGTGTAAAAACAAGAAACTGTTGGTAAACTACAATTTGTTTCATTCACTAGCTCATTAGAAATTTTTTCGCCACTATGTTTTTATTCGAAGTAATATTTCAGTTCAGAACAGCGAAGGCTCCCACGGTCACAGTCAACTTCAGAAGAGAAATTTCCGGATTAATGGCGCGTTATTTTGAATTAGAAACTTGATGTTTTACCGGCTGAGCGGCTTCAGAAATAGCTGGGAAACTGTAGCCTGAGCCTTAATTCACCCAGCCTCAGTAACTAAACACAAACCTTAATCTTAGTTGACTGGTACATAAGTTTAGATTAATAGTTCTAAGATTACGGTTTGTGTTGCCGAGGCTGGCTTTACTAGTGCCCAGGCTCCAGTAATTCCATATACTATTCAGTCAAAGTTTAACTTGGTTGACTAGTGCCTGAATTAAGAATCCATCTTCCAAGACCAAGTTTGCAGGCTACGGTTGTCGGGGCAAAAACTTTTCCAATTTCTTCTACTGAAGAAATCTAATCGGTAATTTTCTAATTGCACAAG
This sequence comes from Galeruca laticollis, assembly GCA_963921935.1. Taxonomy (NCBI): domain Eukaryota; kingdom Metazoa; phylum Arthropoda; class Insecta; order Coleoptera; family Chrysomelidae; genus Galeruca; species Galeruca laticollis. The sequence continues at coordinate 132,774,750 of OY998180.1, forward strand.
TCCACAATAATATTTATGTTTGGATGGAAATAATCAGCTATTCTTCTAAACTTTCTAGTTCTAATTCCGAAAATGTTCTAATTTTGATGTACCACGTACCTTTTTTGGGTATATTCATGAAATATTATAGATTAGAGTACTTCAGCTCAAATTTTGCCAGAAATGATTATAAATAAGCGCTGATCAATAACTGCTTTCCTCTCAACACAGAAAACGAAATTTATAGACCTAAGAACTTTTTTCATATTTATGGCAGTTATGACGTCGCGAATGTTGAGTGGATCGATCACGTGAGAAATGAGGACGTTTCTCCGAAAGACCAGTTTAGCAGAAAGAGAACTTTTCAAGAATATATATTGGACACATACTGCGTGGGAACGCTACCACTTCCAACGCATCATTCTTCAAGGTAAAATTGAAGGAGGGAGGAGAAAAATAGGTATAGTAAAAACCAAATAAAGTTGCGTTTACGTCATCATTGTGAACATTTGTAGAGTTGTCAGAGTGTTCACGAAATATGGAAATTAACAGAAAATAACTGAAGTCAACAAAAAACGTAAATGTAGAAAATTTCACAATATTATAAATAAAAACTACAAACTAGTTTTCGTTTAATATAGTGTGGAAATTTTTCATTTACGTTTTTTGTTAATTAAATTTATGAATAGATTTCACAAAGTAAGGAATTCTAGAATAAAAGTGGTAAGGTTATCACTGACTTACCAAATCTTTTAATAAATAAATATAATAAAAATTCAAGCAATAAAATAAAATATGTTTAATAATGAACGTATTATTAAAGACAAAAACTAACATTAAACAAATCAACATATTCTGAAATGAAACTAGGCAGATTCAAATTTTTGTTCATTTTCTTCATCTGATTCAACATCAGTGTCACTCTCTTCACTATTAAAATGTATAACTATCGGACTAATTTCTGGACGATCAAATATTCTTTCCCTCCCATACCATTTAAATATCTCTCTTCCAGTATGTTGTATAGAATTTATCCACATATCAGGAGTTATCATGTGCAGTGCCTCGTGCCACATGTTCAGGCAGTTATTCGCACTGTTACCATCCCTACCAGTATGCCTATTGTAGTAATTTTTTGCTATGCTCCAAATTAATTCGATAGAGTTGAACATGCAATGGTAAGGAGGAAGACGTAAAACTTTGTGTCCATACTGTTCTGCCATATCGTCCACTATATACTTGAATGGTGGCTTATTTATAAAAAAAAACGAAAAAAAAATGTTTAAAATAAATGGCAATAAGTAAGAATATATCTGTATATTTACTGAGAAACGATTTGCAACAGTTCTGTTTTGAACATCATGTGAGAATAGGGAATGTTTTTTTCTGTCAACCATTCCTGAATAGCACATCCTGTATTTGGAGGCACATGACCATCCTGTATTTGGAGTTTTATGCAATAACATGCTGTGATAAGGTGCATTATCAAGTATAATTAGAGAAGTTTTCTCTAAATTTTGCAGCAACTGATATTCAAACCATTTCAAGAAATTTTCTTGGTTCATTTCCCCATGATAATCATTAAGTTGGGTTTTAGAACAAAATATTGCTTCAGCACCTTCAATAAATCCGTTTTCATTTCCAGCATGGAGTATATGATATCTGTAATAATATTATTTAAATAATGTTTAAGTAACCACTTATGTTTTGCAATACAACATACCTTTTGCCATCCGTTTTAGTGGTTTTAACACTCTTGATATTTTCATTTTGCCATGAATGACCTATGATGCAACGTTGAAATATCCAGGTTTCATCGATGAACACAAATTGGTATATACCTTCGCCCTTTGCTTCTTTATAATATCTTAAGAATTCTACTCTTTTCAAAACAACATTAGATAATTCCATAAGTCCTTGTCGTGGATTATCCTTCATCCACTTAAACCCAAGTTCTTTGAGCAATCTATTTAAAGAAGTGGTACTACCATTAAATAATTCTTTTTCTCTTAGTTGGGACCACAATGATTGAATCGTTATGTGCTGTTCTAAAAGCATACAGAAATAAAAATATGTTGAATATACAATTGTCGTAATTATACTTACTTCTCTGGTACATGTTGTAAATGGTATCACGAATAGAGCTTGTATTTAAAGTTTCTGTATTTTTTACTCGTTTATGAGCGCAACGTTTTTTATTTGGTGACTCAAACTCTTCACCTTTTTTCTTTGTTTGACAAATTTTGCTTACTGTTCTTACACTGATTTTCAAAGCAGCAGCTACACTCTAAAATAATAGAAATTTTCGTAAAGTAAAGTAAGGATATTTTATTCACGTATTACCTACCTCTTGTACAGCATTTAAGGGCAACAAAGGACCATTATTATTCCTTTCTTGTTCAAAATATTTTACTAATGAAGCCACAAGTTCTTTGCATCGGCTATTCAGCTGTTTGGGCATTTTAACAATCACAGAAGAAAATGCTTTGTTGTTTTGAAAACAAAAACAGTTTTGATTATAAATATTTCTCACAAGAAAATTTTATAAAGCACGTAACTATAATCTCAGAAATCGATGACAATACACGAGTAGAAAAGTCACAAACAACGCGGCAACATGACATTATTTCTGGCAGTGACTATTTTACCGTCAATAATTGGAGGCTTCTTTATGAAAATTTTAACCCAAATGTTTACATCGAGGGACGTCTAAACCCAATAAAGCTATATTGCTTATACTTTATTTTGGTGCAAAAGTTTTTTTATTGATTGGGCTATCTTTAGAACCGATTAATTAACAAATTTAAGTATATGCACTTTTCGATAGAAATGTAGCCACACATGCGATAGAAATACGCCCTTAGTGACGTAAACGCAACTTTATTTGGTTTTTACTATAGAAAAAAATTATCGTTGCTTAGAAATATTCTTCAATGGATGGGACTTCCAAATACTACAAAGCGCTGCAATTAATAGAAGCCTCTGATAAGAAAACGATGAACACCTAAGCAGGAATCTGCAAACCACTGCAAGAAAAATGACATGGCAGAGAAGGATCAGATTATCACCTATACAACCAAGTTCTGGCACATAATATTTCGTTTATGTGAAAAGAAATCACGATTTTTATTTCCTTGTGCAAAAATCAACGATTCAACAGCAAAGATGGAAACAACTTTATTACGATTCTGCCATTCGACTATTCAATGACCAAGTTTGGTCGACATCTACCGCACATTAAACAGTGGCTTCATAATTTGTATAAACCTTTGTGGTAGCCTGAATTTGACAAAGTCTTCACAACAATCGATAAAAATGTTATTATCAATTATTTATCAGAACAGTTCGTTAGTATATAATAACAATATTTCACTTTTGTTTGTATAAGAGAGTGAATTTCAAAAAGCGTTTTAATGGAAAATGTTAACTCAGCTCGGTGAATATTGTATCTACTGTAGTAGTAAGAATCCAGTGAGTGTCATCAGTGGTTGATTTGTGGAAACTCAGTCGTTTACGTAAAATTATGCAGAAAAATAGGTTATTTGACAAAAATAGTTGAAAAAGTGAATTTCGAGTCCTCCCGCATGCCAACATAGAACGAAATATTTGATTTGAAACCGGATAATAACATTATAATTGAAAAATCATGGCCGTAAATAAGAATAATTACTAGAAATTACACAAGGAAGTAACTGAAAGATCCTTGAATATTTCCGAACACAAAATCTATATTATAGTATAGGGAAGTACGAGCCTGATATTTTAAAACACGCAGCTAAATTGTTGAGCGCAATCTTCATGAACTACAGTAATAAAAATAGTGTGTGTGTATTCAGTCTTATGCCTAATTCTGCTAAGATTTAAGACAATTCAAGTGCGTACATATATGTAACATTAAGGAAGTAAAACCCTGGTCACTTGTATAAATTTGGCTTATGCTCGAAATTATGAACCTTGTACGTTGAATGGACTCGTATAATTCAAGGCGAATAAGGTTTTAATTTTGTTGGATAAAACCTAGCCATATTGGTCGATATAATATGTTGAACAGTGACTATAATCCATGAGAGTTTAAGTTCACGAATTTGTCTCTCTTCTGCTGACTCTATCAGATTTAGCAGCTTTATGACCGGAAGGATGATGTTATCTTCTACAATATCACATCACTCGGTTAAGGCTTGCAATGCTTGAATCATTATTGATGGTTTTGGATGTTTGCCGGTGTATCCAAATGCAGTAATATGAATTTTTAGTTTTAGATGAAACTTTTCAAATGAACTTGAATCGCGCCATTCCATCAAAATATGATTCTATACCTACCTACTGATTTTTTAAATCTAATAGGAGCGATCCAAAAAAATACCAGGGTTAATTGAATAATAAAAATAGAATCTACCGTTTCGACCCTTCCTATGTGGAATCTTCTCATGCTACAGTTATAAATGGAACTAACTGTCCCTAAATAGCTATTTAGAAACAGTTAGTTTGATTTATAACGGTATTCAGTTTTCATTATAACCCATTGTTATTGAGATAAATTTGGTATTCCTATAAAATTTGATATTTGTTCAACGCCATATTACTTTAAAATGAAGGTTCGGAGTTTTTTACATCATTATTTTCGTATCCATTGTTTATCCTTAATATAAACATATTTTTGATTAACGCAACATTTATATTAAATAACATATTCAATGGAACGTTCAATCATATTTACATTGGTAATTAAAATTACCGGTTTCTAATAATATGTTTAATATATAATTCAGTACATTTATAATTGCTCGTGTATTTGGATGGTATTCATCTACATTTGATTTGATTAATATCAATATACTACCTAAACATTTATACTGATAACTGAATTCAGATGGAAATTCAAGATAGAATACAAGTGTCTCTTCATATTTACACATCGAGCTGAAATGAAACTGTCGATAGGTTGAAGTGATATAATGAAGATGAATGTTTGCTGGGATACTTTTTCATTTCATAAATCGAGGTTTGTCTGACAATGGGGCTAAGATTGTGAGAACAGTAGCCCGATACCATGAATCGGCTTTGATGCCTCTCTTTCTCGATAGTCAGACAGTAAATTCTTCTCAATCCGTGAATTTTGTGAGTTTATATATGTTGATAAATCTCTCAAGTGTTTCCTACAAGACGAATTATTCTATAACTTAAGCCAATACCAATAAAGTCCTTATATATTTGAACCTAATTATAAAGTATCACATATAGTTAATAAGCAAATAAATTCCTCAAACATGGAGTATAATCAGATATTTTCAAGAAATTGCATTGAGAACTGAATTTTAAGTGTAATTTTTAATACATGCCATTACAGTACATTTTAATAAAAATTCTAAATATAGCATACCATGGTATATGTTGATGTTAATATCAATTTAGACTTTATAATCATGATACAGCTCCTACACAAACCTGAATGACAATTAACATTCCAGTGTTTCACAAAGTCAAACAATCATGTTTAGTAATGTGATCTAATTAATTTTCTGTACGTCATATTGATTAAATCAACGCCTCATGTCTCAATTTCTTTAGAGAAATAATTCAATTTTTAGGAAAAGGCTTTGCTGTGAGGTATTGCCCAGCCGGCTATAAACAATATAAATATTGTTCAAACATTTTGTTTAGATTCTGTTAACAATAAATGCATCAAATATGATTACCTGACTGAAATTCGAATAATCCCATTACATTCAACAAAAGCTTATTGCTATATACAAAAGATTTTTTGTGTTGAAAAAAAAAATAGAGTTCAAAAGATGTTACTTTGAAATTGCATTCATGTCACGCATAAAGTTGAGTTGGATGGTATTAGGAATGCTTCACTGAACACATCCTTTGGTAGGTTGGAAGATCTTGGGCTCGTTAATCAAAACCGAAGACGTGATGACACGCTTAAGGTAGTCCAGATATGTTAACGACGAAAAAGGGACAGTCGCGATCCAGCAACCCTTTTATGTAGTTACTACATTCAGAAACTTGCTGTGAAAAACGTAAAATTCACCCCTAAATTAGTTGTTGCGATTTTACATTAATCGAAGTTTTTTCAGGGGGTACCTAAAAGGTAGTTTTTAAATTGAATTATATAATATATATTCTGATGACAAACATAGCTTGATTAAACCTAACTCACCTTTATGTAGATGTTGATAAAAAAATTAGAGCTCTTTGAAGCGACGTAAAGAAAATTGAGTTTCTGTCTTCCTCAATAAAAAATAATTACGAAATTTGTGAACCTCATAAATAGTACAGCAAGGTTTGTGTACTCTATAATTAGATTATTGTTATGGCGTCATTAGATTCGGATTTTTTTTGCCTTCCCGTACTTTTTCCATGAACCAATTTCTATCGAACTTCTTCATCATTATATCTCAAAAATTGAGTGGGTATCAGAATATTTATTTTCTAGACACTCGCAAGGGCATAGCCAGGATTTATAACAGGGGGGGGGGCAAACCATGGTCCATGGTCGTCCAAAATGTAAAATTTTAGGATAAAAAGAAAAGGCAAATGAAAACAAAACTTTGAGATTTTAATTATACTTAAATTAAACTAATAAAATTTTTCTTGGGTTTAAACTAAATTTATCCAAAACTTTCTTCACAATGAAGTCCTGATTTTCCTTCAAAGATTTTCGATGCACACTCATCAAACACAACCCATTGAGTCTGTCATAACCCATTGTACTCCTGAGCCAGGTTTTTACCGTTTGTAGGGTACTGAACGATCTTTCCACGGTATGGCAGTAGTGGATGGAAAAGCAGTGCGTGCCTTGTTGCAGGGAAAAACCATTAGCTTCCTCCAAAAGTGCAGCCACTTCAATGTCCTTTAATTTGTCTTCTGCTAAATTCTTTTTCTTCCATATATTGTACAACAAATCTAATTCTGCAGAGACATCACCCAACTTATAAAATTCCATGAAAGATTCTGCATTATTTTTGAAATCTTTTGAAGCAATTTTGAGCATGCTTGAAGGATGAAGATAAGTTAAAGCAAAAGCAGGTGTATTTTCGTTGGAGAATCTAGCATCCAAAGAAGAAGTTAAAGAATCAAGATAGGGGATGATTATTGACCGCTTCCAGTATTCAACTGCAGACTCAGATGGTGGATTACTTCTATGTACTTGCTTTTGAGTGACTCGTGGTACTGACAACTCAACCCCTACTTTCTCTGCGATATCAAGTGATTTTTTAAATAAATCATAAGAAACATTTTCGACATCTTGTCAATCTTCTTTGATTACATCTAGAATATCATCAATATGTTTCTTCCCCATAACCAAATCCATACTTTTACCTTGTAAAACGTTAACAACGGGTTCCAAAATTGCGTAGTATCATGCAATTATGTTCAAGCCTAAGATGAATATTGGTTTAGTAACTGCACAGTGCAATTGTTAGGCAGATTCTTGTTGCATAGTTTCCTTCGACAGATAGATGTTCTAGTGCTTTAACAATGCCAGTGAAGCTTTCTGAAAAAAAATTTATGCTCTTATATTTTTCCGACCATCTGGTCTCACAGAGCCTTGACAGATCTGGAACCTATTTCCTACGGGCTGGCGATTCACGAAAGAAGGTTATTGTGTCTTTAACCGTTGCAATTGTGTTTCTTATTTCTGTTAGCTTGCTAACATCATTGACCACAAGATTTCGTATGTGGCTGTAGCAATGGAAAAATAAAGATTTATCGTACTTTTTTTTAAGAATGGCCTGTATACCACCTTCTTTGCCGGCCATCGTAGAACACCCGTCAAATCCGAATCCCTCAACAATTATTGGCGGAAAAATTATTATCTTCTAAAAAAATTTGAATTGCGCTAGCGATTGTAGAAGCATCTTGGCATTTTAACTCAATGTAGCCTACAAATTCCTCCCTGATTATTTTTTGGCTTTCATCATAGAACCTTAATCCAATAGAAAGCCGCTCTTTTCCAGCGATATATGCTGTTTCATCAGCCATTACAGCATAAGCTTCTGCTCATTTACAGTCTTCGATTATTTTTTCATTGATAACTTCAACTCATAATTGTATGATCTCATTCTGAATTGTTAGTGAGGTATAGACTGCGTTTTTTTGACATTTATCCAAGTAGCTCTTTAGATTCTCATCACCAGAGTCAATCCTCAAATATAAAAGGTCAAAGAAAACTCCCTCATTTCCTTCTTTTCCTCTAAGCGGCAAATCATGAATTCCACAAAATATTATGCATGAAATAATTGCTGACACTATTTGTTTATTTTCTTCAATCGTCTTATGGTGCCCTATTTGCAACTGGACATCAACAGGAGCATTTTCAAGAAATGCTTTTGCAGCATCTGTTGAAGATTTGGGGTAATGGCTGCCTACGTACTTTCTACAATCTTAAACTTCATGTAAGTCCTTATGACCCCTAAACTCCTTTAACTGTAGCAATTCTTGGCGGAAATAAAACACAATACAAACATAGAGCACCTTTCAAACGACTTGAGTACACCAGTCATGGAGTATATTGATCTAACCAGCGATGGTTAAATTTTCTTTTCAAGTAAATGGCATCAGAAGCAAAATCGTAATTAGATGATGGAACCCAAGGGTTTGTCAACAATTCCTTCTTTTTTTCAGAAGGCAGATTATTGGCACAACTAACATAACGATCAATGTCATTTTCATGTTAGCCATCGCGTTCGTCAGTTTGTTTAAAGGTCCCAGTTCCAGAGACAGTTTCATGTAGATTCCGATTTTGATGTTCCGACCATTTTATTTTCATCTTCATCACAATCATTGCATCCACTTCCACTACTGTCATCAACTTTTTTCCGTTTTAGATATTTTTGACCTAAAAATAATAACCTAATATCAATCTTGTTCTTAGTCCCTAGTATAAAAAATTAGTATAGAACAAAACTACCAATTAATTATAGCTTATAATGTGGAGTGCATATACTATATCTGATGTTAATATTTTTTCTCTAGATTAAAAGAACAAAATGAAATTAATAGCACGTATAAAGTACTGTTTGATTTTTAATATGTGAAAATTTCAAGTTTTTATATTTAGTCCCATTTGAGATATCAGCTGTCAAAATCGGTGCATTATTGTAATTTTTGTTATAATTAGATTAGAAGGCAAAAAAGTCGGCATCATAATAATGAAAAATATATAAAATTATAATAATAATGCACAAAATCTTTTGCCAAAGCTAATAAAAATTGTTTCACAAAGATACAAGCGAAGAGTAAAGAGCTGCAATTGAATTTTTTTCCAAACGTTGCGATACAAAAACGGCCGACAACTGAAAAAATAATTTTGGACAAAAATTAACATCGGATATAACATATCTACATTATAAGATATCATTACAGGGTAGTTTTGCTTTCTTTGGTGCTGGTCGCGCAACCAATTTTCAAATTTTTGGACCATTTCTAATGGAATGACTCTAAAGTTTTAATTATAAATTTAATTTTCTACTGAATTTATTTAACTTACCTTTTTGTAACCAATTTCTTATATCCATATTGTCTTTTCTGTTTCATTATTCTGTGGTAAAACTATTGTTACGGATTTTCCCTCTTGTTTCTCGTGCCTCGCTTTCGTATGCAACTTCGTATCCCACACTATGTACTGTACTGTACTGTCTGTCTTCGCGCCTGATAGGCAACTAACTTTATATACTCTTTTGAGCCTAGAAATTTCCAGAACATTCGCATCGCCGGTTCCCGTATATTCCTCACTTGTATCTCGAAGAAAACCAGTGGCGTATCGTTTCACTATTAAATAGGACTCTTTCGCTAGACAAGAGCACTTACACACAAACTCAATAGTTGTTATAAGAGTATTTATTTCGGATTCTGATGTAGGATTGTGTATTGAATGTTTCAAAATATTTCACACTAAAACTACTTAATGAGTAAATTTATTTTAATTAATTAATTAAATTAAGAAATATAGTTAAATGATAACAAAAAGAAAGTGACAATTTTTTTACCATTTTTCTCAAAAATATCCGACTGTTAAATGGTTGAATATGCAGAACAGAAAAATATGTATATTTTAGAATTAATTTTTTTTTAGTAAAATTTAAAAATTATTTAATTTATTTTTGCTTCCAGGGGCGGGGTAGTTGCCCCTCCCTGCCCTTCGCTGGCTACGCCCATGGATACTTGTTGCTACGGATACTATTGAACATAGATTTCAACAATATTGTGAATTATAAAAGCTGTTTTTCTGTAATTGAGAGTATTGATAAAAATTGAATTTTCTATTAGAATGGCATACTCGTTTTTAGAAATGGTTGATATGCATTTAATTCTGTGTTTGGTTAGGTTCTATTAAGATTTCAGATAGTTATTGATAATATTACGATAATTTCTTCTAATTAATCGTTACACTGCGACTTAATAGTTATGATGATCGTGAAATGATGGATGCAAACAATTATATCTTACTCACATCATGGACAGACATTTTGTAGAATTCTCGATATCTATCTACATTACTTCGTATGATTTCAATCATTCAACAGTTTCTTCATTTGTATTTTGCCTAGTTAAGTTTCTATTTATGTTTCTAAGCGATAGTTAGGTTTTGTTAATTTGTATGATGTAACATGTTGCTTTTTCTTAAAAAATATATACACATTTCATTAGAATCTTTCCAGTATTTTGCGGAATTGTACAATCAAATCTGGTTTAATCATTGATATTTCTTATTCCGATACGCTCGTATGTTATTCTGTACCATCAACACGTACGTTGTTGTTGTTCAATTATTCGGAAATAGAATACAACACGTGTCAGGATCACGTTTACAAAGTGAAATATCTATCATCCAATTCTATATAGGATTATTGACCGTGGGGAATTTTATTCACACTGATTTCAATTTTTATCAGACTTCTCGACTCATTCATAAGTATTATTGGTCCAACGAGCCAAAAAATGAATTGCGTAAAGATGAATATGAGGTTTTATATACTTTATGAAAAGAACCAAATGATCTGTGAAATATTGGATGATTATTTGAGGACTAGCAAAAATACGAAGTTTGCAGTTAATATGCCCAATTGACATTAAACATAAAAGTTGACAACAGTGAGCCGAAAAGAGAAACTTTCTACAATTAATATAGTTAACAATATATTGGTTACATCTTCTTCTTACTGAGGGCATCGACCGCTCTCACTTCTTAGCTGTGTTGTGCTCTTCAGTTAACACAGATAGAAGCGACCTTACAGCTCAACGACGAATCCGAATGTCTATGTTGAGAGGCTGTACTAAGCAGTATACTGTCGGTGGTTTGCCATTACCTTACGACAGGTGGCACGCCGAATTTTTATTTTTGATATTATCCGGACCAGGATTTGAACTCATGTCCTCTTGATAAGCAGACAGAGCACAATTCCACTAGAGTACGGAGAACCATATACTATTACATACAGTAACTTATGAAAAATATAAACTTATTGGGTGAAATATAAGTATAAACTTTAATAATGTAGAGTATACATTAGTCAAGAATGATGAAAAAAGACGTTGAAGCAGAAGTGTTGATTCAAGTTATAGAATACTTTATCTTGTGAATAAACATTGCAACGTTTGCTTTATATATATATATATATATATATATATATATATATATATATATATATATATATATATGAACGATGAAATAAAACAATATAGTTTGTTTAAATCTTCATATATTTGAACTAATGTTCAATTTAAACTTGTTGACGCGTTTCACTAACACAGTAGCTTTGTCAAAACGAATGAAGGCAAAATATAAAAATGTCTTAATATATACAGTGCTAAATTTATTTACTAAGGTTAACAATGGTATTAAAAGATATTACCTGGAAATTCATTCACTACAAACATTCCTAAGCTATCTTCTAGGTAAAGAGGTTCAATAAAGGAGACTGATTGATATCTATTTGGTCGTTAAGGAGATTACCTGAATATTTATTTTTGTTAATGTGTCGGCTGTGTCGCTTATTCGTGGACAAACTTCCGCCATTCCTTTTTATTTCTAGCTTTTTTCGCCGCCTCTGTCCATATAATTCCTTTTTCTTTTAAAATTTCGGCTACTGTGTTATCCCATGTTTTCTTTGGGCGACCTCTTTTTCCCTTACTTACTTCTCTAGCTTGCCAAATCATTTTTGCTGGTGTACTGTTCTCCATTCTACAAAGGTGCCCAAACCATCTAAGCTGCTGTTTTTGATTGATTTTAGTATTGGTTCTATGTTTAGGTTTTCTCTTATTATTTCATTCCGCATTCGAACTTTTCTGGTGACACCTTTGACCCTGCGTAAATACTTCATCTCTGTTGCTTGTATTCTGCTTTTGAGTGAGTTTGTAAGTACCCAGCTTTCACTACCATGCACAAGGATTGGTCGAAAGACTGACTTGTACACGTTCAATTTGGTTTTAGTTGTAATTTCTTTTCTTCCCAGGAAATTTCGATTTAATGAGTAATATACATTGACTGCTGCACTTATTCTTTCGTTCACTTCTGCTTTCTGTTTTCCATTGCTTTGTATATCTACTCCCAGATATTTGAAACTCTTCACTTGTTTTATCGGCATTTCATCAATTTCGATATTAAGGTGCTCTTCTTCTTGTCCCACCACCATTATTTTTGTCTTTTCCATATTCATATTCATGTTTCGTAGTTTCAATATATGCTTCCATGTTATTAAATTATGTTTCAGCTCTTTTTCGTTTCTAGCGAACAATACTAAATCGTCGGCAAAAACGCATTCAGATATTCCAACTACTTCCATATTTATATAACCTTTTTGAATTTGTTTAACTTTTGTTTTTACTTCCTTCAAAATATCATCCATTATCATTATGAATAATGCCGGGCTCAGTACTCCTCCCTGTCTTAATCCTTCTTTTGTGATGAAATCATCGGACTGTTCATTATCTTTCCATACCCGGTTTATGGTTGTTTCGTAAATGCATTTAATGTTATTTATTAGTTTTGATCCAACTCCTCTTTGTTGTAGACTTTTCCATATTTGATTTCTGGGAACGCTGTCAAAGGCTTTTTGAATATCTATAAAACCGAGGTACACTTTTTGATTTGTTCTCAGTTTTTTGTCTATTACTTGTTTCAATGTAAATACGTGGTCTTGGCTACTTCTTCCTTTCCTATAGCCGCTTTGGGATTCTTCCAACTGTTTTTCTATTATTTTCCTAAGTCGAGTCTCTAAGATACTTTCGTAAACTTTCAATGCCGCGCTCAGCAATGTTATACCTCTATAATTGTTACAATTAGTTTTGTCTCTTTTTTTGAAAACTGGCAATATGATACCTACTTCCCAATCTTTCGGAATTTTTTCTTCGTTCCATATTCTTTGAAACAATTTAGTTAGCATTTGTATCTCTCTTTCTCCTAGACTTTGTAACATTTCTGCGGTAATACTGTCGTAACCCGCTGCTTTACCTCTTTTTAACATTTGTATTGCTTGTTTCACTTCTTCTATTTGTATCAGCGGTTCATTTTTCTCATTTTCCAGTTCCTGATGTCTTTCGTCTTGTAGTTCCATCTGTTCTTCTTTCTCTACATTAAGTAATTCCTCAAAGTATTCTCTCCATCTCTCTATAATTTCCTTATCTTGTCGTATCATAACTCCATTTTTATTTTTTATCTGTTTTACATTGCTCGACTTTCCCTTTCTTAGTGTTTTTAGTACCTTGAAGAAGAGTTTCTGATTTCCTTTACTGTCTTCTTCCATCTTTTTGCCAAATTCTTCCCACGTCTCTTTTTTAGCTGTAATTACCATGTCTTCAACTCTTTGTCTTTGAATTTTATAATTTTCGTAGTTTTCAGTCGTTTTATTTCGTAAATATTCTTTCCATTTTTGCTTTTTTAGTTTGGTATGTTCTTGTATATCTTTATTCCACCATCTCGTTTGTTTTTTGTTGCTACCTGTTCTAGTAATGCCACACACTTCTGTTGCTGTCTCTAATATTATAGATTTGAATTTGTCCCACATTTTCTCTATTGGTATACTTTGTATTTTATCTTGACATATTTCCATTTCTTTTTCAGTATATTCTGTAAATTTTTTGGATACCTCTATTTCTCTTAACTTATATGATTTTATTTGTTTTTTTAATTTGTGTCCATTTTTCCCATTGTTCGAACTTCTTTTCTGGTTCTCAGTTGCCATCTTCAATTTTGCTCTTAATAAGTAACGATCGCTGTATATTTCTGCACTTTGCATAATCTTGATATCTTTCACATCTTTTCTGTTTCCTTTGTTTATGAGAACATAATCAATTATGGACTTTTCATTTCTGCTGCTAACCTCTCTCGTGTATTTATGTGACTCTTTATGTTGATAAAACGTATTAGTTACTATTAGTTGGTTTAATATACAAAAATTTATTAACCTTACTCCATTGTTATTTCTCTCGTCCTCTCCATATATGCCAATTACGTCATTGCTTTGTTCGTCTTTCTTTCCAACTCTTCCATTAAAATCTCCCATTATTATTAGTCTGTCTTTAGCATCCTCTATTGTTTCACCTAATGTTTCCCAGAATTCCTCTTTTTCGCTCACTCGTGGATCTTCATTTGGTCCGTACACTATAATTATCGTTGCGCTTTCTCTTAAATTCAATTCAATTTTGAGTATTCTTTCTGTAATTCCTGTCCAGTTTTTGATATATTTCTTATGTTCTTTCTTTATTATACACCCGATTCCTTCTTTTGCTCTACTTTTTGCGTCTACCCCATTATATATTAATAAATATCCCTTTTCTAATTCAATTTCGCCTTGACCTTTCTTTTTGGTCTCTGTAATTCCTAATATATCCAAATTTCCCTTTTCAAATTCTTGTATCAATTCGTCTTCCTTTCCTAATAGTCCTCTTACATTCTATGTAGCTATCTTCCACATCCTCTCGTTTTCTTTATTTCTATTCGTAACACCTTTTCCTTTGTTTTTTCGTTTGTATTTGTTTTCAGTAGCATTCATTTTTTTTATAAGTTTTTATACATTCTAATTCATTTCCATTGTCATATCCGTCTCCATTGTCACATTCGTTTCCATAGCCATTTTTATAGTTTTCCTCTCGATTTACTGTTTGGGTTATTAGTTTTTTGCTGTCCGCGTAATTTTTCTTAATTGTTCATCCAGTGTGTTAGCTTCTGGAGATCTTTCCTGCACTTTTCTTTTCCTGTCTTCTTCTATTTCTTGTTTTCGGCCTTGTTGCAAGTCTCTATTACTTCCTTCATATACTTCCTTATTTATAATCAATTTATTGTATTTAATATATGCTTTGTGACCGTTTTCTCTAGCTATCTTTAATTGTGGATACAGCAATTTTCTTTCTTCGAGTATATCCTTTGGATAGTCTTCGTCGATCCATATATTTGTTCTTTTGAGTTTTTTACTTTGTCTAAGTATCTCCATTTTCTTGTTGCTTCTCACTAATCTTAATAATATCGGTCTATTGACTCCATTTATTGGTTTTCCAATTCTTATGACATCATCAATATCATTTTCTGTATTCTTTATTTCTAATGCATTTATTACCTGTCCTATTTTCTCTATTGTTTCTTCATTTCTTTCATTCTCTCTCTCCTCTATTCCTCTTATTATTAGGTTTTTTCTTTTAGTTTTACGTTCCAGAGACGCAATTTTGACGCCTTGTTTTTCAACTTTTTCTTTCAACTTCTCGTTTCTAGTTTTGTTTCTTTTAACTCATTAATTACTTGTTCTAATTTCTTGTCCATCTTTTCTATATTTTTATTCAAAGTCTCTAGTATGCTTTGTATTTTTTCTACGTTTTTTTCCATTTTTTGTTTGTTTTGTTTATATACCTTTACTAGCGTAAAAAGCTATTCCGCCTCGACGGCTCGGAGAATTCGTTTGCTGTATATTAGATAAAATTCCTTATAAATCTAAAAATGTAGATATCATAGTCAGACATTCCTATGATACTTTATCATGAATATTGATTTGAGAATAAGTATGATCAATACCTTTTTATTTTTAAAATAGGGTTTGCCTATTCAAACCAAAGCCATACCTAATGAATCTTTTTTGCAACTTTTCAAGGTGGTGGCCTGGTCACTACAGGTTTTCTAAAATGGGAGACCATAATGCTGTGATATGTGATGCAAAATGGGAATGAAGAATCAGTTGAGTAATTCAGCAACCGATAAATAGATAGATGATTTTATTGCATTTATAAACTAGTACCAGTTTCAATTAGGTTCAACTTTCTATGGAAACGATTGAGTTGTATTCGCAATTTATTAAAGGTTGTTAGAGGTTTTGAAAATATACAGTATCGCGTATATTTATATATGGTAAACAAATAAATATTTGACATCATTTGCTACAAACTGCACTAATAACAAGGGACTTCCGCAGTAAAACATTTTAGGGGTGCAATTGATTCAGACCATTAGCTATCTCAACTTTGAAGAATTTGTATGTAAGGCCAAAGAGAATGTATTGAATCAAAAGTTTGTTTATGAACAAACCGTACAAGAACAGTAACTTTCTTATAACTAAGTTGAAGTTAAATTGCATTTGGTATTGTCTATACAGGGTGTTTGAAAAAGGTGGCCCGTTGCTAGGATGAGTAGAACACGACAAAAAAATTAGTTTGCTTAGTAAAAAAATTTCGTAACTGCATCTATTTTCGAGATATAGGGTATTGGAAAGAAAATATTTATACACATTCCTTACGATTATGTCGAAACTACTGGTCAGATTCTGATGAAATTTTGTACGAATTTGTTTTAAACATAACTTTTTTGAGGTTAAATCTGCTAGTCCAAATTTCATGTACCTAATATCAAACATAACTGTATATTACACCAAAAACTTATTCTTCTTTAAACTCGATACTATGTACCATTTTCGAAATATTTTGATTTGAAAATGATGAAGTAATATCTGATGCTGATATAAAGTTAGTAGGTATTCTTTTAAAAACAATTACCTATTTACTAAAAACCAAAAACAATGACACCCTTCTAATGCTGAAGTTATCAGTGAAGAATCATAAGAAGAAAACTATATTAAATTTACCAAAAACGTCAAAGTGTTCATAATATCTTCCGTTAAAAAATTTCATCGCAAACTTCAAAATGGTTTTGATTTACTTAACTATGGACATCTATTGATAGTTAAGACGGTTTTTGATGAATAGGTAACTGGTTTTAAAAAATACTTTATAGCAGCATCACCTATCAATCATTTTTAAATCAAAATGTTCGGAAAACGGTACAGATTATCGAGTTTTACCAAGAGTAGGTACCTAGGTACCTTTTTGTTATCAAATTGAATGATGTTTGAGTTCACATGAATTTTGGACTAGACAGTTTAACCTCAAAAAAATTATGTTTAAAACTACTCGGTACGAACCGGGTAAATAGCGCCCTCTATGAAAGGCAGATATAAAAACAAATTTATGCAATGTGTCAGCTTCCAAAACAAATTCGAACCAAATTTCATTACAATGTTGCTAGTTGTTTCGAGCGAAGAAATGTGTATAAATTTCTTTTTTCAGTATCCTGTATTTTGAAGAGGATGCAGTTATGAAGATTTTATACTGAACAAACTTATTTTGCAGTGTTCTACCTATCCTAGCAACTGGGCCATCTTTTGTTGAAAGTCCGTGTATGAACCAACCTCCTAAATATTGACTTCCGGACGTACATAATTTTTCTCTGACTAGGATATAAGTCGTTTCGAAATGCTTTAGTTATAGTATTATCAGCTGGGCCTTTTTTGGTCAATTATAGATAATAATCTGAAGGAGTCTTTTATTGAGACCATAAGCAACTGATTATAAGACAAAAAGAACGCTGAAGAAAGTTTTTTGCGTACCAATAAATTCCACTTAT
The DNA here is from genome assembly GCA_963921935.1 of Galeruca laticollis. NCBI lineage: Eukaryota > Metazoa > Arthropoda > Insecta > Coleoptera > Chrysomelidae > Galeruca > Galeruca laticollis. Next base: position 132,792,619 of record OY998180.1, read on the forward strand.
TGAGAAGTGTTTATGACGACGTCGAGGAAGATATGCAGCAGGGATGATTTATTGAATAATGCTTTTTTGTTCTCTCAAAATTAAAAGTCCATTTCCGTGAGAGCAAGTCTCAAGCTAGATTTTGAGTTTTCGTTTTATCTAGAGCTTCGTTACTAATATTACTCCAAGTAATAAAAATATCGTCTGCAAACAAAATAGTTTTTCCCTTTATCTCCTGAAGAACTCCTCCTTATTTTAAGTGTTTACCGAACTGTAATATATACTAGCGAGCACAATAACAGTTTGAAGGAGTACACATGCAATTAAGATAACTGTACAGATACCCCATGTTTATCATTATCTTCTATGAATACCATCTTGTATATTCACTTACACTCTAATTTATAATAAATTATAATCCCCTCTCTATTCGATAATCAACAAATCTATTGTATACATTAATGACCCACCCTATAGAAATGCCAAAAACTGGTAAGGTTTAAAATTTTAATTATCTCTATCTCAAGCTTTTCGTTTAACCAAGTCAATATTTCAAATGACATTTATAAAAACCATATTCAACTAAAGTCGAAAGATGTTGAAAAACATTTAAAAGAAGCGAGTGAAAGTGAATTAGTTGAATTAAAATCATTTACCGTTATAAATCATAGCTACAAATAAAAATAGTTATCAAATGTTATCCCTATAGCCCGTGAGCTCATGACGCATTTTTCATGTAGTGGTTGATGCATTATGAAACTTTGTATCAGTCCTCTTAATAAATAGGTATCTGACTGTCTGCCTGGTCTACCTGGGTACACCTGGTACTGCCCATAAATGAAGTCGCAAAAAATAGCCCTAAAAAAGTGTTTGATCCAATTGATAATAAGCACCATTCGTTAGTTAAGTTGATAAACATTTAAGAAGAGAAATTACATTTCTGAAGTGGTCAACATATGGACAAACTACCCCAAACTTGTAATTTCAGTAATTCGAAAAAAAATGTTTAATTCAACCTGCCATTTTTACAGCGTACATAACATATAATAAAAAATTCTTATAAAAGGGCAGATAGTATCTCCGGGGTTAAATAACTTAGAATAAACGGTTTTAAAGATTAAAACTAACTTTTCCGCATCTGTGGCCCTGAACAATATTCTATCAAAAAATTGTTACTTGTATACACTTCGGGGGACGTATCGTGCTAACAAACCGAAATTTCTCCTAAAATAACGAAAAATTTAGTATATCTGGATTTATAGGACCCGCTGTACTCGCTCTAGTCAACTGAAAATCAAGAGAGTACATCTGTGAGACAACTTGAACAATATTCAATCATAAAATTGACAATCGTATACTCTCTGGAGGCTGTATCGTGCTAACAAACTGAAAATTCTCTAAAAATTACAAAAATTTGGTACTTCAAGTACCATAGCACCCGTTGTACTGATTTTAGTGAGCTGAATATCAATAGGGTTCATTATTCAGACACTCTGAATACTATCCAACTATAAAATTGGTCACTTGTATATACTCCGGAGACTGTATCGTGTTAACAAACTGAAACTTTTCCAAAAATGACAAAAATATCGTACTTAGAGTACTGTAGCATCTGTTGTATTGGCTCTGGTGAGCTGAAAATCAATAGGGTTCATCTGTGACATGTCCTTAACAATATTCAATCATAAAATTGGTCACTCATTGCACTCCGGAGGCTGTATCGTGCTAACAAGACATGTAAGGAAAAGTGGCCGACGACAACGACGACGACGACATACACACAGGATTTTTTTTCTAAAAACCATTTTTTCGTGTTGTTGTTGATGGAAAACGTAAAAATAACTCCAAAAAAATTTCAAAATTCCATATTTTTTTGGGGTAAACCAATACTTTTCTCACATTTAGATAGGTTGGGTGGAAAAGTAAAAATACATATACAGAGAGCGACGATCACCGGTATGCGCAAAGTCATTTTTTGCGCTCCAATTGGTTGCGGATCACGTAATTTTGTACAGCTGTACCGGCAGGATAGCATTTCTTTAGAGAATTTTTGTGTAGTGTTTCTAACCTTTAATGCACATTTTGACTATGAGCACGACTTCCTAAATATTTTTTGCAGTTGGTTTGTAGTTTTACTTAAAAATCAATAGTTATTGCCTATGTATATCTAACAATTCAATTGGGTTTTGAATAAAAGAAAATTATCGTTTTTTTATGTTTTAAAACTTGAACACAAATTGTATAAATAGTCGATGCGAAAAACTCTTAAATTTTTTTTTCTAAAGTATTAATAAACAATTAAACATTGATACAACTAACTTTTAAGCATCTGTGGCACTGAACAATATTCTATCATAAAATTGTTACTTGTATACACTTCAGGGGATGTATCGTGCTAACAAACCAAAATTTCTCCAAAAATAACCAAAATATCTGGATTTATAGGACCCGCTGTACTCGCTCTTGTCAACTGAAAATCAATAGGGTACATCTGTGAGACACCTTAAACAATATTCAATCATAAAATTGATCAATCGTATACTCTCTGGAGGTTGTATCGTGCTAACAAACTGAAAATTCTCCAAAAATGACAAAAATTTAGTACTTCAAGTACCATAGCACCCGTTGTAGTGGCTTTAGTGAGCTGAATACCTATTGATATTTTATCTTCGAGACGCTCTGAATAATATCCAATCATAAAATTTTTCATTTGTATATACTCCGGAGGCTATATCGTGCAAACAAACTGAAACTTCTCCAGAAATGACAAAAATATCGTACTTAAAGTACTGTAGCACCTGTTGTACTGGCTCTGGTGAGCAGAATATCAATAGGGTTCATGTGTGTGATGTCCTGAATAATATTCAACCATAAAATTGGTGACTTGTTGAGCTCCAGAGGCTGTATCGTGCTAACAAACTGAAATTTCTCTAAAAATGACAAAAAAGTCGTACTTCAAGTACCATAGCACCCGTTGTACTAGCTCTGGTAAGCTGAAAATCAATAGGGTTCATCAGTGAGATGTCCTGAATAATATTCAATAATAAAGTTGGTGACTTGTTGAACTCCGGAGGCTGTATCGTGCTAACAAACTGAAATTTTTCAAAAAATGACAAAATGTGTTACTTCAAGTACCATAGCACCCGTTGTACTGGCTCTGGTAAGCTGAAAAGCAATAGGGTTCATCTGTGACATATCCTTAACAATATTCCATCATAAAATTGGTGACTTATTGCACTCCGGAAGGAAAAGTGGCCGACGACAATGACGACGACGACGACGACATACACACAGGATTTTTTTTCTAAAAACCGTTTTCCGTGTTGTTGTTGATGGAAAACGTAAAAATAACTCCAATTTTTTTTTCAAAATTCCAACTTTTTTTGGGGTCAACCAATACTTTTCTCGCATATTAGATAGGTTGGGCGGAGAAGTAAAAAACACGTGACTTAGTCCAGGAGGAAACGGCGCATGAGTACCGAAAACTATTCCACCTCAATTTTTTTAATGCGATTCTCTTTGAATTGCCCTACTGATGATATAAATGCATGTTGTCATGGGGCAACCTAGTGCCATATTGTTTAAACCGAAATTGTTTAAGCAATTGGAAGGAATTGTTATTTTTCAACCGGACAATTTTTTTTATATTCTTAATTGAAATACAAATCAAAAAGGTACTATGACTTTTCACGATAAAGTTAATATTTTTAGAGGTATGGATTTTTAAAGGTTCGAAAAATCTCAAATTTGAGTACTTTTGACCCATGAAAAATATATTAAAAAAATAAAATACAATATAAATAATAATTTTTTTAAATTCTTTATACAATAGTTAATAATATTCTTAATAGTTGTTTATACCTTTTTTTTAATTGTTAATTTCGCGTGCTCACAAGTATGCGTCGCTACCTTTAAGTATCGCCGTCTCTATCTGACTCATGCGCTGCATCGACCTCTCTGTATCCTCAATCAGTATTTATCATTTATCTAAGAAACCATTACCTTCATCAAGATTGGTTAAGAGAGCAATGTTATTAATAATTAAATTGTCTACAATTTGTTTTTAACAAAAGTAATTTAAGTATGAATCGGAACATGTAATTAAGATTACTTTTTTGTTATTATCATAGTAATTTATGCATTTTTATCAACAACAATAAGATATAATGGTATTTGAAACATTTTTGGAATCACAATTATATATAAATAATAAGCTTTTGCTCAAAACATACATTTGGATAAATGCATTGAATCCGGAATATAAAACATTAGATTTTACGAATTTCGGATACAAACTAGAGAATGATACTTTGCTAATACCTTTATTTATAAACAACAGCCCATTTCCAACTGATCAAAATCTAATGTTTTATATTCCGGATTCAATGCATTTTTCCAAATGTATGTTTGATCAAAAGCTTATTATTTATATATAATTGTGATTCCAAAAAAATTTCAAATACTATTATATCTTATTATTGTTGATAAAAATGCATAAATCACTATGATAATAAAAAAAAAGTAATTTTAATTACATGTTCCGATTCATACTTAAATTACTTTTGTTAAAAACAAATTGTAGACAATTTAATTATTAATAACATTGCGACGCATACTTGTGAGCGCGCGAAATTAACAATTAAAAAACAGGTATAAACAATGAAATTTTCTTAAATCTCTATTAAGAATATTATTAACTATTGTATAAAGAATTTAAAAAAAATTATTATTTATATTTTATTATATTTTTTCAATATATTTTTCATGGGTCAAAAGTACCCAAATTTGAGATTTTTCGAACCTTTAAAAATTCATATCTCTAAAAATATTAACTTTATCGTGAAAAGTCATAGGACCATTTTTACTTCTAATTCAATAAAGAATATAAAAAATTTGTCCGGTTGAAAAATAACAATTTCTTCCAATTGTTTAAACAATTTCGGTTTAAACAATATGGCACTAGGTTGCCCCATGGCAACATGCATTTATATCATCAGTAGGGCAATTCAAAGAGGATCGCATAAAAAAATTGAGGTGGAATAGTTTTCGGTACTCATGCGCCGATTCCTCCTGGACTAACTATGAATGAGTCACGACCAATCGCCATGTTTGTGAAGTGATATTGTAAAAAGCAATTCCACAATTGTACAGTGCCAACGGCTTCTACACGTGAATTGACTAAAAATATACGAAATTGTTTATAACAGATAATTTTATTTAGACATATGTGATGAAGGATTTGTAAAGGCTAATTTCGATAATATATAACAGAAAAACCATCCTACATAGACAATTTCGTATTAGACATAACCTAACGCGTTATGAAAATATCAAAAATCTAAATTAAACCGAATCAATTCATTATTTAATCATTTTAAATTATTCATTTAGAAATTTTTTGATGCTATGACTTTTAAAAGTTATGATTTGGGCTTTAATTGAAACATTACATTTACCGAATTCTAATTATTCATTTTTTTTTATTACATACATAATTATTAATTACTAGAAAATTATACCATACATACATCAAAATGATCTTCACACACAAAAAATTGACGTTTTGGGATTAGGTCGTCGCACTGCTTGAAACCATTTATTTTGACGTTTATGATCTTTTCGAACATTTGAAAACATTTTTTTGGGGAGTTGTTTTTGTAGATTTGTAGTATGGTACGGAATAAGCAAAATAGCTTTTAAGGTTCGAATTTTTTTTATATATTCATCAATATATTGACGATAATATAATATCAAGATTTTATCAGTTAAAAGTCAAAACACTTCATCAGCTGTGTGCTACAATGAATAGAAATTAACATTGTAAAGTCACGCGCATTTGGGAATAGGGATGTTGATTGTATCCAAATAAAAATATTATTTTAACGTAAGGTGGTAGCTTTTATCGAAGAAGTGCTAGAAAACCGAATAGGTCTTCTTATTGTTAAGCCAGTTAATTATTATTTAATGAATAAAATTTAAATAAATCAGTCTCAAGTCACGTGACATTGAATACCGATCAGAGTATATGACGTAATTTGTTCACAAACATCATCTCACGCTCTCCGTTTATAAAGGTTATATATGGGTGCGTTCAGATAACATAACTCATAACTCAACCGTTGAGTGAGCGCTCACTGAGCAACGAATGGTTGACGTATGTATTCTGTTCAATTTAGGAAAGTATAAATATTGAAAATTTAAAATTATGGCTAGATACCATCGAGAAACAGAAATGTTCGAAGTTTTTATGTTTTAATAGGGGTTGGATGTTTAGAGAATTGACCCTGATATAGGATATAGTTCCTCTGCAGGTCTGGGGTTGGGGGTGTTTGCTGTGGTATAGTTTGTGCGGCGAGCAGTTGAGTTTTGAAGGGCGACTGAAAATATAATAAAGTAGTAAAAATGTGTCTTGAACGGGGCGAAGGAAAGGTGTCAGGAATTGATTTTTATTAAGAAGTTGCGTAGAATTGAGAGCGGGCGAGTGGTTTCTCGATAGAAAATGACTGGAGAGAAAAGCCGACTCGGTTAGCAACGAGGGTTGATGTTGGAAGAGAAGCGTGGTTTTAAAAGTGCCTGGAATTGGGTATAAAAAGTGTCTAGGATTGGATGGATTTGTGGTGTCATGAGAGACGACGAACCACGCTATGTTGCTAATAGTTAGTTAGCGGCTGAGGCCAGGTGTGGATTTGGGGTTTGGACATACCATCTAATTCTTGTATATATTGTAGCAGATGCTTTAAGTCGAGCTATTGAAATAGGGAATGAACAAACAAAATTTCAAATTGGAATAAATCAATTATATCAAACAGAAGGTATATTTACATTGGAAAAAGTAGTTATAGAATGTCTAAAAATATATATTGAAGAAGTAGGAAGACCTGAAAGAATTATACCATGCTACCTATTTTGAAAGCGAAAAACTCAAACAATATTGTAATAGCCAACATATATATTTAAATTTATTAGTATTAGAAAGCCTAGTTCCAACCCAGCTCAAAGATATATCAAAGAAATTTGAAAATATTTAAGAATACTAATAGGGATGATCAGATGATTAAAATTGAAGATTTTATAAATAATTTACCACATGGGGTAACAGGTGAAAACCCTGTTTATTTAATGAAAGCCACTCAACCAAAACGACACTGGATTGTTAATCGAGATACTATCCTAGAAAATACATTGAAAAAGGTTAATTTAAGGATAAGGAGGAATGCTGAAAGATACATTCGAAATCAGGATAAAAATATGAAGAAGAAAACTAAATTTGATAAGGGGGAATTAGTTATAGTCAAGGCGTTACAAACATCCAAGAAAAGAGAAGAACAGTATATAAAATTACAATTGCCATTTGAGGGACCTTACGAGGTATTTACAGAAAATGCCCAGAGCAGTTATAAATTGGTATATCCTGGTACAAATATGATAAGGGGGATTTTTAATATAGAATCAATTTTATTCTCAATAAAGATATAAACTAGAAAAATGAGGAATGGATGATATTATGTCACTAACTTGTATATAGATAAAATTAAGTGGATATAATTAGGTAACGTATAGGATAATATAAGTAGCTTAGTGTATAGAAAATTAGGGACATAATAAAATATGGGTATACAAATAATTATTAAGAAAGAATGAATTATATGAAATATTCACTTTATCAAGAAATAAATTAGGAGAGTATGAGATAGAGAGGAAGATAGAGTAGATTTTCACATCTTTTAAAAGAGTTTAATGAACTGAAGTATAAAAAGTAATATCAATGATCTAACAGGGATAAGAGCAGTGTTTTATATAAAGTAAAGTATAAGAGATGTACTGTTCATGTCAATGAAAATTTTTATAGGAGATACGGAGAAATAGTTAAATGGAATAAGGAAATTAATACTTATATAGTTTATGAAATGATTAATTATTATTAAATATGTGTATGGTAAGTGAAGTATTATGTAATGTATATATATATATATATATATATATATAATGAAGTTAATGAAGTATAATTATGATATATGAATATGAGTATGAATATGTATAGGAGGCAAAGTATTAAAGGAAAGATATGAACATTTGAATTGACATGGATAAGGTAATTGGGGGGAAGACGCGTAACATTTTTTTAAAAATAAAAAAAAATAATTAACTTTATACAAAACTTACAAAAACTGTGTATTCTATTACAAATACAATAAACAAATGATTAAACACAAAAAAGTTTTTATTTTCTTAAAAATAAACGAAAAAGTTGGATAAACATTGACAGCTGTCATTTCGACAACTTACCCCAACTACGGGGTAAGATGCCGACAGACTTGGGGTGAGATGACAAATTTGGGGGTGTGATGCCATAGACAGAAAACATTGTATTGGCCATCATACTCCAGCTAAAGTGCCATCTTACACCAAGTCTAAAGTTTTGAATGTTTTATTCAGTGACTTTTGCGCAGGGATCGCAAATATTCGGCCCCGAAGCACAGGTTTCGTGTAGCCACTTGTTGCATACCACACAACAAATCCAGTCAACTTTGGGACCCTTTTTGTCAAAGTAGAAGCCATCGCAAATTGCACAGAAGTCGTCCTTGTCACTGTCAGGTTCATCAGAGCTATGGTCTGAGACAATATTTTCATCTCCACTGACTTCTTCACTACTGCTATCGTGTGCCACATTCTTCTTTTTTTTGTTACCTTTTTTACGAAGTTTCTTCTCTAACTTAGCTGCCTTCCCTTGTTGATTCTTTTGTTTTTCTTCAATTTTTTTGCGTTTCTTTTGGCGGTAGTCAGGAGAAGTGAGGACTTCTGCATGTTGTTTTCTAACGTTTGGCCTACTAGGACCAACTACGGATGGAATTGGTGCAATATCATCAAAATTTACTACAGCTACGTCGCCGCTATGTTCGTCAGAGTTTTCTGCATCGACATGTTCCACTTCTTCCTGTGAATTTCCAGTTGGGTCTCAGCTAAAGCATATGCATGGTCGGGAATTGCAACTTTGGAGCATGGATAAATTCCACAAGCCCGAAATCCAGAAACACCATTCTGAACCATTGCGGCTTGAGACCACGCTTGGTTTAATAGTTCCCCAAACTGATACCTGTAAAGCACAAGAAACAAATAAATCTCTTTCAAACTTATTTACTTAAATCAAATTACCTAGTTATTCGACGCCCTGGATGATTTCTTATCCACTGATTACAAGTGCTATTCCAGAAGGTCTTTAAAGGTTTAAAAAATGAACGGTCGAGAGGCTGAAGCCAGTGAGTCGTATGACTTGGTAAGCAAACCACATGAATTTCATTTTCAGCCAAAAAGTCCAAAAGTTCCACGTCATTACAATGAGAAGCATGACCATCTAATATTAGTACTGCAGGCCCTGGTTTCTTACGAGGCAAAAAATGGTCTTTAGCCCATGATGAGAAGATACTGGTTTTCACATAGGCGGACTCTGGAGACATCACTACTACCGATCCAGGGGGCATGTTATCTTCAAACTCCTTTTTTTTGTTTTTGCCTTTAAATATTACGTAGGGAGGCAAAAAGCTACCTTTTGCATTACAGCAAGCGATGACGTTAACTGTTTCTCCTTTTTCTGAGCTTGTGACCGACTGAACATCTCTAGCTCCTTTTGTGGCTACGACTTTGGTAGGTTTATTGCATAATTGCAAGCCAGTCTCGTCCATATTGAAAATGTTTGCCGGTTTATCAAACAAATTGAGCGTCGTAAATGTATCGTTCAACATTTGGAAGTATGGATCTACTTCTGCGGCAGACATACCAAGTGAACGAGCAATTGAACGACCTTGAGCTACTGTCATAGTTAGGGTTGGGTGTCGTTTTAAAAAAAGTTTAAACCAATCGTAGCCTGCTAATTCTTTTTCTTGGTTAAATCTACATTTTAACCCATTCCTTTGCGAAAAGGTAAAAGCAAGGTATCTTACGTCTCTTGAAGTTGGAGCATAGCCAATTTTTTCTAACCGTTTTATATAAGACACCAGTTTAAGTTCATTTTCAATACCTAAGGACGCGGTTGGCCCAAGACTGCTCTTTTCAAGATTGTTATTCTTTACACGTCTCATCAAGGTTCGTAGAGGGATTCTATATTCTTTAGCAATCGCATTTGCACTCAGGGTTGGCTGCTGACGTAAAGCATTTGCAGCTGCTCTAAGGTCTTCTTCAGTCCATTCGCCTCTAGTTGATTTTCTGACGTACGTTCGTGGCATTTTACCTAAAACAAACAAGATAAATTAAGAAACTATTCAATTAGACGTATTGAAAGGAAACCACTAACCAAAATAGACGCAAACCTGAGAAAAAACAAGAGTTACAAAGTTTACAGTGCAATTAAGATAAGGCATCTTACCCCACACGGATCTAGGCGTTCTACCCCATCCCGTAGGTATAAGATGCCAAACCCACAAATCAAAATAACAAAACCTTTTTTCTCATTCAAAATAGGACAGGAGTATTGTAATGAATGCCAAAACCCTACATAAATTATATTAGCACAAACAAAAAACATTTAACACTGTATATCACATAATTAATTTCTATCGTAAAAAACTTACAGGCATAAAAAAACACAACATCACCTCAAGGAGCAGTTGCATGCACTTAAGCGCTTCGAAAACTATGATGTTCTCTAATAATAAACACAATAACAACGTAGCCGTGTATGTGGCGCGATCTATTGAGTATTGTCCAAAATACTTAGATTAGACATCTTCCCTCTTTTGGCATCTTCCCCCCAATTACCTTACAGGTCGAAAATATTTTTATGAAATATATGAAATTTCTAAATAAATAAAAAAAATAGTGTTGGACATAAGCTAGTGAAAGTATATGATTGAAAAATATTGATAATTAGAATGAAAGATGTGAATATTTATTTAGGAAGGGAATTTCAAAAAGAAAGGGAAATTTAAGTTGTGTAATCTTAATCGTGATATGATTCGTATTAAATTGCACAAATAAGACAAAAGGGTTTTTAATTTAGAATCAAGCTATAAAATTAGTTAATAATTAATATTATGTCACTAATTTGTATATAGTTAAAATAATTTTAAATAAATTAGAAACTAGGAATTTAATAATAGGTTAAGAATGCAAATATGATATTTAAGCTAATAAAATAGGAATAAAAGAAATCATTTACTGATTATCACCATACATTATATAGAGTTATAATAACAAATTGAAAGTGGAAATTGAAATTAGAAGAAGCTATTTAGGAAGATACCTTTTCAAATTTAAATTTGAGGGGAGTTGTACTGATATAATGGGTTTAGAAATCAAATTAACGGAACGTAAGTTGTATCAGTAGACACAACTTATATAATATATAAAGAAATTCATTCAACACATAAGTGAAATTAGCTATTTTATTCTTAAACATTCTATATATGGCATGAGAAAAAGAACATAACGATGGTAAATATGATAAGCAATAATATAAGTGTTTTAAATGAAACTCACGGTTTCTAGTTAATTCCACAATATAATAAAAGTTATTGAAAATTCTAAAAAATTGACAATTGTTTCGATAAATCAATATCATCGTCAGAATGACAGAAGTTATATTTTATTTGATGCCTACCTGATGTTTAGTAGTTATTTTTGGCGATGATATTGATTTATCGAAACAATTGTCAATTTTTTAGAATTTTCAATAACTTTTATTATATTGTCGAATTAACTAGAAACCGTGAGTTTCATTTAAAACACTAATATGAGCAGATTCCACGAAGTAAGGGTCGAGACAGTTAATTTCAATAATATAAGTCATACCTTTATAAACATGTCTCTCAAGGTCATTACACTATGCACATATGATCGCATTCTGAACATTGATACAGTAACGTTTGAATAATTTTAAAATATATATCTTTATTATCTGAAAAGAAATCAAAATTAGAATAACAATTAATAATAGATCACTATTATTTTTTTATATATCACAATTAAAGAACAGAACATGAACCATATGATGGAACACGTATTGATTCACCGTACGGAATACGGCAGGGTCTAATGACAGACAAATGTTGGATTGAGAAAATTTTACAATAGGATGTGACGTAAATAATAGAATTTATTGCCAACATAAAATTGATAGTAATTTAAAAACTTGAAATGTAAAAACTAAATATTTAAAATGATAAAGTGTTTATTAAGGATAAGCAGATGATGAGATAGTAAATTTAAAAATAAGCAATTACATATATGGCATTCCATGAATTAGATTATAGAATTTATGTCAGTGACGAGTATAATAACACCTATAAACAGGTGAAAATTGATAAAATAAGGGTATTATCGCCGTATAAAAGGACGAATTATGGGATTTTGGGAAAAGAATAAACTAAGTGCAGTGTAAAAAGTATCCTCCAAGACATGAAGAACTATTTGCCAATTTTGAACAATTTATATACGAACAATCAATTACTGTCAAAGATTTATCAGTAAGTGTGCTATGAATTTCCTGTTTGGAGGAAGTTGCTGATTCGAAAACAAAAAGGAATCGGGCGTCGGTTTTTGGAGAGAGAACAGCTTGTTGCTGGAGTCAGAGAAAGTTTAGCTAAAATTATAGTGAAATTCGTCATTAAAATAAAATTAGTTTCATCAATCGATAAAAATAAGTGTCAAATTAGTGTGAACGAGTTTTCCACGCCAGGAAAGGAACATTTCTTGTTAAAAGAGAAATAAAGAAAATTGGTCGTAGTTCCAGAACATCAGCGTCAGTGAGGACATTTTGAAAATAGGACAAAAAGGTCACTGATTTCATTTCTTTGGGTCCCAAAGTAAAACGTTTGGTTAAAAAATGATCAATTAAATAATTCAAAAAAAATTTAATGAAAAGCCTTTTAATATAAACTGCTAGAAAACATTCATAAGAATTCTAACTATATTAAATGAACTTTTACTTACTTGAATTTTATTGTCGTATTAGTTGATAAAAATATTTCATCATCCATAATTTGTACTAATGCATGTATTTGATTATAATAATTTCCACTTTCATCACCTATCTTTGAATCCATATATGTAGTTGCGATATTGTCGAATCTTATCCTATTCTTTCAGTTTTGTATATATATATATATATATATATATATATATATATATAATCTTTGTAAATAGCTTACATGTATCGTCGAACACAAGTGATAAATATCACGTAAAAACTTGAGTCAGCTGAGGAATGTATCGCGCGTATAATCATATGCGCAGACGCTGGCAAAATTTCCGGTTCACTATATGTGTTGAGGGCGCATGATTTCTATATCAGTGGCGATACAATATTTAAACTTTTATAATTGTTAAATTAAAGAGAAATCAAATCAAAATTTTTTTTAAACATATGTCATTGTTATTTGTATTTTATTTACCATCCATAAAAGAATAAAAAATTAATAGCCAATTACAATTATTCTAAACAAAGTATATACATAAGATTAAAAAAAGGAAAGAAGGTTTTGATTATTATTGAATTGAGTTATTGGCAGCCTGAACCCAGAGAGAGAGAGAGGAGTCTTTATGCCCCAGCTTTTATGTAATAAGGAGCCGAAGGTAAGTTTATAATATAAAAGCCTTGATTATAAAACGAACTAATAATAACAATTAATAAAAAAAGGTACATTATTATAAATTATCGCAACAACGAAGCTGTATAAAAACAGCATTATTATAATTTATATATAATAGAACGGATTCTAAGTTGATACCATTTTGACGCATGCGTTTATAATAATTCATAACTGATTCAGGAATCATCCGTGAACTATGTGTTCGAATCAACCTTTTCATTACACGTGAGCAAAATAAATACACAAGCGTATAATCGGTTGCATACGCTGAGCTCAATGTTTTCATGTAATCACTTATTATAATATAATTGGGATAAAATCAAATTATATAGATTATGAGACAGAAATTTCTAATAGATCATCAAGACTTACACCCAAAAACAAAAATTAAAATATGATTATTAATCTATGTACATCAGGAGTCATAAGTTTTGGTGTGGAGTTACAAATTTCTCCGTTTTTCATTAATAAAAAAAGTACACTGTTCTAATTTTTTGGGAGAATTATATTTCAAGATTGTGGAACAGATAATATTTAGCACACGGGAACATGCCTTTTTCTCACTTGTCATTTCTGGACGCGTGAGAAGAAAACATACTTTGCTCTCTTGTACTGGAACCCAATTGTAGCAGCTGTACAAAATCACGGGATCCGCAGCCAACACGATCCGTATTACATCTTTCTCCTATCCAAGCAATATTTGTAGGGTGTCTAGAAACTCTCCTGCCAAACGCAAACCACAGATACTAGATGCGTTTTTATGTCCATCTAGCTTAATTAACCTGTATTCAAAAGTTCCTTCTAAGCGAGCTAAAGCTCTTTGAATATGAAGCTGTTAAGTCAGTTTTTTGGGCATATCTCAAAAAACTGCTACCTATAAACATCAAATTTAGTACATTGTATATCCCTGCAGTGATAAATTGATTACTACAAACCAGCGTTTTCTATTTTCGTCACAAGCGTTCAACGTGCTGGGACGGGCGGATAAATTTGGTTAAATGTTTTGACAAATTTTACAGTGAGTTCAAAAACTATAAGGTATTTTCCAAAAAAAATGATCTTTGAATTCGCTATTATGATCCGTTTTCGAGAAAACTCAATTCCTTAAATTTACCGTAAAATTTGTCAAATAGATGACAAAAAATTTAATCAAATTTACCCGTTGCCCTTCCCCCCACATTGAACGCTTGTGACGGCAATAAAAAAGGCGGGTTTGAAGTAAACATTTGATCACTGCAGGCTTATAACATGTACAAACTTTGAAATTTGTAGGTAGCGGTTATTTTCAGTTATGCATAATATATAGACTTAACAGCGTCATCTTCAAAGGGCGCTAGCTCGCTTGGGAGGAACTTTTGGATAAAGGTAAATTAGGTTAGATGGACATAAGATCACATCTAGTATTTGTAGTTTGCGTTTGGCAGTAGAGTTTACGGTCACCAACCAGGCAGAAAGTCATATACATACATTTTTAAAAAATACTGGATTTTTTTTGTTTATAAGGTAGAACCAATTATGATAAGTTTCAAAAATTAATCCAGTATGTTTGTTAAATACATATGCAATTTTTTAAAATTGATGATGGAATGGAGGAAAACTATTACCAGTAAATTCGAAATTAGCTTGAAAAGGCGCTAATAAATCAATTATATTTGTTGTAAAAAGTCATTTAATTTTGATTGCATAGATAGAAATACAAACCGTACGTTGATATATTTTATCTAACTTCAACTAAGAGTGAAATTGGAGAGTTTTTTTTATAAAATATAATAATGTCAGGTCCAAAAACATTACTTTAGTTGAATCTCTTTGGTCAGCTCAGTTATCAATGACTGTGACCACAAATTAATTCAAGGAATAACTACCATTCTAACCAAAAACATTCTTTAGTTGAAGCATAACCTAATTACACCTTCTAGGATGTAAGAAATCTGCTGGTGACATTCTCCCTATAAGTGGTAGTTCAATTATATTGTCATAAATAGACAATTTAATTGGTTACGGTCTTCATTAAAGAGAGGAAATCATGTGAGTATTGAATTATTGCATTACAAACATATTATATTGTTTCAAAAATAAAATCATTGTTTGGTGCAAAGCTCATCGCGCTACGTTACAATTATTTTCAATGCAACAGTGCGTAAGCTCGTTAAAATCTGAAGTTCTATTTTTGTTTCTCAGATACAAAAGAAAGAATGGATTTACTTATTTTATGGATGAAATTGTGATAGTGTTTTAAGGTACATGCATAGATCTACTTATTTTATTTAAGTTGTAAAGAGGAATCTTGGTACAACATTGAACCCATTTTTTTGTTGAATTTATAAAATTATGAAAGATTTGTATTATACATGATATTATATTATAAATTAAATAAAGTTATCCGGTTTCAACTTGATGATGTCTAGAAAATTTAAATTCTTTACTATTGTCACCATTATTCGAACAGTTACCATAAACGCACTGTAGTAGTAACAACGCGAATTAGAACAGATATTTCAAATTTCTGAATTTGATGGAATTGAAAAGTATTTCAATTAATTCATATTTTTGGCTCATTTGTATACAGCAGAATCTGTCCTAAAATTGTGGTAAGTGTTATAAGAATGTTATAGGTCTTTTGACATTTTTATTCCACAGTTAATATAATTATTTGTTATTGTTTATACATATGTTTTATTTAACAATGAAATGAAAAGTACTTTAGGATATTGGCTTAAAATCATTAATCTGGAGGATAAATTATATTCGATAACTTATTCATAAAAATGTTTGTCTGAAATGATGCAACTATCTGTGGTGTGAGACAGTAGTGTCACTTGAGAATCTCAGAAAATAGTAACCATTCATATTAATAAGGATTTTTTTAGTTTAGCAAGTTCACCAGATAGCCGGTCGGTTTAATCAGTTTCCAAATACAAACATTTGAAATTTCTAAACAATACATCAAGGAATAAACTTTTTTATATATTCGAGTAGTAGAATTTTGACTAATTATACTTATATTTTAGACAATATACCATGCACAGGTAAGGAGGTATTCATTAAATAATTATTATGACGATGATAATGACTACAATGTAGCTAATTGCACACTAGGGGAAAGGTGTATAAAACGATCCCCCTAACAAAAGTCATACTAGTCACATTTGAGGTATGGATGAGATATTACTTTTATGGATGAGATATTACTTTCATAAATATCCGTTCAAAATAAAATTCCTGTGTTTAACTAGTATCCCTCATTCACATTCACTTCCTAATGTAGTGAATTTTTTATTGCAAAATGGCAGTAGGTGAAAAAAATAATACAAAATATTACAAATGCATCATTTTGTACATTAGGGTGTACAATATGATCCCTCCGGGATCATTTTACTAACCACTTACGAAACAGATTTATTTAATCTGGATTGAAATTAAATACTATTCTAACAAATTATAAAAACAAAATATATTCTTCTTTTAATAGAATATAACGTTTATATGAACACTATAGATATTGGTAAACTATCTTTTAGTCAAGTCTTGAATTTTTGCGTATATTTTTGATGCGAATATCACGGCAAAACTCACAGGTATAATCATAAGCGTCATCACTTTCAATCCCAGCACACTCTTCATAACCCCATTTCGTACACATGATGCAGCATTGCTCTGTCAACTAATCCATCCGATTTAGGGCCGGTTTTACAGTAGCGGTATAAACGAAG
The DNA here is from genome assembly GCA_963921935.1 of Galeruca laticollis. Classification (NCBI taxonomy): domain Eukaryota; kingdom Metazoa; phylum Arthropoda; class Insecta; order Coleoptera; family Chrysomelidae; genus Galeruca; species Galeruca laticollis. The sequence continues at coordinate 132,809,894 of OY998180.1, forward strand.
AGTAAGCCTATTCTCGGTATAAGATGTATTTTGGTGTTTTACAAAGCAGGTATAAATTTAACCACGGAATAAAATTCTCGGAAGGAGTAGTATAAGCTATACCATCAACGAACAGGCAGATTACTCTACTAATAACCTTAAAAATTGACGTTTACGCAGGTATATAAATATTGTTATGTATGGGTTTATTCATATATACTTTGTAAACACGCACTTTTATTTTTTCTTTGTGGTGAACCTTGTAAATTATGTGTGAAAAAAGAACGCGTTGTAGCAATTTTAGTGCTACTGAAATGGAAATACTATTGGATTTGGTAGAAAAACATAAAAATATCATTGTTATGTTAATGTTTTTCTATTTATATAAACATTATTATGCATACTTGTTTTATTTTGTAGAATGCAAGTTAACTGATGCAGTTACTAACAAATATTAGGAGCTGTGTTGGCAAACCCTCTGTCAACAATTTAATGCTGCCTCTGACACAGGTAGAACATCAAAAATGTTAAGAAATAAATGGGATGTCTGGAAAAAGAGTAGCAAGAAAGAACAAGCTTTTCTAAAGAATAGTTTATATAGTACTGGAGGGAGTACTGGCCCTAGTGATAGTAAATTAATTGTGTGGACTATAAGAGTTTTGGCTATACTAGGAGCTACAGGAACAGAGACTACAAATGAGTTCGACAGTTATGAAATAGGTAAAATCCTAGTTTTGTTATATTAATGTACTTGATTGATATCTATTACTTTTTAGATTTTGATAGCTCACATATTGAAGAGGAGAAAGATACAAATAATCAAGCTCCAACTTCTCAAGGTTCTTTGGCATATTATAATTTAGTTTTTCCAGAAGATTCTGTCATATCTGAGAATGTAATTGGCATAAAAAAGCATCAAATTCCTACCTATTTCAGATTTGATTCTGCTGTGTTGACAAGGATAACTGAATGGACGTAATTATAAAATATATCCTCTATATTTAATCAAAACTAGTTTTAAGTAGTATTGCAGTATGTAAGTAAAGAATAAAGTTATAATTTTAACTTAAATGATTTGTTTATTTATACATCCCAAAGAAAGAAATGAAAATATCAAACAAAAGTTTCCATATATAATTAGTCTAGTATATTACAATAAATTTAAGAAATGATTATTTATTAAATCTAATCTACGTATATTATTTTCTATTTGTATATTTTCATTATTATTTTCGTTGTCAACAATTTCAATATCTTCCTCGTGATTTTACATTTCTGGTAGCACATTTCTTTGTATAAAGAATAATAAAATACCGATAAAAAATAATAAACACACTTTTACTTTTAAGGTTAAAAACGAAGAAATAGATGACAAATGATAGGAGATATCGATTTATATGAACTACTTTTTCATTACTCCTAGAATTGCTATACCGGTGTAAAAAGCATTGTAAAACCAACTGCTGTTATACCAGGAATAAATTCTAGCATAACTTTACTCCAAGAATAACTATACTGTTATTTATACCTAGTATAAACCTCTCTTGTAAAACCGGCCCTTATTAGAGGGAAAATATATCATTTCCTGGCCGACTTTCAACAAAAAAGCACTCGTTTTCGTTAGGTCTACAAAATGGTGGTAGAGGTGTCAGTTTTAATGTGATTGTTTAATGTGAACCATCGTAATTTAACTAGTTCATATTTTAATTATTCGTAGTTCAATCCTATATAACACAATGAAATCTAACCTCAAATCGGAGGTAAGTACACACCTGTTGTGGATCCTTCTCCTTTTATATCTCTTTTGTTAACTACAGTATCTAACTGCTGTTTTTTCATTTTAGTGTCCCTGATGATGAGGACAATCATCCTCGAAAGCTTGGAAATTTTCCGTTAAGAGTACACTTTATTCATCTTTATCCTCCTTATATATATATATATATATATGCTAATTAATGATTTATTTGATTGTATAATTGCTTAATTTGTTTTTGTTCAAAAGATATGTTAATTCATTTTTGTAAGAGAAATATCAGTCTAGTCTTTGAATTTTGTGTAAGAAATAAAATTAGTTTACGAAAACTCATTTTCAGTTAATTATAAGTTAAGTGGCGGAGTCAGTAGGATAGTCAATCGAAAGTTAAAGCATATAACATTAGGTTCGTTTCTAAAATTTGTTGACTATTCGAAAAACCGTTAATAATTATAGTATTTGGAAAATTATAATTCGTGAACTATTCGATGAATTAAAAATACTTGAAGTGATTGACTCTTCTGAACCAACAGAGCAATTGATGGAAGAAAAGTGGAAGAAAAAGGAACGTAAGATTGTTAGATCATGAAGTTAATTTAATGGAAGAACATAAAGACACGAGGTGAAAGTGCTTCAAGTAGAAACAAAACATGAAAGTTTCCGTAAAAATAGTGGTTTTCAATGGGGATCAATGAAAAATCGTTTAAGCAGGAACAGGCAGAATTTTAAGAAAGATATGAGTTTAAGTCAGGAAAAAAATCATCACTTGAAAGTTCTTCTGTGGTAGAAAGGTCACATGAAAAATACCTGTATCTATTACAAAAGAGAGCAAGAATGGAAGGCTAATGGAAATCAAAGGACATTACAGACTGTGCAAATGATAGAATCAACAACTTCTTCAGGAAATACTTCAGGGTTTGCATTCATGGCTGGATATTTAAAAGTAAGTAAAGAAGAATAAGAAAATAAAATATTTTTTTTGTTGGACTCTGGTTTCTCCGATCATTTAATCAACCAAGTAGAATTGACGAAGAATGTTGTTATTGTAAAAAATCCAATAAAAATATCCGTAGCGAAGAACGATACATTTATTTATGCAACGAAGAAGGGAACACTTGATGTCATCAGCAATATAGGAGTCAAAAGACATATTGAAGAAGTATTGTACTCACCTGATGTCGCATACAATTTGCTGTCAGTGACGAAAATCAGGAACGAGGGTAACCTTTGACGATAAGGGAGTAATTGTCACAAATAGTGGTTAGACTGTAATAACGGGTAAGTCGATGAACAATTTAACTGTAATTAAATTTTCAATAGAAAAAGGAAATAATTTTAAATATATATATATATATATATATATATATAGTGTAGTAAAAAATGAAATGAAATATAGCATCAGCGTTTGGGTCATAAGATAAATTTTTAGAACTTAAAAATAATCATATGATAGATGATTTCGCATTATTTGATTCAGTTTTACCGAATGATAATTCATGTGAAGCTTGTATCAAGGGAAAACAATTACGATTACCATTTAATAAATGTAAAGATAAAAGTTTTATGGATAGATCATTATTTATTATACATTCTGATGTTTGTGGTCCGATTACTCCTTCAGCGATTCAAAATAAGAATTATTTTGTCACATTTATAGATAAGTATACTCATTATTGCGTAACGTATTTAATTAAGCTAAAATCAGATTTTTTTCCTATATTTAAAGATTTTGTTGCAAAAAGTGAAACTCATTTTAATAGAAAAGTTGTAAATCTATATTGTGATAATGGGAAGGAGTATTTATCAAATGAAATGAAGGCTTATTGTATTGAGAAAGGAATAACTTTTCATTTGACGTACCACGTACTCCACAACTAAACGGTGTAGGGGATTGAATGAATATAACAATAACTGAAAAAGCTCGCTCAAAGATTGTTAGCCCCGGGTTAGATAAAATATTTTGGGATGATGCAGTTTTTACAGCCACATATTTGATAAATAGAACACCGACGAGAGCCATAAAATAAAATAAGACTCCATTTGAATTGTGACACGGTAAAAAGCCAAAAGTGAAATATTTAAAAATCTTTGGTTCGACGGTTTATATTCATAAAAAAAACTAGTAAATTTGAACTTGAAGGAAGATGATCAAAGGGGATACTAGTAGGTAAATGTTAGGAGTAGATGTACTAATAAAAATAATATTGAACTGTGGGAATGTCTAATAAGAGTGCTGAGGTATTTAAAAGGCCCAAAAGACAGAAAGTTAATGTACATCAAAGGATATTACAACGATATTTTGACAGGATATGTAGATTCTGATTGGGGAGGAAATGTTACTTCAGATGGTAAAAGTATTTGTTTAAAATATTTGAACGTCGTACCATATGCTGGAATACAAAAAGGCAAACTTCAGTAGCAGCTTCCTCCACCGAGGCTGAGTATATGGCTTTTTTGAGGCAGTTAAAGATACTTTTGTTTTTGAATTAGTTAGCTAATAGTATAAAAATAATTATATCAGAACCAATAATGATTTATTAGGATTATAATGGTTGAATTAGTATTGCCAGAAATCCAGCAAGTCATAAACGATCTAAGCATATAGATATAAAATATCATTTCTCTCGAAAGCAGATTGAGAAAAAGGTATTAATTTTAAAATGCCTTTCCACATGTGAGCAAGTTGCATATATACTGACAAAATCGCTGTCAAAAGCCAAATTCATTAAGTTAAGGACTGAGATGGCCTTAGAAGATAACTAATACAGATTGCATAAATTACTTATTTAGGAATATTGAAATAGATTAATTAATTATTCGAATGTTATAGTATTCGGAAATGATTCGATAAGGATTTTTATGGGTTTTCCTTTATCCTTGCAACATATTATGAATCATTATGTGAGGGTTATAATATATAACCGGCCCACAGAGATAGTACAAGGAAGGTATGTGTTTAGCTAATTAAAATATCATTATTTAACTTTCATTTCATATCTTTTAGGTAAAATATGTATGTAGTATTTATTCAGGAGAGTAATTTTTGATGGGGCGTGTTGGAATTTTAATTTAGTTTCAACAAAAATGTGTTGCATAAACAAAAGAACTGATATTGAACACCTCAGTGTAATTTACTCTTATCTGCTAAGTACCAATACAAAATCAATAAATTTGAGCAGCAGCATTATCTATAACGAAATTTGGCATAATAATAAACCATAAATGATAATACATAAGTGGACGATGCTAGCCTAAGATATACATAACAAAGTAGTTAACATGGGGTTCAGAGAATTCTTAATATAGAGATCTCCTGGCTGCGCTGAGGACTAGTGACAGAATCGTCGGGGCTGACAGGGGACCCGATTTGATATAGTCTAGTTTTGCATTGTGGGTGCTTCGCCGTGGAGGTGTCGCAGCGGTCAATGGTGACAGAATTGGCATACTGTGATACGTCTAGGGAGTGATGCGCATAAGGCAGTTACTCTTACAGAATGAATTAAATACCAAAAATAAGCGCTTCCTTGGATACTACTAACATATTGTATATCACAAGCAGTTTCCTGGTTGTAGCGATGACTAGTGACAGGGTTATCGCGACAAGAAGGAAATCCGAGTTGAATTGATTAATTATAAGATCCTGAGTCAATTAGAGGCTGCATGGAGTTCGACCTCTTAGTCTACTGTGAGAGAGAAGACGTGTGATGTGAGAATTTGGTGCAGTAGCCAAGACACACAAAGGCAAGGCTTAACCACACATATGTAGTTAGCACTTTGATAATTACAAATACTAACTAACCACAGAACGACACAGCAAAAGGCCACTAAACTATTTGACATTGACAAACAATAGGAAAAGAAGAATGACATTAACCTAACTAAGGGTACATTGAAAGCAACACGTGTCGGCTCATGTCAGCAATTTTGTTATGTGTGTTTTATACAATCATTGGTCAAAGATCATTTTACTATTTTAAATTGTAACGAAAGTTAAGCATCTAAGTGATAATCTCTGATATATTTTGTAAATCACTAAAATTAAAACATCATTGGTTCAACCTCACAAGGATGTAAGTAGAACTTAAAATTTCATTCAAATAAGTATTGTTAATATCTGCTTCATTCACTTGTAGCTTCCCCGAAGATGAATATAATAAAAAAATTATATTCGAGAGCTTGGATAGGATATATATAAGGATTACCCAAGCTCTCGAATATAATTTATTATATTCATCTTCGTGAAAGCTACAAGTGAATGAGGCATATGTTAACAATACTTATTTGAATGAAATTTCAAGTTCTACTTACATCCTTGTGAGGTTGAACCAATGATGTTTGAATTTTAGTGATTTACACAATATATCAGAGATTATCACTTAGATGCTCAACTTTCGTTACAATTTAAAATAGTAAAATGATCTTTAATCAATGATTGTATAAAACACACATAACAACAGATTAAAATTGGTGACATGAGCCGACACGTGTTGCTTTCAATGTGCTTTTAGTTAGGTCAATGTCATTCTTCTTTTCCTATTGTTTGTCAATGTCAAATAGTTTAGTGGCCTTTTGCTGTGTCGTATTGTAGTTAGTTAGTATTTGTAAATATCATTATCATTAAGAATAGTACAAAGTGATTTTAACTCAAACTATTCAAAATTACAGAATAACATGCATAAGAAGCTTAAAATCTTTTAGCCTGGCGGTTATATTAAAACCTATGGTGATGAGCTACAAATATCCCAGCCTGTTAAAATTGCTTGCCAATTTTGACGTGGAAACCTTTCATTGTAATCATTGTTTTCTTACTATACACATTCTTATGCTTACTTTTCTCTTATTCTTGTCTGAACTGTTATTTTGTTTGAAATTATAATGAACATATTTCTTTTTGCTCTGATTAAAGAAATATATTTGAAAGGAAATTGTTATAATGTGTCTGTTAATGCCGGAAATATGAAAAATAATTGATGGAATGTATTTCTAGTGGTTTCATAAAAATATAGCACATCATCGACGCAACGTATAAACAAAATAAAAGAATCCATAAGGATCCTACCTCGTGAAGCTATATTGCTGTCCGTTATCCAGGCGCCTGGGATGGTTGAGGATATGTTCTGGCACACATTTTCGGTTGGATTTTGTCTGAACGATTTTTATCACTTTTTGTATCGAAACTATTCTACAAAGTTTTATGTATATGCTACTGATTCTGTGAGTATGTGGACGTTTTCCTCCAACATACGCCAATGATGTGTGTTACGCGGCAAAATTTAAAAGTATAAGATATTACTTAACAGTGTCCTGTAACGAGAATGAGACTTTTCACAATATTATTCGTAAATTCTGCAAGCAACATTATTAAATAGCATATATGTTCGTATTTTAGAACATTTCATAAACATCACTCGAAAATGATAATGGAATATTTTGTTTATCAACAGGTAACATAAAAGTTAGAGGACGGGCTAGAGGATTGGAGAGAAAAAGAAACAGAGTAAAAATGGATGTACAGAGAATTTCATGTATTTATGAGGTTCACGTGTGTTTATAGTGATTTTTGATAATTTGTTTTTGGTTATCGTCTGTATGAGTACGGTTGATAGACCGGCTCGATGTTGGGGTAAACTCATTATACATTGAGTGTTGCTTTGAATGATTCCAGTTTTCTTTATTGTACTAGCACGGGTTTAACTCAGGTGTTGGAGCTGGGATAAATATCTGTTGTTACTTCCGATTAGTTGCTTTCATTCTTCTCTGTTCTAGCTCTAGTACTTCTAGCTGTTATACCTGACATATTCCTGTATTTTCAGGGTAATTACTACCTCAATTTATACAGCGTAAGGTAGTAAACGGCATTCACGACATTCAGTAGTTATGCGAAATATGACGTTGATACCCAGAGTGCAACATTATTCGACTTGTCGAGTTGAAGTCCTCTGAGAACAAGTGCATTCAATTCATCCCCTTTATGTGAGTAAGTTAGCGATGCACTTGATCTAAAAGGCTTTCTTGACGTCTTGTTTGAGTAAACAAATGGTCCCGCAAATAACATGATTTGTTGAGAGTTCGTTTGCTTTTTGGATACAGATTTAGAGTCTGCTGCGCTGAATAGTTCTTTGTTGTGGATCCGGTTCGTCGTTTTTTAATAAACTGACTGGATGATTTGAATTTATATATTTTCTGTCATATTATATTTATGTTAGACTTTACAAATAATATGTGACGCTCAAAGTCTATAATGATGACACGACCATCAAGACAAGCTGAAACTGTTTTTTCAAAACTTCTTGTTTTTAAACTTAACACTCATTGTGCTAAGAAAAAATGATCATATGGAGGACATGATGAAATAAATATTAGAAAAAATAAAGCAATAAACCAATATTATAATAAATCAACAATCTAAATAAATCCTGAATATCTAAATATAATATATCTATGTTGCCTTTCTCGTGTATTGGTGCAAATGTTTTCCTCCCATTCTCTTAGAATGGTCCTTAAGTTCCACGTGTCTCTAAATATTATCCATCTTCTTCTTCTGCTCCTAGGTACTTAATTTTTTCTGGATCTATCTTGCTTTCCCAATTTTATTTCCTTAGTCCTCTTCCCACTTCTGCTTTTGTTTTCTCTTCTAGTTGTCTGTCATTAATTTATCCAACTATGCTTTTTTCTTTGCTGTCTGCTCTTGTTTATTTGCGTAACATTGGATCTACATTCGTAGTATTTTCTGTATCTGTATCCTTAATATTTTGTCTGTATTCTCTAATCCTGTCATCTTCCATTTTTTAGTATAATAATCTGATTTAGCTCAAACATTTATGTTTGTACTGTCATACGTACTATTGAGCTCTTCTCCGAATTCTTCTTAACTTCTTCCTCTAGATCCTCGTATTTGTCTCTTCACTTTTCTCCTTATTGCTTATTCCTTTTAGCATCTGCTAGTATTCTTCTTATCCATTATATTTTCTCTGTATTTCTTTTAGAGTGTTTCCTCTATTGCCAATATTTTTCTTTCATCTGGTGCTTTCTATGCTATTTAACTGAACAAATAAAAACTATCAAATAGTAATCAGTGTCTAAATAGTATTGAAAGATGCAATAGTGAAAGAAATTATTTTCCGTATTGGCTAAATAAAGATTTAAACGATTTTTTCCATACAAATAATAATGCATGGCAACCTCCCTATTTTAATAAACGCATCTGCTCCCTTTTGTTACTGCCGTTCATGAATTGCAGTCCAATTTTTCCTTTGGAGTGCTTCGGTTAAATTATATAATTAAGAGTTTCTTTTTGCATCTACGTCAAAGTGTTCAATTATTGTCGTTATTCAGGATCCCTACGTATATACCAAACGAGATACAAAATCTTTATTTCGCGTAAACAAACAAAAAGGAACGCCCCACTAGAATCTCGTTAATATTGGAATAGCTAGGGAATGAATGAGAACGTTTCAAACCGCACTAGAGGGTCCGAAATGTATAAACTTGTACAGCGTTGCGAAATCTATTAGATGGCGTTTGAAAAACTAGTAACTTCGTCGTTCTTTTCCTGATAAAAATAGAAGTTTAGGAATTGAAATTAGGCAATATGATATAAACTAATTTGTTTTCCCTTGAACAATTTTTGGTTAATAGAAATATATAATTTTAACAAATATCTCCATAGATTTGGAACACAAAGGTAATAAAATTGGGCTCACACTATTGACTCCAAATTCTCGATAGAAGAGGAATTATAAGGATATGACACCAACATGAAGAAAATGAATAATACTACTCATAGTATAGATAGTATAATCAAATTTACTAGGAGATTCTTTGAATTGTAACTGAAATTGTCTCTTTTTTTAATTTTTACATACTCTTTGGTCAAACGTCATATTTTATCACCAAATATATTATGTCAGACTAATTATTTTTGTATTGATTTTCTTAGCAAATTTCTTATTTTTCACTATTTAGAATGAATAATATTTCAAAATTCCACAGAGTTCGGATAATATTCACTGGATATTATGAACTAATTAAAAAATTTGCCTGTGGACCATAAATAAGTCCACTTTTCGAGTATTCTCTGCATATGTTCCGATCCGAATTTCGCTTATGACTGCCTCTTTCGCTCTTTATCAATATTTCCAACAAACCTAACAAAGGTACTTCGATTCCAACTGTGGATCAGCTTAAAAAAGCGCAATCATCGATGACAATATGACAGGTTGGATTTTGTCTGAACGATTTTTATCACTTTTTGTATCGAAACTATTCTACAAAGTTTTATGTATATGCTACTGATTCTGTGAGTATGTGGACGTTTTCCTCCAACATACGCCAATGATGTGTGTTACGCGGCAAAATTTAAAAGTATAAGATATTACTTAACAGTGTCCTGTAACGAGAATGAGACTTTTCACAATATTATTCGTAAATTCTGCAAGCAACATTATTAAATAGCATATATGTTCGTATTTTAGAACATTTCATAAACATCACTCGAAAATGATAATGGAATATTTTGTTTATCAACAGGTAACATAAAAGTTAGAGGACGGGCTAGAGGATTGGAGAGAAAAAGAAACAGAGTAAAAATGGATGTACAGAGAATTTCATGTATTTATGAGGTTCACGTGTGTTTATAGTGATTTTTGATAATTTGTTTTTGGTTATCGTCTGTATGAGTACGGTTGATAGACCGGCTCGATGTTGGGGTAAACTCATTATACATTGAGTGTTGCTTTGAATGATTCCAGTTTTCTTTATTGTACTAGCACGGGTTTAACTCAGGTGTTGGAGCTGGGATAAATATCTGTTGTTACTTCCGATTAGTTGCTTTCATTCTTCTCTGTTCTAGCTCTAGTACTTCTAGCTGTTATACCTGACATATTCCTGTATTTTCAGGGTAATTACTACCTCAATTTATACAGCGTAAGGTAGTAAACGGCATTCACGACATTCAGTAGTTATGCGAAATATGACGTTGATACCCAGAGTGCAACATTATTCGACTTGTCGAGTTGAAGTCCTCTGAGAACAAGTGCATTCAATTCATCCCCTTTATGTGAGTAAGTTAGCGATGCACTTGATCTAAAAGGCTTTCTTGACGTCTTGTTTGAGTAAACAAATGGTCCCGCAAATAACATGATTTGTTGAGAGTTCGTTTGCTTTTTGGATACAGATTTAGAGTCTGCTGCGCTGAATAGTTCTTTGTTGTGGATCCGGTTCGTCGTTTTTTAATAAACTGACTGGATGATTTGAATTTATATATTTTCTGTCATATTATATTTATGTTAGACTTTACAAATAATATGTGACGCTCAAAGTCTATAATGATGACACGACCATCAAGACAAGCTGAAACTGTTTTTTCAAAACTTCTTGTTTTTAAACTTAACACTCATTGTGCTAAGAAAAAATGATCATATGGAGGACATGATGAAATAAATATTAGAAAAAATAAAGCAATAAACCAATATTATAATAAATCAACAATCTAAATAAATCCTGAATATCTAAATATAATATATCTATGTTGCCTTTCTCGTGTATTGGTGCAAATGTTTTCCTCCCATTCTCTTAGAATGGTCCTTAAGTTCCACGTGTCTCTAAATATTATCCATCTTCTTCTTCTGCTCCTAGGTACTTAATTTTTTCTGGATCTATCTTGCTTTCCCAATTTTATTTCCTTAGTCCTCTTCCCACTTCTGCTTTTGTTTTCTCTTCTAGTTGTCTGTCATTAATTTATCCAACTATGCTTTTTTCTTTGCTGTCTGCTCTTGTTTATTTGCGTAACATTGGATCTACATTCGTAGTATTTTCTGTATCTGTATCCTTAATATTTTGTCTGTATTCTCTAATCCTGTCATCTTCCATTTTTTAGTATAATAATCTGATTTAGCTCAAACATTTATGTTTGTACTGTCATACGTACTATTGAGCTCTTCTCCGAATTCTTCTTAACTTCTTCCTCTAGATCCTCGTATTTGTCTCTTCACTTTTCTCCTTATTGCTTATTCCTTTTAGCATCTGCTAGTATTCTTCTTATCCATTATATTTTCTCTGTATTTCTTTTAGAGTGTTTCCTCTATTGCCAATATTTTTCTTTCATCTGGTGCTTTCTATGCTATTTAACTGAACAAATAAAAACTATCAAATAGTAATCAGTGTCTAAATAGTATTGAAAGATGCAATAGTGAAAGAAATTATTTTCCGTATTGGCTAAATAAAGATTTAAACGATTTTTTCCATACAAATAATAATGCATGGCAACCTCCCTATTTTAATAAACGCATCTGCTCCCTTTTGTTACTGCCGTTCATGAATTGCAGTCCAATTTTTCCTTTGGAGTGCTTCGGTTAAATTATATAATTAAGAGTTTCTTTTTGCATCTACGTCAAAGTGTTCAATTATTGTCGTTATTCAGGATCCCTACGTATATACCAAACGAGATACAAAATCTTTATTTCGCGTAAACAAACAAAAAGGAACGCCCCACTAGAATCTCGTTAATATTGGAATAGCTAGGGAATGAATGAGAACGTTTCAAACCGCACTAGAGGGTCCGAAATGTATAAACTTGTACAGCGTTGCGAAATCTATTAGATGGCGTTTGAAAAACTAGTAACTTCGTCGTTCTTTTCCTGATAAAAATAGAAGTTTAGGAATTGAAATTAGGCAATATGATATAAACTAATTTGTTTTCCCTTGAACAATTTTTGGTTAATAGAAATATATAATTTTAACAAATATCTCCATAGATTTGGAACACAAAGGTAATAAAATTGGGCTCACACTATTGACTCCAAATTCTCGATAGAAGAGGAATTATAAGGATATGACACCAACATGAAGAAAATGAATAATACTACTCATAGTATAGATAGTATAATCAAATTTACTAGGAGATTCTTTGAATTGTAACTGAAATTGTCTCTTTTTTTAATTTTTACATACTCTTTGGTCAAACGTCATATTTTATCACCAAATATATTATGTCAGACTAATTATTTTTGTATTGATTTTCTTAGCAAATTTCTTATTTTTCACTATTTAGAATGAATAATATTTCAAAATTCCACAGAGTTCGGATAATATTCACTGGATATTATGAACTAATTAAAAAATTTGCCTGTGGACCATAAATAAGTCCACTTTTCGAGTATTCTCTGCATATGTTCCGATCCGAATTTCGCTTATGACTGCCTCTTTCGCTCTTTATCAATATTTCCAACAAACCTAACAAAGGTACTTCGATTCCAACTGTGGATCAGCTTAAAAAAGCGCAATCATCGATGACAATATGACAGTAAAATCCTATACTCTAAAAAATACTGAATTTCGTAACATTATAAGCAAATCACGGAGTCGTAATTATGACCAAAAGTTAAGATGTATTGCTTAAAAGTGAGATCAAATATAAATGATTCATAACAGTTACAAACTCTATGTAATATGTAATTATTGTTAGTCTTGGAATTTTTCCAATATACAAGTATAGTTAATAATGTTACCAACCTGCACACCGAAGTAGATACTAAGTACGGTCCTGTAATCTTATGTTGACAGTGTTAAAAAAATGGAGAGTGCGCCGAATTCTGAGAAGATCTTTTTTGATCGTTTTTATAGACATGTTCTCCGAAGATATTTTAAGGATTGAGCCGGCGTTTGAGAAATATCCCGAAAAGAAAAGAATATTCCAGAGACGCGATTGTTTTTGCGTAAGCCGCAAACTAGAATTATCTAGAAAATAGGGACACTTATATATATAGGACCGACCAGCGGGAGAAGTCAGTTTATAAAGTGATTTCGTAATATAAACATCGAACTAGTAAATAGTCTAAGTAGTTGGTGTTTATATAAATTAATGTGAGTGGATATTCTGTGTATATAATATAAATTAGTAAATAGTGTAGTAAATGAATAAATTAAGTTAGTAGAAATAACTGTGTGTGTATAAATTTATCCTACCCGTAATAAAAACGTTTAAATAAATAAGAAAGAACATTACATTGGTGTCAGTGTGGGGTTATATAAATAATATGCTACGTAAAAAAGAGACTAAGTGACCTAAAAGTGACGAAAATAAAGGCAAAATTGGGAAACGGCGAGCTGGAAACGTCCGGTAAGAAGAGCGAATTAATAGAAAGACTCAAAATGGCACTAGAATGTGAAGGCTTGGATCCAGAAACATTCTAATTCAAAGACGAGGCTTCCACCTTAATCTCGTCAATTTCTGTTATGAAGAATTATTTTTCTGCAATGAAGAACGATATTTCTGCCATGGAAGAGAGGATTTAAACTAATGTGAAAAACGATATTTCTGCAATAAAGAACGAGTTTTCTTATATGAAGAACGATATTTCTGCCATGAAGAATGATATTTGTGCCGATATCTTATCATCGAAAAATGACATTTCTGCTGACGTCGAAAATAAAATTTCGTCCGTAAAATTGAATATCGAGAATAGGATGACAACAATGGACGAGAAAAGCGAGAATAAGATGACAACGATGGACGAGAAAATTGAGGATAACATAACAACGACAGACGAGAACATCAAGGAGTTACAGAGAAATATGGCAGATTTAAGAACACAAGGCACGCCAGCAGAAAAAAAGAAGACCGAGCAAACAAAATCTTACAAGCCAGAAACACCCCCTTAGTTAGAAGACACTGGCAGTTTTTCCCGAGTCAAGGCTCCAACGTTCGACGGAAAGACATCGTGGACCAATTATGTGAAACAGTTTTAAGCAGCCGCTAGAGTGAATAACTGGTCCGATAAAGAGAACTTAACTATTGCGCTTAGGATAGATGCCTTAGATGTACTCCAGAGGATACCTCTGGACGAAACGGATGGCTTTCCAGCAGCTGAAGAAGAGGTTGGACATGCGATACGGTCACGAACATCTAGAACATTTGTACCAGTCCCAGCTGAAGAACCGAAGGCAGAAACGTGACGAAGCCCTTCAAGAGTATGAAGTGGATATTGCCCGTCTCGTTAGATTTGCTTATCCATCAGCACCAGAGAACATGAGGGAACGTCTGGGCATACAGGCCTTTATTGTTGGCTTACGTGACCCCGATATGCAGAGGACGCTTCGTTTAGCCCATCCGAAAACATTAGTCGACTCATTGACCGCTCCTCTTGAATATGAAGCAGCCACGATGGCTTCGGGATACAACAAAGGTAGGACCATACAGGAAGAAGGTGACGATGACAGACTTGACCAGATCGTCAACTTGTTGAAAGGTATTGTAGACAAGAAGCCGAAGAAACTCAGGTGCTGTAATTGTGGCGAGCTGGAACATGCACGCAGTTCGAGTAAGCGTCCTACGAGTCCTGCAAACCAAAAACCTCTTAAATGCAAAGCAGCCACGAAGGGTTCGCGGTACAACAAAGGTAGGATCATACAGGAAGAAGGTGACGATGACAAACTTGACCAGATCGTTAACTCGTTGAAAGGTATGGCAGACAAGAAGCCGAATAAGATCAAATGCCAGAAGTGTGGCGAGCTAGAGCACGTACGCAGCCAGTCTAACCGACCCAAGACTTCTGCAACCCAAGAACTCCAGTCACAGGGAAAATCAGACATCGAGCTTATGTGAATCACCGAAAAGCCGACTTTCTGCCTAGACGGTCATGCCCTGTAGACTATTCTCACTGCAACAAGTCGAAATCTAAGGAAGTTGAAGTTTCAAGAATTACGGTAGTCCACGAAGAATGGTCACCCACCAGGATCAGAGAAGATCAGGAGCACTATCCTCACGTAAAGAAGATTCGGCAACGGAAGAAATAAAATCAGCGACCTACCTGGCAAGAAGTGTCAAGATTTTCCCCAACACTCAAGGCGTATTGGACTCAGTGGTACTCCCTTGTACTGGAAGAAGGGCTGTTGAAAAGAGTCCTTGAAAACGATGATGGTTCCGAGATGAGGAGACAGCTAGTTATCCCGAGAACAAGAGTAGCTGAGGTACTAAAGAAGTTACACGACAGTCCATCGGGAGGTCATCTGGGAGTGAAGAAAACCCTCCAGCGAATTCGTGAAAGGTTTTATTGAATGAACAGCTCCGATGATGTGAAGGACTGGTGTAAGAAATGTACGGCTTGTACTACGAGTAATGGACCACATCGCAAGAGAAAAGCTCCTATGAAACAGTACAATATTGGAAGCCCTTTCGAAAGGATTGCTTTAGATATCTCTCGACCATTTTCGACGACAGAAAATGGTGGCAAATACATACTGGTTGTAATGGATTATTTTACAAAGTGGGTGAAAATTTACGCTATCCCTAACCAAGAGGCCACAACTATCGCGGATGTATTGGTGAAAGAATTTATCAGCCGATATGGAGTGCCCTTCGAAGTCCACAGCGACCAGGGAAGAAATTTCGAAAGCCATCTATTTCAGGAAATTTGCGATAAGCTGGGAATGAAGAAGACCAGGACAACAGCATTACGTCCACAGTCAGATGTAATGGTGGAGAGAATGAACAGGACTATTGGAAGATACCTGTCCAAAGAAGTTTCCAGCCATCAGAGAGATTGGGACCAGTATATTTCCCTATTCGCATTGGCTTATCGATCTGCCGTCAATGAGTCCACGGGCGAAAATCCTGTTTGGAGGTGAAATGTGGCTTCCTTGTGACCTGGAATTTGGTTGTCGGCCTGGAGAAGATCTAGTAGGAGAAGACTATGTGATCCAATTGAGAAGAAGGCTGGACGATATTCATGAATTCGTTCGAACAAATCTTCAAATTGCCAGCGACAGAATGAAAAGTCGGTACGACACGCAGGCCACAATAGGCGGTTTTAAAGAAGAGGACAAAGCATGGTTACACAACCCGACAAGGAGAAAAGGATTTTTCGAAAATTATAAAAATCTTGGGAAGGTACATACTTAATCAAGAAAAGGATCAATGATGTTATATATCGCATAAGCAAGATCCCCAACGGAAAACCAAAAGTAGTTCACCAAAATCGATTAGCGGCATTCGAAGGAGACCATGACCTAGAGAAAGGAGTAAACCAAATTTGAGATGTGTCTGACCCTACCTTCGATGAAGTTATGGGCGCGTATGGAGGTACCGGGAAAGCTAGATATGGAGTCACTTCAGAACAACGACAAGATTTGTTCACTCTCCCGGAAGGTTATTCACTGGCATACAACATCCCCGCCTTTATCAAGAACGCACGAGGGTTGACAATCGTCTTTCGAAGGAAGTTCAGAAAAACTTGAAGACCAGATTCCAGCCCCTGGCAAGACACTGAGACTGAAACACAATTCGCGTCACGTGGTAACTAAAAATGAATTTCAAGATCGATCTACCTACCGCGATGTGTGGGAAGCACTTCGAAACCTCCGAGACCATTTGTTGGAATCCTACGTGAAGAAACTGGCTATGCCTAAGATAGCGAGTAACCAGTTGGATTGGGAGTCATCAGGAACATGGTAGAGGTGATCTTCCAAGATACCGGTGTCCAGATATTAATTTGCAGCTACAACCCCCGTTATCAGTATCCGATGAAGACGGCGTCTTGTTATTTCCATAAGATCGGAAAGTGTAGAAATGGGGGCAGTTGCCGATTATTCAAACATCCAGTCTCGGCTACACAAAAGTTCCAGGAGGAACTTCCATTTAAGGAGGGGGTAATGTTACGAACTCGCACACCGAAGTAGATACTAAGTACGGTCCTGTAAGCTTATGTTAACAGTGTTTAAAAAATGGCGAGCGCGCCGAATTCTGAGAAGGTCTGTTTGGGATTTTTCGTGACCGTTTTTACAGACATGTTCTCCGAAGATCTTTTAAGGATTGAGCTGGCATTTGAGAAATATCTCGAAAAGAAAAGAATATTCCAGAGAGGCGATTGTTTTTGTGTAAGCCGCAGACTAGAATTATCTAGAAAATAAGGCCACTTATATATATAGGACCGACTAGCGGGAGAAGTCAGTTTATAAAGTGATCTCGTAATATAAACATCGAACTAGTAAATAGTCTAAGTAGTGAAGTGTTTATATAAATTAATGTAAGTGATTATACTGTGTATATAATATAAATTAGTGAATAGTGTAGTGAATAAATAAATTAATTTAGTAGACATAACGTGTGTGTATACATTTATCCGACCCGAAATAAAAACGCTTAAATAAATAAGAAAAACCATTACAATAACTAACTTTATTAGAAATCGATAAAATTTCAAATTGGCAGCTTTCAATGCCATTTTGACCACTGGTCCGTAGACGGCCGTTCTAAACAAACTGCCTTTCTTGATTGGATTTTCAAATATTCAACAACTTCAATGCTGGAATACAGTGAGATGCAAGACTTAACTTCTATTTTGTATAATTAAGATGGGATTTTTGGTAGACTTGATTTTGTACACTTGGAAATTCTGTAATTAAACCGCGGTTTTTGCCTTAGACTAGAAATATTATGCAAGTTCCCTCGTTGTAGAATTTGACTTTCAAAATATATCCTCTTTCAAGCGAATTCTGAATTGCTTTGAAGTTTTAACCAGCATTAAATCATTCGACGACTTCTCGGTTGCAGCATAAAACGAAAAATTTATTTCCAAATGCCAGCAATTCATAGTCTAAAAAAATCAAATTAATCAATCCTAATTGACTCTACGTTGAGAATTTACTATCTATCGATCTTGTCTGCAATTGTTTTTGATTATATTTCTAGCTGAACTTCGTCAACTGGCGTAAACATTCAACTAGATAAATAATCTTAATTTGACAAAATTAATGTCGAAATTATTAATTTATTATATACAAATTTACAAAATGGTACAAAGTTGAGAATGCTGAACTTCGGTGGTTTCAGATCGGAAGACACTTTATGTTTCGATTTGATGAATATTAAAAACTAACTTTGTTATTGAGTGTTGAACTCGTTTTGATGAGTATAAGAACTTTGTTATTGAGCGTTGAGCTCGATTCGATGAGTGTGTAAAACTCGCGTCGATGAGTGTAAAACTTTGTTATCGAGAGTTGAGCTCGATTTGATTCATGTAAAACTCGCGTCGATGAGTGTAAACCATTGTTATCGAGAGTATTGAACTCGCTTCGATGAGTGTAGAACTAACTTTGTTGTTGAGCGTTGAGCTCGATTCAATGAGTGTACAAATCGCGTCGATAAGTAGTAGAACTGATGAGTGAGAAACTTAACTTTGTTGTTGAGCGTTGAGCTCGATTCGATGACTGTAGAACTCGCTTCGATAAGTGTAGACCTGATGAGTGAGAAAACTGATTTCTTCACGTTGTGAGACGTGTTAAATAAAAATCTGCGAGGGGCGTGTTTACACGTGGATTGGGTTGACCAAACGAAAATAAATATTTCCTATTGGCCAGTATCATTTGACTTGTCGGGTTCCTAAACAAGAATCAACTATGGGTGCCGCCAATAGTTAGTTAAATTTCTATGGAATACTCCAATAGCAATTGTAACCTCTTTACTCATGAAAGGTTATTCAAAAATGTCTTTCATATCTTCCGAACATCGACTATAAAATTCATGCAGAAGTGACACTAAATTTAGGGTTTTTACAATACAATATATGGGTGAAACGTGACCTTTTCCTAACTTCTCAACTATAGAACAATGCGACAGTGCTATTTCTATGCCCATACAAGAGCTCTAATTTCGGTATGGTTATGTTCTTGATAGGTACAACACCAGATTTAACAAATGATAATTGCACTTTAATTTTTCTTAAGAGATATAGTGTGTGTAAGTAAACGCATGCGCCGAATGCCGTTTCAGTTGCATCGGAAAATCCATGTAATTGGACGCCTTCAACATCGGCGGTAATTACGGTGCGTCGAAATAATCATTTGACGGTGATGGCTGGCAATATGTTTGCCATTCAATATACAATATAATAAGTAACGATTCGTTCCAATCGAGCTTATAGATCCACAAGTATTGTAGGATTATTTTCCCGAGTACAATCACGGAAACCAATAATTCTAACGGTTCGAATAGTTTGAAAACTCCGAATACTGTTATCCATTTAGAAACCTTAATCTGAATATATTTCAGTATATACATATTCTTGTCGTTTCGCACGGTATATATTTTGCGTTCATCTTTACTGAATTGATGTAAACATTGGATTGCTAGATACAAAGCACATGTCATATCGAATATAACGATATTTAATTCAAAAATTCGTAAGTTTTTCATTTGATCTCTCCAAATGAGACATTGAAAATTACAGTATTCGTTTCTAACTAAAAATGGTTGACACATTCGTTTTAAATCACCTGCAATCACGATAGAGTTTTCGCGAACTCGACTAGAAGTAGTTAATAAACTAGGTTGACTATTATGACCGGTATACAGGGCGTCACTCGACGGTACGCCTGTAGAAGTCTCTAATGAACTGTCGTATACCACACTTACTTTCGTAGTTGGATTCGTTTGCTTACTGATTGCGCTATGAGATAAATAGTAACCTTCTGATATCAGCGGATTGTCCACGATAGGGGACATGTGACGTTTATTTGATTCTTGATAATCAGGAGCTGCTAATTTGCTTAGCTTTACAGGCAGTGTATTGTCTGTTCCTATTAATCTGTCGACCGGTGCAAGTCGATGAAACTCTGGTTCTACTACCTTGGTTCGTTTTACAGGCAGTGTAGTGCCTGTTCCCACTGATATGTTTTGTTCTACAGGCAGTGTAGTGCCTATTCCTACTGACAGGTCGACCGGTTCAGGTCGATGAAACTCTGTTTCTGCTACTTTGATTTGTTCCACAGGCAGTTTTGTGCCTGTACCTACTAAAATATCAACCGATTCAGGTTGATTAAGCTCTGATTCTGCTAATTTGATGTGCTCTACAGGCAGTGTAGTGCCTGTTCCTACTAAGGTGTCAACCGATTCCGGTTGATGAAACTCTGGTTCTGCTAATTTGATGTTAGCAGGTAACTTTATCTGCTCACGTTGGATCGATTCATATGACATAACGTGAGAGATTACTGGTACGTTTACAACGGTGGATGTCGTTTTATCAGCGTTTAAACGTATTCTGTTGGCCGTTTGCACGGTATCTACTTATTGCACTGCACGGTATCTACTGCATGGTAGAGCTGCGAATTTATCGAGAAATCTTTTAGCACGCGACGTTGCCCACATAAAGCTCTCTTCGTAGCAGCTACGCTAATCAATTTTCTCTCGATCTAACGCCTCTATGCTATCTTGAATTGAATCAAATTTTTTAGACATTTTAGTTGCGTCATCTAACGTCGCTTGAATCAAATGTTTATGGAATCCCGTAGGCTCATCGTTTGCTTGTTCGATGAGTTTTCCTAATTTCGTAATAGTAGTTTGTATATAATCGCGTTGCCGTTTTAGTTTAGTAAGCTCAGCCAAATGTGATTTGTTGGTGGCGGTTTGCACGGGATCTACTGGTTGTACCCTAAATGTACTGCATGTTAAAGCAGTGAATTTATCGAGAAACCTTTTAGCATGCGACGTTTCCCACTTAAAGTTCTCTTCGTAGCGGCTACGTTGATCAATTGCCTCTTGATCTAACTCCTCTATACTATCTTGAATTGAATCAAATTTCTTATACGTTTTAATTGCGTCATCTAACGTCGCTTGAATCAAATCTTTAAGGAATCCCGTAGGCTCATCGTTTGCTTTTTTCCACGGACATGGTAGTCTCTGCTTCTAATAATTTGTCGACCGGTGTAGGTCGGTGGACATCTGGGTCCGTTAATTTGCTTTGCTCTACCATGCAGTAGATACCGTGCAGTGCAACAAGTAGATACCGTACAAACGGCCAACAGAACACGTTTAAACGCTGATAAAAAGACATCCACCGTTGTAAACCTACCAGTAATCTCTCACGTTATGTCATATGAATCGATCCAACGTGAGCAGATAAAGTTACCTGCTAACATAAATTTGCAGAACCAGAGTTTCACTTAACTATAGAACAATGCGACAAGATGTCGACTTTCAAAAATGTGCTATTTCTATGCCCATACAAGACCATTTACAATTATTGTTGCAAAACGTGATATTTTAAAGTTATTTAACAAAAGTTGAAGATATAGTGAAACTATCTTTTGAATTTACACCAATATAAAAGATCTTATCAATTCTGAAACATATTTTTTCAATGCTAGCGACTAAAATGAATTTACGCTTTAAATATATACAATGAAGAAGGGAAGCATACAAATATCTTACATATTTTAAAAGTATCGTAAACAATAAAATTCAAGATTTTACAATCTTTAACAGCAATGATAGTTATTAAAAATACTATAATGGTTATGAAATCGATCAATTGCCAGTATCTTCGTCTGATAATTCATATTTTTTCAACTTCTTGTTTATTTACCAATCTGTATTGAAAGGTAGTTCGACATGTTTTAAAGCAAAATCCTCAGGTTACAAGTCTAATGAGCATAAAAATAGGATCACACCGTAATTTTTAGTTATCTTAGAAAAATTTTTTAACCGGAGTTTATTTGATTGTGATACAGTTTACTAGTTGATTTTTGAAGAAAAAAGGGTTTTCAGTTCGAAGATGATTGACAGTGGTGCAAATTAAAAATTGTTATTTGATATGCCGGTAATGAACAGAACAATTTTATATTGCTGAAGTTATCATTGAAACAAAAGAAATATTGAGGACTAGTATTTGCTCCACTGACAGAGATACTAACTTGTTGCGTTGTCTCCGAGAATAAAACAACGAACGCTACAACATAGTCTTGTAGAACCTCTGTTAGTGCAGTCAGCGTCCCATTCTCCAAGATTACTAACTTCGTGCGAGCGTCAGGATATTACCTCCCCATGCCATAAATGATCTTCCCCAAATGTAAATCGTTCATCAATACACGTTTGAACATATCTTTCTCCTTGTCGTTGCACTCTTAAACGTCTTCCTGTGCCTCTCGTGTCGGTGTCAATGAGAAAGCGGCATTCCAGAAGCACTAGTTTCACAAGATAATTCAACAGCACAAACATGTAACGACTAAATATAAATTGGTACAATTTGAAAAATATGGTGATAAGAGCTGTAATAAGACAAGATGGGGAATTATTTAAGAGTAAAGGCAGTATTTATTAGATTTTAAGGAAATGCTGAAACACGTCGGTTTTTGTTCTAAGGAGGGTACATTTTTACGATACAGGCATCTTTCATTTGTCAACCTCCTTCTTTCCACATCCCCAGTCCCTTATTTTTGAATAGGGAATATACCATCATTAGAAAGGAATTTAGATGGAGCATTCAGACATAAGGATCGTCAATGATTTTTTTCAATATTTATGCGTATAGTTTGCTAATATTGTCATATAAAAAGTATATTAAAACAAATTTTTCATAAAATTCTAATACAGTTTGTTTAACATTGTTAGTTAATAAATTTAGGTAATCTTTGAATACTTCCAAAATGGTATATTCTAAATATCCAAGAAATCGTTGACGATCATTATGTCTGAATACTCCATCTAATTGTCTTTTTAATGATGTGCTACATATGGTACATTCCCTATTTGAAAATAAGGGGCTGGGGAACTGGAAGGGATGGGGTTGATGAATGACAGAGATGTCTGTATCGTAAAAATATGTCCCCCTCACATCAAAATCGACGTATTTCAGGATTTCCTTCAAATCTATAGAACACTGCCAAATATCGTCGTAGGCTGTTTTCTGTGGCCCACTCTGCACGAGGTTATGCATTCAAAAATTGCTTATATGGCTACTTTTGAGGTTAGGTACAGAACACGATCTACTAGCTTACTAGGCTATTAAGCTTAGGAGTTTTACTCTAATTTGAAGTAACGAGATGTGTCCCATTAATGTCGTGATTATTTGCAATAAACCCTTTTCGGCATAACATTGTCTACTGGGTATTTTCTCTTAAAAATGTATCGTTATTTCGGGGGTCGTTGTGTACGAATATAAAAATGAAAAACTAAAATTTGTATTCCTAATTCAACTCATTCGAACCCAAAGTCCACAAAACCTAAGCTTACAAATCTGAAGCTCACAAAGATCTAGCCAACACGGTCAGTCAACAAAACCTAAGCTTACAAATCTGAAGCTCAAAATGATCTAGTCAACAAGGTCAGTCCAAATATCCAGACAAGATTATTTAAATATGCAGCAATAAGGCCATTTGAAGCCGTACTCGGATTATGCTCAGAAAAAAAAGCAGCAGAGGAAATCTTTTAATAAGGTTAAAAGAACCAGACTCGAAGAGGATTGGAACTTATACAAGTCTCACCTCAAGGAGTATAAAAAAGTCATTAGAAAAAAACAAAGATGAGCGTGGAGAATCTATTGCGAGGAAATCGAGGATTGCTCCCAAGCAGCTAGACTCCAAAAAGCCCTCTCAAAAGATCCCCACCGTCATATCGGTATACTAACCAGAGAGTATGGCACAAAAACTGCCAACTTAAAAGAAAGCCTTCAATTATTGATGTCAACTCACTTCCCTGACTCCAGAACCACAAATACGGCAGCCTGGGAGGATAAGGAGAATCACTACCCGACGGACGACGACTGGCGTATATCACGACAGATCGTCGACGCGGACAGACTGAGGTGGGCCATCTCAGGCTTCTCCCCCTTTAAATCCCCGGGAACGGACAGCATTTATCCAGCCCTACTTCAGTGGGGCCTTGATGACCTAATGCCGACCCTGGTAGGAATCCTCGGATCCTCACCGGCACTGAGGTATATTCCAAAAGGTTGGAGAGAAGTCAAAATCCAGCCAGCCAGCCAAAACCAGGAAGAATGGACCATTCCATCCCAAAAGCATATCGACCCATTAGCCTTACATCGTTTTCAATGAAGATTTTAGAGAGGCTGTGCGAACGATACATAAGAGATGTGGTGATAACACGAAACCCACTGCATCCAAATAAACATGCATACACTCCAGGGAAATCCACCGATTCGGCTCTTCATCTCGTAGCGGGCCGCATCGAGAGATCGTTGGAAAATAAGGAGTCCACCCTGGGTGTATTCATAGACATAGAAGGAGCATTTGATAGAACTACTTTTCCTAAAATAACAAATGCTCTTTCCAACAAGAATATCCCCCAAACCATATGTGGCTGGATATATAACATGCTCTCAAAAAGAGCAATAAAAATCAGTGTGGATGATGTAACCATCATAGACTTGATTATAAAAGGTTGTCCACGGGGAGGGGTGCTCTCGCCAGTACTGTGGAACATGGTCGTATACTCCTTGGTCAGCCACCTCAACGATAGCAGCTTCTACACAATAGCATATGCAGATGACCTAGTGATTCTGCTAACAGGAAGATTCGAGGAGAGACTCTGCGCTTTAATGCAAGAGGCCCTCAATATCATAGAACAATGCTGCAGAGATCATTTGCTGTCAATAAATCCAAAAAAGATGGTTCTTTTCACGAAAAACAGGAAGCTTGCAAAACATCAAGCCCCAAAGCTCCTAGATACCAAACTTAATTTCTCTTCAGAGGTGAAATATTTAGGGGTCACCTTTGACATTAAGTTAACGTGGAACTCTCACTTAGGAAACAGAGTTAAAAAAGCATAAATTTCTTATGAGCAGTATCGCACCTGTTGAATGTCACCTAGGGTTGCTGCCTGGATCTACACTGCCATCATCAGACATATGCTAACGTAAGGCGCGATTGCCTGGGGAGCTAAAGCAAACCAGCTGACAGTCGTCCGTAAACTGGATCAAATCCAAAGAACAGCATGCCTCAACACAACAGGAGGCATGAGAACCACACTGACAAGAGCTATGGAGGTAATCCTCGGGCTCACTCCCCTTGACATATACATCAAGGAGGTTGTTTTGAAGACCATGACACGTCTGCGCTCTACCCGTATACAACCTGATGTAGGATCCGGTGAATTGAGACGTAACTTGTGGCATGAGGCCCTCAGGGAGGTCCCACTGCTGCAGGCCAATACGGACTCGATTCCACCGCGATATGCCTTCAACAGGGCCTACAAGGTAATCTTTAAAAATAACGCACAAGACCCATTGGAAGAAGGCGCAATCCGCATCTTCACAGATGGGTCTGAAACAAATGTGGGCTCAGGATGTGGAATTTTCTCCAGACCCCTGAATCTAAACATAATTTGGGCAATGGGCTGCAATGCAAGTGTTGCTTAAACAGAGCTCACTGCTATCTGCATCGCTGCAAAAAAGATTACCAAAAGGAAAGCCACAGGTTATAATATATACATCCTTACGGACAGTAGACAGACACTACTAGCCCTGGACAGATCACGTATTACATCAGGCGTAGTACTATAATGTCACATGGCCTTAATCGAAGCCTGTAACAACAACACGCTCACTTTAGGCTGGATTAAGGGCCATGAGAAATCGAAAGGAAACTGTATTGCAGACTCGCTAGCCAGGAAGGCAGCCTTCCACAAAATCTTGGAACCTGGCACTTTCATTGGTCTATCGGCGTCAGCGACGGCCGACCTATTAAAGGAACACTCCCTTAATATGTTTAAGGGTAGATGGGGGTAGAAGGCTGCAGGCTTGCCAAGAAACTGCTACAATATCCGGACAGCAAAGTAGCCAAAAAATACGTGACTATGAACAGGCGGAACCTACGAACAGCCACGGTTATTCTGACTGGTCACTGTCACCTACGAAAACACCTCCACAGACTGGGTCTGTCTAACACCCCACTTTGTAGAGGATATGAAGAAGAAGATGAGACTGTCGAATACATTCTTTGTGAATCTCAGACACTCTCTCATTTTAGGTTTCATGTATTCGACGAGCACAGGCTAACACACGCCAGTATGAGGGAACTTAGTTCAGGCGACGTGATCGCCTACTTCAAAGAAGTAGGCTGGATGACGAGCTAGAAGGAAGTTTTGAACCTCAGAAGGATGCACAATGGGCCAATTGTGGCCTAAGTGCTGTGGGGTCACCCACCCTTCCAACTTTTACAGATACAGATCTAGCCAACAAGGTCAAAAAAAGGGAGAAAATGGTGGATCCCGCCACACACCACAGGCTCCCATCGCCAGCCTCACTTAAGGAAAAGGTAGGTAAAGTAATAGGGTACATATTTATTAAATTCTGTACAATATTCGTTTTGTGTGAAGGGAGGCCAACCTGAAGGCACCCTTCAGCGGAACGCGGGGTCCCTTAAAATTTAACCCCCGTAAAGTCTTTACTCTGGCTTAATTTACTATAGTTAACTACTTTTGCCCAGTTCTTTATTTAAATAAATCCCACCAAGATAAAACTTAAACGTTAGATAAAACTTAAACGTTATCCAAACATTACAACTAAAGTCATACTCTGGCTTAATTTACTATAGTTAGCCTACTTTAACCCAGTTCTTTATTTAAATAAATCCCACCAATATAAAACTTAAAGCGTTATCCAAGCAGTACTAGGTACTATTATTATATTCTACTATCTACTATTTACCTAACTACTCTAAATCTAATTACTCTGGCTATTCAAGTCAAAGGAACTCGCAAGGTTCAAACGCCGATAATGAGTTCAAGTTGACCCATTGTTTTCTGAATAGGGCAGCGAACGAGCTTCATGCGCATGATCTCTGACATTCGCGGCAGCGCAGTTGACGCACTTGGGAGCCGAGCTCAGGTTTTGACAATTCCTGGTGTCATGCTTGTCCGCACAGTGACCGCACGCTGTTTCGCTTCTGCAATCTTTCTGAAGGTGTCCAAATTTTTGGCACTTGAAACACCGGATAACTCTTATATGATCTCTGATTATGCATGATGCCCACCCTAAGCATACTCTTTCCATTTTAATTAGATCGGCTCTTATTTTGGGTGTTACTTCTAATACCTAATGATTAAAATGTTTGCCTTTTGGTCCAAACTTTGATTTTGCTACGATATCATCCAATTCAGCCTCTTGAAACAGGTCCAACAGATTATCTACAACATCCTCGCCCGCAAACTCCGAGGGCACTCATACATTGCGACTCTGGGATTTAGTTTGCCAACTACTTTCATTTCTAGACCTGCCCGTTTAAGTGCTGCTTTGTTTATTTTGTCAGATTCGACTTGTTGAGTTGTTACCCTTATACCGTTTGTGCCATGCTTAGAAATACGTTCTGGCTTAATGCCTAAATCTATAGGCTTAAGTTTTGTTAGGAGTCTTTTCTTAGTATCATCGCTTGTTTTGAGCTCACCCGCCGGATCCGTCGGCGTGAAGATTACTGACATTCTTGGAGCTGCTGCTACAGCTTTCTTTGCTGAAATATGCACTCTAGGTGCTGCTTTCACTTTGTCCGCGTAGGATTGTTTAAGGAACTGGATCCCGTTTATTTTGTCCTCTAGTCCTTTAATGGACTTATATGTTCTGTCGTCTGCATCTATAGTTGCACTTAGGGCGCAAAGTTGGTAAAAAATGGCGCTCATGCCTTCAATGGCGTCATTTACTTCTTTCTTTTTGCTCAGTCCAAATATTCAGGCAAGATTATTTAAATATGCAGCAATAAGGCCATTTGAAGTCGGATTCGGATTATGCTCAGAAAAAAAGTCTTTTGCAGACCAGCGTTAGGACAATAAATATTGGAAAAAAAACAGTCATCATTTCCAAAAAGGTGTAGGAAAAAATTCGATTAAATGATAGAACCAGTTGTGTATGTTTCGATTCGGTTGACTACGTTGAAGAGATATAAATCAAAAGAGAGACAGCTTGATTAGATACGTGAATAGTAGCGAAAAACTGATATGAGAAGAAATGTGGCCCGGAAGATCGAAGATCAAGAAAGATATTTATTATAAAAAAAGGAAATGATAAGCAATAATTTGCTATATAATATCTAAAGGCTCTAATAGTATACTAAAACGAATGAAAATCATTAATCATTCTTATATTACGTATAGTTTCCACGCAATATCTCTGGGAATATTTGTCAGATAAGGTATACGCCACGTGCTCCTGCAAGCCGTTATACTTGAACTTCCTAGTCCTGTTTGTAATTGTCAGACTTCTTTTTTAAAAGTTAAGCACTTGCGCTGAAGGATGAAACAAGGGCAGCTGGCGCTGCCACTGCGAAGTTGAGAGGAGTGAAGAGAAGTGAAAAAGGAGATGTGTTACGGCGTTAATACTTCAATAGGGTTACGACACAGGACACATCTAAATCGATTTCGTAAAATGAATTGGATTATGTTTCAAAATAAGACGACAAATATCTAACTGTAAGAGAGAATTGATAATGAGTATTTCAAGTATTCGGGACGACTACATATGAATTTTTATCGATATTATTATTGGCAATATTATTATAGGCAATCTTATTATAAGCAATGTTCTTGAAAGCAGCATTTGTATATTAAGTAATTTATATAGCAATTCATATATTAATTTGTGAAGAAGTGAAACAAAATATATAACTATGATCACGTCTTGTTCCTAATATAATACTTAGTCGTATAGATTTTTTTCCAAGATACGCTGAGAAGATAGCCAGATTATTTAGAACCGCGAAAATCTTTTTTGTGATATTTGCTTAAAAACTGAATACCAAAATTTTAAGCGATGTCATTAAAAAAAATAGTTGAGACTAATTTCCTTACTTTTCTCACATTTTCATTCAACATATTACTTTCGGTAGCTACGGCTACCATAGTGACATAGTGAATATATTCTAACCATTAATATGATTTTTTCTCATTTGTACTGATAATTTGCTACTTTACAAAATTTGACATTGTTTATTCTTCTGGTTTAGATGGTTTCAGCTATAAAATGTTATATAATCTACCTGAAAATGCAAAATTACTACTTTTAAATATTTTTAACGATTGGTGGTTAAAAGCTGAAATAATAAAAGAATTAAAGAAATGCGTGATTGTATTAATTCATGAAACAGGCAAAGATCCAGAACTACCTTCTTCTTACAGACCAATTTCTCTTAAGTCGTGTGTATTAAAGACATTCGAGAGAATGATCAAGTCGAGATTAGAATATTACCTTAAAGCTAAGTCATTACTTCCTAAAACACAGTTTGGTTACAGAAGAGGTTTAGGTACACGCGATTCTTTGACGGAACTCATTACGGAAATTCAAGTGTCCAATTCTAAAAACGACTATCTCCTATGCTTATTTTTAGATTTAAAAGGGGCCTATGACTCAGTGGACTTAGGAATTCTTTTTAATAAAATGACAGATTTAGGTATTGATAAAAGAACGGCCTATAATATTCATGAGATTTTTAATGGTAGAGAAATATATGTCAGAAACCATTTCAACGAATTGTAAGCGCCCAAATCGGTACATAATGGTCTTCCACAAGGTTCGATACTGAGTCCCATACTTTTTAATATCTATACGTCAGCATTGCATAATAAATTAAATAATATTAATATCAAGTTGGTACAATATGCTGACTATATATGTATATATACCAGTCGTAGAAAATATGAGCAATGCTTAAATGACTTTAGCAGTGTTATACAAATATTAAAAGATTGGTTATTTGTAATGGGTTTCATAATGTCGCCTGAAAAGTCTGCTGTTATGTGCTTTACAAGACACCGTCAACATACAAGCACACATATACAGTTAATGGATTTAAAGATACCTACAGTCACTGAATATAAATATTTAGATATCGTTTTAGATCCAATATTGCTCTGGATGAGACAATCGAATATTTAAAAAACCGTTGTGAAAAAGGGTTAAACATTCTTCGTTGTGTTACTAAAAAATCTTGGGGCGCTGTCCCTCAAACAGCATTACTATTTTATAGATCATTTATCAGAGTTATAATTGACTACGGCTGTATATTTTACGGATCGTCGTCAAACACAAACCTGAAAAAAGTCGATCGCATACAATTCAAAGCAATAAGACTTTGTATCGGAGCCATGAAATCGTCTCCTACTAATGCAATCCTGGCGGAAGCGAATGAACCACCTTTACGTTTTAGGCGACAATTACTAGCCTACAAATATATTACCAAGTTGAGCACATTTAATTCGTCCGTAATGATCAAAATTAGTAACTTAAACACGGAAATTTTAAACAACCGCTACTGGAGAATTAAAAACTCTCCTTTATTGACAACGGCCTTTCTGAAAACCAATGAATTTTGTCAATTCATTGTAACAATGGATAAATTGCCTGTATTCATGCATAACTATGAATCTTTTTTCCAAAGCCCACTGTCATATTTACGAACTATAATGAATTACCCTCCTATAATAAAATTTCATTACATTGTATAATCAGCAATTATAATATATACACAATAATTCATACAGATGGAAGCAAAAATCTGAAAGAAGTTGGTAGTGCATTCTACGTAGAAAACAGTAAAGATATTTTCAAATTTCAATTACCAAAGATTTGTAGCATTTTTACAGCTGAAGCCGTTGCCATACATAAAGCTTTGGAGTGGTGTACGGAAAACAATGTTGAAAGTGCAATATTAGTGTCGGATTAAAAGTCGGTGTTAGAGAGCATAAAAAACATAACAACTAAATATTATGATAATTTTATTATATGCAGGATTAAAAATTTAATATATCATTTAGAACTCAAAAAAGTTAAAATTATATTTATATGGACAAAAGCACACACTTGGTATTTATGGTAATGAGATAGTTGATGAAGCTGCAAAAGAAGCGAGGGTATGTAACAATTTTCTAATAATTCCGTGTTATAGAGATCTTTACAGTCTATTCAAAGTTAATATTTACAGAGATTGGCATAACTATTACACAGAAATAGCAAAAAACTCAACCAGCTCATATTTTTCTATCTACAAAGAGCTGCCAACGAAAACTTCACATATATTCAATGATAAAGTCAATAAAAAATACTGCACAATCTTAACTCGATTGAAAATGAATCATGGGTGTTTTCCATCTCATTTATATAAAATAGGAATAATAGATTCTCCACTGTGTCCACATGATAACGAGGTCGCAGATCTAGATCACGTATTTTTCGGCTGCGCGGTAATGAGTTGGTGGATGGTCTTATAAAAGTAGGCGTTCAATTTCCTACGTGTATTAAAGTGTTGCTCGCGACTGGAGATGATTCTGTTTATGATCTGTTGTTTAACCATATAACAAAAAATAATATAAGTATTTAAATTTAACTTATTAGGTACTTAAAATGAATTTCTTCAATTTGTGTGTGGCTGAAGGACAAGCGTGTCCATTGCCAAAAAAAAACATTGTTTATCAACTACCCCATAGAAATAATACTTAACTACATAATCATTAGCACTCTAAGTTCAGTATCGTATGACATAACGTTGCGACCATAAAATTATGGTTCACCCGAAGTTATCTTCGAAATTTTTATTTTTTTGGTTGTTTTCTTGTACAACAAACTGATTGTTTGAAGCAAAAAAGCTTCTGTTCTTCAAAATCAGTATTTAAAATTAATGAATATAATTTGCTAGGAGAAGTAATGAAACTGAACAATTTCGTTTTTAGTTAGAACAATAGGAATTTTAAAGACTTCAGTAAAGCCTCAAATAGTAATAACAGCTTGCAATCGGCGAGGAATGCTTTGGATTAGATTTTGGATCACATTCTGCGGACATTTCTGCACAGATAAATCTCTAAAATATCCAGGTGCCGGAACATGTTTCCGTAAACATTTCATAATCTCTTCCCATCTATATTCGATCGGATTCAAATCTGATCTGCAAATAGGCCAAACAAATCGCGTGACTTGAACATCGTCAAGATACTCAGAAGTGAGGTTTTGTAAAACTTATAAGCAGTCAATGTCCCATTCTCGATGAAGACGAACTATATGCGAACGTTAAAAGATATGCCTCTTCATTCCATAATTGATTCTTTACCAATTGCTTGCTATAGAATAGATACTTGAACAAAGCTTTCGTCTTGTCGCCAATATAGATATGAAATATGGATGTACAAAATTGGAAAAAGTAACAATAAACGAAATCACATACCATGGTAAATTAGACGTAGAACTATAAAAAGGAACGGAGAAATCCAAGTGAAAGATAAGAAACTAAAATCAATTTCAACAGAGGAAACCTCCTGTGATGACCTCATTTTAGAGTTGGATTATCTTGTTACTCTAGTTTTGTCAATTTTTTCTCAATATCGGTATACTTTTTCATATTAAATTTTGAAGTTGATCTTTGAAGCTTTTACTTTTCCGCCAACCCTATCTACAATGAGAGAAAAGTATTGGTTTACCCCAAAAACGTTGGAATTTTCGATTTTTTTTTAGTTATTTTTACGTTTTTCAGTGAGAAAAACATGGTTTTTAAAAAAAATCCTGTGTGTATGTCGTCGACCACTTTTTGTAATTATATCTTGTTAACACGATACAGTCTCCGGAGTGCACAAAGTCACCAATTTTAATTAGATTTAATTGGATATTGTTCAGGGCATTTCGCAGATGGACCTCATTAATTTTCAGCTCGCCAAAGCCAGTATAACGGGTGCTATGGTACCTGAAGTACCACATGTTTGATCATTTTTGGAGAAATTTCGTTTTGTTAACACGATACACCTTCCAAAGTGCACCATAGCCAGTACAACTGGACCTATAAATCCAGATATACTATATTTTTGATCATTTTTGGAAAAATTTCGGTTTGTTAACACGATACAGCCTCTGAAGTGTATACTTAAGTGGGGAAAGTTAGTTTTAATCTTTGAAACCGTTTATTTTAATTTATATACGTATTTCCTTTTCTACGTTCTTCCTAGAGCTACGGGTTGAAATGAACATATTTCGAGTTGGATTCATATACAGCCTAATCGCGTCGTATTTTTATTGACAGGAATAAACTGCGAACATTTGTGTTACCAATTTTCAATTTGATTTGCTGATGCTTTGAAATGACTAAGTAAAGCTTGAATACAGTACAGATTAGAGACAATTTTTTAGGCATAACTGATCTTATGTCCGAAACATTTTCTTCTGTCTATAGGAGAAGATTGAACCGATTTCTTTAACCTGACTACGGACACACCAGCATTTTTGGAAGAAAAGAAATGAGGGAAGAAATATGGAGTAGAATTATATATAATACAATCCAAGTGAAAATTGGAGTATTCAAAAACAAAATAAATGCAGTAGAGTTGAGACACTTCAGGAGCGAAGACTGGAATGCCAAAAGCGATATGATGAGCAATGAAGAAATAAGAAATGTGGTTGGACAAGAGCTTACCATGGAAAAAAAGCAAATATAATTGAACTGGTACGTATACCTGATGATGATGCAACCAAACAAAAAGAATGCATAAAACGAAGAATTACTAAAAATGAAAAAGGATGACCAAGGAAAAATTGAATACAGCAAATTACATATGAGGGACAAGTGAGGAGATGATACTAACATGAAAATTATACTGGAATATAGCAAACCATGGGAAATATAGATCTGTTTATAAATTGTTGAAAAATACAATTCAATGTTTATTAGCGCAAAAACTCGCTTGTTGTGTGTTTTTCCTTCTTCATTGAACTATTTTTATAATATATTGGTTAATAGACTAATGAGTTCGCTTTGTTTTTTATCCAAACTTCAATAAAACATCCGCCGAAATTTGTATTAGCTGTAACATTCAATACATCTGCCTTACCCACGTTTGTATAAATTTCAACGTGCTATGTGCTGGATGTAGCCTCTCGTATTCGGGTCACAGAAATCGATCAGTTATATTTCTTACTCTCTCTGCCGCTATCTCTCCCTCTCTTTTTCATTCTCTCTGTCTTTCTCTGTGCCATACACATTGTGGAGGCGGCGCGACGTTGACATATTTACGGCCCTTTTACAGACTTCGCTCACTTGTTTTTAAGCGTTGCGTAAGTATAACGGCAAGATTTTCGACTTATTGCATGTGAGATATTGTTGATTTAGATTCAATGAAGACAAAATTCCTGTTTAGCGGTCCAAGTTGACAGAATTGACTTTAAACGTTGATGAAAATGAAGAAACTATGCGAATTTTAGGTTCTCTCAGATTTTTATTGTATATATGACAATGAAGAATATATAGTTAGAGAATTCATCTATCTTTCGCTCTCTCTTTTTTTCTATACCTACCACGAAGCAGATATTAGATATACTGATGAGGCCTAAGAAGAGTGAAGCCGGTCTATAGCTTATGCAATGACCTTTTTGACTCGGAAAGATATATTGTGGAGTGACAATGGAGTCGACCACCATTACATATTTGTAAGAGAATCGAAGTCAATATTTCTAGCGACGTATACACAGGAAAGTAGCTGTTAAATTACGGAAACGGTTGAAATCTGGTATGAAAAATAGATACTTCAAAACTTATAGAAGCGTTAATGAAAATGCCATTTCTACATCTCGAAGTCGATATTATTTTTAGGTATTTCAGATGTTTGAACTAAAAGATCTTGCGCTTTTCTGTTTTGTTCGAATGAATTTTACTAGTCTAGGTGTCAGTCGGGAGAATGTTGAAAGCTATATGCAATTGTGTACAATGTTATCGAAATCTCAAGTCCTGCATTTGGGATTAAGAATATGTGACATCCGTGGTGAAAATGATAAACATATGGATGTGCGATTCGATTGAGAAAAGAATAAACCAAGATCTTAATAGTCTTTCACTTCTGTTTAATGATGGTGTCTTTCCCATTAATTTCTTTGGCAATCTTTCATTGTTTATTACTTGTACATGACATTACCATATTAACTTCTATTCATCCTATAATTGCTTCATTTATACCCTTTATTTATTTATTTTATTCCATCATTGCGAATTCTTTCAGCTTTTGATTTTCTAGTCAGCTGTCTTTTTTGCTGCTTTGAACGTCTTTGATCCGTATAGTCAGCGTCAAGTAAATATGAAGATTGTTAGGTTATCATGGGACTATTTAATGGGTGTGTTTTTTAGGCGTAAGAGAAAAGAGAATATATTACTTTCATTAGTGTGTTGTATTAGTTATTATCAACAAATAATAATTTATGCTAAAAAAGATTTAGTAAATTTCAGAAAAATATCGGTCTCTTATTGAGGTGGATAATAGTTGTATACTTTAAGAAACTCTCACAAAACCAAAATATAAGGAAATCAATGAGATTGTTTCACTTTATTCTGGCAAATATCAAAAACATATCTAAATAATTTGTCGAAGAAAGCTGATATGCTCTGAAAATGTTGATCAAAGCTGGTATACTTGAATTATCATCCTTGAATATGATAGCCAACGAATAGGTATTTATCAAAGTAGATCTAACCTCTTATTAAGTTTTATAATTTTTCTCATGTTTCTCTGCAGTCTATCTACAATTCTAGACTATTATTGTCTTCACCTTTTTCGTTATAGTATCTCCTGGTCTCTTTGTCTTGCTAGAATATTCTAAGTATATTTTAAAATGTTTTACTATCATATTTTTTGTCTTTTTGTTTTTAAAGTTTATATAATTTAATAATGCTTCTTCGATTTTTTATTTTGAAAGTGCTGTAAATAAATTGTTTCTTTGTACTTTACGACTGAAAACAATGAATTCAACGTCGAGAGAATATTAAACCTGGTTTATGATCTATATTTAAGTATAATAATACCCTGTTAGCATTGTCGGTGTAGCCTTGTTAAAATTCGGTTAATTGTGATTTAAACGTTCAACCACGATGAATATTTAAAATCCTCTAGAGTGTATTTCAATACCCATCATTTATTATACTTGACAAATGACACATATTCACTATAACTATACATGTTAAACACTGGGAAGAATAAAAGTATTTTAGAGAACGATTGGAAGTATTTGATGAAATGAACCGAATTTTCTTAAGAGAAGTTTGCTTGATCGGAGGTTACTCATCATTCAAGAATTCAAATAATCTCTTTGGTTTGTAACAAGGTATATCTCCTCAAGGTTTCATGTGAAGAATGATATTCAGGAAGATGGAAAAAAAGTTAAAAGTTAAATATTTATTGACAGTTTATCGGATCAAAGAAGCTTTTCTCTTCATATGAAAGCAATGATTCATTCTGAAAATAGATTGAGATTATTCCGAAACTTCCAACTAAAATATCTACTGCCTAGTACCTAATTAAGTTAACAGTTACTAAATATAGACTGTCAACTTTCTTCTTGAAAGGAAATTTGAATTTAAATTTAGTTTTGGATGTTTTATTCAAAAATAGTAAACTTTTGTAACACTACATTCTAATTGTGAGTCAGGGCGTGAGAAACTCTGGGAATAATGTTATTCCTTGTGCTTTCACACAGGCGCGGATTCAAACTTACATTTCAAAACATTTGTCATAAAACATATATATATATATATATATATATATAATCTTATATATATATATATATATATATATATATATAATCTTATATATATATATATATAATCTTGGGATTGAAGACCATTTTTAAAGACATTTAACTAGTAGTTAATACATTTTTATTTAACGTTTCGGTCTTTCCATGACCTTCATCAGAAATAAATTTTTTTTGTTAAAACTTCGACAGAACGTTCATTTAATTATTCAATATATTTTATAGCTGTTTACGACGTATCACATAACAGAATATAACTCACACACAAACAAAACGAACATTTTAAAAATATTTTTAAAATGTTCGTACAACATATTATATTACAACAAGTTGTTGTAATATAATATGTTGTACAGTCAATTGTTGTGAATGTTTTGTTTTAGTACTGAATGTTTTTTAATGAAAATAGTTGTCTTCTTATAAATTGACATGCGCTTGCAGGCTCTTGTTTTGTGTTGTAGAAAATAAAGTTCTGATGAAGGACACTAACTGTCCGAAACGTCAACAAAAATGGAGAAAAAAATCAAAAATGTTAATTAAAACCCAAAAAACCATTTAATTTCTGACTAAGAACCTTACAATCCCAAGAAAAATATTTCCGAAATATATATATATATATATATATATATATATATATATATATATATTGCATTGTAGTATCAAGTGGTATCTGGTCGAGATTTAAACCGTTATGACATCCGGCAATATACACGTATATTATCAGAAACTCTTGAGGCAGTAAGTACAGAAATTGCACTTGCGTTAACATTCCTAATAAATACATCAATAAATGATGGTAAGTTTCCAAAAATATTGAAAATTGCAGAATTTTTACCCCAGTTTAAAGATGGAAATCCTAAGGAATCTTCAAACTATAGACCAATATCATTAATTTCAAATGTAGGAGAGGTATTTGAAACAATAATACAAAAACTAATCGTATCATTTATAAAAATAAACGGTTTTAAAGATTAAAACTAACTTTTCCGCGTCTGTGACCCTGAACAATATTCTATCATAAAATTGTTACTTGTATACAGTTCGGGGAATGTATCGTGCTAACAAACCGAAATTTATCCAAAAATAACCAAAAATGTAGTATATCTGGATTTATAGGACCCGCTGTACTCGCTCTAGTCAACTGAAAATCAATAGGGTACATCTGTGAGACACCTTGAACAATATTCAATCATAAAATTGATCAATCGTAGACTCTCTGGAGGCTGTATCGTGCTAACAAACTGAAAATTCTTCTAAACTGACAAAAATTTGGTACTTCAAGTACCATAGCACCCGTTGTACTGGCTTTAGTGAGCTGAATATCAATAGGGTTCAGAGACCCTCTGAATAATATCCAATCATGAAATTGGTCACTTGTATATACTCCAGAGGCTGTATCGTGCTAACAAACTGTAACTTCTCCAAAATGACAAAAAGATCGTACTTAAAATACTGTAGTACCTGTTGTATTCGCTCTGGTGAGCTGAAAATCAATAGGGTTCATCTGTGAGATGTCCCGAATAATATTCAATCATAAAATTGGTGACTTGTTGAACTCCGGAGGTTGTATCGTGCTAACAAACTGAAATTTCTTAAAAAATGACAATATGTCGTACTTCAAGTACCATAGCACCCGTTGTACTGGCTCTGGTGAACTGAAAATCAATAGAGTTCATCTGTGACATGTCCTTAACAATATTCGATAATAAAATTGATGACTTATTGCACTCCGGAGGCTGTATCGTGCTAACAAGACATGTAAGAAAAAGTGGCCGACGACGACGACGACGACGACATACACACAGGATTTTTTTTCTAGAAACCATTTTTTCGTATTGTTGTTAATGGAAAACGTGAAAATAACTCAAGAAAAATTTTCAAATTTCCAACTTTTTTTGGGGTAAACCAATACTTTTCTCGTATATTAGATAGGTTGGGCGGAAAAGTAAAATATAACATATTATCAGATAGACAATACGGGTTCGTGAAAACGTGTCGTCGACGTCGGATGCAGTGGCCAGGTTGCTAGAAATGATAAGTAGTGCTTTAGATAAAAAACAACCATCCATTGTCATCTTTGTTGACTTGGCTAAGGCATTTGATAATGTCGACCATAACAAGCTTTTATTGGTCTTAAAGAATGCAGGATTTAGGGGTATGGCTTACAAACTACTTGAGAGTTACCTGGACGAAAGAGTGCAGCGTGTGAATGTTAGTGGAGCCCACAGTGAATGCAAAGTTGTAAAATATGGAGTACCCCAAGGAACAGTCCTGGGACCAATCCTCTTTAACCTATACCTCAATAATATATTTTTTCAGGACACAAAAGGAGAAATTGTGAGCTTTGAGAACTTATAAAATTGTATGCCGGGTACCTAAGCAGTCTCTCAGCGTGTGTATTTTATATGGAGAAATTGAAGTTGCGGCCTCAGAAAACCGTTTTATGATCTTAGCCCTTGGCTACATGTTATGCTTATATAAGGAGATCGTTCAACACAGTTT
The DNA here is from genome assembly GCA_963921935.1 of Galeruca laticollis. NCBI lineage: Eukaryota > Metazoa > Arthropoda > Insecta > Coleoptera > Chrysomelidae > Galeruca > Galeruca laticollis. The sequence goes on from OY998180.1 coordinate 132,849,392, forward strand.
TATAAAAATGCTTTTTTTAACTTAAATATTTACTTTTTAGTAACGTAACGCTAGAAAATGGTAAAAATATGAAAACAAACAGTACAAACAAGTTTACATAAATATTATCGTAATTTGGTGGCATGCATCTTAAAGACGCACTCAGAACAAAAATATTTTGCTCAAGCACAACACTTTGACTACACACGTCTTGTAACAATATCCTTATAACATTTATTGCGGCGGTCTCTTCTTGGACATTAAGTCAAACTGAGTACATCAATAGCAAGCATTATACAGTGTGGAAACCACTTATGGAATAAAATTCTTTATGTCATTATTTTAGAAAATTACAAAAAATGCCGAGACACGCCAACTTTTGAATTGAGTTGTGCGTTATGTAAACATAAATTTAAATGTACAGGGTGATTCACGCAAGTATGCCATAGTCGGTATTGTTTTTTTAATGAATCACCCTGTATATTTGCATATTTTTGAAATCCTCTTAATGAACCGATTCCAACAAACTAAATAATGTATGATCAATTATGAATTATACAGGGTGAAATTATAAAATTAATAATTTATTACACTTGAAATATTGGTACTTTTTTAAATTAGCTAAATATGGATTTATCAGAAATCTAAGCTAACTAATTATTAGACTTATTTGTTATTAAACAAAACCTGCTACGCCCATGAATTTTATCATAAAATACCTGAAAATTACCTAAAAACGGCAATAGTTAAACAAAAACGGTAAATAATGTGGATTGTTTTTAATCGGTAAATAATTGTTTTCTATTCTGTCAGTTGTTGATGTGTTGACAGTTTATGCTGTAAAAGTAAAATCTTTGTCAAACACTTTTTCCTTGTCGACATAACAATGAAACATTTAACTGAGACTCACCGAATTGAGATTTTAATGAGGATCGGGTATGGGGATAACTGCAGAGGTCAAGTTGAAGTGGCAAACTTATTTAATCACAGGTATCCCGAATTGCCTAATATTTCACAAAGTACTGTGTCTAAAATTCATGCACAATTCAGAGAACTTGGATATGTCAAACCGTTGAAAAGAAAACCACACTTCGTTGAAGATGATGTGAAAGTGGATAAGTATCCAAGAGAATCCAACTTCTAGTACACGTCAAATTGCCCGTGAAAATAATGTTAGTCATACAACTGTTCTAAGATGTCTTCATAGAGAAAAACTTCATCCCTACAAATTAACTTTTGTGCAGGAGTTAACAGAAGACGATCCAGATCGTAGAATGGATTTCTGCGAAAGATTGATGAACAAGCTGAACAGAAATGAGATAGCTCTTGGTACCATTCTTTGTTCTGACGAATCAACATTCACATTGAATGGAGAGGTAAACCGACAGAACTGTAGATATTGGTCAGCAGAGAATCCTAATTGGATGCGTGAGACACATACTCAGTACCCTCAAAAAGTGAACGTTTGGGCCGGTATCATAGGCGACCATATTATTGGACCTATATTTATAGATGGATATTTGAGAGCTGAAAAATATTTAAATATGCTTAGAAATGGAGTTATTCCTGCGTTGGCAAACTTATTTCCCAACGCAATAGATCCTAGCTTACCGAATGAAAATGTTTGGTTCCAGCAAGACGGGGTAACACCCCATTATGCTTTAATGGTAAGAACTTATTTAGATGAAATCTTCCCCAATAAATGGATTGGACGAAGAGGTACTATTGAGTGGCCAGCTACATCGCCAGACCTTACGCCGTTAGATTTTTTTCTGTGGGGTTATCTTAAGAACAAAGTATATGCAACACAACCAACTTGCATTGTTGACCTCAAAGACAGGATAACTACAGAAATACGGAATATTTCACCTCAAACTTTAAACAAAGTTAAGGAGGAGTTCTATAGGAGACTGTGCTATTGCCAACAACTAGGTGTAGAACATTTTGAGCATTTATTTTAATGTATTTATGTGTTTAATAACTGTAAAAATAAAAATTTCACCCTGTATAATTCATAATTGACCATACATGATTTAGTTTGTTGGAATCGGTTCATTAAGAGGATTTCAAAAATATGCAAATATACAGGGTGTTTCATTAAAAAAAACACCGACTATGGCATACTTGCGTGAATCAGCCTGTACATTTAAATTTATGTTTACATAACGCACAACTCAATTCAAAAGTTGACGTGTCTCGGCATTTTTTATAATTTTCTAAAATAATGACACTGTATAATACCGTTTAGTAAGCATATCTTCGATGATAGTTTCCTTAAATTCTGTTATTTCTATTTGTTAATCTGGAATTAAGTGACAAGACATTTACAACTGCAACATTTAGTAAAATATCAAAAGCAAACTTTTCGGTACCATATCACGGATGATTGAAAATGAATTATAAGAATTCATTTGATCAGACAAATCTATGAAGGATTTTATTGCATAATAGTCTACTATAACCTATGGTTTACTTTCATCTCCTCCTCTTTATGTTCAAGTTTTTCTTAGTTACATCAGTTGGATTGTATTTTCTATTGGCCCGACTTGTTCCTACTAAAAAGGTTTCTCTATCCAGTAATTGTTCTGCCAAAGTTACACTATTATACCAGTTATCGGCATATAATATTCTGCCAGAATGTAAATATGGCTCGATTAATTCCATGACCCCTTTACAGATGTACCAGGCTGATCTTCCTTTCCGGCATCAACTTTATACTGTGAAGTGTAAAAATAGTCGGCGCACAGCTTGAAACTCTTAACACCATACCGATGCCTTTTATTTTGAAGATACTGCCTAAAAGACTGTCAACCTGGAAATGGTACCATGGACTCACCTATGCGCAGTGACCTTTTGGGACCTACACAGTGATTAAACTTATCCACTAGAAAGTCAATAAGGGGCTGAACCTTGTGAAGCTGATCACCGGGGACCTGTGTTGAGTTATCCGAAATACGGAATATGCTGAGTATGCATTTTAGTACGCTATTATAAAATGTTTTAAAAGTACCTCAAAAGTAACTAAAATCGGTTTCTAGCTATATAGTTTGTTATATTACTATTATATAACTGTGTGTTTTACAATAATGAGAGAGAGAGAGACATAAGCTTTATTGTCATGAAAAATTTTACAATTTTATGGACAAAGCGAAATAATTTAAAAATAGATAAATATAAAAAATAATGACTATACTAACAATACAAAACATAATATATAAAAATAGAAATTTAAATTAATAATTATAATGCAATTTTACCATCGTACATCATACCAAATATTGAACTCAAAAGCCTTGGGTAGATTGCAGAATTCTGCCACTGAATAATAAGGTCTCTCAAGCAGAAACGCCGTTGTCAATCTACGGAACCTATTGAATGTATTTGCCACTTTTAATTCTAAAGGTAGCTGATTGAATAGTTTTTTGGCATTGAAGGTGATGGAATTTTTTACCAGATCAGAGGTGGGTATTGTTAAGTAGATATCGAAATTTTTTCTTCTAGTAGGGTAACTGTGAATTGGCCTCTCAGTTAAATTGTGAAAGTGTCTGCGAACCAAACACACGGATTCCAAAATGAATGGAGCAGGAAGAGTTAAAATTTTGTATTTTTTAAAATAGAATTCGCAATGCGTCCTACGACTCAAACCATGAATGTAACGAATAGCTCTTTTTTGTAGTTTGAAGATAGATGCGAAGAGGTGCAAACTACAAGACCCCCAAAAACGCAAACCATAGCGAAGGTGCGATTCGAACAAAGAGTAGTAAGTTGTTAAAGCAGTATAAGAATCAAGCTGTTTAGATACAGATTTAATGGCAAAACAAGCAGAGGATAATTTTTTCGCTAAAATGTCTACATGTACAGACCATTTAAGGACACTGTCAATATGAAGACCAAGAAACTTAATCGAATTTGAAGATCTTATTACATCATTGTTAAGTTTGAGAGGTTGCAAAACTCCTTTGTAAGATAAAACTAAAGTTTTCTCAGTGTTAAAACAAAGCCCGTTCGAGTCAGACCAGGACTTAATAGCAATGAGATCTTTTCCTATGGTAGAATGTAAAGTTCGTATATCTAAACTGCTCCAGGTTACACTAGTGTCATCGGCAAATAAAGTGAATCCGTAAGTCTGTGACATCGTTAATGAATACCAAGAAAAGAATTGGACCCAAAACTAAACCCTGTGGTACACCACTGCTAACTGGTAAATTTTTCGAAACTTTTCCATTTGCTCGTACCAGTTGGTTTCTACATTTCAGGTAAGATTCAAACAATTTTAAAGGAATACCACGGATGCCATAATATTCTAGTTTGTTTATCAAAATTTCATGATCAACACAATCGAAGGCCTTAGCGAAGTCACAAAAAACCGAAGCCGTGAAAAGTTTATTATTCAGAGAGGTATATATTTCATTGAGAACAGAAAACATTGCGTCATTAGTACATTTATTAGGTAGAAAACCGAATTGTTGGGATTTCAAGATTTTATATTTGAAAAGAAAAGGTAGTAGACGGTTTTTCATTAGTTTTTCGATTATCTTCGATAAGATTGGTAATAAGGCAATAGGACGATAGTTACTAGTATTCTGTTTCTCGCCACCCTTGTGGAGGGGAACAATTATAGCTGTTTTTAGACAGTTAAGGAAGAGACCTTTTTCAAAGGATTCATTGATTAGAGAACATAAAACGTTAATCACCGCATCTGGAATATTCAAAAACAACTTAGCTGATAACCCGTCAATGCCACAGGAAGTTTTGTTTTGAATGCTGAGTATGGTTTGCACTAGCTCAAATTTATCTATTGGTCTAAGGAATAAACTATCAGTGATTCTTTTAGAAGGAACGGGGAAAGAAAGAGCATCACGACTTGGAGATATTTTAGAGCTAATATTCTTACTAACGTTTCTGAAATAATTGTTAAGTTCGTCTGGGTCGAGTTCAATAATGTTTCAGGAATTAGCTTTGTTCCTTAAATCATTAATAACAGACCGAGTTTCTCTCGTGGAATTTTTAGCTCTTGAGATGCGATTGTTATAATAGTTTTGTTCAATAGCTTTGATAGTTTTCGGTACAATATTTTATAGTTATTGATATAATTGAGTACGTGAAGATTGTCTGTGAATTTTTTAATGTACATCAGTGATTTCATATTCTTAGATGAAGTACGTGTTCCTTTCGTAGACCATGATTTGTGATGTTTAGTTTTACGAGAGCAAAAAGGAAATGATGTATTGAAGCACCTGAAAATTTTATTAATAAAGTCCAAAAATTTAGAATCATTATCTTCAGAAAGATCAATCCAATCAATTGCTAAACATAAATTATGAAATTTGGGAACTATGTAATCTAAAATTGACGAAGTTGTTTTAGTAGTACGAGTTGGTGAATCCACGTGCATATTTAGATCAAACGACTCAAAAATATTTACCAAAGACCTTTGAGTGGCACAATCATTAGTAAACTCAATATTAAAATCACTGCATAATACTTTCTTGCTCTTAACAGGCAGAGCGTCTAGTAAATTTAGAAGGTTCTCAAAAAAAGAATAAACATTTGATTCAGGTGGTCCGTAAATACAAATTATATATAAATCCATATTTTTGTTGTATATTATGGAAAATTCAAAAGTATTTTCTACTTGTAGAAAATCATATTTTAATACAGCCGAGAAGTCCTCGTCAGAAGATAAAATTAGGGTTCCACTCCTGTCATATCTACTAATAACTCGATATTTTTCAATAAAAACAGGTTCGTTTGCTTGTAGCCAGTGTTCAGTAATAGCAACTATCTGCGGGATCCCCAATTCCTCCAAAAACAAATATACGTTTTATTGCGTATTGACTGAATATTAATTAGAACCATTCTTAATTTACTGTCCTTAAAACTAAGTGAGGATTCTAGTTCCTCTGGACACGTCCTATCAACTAAAAATTTTTCTTGGAAGAATCGGCACTAAAGTAACGGCTATTACACTCTATAATTTTTTGTTGGTGAAGTCTCCGTTCCGAGGTGATGTAAGTTCTGTAGTTGGATAGATCTTCATCCACTTCAACTGAGCTTATGCCATAAAAATCATGAAAGTTATACTAAATTGCCCTTAAAGCTATGGAATCAACGGGCAGACTCTCGGATGCTAAAAACACCTTTACACTTGTGGAAGTATAACCTTCAAAACATACGTACGATGGTTGGTCATGTAGATAGGCGAAGAATAACTTGAGAGATAATAAAAAAGCCGGTTCTCTTAATCTAGACATAATAAAACGATTGCCTCCCGTAGGAGGAGTCATCGGGTTCAGCGAAAAGATAGTGTCATTGTGTGAATCTTTTGTAAACTGAAATGATTTATCACACGAAAAGCTGTTTGATTTACATACGGCTATATCATGTTTGTCAGATGTGATGGCTACTACTACGGGACGAGAAGGATCAGAACTTTCACTTACAGGCCGCATTTCTTGATTAACTGTCACAGGCTGAAGAGAATCCATCGTCGGAGGAGGCGAGTCTTCTTGGGACAATTAAGATTCAATTGACCATTTTAATGAAACTCCAGGTGGCCATACACCATTGTTAAACAATTTGCTAGCACACATTTTTGTTAGAAAACCAATTTTAAATGTTGATGTTTTTGATTCATGGCTTGGATTGATTAACGAATCAACTCTGTAAGACCCAGCTTTTCTTTAACATGATGTACAATATGATTTGTGGTGAAGCCTGCAGGGAGGTTGTTGACTATTACATAATGCCACCTTTGATTACGGCTAGGGGATAAGTTGTTCGAAACTTCTGGAATATTGGCTACTGCAGGAGATGTTTCAGTTTGTGTAGAGGATGATGTAATATAGGTGGGGCGCTTCTTCTGATTATTGTTATTAATTTGGGTGTTAATCTCTTTCACTAAACTGGATATATGAGTAAAATCTCTTTTCAAATTATGCGAATCTTCTTTTATCTCCAGGGACAAGAAATCATGGATATGAATTTTCGTTGTTTCTCCGAAATCGTTGAAAAGCATAGAAGATATGTTGAAGAGATTATGTTCCATATTCCGTACTGATTTAAGCAACAAATCAGGCTTAAAGATTTTATCATTGAGGTATCTCAAATTAGGAGAATCACAGAGTTGTTGAACTTCTGGGAAAGTAGAATTTTTGTAGTAGCTTTGTCAAGTCCTGTACAGCTCATACAGAAAAATCGTCGACATTCACCGCTGCATCGAAGCTTACTATATTTATCTTTTTCTAAAAATTCCTTACAGCAATTTTCACATTTGTATCCGGTCATATCTAGATGAAGGCCAATGCCGATACTAAACAAAAACGAACTTACGCTAGTTAACAGTAACTAAAATAACAAAATCAAAACAAACAACAAACACACGTATTGAGTAAATGTCGGACTGCGAAAATAAATACAAAACAAACACAACCGATCGATACGACAATCGAAGAATACTGGAGCGAGGGCATTTTTACCAAACCGATCCACATAACTATGCCTAAAAAGGTATGAATTTCTTGTCGATTTGTTAGTACTCACCTTTTAATTCTGGCATTTCTCTTTAGATTTGGATTTAGAAGGCAATGTTGAGCGTAAATGTTTGTTTGATTTACCAACAGGGCCACTTCTTCATAAAAAATAGACAAAAGAAATGAAAAGGTCTGACAAATCGCATTGATTCTATTACATCAGGGTTTATGTCTACTTCTTCGGAATTTGTATTATAATTTATATTTCTTAGGTTTAGCTGATCAAGTATTTGCCGCTTGTCAGTTATGAGAACATTCACAGGTGCTGGTTGCTGCGCATTATCTGACTCTTCATTGCTCAAAACTTCATTTTCACTACTTTCATTCTCCCTGTGTGAATCTTCACTATCTGGCTCATACTCAGTAACACATAATTATCAAATTTAGTTTACGAAATCTGCAGGTCGTTAAATGTCTGAATTATAGTATTTTATTGTGTGTACCAGAGATGGCGATCATAGCCCTCTAAGGAAAATACCTATCGTGGGGCCATGAGTACCAACATAGGTAATCAAGTCAAAAATGGTTTGAAATACCTAAATAGACATTAAATATTAGTGTTTTTAAATGAAACTCAAGGTCTCTAGTTAATTCCACAATATAATACAAGTTATTGAAAATTCTAAAAAATTGACAATTGTTTCGATAAATCAATTTCATCGTCAGAATGACAGAAGTTACATTTCATTTTATGCCTACCTGATGTTTAGTAGTTATATTTGGCTAGACCAAGAAGTAACCTAACTTGTGATTGGCTTAATATATGTTTATAGAAAAAAGAAGAAGATGTGATATTACAAATATTGAAGCTTAGATATTATTAGCCCTATGGTGATATCCTGGATATCATTTTTCCAATTAAGATCAGTATAACTGTGCAATGATATAGAAAACCAGGAAAACTATATCTGCTGATCTTTACAATTATCACTTAAGAAGACAGTTTATTAGTGGAGAATTCCCTAGATTTAACTGTTCATTGACAACTTCATATTGTGGGTTATCCATTAGATATGATAAATAAGCTAATTAGTAAAAAAGAGGAAAAAGTGGCATTACAACTAATATATCCTAAACAAGCTGATGAAATTAAAACTTATAAAACCATCACATATGCAGGAAATATTTCTAATAATATTTCAAAGATAATATCTTCAGCAACGAATACAACAATTTCTTTTAAAACAGAAAGTAACGTTAGTACAAAATTGTTAAATGTAAAAACAAAAATACCACTATTAAAGAAGTCAGGTATATATAAACTCAAATGTCCAGAATGTAATGCTGTCTATTTGGGTCAAACCCTTAGGAATTTTGAAATACGATACAGTGAGCACTTACGAGCATACAGATTAAAACAACCAGATAAATCCCACTACGCAAAACATATACTTGACACCAATCATTCATTGACACCTAACACAAAACTAGAAGTACTGCATATTTGTGAAAAGAAACAAGAACTGGATTTCCTTGAAGAACTGGAAATTAGAAGACATTTAAGAAACCCACAATATGAAGTTGTCAATGAACAGTTAAATCTAGGGAATTCTCCACTAATAAACTGTCTTCTTAAGTGATAATTGTAAAGATCAGCAGATATAGTTTTCCTGGTTTTCTATATCATTGCACAGTTATACTGATCTTAATTGGAAAAATGATATCCAGGATATCACCATAGGGCTAATAATATCTAAGCTTCAATATTTGTAATATCACATCTTCTTCTTTTTTCTATAAACATATATTAAGCCAATCACAAGTTAGGTTACTTCTTGGTCTAACCAAATATAACTACTAAACATCAGGTAGGCATAAAATGAAATGTAACTTCTCTCATTCTGACGATGATATTGATTTATCGAAACAATTGTCAACTTTTTAGAATTTTCAATAACTTGTATTATATTGTGGAATTAACTAGAGACCTTGAGTTTCATTTAAAAACACTAATATGAGCATATTCCACGAAGTAAGGGTCGCGACAGTCAGACATTAAATAATCCCAAACGTTTACATATAAGAGCTAACACTAAAATAAGAAATAAAAATCGTCGTTACTTCAACGGTCAATACACTTCCTAAGAGCTGCAGCCTAAATGGCAAGTTAACGGTGTACCACACTTGGTACTCATGACAGTTAACCTGTTAATATCTGAAAACTGAGCTCTGTAATTTATATCCTTATTCTCCTTAACGTAGTCGCACCTGATCTGTCTGTCAGAACGGTTACTGGTGTGATGTGTGCGTACCAAACCTATCCCGATGTCTTTCGTTATTACTCTATATGAGTGTATGTAGTTAGATTAGGCAACCTTTGACTTGCATTGAATATGAACGAACTACAATTAGTCACTAGCTGAACGGACCAAGTGCAAATTAAACTCTAATCGTTTTATCTTTAAAATATTCACAATTTGAATAAAGTAATAAATAATATATTGTATGAGAAAAAACATACTTTTACGGTCTAATTTAGATAATTATATATAGATACGATTATTCTACTCATAATCGTTAATTAAGTAAAAATAAATATTTCCAAAACTAGATTATTCACATACTTCATAAAAAAACCACCTGTTCTGAAAAAAGTGACAGTGATCCACCTAAATAATGTCAATTCATTCTGGCTTGGAACCTGATGTAGAAATGCCGTAATCCTCATGTAACATTCTGTACACGAAATTCTCTTTGCAATGTAAAAGTAAAAAAAAAATTATTTCGATATTTTCATCTACTATACAAATCCTAAAACGACCTTGAGATAAACTGACAAAATGTAGCACTGGAAGCAACTAAATGAAATATTTTTCTCAACTTCTGCGTGTAGAGAACAGTTGTGCCAACTCAGGGACAAAAAAATGTCTACAATTCTCTCAAGCAATACATTTTCCTCTATATATAATTTCCTCTTGTTGTGTCAGTAGAAAATCACACTTCGGTCAGGCAATAACCTAACAAATCGTCCTTTTTTCTTTTCCATCGGTAAACGCAACATCCCCTGTGAGTAATTGCACTTCCTGCTTTATTGTCGAGGCTGTTGTGATAAGATCATTTCTATTAAAACTCCAATGGTCCATCAGATACGCCTTCCCCTAAAATTCAATTACTGCAAAAAGATGGATTTTAATTGAATGAAAATGGTAGAAATAATGAGGTCAAAAGTATACACTTCTTTAATATAATGAATTTTTTTTTATTCACATTAACGTGTCTCGACAACTGAGATCATTGACACATGGTACAGTTATTAACTATAAGAAATAAGTTTACAAACATGGTACAATTACAATAACTGAACAATAACATTGACGAACTGTTTAGATTACATGAGGCAAGTTAGATTTCATTGACACAACATGGAACAATAATTATAACTACATGAACTGAACATTAACAAGCTGTTTAGATTTCATAGTATAAATTAATGTCCTTTAAAAAATTGATTAGGCGAGGTAACTGGTCCGGAATATTTAAAATTTCTTGAAGTGAAGTTCGTAGCTGGTGGTCACGGCGTTTATCTGAATATTTCAGACATCTTGTTAGTATATGCTTAACTGTAAGTGGGATTTTGCAGTGCTGACATTCGGGTGGGTCGGAGCCGGACATTAGATATCCATGAGTCAGTCGAGTATGCCCAATACGTAGGCAGCGTACAACGACTGTTCTCTTCGAGACATAGGAGGAAGGTCTTTGAAGTCGATGAAACGCTGAATTTCGTGTAGTTTTGTATTGCAATTTGTCCAGTGATTTGCCCAGCGGTCACGTATGTAACGTCTTATCCTAGTTATCAGGTCATTGTGAGTTTGCATTGAATCGATCTGGAGGTTAGCTGTCGAAGCTTCTTTTGCAGTTTGGTCCGCAAGTTCATTCCCGGGTATTTCGAGATGAGATGGTACCCAGATTAATGTAACGGTAACACCAGAGCTCGCAAGGCGGCCAATACAATCATGAATATCTTGGACAATAGGATAAACGGAATATATTTGTCTAATGGAGTTTACCGATGCAAGAGAGTCCGTGCATATAGCTGATTGTTTGTCGTCAGGTGATAGAGAATTTAGAGCTTGAAGGATAGCATATGACTCCCCTGTGTAGACACTAGCGAAAGGTGGTAGACGACATTGTTTAATTATTTGATGGGAGTTGGTAACAGCGCAACCTATGCCGCTCTCAGACTTAGATGCATCAGTAAACAATATTTTATTGTAATGAGTGGAATTTATAATATTGAAAAAGAGATGTTTCAATAGACCACTGTGAGTTTCATGCTTAGAAAATAAGTTTAAAGATGTGTTAAACTTTGGTTGTTGCTTTAACCAAGGAGGACAGGATGAGATAGGAATGGGAACTGTATCAGATAGGTTGATATCAGTTGTGAGTGTTGACAGGATTTGTGGAAGTGGTTGAAATTTAGTGCCAGAATTGCTATTGTTGGATGGACGATTTATTAGAGGGTATACTGGATTCTCAGGGTGTGCTGAAACTTTTGCACAGTATGACATGAGAAGTAATTCCCGTCGTAACCATAAGGGGGGTTCCTTGGATTCACAGTAAATACTTTGAGCAGGACTGGATCTGAAAGCTCCTAGACAAATTCTTAGAGCTGTATTGTGAACAGAATTAAGAGTTTTTAAATCGGATTTGCTTGATGACATGTAAATAAAGCTACCATAATCTAGTTTGGAACGAACAAGAGATTTGTAAACCTGTAACAGGATTTTTTCATCAGCTCCCCATTGATGGTGAGCTAATGTTTTTATAATGTTTGTTCGTACTACACAGTTCTTTTTTATGTCTTTGATATGCTCTTTCCAATTTAATCTACTATCAAAAGTAAGCCCCAAAATTCTTATTGAGTTACACACCTGCAGATATTCGTCATTTAACTGTATTTGTGGGAGTATGTTATTAGGTGTCGATATTTTACTGAATTTAATAATTTTCGATTTGGCGGCTGAGAAGTGACAGCCAGTTGAAAGGGACCACTGACTTAGTTGATTTACTGCTGTCTGAATTATGTTACCTGTAGTTTGGTTATTTTTACCACAACAAAAGATGATTAGATCGTCTGCGTATATAGAGAACTTAATAGGGGGTCTAGTTGATGAACATATATCATTTATGGCTATTATAAAGAGACTGATCCTTGAGGTACGCCATTATATTGTAAGTGTTTCGAAGAAACTTGACCATTAGTAGATACCTGGAATGATCTATCGGTTAGGAAATTTTGAACAAAGGACAATATGTTGCCTTGGAAATTGTATTTCCCGAGTTTATTAAGTATTGCTGATTTTGATACGGTATCAAAGGCACTTTCAATACCAAATGTGGCAGCTACAACATGATGTTTTTTAAGAAAAGCATCGGCAATATATGTCTGTAGATAGGCGAGATTGTCCATAGTACTACGGCGCGGTCTGAATCCCGATTGTGCTGGATTTATTATTTTGTGTATTTCTAAGTACCAAAGTATCCTTTTATTAATCATTTTTTCCATCAACTTACACATTGTGCATGTTAATGAAATGGGACGATATGAGTGTAGATCTGTTGGCGGTTTATATGGTTTTAACACTGGAATTGAAATTGATTCTCGCCATTGTGTTGGGAATAGCTGTTTAGTCCAGATGGTGTTATATAATTCCAGTAATTTTGTTGAGGAGATCGGTGATAAATATTTTAGAAATATAAATGGTATATTATCGGGACCAGCAGCGGAATTTTTACAAGAAGAAAGAGCGTAAGTTAGTTCTTCGAAAGAGAATGGATGGTTCAAAGAGTCAAGGTCAGATATAACGGAGGGAATAATAGGGAGTGGGGACTCGTTCAGTTGATTGTGGTTTTGATTATTATTGTTCTTGTATTTCTCTTCAAAATGAGTAGCTATTAAATTTGCAATTTGCTGGTTATCAGTGACAATGTTATCATCAATTATCACCGCAGAGATTTTACTCTGAGTTTTATTGCCTTTCATTTGTCGTATTTTTGTCTAGACTTGTCCCGGGGGTGTGTCAGTGGCAAGATATGAAACATAGTTATTCCAAGAAGCTTTTTTACTCTGCTTTACTTCCCATCTTGCTTTGGCTTTAAGTTTTTTGAAATTTATATAATTATCTATATTTCTAGTCTTCCTGTATTTATTTAATGCAAATTTACATTCCCGGGCAGCAGTTGCGCATGAGTCATTCCACCAAGGAACGAGTTTTCGGGATGCTGGTATTAAAGATTTTCCAACGTATATTTCTGCTCCTTGGATTATACAGTTACTGAATGCTGTAACCGATTCCTCGATATTTTCAGAAAATTGTAGCTGAGATGTTTGATATTCAATGAATTCTTTAAATGCATTCCAGTCAGCATTAGAAATGTTCCATCTTGTTTTACAGTTTGATATGGTTTTTGATTTGTCAGAGATGCAGATTGGAAAATGATTGCTATCATAAAGACTGTCAAGCGTTTTTCAGGAAAGTGACGGTGTAGTTTTAGGGTCACAAAGACTAAGATCAATAGAAGATAGGTTTCCTGTAGCAATATTTAGGTGCGTTTCTGCACCTGAGTTCAGTAAACAAACATTATTGTGATTTAGGAAATTTTCAACTATTTTCCCTCTTCCAAAAGTAAGTTTTGATCCCCAAATGACATTGTGTGCATTAAAGTCACCAACTAGGATGTATGGAGGTTTCGATTGCCTTACTCGATCAGCAAGATCGGATTCACTGAGGTTGTAATTTGGAGGGATGTAAATGCTACAGATTGTAATTTTTTGAGGGGCCCAAACTGTGACAGCGACAGCTTCTAATGCAGTAACTATTGGTACATCAACGGAATAAAAATCACAAGAGACAAATATCGAAGTTCCACCGCTAGCTCTAAGAAAGTTGATTCTAAGATAGTGGTAACCGACAAAGTTTTTTAATTCCCGTTTGTGACTTTCCTTAAAGTTCGTTACTTGAAGACAGACAATATCAGCTTGGGTATCGGACACTAATTATTGTATACGTTCAAGACGGGGATAGAACCCGTCGCAGTTCCATTGTATAAGATTAAATGTTTAGTATGAAGTTTGTGAGATGAGAGAACTGTCAGACATACAGTCATCGCCCACTGATGTCTGTGATGTCAGACTTTCATTATCGGTATTGTCTATATCAAGAGCCTGCTTGATTTTTTTTGTGATTCTTGTAAATCGGTTTTTGAGGGATCTATCGGTAAGGTCAGGATATATAGTATGCATGTCAGCAAGTAACGATTTAATGTCTTCGGTAAATTGTTGAGCTTCTGATAGTGGATCCTTAGATCCATATGAGTTTTCCAGAAAAGCTATAAAGTATTCTAATGGCAGTGTGAATGAGTCAGGAGATTTATTATACATGTCGGAGATTATTGTCCTGGAGCTTTCAGGTATCTTATTATCAAGTGTTGATTCTTTTTTAGCTTTTTTCTTGACAGGTTTTGGAATATCTATGGATGGAATATCGAAAGTGGGGGCTGTGTTGATAGTACTGGGAGAAACAGATTATGTGTCTGTGGAACTTGGCAAGGGTCTTTTTTGTGTAGGTGGAACCTGTATATTTGGATGATCTGTAAACAGAGGAACATTAATTATGTCTGAAGTAATAGGTGTGTTGTTTATGGATTGGGGGAGCTGTATATCTGATTTCTGGGAAGCTGGTGGCGGAAGATCAGATTGGATATTAGGACTGTTCGTGTGTGATGCTTGCATGTTTGATGCTGGTGGCTGGGAAGCAATTGGGGTATTAGGGCAGTTGGTTGCAATATGGCCGGTTTGCTTGCATATAAAACACTCCATTTTATCAGTTGAGAGGAAGATTCTATAACCATTATTTTCATAAGAAATTAATAAGGAAGTCTGGAGCTCAAAATTTTCGGAAGATGGTACAATATAAACTTGTCTGCGGAAGGATAATATATGATTGTATTCATCCCCGGGAATGCCAGCTTTCAGGAATGATATTGGTGATACTAACTGTAGTCCAAGATCTTTTAAGGCTGTTTCAATTAATTCGTGAGGAATGGATGGGCACACATTCGAAAGAACAAGGCGTTTTGCGGGGGTAACTAATCTTCTTACATTCAGTTCCATGTTTCTAACTTTAATTGTCGAATGGTTGGTAATCAGTTGGTCGACTAGTTCAATTTTGTTTAGATAAATGCAGATTCTGTTATTGGAAATTGTTGATGCGAAGCATATATTTCTTGGGCCTATAATATCACCAACTGCTTTAACGTATTCGAATAGTTTCAAATTATCAGTGGAGTGGAAAAGTATAGCTTGTTCTTTCTTGGGAAACGTTGGTGTTGGAGTAGATTTTGCGGCTGCTAAGTGGAAATTTGAGGAACGTTAGAGTTATTTTCAGTCATTGTAGGTTTGTTTCCGATGTGGGAGTTGTTATTGTTGCTGCCCTCGTAGTCAAAGGCGTGTTACGCTAATGGTAGAAATTTTGTGTTTTGTTTGTCAGCAAACCAAAATACACCATAGTGTTAAATTGGTTGCCTATCGAAAAACTGAACCAGCGAGTGTAGAATAACTGGTTTACTTTTTATCAGTAATCACACAGAAATTTATTATTATTGTTTTCTAATTAAATCCCGTTATAATTTGCAGGATAAGTGTACGAGAAAGAGATCTATTACTAGTCCAAAAACTCTGAATAATTATCAATTGTTTACCTGATAAACTTTGAAAAACTACGCAGTAATCTTAATCGAACTTTACTCGTTCAAGCCCAGTGGCGGAGTCCTATAATTAAATTTGATTTGTATCGAATTTAAAAAAAAAGATGAACATAGACAAAATTGAAAACATTATGATTGTTATCTGATAATTTTGTGTATCTACTTTATTATGAATTTTAAAAAAAAGTTATTCTCATCAAAAGATATGCATTTAACCCAAAATACAATTAGCAGATACAAAAAAATTTTCAAGCAAGTAAGAGGTTTGTTAAAAAAAGATTAGTAAATTTTGCTTGTAAATTTCTGATGTTAAAATTGGCAATGTATCTTTCAAATAATTTAATTCCGGGAATAGTATTGGTTGTCCTTGAATAACACTTTCTTTATTTGTGATATTTTCAGTGTCAGTTTTGATTTTGCATCCTAAGAGAGCTTTCATTATATAAGTTCCCTCGAGTTATTTTATTTCATGTTGATCTTGACAGTCAAACGTAATACTTTCTTTATCTGGGATTATAGCAAATCACTTCTTTGTATCTCCTATATGGTGAAACCTTGATTCTGTGAGAGTGAAGAAGAGTTGTTTGAATTCTGATGCGTCCGCTGTATTAAGAATCTTCACTTCACAGGGTGGATGTGATTCTATTTCATTGAGCATGTGATTCTCGTATAAGTAGTATAGTGGCAAAACTTCATTACGAAGGATGTAGTGCAATATATTCTTTAATAAATCATTATTCCCTTATATGGAATCGGGGTCGAATACCAATGATATATTTCGAAACTATGTACGAGTATGTACATTATAGGTAAATGAAGCATATATACTATCTTATTATTAGGAATGTAACACTGAATTTTTATGATACCTTTATACCTTGAAATGTTTTTTATGAAATGTTAACTGTGACCAGGGTATTTGTTTTTCTATCCCTTTTAGTTCTGTATATAACTCTGTATATTTAATTATACTATACTTTTATTTTTGCAAATGATAAAGAAATCTCAACATCTTGAAGAGTGGAAAGGATAATCATAAACTTATTTATTATTTGATTGATAATATATTTAATAGAAATTAAATTCTCTCTATTATCTTGATAACATATTTTTGATTCCATTAGTTTTTCATTATGTTTAATTTCTCAATTGTCTGAAATTTGTTATAATGTTGATGGAAAGTGCAATTCGTGATTTTATTGTTGATACATCGAACTATATTTTTAGTTGTGTCGTCGAAGGTTTTTACTATTCCTGGACGACGATCACGATGGTTGGATTAGACAATTATTCATCCAGTGTTTCTATATTGTCTGAATCTTCGTTAATCTAGCACCAAAGTGCTATTTTCGATAACTTACCTAGGTTAGGTTAATAATGAGTTGGTCAATGAGGCTCTCCACTGCGACTCGTGAGAATCTATTGTGGCTCATACCTATTCAAATTTCACCAAACAAATTCAGCTTCTTAACGAAGCCGATTAATTTGTTCAGTGAATGATATTTCAGGTCCGAGGGCAAGAGAGTGGCCCTGCCAAACATCAGATACCTGACTCGAGCCGCGGCGGGGCAGGCACAAATTATATGCTCTGCTGTTTCATCATCTTCCAAACAAAGACGGCAAATCGGATCGTCCGACAGTCCAAGCTATTACAGTTTTACCAGGATTAACAGACATCTGTTCCCTCTGGCACCAACTGTAGACATCGTCCAAAGTCTTTTGGAGGGTATTATGTGCAACCCGTCCTGACTTTTGGTTTTTGCCAGAATGACAAGGTCGTCTGCATACGCTTGCAGTTCTACCCCTCTTCCCACGAGAGTACCAAGCAGGTCGTCCATCAGGAGTGACCACAAAAGGGGAGATAGCCCCTGGAAACCTTAAAGCTAATGGCCTCGTCTTGAATAGATGTAGTGGCTGATCTATTAGTGAGCATGGCATATATCCAGCCGGTAATCGTTGGTTTAATGCCCTTTTCAGTCGAAGCTGAACCAATGGAGGCCGGTAGTGCATTGTCGAATGCTCCTTCGATGTCGAGAAAAATGGCCACCGCAATCTCAACAAGGTTATGTAATGCTAAATCTGTTGATTTGCCTGTTTGATAAGCGTACTGGTGGATGCTCAGGGGGGAGCTGTATAAAGCTACCTGCCTGATATGGCAGTCCAGTACTCTTTCAAGTCCTTTAAGCAGGAAAGATGTTAGGCTAATTGGTCTGACCGATTTAGGGTGTGGGTCTGTGCGGCCCACTTTCGGTATATATACTACCCTAGCCGCCAACCAACTGGGTGGTATATAATTCCACGCCAGACTAGCTCTATACAATTTAATGAGGATGGGTATAAGTAATGCCAGTCCGTTTTGTAGCAGAGCTGGAAAGATGCCATCCTCACCGGGAGATTTGAAGGGCTGAAATGATTTTATTACCCATTCAATCGCCGGTGCTGTGATAACGTTCTTGGCGACCTCCCAATCATTCTTTTTGGGTCGCCTTGCACCCTCAAAGTGGGGAGGTCGGTTGTTATCCAGAGTTAAACTTCCGGGAAAGTGGTTTTTAATCAAAAGCTTTAACGTTTCTTTTCTAGAGGTCGTAAAAGTGCCATCTGGTCGTTTCATCGACCCTATCTCGGCAATCGGCTCTTTAGAGAGAATCTTGTGTATTCTAGTACTGCGAGGTATGTCAGATATACTCTCACAGAACTTCTTCCAAGACTCCCGTTTTGCCTTTCTAATTTCTTTGTTATAAGTTGTTAGAGCAGTTCTATAAGGTTCCCAGTTGCCTGACTCTTTAGATCTATTGAACAGTCGTCGAACTTCTTTTCTTCGCTTATCTAGGCTTTTGTTCCACCAAGTAGAGTTGCGATTATCTCTTTTTGTCTTGAGTGGACAGTTTTCATGATAGGAGGAGATAACTGCTTCCCGAAGCTTGTCTGCCGCAGTATCTAACCCATCACAACTGTTTAATGTAGGGAAGCCTTCCTCAATGTACCGTTGGAGGGAATTTCTGTATCCACTCCAGTCAGTAGCTTTTGAGTCACCATATTCCACTACTGGCCGTGGACCTATTTCAATGTTGAATTGAATGTGCCTATCTTATTGCTCAAAAAGTTTGAGCTGATTGTTAAATCTAACACCTCTGATCTATTTCTAGTTACAAAAGTTGGTTCGGAGCCCTTATTAATAAGAGATGAGATAGCCCTTCCCCTAGTATATAATCAAAAAGTAACTCACCTCTATGATTTATATACGTGCTGCCCCACGATGTATGGTGTGAATTGGCGTCACAGCCCATGACTAACTGAAGTCTGTTCTTCTTGCTATAGGCGATTAACCGACGTATAGCGAGGGGAGGTACAGTATCCGTGTCCCCTGGGAAGTATGCTGAGCAGGCGACTATGTTAGTCATACCATTCTTCTCCGGTAGGGACTCTTGGATGGCTACTACATCAGGAGTGCAAAAGCCTGTAAGCAAAAAATAATTAATATTCTTCCTAATGAGGAGACAAGCCCTGGGTTTCACTCCAGGACAGACTACTACCTCACCAGGAATATTGCTGAGACCAGTTACTCGGTCTGTGTTTCCTGTCCATGATTTATGCAGGAAGGCAAGGTCGATTGATTCGTCCTTGAACCTTTTACCAAGAATGTATGAAGCAGCCTTGGCATGCTGTAAGTTTGCCTGTAAACAGTTGAAAGTGGCGAATACAGGTAGCCGCAGGCAAACTTGTGTCCCCTCAGATCCCTAGGGGAGATCACACGAGGGGTCAATTGAGGCGCCACCATCTGATCCTCCCAGTGGTGAGGCTGTAGTTGGTGTCATTGACGAGGCTTGGTCACCTTTCGTTACGGTAGATCCAGCTGATTGCTTTGGTCCTTTGGTCGAGGCCATACTGGTCTTCGATTTCAGGACAGCAGGTCCAGTTCCTATTTCCGTTTCCCTTGAAGATACGTTACCCGTCTTCTTTTTGGGGAAGCTAGCTCTCCCTTTGAGATGGCTGGTGCCCCGGCTACGTGCCGGCGGTACACTCCCCCTGTTCTTGTGCGGAGGGTCGGTCCTCCTCACTGCAACAGGAGGTTTTCCACTCTGCCCCGGGCCACGGCTTTTCTCGGATCTCTTCGAGGGACCCGGTTTTGATGCCAGTTGGGAGGGCCGGGTTTTAGGCCGGAAAACAACCTGTCCAAAACCCAGGTATGGTTCGAATCCAATTCTCTCCAACGTGGCCATGGATCGATCGTCAATGGTGAAAGTCCATGTTTGACCAGGGCCTGTAATTTCCTTGTGTAGGACAGTCCACTCCAACAAAATTTAACTTATGCCACCTCACAAATCGGTCCGGAACATTGTTTATGATTCGATTTACACTCATTTTTCATGCCTTTTGTAGATTTTTCAGGTATGTCTTTTTTCTCGTGCATAGTACAGACAAAAAGTTAAATACTTTTTCTTCTTCTTTTAAAGACCTACAATTCTAGACCTTACACGTAAAAAAATTGATTGGGTCAAAAGTTATTGGCAAATAAACAACTGATAACGTTATTGTTAATAAATAAAAATATAATGAGCATTTTTTACATTAACACTTCCACATCACGCTTATCTATTCTCACTAATTAAAAAATGATACTCACGAAAGATGGAGTCTGCAAGTCAATTTTTAGTTAATTTGTTTATAAGGCCATAATTCATAAACTATTGAACTTACAGACTCCATCTTTCGTGAGTATCATTTTTCAATGAGTGAGAATTATCTATTCTCACTCAACGTTATCAGTTGTTTATTTGCCAATAACTTTTGACCCAATCAATTTTTTTTACGTGTAAGGTCTAGAATTGTAGGTCTTTAAAAGAAGAAAAAAAAAGTATTTAACTTTTTGTCTGTACTATGCACGAGAAAAAAGATATACCTGAAAAATCTACAAAAGGCATGAAAAATGAGTATAAATCGAATCATAAACAATGTTCCGGTCCGATTTGAGAGGTCGCATAAGTTAAGTTTTGTTGTACACCATTTTTACTAACTTTTTACCAAGTATCAGCCGTTACCTCGAAAATTACGCAAAATGATCATTTTAGGTCTGATTTTCCTGGACTATAAAGAGGATTTTAAAAGATCTATAAGTTTTTGCTTATTCTTATTATTTCTTAAGAAATCTTCCTGTGGTGTAATGACTATATTTTCCAATTTCACTGAAATTTCTACGGCGTTTTATGATCTTATTATTTGCAAGGATTTTTTGGTTGAAAATGTGTTTGAATTATATCCATCAAAAACAAATACGGAATTTTCACCATAAGCTTGTTAGCGTAATTTGTATACTGGTTACATATTTGGTGTAAAGTAGCAGGTCTTTGCCAAACAACCTTATGAAGAAAGAATCCTACATCAATGACGTATATTGAATTTGGCTCACGCTGTGAAAATGGAGGGCTTAGTGCATCTAGTTCTCTATACAGAAGACTTTTTGTACCTCTTCTTAAAAAGCCATCTTTAAAGAGAGATAGCGGAAATGGTGACATTTCAAATTTAAAACAATATCTGATCTGTTCAGGGGTTTTGTTTGAACAAATTATTCTGTTAAATAATTGCATCGGAGATACATCAATATAATGTTTATCAATTTTGGTATTATTACTCATTTGAGAAAAAGTTTTATTCTTGTCTGTTCGTTTACATTTAACATCGATATACTTTTTTCCTGCATTTGCTAAACATATCTTGTTATCAGTTTCTTCTGCCAAATCACAGTTCACGTCCGGTTTTGCAATTTGACCAGAAGCAACCGACACCAGCTCCTTTCATTTAAAAGGATTGTGTTCTTCTAGCCAGTCCAACATTTTTTCCAAATCAACCTTGTCTCTTTGTTGCCTGGAACGGTTTAAGTCTATATGTTGCTCCGAATAACTGGACCTAACTCCTACGAAATCTTCCATAGCTGTAGTAACTGGTATACATACAGACATTCCAGGAATCCATCTAGCCAAAGATGAGTCGGTGACGCCGCGCCCATGAGTTAGACCGCCAGTTGTTTTAATAGCCCTCATTAGATTTTGTTCGATTACCATATCTGTGTAAGTACCTGACCAAAATTTATTTTATCTTCTTATGGTAAACATTCCCTCTTCAGTAAATTTTTTGTAGTAGTCCGCGCTCATATTGTGAAGCTTCTGCATTTGCTGTAGATAAAGATGGGTGCTTTTAGCATAATTACTATGTCCTGTTGCATATAATATCGGCATCATTAATTTCAAGCAGTATATATGAAGATCCCAATTGCCTGACCTTTCTGACCTACTAAAAAGAATAATAATATTAATAAAATTAAAATAGCTGCACCAAAGGCGTCCGGTCCTACTTTTCTCAGATAATTCATTAATTTTTTCGTTTACTTTTTCCGAAACATTTTCGACCATCTCATATTATTTTGTACTGTAATATCTGAAAGTTGTTCGCATGATAAACTGACTTCCTCAATTTCACTTTCATTTAGTACTATGTCATGTAATATCATTGTACCAAGGGCTTCCTGTGTCAAAAAATGGCAGCGTAAAGCTCTGGAATATGCATGACCGGAAAGCACATGGGGAACAGTATTTTTTGCGTATACCTTTTGCCATAATTCTTCAATACCACAACCGGACATTATATTCCCAATGCTTCCCATAAATGACATAAGCATATGGAGTCCTCCGAGTCTAACAATAACTTTAGACAAAATACTGTTTGAATTGGATGCCTCTACAATATACACCGCCTTTAAAAACAAAGGTTGATCGAATGTAACGATCCAGGGTTTTTTAAACTTTTCGGAAAGAAAGCCACTTAAAAGTTTTCAAAAAACCCGAATGTTTGGGTAATATATCCAAAAACTTGAAAAATTCAAAATGGCGGCGATTTTTCAATACTTGCCATTGTCAGATTAGATAGGACTTTTAATATATTATTTAAGACACCCTTAACTTTAAATTTCTACCATTAAATATTTGCTTTAATTTGTTCCAACTTACTGCCTAAAATTTGCTAATTTGACTACACTATTCATTTTACTGGTAAAACTCAAGGGTTCTCTGTCAAAAATAGCTGGATATTTACTACATAAATTTAAAATTGTATGTCAGAGAATGGATTAAATTTGCGATTATACTTTTCAAAAAAATATTCCTGCAACTGCTTGGCTGTGGAATTCCATAAAACGTTGATAACACTTTCCTTGTAGTCTTCGGGGTTCTTTTTTCGCATGCTGAACCCATAGTCTTCAAGAATAAGCGCCAGTTCTTCCACAGGTATATCCGCTCTATCGAAATTATACGATTTATCTGCGCTAAAGTTTGTAAACTGCCTCTATACGCTTGCCTTCGATTTCCTGGTATTCGCGGGTGTCAACTGCTCAATCTCCTGGCGAATATTTTCTTTACTTTCTTGACGGAAGCGAAAATTTTTTTTCTACTTCCGTTACTAAAATCGCATTTTAAACACGGGTTTGACATGCACAAAACGACTCTTTAAACACTATTGTTTAAAATGCGTAAAGTCACATTTCGTTTATCTTTTGTTTTTCAAACGTCAAATCAAGTGTATCTTTTGTATGTTAAATTTCATGTTCCGTGATAAATTTGTTTTTCTGCGTCATTTGATTTGTCAGTCAGCTGTTAGCTATCGTCCGTCATGTAATGAATATAATTCAAATATAATATAATTTTTTCTTTCCCGCGGGCGAAGAAAAAGTATAGTAAGCACCTCGTGCTAAAAACGTCTTTAGTCACTCGTTTCACAAGGCACTCGTTCCGCTTCGCTCCACTCGTGCCTAGTAAAACTCGTGACTAAAGTAACCTTTTTGACACTTGGTACTTAATATACTATTACGCCGTGTTACTTGACAGCTTCAAAAGTGAAATAATAATTTCGAGGTTAGGGATTCACTTAGCTACCATGGCAACTCAACAATCAAGTCGACCACACATTTTATGTTTCGCTGGTGACTTGATGAAGAAAATAATTTGCTTTGTTGAAATAAATTTTAAAAATATTTGTGTTTTTAAATGAAACTCACGGTCTCTAGTTAATTCCACAATATAATAAAAGTTATTGAAAATTCTACAAAATTGACAATTGTTTCGATAAATCAATATCATAATATTGATTTATCGAAACAATTGTCAATTTTTTAGAAGTTTCAATAACTTTTATTATATTGTGGAATTAACTAGAGACCGTGAGTTTCATTTAAAAACACTAATATGAGCATATTCCACGAAGTAAGAATACCACGCGAAGTCAAATTAATATCCGGAAATTTTTTCCCGCTCATGAATATTTTTAGAAAATTTCCCTCGTCTGTAAAATATTCATGAGCTCGAAAAAATTTCCGGAAATAATTTGACCTCTAGTGGTATTACTAGTGAAAATGTAGACTTTAAACGAGCTTTTGATTCCATTGACCAGCAAATCCTATGGGCAAAACTTTTTCAGCTAGGTTTATCATCAAAAATGTTGCGTGTCATAAAACACTTGATGATGATGCCACTATTAAAATAAAAGCCGCTGATGGATTTACCAAAGAATTCGACGTAACTACAGGAATATTACAAGGCGAATCTTAGAGACTACTACTATTTTCATTCTTCATCGCTGATATTGAAGATTTTTTCTGTAAGAATGGAGCTCGGGGTGTAAACATTGATGATAGGAATGAAATATTAACTCTTTTGTATGCAGACGATATTGTAATACTAGCATTTTCTGAAGTTGATATAGGGAAGAAATTGCAAATCCTTGAAAAATACTGCGCTAAAAATAATTTAACGGTTAACACTACAAAAACTAAGATCATGTCTTTTTCTAGAGGTGGGTTTCAACAGAAGTCTTATAAATTTGATTTTAACGAATGTTTAATCTCTATGACAAACAATTATAATTATCTAGGAGTACTATTTACATCATCTGGCGTATTTTGCGAGATATCAAAAACAATAGCAAATAAAGCAAAGCAAGCTATACGACCAGTGTTATCTTTAATGGCAAAAATGAAAATAGATAATTTGTCCCCACGGATAAAACTATTTGAATCTCTTATTGCTAGTATTATGTACAATGCATTGCCTATTTGGGGATTGAGGTATCCAGATATTATAGAGCGTGTTCAGGTATCTTTTCTAAAAAGAGTTTGGATGATGCGCTTAAATACTCCTGACTATGCTCTACGACTTGGTGCAGGTCGGGTAAAATTGTCGTATAATTTGTTCAAGATAACATTAAATTGGATTATTAAGATACTTCTAATGGATGATTGCAGATACCCTAAGTTATGTTTCAAACGGCAGTTGAAATTGTTGCCTGTATGTGATGAGAAATTTAATTGGGCAAAGCAAGTAAAGTCTTATTTTGATTTTATTGACGCATCTGATATTTGGGATAATATTAGCGCTGTTAAACTAAAAATTAATAGAAAGTCGTTGCTCTCACGGTATTATCAAAAGATACATTTATTAGACGTTACACGAAAAGAAAACAGCTCATTCCTTACATTATATAAATCACGTTCAAGCTGTTCGTTGCCCAGTTCTTATTTAATCCAGAAAATGCCTATGCAGGTTACCCGCACTATTTCCCAGTTACGTTTTACCAACCAGCTGCCTATAAAATTTGCCTTGAATGGCTGCTCGTATATAATTGACTCATCAGAACGCTGCACTGTGTGTAACATGGAAGAACCGGAAACTATCTTCCATATGCTTTTTGAGTGTCCCATATACACCTCTATGAGATCACCGAATTATGACCCTCTCAAAAATATTGAATCTCTCATCGAAACTCTAAATAACCTCAATGTTGATGATGCAAAATGTATTGCTGCTTTCATATGGAATATTCTAAAGCTCCGAGCATTCGTGATTAACGAATGATGATTTTTGAGCTCTTTCGTTGGTTTCGGATTAGACCAATAGACAAAAAAATTATTTAGTTAGTTCCATGCGTCCATTATATGTGCTATTTTTTAATGCTTTGAATGTAAATATTGATTTTTTGTTCGTTATTTTTTCTTTATGTATATTTGCCTTATATTAATATAGTATTAGCCTTAGACCAAAGATGTAACTACAAATATTTAATTATTCATGCACTGTCAACCGAACCCTTGCTTTGAATGTATATTCTATAGGCAATAAAGTTTATTATTATTATATTATATTATTATAGTGAAAATGGAACTTTTTTCACATATACTTTTTACATATTCAACCGATTACCACAATTTAGCAAATACATCCGTTATACAGAAAGCAATACCTGTTTTAAGAAGTTGATAATACTATTTGATCAGTTTTTCACGGACTAATGTAACTAACGTGCAAAATACGGCAACAGAATAAAAAGTTTCATAGTTTTACGTTCTGATTCGAGTCCTGTCTCTCTTAATATATAGTTCACATGCGTGCAACGTTTACATTGTTGGATGTGTCTCCCCTTGGGATCACAATTTTGTAAGCGGTGAAAAACGACCTATATTCTTACTCGTTTTTGCTTTTTTTGTTACACATAGAGACGGTAATCTTTCATGAAAACAATAATTTCCTTTTTTTAAATATATAAAGCTGAAAATGTATAACGTGTTTTAACGCCACATATATTATACAGGGTCATTGATTGAGTATGTCCAATTTTTAAACTATCGCTTCTAGCCCCCAAATATGTTGATTCAGGCGTTTTTTATTATTGTTAACAATGA
This sequence comes from Galeruca laticollis, assembly GCA_963921935.1. Classification (NCBI taxonomy): domain Eukaryota; kingdom Metazoa; phylum Arthropoda; class Insecta; order Coleoptera; family Chrysomelidae; genus Galeruca; species Galeruca laticollis. The sequence goes on from OY998180.1 coordinate 132,876,329, forward strand.
TTAAACACTCATTATTAACATCAACTAATAGCATAGGAAGTTTCATATATAAACGAATAAACAGTGGCACAAGCCTACTGAAGAAAATTCTAATAATTTTAAATGCGAAATATATTCAACTTTTAATGCCCTTTTATATTTTTTCATTATTTCAATCAGAACAAACAAAAATTTGCTTTGATTCAATAAACACATAATTGTAAAAATAGGCGTTTAAAGAAGTTCAGCCTAGGGGCGTACTACTTTGAGATCTTCTTTTCCTCTTCTACATTTAACGCCACTGAACAAATGCATTCAAGGAATGCATTATTTACGCGGCCACCTTGTATACTCTATTGCAGGGGAAAGAAATTCATATTTAGCTTAGGAGTAATTTGTTGTTACTATTTGAAAAAATAAAGGTTGATAATTATCAGCCTTTAAACGTCATTACTAATGTAAAATGTTCAACAAAGCTAAACACCACATTTATGACGTTTTGGTTTATGAACTTAAAACCATTATTTACATTTCAAAAGAAAAATATGTTCAGCACTACAAGGTACGAACAACAACTGAGGGCATCCAAGGCCGTGTCAGGTGAGCTGCTCGATGTTTATCCATCAACGGTCCAACATGTGCGCGCGGTTGGAGTTGTAGCTAGTCCACCGAGTGTCCAACCCAACAAATTCGTCGAGCATAAAGATATAAAAACCACATATTTGTCTGATTGCGACATTTGCCCATTACAAAAACTATTGTAATATGTGTTGTGAAAACTTTTTACATATAAATAACTTTTACCGATCCAATTTTTTGAAATGAATACCGTTCAATTATCCACAATTCCTGTCCAAACATTGAATTTAATTGCTTTGACGAGAGTTCTCTACCGCTCATATGGCGGAGTTATTAAATTTCGTAATTTCATTTCTATTGAGAGTTGGGAAGAGTGGTATGAATGGCACACTTTTTTTAAACCCTTACCAAAACCTGATATTTTTACTTTTGAAGGATTCTTTACAGGATTATTTGTCCCATTCTATAATTTAGAGGCTTGAATGGGACACGTCAAAAAAATCAAATTATTCTAAGTATTTTCAATGTTACAAACAGAACATCTTTACTATCACACTAAAGATATAAAAGTCCAATTTTAGATAGTAATTCCGACTTTATAATAACTGTTTTGTAAAAGGATTCTTCCAGACTGTCTCTGAAAAATAGATTATTTCTTGCGATCTTTTGGTTCCACAATTGCGGTTTGATGGTTTGAGCGTTTTCTTTAAACGGTTTCTTTCAACGTCACTTATATCTTCTTTTAGTGGGTAATATAATCTATTTGAATTACCTAATCTTCTTAAAAATTTAATTTGCAATTCTTGGTTTCCTAATTTTTATTGAATGTCTCCTATATGGCATAGTTTATTTTTCTTTGTGGAGCAGTCAACAAGAACGAAGTCATTCTCTTCTAAAACTGGTGTTCCTTATTCAATACTGAAATCTGAGGTGCAAGCTTCATTAATGTCATCGTCTGTATCTCATCGTCGGAGTACTAGCTTCTTATTTTTTCGTTATATTCTTCTTCCGCAACTTTTCATTATGTGCTTCTTCAAGTAACTTTTGTTCACCGGTGTAGATGAGCTATGAGAGTTCTGGGACGGAAGTCGGAATCGGAGAGTTCTAGAACGGTTCTAGAACCGCCGGTTCCGACTTCCGTCCCAGAACTCTCATAGATCATCTACGCACCGGTGTCAGTTAGGACTCTTGTACTTCCATTTTTGCGTCCTCTGTTGTTTGCGTTTTTTCTTTCTGGAGCTTTTGGAAAAGGTGTAACCGCTGTTCGATTGTTACTACTTGTACCTGGAATTGCTTCAGGTTGTGCAGAATCGGATGATGTTTGTAAATTTTGGGGTAAATTGGGTCGGCGTGATCTATGACAGAAGAGCATAAGAAATCGGAAGTATCAAAAATATTACGATCTAGGGGATAAGTCCCCGTTGAGGAAAATCCCTTGATAATATTTTTTGGAGTAAGGGCATTCATGTAAGCTTTATTTGAAAGAGATGCCATGTGATATATATCAAGTGTTTACCAAGATTTGACAACATCCACTCATTTTAGGCTCACTTAAAAGAGTTTTAAATGGTCCATAAAGGAACACATCTAGTGGTTGCAGTGAGTGACTGGTGTATGGTGGGAATATTAGTAAGACCCCATTATTAGCTTTGGCGTAGTTTACCACGTCTAAGCTAATATGGGACTCATGGTTGTCGAGTAGCAGTAAAACTGGAGACTCTGGTGATGGTTTTGAATGTTTTACAAAATGTTTGAATGCTTCTAAAAAATTTATTTCCGTCATCCAACCTGATTTATTTGCAACGCCTAGACTTTCTGTCGGTGCTCCATTTAACATAAACTTCTTGAAATGGACTCTTGTGAAAACGAAAACAGGAGGTATTGCATTTCCGATTGCACTTAGAAAAGTCAACATGGTTACCAACCAGTCTCGTTCAGCCGATGTTGCGCGTCCGATCTGTTTGAGTCCTTTTTGTGAAATAACCTTAGGGGGATATGTAACAGGGGTAAGACTCGTCTTATCACCGTTGTATATATTTTCAGCTGTGAAGTAAAATTTGCTCATCACGCTTTCTAAGTTATTAAAAATTTTGTTAACCGTTGTTTCATTAAAGGCAGTTGCCCGGGATAAGCTAGTTTTTTCAGGTTTTCTTAATGACAGGAAATTATTGTGACGCTTCTTAAAGCCTTTAAGCCAGTGGATGCTTGCTTTTAAATCTGTATCCCACTTTTCTGGATATATTATGTTCAGACCTTTTGCGTATTGATAAGCCAGATGCCTTAACGTTGAATGCCCCAATCCATAACACAGAAGCCGTTATAAGATATTCGACTGGGCAAGTTTCTTGTTCAGTTGTAAAAACACGTCTATTTCCAATATTGGGCATATGGTTGAAATTGTTTGGGTCAGTAAGGTGAAGCGCACTATTAACCGCTCTATGTAAAGCTGATTTGGAGATGTTATGCATTTGGATTGCTTTACGAATTGAAGATTTATCTTGAATAATACATTTAACTGCTTTTTCCATATTCTGGGGGTCTACTCGAAGAAGTTTTTCCCTTTTGCGAACTATTTTTATTCTGAAATTAAGAAAATATAACTAATAGTTAGGTTTAAATTTTCATACCATATTTTATCATTTTTAAAAGGTTGAAAGAAAGGTAAGAGGAACCGTGAGTTATATTAATTATTGAAGGAAACAAATACAAAAAAGCTGCCAAAAGAAAAATAAAAAAATCACCCTTTTGTTCAACCATTTTGAATTTATTTTAAAAGAGCCCCAAATATTTATCTTAGCCTAGACAAAATTTCTACCAATTTATATATAAACCGGACTAATATTCTCGCAATTACAGCATATTTTAAATAACCGCCATTTTGTACCACCATTTTAAGGTTTTCTAAAAAACGAATCAGATCTTCCTCTCGTTTCAGGTAACACGCCCGCCAATTTTCTACGAAGTTAGATAACTATTTTTTAACATATTGAAACCCTAAACATAGTGTCCCATTCATAGCGTAGTTTTCTGTCCCATTCATAACCTATTGCAATTTTTTAAATAAACAAATGCAAAAAACGTACCTTAACTTTGTAGCATCTAAAAGCGGTGAAAGTTGTGCAGGGGCACCTTAGGAACATCACTATTAAGCTTTTTCGTTTTATTTAAAACAATGTTTTTATTTACACTCGTTTATCTTAGAGAAAAAAATTATTCGAGGCCAGCGCAAACATAAATATTCAACTGAAATGTTGCAAGTTCGAGATCTCAAGGCCAAACTATTTTTAAAGTAGGCATACAGCCCCATCTATACGTAACAATAAAAAGTTATAAAAGTGATTTTAATAAAAGAAGACTACTGTGTCCCATTCATGGCACTTCTCTCCTAAGTGAGTAGCTTCGCCGGTAAAGAGAATATAATTATTAAAATTGACTTTTTTTGTCTTTTACTTAACAACCTATTACATTAATTCAGCATAATGTTCGTCCAGTAATTATTGAACGATTGTTAAATGATAGGCATGGAGTCGTTTTCTGTAAACCAGCTTGTTAGAAATCTTGTTGAATTAACGTTTGTACCAGAAAGTTGCAATAGCAACCGAACGAACTCGAGAACGACGATCAGTGGAAAATAAAATAATTGTATGACGATGAATTTGACTGGAAATTTTGTTCGCAAAACTCTTTTCAGCTGCTTCTTCATTTCCTTGATATTTTCCTTACATTCCAAAATTATTGATATTTATCTGATAGTCGATTTTAGCCTGATCAAACTCAAACGTGTATACTAAAAAAAAATTGGAAGGTCCAGTCGATCACAACATAAAATTTTAATGCGCTTCACTAATTTCGTCAAATATGTGTTCTAATCTATATATAACCAGCCGTTTTTATCCGAACTATACGTATACCTTATTTTTGAAACATAATTCTTCCATACACTCGTTCTTCGCGATGCATTTACACGCGCCACCCTTCCCTTACACAAACCAACACTGGCGCAGATTCTGACGAAAAGTCATCGAAAGCCCGTTAAAACACGCGCCTTGTACAAAAACGATCAGGGCTCTGCGAACAACATCGACCAACAATTCCAAACGGCAATATACGCCGACCCAAAAAGAAAATTATTTCGAACATCTTTCCGTTTCAGGTGCCAGAAGGTATATTAAATCTAGATTGTGGACTTATCCCAAAGTCATCGAAGTTAACAATAATTTGTTTCTAAGTTAATAAGATCATTTTTCATCAGAACTAATTAACGAAATGAATCAATCAAAACGCAATACTTTTTGTTTAGATAACAAACAGTAAATTTTATAAACAGATATATGAATGAAAATTTATATTAGATATATTCTATTGACGAAACATTTAGCATGAGTTGAAGGATTTTTCATGACCAAAGCTTTATCTTCGTGTAAAACATTAGCCAACAACTCCTACAGAATAAGAACACTAAGTTGTCCAATTCTTGTTTATATTGTTCGTGTCTAGTGTCAATAATTCCGCAGGATAAGTAGAACTTTGTCAAAGTTCACCACACAAGTTTAAGTGGTTGTGGCTCCACACAATTGGCTGTTTTCCGGGATGAAATTACAATATCCTTAAAACTTAAAAGGTTTCTTACGTTCGAGTACATTCTAAAGAGCTAAGTATCATATTTTATTTAAAAAACTTCAATATTGTGTATACTTAGAGCCTCTTTAAGTGTTAAGTAAGAAGACAGTATCAAAAGAGAATAAAAATAAATGAAGAGAACTAGATTTACAACTAATTTAAGACATACTAGAAAAATATAATGATTCGACCTTACAATAAGAATAAATAACACTAAACCTTAGTTTCAACAATTTAAGGAAGGAAAACACTTTTCTGATCCAAAGCTTAATAGCACATTGTACTTTTAGTTTTAAACTCTCCACATCAACCGTATTTTTGATTTGTATTTAGTCAATAACTGAGTAGAAAAATAGATTCATTTGAATTACACTAATGCTATTTTTCTCTTATGGGTGTTATATCTTCTCTTCTTTGAAACCAACACAATGCCTGATCCTATCTTTCTTGTTGTGCAATTTCCATTGTCTTGATATCATGATGGAACCACAGTCACTGCTCGTCGCTGATAGCGGTAAAATCCCTTCCTAACTCTTAAACCCTCTATTTGCTCCGGTTTTATAATTCCTCCCCGTTTATATTGATCAACAGCTTTGTAAATATTTAGGCTTTTTCACATTTTGTCACATGTTTCTTAATGTGATTCTTCCAAGTGAGGCTAGAGTCCAAAGGTACACCTAAGTAAGTGAATTGTTTTACCACAGGGGTTTTGATATTAGACAATACTGAACTAGTGATATTGGGTAATTGGTGAAGTCTGGAAAATAACACATTACCTAGTCTTTTGCCGGAGATATTTAAAGTCCATGTCCAATAAAAACAGTAGCTCATTTTTAAGACACGTAGGCAGTTATTTTTGAAAAATAAGAAATCATTACATTAAATTTCTAACTCTAAAGGGTGAAAATTGAATAACAGAAGACATAGAACTGACCCTTGCGGAAGAACTTTATTTGCTATCATGGGTTTTTAAATGAAACTTATTGTTTCTAAATAATTCCAAAATATATTGAATAAAAAATTAAAAATTCTAAGAAATTTGAAAATTGTTTCGATATTAAATATCATCGTCAGATATTTAATATCGAAACAATTGTTTTTGTTTAAAAGGGTGGGATGACAAATATCACGTTCAACACTTATTACACAACATTTTAAAATTTTCTGCAATTTAGTTTTCACTATTTCCTTGAAATTTTCAATATTATCACAGATTAATTTTAGTATTACCATACATTGCCACCGCCATAGAATGCAAAACATTAGAGTAATTTGAGTAGAAATCATTAGATTTAGATATAGGAAAATAATTGTTTCAAAGAATCACAGTTGTCACCATAATAGTGAAACATTATTATAAATTCTTCACAAGAATTGTTATGCAACCCAAGGTAAATTAGTAATCATCAAATAGTTGATTCCATCAAGTCCAGGTGCAGTTTTATTCTAACCTCTCTATGCTGATCGGTGTTGTCAGAAAACGTTTACCATTATTTTTTTGGGACCTGCTTAATATCGTTGGAATGAAGGCTGAAGTAATATTATCAGAAAATTGGCTAACATCTAGAACATATGATTTTTAGATCACATTATAGTATCTACTTCTCAAATCAATTCCCTATACTCTGTTAAATAATTAGAAATATGATTATTATCCTTAACAAATACACGTTAAACTAATTTATCAGACCTGCTATTGGAGTTTAATTAGATCTTAATATTATCACGTCGGGCATTAGTGATTTCTACAAAGACCAGAAAGAGCCAACGACTTTTCTCCCAGTTTTATTCGGCATACGTGATCTAAAACGATTATTGGAATTAATTACTCATGTTATAGTGTTGTTCAGATTTTTTCCATGACTTTGATTATTTTGGATTGTAGTTGAGTAAATCAATGTATAATTTCGTTTTCGGCCTCATTGTGGATTTTTTCTGTCTGGTTGACAATTCCTTCCAATTGTTTAAACAATATGGCACGGGGTTGCCCTATGGCAACATGCATTTATATCATCAGTAGGGCAGTTTAAAGAGGATCGCATAAAAAAAATGAGGTGGAATAGTTTTCGGTACTCATGCACCGATTCCTCCTGGACTAGAAAGTATTGACAAAGAAATTCAGTATTTACACATTTTGTAAGTGAGATTCACAAAAGTGAGTGTTCAAACTTCGACATTCTCTCTTCTTCCGCCAAAAAACTATTATTATTGAATTATTGCTTTTTATTTTTTATTCAAGTATATATTTCCTATTTTTAGAGAGCATATCATTGAAAATTATGTTATAATTCTATCACTATTAATATTTTTATGCAGTTAGAATAATACTAAGAAATATTGGCTACTTCATGAGAAATACTTATACTCTATATCACCTATAAAAAATTAACAAAATTTCGATTTAAAAATTTATTCATTCACGATTTTTTCATCCGTTTTTAACAAAAATTCAATTACGGTGAAAAATTGAAAATAGCCATTTCATGTTTATCGCTTATACTACAACATAAAGTATAAATTGTTCATGTAATAATCCGTAAATTAAACCCCAAAATAGGCATTCACGGCAAAGGTTACGATGTGATTAATTAATTGAAGTTCTGTTGAATTAATAAATTCTTTATGAATGTATTACACTCGAATAATAAAGTTTTGATTCAAATTATAACTCAGTAGCGATACTTTATGGTTTTCATAACAACTAAATCACAAGTTTGGAATAAACAATTTAATGTGACAGAAATTAGATATTTCCCATAATTCCACCGGTTTCTGGTTGGTTATTGTTCAATTTCACCTTCAGTTATGTTGGTATGAAATAAATGAAATCAGTTTCAGAAGTAACATAACTTACATTAGTACAAAACTGTTAATTTATTATAGTACCAAATATAACCTTTATATACGGATAGATAGCCAACTTAATATTAAATTTAATTTTTCTTCACTGATTTCAGTGCCATCTGCGTGGTAGTAGGATATATTAACAGAACCACTAATATGTGAAATCCCACATGAATAGTATTTTATTAACCTAATTTTAACGTTCTCAAAATTATCCGATACAACTCGAAATTCTTGCGCATTAAATGTAGAATAATCAAATGCAAAGAGGAAGGGTTAATATTTTCCTTTCTTATATATTTAATCATAACAATACAACTTAATTAAACTTTTCAGAGAAATTCTACAGTTAATACCTGTTCGTTTAACATAGAATTATTTTGAGAACGCTAAAACAGCAAGAACTAGATGTTCCTATAATACCATGCCACTCAAATAAAAACACACATCTGTTGAAATTATTTTTTTATTTCATTAAATACAAATACATGATTAAAATTTTCCCAATCAATACAAAATGCAGGGAAATGGATGTGGCCAGCTTACATCATGACATAGCTGATAAGAGCTGACTGTGAATAATGAACTCACCCCCTCTTTTTCTTGGAGTGCTAACATGTAGCCGAAAACAATTATCTACTGTAGTCATACTTCTGACCATAAATGTAAAGATGGTGACAACTGATGTTGAATTATCTGCAACAATTATTTAACATTGTTAAAATGGGTAAAGATATAATGTTTTTATTTTTCAAATACAAACATGTATGAGCAGTTAAATATGATGTCAGTAAAAAATAGCTCACCCTTTTATGTCTCAAGTCGGGAGCTCTTCTCTAAAGTGGAACATGTAGCCGATGTACTTGTTTCAAATTCATTATTTGACATAGTGCCATGTAAAACTTTTGCAGAGAGGTATTATATAGCATCATTTTCCAATTTATAATTTTGATTACTACCATAGTCGTTTCCATATTTAGTAAATCGTCCGGTGTGTTGATTTGGTATTGGCATAGCTGTTTTTTTGCTAAGATCGCTGTGCCGCCGGAGTGTCCGTTTGTGTCGTTTCTATAAACGTTATAGATTGGCCAGGTGAATCTGTGGTGATCACCCGGTAATTTTGTTCCTTGGAGCGCGAAGATGTCGAAATCTTCTTCCTCCAAGATCACTCCCATGGTATTTTGATTTGTTCTCAGTCCTCCTGTATTCCACAATCCTATTTTCAGTTGATAGGGAAGGTTGTTAGCCATTAATTACTTCGCTGTGTAATTGATGTGGTTATGAGTGTTTGCATGCTTTGCAACATACTCATAATGTCTGCGTTTGGGGCACTCTGAGTGGGTGCCTTTTTCGCCTCTTCGGGCACTTTCTCCGTCGCTTGTACGTAGCTAATTCCTGCTGCGACTGCACTTGGTCTTATTGTTTATCTCTACGCCTTGTTGGGGTTTTTGGGACACCCCCTGTAGTTGGTGGGGTGATCTCCTTCGCAGTTTTGACATTTGGGTCTCTCTGATTGGTTCAGGGTGCAATCCGCTACCCTGCGCATCTTACGCAGTGCAAGTCCATATTACACGTGCTTTGTCCGTTGTGAAAACCTTGGCACTTGTAGCATTATACAGGTCCGTTATGTTTTTTTTCTTCTACTACGCTCACTTTGGCGTGGCATAGATACCTTAGGATTTTTCCTCCGTTGGTTCAATTACTACCATGAAAATAGGTATTCATTTTCTTGTTCCGTCGTTATTTTGTTGAGTTCAGCTTTGTAATTGCCACACTTTTTTAGGTTTTAAGCCTTGTTCCATTAAGTCCTCTTCGAAATCCGTAGCTGGTGTGTTCGCTGCTAATCCGTTATTACCAGTATTTTCTCCTTGTCTTCTGCGAGTGCATACGTGTACCACTCGATGTCTTTATATTCGCTCAGTAGAGCCTTCATTTTATTAAAGTTATCTACTGAGGGTGTTGTTATCTTAGCCGTATACGATTCTATTTTAAATTGGTCTTCAGTTTTTCTTTGTGCCAGATTTCTCCGGATTACAGTCCACATTAATGGGGACTTCAGTATTATTGGTGGCGGCTTTTTGCCGCTTTTTCTTTTTTTCCGTTAATTTCTTTGATTTTTTTAAATCTTTAATTGTCTTCTCTCTGTTGTATATCGTTTCTGTTTCCATTTCCTGCGTGTCTGTTATTTTTTCCGCTTCTTTATTTTCTCCTCTTGCTGTATCTTTTCCATTTTCTACTCGAGCTAGTTTATCAGCTCGGTTTTCCCTCGCGCGTCTCCCTTGTTTATGAAATCGGGGGTCGTTTGTAATGTCAGCGAGTAGTCGTCTATACTCGTGTCCTCGTCGCGCCAATGATTTGGTCTTTCTGTTTTTTCTTTCGTTATTTCGATTGGCCTGCTCCTGCTTCTAGGGCTACAGCTTCTACTCCTAGAGTTTTTTATTGCCAGCAGCAACTCCTGTTGGTTTTTTCAGCCTTTTCCATCTGTTTCTTTAATTGTTTCGTAAGATATTCCAGCTGTTTTCTCAGCTCTTCATTTTCTCTCCTTAATTTTTCCATTTCCGTATCCTGGACTTCCTTTTTCCTGTTTTTTCCTCTCTAGAGAGGTCCCCCTGTCCTTTAGATTTTCCTCCCTAGGAGTTTTTTTGGAGCTTTCCGGCTACGTGGCACTTTATTCCTTCGCTTGTTTTGCCGACACCTAATATTCTCTAAACAACCTTAGATAGAAACGGGATAATTTTTATTATTTCTTCTTCGGTTCAGGTCACTGGAAAGTAACTATCTATTCGAGAACTACATTGGCAACAAAAACAAATTTAATAAAATAACTACAAAAAGTTACACGAATTACAATGCAAAGAGGTTACATTTAATAACACATATGTGACAATGCAATGCTGGGAGAGAGATTAAAGAAAAATACTTTGCTCTTTCCAATAAAAAAAAATTTTACGTCACTGTCACTTCACTTGACATTTGCTCTTTATATAGCGGGAAAACTAAGTGATAAACACTTGAGACTATATACATGTTCTATTTGGGAACTGAGACACATAGATTACACAATTATATAATCTACTTTGAAGGAATATTTTTCCTTCATACTGGGGGAAGCGGGGCTGAAAGGCATCGACAGATACAAAAGAAACAGACTGATGTACGAGTCATCATCATTCATGGTTATCTGATATAGGCAAAGGACAGAGTTTGACTATTGGATGAACAAACTCTCCATCGGCTGTGAGTATTTTTGCGGCTCTGACTTTACCATTTAAGAGGGGGGTTATCTTCTTCTTTAACTAGTACCATTCGATTTTTCGTTATATTAGGAACAGGGAGTAGCCATTAAGGGCGATTCTGAAGTAGATTTAGATAATCCACAGACCACCTTAACCAAAAGGATTGTTGAATTCAGCTACAGAGCTGCCAGAAGGACAGTCTGTTAATAGGGATCTGGGAGATATCTTTCTCAGGAAAAGAGGTGAGAGCGGCGCCAATGATAAAATGACCTGGGGTCAATGGGTGCAAATCATTTGCATCGTTAGATAATGGGTATAGAGGTCTATAATTCAGGATTGTCTCTATTTGTACAATCACAGTACTGAATTCTTCAAAAGTGAGAGTATATGTACTGACTATGCGCTATAGGTGGTATTTGGTACTTTTGATTGAGGATTCCCATATTCCCCCCCCCCCAATGTGGAGAACGTGGCGGAATATTTTTCCATTCACTTGGTGATAGGGACTCCTGTTTTTTGAAAGACTCGATCGAGCCGTAGTCTCTCTTTGGAAACATCTGCCATTATTTGCTGTGCAGTTTGAGCATTAAACTTAGAGCACGTAATGCAGGTGCGTGTTATTTTTTCAATTTCTTTCAATCCATTTATCAGCCAAAATCTAAAACGAAAATTCGACAAGACGTTCTGCGGTCCGCTTTGACCTAAACGCTTGTGTTCAAGAAGCGGCATAAGATGTACAGTGTGATTTCGAGAAGGGAGTAGGAGAGGGTGTTTTTGCTCAAAAGAAATCAATGCATTAGAAAGTCTTGCTCCTACTCTTATTACACCTTTTAACGCTAAAATGTGTTTTTCAGTAGGGGGCTGTTGATTCGTAAGCTCCTCTATTTCTTTTTGAAAGTATGTCAGCTGTATTTACTTCACAATTAACTCAAGAGCTTTGCGTAACTCAGCAGATGATAACGATTTTTTAGTTTTATGACTAGGATTTCTACTGTTGTGAATAAATCGAAACAAATAAGCGATGTCACCTACTGAAGTCCAATACACGGACTCTTTAATGGGTATTGTTAATAGAACAATTTTTCTTTCTTCTGGCAATGAAATTATAGTTTCGAAAGAATCTGTGGAGAAATGTTGATCCTCTGGTGAGCATAAGAAACCATGGCCATTAAACCATAAATCAGAGGTTTTGTGAGATAACGTTCCTCTTGATAAAATATCTGCAGGGTTGTTTTCACTAGCTAATTGATGCCATTTAAAGTTTTTAGTGAGTTCTTGTACTGTGGAGACCCGGTGTGAAACATAAGTACTCCACTCAGATGGGTTGTGTGCTATTCAAGAGAGTGCTATCTTGGAATCAGACCATAGATGAACAGAAGAGATTTGCGAAGATTTGAGATATGCGAGAAGCTACTTGAGCCAGTAATACCATTCCACATAACTTTAGTCGAGGTATAGTGTATTTTTTCTTTAATGGCAAATCGAGATTCACTAGCAACAAGAGTGCAAGAAATTGTATCGTCTTGATATAGGGATCTAATATAAATGTTACAGCCATAAGCCAGAAACATGCATGTCCGCGGTTACCACTCTGGTTCAGTAGCCCTTCTTTGCGCGAATTACCCATGAATCTCTTTGTTGTTGCTGTACCAATTGTAATAGATTTAAAATTTTCCATAAATAAAAGGTTTTTGCTTTTTTGGTGAAAACGTCTTTCCCAGTAGTAGTACCGTACTTACTAACACTATCAAGAAGAGAGAAGAAACTGATAAAACCTGTGGAATGACCAATATTTCATATTTATAATTATGAAATTTGCGGTGTATGGGGAACAATCTATAACAATATAACGTACACTAGGAATACTGACTGTCCATACTTTGGATTTCCCGTTGGTTGGAATACGCTTATTCCGGTAATATACACAAATGAAACATTTCAGAATGTACGTACACTTTATGTAGTTAAATATCAATTTAGGGCTGTGTTAAGAGTAAATCCTAACAGACAACAAAGCCGTGTTCCTTTTCTTGTCGACAAATTTTAATAGCAATAAATGTCGCATAATTCCTTTATTAAGATAAGAGATTTGAATGTAGCTCTTCGAGTACGATCTAATCACTTCTCATTTTATCTTCTGTTTCTCCCAAAACGACAAATTTTCATTTACGGTATTTGTCGTTCTTGTGTTTGCTTTCCCAAACCACTTAAAGAAAACCTTCATAGACGAACAAAGGGCAATTTGATGGTATAATAATAATTATATAAGTGTAAAAATATTGAGATATCATTTATTCTAAGTTTGTGTACTTTTCGAAAAATATTTCCTTGTCAGTTTGCTGTGATATGAAGCACGGCAGCGATGGCCAGCAAACTATAAAAAAGACGCAGCGATTTAACATTTGGAGGTTACTGTGATTACAGTCGCCACTCAACCTACGGCAAAATTAACGTGCTGTTGATCCCATGACTTAAAACCGCAAGCCTCAATAACCTAAGGAATAAATTTTTGTTCAGCTTAAAAAAGGAATAAAAACAAATTACAAATTAGGGCAGCAAAAATTATTGAGTGCAAAATTAAAATTCTTTTATCTTTTCATAATTTCTGATTTTAATGACTGGGTGTTGAGTCAGCGGAGTGTTAAGAGTCAATTAATTACCAGAAAAATCCATAATCCTTTATTCAGAATACATCACGAACATGTGAACTTTTCCCCACGTTTTCGTCTACTAGTAGTACATCACACGATGTGGGTCAGTTTTACGTATTTTTCCGCTCTGACAAAATGGAAACACAGTCACCATATTATGGGCTACATATTATGCGGATTAAAATATATTGATATGCAAATTTCCAATTTTTTACACCCAATTATATTTAATTGATAGTAAGTACAAACAAAAATATCGGGAAATACTCATATATATCCATGAGGGCTTCCAAATCAAGGAATTGTGTGGACTTCAGTAACGAACGTTCTCTCCTCTGGCACTGATAATAGCTTACAAATGACGAAGTATGCGTTGGATCATATTCCTGCACCAAAATGCTACAAAGCTCTCTAGTATATCCCACACATGTTCGATTGAGTTCAACCTTTCGTTACTGGCGTGAAAAAATTGGACACGAACGCTGGCGTCGGTCTTACAGACGGCGTTGGCTTTATGATCTTCATACAAAAGTCTCATTGTGAATTTTTAATTAATTGATGGACGCGACATTCGTGGCAAGAAAAACTTTAATATTTTTAAATAATATAAAGAGCTAAAAATCCGTTTTATTATAAAAAATCGTTAAATCCTATGTACGATAATGCGTGAACATATGATGTACAAAACATTTATTCTAATTAACCCTTTTTTCACTTGAGTTATTAGATGGAACGGTAAGTTTTTTATTGTTAAATGTTTTTCTCGAAGGACCGTATATTGTATTCACTGTTGTAGGATGTTTGATTAAATGTTTTCTCGAAGAAATTAAACACTTATTTCACTTTCATGTTGCTATATTGCAGGAATTTATAACTTTTTCTTTTGCGTAGATAATTAAGAAATTCACTTGATCATGCACGTTACATTTTGATTATTTAGCACATAATCTGCTGGAGTAATGAATGTTTAATGATTAATTACACATGTTTTTTACCAGGACCAAATGCCGGGTGCTCTTATAACATGAGTACCATTATGTACGACAGTTAAATATGATGAGACAAATGTAATGTAGTTGACATATTTATATATCGGTTAACGTGGTTACGAGGAA
Source organism: Galeruca laticollis (assembly GCA_963921935.1). Lineage (NCBI taxonomy): Eukaryota > Metazoa > Arthropoda > Insecta > Coleoptera > Chrysomelidae > Galeruca > Galeruca laticollis. The sequence continues at coordinate 132,891,353 of OY998180.1, forward strand.
AGAGAAAAATAATAGAATTTGAAACGTAGCGGTCAGATACAGCGAGTGAAAATTTGCAGTTAGGATGATTTTTGTTGCCTGAAAAGGTTATATGTCTTGAGCAGAATATTTGAATTGTGTTATACAGGGGAAGTTGAAAATAAAAATCACAGGAGAATTTGGTAATTAAATCAAATTCGAACATATTGGGGGCGCGGGAAGAATAGAAGAAAGGTGAGAGATGGCTGCTCTCAGTTAGTGAAAGGGTTAGATAGCGTGAGAGTGTATAGGGTTCTGATACAGGATTATCAATGAAAGTGAATAATTGTAAATATAATTATATAAATGTATAGGGGTTGTAAAAATAACCTAATGTTGGTGTCAGAGTGGGGTAAGGACTCTGGCGTCATGAGTGTAAACGAATGTTTAGGGTTGATGTTAGAGTGTTGTAAGGACTCTAATATCATGAATATGAGAAATGATAAGGTTTTCATGTTAGAGTGGTGTAAGGACTCTAACGTCATGAATGTATGAAATGATAAGGTTTGATGTTAGAGTGGTGTAAGGACTCTAACGTCATGGATGTAACGAATGAACAAGAGGTCTAGATGTATGCTAGTTCTTGTTTTTTAAGGGCACGAATGTTTGCAATGTTCTCTAGAAATGGACTAAAGGTGTGAATGATAAGAATGTAAGCAATATACTCTAGAAATGGACTAGAGTTGTAAACGATAAAAACGATAAGAATGTAAGCAATATACTCTAGAAATGGACTAGAGTTGTAAACGATAAGAATGTATGCAATATACTCTAGAAATGGACTAGAGTTGTAAACGATAAGAATGTATGCCATATAATAGGAGAGAGAGAGAGAGAGAGAGAGAGAGAGAGAGAGAGAGAGAGAGAGAGAGAGAGAGAGAGAGAGAGAGAGAGAGAGAGAGTGTCAGTGATTACAACACGATTTGCTGTGCTGTTATGGCCTTGAACCTGTGGCACATTAGACATTTGTTTATGATGCGCTTGATCTCACGCAGGCCATCAATGGGCCAGAATTTTAGACGGATATTGGCGAGAACATTTTGAGGACCACTGTGTCCTAAACGTATGTGTTCTTTTTGTAAGACCAGGGTAGTGAAATGACAATGAGCAGGCAGTAGAATTGGGTGTTTTTGTTGGTAGGAAATGGGGGAATGGGAAAGTCTCCCTCCGACTCTAATAAGATTGTCCTTGTCTATGAAAAGGTTTAATGATATAAGACGTTTATCTTAGGGTAGTTGATTCTTTTGTAGTGTGCGATAAAGGTTTGGGAAGCTGTTTGTTTGCACCTGGCGTACAAGGAAAAGTAAAGCAGTGTCTAGATTTTGTCTAGAGAAGATTTTTTGTGTAGTAGCAGGATGACGGATGATTTCTATAAATTTGTATATGTATGCCATTGCTCTGACTAGTTTGGTTAGAGATGATGAACGAGTTATTAGAACTATGAAGGGGTTTGCTGGTTTCGCTGTCGTGACGAGTGACTTTTTATTTGCTTCAGGGGGGTCCGGTAGACAGGAAAAGGTATCGTGACAAGATGTGTCGTCGGAGGATTCCCATAGAAAAGGAGGTCCACAGAACCACTTGGTACTGGGAAATTCTAAGGGCTGGCCCCTTGATAGGATGTCCGCAGGGTTGAGGTGAGATCGAATATGTCTCCACGTAGCGGAATGGGTTGCTTGTTGAATTTGAGTGACTCTGTTGCAGACAAAAATTGTCCATCTAGTGGGTATGCCTTTTATCCAGGACAGGGCTATTTGAGAATCGGACCATAAAATGAAAGATGAGATTTTTAATTGTTGATCAAGGATGTTGCGGAGTCGTGCGTAAAGTTTTGATACAAGGGCCATGGCGCATAATTCTAATTTGGGAACTGTAATCGGTTTGTTGAGAGGGGCGACACGGGATTTGGAAATGATAAGTTGTGAGGATGCGGAAGAATCCGTGTAAATTGTTCTCAGATAGAAACAGCCTCCATAAGCTGGCATCACAGAAACCGTGGAGTTCAATGTGTGATATTTGTTTGTTTTCAAATATATGCCTAGGGATATGTAATGATGATAACTGGGTCATGCTTTCTACAAATTCATGCCATTTCTCTATGAGTGCCAATATGAGAATAAGTATAAGTTTGATTAAATTGCAATTGTATGCGAGTGCAAGTAATAATTCATTTGTAAATGTGTTAGGTGGCATGAAAGTAAATGTAAGGTAGTGATCACGAATGTAAGTATGATGAGAGTTTTGTCTAACTCTTTTGAGATTGTTTTTATGATTATAGACATTTGTCTTAAGGGGACCCGGCTCTTTTGCGGGCAAGAATGAGTTTTTTAAAATGTTTTAATGAACGTAAAGGAGAGTTATTTCTGTTCTCGTCAAGAAGAGGGAGGTTAAGATATGTATATAATGTTTTTGTCAAGTCGTTTTAAATCCAAAGTGTCGTCAATGTAATTTTGTAAGTAGCATATGAGTAAGGGGGATGACGTTTTCTTCTAAACGTCACCCAAGTGGTTATATTCTTCAACCAAGTATCTTTTGAATCCAAGTGTCTTTTTAATACCTTTATCCAGGTATTCACAATAAAGTATTTTTTTAATAACACCTTTATCCAGGTATTCACATTAATAACACCTTTATCCAGGTATTCACATTAAAGTATTTTTTTTTCCAATACCTTTGTCCAGGTATTCACATTAAAGTAATTTTTTTTATTGATGCCTCATATTACCTTTTTAAAGCACGCGTCAGCGTGTTTAAATCGAACTTTCAAACACGCGCGTTTTTTAAAGTCCCCATGGTAACAACAACAACTTGAGAAACGTAAGTATCAATGACAACTTTTTTTATTAGTTTTTAAATTGTATATTTTCATTGGGAACCAATGTCTTATTTGTTTTTTTCTGCAAAATGTATTTATATATTCATATATACACTGTATCCTTTTAAATATAAATAAAGAAAGTTTTTGATTATTGATCTGACAGCAGTACCCCGTAACGTCAAATAAAAATAAATACTATTTGACGTTCACGAAACTTGGCTGGGCATCGAGGATGGACTTCCATTTTTTTGTAGTAATAATATAATAATAATATTTTATGATTCCAAAGTGCACCAATAAAAAAAAATAGCGTAAAGTATTCGTGGATAACTGGTCTTTCAAACACTTGCTCTATTTCGAGCACTCGGCTGCGCCGTCGTGCTCGAAAAATCGCGCGTGTTTGAAAGACCTCTTTATCCACTTATACTTTAATATACTATTTTCATGTCAAAGTATCAAAGTTTTTCATAAAGTTTTATGTTTTTCTTAGTGTCAAGTATACATGTTTAGGGGTTAATCATTATCCTCTTCTTGAGGATGAAAGGTTTAGTTTTCTTGACGAGAAAGAGTTTAAGTAGTGAATGAGTGCTATCATGCACTAAAAGAGCGTTGAGTAAGAAAGTGAATTGTTTATTCGAGTGTAAGTGTTGGTTTGAGAATGATTTATGAGTAATAATGTTTTAATTTGACAGTAAGTTTTGATTTATATGAAGTGTTTTGTGATTTAAGAATGTATTTGAGGGTAAGTTTTTATTAAAAGTGATTTGGTCACACCGGAAGAATGAGTGTAATGAGTAAGATAGGGGTTATTCGTTAGGTATTGTGAATGAGTCTTGTCCAGAACAGTACGTTTTTTGACGATAATATTCTGGAGATTGTTGCATTGGTTGTGAATGATTAGGGTTTATGTCCAAAGGTCTCATTGATATGTTTTGTTTGTGGGTGTGAGGGAAGTGAAGTAAAGTGTGATGTCTTTTCGACATATGGAGCAAGATTTTACCGAAATGCAATTAAGGGTTGTTTGTTTAGAACCTAAACACCTGAAGCACAATTTGTTTGTTTTAATGTATTTATTTCTATCAGGGACAGAAAGTCGTCCGAAATGGGAACATTCATAAATTTTATGGCTTGTTTCCTTGCAAAATGAGCATGTTGAAGATGGACTAGTGGAAGTAGGGTATGCGCTAGACGAAGGTTGATTGCGTTGACCCTTGTTATGATGTGGGTTTTGTTCGAGATGCGAATGTTGGTTTGCAAATAATGCTCTGTTGGTTGGTGTGGTCACATTAGAAGACTCGTTACGATGATGGGATGTATCAGGTTTGGGATCTTGGGTTAACAAGTTTTCTAAGACCGTACGTTTTTTCTCCAAAAAGTCAAAAAAAGTATCACTAGCAATTAAATTTTGATCAGTCTCTTTTTCTTCAAGAGATCTTTTTGTATTATAATCTAATTTTGTTTTTAATATGTGAACGACTAGTGCATCAAATATCTCTTCCTTATTGATATTTAGATTTAACAATGACTTTACGATAGATCTAGTTTCGGACGTGAATGTTCTTAACTGTTGAGCAGTACATTTTGAGATGTTGTTACAGGCAGTCAAACTGTTAAAATGGGCAGTAACAATCTGCCGTGTATTATTGTATTTAGAGTTCAGTAAATCCAACGATACATCAAAATTGGTTTCAATTACCGGTAATTGAGAAATTAAATTGAGCGGGTCACCTTTCAAGTATGATTTCAAATAATAGAATTTTTCAGTTTTGGATGTAAGCCGGGTGTTGTTTACTATTAGTGCATTAAAAAGATCTATAAAGGCAGTGTATTTAGTGATATCTCCTGAGAAAATCGGTATTTCTATGGAAGGTAATCTAATGTGAGTTTCACTCTGAGAATGTACAGTTAATTGATTAGTTTGATTGAATTAAGAGTTTAATTTTTCGAAAGCATTTTGTAGTTTGCAGTGTAATGAGTAATATTTTTCATCAATCTGGCTTCTATCGTCAAATTCTAATTCAGTATCTACGGCTATGGTTTCAATTTGGTCTTCAATCTCAGATTATTTATAGTAATATTTCTCTAAATTGTCTATTCGGAATTTGAAAGCATTCTTGTCTGACTCGTCCAAATTGTTATGAAACCAGTTATGAATACGAGTAATTGCTGCCTTAAAACTAGCACGTTGTGTTTTTAAAGAATCCATTTTATCAATTATTTGACATAAATATTTGACATAAAATTCAAATCAATGTGTCATGTTAGGTATTTAAGTAATATTTTATTATGTAAATGATTGTTTTCCAAAATTGAAATGAGATAATGTTATTAAATGTCCAAACTAAATTTGAAATTAAAACATGTAATAAAAATGTAATAAATTTTATCCCTCATATGTACCTTATTTGTCTTGTTCGTTTTCACTGCTAATCTGCTGTCTGTGTCGAAGAATTTCAATTTCCTCTTGGATTTGAACTGCCAACACTGCTCTCAATTCAGGACCATATTCTATGAACTTATTTGTCTTGTTGGTTTTCACTGCGAACCCGCTGTCTGTTTTGAAAAACTTCAATTTCCTCGTAGATTTGAACCGCCAACACTGCTCTCGATTCAGGACCAAATTCTATGAACTTTATTTGGTTCTTCTATGAACTTTATTTGGTTCGATCCGGCTACAGAAGGGCCGTATGCTAATTAACCCTTTTTCACTTGGGTTATTAGATGGAACGGTAAGTTTTTTATTGTTAAATGTTTTTCTCGAAGGACCGTATATTGTATTTACTGTTGTAGGATGTTTGATTAAATGTTTTCTCGAAGAAATTAAAGACTTATTTAACTTTCATGTTGCTATATTGCAGGAATTTATAACTTTTTCTTTTGCGTAGACAATTAAGAAATTCACTTGATCATGCACGTTACATTTTGATTATTTAGCACATAATCTGCTGGAGTAATGAATGTTTAATGATTAATTACACATGTTTTTTACCAGGACCAAATGCCGGGTGCTCTTATAACATGAGTACCATTATGTACGACAGTTAAATATTATGAGACAAATGTAATGTAGTTGACATATTTATATATCGGTTAACGTGGTTACGAGGAAGGAGAAAAATAATAGAATTTGAAACGTAACGGTCAGATACAGCGAGTGAAAATTTGCAGTTAGGATGATTTTTGTTGCCTGAAAAAGTTATACAGATGAGCAGAATATTTGAATTGTGTTATACATGGGAAGTTGAAAATAAAAATCACAGGAGAATTTGGTAATTAAATCAAATTCGAACAACAGTCATTACAAGAATGTAACATTAAAAACATGCTTATTGAAGAGTTTGTAGGAACAAAATATTCAATATGTAGGCTGTTATAACAATCTTCACACAATTTTCTATGTGTTCTAAACAAAAACTTTTTACATTTTCTACAACAGAATCGAGTCTTATGATTTTTTTAAATGCAAATAACACAACGACCGGTGACTTGAAGCCTTTGCTCATCATGAGGTGGAACTTGATTCATACCACCTTCTGGATCTCGCACAATTATATGCTGCACTTAACTTATTAACCAAGTCTACTCCACCTTTTGTTTGATTGTAGTCTACTATGATATCTGGGTTTCCTGTTTCTCCATTGATATTGTCACTAAAACGCATACTGAACAGCCAGGTTTCGGGACATAGAGAACTAATGTAGTATCTTGTTGGAAACCAAACATACTGGATCCATCATTACGAAATTTTTCATGCAAAAGCAGTGGGGGTATTTTTTGGTCTTGCATACAGTCCTTAACAAACTCAGCTTATGATAACATAATGTGTTTCAGCCAATCCGATACTAGTGAACTAGTTATCGGTTGTTACATTACGTCCACCACCTGAAATTAATTAACATAATCGCTGCACCAACGCAAATGGTCTATTGTCAGCTTCAAAAGGCGCATGTGGCTGTGTATCTACATATACCTCAAGATTTGCTGTGTAATGCAAAAAATGTCTCGCTATATTTATTTGGTTTGGAGAGAATATATTGACGAAATCGACAATTTCCTCTAAATGCTTCTAATTTTTCGCATTTTGTAACAAGTTCAGACAATGAATATGGCTTTTCACAAAAAGCAATCGAACAATTCTCGGAGAGGCACGAGTTTATTAATATTTTGCCTTTCTTCTCGGGAATCGTTGTTGTCGAATCGAATATGGACCATTAGGAAACAAAATCCGTAAAGGGACGTGCCAAGTCGAAAAATTTCCATAGAAGTATCGTCTGTTTTGAATAAATCACAGGCGTTAACGTTACAACAAACTAAATAAAGCATTCATTTCTTGGATGGTCGTAAGGTTGCTTGCTTTCTCTAAAATATGTATCCTTCACTTTTCCGATATGCTTGATTGTATTTTCTACCATGATATCCAAAATATTTTCGGTGAAACATAATTGCCAAGTATCAACCGGTTGTTTGTTATTCCGAAAGATTGATTTTACGTTTGGCAAATGTTTTACAAGATTTATACTCCGGTTTCGCACATTTATTAAATTGAAACAAATATTGAACAATTTTTCGACTTTGAAAACCACACCAAAATAACAACAAATTGAACTTGTGATTATCATCTTATTGCTGTTGTAGTGATAAAAGTAGTGGAAGTGTGGCGGAAGAATATTTTTGTAGTTTTCGTGAATGTCTATATAAATCAGGCCAAAGGCTGTCATTGCTCTCTTTTCCTTAAGAAACTGAGCAGTAAGTTGGAATGCATTTTTATATACACTAAACCTGGAATGTTCAATAAACTTTTAAGTGAAATAGACAAAATAGAGTACGATCATTATTGGCCCAATTTTCCCAAAAAATTGATTAAAAACTTATTTATTAGGCTTCAAATATTCTTCAACCTTAAATATGCCAACCGCGATTTGAGATGTACCCAAAAAGACAAATAAAAGATGAGAAAAACCAAAATATTATCAAATATTTAAATTCTTTGGATGTGTTTTATATACGTATGATTTTTAATTAGTAATATAAAAATGTGTATTATATATTTTATGCATGTGACATTATCTTTAATTAGTATTAGAAATTTAATGATTTTATAAATAAGTAGAGATACAACAATGATATTTATTGTATTCTAACATGACGCTTGTTTTTCTCTAATTAAAATCAGAATAAAAAATGTTGAATTAGCTCTTTTTCGTTTAAAAAAAGCAGTTTTTACATTTACAATTGTCAATCGACAGCCAAAATAAAACATTCTATATCGTACCAAAATCCCGGCAACCAAATAACATCATTATTACTTTCAATATAAATGTTTACCGATTAACGATTTGTTCCTATCTCAGCATCAAATCCATTGTTACACATTTGTTCGCACTCGCTCCCATTTTGTTTATTTTTTTTAGTTAATTCTGCGTGCTTAACTCTCCCCATGATCTCCATGTGTGGCGTATGGCTGTGGTAGAGACAATAAAGCTTCCTGCAGGGAAATTATGAAAACAGTCAAGTTCAAGTCTGGGTAAAATGAACATTTTTAAGGACTAATTGCAAAAATGTTGCATGAAAACGAATGAGTTATAGTGAAAATTAGTAGATTTGAATAATATTTCATTCTCCAATATTGTATTAGAATCTGAATTATGATTCCAATCAAATTTAAACCGAATTATAAGGACTTTGCAGTGGAATTGTTAAGTAAACTTTAATGTATTATCTATTCTATATGTTAATCATAATCAACTCAAACATGCCAAAGCAGTTGATTTATTGCAATCAAGAAAACTAAATACTAGCTTATAATTGTATGTGGCTCTAGGAATCAAACTAATAGTTTGGCAATATTGATATCATCAATTATTTTTTCATTTGTGTAAAAGGCCTAACATGGTTCATTAATAACATTTATTCAGACTCCTACATGTAATCTAATCAATATTGATTTCTTGAAAGGTAGTTTTTCCGCTAATGCTTGGAGAGTGAGTCCTTCCATACTTATTTTCCCTTCACTTAACTGTCGGAATCGTCCATGATACCAATATCACATTCGTACACCTCGATAAAATTTATTTTGGCAGTAGCTACATAATGAGCAAACCACTTATGTAACGAAATAAGAAATCTTGAGAAGTATAATTATGTGGAGATAAAATAATTTAGGTATTTTCTGAAACTGCTGATTGTGTGGATACCATTGTATATTTACCTTGGTGGAGAGTTTCATTACTGTCTTGAGATATAGTGTACCGTGACGCTGTGATGACCCTCTATCAACTAGCTTATTCCTCGTTAATAAGTGTGCATGTACGCGTGTATCAAAGGCAACACTAGAAGATATTCTTTATAGGTACATGTCTCCTTTTTAGGGAGAGTTTAGCATATCCAACAGAGTTAGACTCGGCGTTAATCCTTCTTCTATTTCATATATATTCTCTGTATTCTTAGGTTGAACCAATGAGTCTACTGATGTGAAATATTCTTGTAAATTCACACAGTCTACTTCTCAACGAATTATTGCTTAATCTTTACTAGGAAATCTGTAATTAATTGCTGTTTGATAACAGAGGTTGATTGGGTAACATTGCTAAACCTCTGTAGTCAGCAGTGTTCATTGTTTTAAATAAATTTTATTAAGGTTTTCTACGAAATCTCATGCTACTTCCAAATGAGCGACTGTGACTCTGTTGATTTTAATACCTAGTTAATGAAGGTGTTTCCAAAGTAATCCGAAATATTGTTGTGGGTGTTTCATCATACAATTTTTAGTCGACATGTCCTTATAAATATGTGTTATACGCTTTACTATCAATTCTCATATTGTTTAAAAAGAAATGATACCATTTTCATCAACATAAACAACAAAAATAATACATTTCCTGGCAGATGTTCAAAATTTGCACCTCCATTTAAAAAACAAGCATCCGCTCGACTTCAACTAGATTACGGAATAGGTATGGAGAAGCCAGAAGTGTTGCTAATAACAGATTATAGCCTCGTATGATGCGATTTGGATGATCTTTTAAGTTAAAGACCGAGGTTGTATGAACAAGTGAATTCAAATCCAGGAAAGTAAGATATGTCTCCTCTCTCCAATCGTTGAAGGAGGAAAAATGGTCTCAATAAATGATAATGATAATATTATAAAACCAGGTATTCAACAACAGGATCGGTTAGAATTTTGTTACACTTGAGGCATGTGGATTTACATCAGCTTATATGTGGTTGTTAAGAAAACCATGTGTTGAAAGGGTGGTTTCACCTGTAAACAGAACAGCGGCAGTAAAATTGACATGTTTTTTAAATGTTCTCAAAATCGATTGATAATGCTCGTTTAGAGTTTGGAACTCGACGTTTGGGATTCCATTTTCAATAGGTTTTCTGACAACGATGTCTCAATCTGCCTAGTCCCTGATCTCAAAAAACTGGTCTTGGCAGGTGTCAGAGTCTCAATCTGCGTATTCTCTGGTCTTAAAAGACGGCTTGACTGTTAGTGTATTTATATCCTGTTCAGTGACCGTACGCGTCTTTCGGCTATAGGTTGGTTTGGGCTGGATAGGTTCATTGGGCGCACACACATCTTTCTGGGTGCACTCACAGAACGGGTACATAACAACAACCTGAAGAGTTATAAATAAAATAACGAAAATTTGAGGCACATTTAACAATTGCTTTCACCACTACAGACCGCTTCCTATTAGATTAACTCTATTTATATATATATATATATATATATATATATATATATATATATATATATATATATATATGTATATATATATATATATATATATATATATATATATATATATATATATCTATTTATATATATATATATATATATATATATATATGTATATATATATATATATATATATATGTATATATATATATATATCTATTTATATATATATATATATATATATATATATAATACCATACCATAGGCTCAAACTCAAAATTGATGTAAATTCACGCAAGAAGAAAAAGGGCTTCTGAAACAGAGTGGTAACCGCAAACATGCATGTTTCTGGATCATTTGTCGTCTTCAGCACGGTATAACCAAATAAGTATGTGAAATTTGGGAGCAAAGCTGTTGATCGAAACATGGGAAAACACAAAACAATGTATTTCAACAGGGAAACCAAACGCACATTCGTGCGTTCAATTGGAAGATCCCGAGTTTTCGGGACAACAACCAAGATCGACACGGATACCCATATAGCCTCCTGGAACCTTCCGACCCGAAGTTAACAACAAAGAAGATGTACGAATATCGCGGGATATGTAAACAACAACAACAAAGAGGACGGCAAATGTGCCAGAAACATGCATGTCTACGGTTACCACTCTGTTTCAGTAGCCCTTTTTCTTTTTGCGTGAATTACCCATGAATCTCTTTGTCATTGTTGTTTACATATAACGCGATATTCGTACATTTTCTTCCTTGTTTACTATGGGTCGGAAGGTTCAGGCAGGGGGGCTATATGCGCCTCCGTGTCGATCTTGGTTGTTGTCCCGAAAACTTGGGATCTTCCAATTGAAGGCACAAATGTGCCTTTGGTTGTCCTATATCGCATTTAACTTTTTAAGAACAATTTTTATCGAGTTACACAGTTTTATGTGGTATGAAAGAATCAATTTTTGAAAGTAATGATTGTAACTGACTATTTTACATAAGATCTAAGAATTTATAGATACATTCTGAAAACGTCATTGTTTATTTTGTGGATAACGCAACGTAGCGTCGTTCTCACAGAAATAATTATTATTCTGTAACCTGATATTTGTGTTTATTTTTTGAATAACGCAAGGTAGCGTCGTTTCCATGAAAATACAGATATCGAAACCTCGTATTTGACATTGCGCAAACTGGTATTTATATTAATTAAACATAAGCATTTTTTCCTATAAATCAAAATTGTTGTTTAATAAACAGCTACAGCTAATACATAAAATTAACAATACAATATAGACTAGTGAATTTTAACATTCTATTGATCAGGAACAGGTTCTGATGCCGAATTTTTTAATATTATATTTCTAGACTTGTAACAGGTGTAGAGGACGATCAAGGCAACGATGAGTAAGATCGTAGAGTATGTGAACCAATAAATATTTTTCTCGGGAACTCTAGTTTGACTGGTATGTTCGGAAACGGTTGTAATCAACCAACACGGGATGAAATACATGAGGGATTTTTATAATTTTTCTGGTACTAGCCTGTACTTTGGTAATACCAACAGAAGCGGAACATCCTGAAGATAGCTGTAAAATGGAATTTACGTGTATGGTTAATGTTTTAGTTTTTATGTCATATGGTGACGTGTACTGGTTCAGCGATCGATACTAGCCACACGTTTTCTTCGAGTTTTTGCACCTTATTACCTTATCTATTGACTATGGCACTTTTACAATTTCCAGGAAATGTGATATATTCCACGTGTTTGACTGAGAAAAGCGCTAGCAAGCGCTTGTAAGCAGAATGGCGATCGCTAAGCGATAAGAACTGTCAACTGTTAACTAGCTATTTTCCTCTATGACCCGAAGTTAGCTTTAACCTAACCCAACTTTCGTTTGTTTGTAAAGTATTCGTATTAAAAAGCTATCAGTTATGTATAACACATTAAATAATGTAGTGGAAGGTACTTCTGGTGATGATATTGCTTAAAGCTGATTTCGAAACAAACAAAATAAATAAGCAAAATTGCGGATTGTGTCAGCGCTATTGAAGTTAGCGAAGGTATCCTGGCCGATAACTGTTCGTTTCTCAGCGCTAGCAAGCTCTTTAGATATCCCCTTAAAAAATCTAATGGATTAAGATCGGGTGATCTTGCTGGCCACCAATCCACCTATTTGGAAACACTTCGTTAAGATAGGTCCGTACATTTTGAGCAAAATGTGGTTGTGCCCCATCTTGTTGAAACCACATCCGTTTGTCAAATAACTTAGGATCCAAATTATTGGGGAATAAATTTACTGAAGTGGGAATCAGTTCTTCTTGGAGCATATGAAGGTATATTTATGCGGTTACGTTTCCATTGAAAAAAAGGACCTACTATGCGATCCCCAATAATTCCAGCCCAGACGTTTGATTTTTGAGGCCTTTGGGTATGGCATTCCCGTTGTATGCGTATCCAACGGGAATTTTCGTAAGCCCAATAACGGCAGTTCTGTCGATTGACGTGCCCATGTAATGGAACGAAGCCTCATCAGAAAACAGCACCCATTCCAAAGCAATTTGTTCACCATCAATAGAAACCATAATTCGTTCGCAAAACTCGAGTCTATGATCAGGATCATCTTCCTTAAGCTCCTGCAGGTTTTGCATCTTATATGTGTGCTTTTTGGCTTCATTAAGGATTTCTAAAACGCTTGTGTGGCTGATACCATGAACGCGAGCTATTTGCCTGGCTGGAGTTTCGTCAACTTCCAACAATATGTTCAACTGGGCTTCTTCGTCAACTTTTAAAAGCATTTGTCGAGAAGCATCCCTTACGTGGCCTAACTCCTGATATCGAGTTTCAATTTTGCTAATCATACTTCGATTAATTGAAGGTAATTATGGATGAACTTCAGTAAACAAACGAGCGACTTCAGCCTGTGTTCGACTTCTGTCCCCATATCCGATCATCCTTGAAATTTCGATACGATGCGTCTCGGTGAAATAGGGCATTTTCTTATTTTTTGTTTTTAGTTTACACGTTGAAATTCAGACAAATACTAACAAATCAATCACATTCATCAAATTGACTAAAAAACTATCGAGCAGGTTTTTTATTGGGCTTATCAAGTAAGAAAAAATACATTAAAGTAATTTCAGTAAATATTTCCGAATTTCATTTTTTTCCGGCACATTGCTTATGAAAAGTAACAAAAAAAATGGAATTGTATTTTCAATTGTGAAAGCTTTCAAATGAAAAGTTAATCAACCTACCCTTCCATTTAAAAAGAAAGTTGGGGGTGTCTGCAACCCCCAAGATAATTAAAAAAATAATCAAATCTCTTTGTAGTATGTCCCTTTAAAAATAAAAATTAACGTGTTTCAGGAAGTCTGCGATAAACCTTTATTTATCAGAATTTGTTCCAGTTAGACTTTCCACTCTGTATATAAGGATAGATGTACTTTATTCTAGATTTTAGTTTGACATTAATTGTACAGCTGAATCCCATATTGTAACAAATTTTTTGTTAGTATTTTTAAATGAAACTCACGGTCTCTAGTTAATTCCACAATATAATAAAAGTTATTGAAAATTCTAAAAAATTGACAATTGTTTCGATAAATCGATATCATCGAAACAATTGTCAATTTTTTAGAATTTTCAATAACTTTTATTATATTGTGGAATTAACTAGAGACCGTGAGTTTCATTTAAAAACACTAATATGAGCATATTCCACGAAGTAAGGGTCGAGACAGTTAAATTTTTTGTTAATAAATTTTTCAAAAAAGTATTTTCGTGAGTATAATACGTAATTCGCGTTGTCGTATATAGGATAAGCGTAAATATAGCAACAAAACTTTTGATGCATAGAACTGTTTACATTTTGGTAAATCGTAGATTGGAATATAGGACAAAGAATCATCATCACGCGTAAAATATTTTTGTGAATATGATAAAATGTGGTGAAATCGAGTTCTATTATCATAAATTGCTATTGGACATAGGCGAAATAACGTAAATACTTGTGGTTCGATCGAAGGTATTTTACGAATGAAAACAAGATCAGAATTTGCTTAGAGATCGATTATTTCCAAATAATATGAAATTTCAGAATATTCTATTGACAGCGGGAAACATTTCCATACTCTGATATTTCCTTAACAGTAATCACATTTTCAGGTTCAATAATAGAAGTATCAATTATTTGAAGCTGTGCAAAAGTGATTGAGTTTAGAATATCATTAATAACATTTTCAAGATACGAATAACTCTCCATTAGATTTTCGCAAATTTCAAATAAATTCAATTTGGCTTCGATAAGCGCAATCTCGTTTGTTGATGGTCGAATAGTGGTTTAAGTTTTCTCTATATCTAAATTAAATATTCTTTCTTTAAATTTTAATTGTCCTATAAGTACTGTGGAGATTTGTTTTAACTGAGCCTATTATTGATATTTGATTTTTTGATCAATTTTCTATCTGATTTTGAACAGTTTATTAATACAGTCAGTGTAATATTCACCATCAAACACAACGATAATTACGGTTAATGGTTTAAAAATAGTACTGATTAATTAATCTTCGTTTTTATCTTTTTATATCAAAAGATATTTCACCAAACTGCTCAGGGATGGATTTTCTAATTTGTTGCAATAATGTCAAATGTGATTTTACCACGGGTCGGAAGGCCGTTATACTGGAGTAGTTTTTATTTTGACATGTATCTAGTATTCTTTTATTTCTTTCCAAAGTTTGTTTAAAAGCTGATATATTTTTGTACACTTATAAAGTCCATTCGTGATTCGAGACTATTATTTTTGTTCATCGTGGTAGTAGATTCCAACTGTATTGTTTATGGGTTCAATTTTATATTGACATGTTGCTGTTCCGATCAGCAGCAGAAATCTGAAGATAACAATAGTTATTTGTAAAACAAGTGTCACAATGACTCGTTTTGTAGTACGTGTGCAGTTTGCGTACAGAAAGTCATTGTGATACAAGTTTTACCCAATATTTCTTATAATTCGCCTATATTTAATTTTTTAAATAAAATAGAATTACATAATCGCTATTTTTAAACTAGGAGGAGTGGTTTGAATTTAAATTGGCAATTCTGTAGATTCCTGATTGGTCAGATAACAGATGGTTTTATTCAGCACTTTTGACACATTATCGAATAATTGAGAAAATTGTAAACAAACATTCATTTAAGCAAACAGAGGAATGCTTATTTGTTTAGAAAAGAGCTTCTTCGTATATGCTTGTAATCTATTTACCTATATTATATCATGAACAGAATTATTTCTATAATATATATTCACATGGATATCTGGTAATTTATCCCAAAAATCGAACGTGATGTATACCTATATATTGATCTTATACAATATAAAAAGAAACAATTGACAAATCATTGATGAATAAACGTTAGCTTACTTTATTTATTAATATTTTTAATATATACTTTATTCAAATTTACCGATAAGACCATTTAATATAATAATCTGCTAACTAGAACAATGCTGGACCATTTTATAGTTTGTTTCAAGGTTAAAGTCAAATGTCAAATAATAGTATATTATTCAACAAGCGTATAATGATGGCTATTACCCACGAAGATGAAATTGCAACACGAGCCGTAGGCGAGTGTTGTAACATCTGAGTGAGTAATAGCCAGTATGCGCGTGTTGAATACTATACTTTATCCACAACTATATAAATAAATAAATCCAAAATATATTTCAAATGAACATTATTTTTTATTAATGGTAACGTTATTAATACACAATAAATTTATGTTTACTTACTTACATAATAATTATTAATAGTTACAAAACAATTGTTAAAATTCATGCCAGGGATAACTTTGTCAGTCATTTGAGTCTGATTGAAAATCATGGGACTTGGACTGGCACTAGAGCTAGTACAAGGTTTATCATTGTAATTAGAGCTAGTATAATGTTTGTTAATTTCGTTTGAAATCTGATTTCCTCTTATTGGTTATGTTGTCATCTATATAACCTTCGGCAACTGTGGTTGATTTCCATCCCCCTAACTGCTTTACTACTGTAATGTCACCTCCTGCGCTAACGCAAATGGTTGCAGATGATCTTCGGAACGAATGTCCTGTGTACAATTCGGGATTTTTTAATTTTAAAAACATAGCAATGTGTTATCCCATAGAAGATAATTTGTTAATGCCTACTCTTTGAATAGTACATTTGCCATTTTGATAATTTAAAAATAATGATTGGGCATTTAGCATGAGATGGGCGAAGATTCATATACTTTTTTACGTAAAATTCACCTGATACAGTAAATGATCTAGGAATCTTTGTTTTTGTTAAAAGTATTTTCACTATAAGAGCTCCATTGTAATTTTCTATATCTTCAGTTTTCATAGAATATAATTCATTAGATCGGCACGCTCCCATTAACCCCATGATTAAGGTTACCTAAAAATAATTTGATTAAATTGGAAAGTTCTAAGCTGAAAATTACGTTATTGTAAGAATACCTTTGTCATTAGAAGTTCAACAAAATACACTAGGATAACATTTTTAGAAAAAGACGATGTTTTTTGTGCCAGTTGCTAATCCATAAAACTTTTGTACACCGCATCATATTTACCTTTTGACTTGTTAGGTAGGAGATTTTATGTGGCGCTAACCGCTAATTTTAAAATGTCTGGCGGTGTACAAGACATATCTTCTAAATCTGATTCACTATTAGACATATCTCTAATGATACCAGAGATAAGAATGTTCACACCAAATAACTCACAAACCGACTGACAGTATATCTACAATGACAAGCAAATTTACAAATTGTCAAATTTGACGCAACGATTGAGTAATATTATTCCATCGAACTGTCATTATTATTCAATTATATATGGTAATGCATGGCATTACTTGATAAAAATCGAATATTTAACCGATATATTAATTAATAGTTGTGGATAAAAATACATACTACTTACAATAACAACATGTATGACACTAAAAAAGTGACACTGTAAACAATGTTATAATTAAGTCTCTTTTATACGCTTAATTTTCAACATAGGGTTTCATTGGATCGAAATTTATTTTAGATTTGTTATTCGTTTCTAAATTACCATTAAATTTGTTTTTTAATTTGAGTTAATTTTGAGTGTCTTCTACGTAAACTTTGTCATCAACTTCATGTTTTGGTTCGTTTTTGGAAACATGTTTTTCAAATCGGGCTATAGCTTTTTCTTTTTAATTCAAAATTTTTTCATTTGCTATTTTATAATAATAGGATATGTTGTTATTTAGATCTCTAATATATTTAGTAAGTAATTCTTGTTCATTGTACAATTTTTCGGGAGGTCTACTGGACGTGTGTCCGAATACGAATTCATATGGAGTAAATCGGCGTGCTTTGTTTATTGAGTGGTTATAAGCAATAATTGCAAAAGGTAAAATACTGAAGGGGGTTTCATTAGGATGGTCTGCTAAATGTACTCGATTAATTTCTAACAAAGTAGCATTTAATCTTTTTAGAGATCCGTTACGTTGCGGATGACCGACACTTGAATATGATAACTTAATATCGAACATATTACAAAGGTCTTTCATTAGCGCATTATTGAATTCGCGACCGGCATCGCAATAAATGCGAAGTGGAGCACTAAAATGCTCAAAGTAAACTAGTGATGAAGTGACAACGGATTTCGCACTCTTACCTTCAAGAGGATATGCCTGAGAGAATTTTGTTAGATCGTCTCTTATCGTAAGGGCATAATTTCTTTGAGGTGCTTCTAAAATTCGTTCAAAAGGTGTTTTACGTGTTTCAGTTATAACGAGAAGCTTTTTCGACAGATTTTTGTCTCTTTGCAAGCACGGCATGACAATAGAGTTTTCGAATCTCGAGTGAGGCCGACCCAATTATATTTTTGTCGTATTCGCCTAAGAGTTTCATTCATTCCACGGCGAAGGAGGTTTTTGCCATTATGGAATTGATCTTTGGTATGTTATTTCGTTCTGGCTCTTTAGTAACATTTTGACTTTACATCAATTTCCAAAAGTAGAAATGATAGTGTTTCTAATATTGGTAGGTCAGGGTTATATTGAATAACAAATTTTTCCGAAGGATTAAATAAATCAGGATTTCTATAAATTGCTACAAATAAGTATTCGCAACTACGGTGGTCAGTTATCAGAGTAAATTTTCGGTCATATAAATATGGTCTTAAATGCTTAGCTGCCCTCACAATTGCAAAAAGTTCTCTCTCTCTATCGTAGAGTATTTTGTTTCTGCTTTACACAATGTCCTAGAGGCATAGGCTATAAGTGAAGATTTACCTATTGGGCCTTGTGACAAAACTGCGCCACTAGCATCGTTCTTCAAAGTTTGGGTATATTAAAATCGGAATATTGGTAATAGCATCTTTTTATACTTGGAATTACTTTTGACATTCTGAATCAAAATGAAATGGAACATCTTTTGGTAAAAGTTTTGTCATTGGTTTTGAAAGTTCGGTTAAACCTTCTGTAGTAGCCAGCAAGTCCCAGAAATAATTTCCTTTCCTTTTTTTCCATGGGTTGATGGAATTTTTGAACACATTCAATTTTTGCCGGAAACGGCTTAACGCTATCTTCCGTGATTAAATGTCCAAGGTAGGCGACTTCTTTTCTCAAGAATTCGAACTTGTCTGGCTGCAGTTTTAAGTTGGTTTTTTGAAGTCTCTGAAATACTTTTGTTAAGCGGGTAATATGTTCTTGTATTGTTATAGACGATGATGTCGTCCATATATACAAGACATCTCTCGTATTGAATTTCGACAAGGACGTTGTCTATTTCCTTGCGGAATGTCGAAGGTGCATTTTTTAGACCATACGGCATTCTAAGGAATACGAAATGTCCCTTTTCAACTGTAACAGCGGTCTTTGGTATATCTTCAGGCATTATTTCAATCTGATGAGAGCCGAATGCAACATATAGTGTCGCCAGATATTGACACGTTCCAAGCTCGTCCAATAAATCTCCTATATTTGGTAAAGGATATTTGTCGTCTACAGTAACCTGATTTAATTTCCTATTGTCTACGACGACACGTTATTTTTATTTGGCGAATGTGTCGAGCTTTTTAGGCACTCACACGGGTAACGACTATGAAGAACTGCTGGGCTATATAATTGTTTGCGAAAGTTTTTTATTGATCTCATCTTACACCTCTTGTTTATGTATTTGGGAATGGCGATATGATTTTACATAAGCGGTATTCGAATATTGGGTATATATAGAATGTTTTATTTCATTGGTGAAAGTAAGTGCGTCTCTTTATATATAAAAAATATCAGAGAAATCAGGAAAAAGTTGGGAGATTAAGTCTCGTTCATCTTCATTAAGATGATCAAGTCTTAGTTGCGTTTTTATTTCCGTACACATTTTTTGGGTAGTTAATTGAATATTAATTACAGTATTTATTTCATATGGTTCTAGGGTTGAAAATGTTACAGTTTTAAAAATTCAGTTTATATTTAATACTGAAACAAAAAATTCTCATTTTTCATTTATTTTAACTAAGGCATTTGGCAGTTTAACTTTATCTACATCTTGACCTACTAGTATAGCATCAGTATCAACTAAATCGTATTTTAATTAAAAAATTTGTTCGGTCATAGGTTCAACAGAAATTGTATTTTTGTAAATTTGTTGCACTTGGTTATCTGTACATAATAGTATAATTTTCAAATCAGTAATAAGTTGTTTATTTTTCAGACCAACTATGCAATTATAATGTTCTAAAAAAGCCATGCCCAGTAACTCAGCAAAATCGATATCTAAATTACAAATAAATAATTTGTGAGGATCGTTGGGTTTGAATGGAATAAATGTTGATTCGTCAAGTCTTCGATATCTATAATTTTCGCGTATTATGGGTTTGAAAATTGACAATCCAGCACCACATTATATATATATATATATATATATATATATATATATATATATATATATATATATATATATATATATATATATATGCAAGGCTATACACTCCAGTTGGAGTTGTAGCCGCTCAGATTGAGCTCTTTTGACCCTGTATCTTGTGGGGGGTCAGCCCACGTTTTTCTTGCTGTTTATCTACAATTTATTAGAGGTTTTTGCAGTTTCGACAATTGTTCTCCACTCCTTTCTGTCCTGCATCTGTCTCTCCCCGCCTTGGGCTCCCAAAATTTTTATACCTTTCACAACCTGATCTTCCCATCTAATTTTTGGTCTTCCTGGTAATCTTTCCTCATTCGGTCTCCATTCTGTAATTCTCCTCACCTCCTGTCCTTTCTCCATTCTTTTAACATGTCCGTACCAACGAATCCTTTTTGATTTAATTGTGTTTACTATGTCCTCATTTTCTAATATATTTCTAATTTCCTAATTCATAAGTCTTCGGTACTCGTTATACCCTAGTTTGACCGGTCCATAAATATTTCTAATTATTCTTCTTTCATATATCCTTAGTTGCTCTTCGTCCTCATTTGTCAGTCTCATAATTTCTGCCGCATATGTAACTACCGGTTTTATCGCCGTCCTGTAGACTCTTAATTTTGTTGCTCGGCTTATTCTCTTACTCTGCATGATGTTTTTAAATTTATTATATGCTCTATACCCTGCTTGAATTCTTTGCCTCATCTCGATTTTTGTGTCGTTTTTGTTACTAATAATTGTTCCCAGATACTTAAAGGTGTTAACAACTTCAAAAGTGAATTCATTTAACTTTACTGCTTCTGGTTGGTAGACTTCCTTCTTTCTTTTCATTTCCATATATTTTGTTTTCTCCTGATTCATTTTTAATCCTCTTTTTCCCGCTTCCTTCACAATTTTCTCTAATGTTTCTTCAAGGCTCTTTCGGTCTCTCGCTATTATGGTTAAATCATCAGCATATGCCATTATTTGTTTTGATTTATTAATTATGCTTCCATTGATATCACAAGTCTTAATTATGCCATCAACTGCTATGTTAAACAATACCGCTGACAGCCCATCTCCTTGCCTTACTCCAGCATTTATCTCAAATTCCTCTGATGGACCTTCCCTTGTCATTACTTTTGCCCTAGAATCTTTCATCGTCATTTTCACCAACCGTATGATCTTTTGTGGTACATTTAGTTGTTCCATATCCTTTATGATTGTCCTCCGTTTCAAGCTGTCGAAAGCTTGCTTGAAGTCAATAAATAGCATTTGGACTCCAACATTGTGTTCATAACATTTTTCAATTACTTGATTTATAGTATGTATGGCATCTACTGTTGATTTTCCTTTCCGAAAACCTTTTTGATACTCCCCTATATTTGATTCCATTACCTTTTTTAGCCTTTCATTTATTATCGTTGTTAGTATTTTATATACGGTATTGAGTAAACTAATTCCTCTATAATTGCTACAAATATTACGATTTCCTTTCTTCATTATTGGTATAATCATACCAGTAGACCATTCTTTTGGCATTGTTTCTGATTCCCATATTCTTTCCATGATTTTAAATATTTTATGTCTTAGATCATCTCCTCCATATTTTATCAGCTCATTTATTATTTCGTCTGACCCTCCTGCTTTGTTGTGTTTCAATTTATTAATTATGTCGTTGCATTCCTCTTCGGTCGGTTTTTCTTCGTATTCTATCCCTGTATCATTATCAGTCATATCATCTTCTTCATACTCCCCATATTCTTCCGTTAATAAATTCTTGAAATATTGACTCCACTCTTTTTCCTTGATATTTATTGCAGTTGATTTTCTGCTTTGTCTCTTTATATATTGATATAATTTTACATTATTTTTATTATCATTTTCTAATATGTCCATGCTTTCATTTAACCATTTTATTCTTTTTGCTTTTATCAACTTGGCGCTCTCTTTTCTTATTTTTCTGTATTCATCATAAAAATTTTGTTGCTTAGTTCGCAGCCATTTGAGTCTGGTTTCTTTTTTCTCTTTTATCTTTATTTTACATTCTTGATCAAACCATTTATTATTCTGTCTTGTATCTTTTGTACCAACCACTTCCTCTGCTGCCGTTATTATACTTCTTTTTATTTCCTTCCATTGTTCATCGATATTATCTTGTTCTTTGCTCTTTTGTAGTTGCTTCTTTACTTCTTCCCCATATTCATTTTTAGTACTTTTCAATTTCTGCACGTTCCATTTCCTACATTTTGTTGTCCTATTTACTATATTTAAAATTCCCATTTGCATTTTGACAATTACTAATTGATGATCAGTATCAACACTTGTTCCTCTGTATGATCTTACATCCTGTATCATCTTTGATCTTCTTTTTGCTATCAGAACATGATCTATCTGGTTCCCCGTAGTAGTCCCAGGTATAATCCATGTAATTTTATGTTCTTTCTTATGCTTGAAACTAGTGCTGCTAATATACATGTTGAGCTCCTCAGCTAAATTGCATAGTCGCCGTCCATTATCGTTAGATGTTTCATGTATAGTGTACTTCCCTGCAACATTATTTAAGTAGTCTTCTGTTCCTATTTTCGCATTCATATCTCCAATAATTATTATTGTATCATGTTTTGCGGTTTCCTCACATACCTTTACCAATTTCTCGTAAAATTCATCTTTGTCTTCATCTTTTGCTTCTTCCGTCGGTGCGTAACAATTAATTATTGCAATATTTGCCATGTGGTTTTTTAATCTTAATTTTGATATTCTACCGCTTATAACTGTGTAATCTAGTATATTATTTCTCATTCTTTTGCTTATCATAAATCCTGTGCCGTTCTTTCCTCGACTGTCTTCCCCTCCATAAAACAATATATATTCTCCTTTGTTTATTTGTCCTTCACCTTTCCAGCGTATTTCTTGAAGTGCCAATATCTCTATTTTATATTCCAACATCTCTTTTGCAATTTCCTCCATTTTTCCCATTGTCAGCATTGTCCTGATATTCCATGTTGCCATTCTCACTAAACTCTTGCGTTTACTTCTCTTATTTTTACCCTTACTCATTATCCATTTCAATGCATTGTCTTCAATTGTATATATCGTATTTTCTTTAGCTACTAGTTTTTTGACTTCTTCTCTTTGTTGCCTCCTCCATGTTCCGGCGAACGATCGGTTACTGTACGTTTCTCATCATCATTTTCTTTTGGCTTTTCATCCCCAAATGCATCTGCTCCATAAACTCTGTTGTTTATATTTAATTTATTAAACTTAAGTACTGCGTTGTGTCCTTGTTCTCTAGCTATTTTTACCTGAGGCAGTAAAATTTTTCTTTCTCTTTGAACTTTTTTCGAGTAGTCGTCATTAATCCAAATATTGGTACCTTTTAGCTTTTTACCTTGTTTCATAATTTCTAATTTTTTACTCCAATTTTTGATTTTAACTATAATTGGTCTACTTTTGTTTCTTCCAAAAGTTCCGATCCTGCCGAATTCTATCAGATCTTTTTCCGGGTCTACTTCTACCTCTATTTTTCTCATTATTTTTTGGACTGTTTCCTTTATTTCTTGTTGGCTCTCATTCTCCTTATCTTCAATTCCTTGAATTACTATGTTATTGCGCCTTATTTCCCTTTCTACGTAGTCTAATCTTTCTTCTTGCTCGGCGATTATTTCTTTCAGCTTATGATTTTCCTGTTTCAATTCCATTATAATACATGCATTTCTGTCTATTTTTTCTTCCATATTCCGAAGACTATCTTTTATCTGCGAGAACATTCCTTTAATTTCTTCCATATCGTATTTACCGATGTTCATTTCTTAACGCACCTTAACGAGTTCCGCGTCCCGTCAAGTTTCGTCAGTCACCTACTCAGTTCAGCTTCCAACACTCACCCGGGCTGGCTGAACTCGTCTCGCTGCGTTATAATAAATTAATTTCCTTTTTGAAGTCAGTCCGGGACTGTATTTTTAAACAAGTACTCGTATTTTGGTGAACGATCTTCGCTTATCGCTTTTGTTATCTGCTGGTAATTAACACAATTTAGATTTCGAATTTTACAATGTTGAATTGTTTTATGACAGATTTTCCTATTGTCTCAATATTTGGAGAATACTCACCAATTATATGTGATAGTTTACACTTACACAAGATATTTTTGTACTTTTTGTGAATTACAGTTTTTAACTTTAATCACAATTTGATATTATCGCTCCCTCGATTTAACTGTATTCTTTCCATATTATATATATATATATATATATATATATATATATATAATGAAGGGTGAAGTGGGCAAAGTAAACAAATAAGTCGTAATTTAAAATAATTTTAAGATAGTAATCATTAGAGCACTTAAAAACTTTTTTGATCTGAAAATATTTCAAAATGTTTTCTATACTTTTATGATAACAAAAAAAAATGTGCATTTGTTTTTTATTGTTTATTGAAATAAAAAGAAAATAAAAACAATCTAACTATCTAAGTAAAAGGCTGACATGCATCACATTTGTATCCTACAGGTGTGTCCCATCCACTGCATTCAGAATGTGCCCATCTTCCGCATAGGGTACATCTGTACCACTGCTCATTATTCTTTCCATAATCATTACATATCAAACATATATCTTCATCGACATCTTCATTATCATCATATTGAATATCAACATCAGAATCTGATGAGTTTTCATCAAATAATTTTCTTTTATGGGATTCTCTCTTATTTCTTAAATTATTCCTTTTTTCATCAAGATTAATTTTAGAAGGTTGTACCTTTAATTTCTTCTTTTCCTTTACCTGTTTCTTGGCTTCCTTTTATTCCAACTCTTTCTTCAATGGTGTAGCTGTAAGTATTTTCGCGTGCTGTTTTTGCCTGCCTGCTCTCTTCTTTTTCTCTGCTAGTTTCGGAACGGGAAGAATTTGTTGAAAAGAGAGAAATCCTGAAGAAGTTGAAGGAATTTCGTGTTGCTCTTTATTTGTAGAAGTCTTTGGTAGAGCATCATCGCTTGCTACAGCTTGGGGATCATTGCCGAAAGACATATCAGCTTCGTTATCTTGTATGGCAATGACGTCCTGATTCAATAACTCGGAAGGCAAAAAGTCTTGTTCATTAAAAACGTTGCAGTTAAGAGCATAGATACCAACGCTTCTGGAACCAGCTTCTCCTTTACTAATTGTAGCCACAGTTGAATAAGCTTTATTGAATAAAGACGCTACATCATGAGTAGTGATTCTTTTCATCAACTGCGTCTTCATAAATAAATTGCACTGATTTCTGTATTCGGCTTTCAGGGGCCCGTAGAAGACCACTTCTAATGGCTGTATTTTATGTGAACTGTGTGGTGGAATTGATACCATAACAATATGATTTTCTTTGCAAAACTCGTACGACTTCAAAGAAATATGGCTGGAGTGGTCTACAATTAATAAAACCGGCTCGTCTTTCGTGGGTTTAGCGTGATTTCTAAAATGCGTTAACCAGTCACAACAAATATTTTCATCGATCCAGCCATTCAGTGAACATTTATAAAGAGCTTCTGCAGGTCCATCTTTTTCCAGGAGAGGGCTTAGTCTCTTTCTGGGGAAGATAAACATGGGCGGAATAAATCTCCCTGCAGCATTCATAGCACACATGACGGTAATATTTCGGCCTCTTTCGCCGCTAGTTACCCCACCAACTCCTTTTTGTCCTTTGGTTGCGAGTATCTTTCCTGGATCCTGGACAGTTGTGATTCCCGTTTCATCTGCGTTATATATTTTGCTAGGTTAAAAGTTATATTTTGACATCACTTCTTCCACCAGTTTATAAAATCTAGCTATTTCATCCTTGTTGAAACCAGTCAGACGATTTAGACTGGTAGCCTCAGCTTTTCGCACTGATATGGTAGGATTGCGTCTGATGAAACTTCTCAGCCAGTATTTTCCAGCCAGCCTTTGCGTTGCGTTAAAATGATGTATAATATGGTTTCTCTCAGCAAACTCAAAAACAAACCTTCTTAGTTCTTTTGTGGTAACACCGTAAAAAATGGACGCCAAGTGTTTAATTTGATTAGCAATTTCCAGTTCCTGTTCAGTTGAAAATACAGGTTTCCTTCCCATTATAGGTTCTGAGTCTTTTCTATTTTTTACCCTTTCTTGTAGCGTTGAAAATGGAATTGCGCATTTTTTTGAAGCTTGTCTTATACTCGTTCCATTTTGACTGTCTTCTATCGCTTGCTTCAAATTATCTCTGGTCCATTTTGCTTTACCAGTTAATCTTTTTCTATTCCAAGACATCTGTAAAGACAATTAAAAATGAAATAACCATTAACATAAACAGTGGGTAATGACGGTCACTTGACCGGTATTACCCACCTGTGTTGACCGGCATTACCCGCCTGTAACAATTTTTCTTATGGGTCATTTTTTTATGAGAAAAAAATGTTTTTTATTCTATCTTTTTATAGGACACTAAAGAAAAAAAGTCAACCTTTATGTATCAACTAAGTTTTTATGAAAAGAGAGAAGGATTTTATCTCCTAACTTTATTTCACTTACCGTAAATCTTACATCAGAATTGCCGAAAACACGTGGTGATCTGCACTAACCAAAGTTTTAACACAAACTGAATATCAATCGGCTGTCGAAAATCGTAGGTCAGCTGGCATATTTGAGGCCACATTGCATTGTTGCCAAGCCTAGTAATAATCATTTTCAAGGTCATACCGGCATTGTCCATCTGACCGGTATTTGCCCACCTTACCATATATATTTATATAATAAGTTTTTTTAATTTACCAGTAAATTATTTTTCACAGGATCTGTTCGACTCTGGACTATTCGAACTCGTGTTTTGAATTTGTGCACTGATGTCTGGGATCAACAAATTTGAGGTTTGATTGTTTAGCGAATCTGGGGGCTTCGTTTGTGAAGGGCCCTGTCGAAAGTCCTTATAATAATCATGATTTGGATTAGGAGGTTATCAGTATCAAAATTATAAACATTTTCATCATTGTAATTAAAACTGTCTGATACGATATATGTAGTTATAATCGACAGTTTCCTCTTCATTCGTATTGCAAGCTGGTACACCATTATCCGAGTTAGGGTCAGTATCAGCGGTATAATAGTTTTCATCTATTTCACTATTAACAGTATATTAGTTAGGAGCATTTGGGTTGATTTCTTGGAAATATCCTTGATAATCAAGTCCGTTATCGGAGTATCTATCTTGATTTTCATAATAATGTTAACTATTATCTGTATATAGTCATAACTGTCATGAGGTTACATTGTTAAAATCATGATTTCGGTCCAAATGAAAAGTTCTCCGTTCTCTTAAAATTAGTGTTGGGTCGATTTCCCGGAGGCCATTTAGGTCTGAATTTGGTCTAATTACGGATTGGTGATTTTGATGGTTATTCTGAAATTGTGGGTTTGACCTCTATAGAAAATTTTGGCTTGTTTGGTTATGTGAATTTTAATTTTAGTTATGATTCAGTCTAAAGGAACCATGAACTAAATTTTCACATTATCTTTGACGTGTGAGAAATTCATTTATAGTATGTTCTATTCTATGACAAAAATTATACTGTTTTGGTGCTTTTTGGCTAGATCTACTAGTAGGTAAATTATTTGTGGGTTTTCATATTAATTGAAGTTCTCTTCTGATTCGTGAAATGGATGACAAAATACTCATTGGATTACTAGATCTACAGAATGCAGTCGTTTTAAACGTTGCCTTAAAATAATTCACAAGTGTTTATCATGCCTAGACTGCGAAGAAATGTAAATTATCGGCAGCTAACTGAGTTAGAGGGAGCTCGAATTGTTGGTCTTCGGGAAGCTGTGCTGTCGGTTCGAGAAATTGTTGGTAGAATAAACAGGTGGTGCAAACGCTATAATCAGCCTTAATAATAAAAATGTAACAATTCCTCTTTGTTGGAAATTCCTGGCAAATGCTTAAGTTGGAATGAATAAAATGTTTAGCGATAACTTAACCTTACTTTAAATCAAAATTGGTTTGGCTTAGAAATGTTTTGCATTTCCTCAATATACTATGAATAAAGATGGTAATTGCTTTTGTTCTCTAAGTAATTGCTGGTAAATTTTCGAGCACGCAATAGACCATCCTTAGTACATTATTTGCTTGGATTAATTTTGTTGTGATATTTTTTCGGTTTACATACTAATATGGCAGATTATTTGAATCGTAAAGTGAAATAATACAAAGTACGCGGGAAATGTATAGGAGCAGATTATCGAAAATTGAATAGTTTTAATCGTGAAAATGTACAATGGCTAGCAAACCATTTCCTAGGAGAAAGTGGTGAGTTTTATCGGCATTAGACAAAATGAAAAATTTTCTCCGTATCGTGGCGGACCCAACTTTTCAAAGTGGAGAAATTGGTGTTAATTGAACCAGTGGCTCGAAAATATACGTTTTGAATAGAATTGTGAGTTCCCAAAACTAGGGCCGAGCTTATTCAAGCTAAAAATCTATTTTCCCAAAACTACCGATTTCCAAATGCTTTGATTGCACCCATATCATAATCCCTAAATTTGGCAAATTCGCTGATGAATATGTTAATAGGAAGGGATTTGCCAGTTTAAACGTTCAAGCAACTCGGAACGCAAAAGTATAGACTATAAGTTGTGGCGACCACACACATTATAAAAAAACATTTTTGATATCCCGGTCTTTTAACCCAATATCATAAAACTGACATTCGTTTCGTTCGTTTCTATCAATCCCGAGAACGTTTGATCGACGCCGGCAAAATACGCAGAGAATAACAAATGGGTCGCCGTATGGTAGAAATCAAAAAAAAAAAGAATATTGAATCAACAACGAATTATCAATTCAATTCAACAACGACGACGTTTATATATACATGTTTTATTTTAATCATTCAAAGTTAATATACGTATTTACCGCGTCTGGTTTTTCGATTGATTTATTATAAACGTTCATCGTACATCTCAACGGAAATTTATCTTAGCGACAACATATTCGACGAAGCAATATTTGCACTATAAAGGTAGATATAGTCAGAGCTTACCACCAAATACCTATCGCAGAAGAAGATGTTCATAAAACAACGATAACTACACCTTTTGGCGCTTATGAATTTTTACGCTTATGTTTTGGAATTCGCAACACGGTGATGTCATTCTGCAAATTTTTGGCAAACGCCTTAAAAAATTTAGATTTTCTTTGTTTTTACATCGATGAAATTCTTCTCAGGAGTAAAAATGATGAAAAGCATTTTCAGTACTTAGAATTATTATTCCAAAGATTACAAAAATATGGCATTAATATTAAACCATCTAAATGTATTTTTGGTGTAGAAAAAGTCACATTTTTATAGTCTATATAGAAAGGACAAGGAGTAATAAATCATTCATTTAAGTAGATTTCATAGACGTACCAAAATATATTTTAAGAGGGTATACCGTAAGGTACATTTTGTATTGAACGAATGAGTTGCAGCTATGCTAAAGAATATACGATTTAGGTCAGAGGTAACGGGATGTACTAATTTTAATAAAAAAAAGTGATAGAGGTACATAAATTTTAGTAAGTTTGATAAAGAAAGGCAACACAGTTTATTCCGGAGTATCGGAACTCTGCCACAAAATGCAGGTAGTCATTACGGGTTGTTCGAACTCTGCCAGTGTTTAAAATTTTGGAGATTAACTACCAAACCAGTAGGGGTCTAATAGCCTAATCCGATTTAACAATTTACCTTGGACTTTAGGTACTCAAATTCAATGTAAGAAAATATTAATAACATACATATATTTTCAACGTATATTTGCCACTTCTAAAAAATTACATCTACATTACACCGAAATGCGAATGAAAACTCTCACAAGAATTCGTTGTTCTCTTAAAAAAATATGCATTATTTGCCCAAATAAGTGGTGGAAATATCGAATTTTGCGTTATATATGTTTTCTTGACATAATTTCGGAATTCTATAACTCTTTCGACATTCGGAAGCAAAAAATGTAGTTCATTATAAAAAAATTCTACAATTTCCTCAGGACTAAGATACATAATACCGAAATGTACTTTTAAGTATTCGCCAATTACAGAACCTTTCTGTCTGTACTCTTGTACCAAATGAAACTCCTGAATCTTACGAAACCAAGCTTGACAGAGATGAAATTTACAACCAAAAAGAATTTGATCTCTGCCAAAACATTCATATATAGCGTTATGAATGCTTAGTTCAAAATCTACTACGACTTCTTTAGGTTGAAAATTTAAGCCTACTTCTTTATATTTTTGTCTTAAAATTAAAAACAAATTTGAATATGTTTGACTTGATTTGTCCGGCAGCAAACAAAAAACAAGAGGTACGTAATAGCCGTTTTTAAAACCATGAATGGTAAACATTTGGTAAAAAAAGTTGAACAGTATTTAAAAGTCCCATCCCTCAAAATACAATCCGAATTACATAAAAAATTAAGGTTGGAAAAACAGGAGAACACAATAATTTTAAATACCTGGTCTGCTGTTAATAGAAATTCCTCTTCTCGGTTCGTTCGTAATTGTAATTCACGAACACTATTAAATACTTCTTCCTGATTTTTAGGCAATAGTGTAAGTGCATCAACATCCTTCCCCTAATCCCCTAAATATCGATCAAAACAATCAAGATTTCTTCAAAATATTTAATTCAAGAAATCTTTGAAACCTTTCAGAAATATACATAATTCTATGGGCCTCCGATTTTATCTATTATAAACCCTAATGACTCTAATAGGATTAAACTAAATGGTTGCGGCACAGTTCGAACATTTCAGTAATCCTCAAATTGATACAAGTCAGGTAAAATTTTATTTTGTGGCAGAGTTCGGATATGCCCGTTTATTCATAATATTTTTTATTTGTATTACTCCTATATGTAGTGTTTGGGGAATTTTTCTCAGAAATTTTAAATGGCAAGTGGCCTACTGTAATCGGCTTAATACGATTACACCTATTTACAGATTATTCGATTATTGAGAGGGATTTTCCAAACAACCCAGTTTTCTTAGAAACATTATCGGGAATATTATTTTAAAAGAAAGTAGGTACATTAAATCAGTACTTAGTATTAGTTCTTTGAGTAAAGTTGTATGAAGTTGTATGGTTGTCATAATATTGTAAACAGTTGGAATATATTTAAAACATTTGTTGAATATTAATTGTGCAAGTACCAAACAATGTCGATAAGCCAAGGACCATCTAAACGACAAAAAACAGGTCCATTATCTTTAAATGAAAAAACTCTGATATTGAATTGTTATATATCATTGCAAAACAATGATCCAAGTGCAAGTGTTGATGATATTGTGGAATTAACGGCTGCTATGTTGTGTGTTGCTAAATCAACAATTTATAGATTACTAAAAGAAAGCAAGAATGGAACTCTTCAACCCCCTAAAACTCATTCAGGCCGAAAACCAATTGAGATCGATGAGTCATTAAAACAAAGACTAAGGCGTAAGGTCCATGGATTTCACTTACGAAAGGAAATTCCAACACTTAACAAAATTATGACATCAGTGCAAGAAGATACGGACTATCCAAAATTCTCCAGAATGACATTATGCAAACTTTTGAAAGATGTGGGTTTCAGATATACAAAACATAATAGAAAATCTCTCTTGATAGATAAACCGGAAATAGTTTTTTGGAGAAGAGACTATTTAAAAAGCATTCGACATACCAGAGAACAAAATTTGAAAATCTTCTACTTAGACGAAACATGGATAAATGCTGGATATACAGTTTCCAAATCTTGGCAAGATGAAAATATTAAAAGCGGAAGGCAGGCATTCGTGGAAGGTTTGTCGTTAGGTTTGCAGCCACCATCTGGAAAAGAAAAAATACTTATCATTGTCCATGTTGGAAGTTCTGAAGGTTTTGTTGATGGTGGATTATTAACTTTTATTTCAAAACGCACGGGGGACTATCACGAAGATATGAATGGGGATGTCTTCGAGGAATGGTTTGTTCAAATGTTGGATCTGATTTCAAAAGGGGCTGTTATTGTTATGGACAACGAAAGTTACCATTCACGGTTACGAGAAGCATTGCCCACAAGTCGTTGGCGTAAAGCAGAGCTTTTGGAGTGGCTTATTTCGAAAAATATTAAGTTTCCAAAAGATCCACTAAGGAAAGAACTTTACAGAATTGCAAAAATGAACAAGAATAAATACAAAACCTACATTGTAGAAGAAATGGCTTCTTCTCGTGGTATATCAGTTCATCGACTTCCCCCTTATCATTGTCAACTTAATCCCATAGAATTAATATGGGCTCAGGTAAAGGGGGAAGTTGGAAAAAAAATACTACTTTTAAAATAAACGATGTTGTGAAATTGTTTGAGAGTGCTGTAAGTCATGTGAGTAAGGAAAATTGGACAAACTGTATCGAGCATGTTATCAAAGTAGAGGCAAATATGTGGAAAATTGACAATATTTGTGATGATTTAATCGACCCTATTATTATTAATGTCAACAACGATTCTTCCTCTTCAGAGTCGGATATAGAATAAAATGTAAGTAATAAATGTATTCCAATAATTTTTTATTATATTATAATTTAAAACGTCTTTTTTTCCCAAAATACACACCACTGCATTGCGTTATTGCTTATCTGCTAATCCTTTAACAATGAATAAACCCTAAACTTTTCTACAACTGAAACAAATACGGGGTCGATCTACCTGGCTTTTAGATTTACGGAAGAAATGTAATTTAAAGTAAGAGATTTATCAAAAATTTCATGGTGCTCCCTGTAAAGGTTTTGCATGCTTAATTAGGGTTTATTACTCCTCGTACTTTTTGTACATACTATAGGCTTTGAAATTTCAGAGAAGGGGATGGTTTCAAGGAAGGAAAAAGTTGAGGCCATCAAGGATTTCCAAATACCAACGACCGTAAAACAACTACAACGTTTAATCGGTATGGTAAACTTTTACCATAAATTTGTTGAATATTTCGCTGAAATCCTGTGTCCTTTGTACGAACTCGTGAACAGTTGGACTAAAAACAAAACTAAAAATATAGACAAATGCTCAGACGCTCAGATGAGTAGTTTTTTGCAAGCAAAGGAAGAGCTTGTTAAAGCTACTTTGTTAGCTCATCCCAAGGATGGCGCTAAACTATGTTTAACCACTGATGCAAGTGGAACAGCCATCGGAGCCGTCCTTGAACAGATTGTCGATGGACCCAGACAACCATTGGACTTTTATTCCAAAAAATTGTTAAAAACCGAAACTAATTACTCTACTTTTGACTTGCGATTTTTTCAGCAATAAAACATTTTCGGTACATGTTAGAAGGAGCAGATTTTATTTGTTAACAGACCACAAACCTCTCGAAACAGCTATTTTTTCAAAAACTGAAAAATCACATATAATTTATATTGCAATTCACTAGTAATATTTTCTATGTAGGAAGTTAAAATGTTCATGTGGCAGATTTTCTTACTCGCATGGAGCAAGACGCCCTCAACATCGTATATTTCAATCTAAGCCTAACATCAGAAAGTCAAAAATCAGATCATGAACTTCAATTTTTACTTAGCCACAAAAACGTTGAAACTAAAAACAAATTGAAATTAAAATATATTTCAGTTGATATTCCTGATATCAAATTGTGGTGCGAAGTGTCACTCAACATACAAAGGCCTTATATTCCTAAAGATTTACGATTTAGTGTTTTTAAAAAATTAATAGCTTATCTCATTCGGGATATAAATCATCCACTAAAATGATTAAAGGAAAATATTTCTGGCCTGAAATGAATCGAGACATACAGAAATGGGTTCAATGTTGTCATCCATGCCAAAATGCAAAAGTGTTCAGGCATTATAAGGCATCAATAGGTGATTTTGACGTTCCTAAAGGACGTTTTGAACATAGCCACACGGATATCGTTGGATCTCTTAAAATGTCCCAAGGATGTAATTATGTTTTAACAATCATCGATGTGGCC
This sequence comes from Galeruca laticollis, assembly GCA_963921935.1. NCBI lineage: Eukaryota > Metazoa > Arthropoda > Insecta > Coleoptera > Chrysomelidae > Galeruca > Galeruca laticollis. The sequence goes on from OY998180.1 coordinate 132,925,753, forward strand.
AGAAGTGTATTCATTACGCGATATTGCAGCCGAAAGCATCGTAAACACTTTCTTAAATCAATATGTGCCACGGATTGGCGTAGCACTAAAAATTACTCACGATCAAGGCGGACAGTTTGAGTCGCACTTTTTCAAAAGTTTAAGCAAAAGACTTGGTTTCCAGTCGATTCGAACAACTCCTTATCACCCCTTAGCTAATGGTATGGTATGGCTTAATTAATTGAAAATGGGACTTGGAAGGAACATCTTCCTTTTGTGTTGTTGGGTCTTAGATCCACACTCAAAGAGGATTTGCATTGCTCTGCAGTGGAGTTGGTATATGGACAATCTTTGCGCTTACCAGGTGAATTTTTAGTCGAAACCCAAGTCGAACCAGATTCGAATAAAATTTTAGACCATTTACGCCAAAATTTTAACCATTTTAGACCAAAAACAGTCACACGACATGGAGTCAATAAAACATTCGTTTCGCCTGAAGTAGAAAAAAAGATTTAGTTTTTGTTGAAATATCAGGGCTTAGGCTCACCGCATATTCAACCCAGCACACGCACATCCCACGGACAACTCACGCGTGTGTTATTCTGTAAACAATGGTTTAAAGTAGGGTACCGCATATTGAGCCCAACTCACGCAGAGCACGTTCGCTTGGGTCGGTTTGAGTGTGTCGCACAGTTCTCGTGGAGACTTTAATAGAGTTAGTCCGAACATTATATAAGATTTAAAAATGAGTTGTGGGCACAGATTACCAAAAGGAGAATTATTAGGTTTATGTCATATATTGTAAGTAGGTATGTATAAATAAGTATGTATGTATAATCTGGACCATTTAAGAGGTAAGGTATACAACTTCTTTGTATCAAGGTAAAGTATTATATATGGTGTCCCATTTCAGTCCGACCGGCAAAATAAAATAGGAACATTACATTTTCGGAAAATAGTTATAGACTATAGGCAAATATTCGATGCCATCAATAGTTTTAACCCTAAGTAGAAGGTTTAAGGTCAAATTTGTTCCTGCTGACTCAGAATCCATGTCAATAAGGATACTGTAATGTATTTCTAATATATTTGAAACGTAAACGGGTGGGATAAATTTCAAACAATCGGTATGGCTACTTACTAATTTATTTAAACACCAACTCACTAATCACTTACACTTAATTTATATATACAGTATATTCACTTAGACTAATTTATATAAACAGTTCACTAATTTATTTGTTTATCTCACGATGTCAAATTATCAACTTCTCACTCTTCCTGATCAGTCCCTTTATATATTAAAGCCATTTTTACTAGTAAATTCCGGACTGCGGCTTACACACACAAATAACTTTTCTAGATAACTCTGGTCACAAAAACCAGTTCTAGATAAGATAGTCTCAATCGTAAACAGTTTTTTATAACTGCGTATCCGCCATAATTTTAACTATTATACCTGGCTTAGACAGGGTCGGTTTTAGGGACTATACCAGTGTGCTGTTTCGTAACATTACCCCCTCCTTAAATGGAAGTTCCTCCTGGAACTTTTGTGTAGCCGAGACTGGATGTTTGAATCGGCAACTGGCCCCATTTCTACACTTTCCGATCTTATGGAAATAGCAGGGCACCGTCTACATCGGATACTGATAACGGGGGTTGTAGCTGCAAATTAATATCTGGACACCGGTATCTTGAAAGATAATCTCTACCATGTTCCTAATGATTCGCCAATCCAACTGGTTACTCGCTATCTTAGGCATAGCCAGTTTCTTCACGTTGGATTCCAACACATGGTCTCGGAGGTTTCGAAGTGCTTCCCACACATCGCGGTAGGTAGATCGATCTTGGAATTCATTTTTAGTTACCACGTAGAAAACGTACCGCGAATTATGTTTCAGTTTCAGTGTCTTGCCAGGGGCTGGAATCTGGTCTTCAAGTTTTTCTAATCGCCCGAACTTTTTTCGAACGACGGTTGCCAACCCTCGTGCGTTATTGATACGGCCGGGGATGTTGTATGCCAGTGAATAATCTTCCGGGAGAATGAACAAATCTTGTTGTTGTTCCGAAGTGACTCCATGTCTAGCTTTCCCGGTACCTCCATACGCGCCCATAAATTCATCGAAGGTAGGGTCAGACACATCTCGAATAAGGTTTATTCCTTCCTCTATGTCATGGTCTCCTTCGAATGGCGCTAGTCGGTTTCGGTGAACTACTTTTGGTTTTCCGTTGGGGATCTTGCTTATGCGATATAAAACATCATTGATCCTTTTCTTGATTACGTATGGACCTTCCCAGGATTTTTGTAATTTTGGAGAAAATCCTTTTCTCCTCGCCGGGTTATGTAACCATACTTTGTTCCCTTCTTTAAAACCGCCTTCTGTGGCCTGCGTGTCGTACCGACTTTTCATTCTGTCGCTGGCAACTTGAAGATTTGTTCGAACTAATTCATGAACATCATCCAGCCTTCTTCTCAATTGGATTGCGTAGTCTTCGCCTGCTAGATCTTCTCCAGGCCGACAGCCAAATTCCAGGTCACAAGGAAGCCTCATTTCACGTCCAAACAGGATTTTCGCAGGTGTTTCACCCGTGGACTAATTGACGGCAGATCGATAAGCCAATGCGAATAGGGAGAGATACTGGTCCCAATCTCTCTGATGGCTGGATACTACTTTGGACAGGTATTTTCCAATAGTCCTGTTCATTCTCTCGACCATTCCATCTGACTGTGGATGTAATGCTGTTGTTCTGGTCTTCTTCATTCCCAGCTTGTCGCAAATCTCCTGGAATAGATGGCTTTCGACATTTCTTCCCTGGTCACTGTGGACTTCCATGGGCACTCCATATCGGCTGATGAATTCTTTCACCAATACATCCGCGACAGTTGTGGCCTCTTGGTTCGGGATAGCGTAAATTTCCACCCACTTTGTGAAGTAATCCATTACAACCAGTATGTATTTGCCACCATTTTCTGTCATTGGAAATGACCCAGCGATATCTAAAGCAATCCGTTCGAAAGGGCTTCCAACATTGTATTGTTTCATGGGTGCCTTTCTCTTGCGATGTGGTCCATTACTCGTAGCACAAGTCGTACATTTCTTACACCAGTCCTTCACATCGTCGGAGCTGTTCATCCAATAAAACCTTTCACGGACTCGCTGAAGGGGTTTCTTCACTCCCAGATGACCTCCCGATGGACTGTCGTGTAACTTCTTCAGTACCTCAGCTACTCTTGTTCTCGGGATAACTAGCTGTCTCCTCATCTCAGAACCATCATCGTTTTCAAGGACTCTTTTCAACAGCCCTTCTTCCAGGACAAGAGAGTCCCACTGAGCCCAATACGCCTTGAGTTTCGGTGAAAATATTGACACTTCTTGCCAGGTAGGTCGCCGGTTTCCTTTCTTCCATCGCCGGATCATCTTCAGGTGAGGATCATTCTCCTGATCTTCTCTGATCCTGGTGGGTGACCATTCCTCGTTGACTACAGTAGTTCTTGAAACTGCAGCTTCCCTAGATTCCACCTTGTTTCAGTGGGAGCAGTCTGTTGGGCACGGCCGTCTAGGCAAGGAGTTGGCTTTTTGGTGATTCACATTAGCTGGATGTTCACCTCTGTCTGATTTCCCCTGTGTCTTGAGTTCTTGGGTAACAGGAGTATTGGTGAGCTTAGACGGACTGCGTACGTGCTCTAGCTCGCCACACTTCCGGCATTTGATCTTCTTCGACCTCTTGTTTGCCATACCTTTCAACAAGTTGACGATCTGATCAAGCTTGTCATCGTTATCTTCTTCTCGCATGGTTCTACCTTTGTTGTACCGCGAGCTTTTCTTGGCTGCTTTGTATTTAAGAGGTTCTTGGTTTACAGGAGTCGTAGGACGCGAACCGCGTGCATGCTCTAGCTCGCCACAATTACAGCACCTGATTTTCTTCGACTTCTAGTCTACCATACCTTTCAACAAGTTGACGATCTGGTCAAGTCTGTCATCATCACCTTCTTCCTGTATGGTCCTATCTTTGTTGTATCCCGAAGCCATCGTGGCTGCTTCATATTCAAGAGCAGCAGTCAATGCATCGGCCAATGTTTTAGGATGGGCTAATCGAAGCGTCTTTTCCATATCGTGGTCACACAAGCTGTCAATAAAGGCCTGGATGCCTAAACATTCCATCATGTTCTCTGGTGCTGATGGATAAGCAAATCGAACTAGTCGGGCAATATCCATTTCATACTTCTGAAGGGGTTCGTCACGTTTCCGCCTTCGGTTCTTCAGCTGGAATCTGTACAACTGTTCCAAATGTTCGTGACCATATCGCATGTCCAGCCTCTTCTTCAGCTGCTCGAAGTCATCCGTTCCTTCCAAAGGTATCGTCTGGAGTACATCTAAGGCATCTCCGCGAGCGCGATGGTTAAGTTCACTGCCTTCTCTCTATCGGACCAATTATTCACTCTAGCGGCTGCCTCAAATTGTTTCACATAATTGGTCTACGACATTTTTCCATCGAACGTTGGGGCCTTGACTCGGGTAAAACTGCCAATGTCTTCAAACTTAGATACTGTTTCTGGCTTGCAAGGTTTCGTTTGCTCGGTCTTCTTTTCTTCCTCTGGCGTGCTTCGCGTTCTTGAATCGGCAATCTTTTCCTCCAACTCCTTGATTTTCTCGTCTATCGTTGTAATCTTATTCTCGATTTTCTCGTCCATCGTTGACATTTTATTCTCGATTTCAGTTTTTAGAGACGAAATTTCATTTTCAACGTCAGCGGCAATGTCGTTTTTCATTAATAAGATATCGGCGGATATATCGTTCTTCAAAGTAGAAATCTTCTCGTCCATATTAACAGAAATGTCGATCTTCATAGCAGAAATATCGTTCTTTATAGCCGAAATATCGCTTTTCACATTCGTAGAAATCTTCTCTTCCATGCCAAAAATATCGTTCTTCATAGCAGAAATATCGTTCTTTACATTAGTTGAGATCTTCTCTTCCATGGCAGAAATATCGTTTTTCACATTCGTTGAAATCTTCTCTTCCATGTTCTCTTGCATGGCAGAAATCTTCTCGTCCATGTTAGCAGAAATTGACGAGATTAAGGTGGAAGCCTCGTCATTAAATAAAACTGTTTCTGGATCAAAGCCGTCATTTTCCAGTGCCACTTTAAGTCTTTCTACTAATTCACTTTTCTTGCCGGACGTTTCCAACTCACGATCTTCCAATTCCGCTCGTAATTCCGCCACTTTCAGGTCCCTTAATCTCTTGGCCATTTTTACGTAGATATTTATTTATATTACCCCACACCTGACACCAATGTAATGTTTTTCTAATTTATTTAAAACGTAAACGGGTGGGATAAATTTCAAACACTCGGTATGGCTACTTACTAATTTATTTAAACACCAACTCACTAATCACCAACACTTAATTTATATATACAGTATATTCACTTAGACTAATTTATATAAACAGTTCACTAATTTATTTGTTTATCTCACGATGTCAAATTATCAATTTCTCACTCTTCCTGATCAGTCCCTTTATATATTAAAGCCATTTTTTTTAGTAAATTCCGGACTGCGGCTTACACGCACAAATGGGCATATCCGAACTCTGCCACAAAATAAAATTTTACCTGACTTGTATCAATTTGAGGATTACTGAAATGTTCGAACTGTGCCACAACCATTTAGTTCAATCCTATTAGAGTCATTAGGGTTTATAATAGATAAAATCGGAGGCCCATAGAATTATGTATATTTCTGAAAGGTTTCAAAGATTTCTTGTATTAAATATTTTGAAGAAATCTTGATTGTTTTGATCGATATTTAGGGGATTAGGGGAAGGATGTTGATGCACTTACACTATATAAGAGTTATAGTTGTATTCAGTTACTTCATATCGATCTACAGAAGTTAAGAGTGTAGTACACATAGCAAACAGTGACCAAAATGGAGAACAAAGCATCTACAATGTATAGTGAAAGAGGAAATAAATTAATAGTGTTGAACAGTTATAAATTTTCGAAAGCTAATACTAGCACATCCAAACATTCTTCAATTTACTAGTGTGTTATTGGATTTACAAACGGAGGTATACGCGAAAATTCGTTCGGCAAACCAAAGCCAGAAAAAAACCAAAAAAACTATTAATGTTAAAATTAATTTCATTAATGATCATTTGGATCAATATAGGAAAAATGTTATTTCTCGCTTTATGTTTGTGAAAACGGTTGCATGTAAAAATCTTCCACACGTTTAATTTTTGGTTTTTTTTATATGTTTATGTATATTGAATATATTTTATTGTAATGTAGATGTAATGTAGATGTAATTTTTTAGAAGTGGCAAATATACGTTGAAAATATATGTATGTTATTAATATTTTCTTATATTGAATTTGAGTACCTTAAGTTCAAGGTAAATTGTTAAATCGGATTAGGCTATTAGACCCCTACTGGTTTGGTAGTTAATCTCCAAAATTTTAAACACTGGCAGAGTTCGAACAACCCGTAATGACTACCTGCATTTTGTGGCAGAGTTCGGATACTCCGGCACAAATAACTTTTCTAGATAACTCTGGTCACAAAAACCAGTTCTAGATAAGATAGTCTCAATCGTAAACAGTTTTTTATAACTGCGTATCCGCCATAATTTTAACTATTATACCTGGCTTAGACAGGGTCGGTTTTAGGGTGCTGTTTCGTAACAATACGTTGATCGTTCGCAATTATTGTGGAACTGGGTCTGGGTTGGGTATGGCGTGGGTGCAATATGCGGTAGATACGAGAAACGTGGACGTGGGTTGCGCGTGTGTTGTGTGTGGGTTGTGCGTGGGCTGTGCGTGTGCTAGGTTCAATATGCGACAGGCCTAAAACCTGCCCTTTCTCCATCTTTTGAAGGCCATTCCAAAGTCATCAAAAAGGATGGAAATACGTTTAAAATTTTTAAAAACGGCAAGGAACAGATTATTAGTATTAATAATTTGAAACCTGCATTCGTTTTATCAGAAGACAATGACACTTTACCAGTTCCTAGAGTTACGGAAACGAAAGTATCATTCAGTTTGAATCCGATAGTTCTCACTTATTAACGTTTCCATTTTAATTTACTATTTTAACGTTTTTTTTTTAAATTTTAATTATTGTAGGAAATTTGTTCCTATTTTTTATATCATTTTTCTTTTGAGCGGGGTAGTAGTGTGGCAACCACACATATTATAAAAAAACCTTTTTGATTTCTCGGTCTTTTAACCTAACATCATAAAACTGACATATTAGTTGCGTTCGTTTCTATCAATCCAGAGAACGTTTTTAAATGGCAAAGAACGTGGATGACAGATATCTGACAAGCATCCGTCAGACGAGATGTTTGAGTGTCAGGTTTGTCGGTGCGTTTTCAAGTGTTGTTCGACGTCGGAACTGCGGCAAAATACACAGAGAATAACAAATGGGTCGCCGTATCGTAGAAACCAAAAAAAAAAAAGAATATTGAATCAACAACGAATCATCAATTCAATTCAACAACGACGATGTTGATATATACATGTTTTAATTATAATCCTTCAAAGTCAATATACGTATTTACCCCGTATGGTTTTTCGATTGATTTATTATAAACGTTTATCGTACATCTCAACGGAAATTTATTTTAGCGACAACATATTCGACGAAGCAATAGTTGCGCTAACTAAGTGGCCAGGATCCATACGTGATAGCAGAATTTTCAAAAACTCCAATATTTATGAGTGTTTTATAATTTCTGGGGACGACTGTTTGTTATTAGGAGTTGAAAGGTATCCCACAGCTCCTTGGCTTATGACACTGTGGAGGAATTCAGTGCCTCTTGGTCAATTTTATAATCATATTTTTTTTCGAGTACGTCTACTAATTGAAATGTGCTTCGGGCAATTAAAAGCTACATTTCCCATTTTGCAGTATAATGTTCGAAGTAAATTGGAAAAAATTCCCCCAACTCTCACCTGTTGTATTGTCTTACTTGAATTATACTGCAAAATATTTAAAAGATAATGACTTTTACTTTCCGTAAGAACTTAATAATATTGAAGATATGCATGTCCAGAACGAATTACCCAATTTCAATTTAATTCGTTGTTTGGATCAACACAAAAGAGAATTCATAACAGAAATTCTTTTCAATAATAACATTTATTGTATATAGCGTATTTTCACATAAATAAGTTAGTTTAACATATATTTTTTTACTATGAAGTTTGATTTATGTTTTTACCATAGAAATATAAACAAGTTAATTATGTGCATTATACAACGTGCCCACGGATGGGGTATCCTATAGATGAAAAATGTTAAAATATTAGTTTTAGTGAAAAATGTCATTTTTGATAAAAAGTTTTGCTTGTTCTGAAACCCCATAAAATGAAATAAAATTCAAATTTTTCAAAACCCGTCTCATTTTATAGCCAGTTTTATGAAAACCGTATGAATTTTTGCACTAAGTTCGAAAATAATGTATTGATCTAGTGAGTAACGTTTACGATGTCCCAAGTAACTGTCAACTTTTATAAATAATTTTTAAATTGTCATTCTTTAATAAATATTTGACAACAATGTTAACTATTCAACAAATAGTATATCTTATTAAGTGTTATGGTATTGGAGAAGTTTCGTAGCAGTATGCAATTGTAAAATTTGACGAAAAATATTCAGATGTACCCATTACACGGTGTGGATTAAAAAAATTAATAAAGAAGTTTGATGAGACAGGATCTGTTCAAGACAAGAAGAAATTGAAAAAGGCGTACGTTGAGGAAGATGATGCAGCTAGTGCACTAGCTATGCATTCGTTAAGGGAAAATCCCAAGTTGAGTCTACGAAAAAGAGCAGTGGAGGTTGGTTTTTGCAAAAGGCACTTACAGAAAATATTTAGGCAAAACAAAATTCATCCATTCAAACCGAAATTTATTCATACCTTACAAGGTTATGATTATGACACAAGGTTAGACTTTTGTGCGATGATTGGTGAAAAACTTATGCATGACCGATTCTTTCACAATAATATTTTGTTTTCTGATGAAGCAACGTTTACAACAAACGGAGTCGTTTCTTCCCAAAATTGTCGATATTGGGCTAGTGAAAACCCGAGCTACAGGATCAACTGTAATAGTCAATTTGCTAAAAAAGTTAATGCTTGGTGTGCGGTTCTACCAGATCGAATAATCGGACCGTATTTTCTGGAAGATACAATAAATTAGGAGGTATATTTATATTTGATGGACAACTTTTTAATACCTGAATTAGAAAATATTCCCTTGGAGCAAAGGTGTAAAATGTACTTTCAACACGATGGATGTTCGTCACATTCGACTTTGCTAATTAGAGGATGCCTGGATGAATATTTTCCTGGGCGATGGATGGGACATTATGGACCAACATTTTTTCCGCCCTGATCCCCCGATTTAACTATTTTAGATTTTTTTATGGGGATACTTAAACAAAAAGTTTACGCAAATAATTTAAACCCTAGTATTGAAGACTTGAAACTAGCTATCATTGATGCCGATAACGAAATTACCCCATAAATGCTGTGAAATACTTACAAAGAATTTAGAAAGAGAATTGAGAGATGTTTTGAAGCTGGGGGAGGATATATTGAATAGATGTGTTTTGTTTACTTAGTGTTTCTTACATTATTATCCTGTATTGTTATTTTTGATAGTGATTATAATTCTTGAATTGTTAACATTGTTGTCAAATATTTCTTAAAAAATGACAATTTGAAAATTATTTATAAATGTTGACAGTTACTTGGTACATCGTAAACGTCACTCACGAACTTTTTAGTTTGACAGTTCTTGTAATACTTGGAAGTGTTACAACTGTTTCTTTCGAAACAAATTTATGAACCCCTGAAGAAACCCGCAATTACTACAACATAAAAAATCCACACCAGAGGCTGGAAGGATATTAACTCAGGTAAATATAAAACACCCACGAAAGTTAATAAGTCAAGACACCCTTAACTTTGGAGGCAACTCCCTCCAGCAGTGAGTCCGCTGTTTGTATTAACTTTCACAGCCATCCACACCTATTCATAACACATAAACACCCAAAATATCCTCCAGACGCACCCGCAGATCCCAACACACCACATTCCAAAGCTCCTCACCCCAAATTACCGACTTGGCCCTAGCTTATACCGAACTCAGCAAACAAATTCGATCCACAGACGACCCCACGACAGCCCTATACTTACGCCGAGAACTTGACTTTATCGGACAAAAACTCCAAACATCCATACTTCAATCCCCTAATCCATCTTCCCCAAACCCTCAAAACTCCTCCATATCAACCCCAAGCCCTCTAAACCCCTCCACGTCAACCCCAAACTTCCAAACCTTACAAAGACAAACAGACTAAATGAACCACCTCTCCAGACAAGAATCTACTAATTCATCCTCCCCAAACTCTCAAAACTTTTCCACTCCAACCTCAAACCCTCAAAACCCCTCCACGTCAACCCCAAAACACACTTCCATCTCACCCCCCCCCCAGGACTTACGCCTCCTCTGTAAGTTCCCCAACCCACACTCCCTCAATTGTCCTACAACCATCCATACCCGGTGAGGATGATTTAACCCTCGTCGGGAAATCAGAACCCCGATCAACCCCAACTCCTACCTCCCTCAACAAACCCCACACCAACCCCCTCCATCAACACAACATACACCCAAACTCTGAACCTCAGAAACCTCCCACCACAATATTCAACCCAAAAATCTATTTTTACCCTTTTAAACACCCTCGAACTTCTCAACGGACACATACTATATCTCAAAGCCAACTTCAATAGAACAGCCCTTCTTAAAACCTCTTCCACGTTGTCAGTAAACACAATCCTTAGAAGAATCCAAAACTCCACTGGTGACCCCAACATCACTATTCAAATTCTTAACTCCACTCAACGTCCACCCCAACCAGTCAAAACCCTAATACCATATTTCTCACTTGTCTGCAGGAATGTAGATCCAACGATCCCTCTCGAAGAATTCGAAGAAATTCTTCACGATCAAGAATTCCCGTTCACCAAAACTTGGCGAATTATCGCCAAGGCCACAAATAAACCCACTTCGATTTTCCGCATCATCACACATTCCGAGATCCACTATCACCAAGCCCTCACTTCCGGCATTTCATTATTTGGCTTTCCACACCAGTGTGAACCATCCAACGCCAACCCTCTGCCCCCGTCCCAAAATACTGCAATCGATGCCACAAATCCGGACACTCTCCCGATTCTTGTCGGTCTCAACCGATATGCCCTTCCTGCGGTCAAACCGGCCACCGCACCGAAAAATGCCCCAAGTCCGGTACTCCACCCTCGCTGCCCCCATAGGCTAACCACACCAAACAACCCCCAAGAAACCGCCCAGTCACCCTCGAAAAACCACCAGTTCCCTTCGAACTCTCTACAGACTCCAAAATCATCATAGAAATCCTTACCGTCACCCTAATGAACGCCATTCCCAACTCGAGGGACATCATAGCCGACACTCTTCGTCACATAATTCCGTCCATATATCGACACCTCTGCTCTATCAAAAACATAGGCAGGCGTGCTCACTTCGCTTTCACTCCCATTAGGAGTGAAAGTACTTCCACTTAAATCCGCTAAAACTAATATTTAAACATTTTTCACCTATAGGATACCCGCTGTATGTTTAAGTTTAGAGGGATCAAACTGCTTATTAAAAAAACACTAGAGATGTGATGTATAATTTGGAACGAACACGATCATCTTCTTTTATATACTATTCCGTTTTTATGTTCGCTATTCTTTTTTGAGTTTCTTCTTGTTGCGTTCTAACTCATTTGAGTTGCACCAATAACAATAAACGCTGTAATTCTGTAGTATGTACTTAAATATTTTGTTTCCTTAGTTTCGTCTAAGACAAAATTTAAATAATTTCAAATTCACTTCCCTAACCATGCTAAAGCTTAATGATTTTTGTACAGCACGTTTCGTTTAAAGCGAGACAGTAAATTCTGATTATTTTGATAAAAACAGACAGCGGTGTCATATTCACTTTCCCTGACAAAAAATATTATATGTAGTTTTTCCCAAATAATTGTGTCCATTTTCTTGATTTCAAAGAATTGATTGACAGGAACTATACGTTATTTATATCTGAGACTTTATCTTAACTATGTACTTTTCCCTTTTTATTCCCGAAACTTGGGACTTAATAATAACTATTATCTACGACAACCTCGATAAATGTTCATTTTATAACCGTAACTTCAATCATAAACAAAGCATATTTTGTACAGAATTTCATTTTTGCATCGGTTGCTAGGCAAGTTGCTAAGCAACAAATGTAGGTAACGAGTAATTTCATAGTTGTTTTCAATAAAAACTAATAATTAAAATGGAAACTGATAGTGATATTGACTTAGATTTGACACCTCCGAATATAATAGAAACAGCAAAGGTAACTGCACTGAATTTATTACCGGAAACGTCGAAGAGTATGTATCAACGCGCTTATAACCTTTTTTGAAATGGAAAGTAGATCAAAAGACAAAATCGTTTTCAGAGAACGGTTTAATGACTTATTTTGGCGACTTACCTAAAAAATTTAAAAGTTCCACATTGTGGTCACACTTCTCAATGCTGAGAACGACTCTTAGTATCCATAATGATATAAATATTGCCAAATATTTGAAACTGAAAGCAATCTTCAAGCGGTAGTCTAACGGCTACAAACCCAAAAAGTCGAAGATCTTTACAGCAAATGACATCGATAATTTCATTGAACAGGCTCCAGATGAAATACATTTGGCAACAAAAGTAAGTTTTATATTTCAATTTGATGAAAAATATGTTTAAGTAAACTAATGTACATTGTAGGTTGCATTAGTTATGGGAGTAATGGGTGCATGTAGAAGACATGAATCACATCAAATGAAAATTACTCATTTCAATGATCTTGGTTCAGATGTTTTAGTAACAATACCAGACAGTAAAACCAAAATAGTACGAAATTTTACTGTAACTGGCAAATTCTACAAAATTTATAAAAAATACGCAAATCCTCGCCCTCAAAATGCTAATGGCCATGGTTTTTCCTTAATTATCAAAAAGGAAAGAGTACCTACCATTCAGAGAATAGGTCTGGATATATTTGGAGCTATGGGAAAAGACATTGCAAAGTATTTAAAATTCCCAAATTACGAATTATATACTGGGCACTGCTTTCGCCGATCCTCCGCAACAATTCTTGTTGATGCTGGAGGTGACATAACCACGTTAAAACGCCATGGTGGCTGGAAATCTACTACAGTCGCTGAGGGATATATTGATGAATCGAAGAAAAGTAAGCTTGAATTAGCAAATAAAATTACAAATGCAATACAGAACATACCATCAGGCATACCAACGAATTTAAAAATGGAAAATCGCGAGAAGCCATTTCCTTCAACGTCGACAAATTATCAATTACGAAAAGAATTAAGTATTCAGCAATCAAGTTCTCCAAATATGATTTTGTGAGTAGTCTTGTTTAAAATGGGTCTCCTCGATCATATGTTTACATATGATCGAGGTTTTGTTTTCGGAGATAATCAGTTTTAGTATTTCTTGTTGTGTGAAGAACCCATTAAGGTTCCATTGAATGATGGATAGTTCGAAAGTTGATATTATTAATGTGTTTCTTGTGACAATGCGTCGCTTTCAGAATCTGAAATGAACGATACTTCTGCTAGCAACTGTTTCGATAATTTTTTCTTAATTTTGGTACACCTACTCTTGATACATCTGTCTTTAAAATATGGGCACACACTACTCAGCATATGAATTAGACCATGCACATCGGTTGTGTACTGTTTCGCCACACTCAGAGGGTCAGAGCCGTATACATTTTCAAAAAAGTCTTTGAGTTGATTGTAGTTGATTACAAAATTTTCTGAATCAATGTATGCTTTAGTTGGTTGCATGTGTTCTTCGAAACTTGTGGTTTCAGGGCGACTTTTCTTACTTATACTCGACGATGGTTTTCGGAATGGTTCAGATGGTGTATCTTCCGTAGGAGTTAATATTTCTGAGAGGTTCCTCTTATTTGATGAATTAGTTTGGTTGTCTTGGTCGGGAGTGATGGGGGAATCTTCTGGAATTAGGGAGGTTGTGGTATACTCTGGTGGTTCTTCTGAATTTTCGGGAGGGGACATTGCAGGGGGTTGATTTAGATGTTCAGGTGTCTCAGTTGTACATTGAGAAGATATATGACCATTTTGCTTGCATTTGAAGCAGGTTAGATTATCTAATGATAAGAATATTCGATAGGAGGTATTTTCATGATTGACCAGCATAGACTTCGGGAGGACAATATTTTCGGGAGGATTAATGTAGACTTGCCTTCTGAAACTCATTATATGCGCAAAATCTGGGTTGGTCATGTTGACTCTGAGAAAGGATATAGGGGATAATAGCCTGAGGCAAAGCTGTTGTAGGGCTTGCTCTAAATGTGAATGTGGGATTGTTGGGCTCACGTTAGATATGATCAAACGTTCAGATGGAGTTATCAATCTTCTGGCTCGTATAATTTGGTTGTTGACACTAATTGCACCGTGGTCATTCATAAAAGTAGTTACTAACTCTGGGCTGGCGAGGTATATACAAATTCTATTATTCGAAATTCTAGATGCGAACAGAATGTGTTTAGGGTTGACGAGTATTCCTAAGGCTAGGAGATATTCTTGGATTTTGGTTCCTTCAATCGCAGGAAATATTATAGCTTGATTCTTCTCTGGAAATTTTGTTGGCTGTTGTTTAATAATTACTGAAGAATATGACATGTTTCTTTCGGTTTGTTGGTTAGATTTCTCTATTCTGGTATCCATCGTTGTGGTTTGGGGATTCCTGTAGTCAGAAATCCCCGATATTGGTGGACTCAATTCAATATTTGAAACTTTTGGCACGGGTCATGTGTTCCTGAGGACGGTCCTGGCCCATGCGATTTATCGACACTTACGAGTCTCAAATACACACAATGGTGCACTATGCACTATGATATTGGTAGTACACTTTCTCGAATTTAAATTCACTTTCATTCAAGAACTTTAAATAAATTTTTTGCCGTGGTGGAATAAATTCGGAATTTCAGTATAAAAACTGGTCAGCAAATCTGTTGTTATTAAATTATTTAAATGGTTTCACACAAAAAATGCCAATGGAACAGCTCAAATCTTAGATTTTATTATTTGCCTATAGCAACAGGAGCATACAGAGGTTCACTGAATACAATGATGCACTTTTTAGAATTTTAAAACTGAAAATTCACTGATTTAGATAGACTTTAATCCAGAGCTAATTTAACACTCCACCAAGTAGCAATTCCACCACTAATCTCTGTGGCAGACTTTCTTAACGTAATTAATATGTTGTTTCCAGGTGAGTTTGTTATAAAAAATCATGCCCAAAAATTTTATACTGTCTACAAATTCTAAATTTTGACCGTTTAAGATTAGTACGGGTCTTTCTTGTATGTATTTTCTGGAAACGAGAATACATTTTGTTTTAGTTTCTGAGAATTTCAATCCATTGGTGTTAGACCAGTTACTTAGATTGTCTAGAACGGTTTGTATATGCGTTTGAGTAGTTATCATATTTCTCCCATTTGCAAATAAAACCAAATCATCTGCGTACAGTCTTCCTTTGACCAATGGAGAGCATTTGTCGAGGGTATCGGAAATAGCAATAAGAAAAATGGTGGTGCTTATTGTAGACCCCTGTGGAATCCCATTCTTCCATAATTTTTTACCTGATAGGCTTTTATCTATTCTTACTTGGAAATCTCTTTCTGTGAGGAAATTGTTAATGGAGTATATAATGTTTCCTCTTAGGCCCCATTGGTGTAATTTTGAGGTTATATTGTCCCTCCAAACCATATCGGCGATGTCAATGAATACTGCTATGCATTCTTATTTATTGGCTAGTCCTTCGCTTATTTCGGATTCTAGGTCTATCAGATTATCAGCTGTGCACATATTTTGGCGAAATCCGCTTTGTTCTTGTATGAATAAGTTATTTTGTTCTAGTACTCAGAGCAGTCTACGATTGATAATTTTTTCTAAAATTCTGCATAGAACGTTAGTTAAAGATATAGGCCGATATGAATCGGATTTTGTTGTTACTTTATCGGGTTTGAGAAGTGGAATTATCACGGCTTCGCGCCAGCTTGACCGAAAGACTTCATTAGTCCAAATGTAGTTGTGTAGTTTTAAAGCCGGCACCTCACATTGGGGCCAATGTTGGCGCCAACTAAATTCGTCCAATGTGTGGATCGAGATTCATGGTGTTGGCGTCCGTTGGCGCCAACGTTGGCTCGAACGTTGGGAGTTGGCCGTCTTGTGTCGGTTTTTTGACGAGACATCAAAGAGAATTGGTCCCAATGTTTGCGTATTCTGCCTTACATTGGCGCGTAATAAAACGCCTTAACTTGTTTAGTCTGCGAAGTGAGAGTGCGCGTCGTAATAACTTTATTATTATTTAAAGTAAATAACGTCACCCCAGGAGATATGGTCAAATGAAAACGTTTTACTGTTTTTGGAGCTTTATCAAGCAGAACCAGTTTTATGGAGTCCAACAGTCAAAGACCACAAAAATAGAAACGCTGTTGCCGATGCATGGCAACGTATACAAGTCAGCTTAGGCCTCAAATATTATGTAGCTGAATTAAAAAAAAGAGAGAGTCTTTACTGAGCACGTATAGACTCTATACCAAGAAAATTAAAGACAGTATTCGTTCAGGAGCATCCTCAGACGAGGTCTTTAAACCAACTTGGTTTGCTTATGAATTTATGGACATCTTCCTAGGGTCATTATATAATAAAATGAACACTACTACAATAAACACAGAGGTAAGTAAAAAAAATTATTATTTTATTTACTATTAATAATACATGCTAGATAGATCGTTGTTTAGGTCTCTCAACGTAAGAAAAAGTATCTTGAAAATTCGTCCCTTATTTGTCTTGCGTTTTCTGGTGGTCGCCTTGGTGTTTGCTCCAGTGGCACTAGAACATTGTGTTGCTCCTGGGTAATGCGGTTTATCATTCCTTCAGGTTTGTACAAATTCCTTGAGGTTCTACTTCTCTTTAAGAAGTTGTGTAGGATTACACAAGTAAGAGTTATAATTGTTGCCTTTTCTGGTTGTAGCAACATAGGTTTTGCAAACACTCTAAATACAGATGTCATTCCAAATGAACATTCAATTACTGCTCGTGCGCGTGATAGTTGCTGATTAAATATCCTCTGTTGACTGCCATAAAGTGATACACCAAGATAAGGTTTCATTAGCCTTTTTGATAAAGCGAATGCAGCATCTGACACAAAAACATATGGCACAGGCATATTTCTACCAGGCAGTGGAATCGATTCCGGAAAAACTTCATCATTCTCATTAATTTTTTGTCATAGTAGGCAATCATTAAAAACCCCACCATCACTCATACGTCCATGAGTACCAATATCGGCAAATAAGAAATTATAGTCACAGTCAGCTAATACTAGCAAAATTATGCTAAAGTCGTGTTTATAGTTGAAAAATTCTGAACCGCTGTTGATAGGCGCTTGTAATTTCACATGTCTTCCATCAAGAGCGCCCAAACAATGTGAAAATTGCCAAGTCTTTTCAAATCCTTCTGCTACGGTAAGCCATGCATCTCTAGTTGTAGGCATCTAAAACAATAATAAAAGCAACATTAATATAAAAAATAATAATAACTATTGAATATAAAATTACAGAAAAGCATTTTATTTTAGACTGGAGCAGCATCTGACCAAAATGAACCTATGAATGTACTTGAAGAAGAGAATGACATAAATGAACGTAATTCCCCTGCTACCCAAAAGACAATCACCACTCCCTCCAGAAAGCGACCTGCACCAGAGTTAGTACATGCGAAAAAGCAAATGGATGAAGCAGTTCATGTCTTAAAAAATATTTCGCAGAAATCAAATAGGGAACCTGACAAAGTTGATTTATTTTGTCAACTTCTTGCGAAAAAAATTAAAAAATTCAATGAACAAGAAAGGGAAGATATTATGCATGAGATTGATGAAATAATCTACAACAGAAGAAAGATATCTGAAAATCAGTCTAAATGTTCAACGCATTCTTCCAATTATCATTCATCTACATCGTCAATGTCCGTTCAACAACCTTTTCCTTCACCATCTTCTGAAGCGTAGCTCCTCACATATTCTTCAGAAGAAAGTAATGAAACAGGTTTTTGTGCACAACAATCACAACCAGTCACCTTTGTGTCAAGTAATATAATTGAAGAAGCATTTAGGTGGTCTCAAAATAATATTATTGAGTAGTTAAGCAAGAAAATTTTTAAAAGAATAACTTTTATTTTTCATTATATTTTAATATTATGTATCTAATTTGTATGAACGTTTCAATAAATAAATTCAAGAATTAAATCATTTTAATTTTTAAGTGAGAATTTCATAGTTAGATAAAAATAGCATAAAATTACATTACCTTTACACAGTCTTTCAGAGCATCACATATTGCTTTACAAACTTCAGGTATTATTTCCGAAATAATTTGGCTAGATATTTTAAAAAGAAAATGTAGACTTTTAAAAGAATCTCCTATGGCAAGAAATCTTAGTGTTACTGCCAAGCGTACTTTTGCGGGTATAGTTTCTCTCCAATAAGTATCTTTTTTTTTATTGTGGGTTCAATTACTTGGAGAAGGTACTCAAAATCTGCCGAGGACATACGGCAGAAGTTCTCGAATTGTCCAGAGGGTCCTTGTATCAAGTTACTTAACAGCTGACGGCCGTCGTGCCTAAAAAAATATATTTTTATATATCATCAATACTATGCTTTACTACTTAACATATTTCATTCAATACTTACTGCTTTCGTAATCTGTGAAGTGTTATGAACCACCATCTTCTTCTACGCGGACGTTTTTTTTTGGTTTTGCAATAATATAATATTATGATAAGCAGCGCTTAGCACAGAAAAGGCACCCACAGCCACTTCTAAGTCCGACATGTTGGCTCTGCTTAGAGCTAACTGAGCTAACTTCCAATGTCTGGATGCTTTTAAAAATAATACCGCCAACATAGCCCAACGTTGGCGCCAACGCTGGCCCCAATGTGCGGTTCCGGGTTAATAGGTAAATTTTGGTGATATCTGAAAGATTTTGTAGAAATACTACAGGTATTTGATCTGGACCAGGAGCAGTATATTTTTGTGATCCCAGAGCTTCATAAAGATCTGTTTGGCTGAACATGCTGTTGATAGGATTTGTTTCTGTTTCAGTAAAATCTTTTGATTTTTGTTCTTCGATATTTTTTATATTACGTATAAATGTTGAATCAAAGTTTGAGTAATTATAGTTATGTTCATAATGTAAGGCTAATGTTTCTGCTATTTCAATTAGATTTGTGATTATAGTGTTATTTTTAGCTAAGAACGAAATTCTTGGGGATTGTTTTGTTCTAGACATCTTCCGGGTATTTTGCCAAAATAAGGATGGTGAATGTTTTCGATTTTTCAAATTAAAGAGCTTGAGAATGTAGAAACTGAATTTTTCAGGTCAAGTTCCACTTACGATCGAACTGGTCTGCGATTCTTGAAAATATGATCGATTTTTACGTAATTGAACTGGATTGCCGATTTATAATTGCTAAAATAATCGCGCTCCTATGGTGGGATATTAAAATTAGAGTCCGCTGGAATCATATCATATGGTAGTAATTCAATGGCTGATTTATCAAGGTAAATTGATGGTATTGCTATAATAATTTTTGTTAATTCAAAACAATATTGATTTGTCGTAAAATTACCTATTCTTGATTTAATATTCACTCAACACCTCTGATGTGAAATATTTTCTGAAATATTAACTCCAGTAATAAAAGTTTTACTTGAATATAGGGGTAACGAAACCTGATCCAATACTGCTCGGCATTGATTTAAATTTCCTTCAAAATCGGATATAAGCAACATTACGGTCGATAATAGAACCTGACTTGTTTCATTTATGAGCAAAGTAGTTGCTGAGGTGCCTGGTATAAAATCAATAATTTTCCTGATGTTCAATAATCTATTTTTGATTATCATATTCTATCAAATTTTCATTGCACATTTAAGGTTCGACAAAAGATCCCGCTTTCTTTGTAACTGTGCTGGTCAAATAACAGCAGTGCATTCCATTATACTTTTACTATTATAAAAAATTGGATATTTATAATCCTTGATCTTATGGAACCAGTTAATAAAAACGCTATCAGTTTTTCATTTACGCTTTGATCTTACTGTATATTTCCATTCTTCTATCGATGTCAGTCACTTTTTGTTTGACATTTTACCATCGTATTGGTATATATTAATAAACTCGAAACAACACATCCCATATGTACACCTACTATTCGCAACCTTTGCAAACATTTATTGATCACTTTGGATGATTGATATCCGTCGTCTTTATATATACAATGCCGTACGCTTTACATGATGCATATGAAAAACCATGTAATTCTTCTAATTAATTGAGGAATGTTGTTCAGATAGCATCGATTTTTTTGGGAACCGGTTGATCCCAATCAATTTTTAGCATCCAAATCTCTTGCAAAAGAATGTTTGTTTTTACATACACTGGATTTATTAACCCCAGGGGATCAAATATTCTGTCCGCCGTCAACAAAATATTTCGCTTCGTCATTATTTTAGAATTACGTGGAGTTCCACTTTAGATTTAAGCTCGTCTTTATTGCAATTCCACTTTAGGTTTAAGCTCGTCTTTATTGCAATTCCAAGAAAAACTTTAACACTTTATCGTTTTTTAAAAAATTAATTGTGGAATTTATATCAGTATTTTGGGTTAGCAGTTTTAGATCGTTCGCACTCCATTCACTTAACTCAAAACCTGCAGTTGCGAAACAACGTTAGACCATAGGTTAAAGTTTTTAATTTTTAATGGGATCTTTACTGTAGTCTCTCCATAAAATTCTTGAATAATTGGTATCGTCAGGGTGTCGATCTATCATTCTGTACAGTTTGGCGACGTCAGCCGAAATAGCAAATTGATAAGTTCTAAATGTGAGTAAAATATCAAACAAACCTTTTTGAAGATTATCCCTCGTGAATAAATTGTCGTTAAGGCTTAATCTCCCTGAACCTTTCGCGCAACGACCCAAATTTTCGGACCCTCAATTGTTTGCTTGTAAACATCAAAATACGGCAAACAAAATGAATTTGACTAATTTGGTTCATTAAAAGGGACAAGTTCCATGTGCTTAAGTGACAAATATTCGTCAATAAACTCTGTAAAAATTTGCAAGTTTATGATATTTTACAAATTACCTGGACTCTTCTAACCTTATGTTTTCCTTGAAAAGAAGCTTCACTATGAATTTACCTGAATCTGCTCTGGAAGTATTATTTCTAAAATGGTTTTCACATGTTTGTTATTCAAGCGTTTGAAATATATCTGTTTATTTTTACATTTTCCCAAAACTTTAGTGAATGTGGATGCTCGTTACTTACAATTGCGCATTTTTCAGAAAGTATATAAATTTACCGTTATTTGCTAAAGTGTTTTGAATTGTTGATATTCCAGATTATTTCTATTTGGTACAACAAACATACCGCATAGCTATATCAGAAGTGCTTTGAGGATCATTTCAAAGGGCACAGTAAGTCATCTTCTTTTTGTACGTGCTACGTTTTTAAATCTATTTTACAATGAAGCACCTTCCTGGATACTGTTGTCTCCTTCATGCTGACCGCATTTTTAAGGGGAATAGATGGTAGTGTTCCTCTGGCATTTGAGTTTTTATTAGCCGTTAATGAGCCGTTTATGTTGGAAAAAAGAACAAGTTATCACCCATGCTAAATACAGTATGCTAAGTGTTTACGGCGATTACGAATAATACATACCAATTCAACGTTTTGCAATAAACTCATTTGCTTTATTTTTGACCTCAGGGCAGGGATAGGAATTTTATACAATCCACGGTATGACACAGTCAAAAATTTGAATCTCTTGATGTTGGCACCATACCTT
The DNA here is from genome assembly GCA_963921935.1 of Galeruca laticollis. NCBI lineage: Eukaryota > Metazoa > Arthropoda > Insecta > Coleoptera > Chrysomelidae > Galeruca > Galeruca laticollis. Next base: position 132,947,784 of record OY998180.1, read on the forward strand.
AACCTTGGCAAATTCGCTATATTGCTATCATCTGATTCATAAATCTATTTGTCTGCGTTTCTGACACCAACAGGACTCTGAATCCTTTTTGTGGAATTTACAAATATCTGTTGTGACTGCAATCTGTATTACCCATGACATCGCGAATCTCTGAAGCTTGAACTATACTTAACACTCCATCGGACGGGCGGATAGGTAGTTACATTAGCGGACGTGTTAAGCTTATCAGAAACAAATTTCAGATATCAAAAAGTTCATTTTTTGATTTTTTTTTCAACGAAATCTTTTCAGATTGGTTAAATTGATTCTCATTTTAATTATATTTACTGTAGGCGATTTAACAAAAAAAAATTGCGGATTATAAAGAAAAACACAGTTATAACACATCATTTTATTTATGACATTGTTTCACATGAAAAAACTAAAATCAGCTATATTCAACGGGTACACATGAATAAAAAAGGTATAAATAAGTATATAAAATAAAATACAAATTAAAAAATAAATCGACACAAAAAATTTGATTCCTTAAATTCAAAGTTGATTCCGTTCGGCGCATTCACCACAGCAGGCAGTAATGTGCTCCATGCAAAGCCAAGATTTGAAAAACTTACAAAAGTATCTTGTTTGCCGTTTTTTACAATATTTACAGTATCCTCGTTTGTTTGGAGGTGGATCCTGTGGTGGTACCATATTCACTCCTGCAAATTTAGCGGCCGTCTGTCGAATATTTCTTGGCAAATTTAACATAGTTGCTCTTTTTGCTATGTTTACTTTCACCAACTCTAACCCTAACTGTTTTAAAAATAATCTTCGATTTATTTGGGATTCAGGTTCATTATTACTTCTATGAATGATAAATGTGTTGATACCCGCTAGATTCAGCATGCCATAAAATATCACTAACGGCCATCTTCTTGTATTTCTCGCCACACTATATGACGAAATCATTTTATCAACAACATCGACCCCGCATTTGGTGGTGTTGTAGAATGTAATGATTCCAGGTTTTTGTGCATCACCCGTGCTTTCATCTATTATACCTTCTCGATGGAAAAAAGATATCATTAGAATATTTTTATTTTTTTTAGGAACATGAGATCCTAAAGTCATATATGTTCCAAATCCAAAAACATTCGAAGGAATAGGTCGCTTATTTTTCTCTCTAAATTCCTGTGGAAATTTAGTGCTCCGACAATTGTTAGTCTATGTTGTGTAAAAGCTTCTTCAGTCAGGGCAAAACTGTTGAACCACCTATCCATAGTGATATTTCGTCCCGAATTCGAAATATGTTCAAACATTCTAAGAGACACTGCTTTAGTTGAATTGTCTACCTGAAATGGCCCTTCTGGTTGCACACCAGCATAAATTTCCAATTTTGATGTATAATAAGTTCGAGCATCAACTAGTGAAAAAACGTTTATGCCGTACTTACTGGGTTTCTTAGACATAAACATGCGGAAGGCACATCGACCGCGAAAAGGCAACATCATTTCGTCTAATGTGGCGTACTCTCCTATCGAATAATAACGCTGGCAATTGTTATTGAATATTTCAAGTATTTCCCTTATGGGCGCCAATTTATCTATAGATTGCCTCTCTGCTCTCGTTGTCGTATCATCAAATCTGATGACTCTCAAAAGAAATCGGAATCTCCTTTGTGACATTGCTGCTCGAATATTTCCGATCCCATTCCATCATTACTCCAATACTCCTCCAAAATTCGTCTAGCTGCTCGTTCAGTGCTAGCAACATAAAGCAAGCCAAAAAAGCACTTCATCTCTTCTTTTGACGTCAGAGCTGCATCGTTTGGATCCTGGTACTTGCATGCTATTTTTGAATATATAAATTTGTATACCTCACAACAATATCCAAGATGTCATCAAAAAAGAGATGCCAAATATCAATAAGTTTTGTAACATGTTTTGCTTCCCGAAGAGGCCCAGGTAAATGTGTGACAACATTCTCTGTTCTTGTGCGAACATTGCGTGCACCGCCAAATTTTCTCCATTTGCGCCCATCCTTTGCATGATAATACAAACGCCGATCCTCTGTTGGCTCATCAGTGTCTGCATTTGTTGCTTCTATTTCATTTTGTTCCCTCTCATTATTTTCAGTCTCAGAGTCAGTGTCATGTTCACTAAATTCTACATGATCTGAGTTCACTATTGAACTGTCTGAATCTGCAGCCCCGTCCTCGTCAGTTGGAACATCTTCATAAAGTTTCATCAAACGTTCAATTTGCTTTTCATAGGTATCCATTTTAATTGAGCACTATAATAAAACATTTATGTTCTAAAAATATTATAGATATAACAATATGAAAATCACTTACCATGTAACAAGAAGAAATGTTCAGTATTATTGCGCACAAATCACAGTATATCATGTATCTGTATACACAAACTAACAGAAACGGGACATGAATTATAATTGAGGGAATCCCCCAAGCACTATCACATCTCGTATATAGATTCTAAAGTACAATAATTCAATATCACTACCATAGATGGTGCCTAGAGTATGCTACGTAACTGAATACACGTTTGAACGGGTTAAGCCTGTGAGTGCAATCACCGCTATAACGCAAAACATTGGATTCCTTTTTTAACACAATTTAGGCTGTAAACTTCATTTTAAATAGTAAAAAGGTATATAGGATATAAACATCCCAACGCCATAAATTAAAAAGTTATTGCTAATTTTCAAAACCTTATGCACTGATAGGCTTAGCCCGTCCGACGGAGTGTTAAAAAATAGGTTTAGAACTTCGAAAATCGATTTTTTGATCCTATCATAGATGCTTTTTCTATTTGGCAATATATAAGAGAATAATTAAAAATAATAAATCTAAATCTTCAAAATTAAACAAATCAGGAGTTTATAAATTAAAATGTGGTAATGACAATTGTGATAAAATTTATATCGGTAGAACTTTTAGAAATTTTAAAACTAGAATTTCGGAACACAAACGTAGCTATGACAACAAAAAATTAGATTCTAACTATTCAAATCATTTATTAGAAAACCTACACATTTTCGACCCAAATTTTGAAATTCTCCATGTAGTCGGTAAATCCTTTAGTTTAAATTTATTAGAAGCCCTAGAGATTAACAAAAATAAATATTCAGGTAATCTCCTTAACGACCAAATAGATATCAATCAGTCTCCTTTATTGAACCTCTTTACCTATAAGATAGCTTAGGAATGTTTGTAGTGAATGAATTTCCAGGTAATATCTTTTAATACCATTGTTAACCTTAGTAAATAGATTTAGCACTGTATATATTAAGACATTTTTATATTTTACCTTCATTCGTTTTGACAAAGCTACTGTGTTAGTGAAACGCGTCAACAAGTTTATATTGAACATTAGTTCAAATATATGAAGATTTAAACAAACTATATTGTTTTATTTCATCGTTGAGAATAATTCTCTTGTTAGCACATTTTTTATCGCTGCACTAGTAGAGAAGTTTACAATAGTTCAATTTTCACGCTCCAAATTTTATCAGTCTTTAGTATCATCGTTCAAAAGATAAGAGGGGTGGAGGGGACTTTTGAGAAGTACTATATATTTTTATCAATGCTGTAACTAAGATAAGCTGGCGTATTGTACGTAAAGTTGTTTTCAGCTTTTTTGTCTAACTTCTTTTTCTATAGATATAGATTTGTAAATAAATTATTATTATATATTATTACACATAATTTAAATATTTTGCGTACTTGATCTGAAAATTTGGGAATTTATGTATTTAGAAGTCTGTTTCTTCCAAATATTTTTCTTGCCACTAATATCATTATTCGTATAATCTGAACAACATGGTCTCTTAATGATATTTTCGGCGTAACTCACTATTTTTCATACTAATTAGTAATTTTTGTTACAGGTAATGAAACAATTTTAATACTAGTATCACTAAAACGGGTAAGGTGCTCATATTTTAGTATATCAACTGGTAGAATTGAAATGGTATTAAATAACTCCGGTATGTTATGAATCCTCAGAAAACCTACCTGATTGCATGTTATAAGAAAAAATTGAAAATTCAACTCGACCTTATACTTGGTAAACAACGTACAATGCCAAGTATAAAATTAGGGTCACCCGGTTATTTAGTATTATTACTATTTCTTTTGATTTCACATAGTTTACTAATTGAATACATCCAGAAAAAAGTTTTTGTTGTTGAAAGATTATTTACAGCGATATATTTCAACAAACATTTACCAATCTTATGCCTCGCTTATCGATCGGATATAAATCGGATCTACGAGTGAACAAATTCCATTATTTGAATCTGATAAATATACTCATTATCATTCAAGCAGTGTGAAGCTGTGTATTCCCATGAATAGAGGTTCCAAGAACATGAACGTTACAACATAGTTTTCTAGAACCTCAGTCAGGTATCTACGCATAATCAAAGCTACATTCTCAATTGAGACTAACTCCGTACAAGCTTAGAAAGGTATGCTTTCCCATGTCATAACTGGTGTTTCACGAAATGCAGTTATTTCTAGCAGTTGTTGTCCTACCTCGTCCTGAACCAGGTCTTCAGGGAAGCAGATTATTCTGTTCGTACTGCTGCCAAACTCGAGTGACTTATACAAAAATTTGTTTCTGTTTCGCGCACATCGAGGCCACAATTAGTGTGGCAACAGGATTTATGGTTATTGCAATACGCTGATATTGACAATAATCCACAAACAATTTGCAATATAGTCCAGGAGGAATCGGCACATGAGTACTGAAAACTATTCCTCCTCAATTTTTGAATTGCCCTACTAATGATATAAATGCATGTTGCCATGGGGCAACTCCGTGTTATATTGTTGAAACCAAAATTGTCTAAACAATTGGAAGGAATTGTTATTTTTCAACCGGACTATTTTTTATATTCTTTATTGAAATACAAATAATAAAGGTCCTATGACTTTTCACGATAAAGTTCATAGAGCTACTTTTGACCCATGAAAAATATATTTAAAAAAATATAAATAACAATTTTTTTTAATTCTCTATACAATAGTTAATAATATTCTTGATAGAGATTTAAAAAAATTTCAATGTTTATATGTTTTTTGATTGTTAATTTCACGCGCTCACAAGTATGCGTCGCTACCTTTAAGTATCGCCGTCTCTCTCTGACTCATGCGCCACATTGGCCTCTCTGTGTCCTGAATAATTATTTATCATTTATCTTAAAAACTATTAACTTTATCAAAATTGTTAAAGTGAGTAAAAAATTTGTTAAAAACAAATTGTCAAAAACGGGTATAAACAATGAAATTTTTTTAAATATCTATTAAGAATATTATTAACTATTGTATAAAGAATTAAAAAAAATATTATTTATATTTTATTTTATTTTTAATATATTTTATTTTTCATGGGTCAAAATTACCCAAATTTGGGATTTTCCGAACTCTTAAAAATTCATATCTCTAAAAATATTAGCTTTATCGTGAATAAAAAAAATTTCGGTTGAAAAATAATAATTCCTTCCAATTGTTTAAACAATTTTGGTTTAAACAATATGGCACGGGGTTGCCCCATAGCAACATGCAATTATATCATCAGTATGGCAATTCAAAGAAAATCGCATACAAAAATTGGGGTGGAATAGTTTTCGGTACTCATGCGCCGATTCCTCCTGGACTAAAAGGCAGTTGTGACAACTAAAAATTCTCCGATAAAAGTAGGTAACTTCATTCTACCCGGAGATTATAATTTTATGCTTGGTAGTGTATATCAGAGTGGCACATACTGGTAGCGTAGGTCGTTGGGGACAAACGATTTCTCTAATGAATTATCAAACTATTATTAAGAGATATCCAGAACAAAAATGCTGTTATTACAATTTTTTCTTTTCGCCAAATGTTTCAACATCACCAAATCATTTTTAGAGAATCTGATAAAAGTTTATATTGAGTGAATGAAAACGACGAATACTCAGTGTGTATAAGTTTATTACTTTCCAGCTAAGCGCTTTCGGCTATTAAGCCATTATCAAAGCTGTCCTATGAAAAATTACAAAGCTTGTGAAATTTTGAAAAAACAATTTAAAAAAGGTTGAACTTACGTCATTTAAAAAAGTAGGTGTCAAAGCCATCAAGTTGATTAAAAACAATGCTCAAGATAGAATCATTGTTATGATTAAGTCATTGAGTCTTTTCCATCACGTGACTGATGCGACATCAACCATATGCATCTAAATCAAAAGAATACGACAAACACTAGCATTGAGTTTCGCTCTTTTCTGTTATTATAAGAAGACAGTACCAACATAGTATGTGTTCGGGACGATAGCAATTTCCCTTTTGTTTTAAATTTCAATTAAAGTGAACTGTAATATTCATTAATAATAATTAATTAAAGGATGACATTTTACATTTTTCCTCATTTCTCGGAGATTAACCGGCCGGCGTATTCTTCACTCACACACCGTTGAACTGTAGCGCGCGGTGATTGTTTTACTACTGCGATAATCACAGCAAACCCCCCCTAGCAGGTTAGCAGGTTAACTCCTGTACTGAATGACGAAACCAATTTAGTAGTACTGGGCCCGTCCGCTGCACGCGCTAGTGTACATGGCGGGACATTTAAATAATGAATAAGTAGAATTTTACACTGCCGTGAATAAAAATAAAACTGATACTAGACAAATCCCGATGTAAGTCACCCATAAGTAGTTTATATTTTAATGTTGGTTTTAACCACAGAGTGAAACAGTTTTTTTTACTGTGGTCTAAACCCTAAAATACTCTACTTGCGGGTAACATACATCAGGATTTCGTTAATATCATTATGGTTTGTAAGGTGAATTAAAATATATTTACATTACAATTTTAAATGATACAAGGGAAAAAATACTAGATTTTAGCTTGAGGTTGTATTGTCTCCCGACGAGTAGGGGAGGGAGACAATAAACCACTACTGCAAGAAACAAAACCACATCTATCAAACCCAAATCCCAAGACCACAACTCTCTCCCTGATTACATAACAAAAATAATTAAAGAAAAAAATAAAATTCGCTGCAGATGGCAAACCTCTAGAAACGACAACGATAAACAATTACTTAAATATTATCAAGATACAATAAATAGATTAATTAGAGAATATAGAAACTATACCTGGAATATCTTTCTCGAAAAACTTTCTTACAGAGACAACTCGCTTTGGAAAGTTACAAAGAAACTGAAAGACAAAAAAGAAGAAATCACCAAAATATCTTTAAATGGCAAAACAATTACGCACAATACCGGTATCGCAGAAGCCTTTGGGGACTATTTTCAGAACAATTTCACTAACAATACACGAAATACACCACATCATACCAATATTTCACACACAGTTCAAAACTATTTACACAATACACAAACTCTAAACACGAAAAACTTAACAACCACTCAAGAAGTCTACAATACGATAATCTCTCTCAAAAACAAAACAGCCCCCGGGAAGGATGGGATACCAAACATTCTTCTCAAAAATCTCCCCAAGAAAGCAATAGTTAACTAACCTATATAACGAATTTGATAATAAAAACAGGTAACTACCCAAATTTGCTCAAGACTGCCAATGTTATCCCTATTGTCAAAGCCAACAAACAACCCTGTTATGTGGATAGTTACAGGCCAATTTCTCTGTTAAATAATATAGCAAAGGTGATAGACAAAATCATACTTAATAGAATTCAAACTTATGTAGATAAAAATAACATAATACTCCTCGAGCAATACGGATTCAGAGGTGGGCATAGCACTGTAGCCCAAATAATCAGAGTATTTAACTACATCAGAGAAGGTTTTTTCTCTAAAAACAAGGCAGTAATGGTGACTCTAGATATACAAAAGGCCTTTGATTCCGTATGGTACGAGGGGCTATTATACAAACTAATAAAAACAAAACTGCCAGATTATTTAATAAAAATTATGAACTCATATATTTCAAATCGGCAATAATTCTACTACAAAGTTAACGATAGCGTGGCTGGTCCATATACCATTCAAGCTGGAGTCCCTCAAGGGTCAGTATTATCACCTTTGTTGTATTCACTTTTCACCTATGATCTACCCACCTCACCACAAATCCTTACTGCCATGTATGCGGATGACACCTGTTTCGTATCATCTGCATCAACATCGGAAACTGCATTACACAATGTTCAAACTCATATAAACACTTACATTCTACCTTACATGAGAGATAACAAACTTACAATTAACACCTCCAAAACAGAGTACCTGTTACTCAGGAGGAAAGCAAAGAAAAACTCATTGCAATTACAGGTCTGTATATATGGGCAATATATCAATCCCAGTAACACATTAAAATATCTGGGCTATACTGTGCATGGCAATACAAATGCCAATGCGCATATTGCCCAACAGGTATTGAAGGCGAAAATTGCAATGAGTAAACTTTACCCGTTAATTTGTAAGAATAGTTATCTCTCAACAACAAACAAAATACAATATATAAACACATTATTCGACCTATATTAACATACACAGCTCCAGCATACTTTACAGCCACAAAACACAACTTCAACACTTTACAGGTGGTACAAAATAAGTGTCTCCGTATGGCAATCAAATACACTACAGTTTACCCAAGACTTCCCAAAAATACCTGGCTACATGAACAAGTAAATATACCGACTATCAAGGACTTTATAACCAAAATATCCACAAATTTTTACAATAACTGTCTCCCAAAAAATCTTAGTGACACACTCAGAGCCGCTAGTCGCGCAGAAGACACCCTTGATAGTGGGTGTAGGCTTCTGCATGGTTCATTATTCACATAATAAGTTGTTTATCTCAAACAACCAGAACGATCGAATTAGGGACCAAAATATCCCTCATTCACAATAATTAATTTCACCAAATCATAAACAACATCTGTCATGTTGCTGCCCCTCATAAACTAATACATTGTTCGATTTTGAAACCCTGTTTTTCAGCCGGTTTTCAGGGACGACTCAGTCGAAAAATCTGGGAGTCATATTTATATATACGGTACAAAGTAAATATTTTCCACAAACAAATGGGTAATGCAGACGCAAGGAACCATGTTGACACAGACCAACGACAGTACAAGGGTAGCAAGAAAGGCCAGAACATCGGCCTCACTGTTTTTGTTTCTTAATATCTTTGTAAATTTTAAACTTATAAATTATTGTGAATAAAGACATTTTTAAATTAAATTAATTAAAACACTAAAATTATAATAACATACAAATAACAGAAACAGAAGGAGAACACAAATTTAAATAACACAAAACCAAATCCAACATAGGGATTAATTAAATGGCCGAAGGCGTTGTTTATGAAAAATAGATAATGAAGTTGACGTTTCCTCCGGCCCTTCTCTGATTGGACATAATTTTGATGTCACACTACAAATGCGGCCTCAAGCGGACGGGCCCCTTACTAAAACTTCGTTCCACTTGGCCCATAAGAGTGAAACTGCTAGGGGGGGTGTGCTGTGGCGATAATTTACACACACTCGGTACAAAACTTTGACGAGGTGAAAATGTCAACATTGCGCGGTTGAATTTAAAATATATAAGGCACGAACAGTATGTGTTGAATAATATCGTCAACTAAGTCATGTGATTGAAAAGCTTCATCGTTTCTACTGTGTGATAACTAAATAACGCCTTGAAACAACTTATTGATAATACACTGAACGTCTTTTGTGATATATGTAAATAATGTTGAGCTTCTAGTTTTGAGGAAAATGGCTTCTTTTACGTAATTAGATCCAGTTAGCCCAACAAATATTGTACAAATTCCCCTTTTGTTAATTCTATCATGAATCCACATCCATATCAATTATATAATTTCACTCTACAGAGTACACGTGCAGTACACTACTTAAAATTACTATTATTTTAGCAGAAACATCGCAAATGAATGGATAAAATGGCAATACCCAGATAGCACAAATTCGTCCAATGTACTTACAATGGAAGTCTACACGTGTACATTTAAATGTCCAGTGGACGTACACATAAAGTGCAATTGACGTCGAGGGAACGTACACTGGACGTCCTGAGTTCACAAAGTTGGACGTTCATAAAACGTACACAACAAACGTCCAGTGGACGTGTTGGCAGTACTGACATTAACGTTTTATGTACGTCCACTGGAGGTATTATGTACGTCCACTGTAGGTTTTATGTACATACACTGGATGTTTTGTGTTTGTCCACAGGAGGTACTTTCTCTACAGGCTGTCCAAAATTATTTTCTTGCAGAATTCTGCTTTTCTAGCAATTTTCAAAATGTCCAAATTATAGAATGGCGTAAGCAAACATTTTAATTATACCTTGTAACTTTTGACCAAATTTTAAAATTATTTTTCAATTAATCACCATCCTCCAAGACTTGATTTTGCACTAACTGGTTTTGATTTTAAAGAACAATAGAAGGTTAAGATCAAAATGAAAAGAAAAGTAATCTCAATGAAATTATATTTTCAAATAAAGGAAAAATAAATAACAATTAACTTAAAAAATGTTCTCTCGAGATATATTTTCAAATATAAAGAAAAAATAAATAACAGTTAACTTAAAAAATGTTTTCTGGAGTTATATTTTCCAATAAAGCAAAAATAAAAAACAATTAACTTAAAAATGTTTTCTGAAATTATTTTCAAATGAAGAATAATTAACTTAAGTGTTTTCTTTTTTTCCCGTTCCGTGCACCTCTTTAACCATTTTGCCATTTCCTTTACCACACATTTTAGTGTTGTTTCAGGAAAAGCCTTTTGTGCTGCTTCTGGAAAAAAATACATTTTTTTACCATAAGTACTTACAAAAATAGGAGAATATTGATTGTAAAGAACCAGTACTACTTAAAGTTCAAATGTAATAAAAAATTGAGCAATATATATACATAAATTTTATCAGTTAAAAAACAAAATTGTTATATATTTTAGGTACTTGTATCCTAAAATAATTGCCTTGAATATCTTGAGTATATGATACTTAATATTTCACTAAAGGTTTAATATTAGAAATGATACAAACATTGAGTAGTCATTATAAATATTTTAGAAATTTAAGAGTCACACTATGACACACTACATAATTAAAGATCTACTTGTAAGTAGTGCATAAGTATACAACTTCTACAAGTTTGCTGTACACTCTCATTAAAAATATTCAATAGGCATATGCGTTAATAGTGAAAAACACTTACCCATAACCAACTGTGCCAATTTTAGATCTCGAAAACTCTTCTTCGTCTTCCTCCCCAAAAAGCTATACTCTGCTCCAGCAAATTTATTTGAAATTAATTTTACCCCAGTTCAGAATACAAATTCATAAATTGTAGTTCCACCAATTTTTTACAATTCCATGGCCTAGAAAAATAATGAACAAGAAAATAAGTACAGATTTTTAAAATGTTTATGAGTAATTTAATATGAAAAGTTAAAATATTGTTATTACCGTTCTGTTCATATTTGCATCATATCCTCTTGAATTCAGTAAATATTGATTGACTTGTTTCTTCATTTTGAATAGAACTCCTATTCAATTGCTTTTTCAGCAAATCCCTTTCAGACATCACATCTGACAGCATTCCTTGCAACAGGTTTTGCTTTTTCAAAATTTTTGTTAGGTGTTCTAATATTAGGTTTACATCCATTTAGTATGATTATCTAATCGTACAACGTTGGAACTTCCTGAATTTATCACTATATTTTGTAACAAATTCCTTGATGTAGGTGGCAACTGATTTCCTGGAAATAATATTGTGTTACATGTTGTATAATACCCTTATTAATTATGTTAATCTAATTCATTTGAATCACTTCATTTTTTATCTAGGTAACTATATAATTTATTCAGCATGATGTATTTGATTAATTATCAATAGCTAACTTATACAACAATAGAAATGGTAATGTGGATAAATATGATAATAAAATAAACTACATAAAATTGGATAAAACTGTTTACTACTTGATTTATACAGGGGCAAACCATCAATATTTATTGTTAGTTCTAAACAAGCTAAAGCTGAATAGATGGTTGTTCCTAAAGTATTTAACAAATTATTTAATGCTCTTGTAACTCCAAAATGAAAGTACTGTCCAGGATACACTCGTCTCACACATAAATCCCTTGGAGTTTTTAAAAGAGTTCTACTATCAGAAGGTATATCAGGATGGGTATTTTTTAGTATAGTTAACAATGCATTTAATGCATTATGAGGAATGTGAAATGTACATGCCCATTTGGCTAGTGGGCGATTGATATTATTATCAGAGTTATTTCCTGTGTTATTACAGAATAATTCCACATTATTCTCATTAATAAATTCTCTAGAATCTGATTTACTGATATAACTAAGATTATCATCAGTTTCAATATCAGATTCTAGCCCTTCCTCTATGTTTCCCGTATTGAGCCTATGTGAATATTGTATATTATAATTATCTGAACTTTCTATTTCACATATTGTAGAATCTCTTGTTGCATTTAATGAAAGTAATGTTTTTTCCTTGCATTTTTATAGAGTGCTCGTCTTAATTTATATTTAGGCATTTTAGTGGAAAACAAAAATAAATAAAATAACTCCTACTGGTGCAAATGCTGAAAAAAGTGGTTATTTATGATAGCTTCTTCTATCTTCTTTTGTTAAGTGATATAACTAATAAATATAATCAATCTGTAGACAAAAAGTCTAGTGTAGACATACAAATTTATTTAGTAGAGTGAACTTGTTTTATTAGTTTAGTTCATACTTTATCAAAATATTATGGCCGGGTTCTATGAATAAAAATACATATTTCATTCTTCATGATCTACACTGAACTTAAACTGATCAAATTATATAATATATAGTGTACATGACTTACGAGTAAGACGAAATTGTAAAGTGTAATAATAAGAAAAAGTAAATACTAAAAATCTTTCTTATAATTTACAAACTTATACAGTTGGACAAAACAATAAAACGATGTAATAAAAATAACAATCAAAACCGACTGCTGGTAGTGCTAATTCTAGTAAAGCTCAAATCGGACATACATTAAAAAATTAAAAATTACTTACTTATTTTTTCTTGTTAAACAATATGAAAACGAACAGTAAGCAGAACATAAAACAAAAATGGCCACCGCGGATCGCGCGCCTACCTACATATCATCTACTACACTGTTATACGTTCGCACAGATGTCAAAATTAAAAACGCATGGCATCCTTTACTATCGCCACCTCACAAAGTGTATAAAACAAAGATAAATACTACACGAGATTGCATTCGGAATTGGTGGTAGAACGAACAGTAGCTTCTCTATTGAGACTATTGAGAGGGAAATTTAAACACCAGAATGAAAGTTTTACATGAGCTTATGACATTTCATGAGTATATGAGTAAGTGGTAATGCAGAGCATTACGAAATATGTAATGATATAATTTATAAATATATATATATATATATACTTGGATATTAACGTACCTTAAATGGACGTCCACTGGATGTATTTAAACGTACGTCCAGTAGACCTTCCAAAATATACGTACAATGGACGTCCAAAAAAATCCGTGGACGTCTGGACATTAGACAACCTTTAAATGGACGTCCATAGAACATTGTGTGCTATCTGGGTATAACAGGAAATTCTACTGAAAATACATTTCTTAGAGCTTTTAATAAAAGTAGTTTTATTATTCGCCCTCAAAATTTAAACAATAAAAGCAGTAACCATAAATCGAACAATATATTGTTTTTAGAGGATTAACAAAATTTTACATGTTCCATTCTTACAAACGAAAAGAAGGATGGATATGAATCAAATAAAGAAAAACTTGAGGAAAATAGCAAACAATGAAATAAATTGCTACAAACTTACCTAAACTAAAGGATAAAACTTTGTTTGTGATGATCAGTTTGCTATTTGCTTCTTATAGATAGAATTTTCGAGAAAGTTAGATATGTACTTGGGAATGTTTTCTAGCCATTCTCTGAAGTTCTGAATGGCTGATAATTTTCACTTTCATGTCAAAAAATATGGCAACATAATGTTGTATTAGAATATGAATGCTACATAAGATGGTGGTTAATTATATTTTCTAGATCTTTGCTCACTGTGCCGGTAAGTGAAATTAGAATTATTGTAGTACTTTTCCATGAGAAAGAGAAAATAAATATTGTCGAGTTCAGGTGACGAATTTTATCAAGTGTGAAGAATAATTTAATCCGTCATTATCAAAATATGCAATTATTATTATTTGATAATTAAATTATATACTTGGTGTCATTCTAAACTGTTTTTTTTTGCATTTTTAATCATCAAAAATAACTCTTAATCCAAAAGCTTCTCTTTATCATCATGTTTACCACATATGCAGAAAATTAATATTTGGAAAACTTTTTTGCCCAGGTTGTTCGGCAATTAACCCGGCATTAGTCGCTATGCATAAAATCCCATCATTAGTCGCGCGTGAGAGTTTCTCTCATGTACAAAATTTTAGGAAATAAAATGGATTTCTTTTGAAAAATATAAGTTATATTTGTAAATTGCACAGTCAATATTATTATAAGTTTCAGAAGAATAATGTTTATAAATCTTCATCAGATTCCATGACCATAGCACAGGTCCGACATGAAAAAATTGTATGTTCTGGGCAAATCGGTCGCTGGCAAGTTCTGCATACTTTCTTGACTTTTCTGTTCTTTCGACGAGGACAGAAGGTACAAAAGCTTTCATTGGTATTTTCTGGTTGTCTTACTACTGGTGTTGGTAATTTTGCTGTTTTTCTAATAGACATTCGTAGGCTGCAAGGTAAGCTTGGAATCTGGGACCGATTTATAAGGTGAGGTTTTATTAAAGAAAGAGCAAGTTCTTTCAGATATGCACATCTAGGTGGTATAGGATCGTTAATGTTATTCGTCTTATGTATTATATAACTATTGACGCCGCCAATGTTTCAGCATTGAAAAATATATCGTAAGTGACCATCTACAACTTACTCTAGCAACCGAGTATAATGTTTACATTTCGTGAACTACGTCAACTGCACCTTTAGTTAAATTATAAAAGGTTATAATTTCTGGTTTAACTGGGTCACCTGTATCTTCATCTATGGCATCGTCATCGTGCATGGTGGACATAAGACATCAATTATTATTTCCTCATTTTCAGCCACACTTCCTTGATCGGCAATTCTTTCATTTTCGCAATCGGATTGGTCTGTGTCTGTGTTGTGAAGACTGTGATCACTTTCTGCGTCACTTTCTGAACTATCTAATCTCCCATTATCATCTCCGAGGGGTTGAAGATGTTCATTTTGATCTGAAAAAAATTATTACCTAATATAATACTATAATGACAATGGTGCTAAATTTATTACACGGTTTGTCGCCTAATGAGGGAAAATCTCACACGAAGAGCGTCCTTCTGATAAACACTCTGCACTACACTAATATGAGGTGATGAGCTTACACTTATCATGCTATGAATATAAGTGGGAGTAACCAGTAAAGTAGCCTATATGAGAACGCTCAGAAATGTGTCTAAAGGCAAATATACCAGACTTTAAAAAAAGTGTGAGAGAAAATCTCATTTGGCGACTAATGCCGGGTTAATAATTCGTCCTTTTCATTCTAAATTCACGAGACGCTAATTCCTTACTGATACACTCAAACTCTGTTCCTAGTAGTCTATAATCTGTTCAATTAACTTAAAAACAGCAAAAAGTTTTTAATCGGCAATTTATAAAACTAGAGCTGTATTGAACTAAACGATTTCTAAAATATTTAACCATACAGTTCATTGAAATGAAAAATCCCCTTCCAAACAATACATTTTCATTTGTCTTGATTATTTATAGCTAGCTGATGACAGTGTAACAGAGACATATTACTCTAAATTGACATAGATGTACGGTCTCTGTTAATGGTATTATTTGTCTGCGCACATATAACGACGAAAAAGAATGCACATTTTATAGTTCGTTTGGTGATCAATATTTAATTTTTGTGGCACCTCAAGGACGGACACGTTATCAAATTAAGTTGGTGGATTGAGTTAATCGTAAATGATTAATATATAATATATTAATCCAGAATACTAAAACCTTATGCACTTACGCAATGTGTCTATCAAATTTCATTTCATATGATCTCTAGTCTAGTTAACATAGTAATGTCACGCTTTGGGTGATTTCGAACTAAATGTGGTTGTAACGAATTATTGAGAAGTCTTTTCAGTAGAGTTCATATTGTAAATAGACGAAATAATAGCTGGAACATTTAAGAGACTCATAATTAAGTTCACAATTAATAAAACAGAATAGATTTATTTCTATTATCTAAATTTTATGGATAAAATCAGTTTCATTAATTGCAGCTATTCGTTTTCCAATCCTTTGACAATATTTACCTTGTATTTTATTGTTTTGAAGGTATTTTTCGACAT